>CM017765.1:21301167-22636167 GCA_008009225.1 Acer yangbiense | reverse complement strand
CAATAAGTGTGAACCTTGCTTGTTTACAATCCATGTCATATTTATGTTCAAACATGCATTTTGGACTAGGAGATGTACATAGGAAGTATGATTTGGATGACCTATAGTTATCTCCATGACATGATGATTCTTAATGACATGCTTAAAAATTGAAAAGCATGAGTTCCTTAATAACATGCTAATGTCTTATGAAAAGCATGAAATTCATGTACATGCTCAAATGAAAAAACATGAATTGAATATTGCGTTCTTAAATGCAAAAACTTGTGTGAAAAAAGGCTTATGAGACTCAAATGAAAAAGGATCTTGTATCCATTCAAGGATTTTACAATCCAAATGTCTCTCTTTCTTTATTGGTTGAACATGTCTACTATCATACGGGTTTCATTCCCGGAAAAATCAAATAGGGTGCAAAGTTGCTCATGACATGTTTAGCTTATAAAGTTGGATATAGTTGTTCTTAAATTGAAATCAATGAAATTTCTATATCCTTGCTTCTCTCATGACAATGGTGAAATTGGTTTGAATTCCTATTAGAAACCTTTGTCATTTGCTTTGCCAAATACCATGGTATTTTGGACTTGAATGCAATATGTCTTGTATGCAAAGCATTTTGTTTCACACATTTTTATTCTAATAAAACTCCTCGTTTCTCTTCGATTAATTGAGATTGCATAAAGTGACTAAGATTGATTATGCATATACTAGAATGCTACTATCTCTCTTTGCCTTAAGTGACTCGGTTGGGGACTACTCCTTTGCCTATATCATGACAAAAAGGGGGAGTAGAATGTGGTAAGGGGAGGTGCAAATTGTTGTAGCAATTGGTGCACATTGGGGAGAATATACATTGAGGGGGAGTAACCCTTTGAGGGAGAGCATTGCATTCATCATACATTGCATGATGTTGTGTTTAATTTCTTAGAAATGCAAATGCTTGTTTATGTCCTCACTTGATTCATCTCACTTTTACTTGTTTTGGAAAGTTTAGAAACCTTGTTTCAGGGAATGATTGTTCTATAAGAGATTGAAGACTTCAAGTTTTATTTTTATATATCTCTTTGTATTGTAGAAAATCTTCATTGACCCATAGGTTTATTTTTGTTGTGAGGAATCAATGTGAGTGGTGGTTTTGTCACGAAATAGCCAAAGGGGGAGATTGTAAGGATTCCCGTTTTGTTGATTGGCTTATTTCGTGGTCAAACCACATGTTGGGGTTTTGAATGTAAGGGTAGTCTAAGTGTTTAATGATTGAAGATCAAAGGCCCTTCCATGACCTCAAGATACAAGCACGCTAAAGGTATAATCTCTTGTGCTTGTTTTTCTTTGAAGAGATTTAGTAGCACACACACACTTAGCATTCTTGCTATGATTGCATACTTGCTTATTTTTATGTGCATCTCTTCACATGTCACTTTACACACTAGCACCTTGGTTGATATATCTTGTTGTGTGTATATGTGCCTTATAATTCGTTTCCCGACATTGTTCGGAAACGTCCGCGCTTGCACTAATGAGTGCTTGGTTTCGCGCGAAGACCGCCTATGGAGAATGCCTTTGGTTTCTCCTTGGTTTTCACCATTGTTGGTGATCGGCGGTTATGATCGGCGGCCTGGCCGCCGAATGAAACCGCCGTTTCAGTCCAGATTGGTCTGAAGCAATTATGCGGTCAAGATCGGCGGTCACGACCGCCGTTCGAAACCGCCGTTCATACCTGATCGATTTTAATCCCTCGGGTTTGATTCGGCGGTTGGATCGGCGGTCACGAAACCGCCGAATGAAACCGCCGTTAATGCTCTGTTCTTCACGAGCTCAATTCAGCGGTCGTCATCGGCGGCCTGGCCGCCGATTGAAACCGCCGAATGGTGCGTTTCAGGGGCAAAAGTGTCTTTTCACATGCCCAATTCTTGATGTCTATAAATATCTTATTTTCTCAATCTCTGATTAAGTTTCTTGAGCAATTAGAACCCTAAACATTCAAGAGAGATTTTTGAGAAAAACTCAAATCAAGAACTCATCTTTAAACACTCAAATCAAATCCCTTTTGCATCAAATTTCATATTTGATCTTCTATGCCTTCATAGAATTGATCCATGCATGGTTTTGAATCATCACATCTTATTTGGTATGTTCTTCACTAATTTCATATTACTTTAGTGTTTTTCATATTAATATATCTCTTTAATTACTTGTATGCTTTTGATTATTTGCTAGATACAAGTTAGAGATTATTTGTGATGAAAATGATTGAGTGTTGATTGTGATAGCTAATTAGGTTTTTGCTTAATCTTGATTAGCTAAGCTATTTGACATGTCATTTAGCAATTGATATCTAGGGTTGATTAAATTGATTATATCATCATCCTAGATAAGCATCTAAGGTTACCTAGCCTTGTTTGTTATTTGAATATTCATATATATATATTCACATAGGTTGTTTCTCTTCATTGAGAAGTAAGTCTTGAGGCTAAGAGTGCTTAGGCTTCAAGCAAATTGGAATAGGGTTGCTAATAAAGGCACGCTGGGTAGAAGTGAGGGGTTACAGACCGGAGTGTTAGACGAGGTCTACATAGGTTGTAAACTTCATTTCAATTAGTGATTTCGAGTTCCGAGTGTGGCGCACTATACAGCCCATGGTTTTTCCCAGTGGTTGGGTTTCCACGTATACTTCAAGTGTTATTTAAATTCCGCACTATATTACACTTGTATGTATTTTTGACTAGTAGGGGCATTTTCGTAAAATTGACTTGCATGCGAAAATTGGGTAATAATAGTTAAAATCTATTCACCCCCCCTCTAGCTTTATATAGAACACGCCTCGAGTATTTGTTTCACAGGCAAGGATACCTAAGCTGCTAGCTGTGGGATTGAAGACGGTTGCAGGTGAGTGTTTCTTTAAATATGTGCATTGGAACCTTTGAAATCAATGTTAATTTTTCGTCTGTGCTGGGCGGTGCTGCTGTTTGGGGCTAGACATTGTTATTGGGTCGATTTTCTTTTTCGTTTTTGTTGGTGTTTGTGTTTGGATTGGGTTGTTTTTGTTGGTTTTGCATGGTGTTTATGTGGGGTCATTTCTGCTGGTATAGCTATTGTTTGTCTCATCTCTTAGTTAGGTTGTCTTGTTTTTTTAGGCGTCTTTGCTTCCTTGCATGGGTTGATTCATTTTGATG
Organism: Acer yangbiense; assembly: GCA_008009225.1. Lineage (NCBI taxonomy): Eukaryota > Viridiplantae > Streptophyta > Magnoliopsida > Sapindales > Sapindaceae > Acer > Acer yangbiense. The sequence goes on along the minus strand of CM017765.1, from coordinate 22,632,997 downwards.
CAACTTTGTGGGTGTTTGGATTTAGCAGAGAAAGTGTTTGATAATATGCTTGAGAGAAGCATGGTTGCGTGGAATGTTATGATTGATGCGTTTGTTCAGTCTCGTGAGTTGGCTCTAATGCATAATTTGTTGGCATTTGTTGGCATTTGTACGTTCTAACTGCTGTGTGGGCATTTGTTGTTATCTATGGCACCCCTTGTTGAATTGCTGCTGCTATGTGGCGTTGTTTATTTGGCATTGATAACTCTGTCCAGGGCTTGAAGTTCGAATCTTGGGTGTGAAAGCTCTGTGCAGGGCTTCAAATCCCTTGACAGGGCTTTAACAATCAACTGTTTTACTTATACACCATTTTGTTTTATTTCTTCATTTTCATATCTTTGTTACTTTAACAACATTTGCAGGGTCTATGGATACAATAGATGGGTTCATAGTACATTGCGATAGACATTGGATTGATGACGAGGTGATGGGTCCAATTTCCTTTGCATGTCATGACGACAAATATAGTAAATTGTTTGAAACAATATGTCACCGGATCGGGTTTAGTAATGACAGATTCCGGATAAGCTTAAGTTCAGAGCTTTTAACGCCGAAAGGGAGTTGTACATTATCCATTATGAGCGACAGTGATGTATCCTGTTTGCTTTCTCATAATCGATCCTTGTCCTTGTTGACTGAAATTAAGGTCGAAGTCGTAGAAAGATCTGTGTAAGGATTCTCATATCTTGATTGGCTTATTTCGTGGACAAACCACATATTGGGGTTGATAATGTAAGGGTAGTTTAGGTGTTTGAACTTCATGCTCGAAGGCCCTTTCAAGACCTCAAGGGACAAGCACGCCAAAGGTATAATTTCTTGTGCTTGATTTTTCTTTGAAGAGATTTAGTAAGCTCACACACACTTAGCATACTTGCATTTGTGTGCATACTCTTCACATGTCACTTTACACACTAGCACTTTGTTTTATAACTTGTTGTGTGTAAATGTGCTTAGTAATTCGTTTCTTAATAGTGTTCGGAAACGTCCGCGCTCACACGTATGTGTGCTTGGTTTTACGCGAAGACCGCCCACGGAGAATGCCCTTGGTTTCTCCTTGGTTTTCACCATTGTTGGTGATCGGCGGTTATTATCGGCGGCCTGGCCGCCGAATGAAACCGCCGTTTCAGTCCAGATTGGTCTGAAGCAATTATGCGGTCACGATCGGCGGTCGCGACCGCCGTTCGAAACCGCCATTCATACCTGATCGATTTTAATCTCTCGGTCTAATTCAGCGGTTGGATCGGCGGTCACGAAACCACCGAATGAAACCGCCGTTGATGCTCTGTTCTTCACGAGCTCAATTCGGCGGTCGTGATCGGCTTGAAACCGCCAAACGGTGCGTTTCAGGGGCAAACTTGTCTTTTCACATGCCCAATTCTTGATGTCTATAAATATCTTACTTTCTCATTCTCTGATGAAGTTTCTTGTGGAATAAGAACCCTAAACTTTCAAGAGAGATTTTTGAGAAAAAATCAAATCAAGAACTCAACTTTAAACACTCAAATCAAATCCCTTTTGCATAAAATTTCATATTTGATCTTCTATGCCTTCATAGAATTGATCCATGCATGGTTTTGAATCATCACATCTTATTTGGTATGTTCTTCACTAATTTCATATTAATACATCTCTTTAATTACTTGTATGCTTTTGATTATATGCTAGATACAAGTTAGAGATTATTTGTGATGAAAATGATTGAGTGTTGATTGTGATAGCTAATTAGGTTTTTACTTAATCTTGATTAGCTAAGCTATTTGACATGTCATTTAGCAATTGATATCTAGGGTTGATTAAATTGATTATATTATCATCCTAGATAAGCATCTAAGGTTACCTAGCCTTGTTTGTTATTTGAATATTCATACATATTCACATAGGTTGCATAATCTCTTCGTAGAGAATTAAGTCTTGAGGCTAAGGTTGTTTAAGCCTCAAGCAATTGGACTAGAGCCACTTTTAAAGGCCCGAGTGGTAGAAGTGGGGGGTTATTGACCGGAGTGTTAGACGAGGTCTACATAGGTTGTAAACTCCATTTCGATTAGTGGATTTTGAGGTCTGAGTGTGGCGCACTAAACAGCCCGTGGTTTTTCCCAGTGGTTGGGTTTCCACGTATACATCGAGTGTTATTTAAATTCCTCACTATATTACACTTGCTTGTATCTTTGACTAGTAGGGGTATTTTCGTAAAATTGACTTGCATGCGAAAATTGGGTAATAATAGTTAAAATCTATTCACCCCCCCTCTAGATAATATATATCGAACACACCGAGCGTTATTGTTATTTACTTTCAATTGGTATCAGAGCGGGTTCCTAGACATACATAGGTGATCCTAGCTCATTTTTGGTGTGTTTTGCATTTGTGTGATTCTTTGATCATTCATACATTTTGCATTCATTTCATCCATTCATTATACACTATGAGTGGAATCGGTGGTTCTAATGAGGGTGCTTCGAGCGTAAGGCCACCCCTCCTCACCGGCATAAATTACTCCCAATGGAAAGGGAAGATGGTGGCATATGTGTGTCAAATCCATGATAGGGCATGGATGGCCATTGAAGATGGATATTCGCCTCCTATGATGACTCCCACGGGTGGAGGAGAAGAAGTGCTCAAGCCTAAAACACAGTGGACACAACCCGAGTTTGAGTTGTCCAAGTGGAATCAAAAGACGTGGCACGCCCTTATATGTGCAGTGGATGAAAATCAGTACAAACTGATTCAGAACACTAAGATAGCCAATGAGGCATGGGACATCTTAGAGGTTGCACACGAGGGAACCGAAGTAGTGAAGGACTCCAAACTTCAAGTCCTCCAAACTCAATTTGAGACACTTAAGATGGAGGAGAATGAGTGCTTCAACGACTTTGAGATTAGGTTGATGGACATTGTCAACCAAAGTCATCAACTTGGTGACCCTTACTCGGATAGAAGGATCAAGCAAAAGATAATGAGATCGCTTCCCGAGAGGTTTGAGTCTAAGGTGACGGCTTTAGAAGAAAACAGTGATTTTAAGGACATGAAACCGAACGAGGTAATAGGTAGACTTCTCGCCTACAAGTCTAGGAAGGGTCCTAGCTCCACTCCTTCAAAGAAGCAAAAAGGAATTGCTTTGAGTGCTTCTAAGGTAGGGAAGGAGGAGAAAGGTGACTTGGACGAAGACATGATTTTGATGCTTCAAAGATTCAAGAAATTTGTCAAGTTCGAGAAGCATGGCTTTGGATCCAAAGGCCAAGTCTTGAAGAAAAAGGCTCCCTTTAAGAAGCATGAGCCTAGGCAAGTGAAAGGGGTCCATTGCTATGAGTGTGGCGGCATAGGTCATATCTCACCCGATTGTGGGAATTTAAAGAACAAGAAAGAAAAAATGATGGTCGCCACTTGGAGTGAAAGTGATGACTCCGGAGAGGGAGATAAGTCATCAAGTGATGATGAGCTTATCAATAACTTCAAGGCATTGGGTGCCACTAATGAAGAAAATGAAGTTGTTGGTAAGAATTCCGTTGCTAGTGATCCCATAGAAGAGAAAGTCGAAGAAGTAGCTATAGAGGAGATAGTTGTTGCTTCACATTGGGATATGACACTTATTGACTTAAGAGATCAAGGTGAAGGTCTTGATGAGGATATTAGATCCATAGGAGAGGAGGAGAGTCTAGAAGATGACACTAGTGGAGATGACTCCTTATCTAACTCTACAAATGGAAATGTAGAGAATATGGATGTGCATGACTTTATAGTCAATGTTGAAAGCTCCATGAAGAAGAAAGATAGATTTCTAAGGATTTTAGAGGAAGAAAATCTAGAGCTTTCAACATACAATGACCTCTTAAGGAAGCAAGTGGAGAAGATGGATCTTAAGGACAACTTTGAAAGTTTTGAAAGCTCTAAGTTAAAGAATGAAAAAGAGATTCAAAGGTTAAAAGAAGAACTACTTAGGCTTTCAACACAAGTTGATCACTTGAATGATGAAGTGGTAAGATCCATGGTGGAAGAAGACAAGCTAAAAGATGAGCTAGCTTTGTCTAAGAGGAATGAAGAGGGTTTGAAGAGAGAGCTTGTTGAAGCCAAAGAGTCATTGACTAGAATGACCACAAGCACCAAGAAGCTTGACAACATACTTGGTGTAGGAAAAAGCCCTTGTGACAAAAGAGGTCTTGGATTCGAAGTGAGCAAGGATTGCTCTATTCCTAAGAAGACCGTCTTTGTGAAGAGTTTGGGTAAGATAGAAGCGTCACCAGTGCAAACCCCTAGGAAGAAGTTAGAACTAGGACAATGTTCAAAAAATGCACAAGTGAAGGTGGTGAAAACAAAACAACCCCAAGCTCAACGGATTAGAGCCTCTCGAGTCAACTCTCCTCAACAAATGACTCACTATGAAAAGAGGCAAAACATGCTACCTCATCCAAGGAGGCAACCCATTCCGGTTCAACCACATAGAAGACATGAACCGGCTCAACACCAAAGGAGACATCAAATGCATGATGAGTCTCCAATGACTTCACACGGATATGTTATGAATTCTTACTTTGTACCAACTTGTCATTATTGTGGTGTTTATGGGCATATTAGGCCTAAGTGCTTTAAGTACATTAAGCATTGTAGGATTAATAGCATGATAGAGAAAAAGAAGCTAAGAAGAGCCCACTTGCATGAGCCTAGGAAATCTTTTGTCAATAATCCTAGGTTAGTGAATGACATGCAACCCTTAACCACTAAGAAGAAAAAAATAATATCTATATGGATAAGGAAAGATGAACCCGCTTGCTACGAGACTAACAAGTCTCAAATAGGTTCAACTAAGTCCAATGGACTTGGTAGGTCCATAGGACCTCATCACCTTCTTTGATGAAGGATGATATTGACCCCATATGGGAAACTCAAGCAAAGAGAGCTTATGCATACTTGTTGCATGCAAATATTTGAAAAATCTTATGCTTCTTTGTTAATTGCTTGAGTAAGCTTGGTTGTGCATATGTATATATGTTTTCAATTCAATAAGTGTGAACCATGCTTGTTTACAATCCATGTCATATTTATGTTCAAACATGCATTTTTGGACTAGGAGATTTACATAGGAAGTATGATATGAATGACTTATAGTTATCTCCATGACATGATGATTCTTAATGACATGCTTAAAAATTGAAAAGCATGAGTTGTTTTTATAACATGCTAATGTCATATGAAAAGCATGAAATTCAAATGACATGCTCAAATGAAAAAGCATGAATTGATGATTGCAATTTATAAATGCAAAACTTGTGTGAAAAAGCTTATGAGACTCAAAATGAATAAAGGATCTTGTATCCGTTCAATGGAATTTATATTCCAAATTGTCTCTCTTTCTTTATTTGTTGAACATGTCTACTATCATATGGGTTTCATTCCCGGAAAAATCAAATAGAGTGCAAAGTTGCTCATGACATGTTTGGCTTATCAATGAAAACTCTATATCCTTGCTTCTCTCATGACATTGGTGAAATTGGTTTGAATTCTTTTTAGAAACCTTTGTCATTTGCTTTGCCAAATACCATTGTATTTTGGACTTGAATGCTACATGTCTTGTATGCAAAGCATGTTTTGATTCACACATTTATTTCAAAATAAATCTCCTTGTTTCTCTCCATTTGATAGAGTTGCATAAAGTGCATTTTATGATTATGCAAATGACTTGAATGCTATCATCTCTCTTTGCTAAGTGACCTGGTTAGGGACTACTCCTTTGCCTATATCATGACAAAAAGGGGGAGTAGAATGGTGGTAAGAGGGGTTGCAATTATGCATGTTGGGGAGACAATACATTGAGGGGGAGTAACCCTTTGAGGGGGAGCATTGCATTCATCATACATTTCATGATGTTGTGTTTAAATTCTTAGAAATGCAAATGCTTGTTTATGTCCTCACTTGATTCATCTCACTTTTTACTTGAATTGGAAAGTATAGAAACTTTGCTTTCAGGGATTGATTGTTCTACTTGAGATTGAAGACTTCAAGTTTATTTTTATATATCTCTTTGTAAAGTAGAAAATCTTAGTAGACCCGTAGTTTCTATTATGATGTGAGGAATCAATGTGAGTGGTGGTTTTGTCACGAAATAGCCAAATGGGGAGATTGTAAGGATTCCCATATCTTGTTTGGCTTATTTCGTGGACAAACCACATGTTGGGGTTGATAATGTAAGGGTAGTTTAGGTGTTTGAACTTCATGCTCGAAGGCCCTTTCAAGACCTCAAGGGACAAGCACGCCAAATGTATAATTTCTTGTGCTTGATTTTTCTTTGAAGAGATTTAGTAAGCTCACACACACTTAGCATACTTGCATTTGTGTGCATACTCTTCACATGTCACTTTACACACTAGCACTTTATTTTATAACTTGTTGTGTGTAAATGTGCTTAGTAATTCGTTTCCTAATAGTGTTCGGAAACGTCCACGCTCACACGTATGTGTGCTTGGTTTTGCGCGAAGACCGCCCACGGAGAATGCCCTTGGCTTCTCCTTGGTTTTCACCATTGTTGGTGATCGGCGGTTATTATCGGCGGCCTGGCCGCCGAATGAAACCGCCGTTTCAGTCCAGATTGGTCTGAAGCAATTATGCGGTCACGATCGGCGGTCACGACCGCCATTCGAAACCGCCTTTCATACCTGATCGATTTTAATCTCTCGGTCTAATTCAGCGGTTGGATCGGCGGTCACGAAACCGCCGAATGAAACCGCCGTTGATGTTCTGTTCTTCACGAGCTCAATTCGACGGTCGTGATCGGCGGCCTGGCCGCCGATTGAAACCGCCGAATGGTGCGTTTCAGGGGCAAACTTGTCTTTTCACATGCCCAATTCTTGATGTCTATAAATATCTTACTTTCTCATTCTCTGATGAAGTTTCTTGAGGAATTAGAACCCTAAACTTTCAAGAGAGATTTTTGAGAAAAAATCAAATCAAGAACTCAACTTTAAACACTCAAATCAAATCCCTTTTGCATAAAATTTCATATTTGATCTTCTATGCCTTCATAGAATTGATCCATGCATGGTTTTGAATCATCACATCTTATTTGGTATGTTCTTCACTAATTTCATATTACTTTATTGTTTTTCATATTAATACATCTCTTTAATTACTTGTATGCTTTTGATTATATGCTAGTTACAAGTTAGAGATTATTTGTGATGAAAATGATTGAGTGTTGATTGTGATAGCTAATTAGGTTTTTGCTTAATCTTGATTAGCTAAGCTATTTGACATGTCATTTAGCAATTGATATTTAGTGTTGATTAAATTGATTATATCATCATCCTAGATAAGCATCTAAGGTTACCTAGCCTTGTTTATTATTTGAATATTCATACATATTCACATAGGTTGCATAATCTCTTCGTAGAGAATTAAGTCTTGAGGCTAACGTTGTTTAGGCCTCAAGCAATTGGACTAGAGCCACTTTTAAAGGCACGAGTGGTAGAAGTGGGGGGTTATTGACCGGAGTGTTAGACGAGGTCTACATAGGTTGTAAACTCCATTTCGATTAGTGGATTTTGAGGTCCGAGTGTGGCGCACTAAACAGCCCGTGGTTTTTCCCAGTGGTTGGGTTTCCACGTATACATCAAGTGTTATTTAAATTCCTCACTATATTACACTTGCTTGTATCTTTGACTAGTAGGGGCATTTTCGTAAAATTGACTTGCATGCGAAAATTGGGTAATAATAGTTAAAATCTATTCACCCCCCCTCTAGATAATATATATCGAACACACCGAGCGTTATTGTTATTTACTTTCAATCTGTACCAGCGAAGGCAACTGAAAATGTTTTTCAAACTGTGATGAAGTCAAGAAATACAACAATCCAGTCATGTATACCTTCGGGCTGTAAACCCTTTGGTATTTCCGATTCCCCAATTAGTACTCCATTTTTTCCATCAGTGAGTGGTAGCAACCAACCGTTTGGGCCAGTGCCTTCACCCGGATTTACATCGACCGAGAATGATCAGGGGACTCCAGCATCGACTACTAAGCATGCAGAGGCTAAGGTGGATGATTATGATAGTTCTAGCAGTGAGTCTAGCAGTGATAAGTCTAGCAGTGACGGGCAAGCGTCAAAAGACTGTAGAGAAGTTGAAACAAATGGAGCACCTAAGAGTTCTACACCCTCTACGACGACACGGTGGACAATACCGGGGTCAGAACTATACTCAATTCAACCCATTAGATCGAAAGAATTGTTTCAAGACAATGGAGACTTTAGTGAAATATATAAAGGACAGATTTTCAAGGACAAGAAAACATTGAAAGGGGCTCTAGGGTTCAATGCATTGCAAAAGAGGTTTGATTACAGGGTTCGACGATCGAATCATACACGATTCATCGCAATATGTAAAAAGAGAGATTGTCAATGGGTTTTTAGGACAGGGAAATCGAGAAATGAGACATACTGGAATGTTAAGTCCGTTGACTCTAAGCACACATGTGATGATAATGGAAACTACAACGTAGATTTTCACCGTGTAAGTTCCTATGTAATAGGGCAATTGTTTGCAAGAAAGTTTGTCGATCCAGGACGCAACCTCCGTCCTAAAGATATCCAGACTGACATGAAGGATAAGCACGGCATAAACCTCACCTACAACAAAGCTTACAGATCTAAGGACCGTGCTTTACATAGTGTTTTCGGTGATCCGTGGGAGTCATTTAAGACGTTGCCCGCATACTTTCACATGTTGGAAAAATCTAATCCGGGGACGAAAACCAAGATTGCAACCGATAGGCAAAACCGGTTCAAATATGGATTCATGGCACTTGGGGCTTGTATAGAGGGATTCAATACAGTAATTAGGCCGGTTATTGCCGTCGATGCTACCCACTTGAAGTCGAAGACCAGGGGAGTTTTGTTAGTTGTGGTATGCAAGGATGGTAACGAGATGTGAAAGGAATAATGAATTCCCGTTTACGCGTGCTGTCTTTTAAAATATGACTTAGAGGGTGTGTGAAAGGGTTGTTAATCCGTTATTACCAAATATTCGGATTAGTCAATATTACAAATATAACCCCAATTCACAAAACAATAATCAAGTGTAATATGGTGCGGAAATATAAACGACACTTGATTTTTACGTGGAAACCCTCAACAGGGAAAAACCACGGGCTGGTAAGTGCGCCACACTCGAACCTCGAATCCACTAATTGTGATAGCGTATACAACCTAATCCCGGTTTGACGGCCTAATCCCGGCCAATATCCCGCTACCACTACCCGCAGGCCTGTAAAAGTGGACCTAGTCCAATTTGCTCATGTGACCACCTAATCCCGGTGTACGACCTAATCCCGGTCTATCACATAAGACTTACTTCTCCGAAGAGATCAACACCCTAAGTGAATATGCAATGATATCCAAATATGCAATATAGAGCTAGGGTACTCTAGATGCTTACCCAGGATTATATGATGACAATAAAATCAATCCTAAATATGAAAATAGCTATATGTCATGGCATACAACTTTAGCTAAGTAAAGGATAACCAATCCTAGATACAAAGCTATCACAAATAACCCACAAACATTCAAAAGATTAACTAGTTGATTAAAAAACAATCTATCAACCTAGTTATCAATAAATCACACAAGAATGTTTATGGCATAGCTTTTAGGCAATAATGACCTAATCAATTAAGCTATCAAAAATAATCTCAATCATATAATGAGATTAATTAGCTAGATATAAAATAGGCATAAAAACCTAGCTAACATAAATAACCCAATCAACACATAATCTCAATCATGTATGTAGAAATTACTCAAAGAACATACAAGTGATAAACGAGATAAATTGATAAGTAAAAACACTAAGATTAGATGAAATTAGTGTTTAACAAATCATACCATGTGTGTTGAAGAAGACCCATGCATTAGCACATACTAGATGAACCTAGATGTTGCCTAGATGATAATTTGTGCATGTGGGAATGGGTTTAGAGAGATAAAGATGTAATCTTTAAGCTTTTTCTCTCAAGTCTCTCTTTCTCTCTCAAGAATAAGGAGCCTCTCTCTCTAGGGTTTGATTTTGTGGCTCAGCCCTCAAAATGATGAGAAAGATATGTATTTATAATGCCCAAGTGAAACTATGTCGTTTTGGAAGAAATGGAAAAATTATGGGCATTTTCGCGGTACTCGCGTCAGTGCAGCGACTCAAGATTCGAGCGCTTCGAAACATGACCAAACGACACCGAAACCTTTCATATGATATATCGTTGGAAAGGTATGGATGTCTAATTTCTACTCGTTTTTATAGAATGACATTTAGATGTATGTAGAAAACGTTATGGTCAATTGAGTGACCAAAGCTCAGAAACGGACAACAACAGAGTTGCCCTGTTTTGGTTGTAACTTTGGAGATTTTAAAACCAATCCAAACGGTCATGAAATATTACGAATAATATACCGTTGGAAAGGTATGGGTGTCTAATTTGTACAGAAATTTTCAAAACTCATTTTGAAGCTTTGTGTAAAACATTATGGCCACAAGACCATACATAGGTCAGTTTTGAAAATCATTTAAACATTGAAATCCAATCTTTTGAAACTAGACACTCTACTCCAAACAACCAAACCAAAACTACCACTTATCCAAGAGAAGAATGAGACCTTCTCAAGTGGTCAACCATCGCGCTAAGACATGCACACCATCGTGCAAGCACGGACGTTTCCGATCACATAAACGGAAACGAATTACACCACACTTAAGACTAATCATGAAGTGCAAGTGTGGGAAGTGAATGCATCATAATGCCTAAACATGTCATGGCATTTCAATGAACAAGATGCAATCACTTAAACATGCATGAATAGAATTCATGACTTTGCATCCTAATGCCTAAACATGTCATGGCATTTCAATGAACAAGATGCAATAAAATAAAACATGCAAGAAGAGATGTTCAAGAACATGCATGCACACATATAAAACACACAACATACAAGAATAAGATTTATGCATGAGTTGTGTGTGTGTGCAACTAGATCTCTTCAAAGCAAGTAAGCACTAGAATTTACCTTTGGTGCTTCTTCTCTTGAGGTCTTGAGAGGGCCCTGGTTGTGTAAAACACCAACCATCAAATACCTAAGCTACCCTTACATCAAGCCCCAATATGTGGTTTGTCCACGAAATAAGCCAATCAATAGATGGAAATCCTTACAAGATGATATACCCTTTGGCATTTGGGTTTGCCAATTCCGAGTGCTCAAAGTCATGGACATGGTTCTTGAAGCAACTGCACGACGTGATCTTGCATCCCGAATTTGTTCTGATAGTTTCGGATCGACACACGGGTATCTCTATTGGCATGAGAGCAATATTCCCCAATTCAGCACATGTGTTTTATGCATACCACTTGGCCAACAATATGAAACAACATTGTAGGAAGCGAGGTGACGTGATTTATCATTACTATCGTGCTGCATATGCGTACCGTGTTGAGAAATTCGACCGTGTAATGGCTGAGCTGAAATCCATCCATCCTAAGGTTTATGATGAGCTCCTAGAGGTTGGGATACAGAAGTTTTCATGTGTCCATAGCCCTAGGAAGAGGTACCATATGATGACCACTAACATTGCAGAGTCGATGAATTCTTGTCTACTTGCGATCCGGAAGTTGCCTATCACATCTATTGCCGAATTTATCAGAGATTTGTTACAACGTTGGTTCCACGACCGTCGAAGTAATACAATAGAAACACCCACATTCTTGACTAATGATGCGGACCAACACATCAAAGAAAGGGTATTAGCATCGCAACGGTGTGAGATTCACCCCATTGACTATGATAGATTCAAGGTACAAGACCAATGGAATGAAGCAATTGTCGACTTGGAACAAAGTTCATGCTCACGCCGTGAATGGGACCTAGATGAGCTACCGTGTATTCATGCCATGGCTGTTGCAACGTATGCTTACATAAACATTTTACTTTTTGAATAGCAACCATAATCTTCAATTTCTAATTGTTATTCATTTTTTTTGTGTCTTTTGTATCAGGCTTAAAGGTAAGCCCATCAACTCATTATGTTCCAACTTTTTCACAACCGGATGGCTGAAAAAGCGTACGACATGGTTGTGAACCCTGTTCCAAATCCTGAAGAGTGGGACATTGTTGATGATGTTCGTAATCGCGTTGTATTGCCATGGAAAAAAAAAACGACTGACAGGAAGACCAAAGAAAAATCAGATGCCTTCTATCGGGGAGAAACGAAAGCAGCAATCGTGTGGGAATTGTGGGCAAAAGGGACACAATCAAAAAAGTTGCATGAACCCATCATGTAGCATAGGGAAACCAGCAAAAAAACCACGTGCTTGTAGCATGTGCAAGTAGCATGTGCAAGAAAGAAGGATATAACAAACTTACGTGCCCGGATAGGGATAAGGCACCGGACCCCAGTTTGGCACCCCACCTTAGCTCGGATGACACTGATACAGACGATGAAGAAGTTGATTCGTAGGTATGGGTGAGACTCATCCTTTCCTTCTATTTTATTTTTTTAAAATAAAAAATCTTTGACAGCCAGTAGTTGCTTATGCTTTTGTTGTTGCATGCACATACATCTTCACTGTAGGTTTAGATGCAAGAGTGCAAAAAAGTTGTCGTGGTGATGATGGTGTAGTATGTGTTGTAAGTTGCAGGGGATGTTGTTTCTCTGGTTGTTGTTGTGCTGATGGTGCAGTCGTCAATGTGTTAGGTGGTGTGGTGTAGTCATTGTAAGTTGCAGGTTACCTTTTTTATGGTTTTTAAGTTTTTACAAGTTGGAGCAGCCCAGCATGTGTTATAAATAACACAATATTTACAGCTGTTTTTAACTTGTTGTGGTGATGATCTTGTATGGAATAATTGTTTTCAAGCCTTGGAATATTTGCTGTGGCTTTTTATTATTTTTTATTATTTGATTATTATTATTGAATAATTGTTGTTGACGCCTTGGTGATACTGGTATTACATTCTTTGTTGTATACTGTTCTTTGTAGTAATACTGCCATACTAGGCTTGATATTATTGATCCCAGGAACGAACAGGAACCATGCAAGACAGGGCTTGAATGTATTTACATGTCAATCAGTGGAATAATTTTTGGATGATTTTTGGGTTGAATTTATTTATTATATCCAAGGCCCTAGAAGAACATTGATTTGTTAAGGCCTGGATATTATTTAGCCCACCAGGAGGTGGGGTTGGTCATGACAATGTATTTTAATTACCATTGTATTTAGTTAAATCAAGTAGAGCAGTAATGGTAAAAGTACATTTATTTAGGGAGGGGGTCTTGGGCTTCGAGAGTCTCAAACGGGGTGTCTTTTGAGTTTGAAAAAAGCATTCATGGGGGCAATGGTTTGTGAAAAGGCATCCAGATGACCTTTCAATGGAAAAGCACGGTTGGGGCAATGACCATGGTGGCTTTTCATTTATTGCGACATTGGGGGTTTTCATACATTATAAATACCGTTCTTTGTTACATGTTTTTCTCACTTCACTTATATTCTATTGTCTAGTATTTTTTTTTTCAAGGTACAATGGCAGAAAACAACAGAAGGAATAATGTTGCAAATAATTTTCATGAAACAGACAGGCTGGAATCCATCTTCGTATGTCTGAGGCAACGGATTGCAAATGCAGAGAACACCATCCGTGAAGAGCGTGCAAATGCTGGACGCCTCACTGTGGACAATGCAGTGTTGATGGGAAAAGTTGAAAATCTGGAAGCAGAAATTATCAATTTACATGTGCAGATGGAGGCAAGAGACGATGAACTGAATGGGCTGTACAGTCTTGTGGAAAAAATGCAGAAGAAAATGTTGGACTTCAATATTCCACCATCTCCCTAGAGAAATGCTTTATTTTGTTCATAGTCTGATGTATTTGCTTATGTTTTTTATGGTCAATGTGTTCAGGTCTTTCTAAATATAATATAATTTTATTTAATACTTATATGAAATGAATATTATCATATTTCCCTGACACAATATCTCAATCATCTAAAAAAAGTTATCGTTAATTAATTCATAATCATAAAAAAGGCAAAGCAGATGCCTTGAACAAACATAACACAAACAAGCATTCACATACATTTGCCCACTGTTACTCCGATTACAAAAACAACAATATACAATATAACTAGCATTACTGTTTTGCTTTGTACCGGTTCAATGTAAAGAACCTTATCTTCTGTGGTACCAGAACTATGATTTGATAGTTTTTCACGCTGAACCGCACGGATAGCTTCATATGCTTCATCCACCGTATTAAATCTCTGATAAGAGGCACCCTTAAATCCATCAACTTGTTCATGACAATCAGGCCAAGAGTTGAACACACCAGTTTTCCTGCCTTTGAAAACAGCATACACCGATTTCTTTGCCATATCATACAAAACACTGAATATACGTGCAAAAAAACAAGTAACTAACAATGAGGAAATCCAGATTAGATTATTTTTTTTATAATGACAAAACAACAAACAAAATGAAGACATTAAATCCTGTAGACAATAAACAAAATGAAATAACAAAAACCAGTTAATTGGGCATAGAAGTCTTCCGACAGAAATCAAAGGTTGAAGCTATACTACCTTGTAACCATATGATTTTTGTCGAAAACCTCCATGCCCACTGAACTCATTTTCCAAGTAAGATCATAAATTAACGAATCAAAAACGAAACAAAATGAAGATTAAGATTTATAGAAGAAGACCTCTGGGCGTGGGGGCTCCTCGTCAGGATTGAAAGAAATAAATCAGAAGATTATAACCTATAGAGAAAGAGTGGAAGAGGGACGGACCATCTATATAGGGGATAGACTGAAGTGGGATCCAGCTGTGGTCCACTTGCATTGGTAAGTGGGATCCAGCTGTGGTCCATGAGTTTCCTTACCCCCTACCATTGCATTTTTTTTCAAGCCCAGAAACAATTAAGGTGAAGCCCTGGAAATGAATTGAAGCCCAAACTGAGCTGACCTGGAATAATGTTTTGCATTTAATTTAAATTTTTGGACGATTTTAAAATTTTTTCCGATCATACGGAATTTGTTACACAACATGTGGCAATACGTAGAGTGTTTGACACCACCAAAAACGCAATCTCTAATGTGGGAAGCCTTAGATTGACACTATGTGCAAATGTCACCCATTACTCTACTAGGGTTATAAGTGTTACTATGTAATTTTAATGGATTTGGTCACGGTGTATTTTTGTGACCGTCCGATGCTCCCCTAAAAACTCCATAAAGATACCCACCTACATTCAATCCACTTTGGACCATCCCGATCGGGAAGAAAAACGGGGGACTCACATCATCGGATGCATAAACAATAGACATTCAAGCCCTGGCTATTATTGTTCAAGCCCAGTAATTACAAAATAAAAAAAAAAATTAAAAAAAAAAAAGGGATCCAGCTGGACCATTAGAATGGGCTGAATGTGGAATTGCTGTCTGAAGCCCATTCCCATCCCTGTATTACGCCTAGAAGCCTATATATATAATTGGAGACCTAAAAGCCCACCCGTTTCATTACAAATTAAACCCAATACTGAATTGGGATCCAGCTATGGTCCACAATTTTCGTTCCCCCCTACCATTGCATATTTTTTCAAGCCCAGAAACAATAAATGTGAAGCCCTGGAAAGGTATTAAAGCTCAAAATCACCGTACTGGCCCGACCTGGAATAACGTTTTACATTTAATTTAAATTTTTGGACGATTTAAAAAATTTAACCGATTGACGGAATTTGTTACACAACTTGTGGCAACACGTACATTGTTTGACACCACCAAAAACGCAATCTCTAATGTGGGAAGCCTTAGATTGACACTATGTGCAAATGTCACCCGTTACTCTACTAGGGTTATAAGTGTTACTATGCAATTTTAATGGATTTGGTCACGGTGTATTTTTGTGACCGTCCGATGCTCCCCTAAAAACTCCATAAAGATACCCACCTACATTCAATCCACTTTGGACCATCCCGATCGGGAAGAAAAATGGGGGACCCACATCATCGGATGCATAAACAATAGACATTCAAGCCCTGGCTATTATTGTTCAAGCCGAGTAATTACAAAAAAAAAAAAAAAAAAAAAAAAAAAAAAAGGGATCCAGTTGGACCATTAGAATGGGCTGAATGTGGAATTGCTGTCTGAAGCCCATTCCCATTCCCATCCCTGTATTACGCCTAGAAGCCTATATATATAATTGGAGACCTAAAAGCCCACCCGTTTCATTACAAATTAAACCCAAGACTGAAGTGGGATCCAGCTGTGGTCCACAATTTTCGTTCCCCCCTACCATTGCATATTTTTTCAAGCCCAGAAACAATAAATGTGAAGCCCTGGAAAGGTATTAAAGCCCAAAATCACCGTACTGGCCCGACCTGGAATAAAGTTTTACATTTAATTTAAATTTTTGGACGATTTAAAAAATTTAACCGATTGATGGAATTTGTTACACAACTTATGGCAACATGTACAGTGTTTGACTTTCCACCAAAAACGCAGTCTAATATGGGAAGCCTTAGTAAGTAAGACACTATGTGCAAATGTCACCCATTACTCTACTAGGGTTATAAGTGTTACTATGCAATTTTAATGGATTTGGTCACGGTGTATTTTTGTGACCGTCCGATGCTCCCCTAAAAACTCCATAAAGATACCCACCTACATTCAATCCACTTTGGACCATCCCGATCGGGAAGAAACACAGGGGACCCACATCATCGGATGCATAAACAGTAGACATTCAAGCCCTGGCTATTATTGTTCAAGCCCAGTAATTACATATTAACCCCAAGAATGAAGTGGGATCCAGCTGTGGTCCACTTGCATTGGTTAGTGGGATCCAGCTGTGGTCCATCAATTTCCTTACCCCCTACCATTGCAAATTTTTTCAAGCCCAGAAACAATTAAGGTGAAGCCCTGGAAATGAATTGAAGCCCAAAACCACTGTCGAGGAGCTGACTTCGTATGCAGTATGCTATATTTTTGTATGTATTCCGTAATGGTTAGGAATGGATTATGGCTTAAAAAATAGAACAATTCATTTCATTCGTCGTAAAGACATTAAAAAAGTGGCCTCGAAACACCAAATATTCTGGGCTTCAGAACAAATCAATTATTTTTGTTTGCCGCAAACACATTAAAATAAAAAATACTCCAATACCAAATATTCTAGGCTTCAGAACAAGTCATTTCATTTCATACGCCCCCACCCAAAGCAAAACAACCAAACAACACCATGGATTACATTACAGAGGCTTCCACCGGAAATAAAACCAGAAAATCTAAAAACAAACAAAGCTGATAAACATTCCAGCCACAACCCCAACATTCCCTCACACAAGAAAGGGGAAAAGGCCAACACCATGGATTTCATTATTAATGATAAACTTAACATCGCTCAACTGGGAAGACGAAGAAGATAACAAAGACGGAGCTATAAGAAATGTTAAAACGTCTCAATTTCAGCACAATTGACCGCAGTGAATGATCATTACGGTCTTCGATGGTAAGCCGGAGCTGGAGCCGATCTGATCAATGGCCTTCAAGACGTCAAATCCTTGGACCATCTCACCGAAGACGACTTGCTTGCGATCGAGCCACTCGGTCTTAGTGGTACAGATGCAGAACTGGGACCCGTTGCCCAATGTGCTGGTTTTGGCCATTGACAATATACCGGGACCGATGTGCTTCTTCACGAAGTTCTCGTCGGCAAAACTAGGGCCGTATATCGATTCACCACCGGTTCCATTTCCTTGAGTGATGTCTCCTCCATGGACCATGTACCCAGGTATCACGCGGTGGAAGGTTGAACCCTTGTAGTGGAGTGGCTTCCCAACCGTGCCAATCCCCTTCTCTCCAGTACAAAGAACCCGAAAGTTCTCCGCTGTGATAAGGGTACTGTCTGCGAAGAGCTCCATCACAATTCTACCCGCAGGGATGCCGTCAATGCTTAGGTCAAAGAACACTATAGGGTTCCCCATAACAGTGTCTACGACAAACAGAGAGAAGGTATAGTGGAAAGTGGAAGTGGAAATGGTAGATGAAGAACAAAAGAGAGTATCGACAGAATGGGGACTCACGGTTTCCTTTAAATGCCAAATGCCCCCCCAAAGGTGGGGCCCCTTTTATGTACTTGGTTGGGTTGCCGTTCATCATCAACACATCATGTTTTGGGGTTGTAATGCAAAGGGCCCCCCCCACAAAAAACGAGAAGAATTGGCATTTGTAGTTTTGCGGGCTTTCACATTATTAAACGGAAAAACTTTACCCAACGTGTTCTCTTCAAGTGGGTTCGGTTACCTCTTTAAGCGGGTTGGGTTCAGGATCGACACACGGGGTTCGGGTTTAATTGCTATCCCTACTCATGTATGATTAGCGTTCATGGAAGAAATGTAGAATATGTATCGAATGATATCCTTCACATTATCACCATTTATGTAAATCTTTGGATACATATCAGAAGACAGAAGATCTTCAATCCAGTGAAAGTTCTGATAACATTGTTATAACCACTTCATGCAATCTTCAAGCTGAAATTCAACTATTAATTCATAATAATCTCCACTTTCTTCTCTATAACATTATGATAACCAAAGCTTTATACAATTAATGACACATTCAATTCAATTAAATCATCACAAAATCTTGAAAAAATTCATCACAAAATGTTAATATAGAAGTCATATAGAAGTCATATAGAAGTCAAACTGTTAATCTGCACTGCCTAACAAAACCACGACAGAAACAGCTACCAACTGCACAGCTACCAACCGTAAAACAGAAACAGCTACCCCAACAAACATCTCAAGACAGTTCACCGTTAACAAAAATTTCAAGAGCCATTGCCTCACGGATGGTGGGAATATCCTTCTGTCCAAAGCTATCCATCCATGATGACAACGGGACCCCAAATAATATCAATTCTGCATATTTACACACAAAGGCACCACAACTGTAGCTGCAACAAGTGAAAATGCAATCATAAATATTTTTGTATCATAATAAAGAACTAGAAGTAATAATGCAAATTTTACCCGTCCTTTTGTTGAGGAATAATGGTTGGTTCGATGTTTTCAGCAGTGAATGGACTTGTGTGAGGAGGCATCTTCATATGTTCATAGTAATTTGCATGCTTAAGAATTGAGGGTAACAAATTAAGTAACCCTGGGATGTCTTTCAATCGGTCACTTTTTCCATTACGGTCACACAACGAGTCATACATTTTGACTTTCCCTTCTTTTAAAAAAACTTCACATAGTACCCAATGATCCCCGGTGTTGCAAGGAACCAACACCTGTGTAAAAAAAAAAAACAAAGAGAGAAGAAAGAACAAAACATAGGCAAATGACATTAAAAAGGCAAAAAAAACGAGGAAGAGAGGAAGAAGAAAAAAACAAGGAACAAAGAAGAAAGAAGAAAAAAAGAAGAAAGAAGACAGAAGAACATACCTGGTACAAGAGCAGTAGCCAGCAGGTAGCAGAGCCGTAGAGAAAAAAAGAAGAAAGAAGACAGTAGCAACTAGCAAGTAGCAGAGCAGTAGAGAAAAATAGGAGTTAGTGACTTAGTGAAAACCAATAATAACTTAACAAAATTGTCACATTGCGTGTCACATACTTACCGACTCCATAGTCCACCACGGTTGAGGGTAAAGAAGGTCAGAACCTGACACATAATTTAGTGTATCATCGTCTGGTTGGAAAGATAGGGGATCGAATTCGGGGTATTCTTCCCAAATTGGGGCAGCTGGTGTAGTGGGTATAAGATCCTTCTTTTTTGTATTCTTTTTTGTATTCTTTTTTACTTCTTTTTGCTCGAATCCGGCTGGGTTATTATTTTTTAAATGTTCAGATTCCAATAACTTCTTAACAGCTTCCCACTTCAGTTTCAAATGAGCTTGTTTACAAAGTAAAAAAACTTTCGTTCAGTTTAGGATTGCATCAGAAATGAATGTGAAGAAAAAAACAGTAGAAAAATGAACTTACGAAAAACGCCATTGGGACCAATCCAATTTCCTGACGGTCGCTAACCTCTCCATTCGAACGCCGCCTCTTCCACATAACATCGAGGTAGCTGTCTATGTGCTACAAAGACATTTATATATAAACATTAGGAAACTTACCTGTATTTGTGTAAACAAACGCATCACAATTTATCACTTACCAAGTTGGACAACCATTTTGTAGGTTTGACCAAATTTTTGAACTGTTCACGATTCATATCGATGGCTTGGCCAGTAAAGACACTGTGAGTTGGAAAAATTAAATTAAATATTCTGAACAAAAAAACACGTAAATAAAATATAAAATAAAAACAGAGGAGTATAGGAATGGACCATTACCGAGTATCATCCTTATTCTTCAGAAATGAGATGAACCGATCATAATTGTCATTCACACAATCGCTCAAATCTTTGGTTCTCTTCCTCTTCTTGGGTATGAGCATGGGATCAGTGTACGGGCTGTCCAAGTACTTTGACCGCCTACGGGCTCTTATGTTGTCATTATTCTTGTAACACACACTTGGGTCAGCCGCATTCATAAATATAACACTAAGATCAGGGTTTGGAAGAACCACGTTCACACATGGTGAAGGGAAGTCATCCAAATTTATCGCGTGCTTAGCTGACCCATATGACTCACCAACAACATTATCCAACCCACCCTCTTTACCAACAACAATCCCTGTATCGTCCTTATCATCGGCCTTCTCCACCTCGGCCATCTCCACCTCGGCCTTCTCAACCTTGGCCACCTCCACCTCTTCGACAACCTCTTTGTTCAAGTCTTTCTCAAACTTTTCCCCATCATCAAAATTGTGCAATGGTGACAAATTAGGACTGACCTATAGTCAGAAGAATATGTATAAAGAACTACACAATTGAATAATGTTTAATTACATAATAAGTTTTTGAATAGGCTTGAAAACCCTTATGTGTTATATTACTTACCATGTCGTCCACAGGTTTGTGTGAGCTTGCTCTTCTCTCGTCCAAATCTTTCTCCCTTTTTTTGGGTGCAATCTTTCCAATTTCTTCACTTATCCAGGACTTCATCCTCTCCTCGCTTTCTTTTATTTTCTGTGTGACCAGCTGTGCAATAGATGTATACAATTCTGGTATTGTATACGGAACCGATGTCTTGATTTTTGACTGCAAATCCAATTCAAAAAAGAATTAATACATTACGCAAACTAACTTAGGATAGTAAAAGTTATGTATGTATATTACAAATCATTACCTTGGGAGTTTCTACATCTCTTTCATCGAAGAGCCGTTTCTTAGATGACGGTTCATCTGACTTTCTAGATCCGATGAACCTTGTTGTTGTCTTGCTTTGGTGAATGGAAGCATCACCATCTTCCATTGCATCTTGACGGTCCTCCGCATCATCATCATCATGGTCCTCCCTTACCACATCTTGAAGCATCAAAGATTTGTAATAAGCACTTGACTTTTCATGATCTGACATATTCCATGGGAACAAAGCCATCTGAATGTAAAGTGCACAAAACATTGAGGTCAGAAACCCAATAGTATGCATAAGATAACCAGCAACACAAGGGATTTCAAGCCCTAGCAATGTATTTCAAGCCCTGACAATGTATTTCAAGCCCTGGCAAGGTATTTCAAGCCCTAGCAATGTATTTCAAGCCCTAGCAAGGTATTTCAAGCCCTAGAAAGGTATTTCAAGCCCTAGCAAGGTATTTCAAGCCCTAGCAAGGCATTTCAAGCCCCGCCTAAGGGACTTCATACCCTCATTTGGAAAAACCAACAACTGATATTAACTAACTACATACACTATAATATTCAAGCACCCCCGGGGCCCCCCATTCATAATAAGAAAGTGTAGCCCACAATCCATTATAATAAAGATTTAAGAACCAGGTTCATAGAGTAAAGTAGTATAACACAACACATAAGGGTTTTCAAGCCCTGGCAAGTTATTTCAAACCCTGGCAAGGGATTGAAATAACTGGCTAAGGGATTTCATACCTTCATTTGAAATAAGAAAGTGTAGCCTACAGCCCACTATGATAAAGATTTAAGAATGAGCTTCATAGAGTAATAAGTAGTAGTGGTATAACACATAAGGGTTTTCAAGCCCTGGCAAGGTATTTCAAGCCCTAGCAAGGTATTTCATACCTTCATTTGGAAAAACCAACAACTGATCCACATTCATAATAAGAAAGTCCCCCAACCGTTCAACCCACTATAACATTTATATGGATTTCAAATTAACCAACCCCAATTCCTCTACACAAGATCAATATACTTATTAATGTCCTGATTTGGACAAACCAACCAACCACTGATGTTAACTAGCTATTTTATATAGATAGACACAGAAAATGAAATACACATAGAAGTAAAAAACACGTAGAAGTAAAATACACACTGTCGTACTGAAGAAAGATTCAACTTTTAAAACCCTTGTATTGAAATTCCAATTCTTAAATCTTGGGAACCCTATACTTTTCCGTACGCCGAGTTTACCTTCCAAATGGCAAATCCGTTCAACGGCCCAAACCTAAACACTTAAAAAAATCTCATAAAGAAATTACAAATCTCATGAGTTTGATTTACACATGAATTCATTTGGTAATTATTACCTGAAATGCTAGTAGAAATCCATAAACGTGGAATGTGAAACACTTCGAATCATCATTGTTCTGCTGATTGTCCAACTCCGCCTGCTGATTGTCAGTTTTCTTCTTCTTCTTCTTCTTCTTCGGCTTCTTCTTCTTCTCTTCCTTATTCTCCTCTTCCTTCTTCTTCCTCTTCTTATTCTTAGGGCCCTCATTCTCTTCTTTCTTCTCGCCATTGCCTCTTAACTTTTCAATGTGTTTATCGGTTGCATTCTTCAAACAACACAAGGTGACATCGAATATGTATGAGCCCCAAGGAAAACTTTCAAATGCATCGATGTCCTCAACTAAAGACAACACCCAACTGGGTATGACTGTCCGTGCTTTATCCATCCCAAAGAATTGGGACACCATTAATAGGTATCCCATCTTCAATGCGTCATCACCCTCTGAAGGCTCTGTGAGCCGGTTAAAGGTTGCCTCCAACAGTTCAATCGATGGGTTTTCATCTACAAAATAGCGTGTTAAAATAGATTCCTCACTGACTTCTTCTTTTTTTTGGAACCCTTCGGGCAGTGTGCCCATGTTGAGGCCACTGCACAAGCAGAATTCCTCTCTCCCAAACCGAGCTTTCTTCTCCCCTAAACCAAACCACATTTCATCATCCTTTTCTTCTTCAGGACGAATGAGCTATCTTTTCAAAAGATTGTAGATCAGCATCCCATGAACCTTTATGGGCTGTATCATATCCAAGTACTGCCCAAAGGGGCCTTCTTTAAACCTATCTAACACGCCGCAACGTGTCAAGACCAACTTCAAATCTTGAAGAAAATATTTTTTGTTGTGCGAATTTATTCTCGCATGTACCCAGCTTTTGTGGTCTGGATACCGCCATTGTTTTTTGAAACGATCAGCCCCCATCTGATTTACAAGAAAACAAAAATTCATTAATGCTAAGCATAACATAAAAAGGGATTTCAAGCCCTGGAATCAAATATCAAGCCCTGGCAAAGGGATTTAAGGAACTGGATAAACAATTTCAAGCCCTGTAGATAAATTTGAAGACCTGAACTAGAATTTCAAGCCCTGGATAGGGATTTTAAGCTCTGATTTGGACAAAACAAACAATGCTATGAAAGGCTTCCCACGGAGTCCCCACTGGGGTACTACGGGGATACAGTGATGTATGTCAACACAAAAATAATACATAAGCCCCAGTCCTCAACACCACCAAAATCCACCAATTCCAAAATCCAACGCTTAACATAACATCACAAAAACGATATACAACAACATTACACTTCACAATCGCTCACAGGGCTTCAACTCCCTTTGTCAAGGATTAATATTCAGACAAATGGGGCCACATTGTTCAATTAAAAACTAAAAAAAAACCACAAGCTAAGCCAAGTCAAGAATAAACCACTGGTAACCCACCACAAGCCAAGTCACAAGCCAAGTCACCCAAGTAAAAAATCAAATCATCATCCATGCATAGTTACACATAGATGCAAACAAAACAAATTAATGGGAGGTTAAAACGCCAGAATGAAGAAGACAATGAGAAAACGAATGAATACCTTTACTTGTGAGTTGCGACAAAGGCGTCTTCTCTAACTAGAATGTGGAATGAAGATGACGAGGAAAAAATGGCGGGCCCCGGTCTCGGTATTTGACTATTCTTCTACTTGGTGTGTTCTGATTCTTCTTCTTCTTCTTCTCTCTCGTTCGCCTCTTCTTCTACTCTCGTTCGCAACCTCTGCTCACTGAGATGGCTCTTCTACTCGGTTCTTCTCTCTCGTTCACCTCTTGGGGTCCTCTACTCTCGTTCACAACCGCCGAGCTCCTCACTGAGATGGCTCTTCTACTGGGTTCTTCTCTCTCGTTCACCTCTTCGGGTCCTCTACTCTCGTCATCGCAACCGCCGGGCTCAAAAGTGATTTTGAATTTCAATTTTAGGTTAGGGCAAATTGGTAATGATGCTTAATTGGGCTTCACTGTTTAGGGCCATTTCGGGGTTTCCTCTTTTAAATGGTTTTCAATATTAAAATGCCCTTAAGGGTAGTCTTGGAATTTCATGTGCCCAAGGGGACACAAATGCAAGAAAAACATACTGGAGACATTTTTGCTCTTTTAATTTTCAAAGGGGACATTTCCTTCCATTACCACAAATAACAATGGTCCATTGTTCTGACTCAATGAGTCATTTAAAATAGATACCTATCAATTTTATTTTATGTACTTCTAATACTTAAAAAAATGGTATTTTAATTGTTTTTCTTATTTTGTATTTCCTTTTTGTGGTGTTATTGTCAATTTGTTATTTAAATTTACCAATCAATAGCCCTATCTCATAAGATTAGGGATGGCAATGGATCGGATCGGTCTCATATCTGTTTAAGATATGCATCTCTATCCCCGCATCTATCCCCAATTCCAAGTGAGTGGGATGGATTCAGATAATCCCCGAATTGAGATAGAGATATACATCCCCTGCTCCGTCTATATCCGCATCCGATGAAAAAAATATAAATTTTTATACTTTACAAGAGAAAAATGTAATTAACACATGTAATAATACATTTTATCCTATTTAAAGGGAGAAACAAAAACATCCAATAAAGTTCAAATAAAAAAATAATAATAACTTATATAGTTAGAATTCATAATTACATAATAATTTTTTATATTTTTAAAATATTAAAATCTATAATAGATCAGGATGGGGATGGATATCCATAGACGAAATCCATCCCCAAAAATAAAATGGATATTATGATGATATACATCCCCGCTCCGTCCCTGAAATATTAATATCTATGCCCATTTAAAATGGAATGGATTCTTACGGATATTGGTATCTGTGGATAATTTTGACATCCTTACATAAGATAAAATTAGTTTAACTAGCAATTATTTATTTATTTATTTATTTTATTTTATTTTTTTTGTCTGTCTTTGACACAAACATGCTCTTGGAGTTCACATTTCCAAAATTGTTATTCTTTGTTATTCTTTCACTCGCTATCATATTCTCTGTACAAAATTAATGTTTTCCATCTCACATTTCCAAAGTCCAACCGTTTGTTTGCAGTCTAGATCTCTGTTAATATTTTTTTTTAGTCTTAAAATATCCGCTTGGTGGAGACTTATTTGAATATTAAGTCTCCATTAGCCTTTTTTTTTCTTTTTTTTTTTCCATAATTCTGACAATAAAATGTATTTAGTAAAGTTCTCAAAAGTAATTATTAAATAATTTTAGCTTATCTCCAATAAATTTTGAGAAGCATGTAAAGTGTTACTTTTCTAAAATGATTATAATATACAGTAATCTATATGGAATTTTTAAATTGTCTATATTAACCTTAACCTTATAAATTCAATATGTAGACGCTTTTATCATAATTTATCTGGATCAAAACTTAAATAAACTAAATCACAATTTGTTCTTTACCAAATATTATATATAACTATATAAGTACTTTTACAAATATATATAGGGCTGCCCTTAGGTGCAACATTACATGATGCAATGAAATTTTTTTGACTGTGATCATGTCTTCTTTGGTACAACCACATCAGCTAATATGTGATTGTATGTTCTAACATGCGATTACAATAATTAAATTGTGTGATCACGTGCAATTCATATGCGATAATATTATATATATTTATGATCACATGTAATCATAAGTGATCACATACTATTTTTCAAAATTGTATGGTGTCATGTTGTACTCAAGAATGAGCGATGTAAGGTTCCCATTTGTTGATTGGCTCATTTCGTAGACAACCACATGTTGGGGTTCTTTGTAAGGGTAGCCTAAGTATCGGTCTTATTGTTCGAAGCCCTTTGTAGACCTCGTGTTGATAAGCACCGAAGGTAAATTTCTATGTGCTTACTTTTCTTTGAAGAGATTAGTTGCACACACACACTTAACATTCATTGCACATGTGTGCATTCTCTTCATTTGTCACATTTCACACATGCTCTTATTTATTATATTTTGTTGTGTGTAATTGTGTCATGTTGTTGTGTAATTCGTTTCCCGATAACTTTCGGAAACGTCCGCGCATGCACTAGAAGTGCTTGGTTTAGCGCGAGGACCGCCTATGGAGAATGCCCTTGGCTTCTCCTTGGTTTTCACCTATCTAGGTGATCGGCGGTTATGATCGGCGGCCTGGCCGCCGAATGAAACCGCCGTTTCAGTCCAGATTGGTCTGAAGCATTTCTACGGTTGAATCGACGGTCACGAAACCGCTGTTCGAAACCGCGGTTCATACCTGATTGATTTTGATCTCTCTGTTTTGATTCGGCGGTTGGGATCGGCGGTCACGAAACCGCCGAATGAACCGCCGTTTTTGCTCTGTTCTTCACGAGCTCATTTCGGCGGTCATAATCGGTGGCCTGGCCGCCGATCGAAACCGCCGATCGGCGCGTTTCTTTGAAACTTACTTAAACGACCACACTTTGATTTGGCCCCCTCTATATATGCCACTTTGACTTTAGGTCAATTAAGAGAGTTCATATTCAGAATTCATACTTAGGATATTTTTCAAAGAGAAGAAAAATTCCAAGAACTCAATTCTTGATTACTCAAATACTTTTTCATGATCATCAATCATCATCTAGCATCATCTTAGATCATCTAGATGTCATCTTGCATGGAATCTTCATCATACTTTGCTTGGTAAGCTTTTCACTAATATCTTACATGTTTTGTGTTTCTCTTATCTAGCAATCTCAATTAATTACTTGTTTGTTATTTTGTATGCTTTGGATACAATATTGAGATGAGTATGATGTATGTTTGAGAATTTGTATTGTGCTAGCATATTAGGTTTTGTGATTAATATTGATTAGCTAAACTAATTGACATGTCATTTAGTTTTGATATCTAGGATTGTTCTAATTGCATATTAATCATCTTAGATAAGCATATAGGGTTTCCCTTGCTCTATGTTGCATTTTGGATATTCACATATATTCACTTAGGGTTGTATTCTCTTCTAGAGAAAGTAAGTCTTGTGTGTAGCAACCGGGATTAGGTTGCTTAGATCGCAAGCAAATAGGACTAGGTTCACTCATACCGGGATTAGGTAGGTGTGTGATTACTTCCGGGATTAGGTTGTAATCGTTTGCACATTTAGTGGATTCGAGGTTCGAGTGTGGCTTACTTACATAGCCCGTGGTTTTTCCCGTGAGGGTTTCCACGTAAAAACCAAGTGTTTTTTTTAATTTCCGCACCATATTACACTTGCTTGTTTATATTATCTTGAGGGCATTTTCGTAATTTTGACTAACACGAAAAATTGGGTAAAAAGCGTAAAATCTATTCACCCCCCTCTAGATAGCTTTATACACACCGTGCTATAATTTGTTTCAATTGGTATCAGAGCGGGTTCCTAGACATACATAGGTGATCCTTGCTCATTTTGGTGTGTTTTGCATCTTGTCTGATTTTTTGATTTATTCATACATTTTGCATTCATCTCATTTGCATTCATCCAAACACTATGAGTGGTTTCGAGAAGAGCAAAGAGGGAGCGTCGAGCGTGAGGCCACCGTTGCTCACCGGCGATAATTACTCCTCATGGAAGGGGAAGGGAAAGATGGAAGCATACATATGCCAAATCCATGATAGAGCGTGGATGGCGGTTGAAGATGGATATGCTCCGCCTATGATGACTCCTACGGATGGAGGAGAAGAAGTTCTCAAGCCTAAGGCACAGTAGAGTCCTCAAAAATTTACTGACTCCATGTGGAACAACAAGGCTATTCATGCCATCCGATGTGCAGTGAGTGAAAATCAGTACAAACTTATTCAAATTACTAGGATTGCTAAAGAGGCATGGGACATCCTAGAAGTTTCACATGAAGGCACCGAGGTTGTCAAGGACTCAAAGCTTCAAGTCCTTCAAACTCGATTTGAGACCATTAGGATGGAAGAGCACGAGCATTTCAATGACTTCCAAGTGAGACTAATGGACATTGTGAACCAAAGTCACCAACTTGGTGATCCTTACTCGGATAGAAGAATCAAGCTAAAGATCATGCGATCACTTCCCGAGAGGTTCGAACCTAAAGTGACGGCTTTAGAAGAAAATGACACCTACAAGGAAATGAAGCCGAGTGAAGTCATTGGAAGACTTCTAGCCTATGAATCAAGAAAGGCTACCACATCACCTCCTAAGAAGAAAAAGGATATTGCCTTGAAGACATCCAAGATGGAAGAGGATGAGGATGACTCATATGAAGACATGACACTCATTGCCAAGGGATTCAAGAAGTTCTTGAATCTAAAAAAGAGTGGTTATGGCTCAAAGGGGAATGACTTCAAGAAGAAGAAGACCACAATAAAAAATGTCAAGCCATATCAAGAGGTGTCTTCAAGAGAGAAGATTCAATGCTACGAATGTGGAAGATTCGGGCATATCTCCAAGGAATGTGCTATCTTGGAAGATGAAAGAGAGGAGACCGTCACTTCAAGTGAAAGTGATGAAGAGATTGTGGCAAAATTCTTGGCATTAGGTTGCTCTCACAAGCGGGACAACAAAGTGAAAGTTGTTGAAGGAAGTCCCTCAAGCTTGAATGATTGTGAGAACAACTATTTTGCCTTTCCGATCTCCTACAATGAAGAAAAGAATGAGAGTCAAGAAGAAAGTGACTCTAATAAAGATGACTCTTCATCTAACTCCTCACATGGATATGTGAAGAAAAAGGTTCTAGATGAATACCTCACTGAGTTTAAAAGCTTAGCAATGAAGACCAAGGAAAAGATACGAAGATTAAGAGAAGAGAATCTAGACCTTGAGGCTCATGTTGACCACTTAAGTGAACAAGTGGATAGATCCAAGAATATTGAATATAAGCTAAGAAAGGAGTTAGACTTATCTAAGAGGAATGAAGAAGAATTAAAAAGAGAGCTTGAAGAGGCTAAAGGATCAAGGACTAGGATAGTTTCTAGCACCGAAAAACTTGACCACATGTTAAGTGTTGGAAAGAGTCTGTGTGATAAGAGAGGTCTTGGGTTTGAAGATAGTAAGGAGTCCTCCACTCCTAACAAGACCATGTTTGTCAAAAGCTTGAGCTACAAAGAAGATTCACCGGTGCAAACTCCTAGGAAGAAGATTGAGCTAGGACAATGCTCTCATAGTGCACAAGTGAAGGTAGCTCTAAGAAGACAACCTCAAGCTCAACCTACAAGAGTTCCTCATGCTAACTTCCCTCAAACTCAAATCCATCAAGGGAAGAGACCAATCATGCAAACTCAACCGTGGAAGCAACCAAGTCTTGGTCAACAACAAAGAAGGAGAAATCCTATCCAACAACCAAGACAACCACAAAGACATGGGAAGGCTCCTATGCATGCACAAGGACATGGTACGATTCCTAACTTTGTCCCTACATGTCATTTTTGTGGTGTTGATGGTCATATTAGACCAAAGTGCTTTCATTACATTAAAATGTGTAGAGTTAAAAGCATGATTGAGAAAAAGAAAGCTAGAGCTAGAATGCATGCTCATAGGAAGGAAGAAATTCATTTACATGATCCTATGACATCTAGATCTCTAGAACAATTGACCACTAGGAAGAAAAATGTCACACCTATGTGGATAAGGAAAAATGGACCCGCTTGCTACGAGACTATCAAGTCTCAAATAGGTTCATCCAAGTCAAATGGACTTGGGAGGTATATAGGACCTCATGACCTTCATTGTTGAAGGTTAATGATTGACCCCATATGGGGAACTCAAGCAAAAAGAGCTAGTTTGCATTCTTGTCACTTGCAAAAAATTTGAAATATCTTATGCCTCTTATTTTAATTGCTTGAGTAAGCTTGGTTGCACATATGTATATATGTTTTCAATTCAATAAGTGTGAACCTTGCTTGTTTACAATCCATGTCATATTTATGTTCAAACATGCATTTTTAGACTAGGAGATATATATTGGAAGTATGATTTGAATGACCTATGATTATCTCCATGACATGATGATTCTTTAATAACATGCTAATGACTAATGAAAAAGCATGAAATTCATATAACATGCTCACATGAAAAGCATGAATTGATGATTGCATATTCTTAAAAATGCAAAACTTGTGTGAAAGCTTATGAGACTCAAAATGAATAAAGGATCTTGTATCCGTTCAAAGGAATTTATATTCCAAATGTCTCTCTTTCTTTATTGGTTGAACATGGCTACTATCATACGGATATCTTATCCGGAAAAATCAAAAAGGGTGCAAAGTTGCTCATGCCATGTTTCGCTTTTAAAGTTGGATATAGTTGCTCTTATATTGAAATCAATGTATTCTATATCCTTGCTTTACTCATGACATTGGTGAAATTGGTTTGAATTCCTATTAGAAACCTTTGTCATTTACTTTGCCAAATACCATTGTATTTTGGACTTGAAGGCTACATGTCTTGTATGCAAAGCATGTTTGATTCACACATTTTCTCTCAAATAAATCTCCTTGTTTCTCTCCGATTAAATTGAGATGCATAAAGTGACTTATATTAATTATGCATATCTTGCATGCTACTATCTCTCGTTACTATGAGTGACCCGGTTGGGGACTACTCCTTTGCCTATATCATAACAAAAAGGGGGAGTAGTATATGGTAAAGGGAGATGCAAATTGGTGTTGCAATTGTGCACATTGGGGAGATAACACATTGAGGGGGAGTAACCCTTTGAGGGGGAGCATTGCATTTATCATACATTGCATGTATTTTGTAATGTTGTGCCTAAATTCTAAAAATGCAAATGCTTGTTTTTGATATCACTTGATTAATCTCACATTTCACTTGTATTGGAAAACATAGAAATCTTATTTACAGGGCTTGATTATTCTACAAGAGATTGAAGACTTGAAGTTTTTATTTTCTTATCTCTTTGTGTTGTAGAATATCATAGTTGTCCCGTAGTTTCTATTTCTTTATGAGGAATCAATGTGAGTGGTGGTTTTGTCACGAAATAGCCAAAGGGGGAGATTGTAAGGTTCCCATTTGTTGATTGGCTCATTTCATAGACAACCACATGTTGGGGTTCTTTGTAAGGGTAGCCTAAGTATCGGTCTTATTGTTCGAAGCCCCTTTGAAGACCTCGTGTTGATAAGCACCGAAGGTAAATTTCTATGTGCTTACTTTTCTTTGAAAAGATTAGTTGCACACACACACTTAACATTCATTGCATATGTGTGCATTCTCTTCATTTGTCACATTTCACACTTGCTCTTATTTATTATATTTTGTTGTGTGTAATTGTGTCATGTTGTTATGTAATTCGTTTCCCGATAACTTTCGGAAACGTCCGCGCATGCACTAGAAGTGCTTGGTTTAGCGCGAGGACCGCCTATGGAGAATGCCCTTGGCTTCTCCTTGGTTTTCACCTATCTAGGTGATCGGCAGTTATGATCGGCGGCCTGGCCGCCGAATGAAACCGCCGTTCATACCTCATTGATTTTGATCTCTCTGTTTTGATTCGGCAGTTGGGATCGGCGGTCACGAAACCGCCGAATGAACCGCCGTTTTTGCTCTGTTCTTCACGAGCTCATTTCGGCGGTCATAATCGGCGGCCTGGCCGCCGATTGAAACCGCCGATCGGCGCGTTTATTTGAAACTTACTTAAACGACCACACTTTGATTTGGCCCCATATATATATGCCACTTTGACTTTAGGTCAATTAAGAGAGTTCATATTCAGAATTCATACTTAGGATATTTTTCAAAGAGAAGAAAAATTCCAAGAACTCAATTCTTGATTACTCAAACACTTTTTCATGATCATCAATCATCATCTAGCATCATCTTAGATCATCTAGATGTCATCTTGCATGGAATCTTCATCATACTTTGCTTGGTAAGCTTTTCACTAATATCTTACATGTTTTGTGTTTCTCTTATCTAGCAATCTCAATTAATTACTTGTTTGTTATTTTGTATGCTTTGGATACAATATTGAGATGAGTATGATGTATGTTTGAGAATTTGTATTGTGCTAGCATATTAGGTTTTGTGATTAATATTGATTAGCTAAACTAATTGACATGTCATTTAGTTTTGATATCTAGGATTGTTCTAATTGCATATTAATCATCTTAGATAAGCATATAGGGTTTCCCTTGCTCTATGTTGCATTTTGGATATTCACATATATTCACTTAGGGTTGTATTCTCTTCTAGAGAAAGTAAGTCTTGTGTGTAGCAACCGGGATTAGGTTGCTTAGATCGCAAGCAAATAGGACTAGGTTCACTCATACCGGGATTAGGTAGGTGTGTGATTACTTCCGGGATTAGGTTGTAATCGTTTGCACATTTAGTGGATTCGAGGTTCGAGTGTGGCTTACTTACATAGCCCGTGGTTTTTCCCGTGAGGGTTTCCACGTAAAAACCAAGTGTTTTTTTAATTTCCGCACCATATTACACTTGCTTGTTTATATTATCTTGAGGGCATTTTCGTAATTTTGACTAACACGAAAAATTGGGTAAAAAGCGTAAAATCTATTCACCCCCCCCCCCCCCCCCTCTAGATAGGTTTATACACACCGTGCTATACTTTGTTTCAAGCGATATATATATATGGCCAGCATTCCGGTCCAGCCTCCTTACTTCCGCTACACAGTCGCACCACCGTTCGACAGCCTTTCATTTTTAGCTTCTTCTTTTTGCCATGAATTGGTTTTTTCCATTTAGTTTCATAGAAACTTGATTAAACCGGATTTTGATTTTTTAATTGTTCTCACATGTTTGTTTAGTCCAATGGCTTCTATGGAATTATCAGATCTCTTTCCAGAGTTTGAACTGCGGGTTAGAGCCCCTTCAATCAATCAGACTCTCATATTGATGGACTTTTGAATCCCAAACCAATAATGAAATCTTATGCTCAAGAAATCTCCTCCGCCATTGCTCCGGTGTCTTTGGCTCTGAAGAAAAAAGGTGATTATGTTGCAGTCAAAGTCAACTCGAAAGCTTACGAAGAACGGTTGAAACTTTATAGTTACTCCCTTATTGGTCGAGTCCTCTTGTCAAAGGGAGAGGAACCATGGAAGATACTGGCTCTTAAAGAAAAACTTCAATCTATTTGGAAACTAAACTCCCAATGGCGTCTTATCTCTCTTGGACCGGGATTTTTCCAGATTCTTTTGAATTCTGAGGAAGATAAAGCACGAGTTTAGGGCATCGGATCACTTCATTTGAAACCTGGAATTCTAAGGCTTCAGCCATGGACTCGGAATTTTAATCCAAACACATAGCGCACGACGAATGCTCAAATATGGGTGCGGTTTTACGGTTTAGCTTGGGAGTTTTGGCACCCTTAAATCCTTTCAGACATGGCACGTGGGATCAGAATTCCTCTAAAGTTTGATAGAGCTACCCTAGAGGGTAATTATGGCCACTTTGCTCGCATGCTGGTTGATGTTGACCTTTATAAGCCTTTGCCTGATTCCATCATGATAGAGGTTAGGGAAGATTATTTGTTTCCGACCCTTTACTTTGAGAATGTTCCAAGTTTCTGCTCGGTTTGTTGCTCTATTGGTCATTTGGTTGCCTCATGTCACCATGCGACCCGATTTACAAGGAATGTCACTGCCGAGCCAAAAGATAAGAATCCGGAAAGAGGAAGATCTAGAATTAGACAAGAGTACAGACCGATACACAAGTCAAGAGATGTTCTGACCTCTCGAGTCTTTAAGACTATCAAATCGAGTATTGATGCCACTATGTCTAAACCTGATGTAGCTATTCCAAACAAGACAACTTCAGACCCGACTGCCTCTTCTAATTCACTCAAACCAATCATTCCTACTGCACAAAGGGAGGCCTTGAAAAACGCTATTTATTTAGATGATTCCATAGACCCATTACACACTGAGCATGTAGATGCTAATGCCATGACAAGTCCTGTTATTGCTCATATGGAGCCCTTGATAGATCCTCTCATGGTAGAGCCACATTTGCACACTCTTAAGTGGGAAGTTAGCTCTAACACTGATAGTGAAGGCACTGAATCAGATTTCAGTCACCCCATAGCTTTAGACATCACAGGTATTCATGGTGGAGTCTTTTAGGCAGATCAATTGGAAGATTCAGGCTGGAAGGAGGTTACCGCTAAAAAAGGTAAGAAAAATAAAAAACAGGTTACTAGTGTTGTTTCGCCCAAAACTAGGGCTGCTAAAAATAAATTGTTACATAAATGATTGTCCTTTATTGGAATTGTAGAGGTATTGCAAACAATGATACCCAACGTACTTTGAAAGACTTTTGTTCTCTTCATAGACCGGATTTTGTTTACATTGCTGAACCGTTGTGTGCTTTTGATTCAATTGCTTCTACTTTTTGGCGCTCTATGGGGTTACACTTTATTGGTGCTAATGCTAGAGGTACTCCTAGTATATGGATTTTTGGGTCTATTGCTTTTCAGGATGCTACTATTGTTCTGTCTCATTCTCAACATGTAACTGTTTCTGCTAATTTGTGTGGGATTGTCCATTGGATCTCCTTTATTTATGCCAGTGTGAACTACATCACCCATAGATCTCTTTGGAGCTCTCTTATGGGCATTGCTGGTTCGGATGATCTCTGGCTTGTGCTTGGGGATTTCAAC
Organism: Acer yangbiense; assembly: GCA_008009225.1. Lineage (NCBI taxonomy): Eukaryota > Viridiplantae > Streptophyta > Magnoliopsida > Sapindales > Sapindaceae > Acer > Acer yangbiense. The sequence goes on along the minus strand of CM017765.1, from coordinate 22,597,731 downwards.
TCGGTTCTAGGTGCTAATGAGACCACTAGTAACCTTTCTACTATCTCTTGTGATGATTTTCGTGCTGCTTTAACGGTCTGTGACCTTGTTGACATTGAAACGAAAGGAGTTTTCCATACCCGGATCGGTCGGGGTAGGCGTGGTATGGTTCTTTCTCGATTAGATAGAGTTGTATGTTCTCATTCTTTTCTGGATACTTGGTCATAGATAGCTTGTGTTACCTTGCCTAGATCTCATTCAGACTATCACCCTTTATTGGTTTCTAGTTCTGCAGGTGTTTTGCCGAGTCCACATCTGTAAGATCCTAGATCTTTGTTGGCTTGATTCCATTGCAAAACACTCTTTATTTGTATTGATTAGTTGCTTAGGTTGTTATTGGTGAAAAGAAGCTTCAAAGAAAAAAAGCAACGTCTCATTCAAATATCGTCTTCAAGAGGAAAATCGCATACTTGGATGCTAAGGTATCAAGATTCTTCTTCCTTTTGTAAGGCGTAAGCGCACACACACACAATTCATTCATATGTGTCCCTGCATCATTATGCACACATTGTATATAACACATTCACATGTTTTTAGTATGCTCATGCATTGAACTCAAATTGTCATACATTGTAGAATTGCATGTTCTAAGACTATGTCTAGGAAATGTCATACATGTGTGATCTTGTATTTAATTGTTTGTGTTTCTTGTATTTTAGGCTTGAACATGATCTCATTTGATTCCTTATTGAGTCCCGGTCATTTCGGTTATTCATTTATTTAGTTTTGAGTCCAAACGATGAAGCTACGCTACTTTGCGTTCTCATTCGTTGAGTTGTCTTCGTTCTCATTTTCTGAGAAGAATTCTCAACCTTTTGTCAACGTTTTGTAGTCTTCATTGTGCGTGAGGGAGTCATGGTTTGTAATCCAAAAATATATTCGAATTCGGAGTTCGGATGCTCGAATACGGCTGAAGAACGCGAGAGGAGCATGAGGGAGGCAAGAATGGCCGAAGCCATTTTTGGGAGGACCACGTCTGGAGCATGTGTGGCACACGGCCAGAGACCTCCTCTGCCCATGTGTGCCACACGCACCCCACACGGGATGTGTGATGTGGCTCTTTTTGATTGGCCACCGAATCCCTCTCTTCTCCATCTCTTTTCCCTCCATTTATATTCGAAAGTTCTGCAGAATTCTTCATAACTTTTGATTTCTTATTTTGATCATATCTCTCTCATTTGAACTCCGAATCAAGTGATTCAAAATCCAAAAATGTTGGTATTGAAGAGAGGAACAAATCCAAAAAATATTTAGAGTTATTTGAGTTCGTGATGTTTCGCAGTGAGCTGATTTCAGTCCGTGACTCAACTTTGTATGTGAAACTTCTTCTTCTCACTTCATCTTTTGATCATCTCTTTTAATCTTCCTAATTGATAGATGATATGTGTTTAGAATGTTGTTAGATCATATTCTAAGGGTGGTTGATCTATTGATTGTTGAGTTTTAGCCTTGTGATCTCAATTGAACATATTTAGCTAAACTTAACTAATCTTGAAATTGATTCTAGAAATGTTGTATATGATGTGCCTCATGTTATTTTCTAGGTTTAATTTCATCATCTAAGAACTACAATTTTTGTGTGATATATTGAATATTCATATCTTGTTCTTATTGATTCACATGCTTTGATTTCTAGATACATTTGTGATTGTTTGTTGAAAGCATATTCTAGATTATCATTGAACATGTTCATAGAGCTTGATTGATCATCTTGCTTTATTTGATTGTGTTTGCATCATTTGCATCACTTAGATCATTGCCTTGTGGAAAGGTTGAAAACTCTTTCAAAGTGAGTGAAGCTTTGATTAGAGCAAGAAGACTTGACTAGGACATGTGGTCCGGATAGTCAAGCAAAAGTCTTAGCTAGGAGTGTGGTACTTCGGATGGTTGAGCTAGGGAAGCTTGACTAGGATCCTAGTGATCTAGATAGCTAAGCAAGGAAATCTTCCTAAAGGCTTGATAGCCTTGGATAGGGAGGTGCTCTCTAGAGGTGCAAGACACACCTTGGATAGGGAGTAGGCTAAGTGATTCACTTGGCCCGAGGGTAGATTAGGAGTTGATAGCTTGAAGTGGATATCATGTGTTGATAGCTTTGAGTGTGTAAGTCATTTTCATATAGTGGATTGCTTTACCGGTGGTTATGGTATCAACCCGTGGATGTTTCCTCTTTGAGGTTTTACCACATAAAAATACTTGTGTCTTTTTCGCTTTACTTTTCATTATCTTCTATATCATGTATTGATTGTATCTCTTGTATATTGATTTTCACATGTATTGAATCATACTATACCATTGATTAAATCATATCAAGTGTATATTTCATTCTTGTAATCAGTATATTTTGAATTTGTAAGAATTTGGGCTTATACTTTTTCACCCCCCCCCCCTCTAAGTATATTTTACACTATATTGCTTTAGGGAATTTCAACATCCCTTCAGGTTTCAAGGTATGTGGGTTTCTCATCCCTCCTTCCTTAATTTGGTTAGATCGGATGGTTATCTACTATTACTGGAAGTGGTACTGGGGTTGTTGTTCAGAAGTTGAAGCTGTTAAAAAAGGCCTAGGGAAGGTGGAATTGGGAGGTGTTTGGGGATATTGCCTTGAATGTTACTAATGCTAATGAGAAAGTGATGCTTATTCAGGGCAGGATTGGTTCTGAAGGTTTTTCAGATAATCTTTTTCGTTTTGAGACTGCCGCTCTTGTAGATTTGGATAGTGTTCTAAAACAACAGGAGATTTTTCTGAAAGAGAAAAGTAGAGTCAGGTGGCTTGCTGAGGGTGATCGAAACTCAAAAAAAAATTCATTCACTACTGAAGCGTAGAGGGGGGGAAAAAGTCCCTTTCCTCTATTCAAATTGGTGAGAATATTTCTTATGATCCTACTGAAATTGGTAAGCACGTTTCCTCTTTTGATCAGCACCTCTTTTCGGATCCTGGTAACAATAGTTCAGACTTCTCTATAATTCGAGAGCATGTGCCTTCATTGGTTACTGTTGATGAGAATGCTTCGATTCTCCAGGTTCCCTCCTTTGATGAAGTGAGGATTACGGTTTTTGCCATGGATCCTCTGAGTGCTCCTGGTCCTGATGGTTTCTCGGGCAAATTTTATTATCATTGTTAGGAAATTGTGTGACATGATGTGGTTTTAGCTGTGCAGGATTTTTTTCACACTGGTTGAGTTTTTTCGGGTTTGAATTCTAATTTCTTGGTCCTTATTCTGAAGATTCCGAACGCTTTTCTGTTCAATCAATTTCACTCAATTGCTCTTGGTAATTTCCTGTTTAAGGTTATCACTAAGATTATTGCTGACCGCTTGGCCGAAATTTGCTCCCGCATTATCTCGCCAAATCAATTTGGTTTCATTAGGGGTCGTCAAATTGGAGACTGTATTGCAGGTGCTTCTGAATGTTTTAATGTGTTGAGTAATGCTATTCGGGGTGGGCACTTAGCTTTAAAAATAGACATTCGTAAGGCTTTTGATTCCATTAGTTGGCCTTTTCTCTTCGAAGTCCTTCGGTGTTTTGGCTTCTTTGAGAGTTTTATTGGTTGGGTTGCAACTATTTTTTATTCTGCTAGGATCTTGATTCTTATTAATGATTCCCCTTAGAGTTATTTCCCATGTTTGCGTGGTGTGTGGCAAGGTGATCCTTTCTCCCCCTTGCTTTTTTGTTTGGTGGAAGATTTTTTTAGCAGATATCTTACACATCTAGTAGACTCGGGCTCTATGACTTCTGTCTCTTCTTCGGTTAGGATGCGTGCCCCTTCACATTTCCTCTATGCTAATGATGTTATCTTCTTTTGCTAGGCTTCTCCTCAGAATTTACGAGTGATTTTAGATACTTTTGCGCTTTATGGCCCTCTCTCGGCTCAATGAGTTAATTATGGAAAATCTTCCATTATTTTTGGCAAAGGCATCTCTAGGCCTCGAATTACTAATTTGCTCTCAATGTCTAGGATGCGTAAGGGCGGGGATTCAATGACTTATCTAGGGGTCCCTCTTTTCATTGGTGCACCTAAACGTCATTGGCTGATCCCATGGGCTAATAAAATTAAAAGTAAATTGGAATCATGGAAGGGTTTCTCTTTTTCAATGGCAGGCAGGTTATGTCTTATTAATTAAGTGATTATGGGTTTCTTCCTACACTATTTTCAAGTTTATCGTTGGCCTTCATCTCTTTTGAAAGATTTAAATGCTGCTATTCAAAAAAAATTTGGACTGGTTCGATCGATGGTCGTAAACCTGTCCAAGTTGCTTGGAAGTCTTACTGCAGACCAAAGGATAGTGGTGGTCTTGGTGTTAAAGACCATGGTATTCTTAACAAGGTCATGCTTAAGAAGTTCACTTAGAGGATGCTGACTGAGGAGTCCTTCGTTTTCACATGAAGATTGAGTTTGGCCACTTAGAGTTTGGCCAGGTCTAAAATTGCATTATACTCCCCTGATGATTGAGTCTAGGTGGTTAGTTGGTTGTCAATCTAAGGTTCGTTTTTGGACGGATAACTGATTAGAAGATCCGTTGATTGATCTGGTTGAGGATAGGTCTTCGTTACAACCTCCCCTAGATTCTGTTGTGGGTGATATTTACTCAGATACTATGGGTTGGGATATTCCTGCTTCTTTTCACGCTTCTCACCCGGATGTTACTTCTGAGATTGAGAAGGTGGTGGTAAGCACTGACCCAGACTCGTTAGTTTAGACTTATTCCTTGGATGGTGTTGTTTCTTGTAAATCTGCTTATGATTCTCTTTCTGAGGTTAGGAGTTTTGTTTTTTAGGGTAAGCAGACTTAGGCGTCTTTTATCCCTCCTTCTCGCTCTGTCCTCATTTGGCGCTTGTTTCAAGGTAAGATTCCTACGGACATTGCATTACGTGCCAGAGGTTATATTTTTCCTTCTCATTGTCGGTTTTGTTGTGCTGCAGAGGAAGACTTAAGGCATCTATTTCTTGACTGTCTTTTTGTTCATGGGTTGTGGGAAGCTGTATCCCTACATTTGGTCATAAGCTTAAGTTGGATGGTACTTGTTTAGACCTTTGGCAGGAGGCGATGAAGGTTGTCTTTAGCACTCAACTGAAAGCTCACTGGCGGGCTTATATCATCACGGTTTTCTGGGTGGTGTGGTTCCTCAGAATCAAGCTACATTTGAGGGTGGCAAGCCTGTTTTTGCCGATGCTCTTTCCTTGATTTGGCGTTCCGTTCACGAGGCAGATTCTCTTCAGTTTGGGACTATGAAGAATTCAATGGATAAGCTTCAGACTCTTCAACGACTTCATGTCTCTGGTCGTCCTTCCAAGGCTCTTCGCATTTTTGAGGTTAAGTGGTGTCCTCCCTCGCTGGGCTTTCTTAAGGTTACGGGGCTGCATTTGGTAGTCCTGGTCTTGCTGGTTGTGCATGGGTTTTTCGCACATGCAGGGTTTTCGTTAAAGGTTGTTTTGCTATTCCTCTTAGTGTCTACTTTGCTTTTGAGGCTGAATGGCCGCTGCCGTCCATGCTATTGATTATGCTTGGACTTTTGGCTGGCGTCGGTTATGGTTGGAGAGCGATTCGACTTTTGTAGTTAATATCCTTCGTTCTAGGTCTCGTAAGGTTCCTTGGTGTTGGCGCCCCGCTTGGGATAGGTGTTTGAGCTTAATCTCTCAAATAGACTTTGCTGTCAATCATATTTATCGGGAAGGTAACCAAGTTACAGATAGTTTAACCTCCAGGAGCCCCAGTATCGTCTCTCCTACATGATGGTGGACCAATCCGAATTTTTACAATTCCTTTATTTTCAATGATTTTTGTAGCAGACCTTCTTTTAGGTTCTGTTGATCTGTTTTCTTTTTTTGTTTTCTTTTCTCTTTTGTTCTTTTTCTTTTTTCTTTAATAAAATATTGGGATGGGGTTGATTCCGATCCACAACAACCTTAAATAAAATATATATATATATATATATATATATATATATATATATATATATATATATATATATATATATCTAATAAGACTTATAACATACACAAAAAATAAAAATAAAAATAACTGCCTCCTCAAACTAGGAGGGATAGTGACATCCACTAGAAGGATGATATAATTATAATTATAATTATTTAAATAAAATATTATGAATCAATATTAATTCGGTTTGAAATTTTGATAATAAAAAAATTACAAATGCATTTCAATATCATATTTTAGTCCTCAAGCATACTTACATAATTTTGAAATAAAATTATCAAATGTATGCACACAGTATCTAGTCTCATAACAATTTTAAAATATAACCAAATATTTACTTGATTAACTTAATAATGGCAGGACTGGCTAGACAAGTGAGGCAATTGTCTAACGCCTCACTTGCCTAGCTCATTTATGAAGACCTTTAAAATTAAATATTTATTTATTTATGTTTTTAGTATTTTAGGAAATAGTATATTATTATTTTAGTTTAAGATTAAACACTTCTATCATCATCATCATCATCATTATTATAAATATTATTATTATTATTCAAATGTTTTTTTTTTTCAATTGAATGATAATATTCAAATTTCCAATTATTTGTTTTTATAATTACTAAAATCATCATACATGGAATTAATCAAAAAATTATTCCTATTGAACTTTAGAGAAAAAATAATAATTTTTTAAGCGAGTTTATTATGGATCACACCACATAAATAATCACAAAATTATTCTCTTACTTAGAAAATATCTTAAAATATGTTTGTTTTTTTATTAAATATTTATTGTTTTAATTTATTTTGAGAATCAAAAGTTTTTAATAAAGTTTTAGAAATAAAAAAAATAAAAAATAAATAAAAAAACTTCAATTGACATGCTTAAATTCTTTTTCATAAAATAAATAAAGTTAAATTATAAATACAACAGTGTTATTATAAAATATAGTAAATTAATATTCAATGAAAGAAGACGTAATTATACTTTTTCGCCTAAGGCTCAAATGATGTTGATTACCCCTTGAATAACGGATTATTTTTTTAGCATAGTTAACAATGATTATTTAAAAAGTTACAACAATAACAAAATGGCCATAAGTCTCGACTCAAGACTTAAGGGTGCGTTTACTGATTGGGAATGATAATGAAAGGGAATCAAGTTCAATGGAAAATGGAATTTGATTCCTTAAAGCATCTCCAATGCAAGTGTGACTTGTTGAAAAAAAAAAAAAAGACGCCACATAGGATAACTAGACAATCTATTAAAAAATGTATCTCCAATACAGCTGTGCATATTCAACCTCACACTAATGTGGGAAAAAAATATTAGACATTATCTACATGACCATTGTGGTAGCCAAAAATGGCCCATAGGCCCAACGCTTAAGGCCCATACCTTTCTGTGTTGGATCCTATCTAAGCCCACATATAGCGGGTCGACCCAAAGCTTCGATAAGTTGAAAGTTGGCCGATTGACTCAGTCCAACTTCGGTTACCACTTGTTGATGTTGTAATTGCCAGGTTTGAATGAGAGTAAATCACTCCCAAAAATCCTCCCACAATCAAACCTTCATGAGGTGAACATTGGAGAAGGTTCTTTGCCTATAAATAACGGAGTTCGATCACAGTGAACTCTCTCTAAAATTCTTGACAAAAACAAAGCTTACAAGCATACTGAAATTCTGATCACATTCTCCCCGGCTACCGAAATTCGATCCAAATCACGATCGCGATTCATCGTCAGCCATTGCTCAGCCCAAGCACACCTAAGGCTAAGAATCTAACCCCCATAACCATCTTTTTGTTATCTTTGCTTTTCTATTACTTCTTTTGCAGGTTCGACGAAGAAGACAGCCACCCAAGGTAGATAGACTAACCGTTTTGCAAGTTCATTAAGGAGACGACATCCCCTATTCGACAGGTTCAACCAAGTTGCCTTGGGCCTAACTCAAATTCGACCCGATCCACATAATCCGTAGTTCGACCCCCTACAGTTTGGCGCCCACCGTGGGGCCCATTGTAACTTTACAAACCAGCTAGTCGAACCAATTGAACAACTTATCAACATGTTTGGAGATTGAAGTATCCCAACCATCGAAGAGCAGATCGCTGCATTGACTGCCTAGATGACTACAAACACAGAGAAATTACGGGCACTCGAAGCGGAAAATGTTATGATCCGAGCAATGAATGGCACGCTACGAGCCTTGATCGATGGAGTAGCACCTGAGCAAGTGACGTTGGAGCGCCCAATCCCAGCTCCAAACGGAGAATAGGAAGTCGATAGAATAACTATGATTACACCGGCTGACCCCGTGAGACCAAACATGAACCACAACGACCAGTAAAGTCAGCAAACACCCCAAACAGCTCAAGTCGAAATCGATCTCAACAACTTGCCGATCCGGAATGAAATGCCAAATGGGCAAGACTCGACCATGGATCTGCAACTTGAAAACGCCCATGTCGCCCTAATCGACACCGGGATTGGTAAAACCTGAATCTGACTTACCATTATCTGCTAACTTGGAATTTTCTCACAGGTTTGCAGAAATGGAAGCTCTTATCGAAAGGATTCTAGGAGTCCCAGCTCTAATATAGAAAAGTACAGTGAATAGCTTCATCGACTCACCTTTCGTTGATGTAATTGCCCCTGTCGAAATGCCTATAAAATTCAGCTTCCCAAATATGAAGCAATACGAGGGCATAACATATCCGGATAACCACATAGCACAATACAAACAAAGGATGTTCACTGTAGCAATCCCACGCGACCTAAGAGAAGCGTGCATGTGCAAAGCCTTCGGGTCCAACCTTAGTGGCCAAGCATTACAATGGTACACGAATTTACTTAACACTTCCATTACCTCTTTTGCGTAGCTCACAGATACATTCGTGGAGCAGTTTGCGAGTAGTCGTAAATTAGAAAAGCTGTCGGACGACCTATATACCATAACGCAAAGACACAACAAAAACTTGAGGACTTATGTCGAATGCTTCAACAAAGAGAAAGTGTAGATCCCGCATTGCAACCAAGCGACTGCTATTTACACCTTTAGAAAAGGCCTCAGGTTTGATTCCGACCTTTATAAAGAACTCACTAAATATCCATACAAGACAATGGAAGATGTACTGGTAAAAGCATGGGCCTAGATCAAATGGGAGGAAGACGAAGCCAATTTCGTAGGAAAGGACAACAACTATACAAATAGAAGAAATGGCAAAGTCGACACATGATCTAACGACAAGAGATCAAAACCTTACCTAACCAACGACAGTCGGAACACTCAATCTCGGCATGAAGGCTCAAGTAAATAGACGGTCATACGAGCGTGACCACCAAAGGTCGAGTCGACCACATATCCAAGTACCAGAATACAATCTCAGCATCTAATCGATCGACCTCGTAGCGATGATGAAAGAAATGGGAAAAACAATCAAGTGGCCACGAAAAATGAATGCACCCCCAGAATATCGAGATGCGAGACTTCGATACAAGTTCTATGGGGATCATGACCATCGAACGGAAGATTGTGTCACCCTCAAACTAGATGTTGCGGAACTTTTAAAGCAGGGACATCTACAAGAATTCCTAACGGACAATGGGAAACAAACCCTTACCCAACACGATGATAAGAGGCCAACCAGCGTGAACGACAGTCCACTAGAGCCAACAAAACAAGATAGAGTAATCAATTACATCGCGGGAGGATCTGAAGTCGGTGGCGTAAGCTACTCCACAGCAAAGAGGCACACACGACAAGTGTCGAACGTAGAAATTCAACCTAATAGGGAACACCCCTCGAAGGTCGACGAGACCGCCACCTTCAAGTCTACAGACAAATTAGATTTGTTCAAGTCTACAAATAAATTAGATTTGTTTTCTCCTTACCATGATGCACTTATTATTTCATTACATATTACTAACTGCCTAACAAAACATATTTTAATCGACAATGGTAGTTCATGTAATATATTGTTTAACAGTGCCTTAAGAGAAATGCAGGTCGACGAATCCAAACTAAGCCGTCGAACAACTATGTTGACAGGATTTAGTGGAGAACAAAAGAGTACCTTAGGTGAATTCGTACTACCAGTCTATGCCGAAGGATTTAACCTCTACATCAACTTCCTGGTGCTTGACTGTTAATCTCCATACAATGCGATCTTGGGCAGACCCTGGATACATGAAATGAAGGCGATCCCATCGACCCACCACCAAATGATCAAATTCCCTACTAAATGGGAAGTGCGAGAAATAAAAGGCGAATAAAGAACAGCTAGAGAATGCTACCAAAACGCCATGAAGAAAAAGAAAGAAGAATTATAGCAATTACAAGAGACCAAAGTCGAGTCAACCCCAAACAAACCAAAAATAGAGGAACTCGATGAGGTGTCGATCGACCCCGAGCAGCCAGAATGCAAAGTCTTCATCAGATCCAGACTACCTAAAGAAATCCGCGAGCAGTTGATTGAATTCCTGAGAGAACGATGCAGTAGTTTTGCTTGGTTGCACTCAGACATGGTCAGTATCAATACAGATGTAATAGTTCACCGATTACAGGTAGAACCAGATCACCAACCCGTGAAACAGAAACGAAGGAAATTTACTCCAGAAAGAAAATAAAGTGATCAACAAAGAGATCCAAAAGTTGTTCGACATCGGTTCGGTGAAAAAAGTGAAGTACCCTGATTGGTTGGCAAATGTCGTTGTAGTGAATAAGAAAAACGGTAAGTGGCGAGTCTGCATCGACTTCACAGATCTCAACAAGGCATGTCCCAAAGATTCATTCCCACTTCCCCACATCGACATGTTGGTCAACGCCACAGCAGAACATGAACTACTCAACTTCATGGATACCTACTCTGGCTACAACCAGATCCTGATGCATCATGACGACCAGGAATAAACCACTTTCGTCACGGAGCGAGGTATTTTTTGCTATAAGGTTATGCCTTTTGGTTTGAAAAACGCAGGTGCAACCTACTAGTGGCTAGTCAACAAGATGTTTGCTAAAATGCTTAGCTCAACAATGGAGGTCTACATCGACGACATGCTGGTCAAATCCCTAATCGCTCAACAACACATCGAGCACTTGAGACAGTCGTTCAACGTACTCGACCAGTACGGTATGAAACTAAACCCTACTAAATGCTCATTTGGTATGTCTTCACGAAAAGTTTTAGGTTACTTGGTCACCCAGAGAGGTGTCGAAGGCAACCCGGATCAAATTTGATCGATACAAGGAATCAAATCGCGTAGATACGTCAAAGACATGCAAAAACTTACAAGTCATGTAGCGACCCTGAACAGATTCATCTCCAAGTCATCTGAAGCTGCCACCCTTTTTTCAACACATTGAGGAAGAACAAAACATTCGAATGGAATGACGACTGCGAGAATGTGTTACAAGACTTAAAGACATACTTGACTTCACCCCCGTTGTTGACGAAACCAAAGGACGACGAGACGTTACTCATATATCAAGCTATGTCCGACACGGCCGTAAGTGCCGTATTGATCAGAGAAGAGAATGGCGTACAACATCCAGTGTACTACATGAGTAAAGCGTTACTCGATATGGAGACCCACTACAGTCAACTGGAAAAATTGGCACTAGCCATTGTCGTAACAGTACGCAAGTTGAGACCATACTTCCAATGCTACTCCATTAAGGTATTAATTACATATCCATTTAAAAATATACTTTATAAACCTGAACTTTCAGGTCAACTGACGAAATGGGCTGTTGAGCTTAGCGAATACGACATCAGCTTCCACCCTCGAACGGCAATGAAATCACAGGTATTAGCCGACTTTATTGTAGACTTTACCCTTTGTGAGAATGTGCATGCTGAACAAGAATTACTAGCACTCATGGAAAGTCCTATGACCGAAAAATGGACTCTATCAGTCGACGGTTCCAGCAACATAAAAGGAAGCGGACTAGGACTAGTGCTCAAATCCCTACAGGGAAACACGTTGGAGCAATCGATCCATCGCGAATTTCATGCGACAAACAACGAAGCCAAATACGAAGCGATAAATGCTAGGCTTGACCTTGCAAAAAGCTTGAACATAAAGAATATTCAAGTACAGAGCGACTCGCAACTCATCGTCCGACAGATGAATGGGTTGTATGAAGCAAGAGACCAAAGGATGACGGCATACTTGGGGAAAGCTAAACAACTATAGTCGACCTTCGACGAGTTTACTATCTAACAAATACCAAGATCAGAGAACGCCCGAGCGGATGCTTTGGCAAGCCTTAGGTCGACAGCGACCAATGGTTCGAAGTCTATACCTGTCGTACACCTTATGTCGCCGACAATTCAAGAGTTCGAATTAGTCGCACCAGTCGACCAAGAAACAAGCTGGATGGATCCCATATAAAATTATCTTCAAGCTGACTTCCTACCAGAGGATAGGTCTGAAAATACCTATAAGGTTATACTAAATAACCTAGAGGGGGTGAATAGGTTGACACTCTAATTTCAAAAACTCTTTCGTGACTTTTGTCAAAACCTTTGTGAGCTTGCATATTAACCTTTAACATAATTGTTATGAGAAAACAATTAGCACAAGTATGCTCAATTCACCACCCTTAGTCTACAAAACATATACTAATAAACAATGTATCTCATATACAAGTATATTCAATAAAGAGCAAATTCCATAAGTTGTGCTTTGAATATTACAATGCAAGTTCACTAAGTAGAGCTTTACAACTTGATATAGAATATAACAAGATACAATGTTCAAACACTTACAAGATACAAGAAATAAATGTTGATTCAACAAATAATGTGTGCAACTCTTTCTTTACTAATAACTTGTTTATAAGGATGTGAGGAAATGAAGATCTTAAACAAGTTATATTGATCATACATACAAATATAAAGAGATAGAGATAGAGACATTTGACACATTGATTTTTACGTGGTAAACCTCCGAAGAGGAAACATCCACGGGTTAAATCCACAACCACTGGCAAGCAGTCCACTATGATGAAAATGACTTACATATTCAAGGCTATCACTACATGATATCCACCCTAAGCTATCAACTCCTAGTCTACCCTCGGGCCTAGTGAATCACCTAGCCTACTTCCTATCTGAGATGTGTCATACACCTCTATTAAGAAACTTCCTATCCAAGATGCTCACGTCTCTAGGAAGATTTCCTTGCTTGTCTATCCGGATCCTCCCGATCCTAGACAAGGCTTCTTGCTTAGCCATCAAAATCACAAAGATCCTAGTTAAGCTTCCCTAGCTCAACCATCCGGAGTATCACACTCCTAGCTAAGACTTAATGCTCAAGTTGAAGCTTCACTCACTCCAAGATGAGACTTCCACCTTTTGCAAAGCAAATGATCTAAGTGATGAAAATGATGCAAACACATGCAACATAGAATATATGATCAATACATCCTATGGAAACTTGAAATAATCAATGAGCACATAATATATATTTTTCTAGTTTATGATCTAAAACATGACACCACACAAAATGATGCATGAGCATATGAAATGTATGGATAAGGTACACTCCATGAAGATCTAGACATAAGCAACAAAGTTCACAAAACAAAATTGTCTAGACCTTAAACATGAACAAAAATCTAGAGCATGCAAAACACCTAAAACATGCCAAATTCTAGATTCTATTCATGTTACTAAAGCTTGAAAACAAAGCATGTTCATTAAGCATATATTCAAGACTTTAAAACACAAACAACAAAAAAAATGTTAGAATCACAAGATAAGATCAATGAATATTCTAGCAAGTACTTAGAGCAAATATATACACAATAATCAATTAAATCATAATTAACTCTGTAGAGAAAAATACGGTCAACGCAGCGGAAGCGGGACTAAAAAGGGGTTTTAGTACAGTTTAAAAATTTCCATATTTGAACCTTAACCCTTTAATGAATTAAACATACGTATCAAAAAGTAACATACCTCTTGTCACGTGATCTGATTGACTTGCGTCGATGGTAATCCGCAAGATCTTCCAATCCAATCATGAACGTGAATCACCTAGGAGCGTGGTCTCCCTTTCTTTGAATTGCATACCTGAAGGATGGAAATCAAAATCTCTTCTCTTGATCGTTAGTCACAATAAATTCCAAGAGATTACAAAGAATGTTCCGGTCACTTTTGAATTCACAATCGTTAGATCAAAACTCACGTGAACCTTATTCAAAATTGTGCACAAAACCTTTTGGTGTAAAAGTTACCAGTGCACTATCGAAATAAGAACAATCTCTTCTCACTTTTCTCTTGGCCGAAAATAATCACACGAGTCTCAGAGTTCGATTTTATTTTTCTCAAGCAAAAGAAATAACTCTCAAGTCCAAGACCTAGGGTTCTTGAATTCTCTTTGCACAAATATATTATATATTTTTTCTTGCAAAATATTTGCACAATATATTATATATATCCCGTGCGAAATACTTGCACAATATATATTATATATGCAGTGCAACCAATTCAGCTTACATTATATATATATATATATATATCCGCATGACTTTAACATGCATATATAAAATATGTAATGCTATCTCTCTTGCATGTGAATTAAACTTTCATATATATTCTATATATCCGCATGACTTTAACATGCATATATAAAAATATGTAATGCTCGTGAATTCCACTTTTTTTTATCATATTAGGGTTGGCCAAATTCCCTTGATAGAAAACCTAGGGTTGGCGGAATTCCTCACTTCAAGAGGATTTGTGCTTTACCCAAATTCCTATCAACCTTAGAATCATAACCCTAATCCAACTCTTTAGTGTTTAATCCTATTATGACTTTATAAAAGACTTTCTTATTTAACTAGATAAATAAATCTACTTATCAAATAAAGTCTTTTATTTTCAGTATACTACTACCAATAGTATAACACTAGGAAACATATTTCCTAGTTAGAAATTTTTTTTGATCATTAATTAAATAATTAATTAATAAATTAATTAACTTCCATTTAATTAAATAATAAAATAATATAATATAATAAGCTAATTTATTAGCCTTGCCGCCCAAGTATTCTATCATGGGCCATATATTATTTTTCCATTTTATTAAATCCATTGGACCTTAATAAAAAGCCGACATGTGAGCTGGACCCATTCTTACTAAAAGAAACAAGCCCACATGCTTTTCATTAATATATTAATATAATTCAACAGCCCATTAAATAAATAATGTGTAAATTATATTCTTAATATATTAAGTACAATTCTAGATGGACCCATAAATTGGTCCAGTAGAATATATCAAGTGATCCATGCAAGTCCGTGTGGATTGAGGATCTTGGCGGGCTATCTAAATTTAAGCTTCAATAGACACAACATAATCACAATCAACAAATGATTCACTTAGGTCCAATCTATTAATTTTAACTCATTCCACTAAAGAGCTAAAATTGAACTCTTAAATAAAGATAGAATAAGAAGATGTTCCTCATTCATACCCTAGACAATCATATTGGAGATAGTGTATCCTCGTGAATAATATCAGTAATCGCCAAGAGCTCATAGACCGCCTATAGCTCTCCTAGTTACCATATTTACTCATATGACCACGTTTTGAACTTGGATACTTTGACTTGTCCAGAAGCCATGTTTTCAATAGACACTATCGAAAACTCAATGTTGAGATTTAATATCCAATTACCTCAAAACATCCATATGATGATATCATACTCTCATTTAATAAAATGGAGCCACGATGTCCATACCTATAAATGAAGTCCTCTATCGATTAGCAAATGAATACCACCCAACTATCGAGGATAGACTATGCTATATAATCGTACTCATTGATAGCTCAAATGATATCACTTGTAACCATAAGTCCATCATTTATCTCAGGATTACGATAGACTCTCCGATTGTCCTGATAATGAAAAGACTTTTATCTACTGACGGTTCTAGATAAAGTATTTTATTGTGATCCAGTTCAATGCACCTAGTGCACTAGATCTTTTACTCAAAGCCACTTTGATGATTTTAGACTCATCATAACACATTTGATCCCACTCAAATGCCAGTAAAAGAATCTACAACTTTAACAAAATAAAGGTGCCCAACCTTTACCTTAAGTTGTGAACATTATTCAAGACTAACTAAAGAATTGTGTCTACCTCATACATATCCAGATGTACGAACAATTCTTCTTTTCTCACAGTCTTTTGACCTTATGATTATTTACTTTTGACAATTATAATAATTAAACTATAAATGCTATAAGATTTGTTAAACCAGAAATCACATTATTAATATGAACAGATTGTCAAAAACACTATTACACTCTTGCTATTGAGCATAATCCTAACAAACTCTAAATACAAAATCAAATGTGCTAATCCTAGATTTGTTCAATTAAAGGATTCAAGCACATGCTAAAGTTATTAATCATAAAATGAGTCAATCAAATCACAAATAACCCTAGATATCAAGCTAAGCACAATATAACTCTCAATCATGTGAAAAACTAGAATAATAGAAAACTAGTTCACACTTGCCTCTAATTAGACTTGATTAGCTTTAATTTGAAGCTATCCTTCTCAATAGCTTCCATAAAACATACACATACATATAGAATAAGAAAACCCAAGGTAATTGAAGGTTTAAAAAAAAATAAGAAATCATAAATATAAGTCAGATACCTATGATTCATGAGCTGGTTCGTTTTTCTGGGTAGAACCATTAGAAAAATCGATCAAAAAGCTACAAGACCACTTGGAAAAGGTAAAGGGCTCGATTACGAAGAATCTCCAACTTGAATCACTTAATTCCGACTTCATATGAGAAAGTTATGGTGTTTGGAATGTGAGAAAAAGTTTAGAGAAAATTCTGCACATGAGATTTCTAAATTTTCTTCTTCAAATGAAATAGGAGGGAAATGAAGAACTTAATAGAAATGAAAGAGAGGGAAAAGGGCAGCTAATCAAGTAAGGCCACCTCACTGCCCCATGAGAGGTGTGTGAGCCTCATGGGGGTAGAGAGGTGGTGAGGCCGTGAGCCTCACGGCCTCCTCACGCGCCCACAAGCTTGGCCGTTGGCCAAAGCTTGCTTCCCTCGCGCTCCTCACGCGTTCTTCTGCCGTATTCAGGCCTCCGAACTCTGAATTCAAATCCGTCTTCGGATTACAAATTTTGACTCCCTCACGCACAAGGATGACTATAAAACTTTGACAAAAGATTGAGAATTCAACTCGATACACGAAGATGAAGACAACTCAACGAATGAGAACGAAAAAAGCGTAAATTCCTAGTTTGGACTCGAAACCTAATGAGTGAATAATCGAAATGACCGGGACTCAATAAGGAATCATAAGGGATCATGTTCAAGTCCAAAATAAATAAAACCGAAACAAATAAGCACAAAGTCACACACATATGCCGTTTCCTAGACATAGTCCTAAAACATGCAATTAACAATGTTTATCAAATTAAATCTAATGCATGAGCATATATTACCAAGAGTGTGAAAGTGTTATATAAATGGTGTGCAACTATGCAGGAACACATATGAACACCATGTGTGTGTGTGCCTAAGGCCTTGCAAGAAGATAGAGGTCTAAGTATACCTTTGATGCTTTCTCATCTTGAAGGCTTCACTTTGCTTGATATGTTGCCCCATTTCCTTGAAGCTTGATAAACCATGAATCCTAGACAACAAATCAATACAAAGGAAATGTCGTTTTGATATAGAATAATGCTAACATGACTCAAAGTCCTAACAAGGTCCGAAGCAAGGAAGATCAAAGCAAAAGCCATGAAATTCTACATTTTATACAGTAAGCTCTATAAAAAATCATTTATAAGACCTTACTTGAAATGCATAACTCCACGAGAGGCGTATAACGTCCTCAAAAGCCTTCATTATGAGTGTTGTATGTATATTTTCGTCAGCATAACACGTCAGCAAAGATAGCGGTTAATACGGAAGTACAGTAATTCCACGTCATCCAAAGTCAACCAGTCAATGAAAGGAACGCTGACCGAGGACACGTCACCAGGTCTGGACACGTCATCAAGAAAGCTAAATATGGAAGTTAGAAGCGTATGCGCCAAGTAAAGTCGTCTAGTTAAAGAAATATTAATGAGCGAAGATCCTGCTCACCGAAGATCTTTACTCAGCGAGATCTACTCAGCCAAAACAGGAACTACTCTGCCAAAACAAGAAATACAATCCTATCAAGACACATCTTATCAAGCGGAGATCCACTCAGATACGAAATCTAAGAATCACACTCCAAGTAAGGAAATATCCCTATTTCCTCTCTAGTGTTAGAAGTCTAATCAGGAAAGAACTCAAAGCTTCCAGAAGGATAAACACCAAATGGAAAAAGAGTCCTAATCAATCTACTCTACCAGAATCCTACAAAGACTCTAATTAATAAGTCCACCACTTATATGATAGGAACTAGGGCAACCCTAGATCGAACCGTATAAATACAACCATGTATTCATTATAAGAAAAGAGATCATGAGCAATTTACACTTACATGAGAAAGAGATACGAAACATAAGCAATTATCTGAGAGAAAGCGAGTATAGAGTGTGTAATTATTCTATTCATAGTGGATCTCTTCTCGCCGTCACCGGCACCGTGGATGTTTCCTCGCCTTGGGGTTTTACCACGTAAAACAAGTGTTTTGTTTGATTTATTCTTTATTTCCTACTTTTCTACATTACTATTCTCAAATACAAATGAATCGTATCATCCATGTAGGGAAAGAGGCTTTGATTATTCAACCCTAGATTGTTTAAAGCTTTGATCTGCCTACGTGTTATTGTTTGGCGGTTGACTTTTCAACGATCCAAAAATCACCATCAACAATGAGGAATGTGGAAATCATTCTAGCGCTCGAAGTTTGTCGAACAGAGCCATCATAGCAGATGCGATTTGATTCCCAAAATCATGTGAAGACTTATGACAAATGTCAAAGGTTTGCACCAGTGTCACACCTCCCCCCAGGTATGCTAAACTCAATTTCGGCTTCTTGGCCTTTTATGAAATGGGGAATGGATATTGTAGGTAAACTTCCTACAGCCCCTAGCGGTGTCGTTTACATGTTAGTATTAACAAACTACTTCACCAAATTAGTCAAAATCGGAGCATTCCAACAAGTACGCGACATTGAGGTACGCAATTTCATTTGGAAAAATATAATTTATAGGTTCGGAGTACCTTGGGAAATAATGACCAACAACGGATCCCAATTCATTTCGTACGACTTCAAGAACTTCTGTCAGGTGGAGTTGACGAACAAAACTATCGTCAACACTCTAAAGAAACGTTTAGAGGCAGAAAAAGGCGAATAGGTAGAAAAACTCCCAGAAATACTATGGTTGTACGGAACTACTCCTCGTCGATCAACGGGAGAAACTCTTTTCTCGCTTATCTATGGCTCCGAGGCGGTGATCCCAATAGAAACGTGACTTGCGACGTCTCGAAGTGAAAACCCAAGTGAGGAACAAAACAACTTGGAACTCACTTTCGAACTAGATCACCTAGACAAACGTTGAGACCGTGCCGCTCTAAGAATACAATCATATCAGCAACAGGTCGCACGGCATTATAACAAAAAAGTAAGGACCAGAGTATTTAAGATCAACGAATGGGTACTACGATGAGTCTTCCAAAACACCAAGGAATAAGGAGCGAGAAAGCTGGGTTCGACATGGGAAGGCCCCTACCAAAAAACTGATATAAAGGGGCCAATGGTGTATAAGTTATAAGGACTCGACGGTCGGGAGATACACAACAACTGGAACGCCCTACATCTAAAATAGTACTATTTCTAAACTTGTCTAATTCCATTTTTATTTTATTTTTACGCTATTGAATATTCATTTCATCTACATTCGACACTGACGAATTGACGCACAATGAGCGATGATGAAAACTTAGTGTAAATAAGTGCAAAACTAAGCTCACATAAAACAAAAACTTACATCTTGCACTTCACAAGCTGTCGACATCGACAAGCAATAATCTATTACAGGGACAGCACGACATCCTGCATTCGAAGATATACAAGTGATCAAAATCAGAATCAATACAACTTCCAATATCCTCATTTCGACATCGCATATCAAGAGTAGGGGGAATAGGACTGGGTACAAATATAGACCCAATTACGCATGTATGCGATTTTCCTATGTAAAAAAGGTCGTGTCAATCCAATTACTCATATACGCGATTTTCCTGTAAAAAAGGTCGTGTCGACCCAATAATGCATGTACGCGATTTTCCTATGTATAAACGGTTGTGTCGATTCAATTATGCATGTACGCGATTTTCAAAGTTAAAATATCTTGTCGACCGAATTATGTTTGCACACGAGTTGATAGGCTTGTCTCATGCAATTAATTATAAATTTTGCGACCCCATTATACGATGGTCAAGTCGTCCCCACAATTTTATTAATTCAAGTGAACTTCCCATGCATAAACGAAGTCACTCAAAAAATAATAATAATAATAAGCAAAGGCATATGATCAAAACAGAAATATATAAAGGTCGACTCAACCAAATCATTCAAAATTACAAAAAAGAAGTCGACACGGGAAATTACAGATAGGTCACCCGTTCAACAGGGATAGAAAAATGAAAGAGAAGTAAAATATAAATGAGATCAATTTTGGACAGTGTCGTTGACAGACATGTTTGGATCCATAACGTTGTCGACATCCTTCCCAACCTGCCCTTCTGTATCCACCCCCTCATTTGCCACGTCTTCAACTGGGGACTCCTGGAGTCTGAGATGCTCCATCTCATCATAAATGTCGATCTCCGCTTACAACTTGACAAGGTTCCACTTAGCATGCTCACCCGATAAAAATTGAACCAACGACTTGTTGCTCCTACTCTACAATCGTCGCTTTAGCCTTCTCCAGCTCATCACGACGTCGATCACTCTCCTCCTTCGATGTCTTCAGTTCTTCCTCAAGAGCAAGATTCTTTCTTTCCAACTCTTTGTTGGCCTTGTCGAGCGCACCACTGTCTTTCTTAAGAGTGTTGTTCGCCTTCTGAAGCTTTACAATTCCCTCTCTAGTAAGTTTGTATCTATCATACATATGCATCTGCACTTGCAAAGACTACAAAACAAACATCATTCAATAAGAGCTTAATGTTGAAAATATAAAAATTTTGAAGTAAATAAACTTACCTGGAAGGTCGACACCAGACCCATTTTCTACGCCTCCTTCATCTTCTTTCCCTTAAGAAACTCCACATTAGCAGGGAAGCGAAGGTCGTCCAACTTTTTCAAGAAGCTGCTCGGCTCATTAAACACCGACACCTCCGGAGGGAACAAGACCAGTGTCGACTTAGGATCCGACGGGGCAGCCATTTTCTCCTTCCCCTTGGAGGCAGATTCAACACCTTTCCTAGAATCAATGTCAAAAGCCTTTGTTTTCTTCTTGCTCCTCATTGGGCTCGATTCCGGTGAGGAAAGAAAAACATGTTCCTCTACGTCGTTTGACTTCTCCTTGGACACGCCCATTGCTTGCTTCTTCGCAGCAGCAGCTCGCCTCTTGCTCATGTTCTCCTTGAGGACTCTTAGTGCCTCAGCAGTATCGGGTACGGTGAAACTTCTCCTAATCCAGATATACGACACAAAATCCTTCACGTGAGGATATGGTGCCCACGAAACATTCAGCGTTGACCAACGCCACAAACTACTTGGCCTAAGGTTACCTTTTGACATCAATACCCTCCAACTCCTCTCCTCAATAGGGATCGACTTTATCTCTTGAGTACGCTCATGAGCCTCAGGATAAGGGAACTTACTCTCACTCGCTATGTCTACACGGACAGATAGACTCGTTAAGGGTTAAATAATAAAAAATCCCTAAGTGACATCAGTGTAAGGATTCCCATTTGTTGATTGTCTCATTTTGTGGACAAACCACAATTAGGGTTTATTGTAAAGGTAGCTTAGGTGTTGGTGTTCAAGTTCATGCCCTTTCAAGACCTCATCTTGATAAGCACCGAAGGTAAAATTCTAAGTGCTTACTTTCTTTGAAGAGATTTAGAAGCACACACATACTTTGCATTCTTACAATTGTGTGCATTCTCTTCATATGTCACATTACACACTATCACTTTGATTGTTATATCTTGTTGTGTGTTTATGGGTCTGGTAATTCGTTTCCTGACATTGTTCGGAAACGTTCGCGCATGCACGAAAGTGTGCTTGGTTCAGCGCGATGATCGCCGAGGAATGCCTTGGCTTCTCCTTAGGATTCACTTTTAGTGGTGATTCGGCAGTTAGATCGGCGGCCCCGACTGCCGAATGAAATCGTTGTTTGCATCCAGAAGTGTTTGGAGTAATTCTACGGTTACGATCGACAGCCACGACCGCCATTCGAAACCGCCGTTCATACCTGATTGATTTAATCTCTCGGGTTTGATTCTGCGGTTGAATCGGTGGTTTCGAAATCGCCGAATGAAACCGCCGTTGATGCTCTGTTCTTATCAGACTCTATTCAGCAGTTGTGATCGGTGGCCAAGCCACCAATTGAAACTGTCGATCGGTGCGTTTCAGGGGTAAAATTGTCTTTTCACATGCCCTGTTCTTGATGTCTATAAATATCACACTTTCTCATTCTCTGAATTAGTTCTTTTATTCCTTAGAACCCTAAATTTAAAAGAAAGATTTTTGAGAAAAAATCCAATCAAGAACTCACCTTTAAACACTCAAATCAAATCCTTTTTGCATCAAATTTCATATTGCATCTTCTATGTCTATATAGAACGCATCCATGCATGGTTCTGGATCATCACATCTTACTTGGTATGTTCTTCACTAATTTCATCTATTTTAAGTGTTTTTCATATTAAGACATCTCTTTAATTACTTGTATGTTTCTAGATCATATGCTAAATACAAGTTAGAGATTATTTGTGATATAATTGATTGAGTGTTGTATTATGACAGCTATCTAGGTTTTGCTTAATCTTGATTAGCTAAGCTATTTGACATGTCATCTAGTTATTGATATCTAGGATTGCTTTAATTGATATATCATAATCCTAGATAAGCATATAAGGTTTACCTAGCTCTTGTTGCATTTTGAATATTTTACATATTCACATAGGTAGCATTATCTCTTCATTGAGAAATAAGACTTGGGGCTAAGATTGCTTAGGCATCAAGCAATTGGACTAGAGCCATTTTTAAAGGCCCGCATGGTAGAAGTGGGGGGTTATTGACCGGAGTGTTAGACGAGGTCTACATAGGTTGTAAACTCCATTTCAATTAGTGGATTTTGAGGTTCGAGTGTGGCGCACTAAACAGTGGGTGGTTTTTCTCAGTGGTTGGGTTTCCACGTATATATCAAGTGTTATTTAATTTCCACACCATATTGCACTTGCTATATTATATTGTCTAGTTTGGGGCATTTTCGTAAATTTGACTAAACGCGAAAATTGGGTAATAACGATTAAAATCTATTCACCCCCCCTAGACTTAAATTAGAACACACCGAGTATTTGTTTCAATCAAGAATTAAAACTAATCATATCTATTCCAAATTCGCGGGTAGCGATATTTCGACTTCCCAAAAGGCCCGTCGATCGAAGGACCCCTAGCGAAGAAATAAGTATCTTTCCAATTACGGTCATTCGTCATAAGATCAGTGATTAGTTGTGTATCCTTAGACCTAGGGATCAACATATAGCGACCCATGTCGCTCACATTGTGTATGAGACATCCCAAACCAAATTTCAACTCCCTCCTCTCACGAAGGATAGTTAGACTCAAAAGAATCCTCCAGCTATTTGGCATCAGTTGGCCAGGGGCGATATCATAATACAAATGCATGCGTCGAGCCAAAGAAGGAATTGGGAACCTAAACCCTTGTCGAAGAATGTACTCATAAAAACAAGTCCACCCTGGTATATCCCAATCCGCCCGTTCATGTTCCTTCGCCGCGTGCAGCTCAATAGAATCAGGAATCCCATATGTCGATCGTAAATGAACCATGTCGTCTTTCTTAAGCAAGCTTGCTGGGCTATCATTAGGCAAAATGCCCAGCGGACGACCCGAAGTAAATGGCTCTTCAACATTTATATACTCAGGGAATTCGACACGCTGCGCAATAGCACGCACGACCCTTTGCTCCAGCATACCTCTCTTATTTATGTTGATTACGTTCGATGGGTTCACTACTGAAACTTGTCGATCGATATTCACTACTTCATCGTTGACTTCCCCTTCGACCTCATCATCTGCATCACTAGGGGTCCAACTAAAGTGCGGATCAGAAGTTGTAGTGTCGCTTGACAAGATATCTCCAAGAAAAGCTGACAAATGCAAAAATGCACAAGTCAGGCAAAAACTAAAACGCTACAATCACTGTAAGGTTCCCATTTGTTGATTGGCTCATTTTGTGGACACACCACATGTTGGGGGTTCTTTGTAAGGGTAGCCTATGTATTGTGTTATTGCTTAAGCCCTTTGAAGACCTCGTCTTGATAAGCACCGAAGGTAAATTTCTTTGTGCTTACTTTTCTTTAAAGAGATTAGTTGCACACACACACTTAACATACATTGCATATGTGTGCATTCTCTTCACTTGTCACATTTCACACTTGCACTTACTTGTTATACTTTGTTGTGTGTAATTGTGTCTTGTTGTCTTGTAATTTGTTTCCCGATAATTTTCAGAAACGTCCGCGCATGCACTAGAATGTGCTTGGTTTAGCGTGAGGACCGCCTACAGAGAATGCCCTTGGCTTCTCCTTGATTTTCACCTTTATTGGTGATCGGCGGTTATGATCGGCGGCCTGGCCGCCGAATGAAACCGCCGTTTGCTTCCAGTAATGTATGGAGCGATTCTACGGTTCTGATCGGCGGTCACGACCACCGTTCAAGACCTGATTGATTTTATCTCTCGGCCTAATTCGGCGGTTGAAACGGCGGTCACGAATGAAACCGCCGTTTTCATACCTGATTGATTTTTTATCTCAGGTTTGATTCGGCGGTTATATCGGCGGTCACGAAACCGCTGAATGAAACCGCCGAATGAAACCGCCGTTGGTCCCCTGTTCCTTTCGGGCCAATTCGGCGGTTATTATCGGCGGCCTGGCCGCCGATTGAAACCGCCGATCGAAACCGCCGATCGGTACGTTTCAGGGGCAAACTTGTCTTTTTACATGCTCTGTTTTTCATGCCTATAAATATATCACTTTCTCTTGTTCTGAGTGTGACTCTTTGATCATCAAGAACCCTACTTTCAAAAGAGAGATTTTTAAGAGAGAAAGCAATCAAGTTTGCTCATTAAACACTCAAACCAAAATCCATTTGCATCAAAGTTCATCTAGCATTCTCTAGCATATCTAGGATGCTTGCTTACATGGGTCTTTCATCATCACACTTGCTTTGGTAAGTTTTTCACTATTATCATACATAATTAGTGTTTAATTTATTTTGGCATCTCTTTTATTACTTGATTATTCTTAGATTATAATCTAATTATCAAGATAGAGATTGTTGTGTTGATTTGATTGAGTGTTGTTTTTATGATAGATATCTAGGTTTCTCTAATCTATGATTATCTATGCTAATTGACATGTCATTTAGCTTTAATATCTAGGATTGTTTTTAATTGCATATTCATCATCTTAGATAAGCATATAGGGTTTCCCTTGCTCTATGTTGCATTTGAATATTCATATATTCACTTAGGGTGTTAATCTCTTTTTAGAGAATTAAGTCTTGTGTTGTGACCGGGATTAGATTGCTTAATTCGCAAGCAATCAGACTAGGTTCACTCATACCGGGATTAGGTAGGTGTGTGATTACTTCCGGGATTAGGTTGTAATCGTTTACACATTTAGTGGATTCGAGGTTCGAGTGTGGCTTACTTACTAGCCCGTGGTTTTTCCCGTGAGGGTTTCCACGTAAAAATCAAGTGTTATTTAATTTCCGTATTTTATACTTGATTTATTGCTTTATCTATTTAGGGGTAATTTCATAATTTGGACTAACACAAAAAAATTGGGTAAAAAGCTTAAAATCTATTCACCCCCCAAAAGCTTAAAATCTATTCACCCCCCCCCCCCTCTAGATAGTTTTATACACACCGTGTTATAATTTGTTTCACTTGGTATCAGAGGGGGGGTGAATAGATTTTGTGTGCGTGGCCTCCCTAAGCTTGGGAAGAAAGCCAATGGTGTTTGTGGACATTGCCAACAAGGAAAGCAAACTAAAAGCATGCACAAAAAGGGTAAGTATCTCACCACCAAGGAGCCTCTTGAACTTCTCCACATGGACCTCATGGGTCCATGCAAACCGAAAGTTTGGGTGGAAAGAGATACATTTTTGTTTGTGTTGATGATTTCTCTAGATTCACATGGACATATTTTCTTAGAGAAAAATCCGAAACTTTTGATAAGTTTAAAATGCTTTGTAATAAAATACAAAATGAAATGAACTCTAATATTAAAAGCATAAAACGGATTAGAAGTGACCATGGGAGGGAATTTGAGAATGCTACTTTTGAAACCTTTTGTAATGGTTTAGGCATCTCCCATGAGTTTTCGACTCCTAGGACACCTCAACAAAATGGAGTTGTTGAGAGGAAAAATAAGGTCCTTCAAGAGATGGCTCGTGTGATGTTGCTTAGCAACAATGTCCCTATGAACCTATGGGCCGAAGCCATCAACACGGCTTGCTATATAGGAAATAGAGTTTTCCTAAGGCCCGGTACTAGAAACACCTCCTATGAGTTATGGAAAGGCAAGAGGCCAAATGTTAGCTACTTCCACACTTTTGGAAGCAAATGCTACATTTTGAATGACCGTGATCAACTTGGCAAATTCGATGCTAAGAGTGATGAGGGTATTTTTATTGGCTATGCCTTGAATAGTAGAGCCTATAGAGTTTTCAATTTAAAGACTGTAAGTGTTATGGAATCATCCAATGTCGTATTTGATGATACTAGGCTCAAGTCAAATGATCATGAGGAGGAGGTTATTTTTAGTGATGTTTCTCCTTTGGAGAATGTTGTGGTGTCTCCTAATGTTGGGACATCTAATGTCAACAATGATGACACACAACCTATTGATAGAGTTCCTCTCTTGAACTCTAAAGAACCCGCTCCATGGGTTAGGAAACTCCATGATAAAGAATATATCATTGGAGAGGTTAATGAGAGTGTTAGGACTAGACGTCAACTTGCTAATCTTATTAGCTACACATGCTACACCTGCTACACCTCTCAAATTGAACCCAAAAAGGTTGAAGAAGCCTTAAATGATGAATTTTGGGTTCTTGCCATGCAAGAAGAGCTAAACCAATTCAAAAGGAATGAGGTTTGGACTCTAGTTCCTAGGCCTAAGACCACTAATGTCATAGGCACTAAATGGATATTTAGGAACAAATCCGATGAGGATGGCAACATAGTGCGGAACAAGGCTAGACTTGTAGCACAAGGGTACTCTCAAATTGAAGGTATCGACTTTGAGGAGGCATTTGCTCCTGTTGCCCGTTTAGAGTCTATTAGGCTTCTCTTGTCCATTTCTTGTGTGCACAAGTTCAAATTGCACTAAATGGATGTTAAGAGTGCCTTTCTCAATGGCTTCTTGCAAGAGGAAGTGTTTGTTGAACAACCCAAGGGGTTTGTGGATGCTCACCACCCCAACCATGTCTATCGCCTCAAGAAGGCTCTATATGGGTTGAAACAAGCACCGAGGGCTTGGTATGAGCGCCTCACTCAATTTCTTGTTGACAATGACTACACACATGGTAGTGTTGACAAGACACTATTCATCAAAAGAAACAATGATGAGCTTTTCATAGCTCAAATATATGTTGATGATATAGTGTTTGGCTCCACCAACTACACCAAGGTCCAACAATTTGTTGATGTTATGTCGCATGAATTTGAGATGAGTGTTGTTGGTGAGCTTAGTTACTTCCTAGGTTTGCAAATTAGGCAACTAGATGATGGGATTTTCATAACCCAAGCTAAATATGCCAAAAACCTAGTGAAGAAGTTTGGTTTAGAGAATGCCAAACATTGTGATACACCCATGAGTACCACTTTGAAGCTAAGCAAGGATGCTAGTGGTTAAAGTGTGGAACAAACGTTATATCGTGGCATGATAGGTAGCTTGCTTTATTTGACCGCAAGTAGGCCCGATATCTCCTTTAGTGTGGGTGTGTGTGCTAGGTACCAAGCGGATCCTAAGGAGTCCCATCTCTCTTCCGTAAAGAGAATCATTCGCTATGTGAATGGGACTTCCAACTATGGGATTTGGTACTCTTTTGACACTAATGCTAGTCTTGTAGGCTTTAGTGATGCGGATTGGGTAGGAAATTGTGATGATAGGAAAAGCACATCGGGCGGTTGCTTCTTCCTAGACAACAACTTGGTGTCTTGGTTTTGCAAGAAGCAAAACTCGATTTCCTTGTCCACAGCCGAGGCCGAGTACATAGCCGCGGGGAGTGGATGCACACAACTCCTATGGATGAAGCAAATGCTAGTAGACTATGGATTCAACCAAGGTACTCTCACTCTCTTTTGTGATAACATGAGTGCTATTAATATTTCCAAGAATCCGGTACAACATTCTAGAACTAAGCATATTGACATCCGCCATCATTTCATTAGAGAGCTTGTTGAAAATAAATGCATAGTACTTGAACATGTAGGTACTAATGATCAACTTGCGGATTTATTTACTAAACCCTTAGATGCTACTCGATTAAAAACTCTTAGTAGATCTATTGGGATATGTCTTGTGGAGTGATGTTCTATGATTGACCCCATATGGGGAACTCAAGCAAAGAGAGCTATTTTGCATTCTTGCATCTTGCAAAAAATTCTAAATAACTTATGCCTCTTCTTTTAATTGTTTGAGTAAGCTTGGTTGCACATATGTATATATGTTTTCAATTCAATAAGTGTGAACCTTGCTTGTTTACAATCCATGTCATATTTATGTTCAAACATGCATTTTTGGACTAGGAGATGTATGTAGGAAGTATGATTTGAATGACCTATGATTATCTCCATGACATGATGATTCTTAAATAACATGCTAATGTCAAATGAAAAAGCATGAAATTCATATAACATGCTCACATGAAAAGCATGAATTGATGATTGCGTATTCTTAAAATGCAAAACCTTGTGTGAAATCTTATGAGACTCAAAATGAATAAAGGATCTTGTATCCGTTCAAAGGAATTTACATTCCAAATGTCTCTCCTTCTTTATTGGTTGAACATGGCTACTATCATACGGATATCTTATCCGGAAAAATCAAATAGGGTGCAAAGTCGCTCATGCCATGTTTCGCTTATAAAGTTGGATATAGTTGTTCTTAAATTGAAATCAATATATTCTATATCCTTGCTTTACTCATGCCATTGGTGAAATTGGTTTGAATTCTTATAAGAAACCTTTGCCATCTGCTTTGCCAAATACCATTGTATTTTGGACTTGAATGCTACATGTCTTGTATGCAAAGCATGTTTGATTCACACATTTTCTTTCAAATAAATCTCCTTGTTTCTCTTCAATTAATTGAGGTGCATAAAATGACTTATATATATATATATGCAAATATCTTGCATGCTTCTATCTCTCGTTGCTATAAGTGACCCGGTTGGGGACTACTCCTTTGCATATATCATGACAAAAAGGGGGAGTAGGATGTGGTAAGGGGAGTTGCAAAATAGAGGCAATTTTACATATTGGGGAGAACATTCATTGAGGGGGAGTAACCCGTTGAGGGGGATCATTGCATACACATACATTTCATAATGTTGTGCCTAAACTTTTAAAATGCAAATGCTTGTTTTTGTTCTCACTTGATTCATCTCACTTTTTACTTATATTGGAAATGTTAGAAACTTTCTTTTCAGGGCTTGTTTATTCTACAAGAGATTGAAGACTTGAAGTTTTATTTTCTTATCTCTTTGTACTATAGAATATCATAGTTATCCCGTTGTTTCTATTTCTTTGTGAGGAATCAATGTGAGTGGTGGTTTTATCACGAAATAGCCAAAGGGGGAGATTGTAAGGTTCCCATTTGTTGATTGGCTCATTTCGTGGACACACCACATGTTGGGGGTTCTTTGTAAGGGTAGCCTAGGTATCGTGTTATTGCTTAAGCCCTTTGAAGACCTCGTCTTGATAAGCACCGAAGGTAAATTTCTTTGTGCTTACTTTTCTTTAAAGAGATTAGTTGCACACACACACTTAACATACATTGCATATGTGTGCATTCTCTTCACTTGTCACATTTCACACTTGCACTTACTTGTTATACTTTGTTGTGTGTAATTGTGTCTTGTTGTCTTGTAATTCGTTTCCCGATAATTTTCGGAAACGTCCGCGCATGCACTAGAATGTGCTTGGTTTAGCGCGAGGACCGCCTACGGAGAATGCCCTTGGCTTCTCCTTAGTTTTCACCTTTATTGGTGATCGGCTGTTATGATCGGCGGCCTGGCCACCGAATGAAATCGCCGTTTGCTTCCAGTAGTGTATGGAGCGATTCTGCGGTTCTGATCGGCTGTCACGACCACCATTCGAAACCGCCGTTCAAGACCTGATTGATTTTATCTCTCGGCCTAATTCGGCGGTTAAAACGGCGGTCACGAATGAAACCGCCGTTTTCATACCTGATTGATTTTTTATCTCAGGTTTGATTCGGCGGTTATATCGGCGGTCACGAAACCGCCGAATGAAACCACCGTTGGTCCCCTGTTCCTCTCGGGCCAATTCGGCGGTTATTATCGGCGGCCTGGCCGCCGATTGAAACCGTCGATCGGTGCGTTTCAGGGGCAAACTTGTCTTTTCACATGCTCTGTTTTTCATGCCTATAAATACATCACTTTCTCTTGTTCTGAGTGTGACTCTTTGATCATCAAGAACCCTACTTTCAAAAGAGAGATTTTTAAGAGAGAAAGCAATCAAGTTTGCTCATTAAACACTCAAACCAAAATCCATTTGCATCAAAGTACATCTAGCATTCTCTAGCATATCTAGGATGCTTGCTTGCATGGGTCTTTCATCATCACACTTGCTTTGGTAAGTTTTTCACTATTATCATACATAATTAGTGTTTAATTTATTTTGGCATCTCTTTTATTACTTGATTATTCTTAGATTATAATCTAATATTCAAGATAGAGATTGTTGTGTTGATTTGATTGAGTGTTGTTTTTATGATAGATATCTAGGTTTCTCTAATCTATGATTATCTATGCTAATTGACATGTCATTTAGCTTTAATATCTAGGATTGTTTTTAATTGCATATTCATCATCTTAGATAAGCATATAGGGTTTCCCTTGCTCTATGTTGCATTTGAATATTCATATATTCACTTAGGGTGTTAATCTCTTTTTAGAGAATTAAGTCTTGTGTTGTGACCGGGATTAGGTTGCTTAATTCGCAAGCAATCGGACTAGGTTCACTCATACCGGGATTAGGTAGGTGTGTGATTACTTCCGGGATTAGGTTGTAATCGTTTACACATTTAGTGGATTCGAGGTTCGAGTGTGGCTTACTTACTAGCCCGTGGTTTTTCCCGTGAGGGTTTCCACGTAAAAATCAAATGTTATTTAATTTCCGCATTTTATACTTGATTTATTGCTTTATTTATTTAGGGGTAATTTCGTAATTTGGACTAACACAAAAAAATTGGGTAAAAAGCTTAAAATCTATTCACCCCCTCTAAATAGTTTTATACACACCGTGCTATAATTTGTTTGAATCACAACCTAGGGTTTTGTCAAAACCTAAGGTTTTTACGAAAAATCAAAACCTAAAGATCACTCCAACCTTGCAAAGCTTCGGCTATCCTAGGTCGAGCGGCTACTAAATCTAGACATCAACTCACAACATAACGACATTCAAGTAAACCAAAACTTGCAACATATCACATGAAAAAACTCAACATGGCAGAGAATCAAAAGTTTCAAGAATGATCATGAACACAGTGAAGAACACATGTTTCTCCAGGCAAAAAACATCAAAACACTTCTATCTATTTCCTATGGATTCATAGAAGTAAGTCTCATGCAAAGAACACCAAAGTAAACAAACTTTTTACTAACCTTGAATGAGATTTGAGTAGAAATCAACAAAAGAATTGATCGTGCCTAAATTGTTGTATATTTTGACCCTCTTTTCCTTATCCTTATCCTTTGTTTCGTTCCCGTGTGTTTTTCCGTGTATTTCATGTCTAATAGGCTCTTTTGTGGTAATTGCAGGCAATTGATGTAATTCATGTGATGGTGATGAATTGCGGGAGTTTCAGTCGCGAAACAAGCCAGAAAGCAAGAAAAGAAGCTTGAGTGCGCGGGTACTGTACTGGTCAGCACACCCGCACACTTCCAACCTACCTCCAAAACATATTGACATAAAGTGCGGGTCCCAACCGCACTCACCCGCACATCAACCGTGCTTTATGGGAAACCAGGGGGGCTGATTTCAAAAGAGAAAATAAAGTGCGGGTCAGTACGGGTCAGCCACCCGCACTCCACCCATACTTTAAGGCAGAAAAGTCCTAAAATTTGTACTATACGCAGGTGATGCGCTAGTCATCACCCGCGCACTACCAGCGCACTACGAGCCAAATCAGTTGAAAAATGGATAAAGTGCGGGTGAGTGTGGGTCCCTGAACCGCACTCCACCCGCACTCCACACGCGTCAGACTTTTGTTTTTACGCATTTTGACCTATTTTTGTAACCTCTATAAATAGAATGTTATCTTAGATCGAAAAAAATATTCTCACACACTTAGATTTTCAAAAACTTTGTAGTTTAGTTCTTAGAATACACTTTCCCTCTCATCCCAAACCATCTCTACTCAACCTAAAGGCAGCTAGGAGGATTGGATTCAAGCTTCAAGGAAGGAGATGATCTTCAAGGGTTTTCTCTTAATCTCTTCTCTTAGTTTATTTGTTGTAATAGACATGAGTAGCTAAATCCCCCACTATTGGGTTGATGTGATTCGTTTGATGGATATTGGGCTTTGTAAATAAATTTTATGTTTTATATTTAATCTATCTATGTTCTATTCTTTTTCTTTAATTGATTTCTAATATTGACTTGTCTTGGATACACCCTCTTAGCAAGATTGATTTAGAATCTACTTGAGTAGATAACTAGGTATACACCCTATTTGGTTGTCTAATGCTCTATTGAATGGAGGTTTTCGCAAGAATACACCCTTCAAGTGAAATCCGGCTTAATAACCATGGTCTTAATCTAATCTCAAATGGGTGGCCTTCACTATACACCCTAGGTCAGCCACTTGTGAGAGAATTAGAAGCCTTCACTATACACCCTAGGTTGGCTACTTTAGCGATTTTGCAAGAACTAACCTTCGAGTAGAATCCGGTTGAATAACATCGAGCCTCATCCAATCTTAAACGGGTGGCCTTCACTATACACCCTAGGTCGGCCACTTGTGAGAGAATTGGAAGTCATCACTATACACCCTAGGATGGCTACATTAGTAAGGAGTTGAGCCCCTAATAGATAGATGAGCATTCATGGCTAGAATCCTAATTGAGGAACTAGCACTATACACCCTAGGTTGGTTGCTTATGAGGGATTAATCTTTAGTAGGAGGTCTTCTCTATACACCCTAGGTTGACCCCTTGCTAGAGATAAATAACCAACACTATACACCCTAGGTTGGTTACATTTGATAAAATGTGCTTAATTAAGAGTTTATTGCATTTGCCCTGTAAGGATTCCCGTTGTTTTTAATTGGCTTATTTCGTGATCAAACCATATGTGGGGGTTCTTTGTAAGGGTAGCCTAAGTATCGGTCTTATTGTTCGAAGCCCTTTGAAGACCTCGTGTTGATAAGCACCGAAGGTAAATTTCTATGTGCTTACTTTTCTTTGAAGAGATTAGTTGCACACACACACTTAACATTCATTGCATATGTGTGCATTCTCTTCATTTGTCACATTTCACACTTGCACTTATTTATTATGTTTTGTTGTGTGTAATTGTGTCATGTTGTTGTGTAATTCGTTTCCCGATAACTTTCGGAAACGTCCGCGCATGCACGAGAATGTGCTTGGTTTAGCGCGAGGACCGCCTATGGAGAATGCCCTTGGCTTCTCCTTGGTTTTCACCTATCTAGGTGATCGACGGTTATGATCGGTGGCCTGGCCGCCGAATGAAACCGCCGTTTCAGTCCAGATTGGTCTGAAGCATTTCTGCGGTTAAGATCGGCGGTCACGACCGCCGTTCGAAACCGCCGTTTCAAGACCTGATTGATTTATCTCTCAGTCTATTTCGGTGGTTGAATCGGCGGTCACGAAACCGCCGTTTGAAACCGCCGTTCATACCTGGTTGATTTTGATCTCTCTGTTCTGATTCGGCGGTTGGAATCGGCGGTCACAAAACCGCCGAATGAACCGCCGTTTATGCTCTGTTCTTCACGAGCTCATTTCGGCGGTCATGAACGGCGGCCTGGCCGCCGAATGAAACCGCCGATTGGCGCGTTTCTTTGAAACTTACTTAAACGACCTCACTTTGATTTGGCCCCCTATATATATGCCACTTTGACTTTAGGTCAATGAAGAGAGTTCATATTCAGAATTCATACTTAGGATATTTTTCAAAGAGAAGAAAAATTCCAAGAACTCCATTCTTGATTCTCAAACACTTTTTCATGATCATCAATCATCATCTAGCATCATCTTAGATCATCTAGATGTCATCTAGCATGGAATCTTCATCATACTTTGCTTGGTAAGCTTTTCACTAATATCTTACATGTTTTGTGTTTCTCTTATCTAGCAATCTCAATTAATTACTTATTTGTTATTTTGTATGCTTTAGATACAATATTGAGATGAGTATGATGTATGTTTGAGATTTTATATTGTGCTTGCATATTAGGTTTTGTGCTTAATATTGATTAGCTAAACTAATTGACATGTCATTTAGTTTTGATATCTAGGATTGTTCTTAATTGCATATTAATCATCTTAGATAAGCATATAGGGTTTCCCTTGCTCTATGTTGCATTTTGGATATTTACATATATTCACTTAGGGTTGTATTCTCTTCATAGAGAAAGTAAGTCTTGTGTGTAGCATCCGGGATTAGGTTGCTTAGAACGCAAGCAAATTGGACTAGGTTCACTCATACCGGGATTAGGTAGGTGTGTGATTACTTCCGGGATTAGGTTGTAATCGTTTGCACATTTAGTGGATTCGAGGTTCGAGTGTGGCTTACTTACATAGCCCGTGGTTTTTCCCGTGAGGGTTTCCACGTAAAAACCAAGTGTTGTTTTAATTTCCGCACCATATTACACTTGCTTGTTTATATTATCTTGAGGGCATTTTCGTAATTTTGACTAACACGAAAAATTGGGTAAAAAGCGTAAAATCTATTCACCCCCCCTCTAGATAGTTTTATACACACCGTGCTATAATTTGTTTCATGCCCAATGTTCGCTTACGAGTCCATCAACTCTTTAGTTGCCATATCATATCACTCCATTCACATTCCATTTAGTTTGCATTCTTAGTTTAGTTTATATTGCATTCTTTTTCACTTTTGAAAACACCAATCATTTACTTTACTTTTATGCATTTTAGTATTATTAATCCTAATCTAGTCATCGCTACCTTCGATCCTTGTGGACGACACATGTGCTTACCGCTTTACTCGTTTTTATACTTGTGAACGCATTGCATAGGTTTTATCAATACATTTGACGTACGATCTTTCTAACGACAAAAACGTACTCGTTCAAGAATCACACGGAATCCACAGAAATTTGTAAGTGCTTTCACTTCGCAGACGAACAAATGCTCATAAAACTCAGAAATTGTCTCAAATGGTTCAAGTAGAGGAAATGGTTGGTTTATAAACCTATTCATTAACCCTAGTCGTCACGTGTCAAGGCCCTTTCAGTTACCACTCAACTAAGGTAACTGCCTGAGTTAAATTTTGAAATTTAATTTATTTGGAAAAAAACGCCAGAAACGTTTACACGTTACGTCAGCCAAGGAAACCGAACCATCAATCCCATCGATTAGACTTCTTACTCTTGTGAAATGCGCAAATCGCTTGGAAAACTTTGCCACCCCTTGTCGGAGACATCGCTCATCTCGACAATGAGAGCGACCAATCAGATGGCATCCAAAAGAATGTTGGTTCGACTTGACAAAGAAGCACTCGATGAAACCAACAGTCGACTCAACGAAAATCACTCTCTAACTCATTGAACCCTTCCTTAGAGAGTGGGGGACAAACTATGGTAGTCAAAAATGGCCCATAGGCCCAACGCTTAAGGCCTGGACCTTTCTGTGTTGGATCATGTCCAAGCCCACATATAGCGGGTCGACCCAAAGCTTTGATCAGTTCAAAGTTGGCCGATTGATTCAGTCTAACTTCGGTTACCACTTGTTGATGTGGTAACCGCCGGATTTGAATGAGAGTAAATCTCTCCCAAAAATCCTCCCACAATCAAACCTTCATGAGGTGAACGTTGGAGAAGGTTCTTGGCCTATAAATAACGGAGTTTGATCATAGTGTACTCTCTCTGAAATTCTTGACAAAAACAAAGCATACAAGCATACTGAAATTCTAATCACATTCTCTCCAGCTACCGGAATTCGATCCAAATCACAATCGCGATTCATCGTCAGCCATTGCTCAGCCCAAGCACACTTAAAGCCAAGAATCTAACCCCTATAACCATCTTTTCGTTATCTTTGCTTTTCTGTTACTTCTTTTGCAGGTTTGACGAAAAAGATAGCCACTATAGGTCGATAGACTAACCGTTTTACAAGTTCATTAAAGAGACGACATCCCCTATTCGACAGGTTCAACCAAGTTGCCTTGGGCCTAACTCAAATCCGACCCGATCCACATAATTCGTAGTTCGACCCCCTACAACCATCTACTTTCAGACGGCCTATTGCACATCTATTTTTTAGGTTGACTCATCAAGTATTTAAAATTGACATTAATCTTTCATCTATTTTTGGTAAGGAAATGAAATAAAATAAAATTTGGATACGTCATTAAAAATAAATGTGTTTTAAACAAATGCGTTGGAGACAAAATTTTGAATTGATTGTTTATCAAGTCTATTTTTATGCCACATAAAATGCAAGTCTCTTGACATTGTTGTCATGTTAACGATTTTTGGTATGCAAACCACTTTTGCATCGGAGATACTCTTAGATGTGAAGGGGAATAAAGTTCTCTTTTCAATCGGAACATAATTCCTGATTTGTGTGTGAGACTCACATAATTGATTCCCAACTAATTTAGTAAACATAGTAATCATAATTCATAAATCATTGATTGATTTTTCTTTTCCTCACTGGGATTTATGATTAGTAAACGCATTCTAATTTTTTTTCAATTTTTTCTATATACAGCATTACATTAATTTGAGATTTTAGGGAAAGAAATAGACTCGAACCCACAACCTAACCAGCCTCATCTAAACGCAAGGTAATTTTAATTACCATATATGTTTACTTAACTTTATTTTTATTTTTATTTTTCCTTCCATATATGTTTCTTGTTTATTTTTTATTTTTATTTTTTTCAATTTCCAAATTAGTGTTATCTCTCCTCCTTTTGTTTTGGTTTTTAAATTTATTTTCTCTCTTTTCTTCACGTGTTATTTTTTAGAGCCTTATCTCATAATTGCCTTAAATGAATAAAACCACTAATCATCCAAATATGAGTAATGACCCAAAATATTTGCACTTAAATAGTCAAATCTGTATTTTTTTTTTTCTTTCATATATAGTTTTTATTTTATTTTTTTGGTAATTTTGAAATTTTACTTTATTTGTAGTGCATGTATATTATTATATCTCATAAAATCATAAAATAATTAGGATATCACAATAAATACTATTTCGATATTCGATATGTCAGCACCTTCTTTTTTCGTGCCTACTTCTTCGTGAGACCATTTATCTAGATTTTTAAACTAGTTATCAAAAATTTAAATAATAATAATAGGTAGTGTTAACATGTGTTCTTTGGAAGGACACAAGTTAAAAGCATAAAACTTATTATAAAAGTAAAGTCAACCAGAGTATTTATTGTCTTGTTTCATTAAATGCAGTAGTTGAGTTTCCTACCAAAAAAAAAAAAATCTATGTTTTTTACTTGTGCCCTTAGGACACTTGTTTGTGGTAGCTAAAAATGGATCTAAGCTCAGACCTTAAGCCCAGAGACGATTTTGGCAAAGCTACTTAATTCAGGCCTAAGAGCCATGGGTTGACCAACTTTGACTTGGTCATTGCAATGTTCTTAGATAACAACTGAAACAAAATTTGAAATTGAATCAAATTCTGTTCCCGTGAAACCAGACCTTCATATCAGGGATTTGAGAACCCACGAATCACGAAGCCACCATTAAGGAGGCCTATAAGTACAACGACCCTCTCATTAGAGAGGGATTCTAATTTTTTTTGGGAATAGCCACTAAAGCTCTAGCGTCTTGAAACTATGCCAAAACTGAAACTATTGGGGAAAGTGCCCTAAGAACAAATGTTGTTAATTTTTTACTGAATTAATAAATAGATTTACATTTTTATTTTATATTTGTGTGCATTTAATGTTATTAATATTGTAT
The DNA here is from genome assembly GCA_008009225.1 of Acer yangbiense. Taxonomy (NCBI): domain Eukaryota; kingdom Viridiplantae; phylum Streptophyta; class Magnoliopsida; order Sapindales; family Sapindaceae; genus Acer; species Acer yangbiense. The sequence continues at coordinate 22,559,118 of CM017765.1, read as the reverse complement.
TAATGACATAAAATTTAATGATTATTAAATGTAATATTAAAAATAGTATATAAGATGTTATATATATGAGGATTATGTTTAAATATAATAATCTTAATTGTCCGTAATTGATAATTAAAGTTGGGATCTTTAATTAATTAAAATTACTAGTATGGTTCATTCCCATTAAGAATGAAACAGTATTAGCTGAACTGTTAATGTGGTGACATTAGAATGAAAATATTTTGTATAATAAGATTATACAGGATGTGGACATGATAAATTAGAATCTTTAATAATCTTCGTTTTAAAAAAGTTTTCCCATTTATCAAATTAGATGGTCATATATGGAACGATCTTAATTTTGAGTATTTAACAGACTCCTACTTATAGAGTTGTGTCTTTTGACTTACTTGGTATAGTTTGTTCATAATATCAAACATAAACTTTGTATCTTGGAGGCATAATGATATATTTAGCTGAGAATGATAATATACAAAATGTAATCTATTCATTCTTAAATGAAGTTAGACAAATAGTTCTCTTGAGTAAATGATTTGGGTCTTGAACAATAGAGCGCTCAATTTATGATAAGATCATAAATAATTGTTCATTAAAGAATCACCGGAACTCAAGATAAAGATGTAATTGAGAGGTCAATAGATTTGAACCTAGCTCAAATTACATACTGTTAATGAAGGATTAATCTATATGTAATGATTATATTAATGGATTGCTCGATTCCTATTCCAGTAATTAATTCTATAATGATAAGAGTGCAGTTCTAGTTTTTAGTGGAATAATTCTGGAATTAATAAATCAGATAATTAATTAAAGAGTTTTTATTAAAGATTTACGGGAGATTGAAATTATAGGTCCATGTGTCCCCATGCCATCTCCATAACACTGTATTGAACATCAAGGTATAAAGAGGCTTAGTGATTAATTTGGAATTAATCATTTATACATAAAGTAGTTTATGTATTGTTTAATTCATTGTGAATTAATTAAATATTAACAGTTTTATTTAATTAGTTATGAATTAATTAAATTTTATTTAAATAATATGATTATTTAAATATTTAATTGGATGACGCAGTGTGGTGGGACCATACTGTAATTTTTGAAAACTGCACAGTGACAGTCGTTGTGCAATTTTGAAAATAATAGTTTAAATTTATTTGTTAAATTATTTAATTAGTTATTTGAATAATTAGATTATTTCAAATAAAATAATTATTTAATAATTAGATTATTATATATTTAAATTTTGAATTTAAATTGAACAGATAAAGATAAGAATCACAATAGATGTTTACTGTGTGTTGGCCAAATTTGCTAGTGGATTTATCCACGGGCAATTTCGAAATTTACTATTATGATAATAATTAAATAATTGTGATTTAATTATTTTGATAAGATTTTCGAAATTTCTTTTTAAAATATTTAAATAAATTGTTTATTTTAATATTTAATTACTATCATAATCCAATTAGGTTTCAAAAACAAAGAAATTGTGGTAGCCAAAAATAGCCCATAGGCCTAAACGTTTAAGGCCCAGACCTTTTAGCCTTGGATCCTGTCCAAACCCATGTATAGTGGGTTGACCCAAAGGTTTGATCAATTCAAAGTTGGCCGATTGACTCAGTCTAACTCAAACCACCACTTACTGACGTGGTAACCATTGGATTCAAAGGAGAGTGAATCTCTCCATGAAATCCTCCCACTATCAAAACTAACAGTTGGTGAACGTTGGAGATACTTGGCCTATAAATAACCAGGTTCCATCACATTGAAAGCTCTCTGAAACATTGATTAAGAAAAGCTTACTAGCGTCTTGAAACTTTGCCCATCGATACTCCGATCACCGGAACCTGACCCAAATCACAATCATTATTGATCATCAATCATTGCTCAGCCCAAGCACACCTAAGGCTAATAAATCTAAACCTATCTTCATTATTCTACTTGTGTTATCTTTGTTCTAATTATATTTGCAAGTTCGACAAGCGTCCATACCAGATCAGTAGACATTAACTTGCAGGTTCAACGAGGAGACGACATCTCTCATCCTACAAGTTCAAACAAGTTGCCTTGTGCTAAACACAACCCGACTCGATTCACATAACACGTAGTTCGACCCCCTACAGTTTGGCGCCCATCGTGGAGCCCATCACAACTTTACGAACTAATTTGTCAAGTCACTCGACCGACCAGTCAACATGTCTGGAGATGGAACTATCCCGACCGTCGAAGAGAAAATCGCTGCACTGACTGCTCAGATGACCACAAACGCAGAGAAATTACGGGCGCTCAAAGTAGAGAATGTGGCAATCCGAGCAACGAATGACGAGTTGAAAGCCTTGGTTGACGGAGTAGTACCTGATTCAGCGATGTCGAAGCGTCCAGTCCTGGTTCTAAACGGTGAACAAGTGGTCAATCGAACAGGTCCGATCGCACCAGGTAACCCGTGAGATCAGACATATAACCCAAGCTACCAGCAGAATCAGCAAACACCCCAGAAGGCTCGTGTCGAAATCGATCTCAACAACATGCCAATCCGAAATGAAATGTTGAACGAGCAAGACCCGGTAATGGATCTACAGCCTGAAAACGTCCAAAGGACGCTCATGTCACTCCAGTCGACTCCCGGATTGGTAAAACTCAGATCTGACTTACCTTTGTCTGCTAATTTGGAATTCTCTCGCAGGTTTACATAAATAGAAGCTCTTATTCAAAGAATTACAGGAGTTCCATCTCCAATAAAGAAAAGTACAGCTAACAGCTTCGCCGATTCACCATTCGTCGACGCGATTGCTCTCACTGAAATGCCCATAAAATTTAGCTTCCCAAACATGAAGCAGTACGAAGGCACGACAGATCCGGATGACCACATAGCACAGTATAAACAAAGGATGTTCACTGCTGTGATCCCACGCGACCTTAGAGAAGCGTGCATGTGCAAAGCTTTCGGGTCGAACCTTAGCGGCCTAGCTTTACAATGGTATACGAATTTACCTAATAATTCTATCAATTCTTTTGCGCAGTTGACAGATACATTCGTAGAGAAATTTGCGAATAGTCGCAAGCTAGAGAAACAGTCGGACGACCTGTATACAATAACGCAAAGACATGGCGAAAATTGAGAACATATGTCGGACGCTTCAATAGAGAGAAAGTACAGATCCTATATTGCAATCAAACAACCGCCATCTATGCCTTTAGGAAAGGCCTCAGGTTTGATTCCGACTTATATAAAGAACTCACTAAATATCTATGCAAGACAATGGAAAACGTACTAGCAAAAGCGTGGGCCCAAATCAAATGGGAGGAAGACGAAGCAAATTTTATTAGAAAAGCCAACAGTTATGGAAATGGACGAAACGATCGAGTCGACAAACGGTCGAACTACAGAATGTCAAAACCTTATCTGACAAACGACAAGAAAAATATTCAATTGCGACACGAAGGTTCTAGCAATAGAAGTTCTTACAGGCGTGGCAACCCAAGATCGAATTGACCACGCGTTGAAGCACTAGAATACAACCTTAGCATTGAACCAGTTGACCTCGTAGTGGTGATGAATGAAATGGGAAAAACAGTCAAGTGGCCACGAAAGATGAATGCACTCCCTGAACATCGAGACGCGAGGCTTTGATGCGAGTTTCATGGTGATCACGGCCATCGTACGGAAGATTGCATCGCCCTCAAATATAAAGTTGCAGAACTCTTAGAGTAGGGACATCTACGAGAATTCTTAACTGACAAGGGGAAACAAACTCTCGCACGACGCGATGACCAGAGGCAAGCCGGTGCGAACGACAGTCCTCCAGAGCCACCTAGACAAGATAGAGTGATCAATTACATTGCATGTGAATCTGAAGTTAGTGGCGTAAGCTATTCTGCAGCAAAGAGGCATACACAACAAGTGTCGAATGCCGAAATCCAACCAAACCGGGAACACCCTTCGAAAGTCGACGAGACTGTCACCTTCAAGTCTACAGACAAATCAAATTTGTTTTCTCCTTACCATGATGCACTTGTTATTTCATTACATATTGCTAATTGTCTAACAAAACATATTTTAATCGACATTGGTAGTTCGTGTAATATACTATTTAACAATGCTCTAAGAGAAATGCAGGTCGATGAATCCAAACTCAGTCGTCAAATGACCATGTTGACAGGTTTTAGTGGAGAACAAAAGAGTACTCTAGGCAAAGTCATACTACCTGTCTACGCCGAAGGAGTTAACTTGTACATCAATTTCCTAGTGCTCGACTGCCAATCTCCATACAACGCAATCCTTGGCAGACCTTGGATACATGAATTGAAGGTGATCCCATCAACATATCACCAAATGATAAAATTCCCAACCAAATGGGGAGTGCGGGAAATCAAAGGGGAACAAAGAGTAGCCAAATAATGCTACCAAAACGCAATGAAAAAGAAGAAAGAGGAATTATAGCAATTACAGGATTCAAAAGTCGAGTCGACTCCAAATAAACAAAAAATGGAATAACTCGATGAGGTGTTGATCGACCCCGATCAGCCAAACCATAAAATTTTCATCGGATCCAGACTACCGAGTGATATCCGTAAGCAGCTGATCAAATTCCTGAATAAGTGACGGAGTAGTTTTTCTTGGTCATATTCAGACATGGTTGGTATCGACCCAGAGGTGATAGTTCATCAATTGCAGGTAGACCCAGATCACCAGCCAGTAAAACAGAAGCGAAGGAAATTCACCCCAGAAAGAAATAAAGTGATCAACGAGGAGATCCTGAAATTGTTCGACATCGGTTCAGTAAAGAAAGTAAAATACCCCGATTGGTTGGCAAACGTCGTGGTAATGAAGAAGAAAAACGGGAAGTGGCGAGTCTGCATCGACTTCACAGACCTCAACAAAGCATGTCCCAATGATTCATTTCCACTCCCTCACATCGACATGCTGGTCGACGCTACAGTAGGGCACGAACTACTAAGTTTCATGGACGCTTATTCTGGCTACAACCAGATCCTGATGCATCCTGACGACCAGGAAAAAACAGTCTTTGTCACCGAGCGATATAATTTTTACTATAAAGTAATGCCTTTTGGTTTGAAAAATGCAGGTGCGACCTACCAGCGGCTAGTCAACAAGATGTTCGCTAAAATGCTTGGATCGATAATGGAGGTTTACATCCACTACAAAAAAAGTGACTTATAGTGACACATTTCTTTGTGACAAATTTTGATTGTATCATTGTTGATATTATTTTGTGACAAATTTAACTATTTGTCATTATGTTTTGTTCAATTGAAACTTTTTAAAAATAATTGTCACAATTAGTTATAAAACTTGATAATTTGTGACAAAAAATATAATTAGTCACAAAATTACCCTTTTAAAAGGAAAGATTTTATTTTATAAATAATTAGGTTTTTAAAAGGCATCAGAATCAATTAATATTTACATTTTAAAAAAAATCAATTAATATTTCCTTTTTTTTTTTTTTCAAAAAGCCACAAAAAAAAAAAAAAATGCCACAATCAAGCTGTGTTTTTTTTTTTTTCCCTTTTTTTTTCTTTACCTTGAAAACACTTTTTAGGTTTGAAATAGTGTTTCATCAGAAGAAGTACCGAGATTATAGAGAAACTTTTGCCCGGATAAAAATGTAAGCTTATCTTGTTTTTTTTTTTTTTTTTAGGGTTTGTTTTCTTATACTTGTTTTTCAGGGTCGGAATCTCAAATTCGAGTTTCATATATTGAAAGAGTCTTTGAATAAGGTATGATTTAGTTTATGTGCTTACCAACTATTTGATAAAATAATTCTTATGTAACAATCATTTGTTTGTTGCAGCATTGAAAGAAAACTCTTAAGTTTCTCTTTTTCTTGATTTCATTTTTTTAGGGTTTGTTTTTTAGTACTTGTTTTTTCAAGGTCAGAATCTCAAATTCGAGTTTCATATATATAAAGTGTCTTCGAATTAGTTATGATTTTTTTTTTTCTGTATGTAGGATTATATATACGTTAAGGGATGTTTTTTAAACTTTAATTTGTTTTCAAATTTTTTAAGGAATCATTATTATTATTTCATGATTTATAGTTTTTTGTTCTTAAATGTTCACAATATATGTCAATTTAGTTTATATGCATACTAACTGTTTGATAAAATGATTCTAATAGAACAACCAATTTTTATATGCATACCAATTGTTTGATAAAAGAGTTCAAACACTCAATAAATAAGATATTTGATATTTGGCTGGATGAATAGACTGACATTATGGAGCACTTTATATGAAGATGAATAGATTAACAGTTCCAATAAGTCTTATACTTGGATATATATCAAACTTATAGAATTTATTTTATACTTGTACTAAGTTTTGTCAGTATTGTTGCATTTTTCATCGGTTTTATTTTGGTGACTTTAATTTATTCTCACTATTTTTTTTCTTCATGTCTTCATGTATATAGGTTTCTCTTGCAAAACCTAAAGATTCTTTAGCTACCTGTGACAACAACTGACAGTGGATCATTGGCTTCTAATATTTCACAATCAAGACCTCAGAAGTTTCAAGTTTTTGGTTATGTAGTTGGAAGTTATTGTGTGTGATCTAACACTTATGTTAACTTAAACTAGCCGGCTTACATGCGTTATTTAGTAGTAGACTTTGAAAGATGTTGGATTACTTTTGTATCAATTCGATATTATGTTAATTTTTGGATATTTTTTAATGGAATGATTATTTATGGAACTCAACGTCATTCAATGAGTGACATGTTTTATTTGGTTATATTTTTATATTTTTTTTTTATTATTATACAATTTAAATTTATATTAAATTTTAACAATTGATTAAAGTGTTATTATGTATCTATACAGTGAATTAATATTCATATTGTTAATTGTCACTAAGTTTGCATTGCAGTGACAATTATTATATAGTTAAGTTAATTGTCACTAAATTTGTCTGTAATGACATAATTTTAAGATGATTATTTGTCACTATATTTGTGAATAGTGACACTTTTTAAACAATAAATTGTCACTAAGAATATGTACAGTGACAAAATCTTCAAACGGTTAATTGTCACTAAATACTAATATAATGACACAATTGTTATTTTGTCGCTAATTAAGGTCAAGTGATAATGTGTCACTAAAAGTTATGATTTGTGATAAATACCAAAAAACTGTCACAAATACTTTTAGTGACGGGGGCAAAAGTGACAAATTGTTAATGACACTTTTTTTGTCACAATATTGAATTTGTGACAATTTCTTCACTTATAGTGACAAATATTTTTTGTCAATGTAGGTCAATTTTCTTGTAGTGATTGACGACATGCTGGTCAAATCCCTGATCGCTCAACAACACATCGAGCATTTAAGACAGTCGTTCGACGCACTCAACCAATACGGTATGAAACTTAACCCTACTAAGTACTCATTTGGTGTGTCTTCAGGAAAATTTCTAGGCTACTTGGTCACCCAGAGAGGTGTCGAAGCTAACCCATACCAAATTTGGTCGATATAAGGAATCAAATCGCCCAGATGCATCAAAGACGTGCAAAAACTCACAGATCAAGTAGCAGCCTTGAACAGGTTCATTTCAAAGTAGTCCGAATGTTGTCACCCTTTTTTCAACATATTGAGAAAGAACAAGACATTCGAGTGGAACGACGACTGTGAAAAAGCGTTACGAGATTTGAAGACGTATTTGACTTCACCTTCATTGCTTTCGAAACCCAAAGACAACGAAACATTAATCATCTACTTGGTGGTATCCAACACTACCGTAAGTGCCGTACTGATTAGAGAAGAAGAGGGTGCTCAACATCCAGTGTACTACGTGAGTAAAGCTCTACTCGACGCAAAAACCAGGTATAGTCGATTAGAAAAGCTGGCATTAACTCTTGTCGTAGCAGTACGCAAGCTGCGACCATACTTCCAATGCCACTCCATTAAGGTATTAATTACATACCCCCTCAAAAATATTCTTCACAAACCAGAACTTTCAAGTTGACTGACGAAATGGGCTATGGAGCTTAGTGAGTACGACATCTCCTTCCACCTATAAACATCAATGAAATCATAGGTATTAGCCGACTTTGTTGCGGACTTTACCCCTTGTGAAAATATGCAGGCCGAACAGGAACTAGTAGCCCTCACAGAAAATCCTACATCCGGAAAATGGACTTTGTCAATCGACGGATCCAGTAATATCAAAGGGAGCGGATTAGGTCTGGTACTCAAATCCCCACATGGGGAAACGCTGGAACAGTCGATCCATTGAGAATTCCGTGCAACAAACAATGAAGCCGAATATGAAGTGTTAATTGCCGGTCTCGACCTCGCAAAAAGCCTAAACATAAAAAGCATTCAAGTACTAAGCGACTCACAACTAGTCGTGCGACAGATGAATGGATCTTATGAAGCAAGGGACCAAAGTGTTAGGATTATGCTCAATAGCAAGAGTGTAATATTGTAATTGACAATCTCTTTCATATTAATAAAGTGATTTCTGGTTTAACAAATCTTATAGCATTTATAGTTTAATATTATAATTGTCAAAGTAAATAATCATAAGGTCTAAAGACTATGAGAAAAGAAGAATTGTTCGTACATCTGGATATGTATGAGGTAGACACAATTCTTTAGTTAGTCTTGAATAATGTTCACAACTTAAGTCAAAGGTTGGGCACCTTTATCTTGTTAAAGTTGTAGAATTTGCTAGCATTTGAGTGGGATCAAATGAGATATGATGAGTCTAAAATCATCGAAGTGTCTTCGAGTAAAAGAATCTAGTGCACTGGGTGCATTGAACTGGATCACAATGAAAAGCTTTATCTAGAACCGTCAATAGATAATAGTCTTTTCATTATCAGGACAATCAGAGAGTCTATCTTAATCCTGAGATAAATGATGGACTTATGGTTGCAAGTGATATCATTTGAGTTATCAATGAGTACGATTATATAGCATAGTCTATCCTCGATAGTTTGGTGATATTCATTTGTTAATCGATAGAGGACTTCATTTATAGATATGGACATCGTGGCTCCATTTATTAAATGAGAGTATAATATCATCATATGGATGTTTTGAGGTAATTGGATATTAAATCTCAACGTTGAGTTTTCGATAGTGACTATTGAAAACATGGCTTCTGGACAAGTCAAAATATCCAAGTTCAAAACGTGGTCATATGAGTAAATATGGTAACTTGGAGAGTTATAGACGGTCTATGTACTCTTGGCGATTACTGATATTAATCACGAGGATACACTATCTCCAACATGATTGTCTAGGGTATGAATGAGGAACATCTTCTTATTCTATATTTATTTAAGAGTTCAATTTTAGCTCTTTAGTGGAATGAGTTAAAATTAATGGATCGGACCTAAGTGAATCATTTGTTGATTGTGATTAGGTTATGTCTATTAAAGCTTAAATTTAGATAGCCCGCCAAGATCCCTAATCCACACGGACTTGCATGGATCACTTGATATATTCTACCGGACCAATTTATGGGTCCATCTAGAATTGCATTTACTATATTAAGAATATAATTTGCACATTATTTGTTTAATGAGCTGATCAATTATATTAATATATTAATGAAAGGCATGTGGGCTTGTTTCTTTTAGTAAGAATGGGTCTGGTTCACATGTGGGCTTTTTATTTAAAGTCCAATGGATTAAATAAAGTAAGGAAATAATATTTGGCCCATAAATTTAATGTGGGGCGGCAAGGCTATATTATTAGTCAAAAATATTATTTTATTTTATTGTTTGATTAAATGAGAATTAATTAATTATTTAATTAAGAAACAAAATCTTTTTCTGGTTAGGAAATATGTTTCCTAGAATTATACTATTGGTAGTAGTATACTAAAAGTAAAAGACTTGTTTGGTAAGAAAATAAATAATTAAGTTTATTTATTTAATCAAATAAGAAGTCTTTTTATTAAGTCAATAAAGAATAAAAATACTTATGAGTTGTATTACGGTTAGGAGTCTAAAGTTGATGTGAATTAGGGTACAACACAAATCCTTTTTAGTAGAGGAATTGCGGCAACCCTAACTGAACAACAAGTAGATTTCGGCAATCCTAAAAGGAAAAGAGAAGAAAATTCGGCCACCCTATATAAGAATTAATATAGGGTTCGGCCACCCCTAAGTTGATTGAATAAAATTTTCTTCTTCTTCTCATACTCATAAAAAAGTGTTTGATTATTCTGCCAAGACAAAAAAGAGAGAAGAGATTATTCTTTTGATAGTACATTAATTGCTTGTTCATCAATAAGCTTGTGTGTACAACATCGAATTAGGTTCACGCGAGTTTCGATCATTAGATTGAGAACTCAAAAGTGATCGGAATAATCTTTGTATTCTTTTGGTTGTTTTGTGACTAACAAAAGGAAAAAAGAAAGTTTGTTTATCCATTCTCAGGTACGCAATTCAAAGAAAAGGGAGACCACGTTCCTAGGTGATTCACGTTCGTGCTAGGATTGAAGATCTTGCGGATTACCATCGACGTAAGTCAATCGGATCACACGACAAAAGGTATTCTACTTTTTGTTACTTTATATGTATGTTTAATTAATTTAAAGGGTCAAGGTTCATCAAAGGAAAATTTTTAAAACATACTAAATCGATTTTTAGTCTCGCTTCCACTGTGTTGACCGGTATTTTTCCCTACACAAAGAATGTTGGCTTATTGGACGAAAGCCAAGCTACTACAGTCGACCTTCAACGAGTTTACAATCCAACAAATACCCAAATCTGAGAATCCTCGAGCAGATGCATTGGCAAGTCTTGGGTCTACAATGACCAACGGGTCGAAATCTATACCCATCATTCATCTTATGTCTCTGACAATACAAGAGGCCGAAGTACTTGCACCAGTCGACCATGGAATAAGTTAGATGGATCCTATATTCAACTATCTTCAAGTCGACATCCTACCAGGAGATAGGTTCGAAGCAAGAAGATCAAAACAAAAGCTGTAAAATTCTACATTTTATACGGTAAACTCTATAAAAAATCATTTACAGGACCTTACTTGAGATGCATAACCCCTCGAGAGGCGTACGACGTCCTCAAAAGTCTCCAATACGAGGAATGCGGAAATCATTCTGGCACTCGAAGTTTGTCAAATAGAGCAATCACAGCAGGATACTACTGGCCGACAATGCGGTTTTATTCCCAAAATCATGTGAAGTCTGGCGACAAATGTCAACGATTTACACCAGTGTCGCACCTCCCCCCAGGTATGTTAAATTCAATTTCGGCACCTTGGCCTTTTATGAAATAAGGAATGGATATTGTAGGTAAACTTTCTGCAGCAACTGGAGATTTCGTCTACATGCTAGTTTTAATAGACTACTTCACCAAATGGGTCGAAATCGGAGCTTACCAATAAGTACGCGACTTCGTATGGAAAAACGTAATTTACAGGTTTGGAGTACCATGGGAGATAGTGACTGACAACAGATCCCAATTCATTTTGTATGACTTAAAAAACTTCTGTAATAAATATAGGATAAAGTTGAGCTTCTCAACACCACGTTATCCTCAAGCCAACGAACAAGTAGAGTCGACCAACAAAACCATCGTCAACACGCTAAAGAAATGATTGGAGGCGGAGAAAAGCGAATGGGTGGAAAAACTCCCAAAGATACTGTGGTCGTACAGAACTACTCCGTGTCGATCGATTGGAGAAACTCTTTTCTCACTTGTCTACGGCTCTGAGGTGGTAATCCCAATAGAGACACGACTTGTAACTGCTCGTAGCAAAAACCCCAATGAGGAGCAAAACAATTTGGAGCTTGCATTCGAGCTAGATCACTTAGACGAGCATCGAGACCGTGCATTCCTACGGATATAGCCGTACCAATAACAAGTCGCACGACATTATAACAAAAAAGTGACCAGGGTATTCAAGATCAACGACTGGGTACTACGACAAGTCTTTCAAAATACCAGGGAAGAAAGAGCAGGGAAAGCTGGGACCAACATGAGAAGGCCCCTACCAAATAACAGATATAAAAGGGCGAGGAGCATACAAATTACAAGGACTTGATGGTCGGGAGTTACACAATAGCTGGAACGCTCTACATTTAAAACAATACCATTTCTAAACTTCATTTTTTAATATTTTTCGTTATACTATTACTTGTTCATTTTTATCGACATTCAATACTAATAAATCAACCCACAAGGAGCAATGATGAAAACTTAGTGCAACTAAGTGCAAAACTGAGCTCACAAATAAAACTCACATCTTGATCTACGAAAGCTGTTGACATCGACAAGCATTTATTAGCTATCATAGGTCCGACACGACCTCATACAAACGATGAATTACGAATTCTGTCAGGATCTACTCTCAATATCCTCAATCGACTTCGCAAACCGAGAGTGGGGGACATAGCACTGGAGACAAGTGTCGAATATGTAACGCATGTACGCGATTTTACTATGTAAAGAAAGGTCATATCGACCCATAAACACATGTACGCGATATTCAAAGTTGTATACAAGGTCGTTCGACCAAATTTCGCATGTACTCAATTTTATTTTATAAAGAAAGGTCGTATCGACCCATAAACGCATGTACACGATATTCAAAGCTGTATATAAGGTCGTTTGACCAAATTTCACATGTACTCAGTTTTATTTTATAAAGAAAGGTCGTATCGACCCATAACGCATGTACGCGATTTTCAAAGTTAAAACAAAAGGTCGTGTCGACCAAATTACGTATGAGCATGAGTTTACAGGCTTATCTCATTCAATTAAAAATTACAATTGTGCAAACCCCATTATATGATGGTCGTATCGTTTTCAAAATATCAAATCAAAATAAAACACGCATGAAGTCGATTCAAAATAAAATAAAGGATTCAAGTCATAAATATATAGGTCGAGTCGACCAAATCATCCACAATTACAGGCCAAATTGAAATTTGATATAAAAAAAAAATGAGAATTAAACAAAAGAAACAATCAAGCATCCTTCTGGGTCGGATCAGCAACAGCAGCATTTAGGCCTTCAATATTGTCGAGGCTCTCAAGGCTCTTATCGACATCTCCTCCGGTGTCAACCTCTTCATCTGCTCCTCCGGATGGTGACCCCTCAAGCCCGAGATGCTCCATTTCCTCGTAAGTGTTGATCACCTCTCGCATCTCGGTATAGTCCCGGTTGACATGATCACCAGACATGTACTCCTTAAAAATCTCCGCCATGGCTTTGCACATTGCTTCGGCCGTGAACTACGTTAGTTGCTTCTTCAAAGCCTCAACTAGGCTTTTTTCCTCAGCAACAGCCGCATTAGCCTTTGTCGATTCATCGCAATGTCGATCCCTCTCATCCTTCAAAGCCTTCACCTCCTCTTCTAGATTTGAGTTTTTCTCCTCTAGCTCTCTCATAGCCTTGTCAAGTTTGGCGTTGTCAGCTTTAAGGTTATCATTAGCCTTCCGGAACTTCGCGACCTTGTCGCTCACTATCTTGTACATGTCATGAAGATGCAAATGCACTTGCAAAGCCTACAAAAAGAAATGTCGTATCAATAAGAAAGACAAATGATCGAAAAGAAACTTGAAAGATGAGCAAATTTACCTGAAACGCCGAAAGAATGCCCGTGTTGAATACCTCCTCCATCTTCTTGCCTTTAAAAAATTCTTCATCAGCAGAAAGAAGAAATTCGTTCGACCTATCAAGAAAGCTGGTCAGCTCCTTGAACGACGATATTTCAGAATAAATGAGCATCATCAACGAATCTAGCTCCAAAGCAGTTGCAACAGACTTCATCTTTGCGCTAGATTCGACATTCTTTGCATGGTCGACAGTGGAATCTCTTTTCTGTTTCTTCTTTACTGGGCTGGAGTTAGGCGACGAATATACACATGTTCTGGTACTGTAGGCGCAGTTTCCTTCGACTTGTCAGCCGCTTGCTTATTCTTCGCTGCTGTTGTTGTCCGTTTCTTGCTGATCTTATCTCTGTAGAGCTTCAAAGCTTCAGTTTTGCCTGGCAAGTTGATCTTTGCATTCGACATCGACGTCACTACGAAACGAAGTTCAATGTTAGTAATAAGGGACATAAATTTCATATCATACTCAAGTATTTCAAGACTCCTCTTAGTCCAAACGTATGACACGAAATCCTTAACAAAAGGATACATCACTCGCGATCTATTCAAAGTCGACCATCACCATAAACTACTAGGCCTAAGCTTACCATCCGTAAGCAACTCTCTACAACTCCTATCTTTTGCAGGAATGTTTAATATATCCTTAGTGCGCTCAGGTGCCTCGTCACACGGTAGCTTACTATCCGCACCTTTGATTTCTACATAAATAGTTACCAGTCAATACAAGGGATGATTATAATTAAAAATGTTCTAAACGACAAGTATTAGTCGACACTCACCCTACCGATTCCAGATGCGTCAATAGACATACTGTGAATTCCCCCAAGGACCGTCAATCGGAGGACCTTTAGCAAAAAAGAAGGTATCCTTCCAATGACGGCCGTTTTCGTAGTATCAGTTATTAGCTATGTCTCTTTAAACCTAGGGACCAGCATATAACGACCACTTTCGGTTACGTGCTCCTTTAAATAGTAATTATGCAGGAGACACCCTAATCCAAAATTTATTCCGTATTTCTTGCGAAGAACAATCAAGCTTAACAATATTCTCCAACTGTTGGGCATTAACTGGCCAGGAGCAATATCGTAGTATACCTACAATCATCGAGCCAACGGAGGAACCGGGAATCTAAACCCCAGATGGAAAGTATACTCATAAAAGCATGTCCATCCAAGTATGTCCCAGTCTGCTCGTTCATGCTCCAGGGCGCACGTAGCTCGATCGACTCTAGAATACCATAAATTGTCTGTATACCACGCAAGCTATCATCCGTAAGCACGCTTGCTAGACTACCATCTAGAATATTTAACGGACGACCAGAAGTAGATGCCTCCGCGACATCTATATAATCGGGGAATTCGACCAACCCTGTAATGGCACGAACGACGCCCTGCTCTATCATACAATTCGTATTTATTAACTACTTTCGACGGGTCCTCTATTGAAACCAATCGATCGACATTAGTTAGTCCACTGTCGACTCTTACTTCACCCTCACCTTCCGCATCGCTAGGAGTCCAACAAAAGCGCGGTTCAAAAATTGTAGTGTCGTTCTACATGGTATCTCCAAAATCTGACATGCACAAAAAATGCACAAGTCAGAAACTAAAACACTGCAATCACAACTTAGGGTTTCAAGATCAAATCCTAGGGTTTTGCGAAAAATCAACACCTAAAGATCAACCTAAACTTACAAGATTCTTTATTATCCTAGGTCGAGTGAACGCTGAATCTAACATCCACTCTCGACACGATAGTCAAACAATCCAAAAAACTCAAACATATCACATACAAAGATTCAAACCGATAGGAAAATCATAAAATTGCAAGTATAAACAAAAACACAATCAAGAACAGAGAAGAACATCAAAGATGGCAAAAACATACATTTCTCAAGTAAAATATCAGGAACTTCTATTTTACTTCCTACAAATTCGTGAAAGTAAGTTTTCATGCAAAAGTAAATAGAGAAAAAGCAACCCTTTACTAACCTTAAAAGAGATTAGAGTAGAAATCACGAAGAGATCCGTAGAAAATCAACAACACCAACACTTCACAGAAAGGAAAAGATCACCAAAAGAGGAAGACAAAGAGAGAAGGAAGAGTTCAAATAGTGCAAAAATGGTTCCAGCATATGGAACAGTTTATTTATAAACCAATATTTTAACCCTAGTTGCCACGTGTCAACACCCCTTTGATTGCCAATTAACCAAGGTAACCGCCCGGTTTAAAATTCAAAAATTTTATCTCGAAAAAAGTGCGTAAATTAAATGCACCTGATGTTAGTATAGGAAACCAAAATGCCTCCATCCCATCGATTTGACTTCCAAACCCTATTCTAGATATCTATCGAATGACGTACCATCTCTAACACCCAACTTCGTTAATTCGACGACAAGGGTGGCCAATCAAGTGGCATACAAAAGGTATTGATTTGACTCGACAAAGAATGTGCTCGACGAAACCAATGGTTGACTCAACGAAAATCACTCTCTAACTTATTGAACCCTTCTTTAGAGAGTGGGGGACAAACTATGGTAGCCAAAAATAGCCCATAGGCCCAAACGAGTAAGGCCCAGACCTTTTAGCCTTGGATCCTGTCTAAGCCCATGTATAGTGGGTCAACCCAAAGGTTTGATCAGTTCAAAGTTGGCTAATTGGCTCAGTCCAACTCAAACCACCACTTACTGACGTGGCAACCACCGGATTCAAAGGAGAGTGAATCTCTCCATGAAATCCTCCCACTATCAAAACTAACAGTTGGTGAACGTTGGAGATACTTGGCCTATAAATAACCAAGTTCCATCACATTGAAAGCTCTCTGAAACATTGATTAAGAAAAGCTTACTAGCGTCTTGAAACTTTTCCCATCGATACTCCGGTCACCAGAACCTGACCCAAATCACGATCATTATTGATCATCAATCATTGCTCAGCCCAAGCACACCTAAGGCTAATAAATCTAAACCCATCTTCATTATTCTACTTGTATTATCTTTGTTCTAATTATATTTACAGGTTTGACAAGCATCCATACCAGGTCGATAGACATTAACTTGCAGGTTCAACGAGGAGACGAAATCTCTCATCCTACAAGTTCAAACGAGTTGCCTTGGGCTAAACACAACCTGACCTGATTCACATAACACGTAGTTCGACCCCCTACAGATATCATTTATCTCGAGAGGAGGTTTTTTGTTTTTTTTGTGGAATTTTCTTCTACAACAAAATAATACCTCTTGCTCTTACCAAATATCAAAGAGAAAAGAAAAATTAAACATTTTTTTTAAACAATACCATTTTTTAAACAAGTATATTGTGAGAGAGTCTCTCAATATTTGTCTTGTTGTCTTATGTGATGAGTACACAATAAGAACATAAATTCGAGATTCAAAATTATTCTGCTTAATATCGAGATGCCCACCCATCGGTTCTTTAGTGTTAGAGATTCGGTGTGAAAGAACTTCAAGGGAATCACGAAGATTCCATAGTGGAAGAATTTGGTTTGAGGGAATCACAAAGATTCTACAAGGGTAACGATTTCTTCCTTTCTATTTATATTAAATATTAGAATCAATATGATCAAAATGATCCAGCTAAAACGGTTTTGTTTTTTATAGAAAATTTTTAAAACCAGACCCATTGCCCTTCCGCTGCGCTATGCCAATTTTGGTTTTCGGAACCAACAGAAACTCTGGTCATCGAAATCTCTCAACCTTTTTACTCTCAATATTCAACTCATTAAACTTGTTCCCAGATTCTCTTCAATATCGTTTCCACGCTCAGCCCAAGAAACATAAGGCCAAAATACGACAAAAACCAAGATACTCTCCCATTTGATTCTCAATTCATTGATTTATTTTTACTTTTAATACTTCTTTTTTTCAGGTTCACAGAGAAGTCGACACGTTTGATTCGACAAGGCCCCAATTACAAGTTGTGAGAGCCCAGTTCTCAACAACTATAGAGCGACCCCCTACAATGTTAACACTACCTATAAAGATAGTAAAACATACAGACCTCACAAATATTATAAAAACAACTAAAAAAGTCGCAACCTTGGAACCAACTAAGTTGCTTTAGAATTGAATGTCACAGTAACTACTCAATAGCATGGTTAGGGGATCTCATCCTATGATTTTAGGCCATGTCTGTTTATTACAAGATCAGGATAATAATTTCCTTCCTCGTCGAGAAAACATACCGCTACGCTAGTTTAGTCTCAACAAAATAATAAATATATTTTTTAAGTGCAAATTTGGAACCTAAGATATGGGATACGAGTTCAACCCACCATCTTAATGTGTGGGTATACAGGGCTTACCATTATAATAAAAATATCGATTGGTTTATCTCCCAAGTTTCCTTTTCTATTTCATTAGTTTTGAGTTTTAACTATACGTCATTTGTGTTGCAGGCTCTACAAGTGAAATTGCATCTACATGATAGGTACAAAATTGTTAATGAGAGATGCACTAAGCTTCGGAAGGCAAACGACATTCTAAGGAAGGATGGTGATGCATTCGACAAGGCCAACAAAGAGTTGGAGAAGAAAATTTTGGAACAGGAAGAAGAACTGAGGGCATCGAAGGAGGAGAATGATCAATGTCGTGATGAGTTGGAGAAGGCCAAAGCAACGATCGCAGAGCAGGAGCAGCAAATCGCTGGTTTGAAAGGACAACTCCTATCAATCTCTACTGAGGCCATGTGTAAGGCTAGGGCAGAACTTTTTAGGCAATTTTTATCGGGTGAGCATGTTAAGTGGAACCCTGTCGAGATGCAAGCGAAGATCGACATTTATGATGAGATGGAGCGTCTCAGACTCGAGGGGTCCCCAATTGGAGAGGAAGCGGATGAGGAGGCGGATGAAGAAGAGCAAGTCAATAACGGCTTGGACAATGTTGCGGATCCCAATATGTCAGTTGACGACACCGCCCAAAATTGATACCTTCATCTATAATTGTTTTTTTTTTCTACTTTCATTTTTCAATATTTGTCGAACGGGTGTACTGTTTAATTTTCCCGTGTTGACTCCATAATGTAACTTTGAATGATTAGGTCGAATCGACCTTATATATTTTCGTTTCGATCATATGTCTTTGTTTATTTTATCGTTATGAGAGAATCACCTGACTTGATATAATAGTGAAGTCGACTCGACGATTGCATTCTAGGGTTTATATAATCTTATAAATAATCACGTGAGACAAGCCTATAAACTCGTGCACAAACGAAATTAGGTCAACACGACTTTTTATTAATACTAAAAATCGTGTACATGCTTAATTGGGTCGACACGACCTTTGGATTACATGGGAAATCACGTACATACGTTGTTGGGTCAACACGGCCTTTTGATTACATAGGATCGCGTACATGCGTTTATTTGGTCGACACGACCTTTTTTACATACGAGATCGCGTACATGCGTTATTGGGCCGACACGACCTTTTTGATTACATGGGAAATCGTGTACATGCGTTGTTGGGTCAACATGACCATTTGATTACATAGGAAATCGCATACATGCATTTATTTGGTCAACACTTGTCCACAGTACTATTCCCCCTAACTCTATGTATGCAATGTCGAAATGAGGATATTGGGAGTCATATTAATTCTGATTTGATCACTAGTAAATCTTTGAATGCAGGATGTCGGGTCGCTCCTGCAATAGTAAATTATTGCTTGTCGATGTCGACAGCTTATGAAGAGCGAGATGTAAGTTTTTTTTTTGTGAGCTCAGTTTTTCACTTATTTGCACTAAGTTTTCATCATTGCTTCATGTGTGTCGATTTGTCAGTATCGTATGTCAATGAAATGAATATTTAATAGCGTAAAGAAAATATGGAAATAGACAAGTTTAGAAATGGTACTGTTTTAGATGTAGGGCGTTCCAGTTGTTGTGTATCTCCCGATCGTCGAGTCCTCGTAACTTATACGCCCCTCGCCCCTTTATATCATTTATTTAGTAGGGGCCTTCCCACGTCAGACATAGCTTCCCCGCTCCTTCTTCCCTGGTGTTTTGGAAAACTCGTCGTAGTACCTAGTCGTTGATCTTGAATATTCTGGCCTTCACTTTTTTGTTATAATGTCGTGCGACTTGTTGTTAGTATGAATGTATTCTTAAAGCGGCACGGTCTTGACACTCGTCCAGGTGATCTAGTTCGAAAGTGAGCTCCAAGTTGTTTTGCTCCTCATTTGGGTTTTCATTCTGAACCGTCGCAAGTCGCGTCTCTATTGGGATTACTGCTTCAGAACCATAGACAAGTGAGAATTGAGTTTCTCCCGTTGATCGACGGGGGGTCATTCTGTACGACCAAAGTATATCTGGGAGTTTTTCCACCCATTCAGTTTTTTCTACTTCCAAGCGCTTCTTCAGTGCGTTGATGATGGTTTTGTTCATCGACTTTGCCTGCCCGTTGGCTTGTGGATAACGTGGTGTTGAGAAACTTAGTTTTATCCCATATTTGTCACAGAAGTTTTTGAAGTCGTATGAAATGAATTGAGATTCGTTATCAGTCACTATTTCCCAAGGGACTCCGAACCTGCAAATTATATTTGTTCAAAAAAAATTGCATACCTCAATGTTGTGTATTTGCTGGAATGCTCCGATTTCGACCCATTTGATGAAGTAGTCTGTTAATACTAACATGTAGACGACACCGTCGGGTGCTGTAGGGAGTTTACCTGCAATGTTCATTCCTCATTTCATAAAAGGCTAAGGAGACGAAAATTGAGTTTAGCGTACTTGGGGGAAGATGCGACACTGGAGCAAACCTTTGATACTTGTCGCAAGTCTTGACATGGTTTTGGGAATAAGACCACATTGTCGACCAGTAATATCTAGCTGTGATTGCTCTGTTCGACAAGCTTCAAGTGCTAGAGTGATTTCCACATTTCTCGTAATGAAGGCTTTTGAGGACGTCGTACGCCTCTCGTGGAGTTACACATCTCAAGTAGGGTCCTGTAAACGATTTTTTATAGAGCTTACCATATAGAACATAGAATTTTACGGCTTTTGCTTTTATCTTTCTTGCTTTGGATATGTCCCCTGGCAGAATGTCGGCCTGTAGATAAGTTTGGATAGGATTCATCTAGCTTGTTCCTTGGTCGACTGCAATTATTTTAGCCTCTTGAATTGTCGGTGACATAAGGTGTACGACAGGTATCGATTTTGAACCATTGGTTGCTGTCGACCTTAGGCTTGCCAAGGCATCCGCTCAGGCATTCTCTGATCTTGGTATTTGTTGGATGGTGAACTCTTCGAAGGTCGACTGCAGTTGCTTGGCTTTCGTTAAATACACTGTCATTCTTTGGTCTCTGGCTTCATACAACCCATTCATCTGTCGAACGACGAGATGTGAGTCACTCTGTATTTGAATATTTTTTATATTCATACTTCTTGCAAGGTCGAGCCTAACAATTAGCGCTTCATATTCGGCTTCGTCATTTGTCGTACGAAACTCACAATGGATCGATTGCTCCAATGTGTCTCCCTGCGGGAATTTGAGGACTAGTTCTAGTCCTAGTCCTAGTCCTAGTCCGCTTCCTTTGATGTTGCTGAAGCCGTCAACTGAAAAAGTCCATTTTTCGGTCGTAGGACTTTCTGTGAGTGCTACTATCTCTTGTTCAACCTGCACATTCTCACCAGTGGTAAAGTCTGCAATAAAATCAGCTAGTACCTATGATTTCATTGCAGTTCGTGGTTAGAAGCTGATGTCGTACTCGCTAAGCTCAACAACCCATTTCATCATTCGACCTGAAAGTTCAAGTTTATAAAGAATATTTTTAAGTGGATATGTAGTTAATACCTTAATGGAATGTCAATGGAAGTATGGTCTTAGCTTGCGTGCTGCTACAACAAGAGCTAATGCCAATTTTTTCAGTCGATTGTACCGGGTTTCCGCGTCGAGCAATGCTTTACTCACGTAATACACTAGATGCTACTCGCCATTCTTTTCTCTGATCAATATGGTGCTTACGGCTGCGTCGGATATAGCTAGATATATTAGTAATGTCTCTTCGTCTTTCGGCTTCGACAGCAACGAAGGTGAAGTCAAGTATGTCTTCAAGTCTTGTAACGCCTTCTCGCAGTCGTCGTTCCATTCAAATGCTTTATTCTTTCTCAATGTGTTGAAAATAGGATGGCAACGCTCAGACGACTTGGAGATAAATCTGTTCAGGGCTGTTATGTGACCCGTGAGTTTTTACACGTCTTTAATGCATCTAAGTGATTCGATACCTTGTATCGACTTAATCTGTTCGGGGTTGGCTTCGACGCCTCTTTGGGTGACTAAATAACCTAAAACTTTCCCTGAAGACACATCAAATGGGCATTTAGTAGGGTTTAGTTTCATACCGTATTAATCCAGTAAGTCGAATGACTGTCTCAAGTGCTCGATGTGTTGTTGAGCAATCAGGGATTTGACCAGCATGTCGCCAATGTAAACATCTATTGTCGACCCAAGCATTTTCGCAAACATTTTGTTGATTAGCCGTTGGTAGGTTGCACCTGCATTTTTCAAACCAAAAGGCATAACTTTATAATAAAATATACCTTGCTCCGTTACAAAAGAAGTTTTTTCCTGGTCGTCTGGATGCATTAGGATTTTGTTGTAGCCAGAGTAGGCATCCATGAAGCTTGTAAGGATTCCCATTCGTTGATTGGCTTATTTTGTGGACAAACCACGTATTGGGGTTTATTGTGTAAGGGTAGTTTAGGTGATTGAACTTCTAGCTCGAAGGCCCTTCACAAGTCCTCAAGGGACAAGCACGCCAAAGGTATATCTCTAGTGCTTGGTTTTCTTTGAAGAGATTTAGATTGCACACACTCACTTAGCATTCTTGCATTTGTGTGCTTACTCTTCATATGTCACATTTCACATTTGCACTTATATGTTATATCTTATTGTGTGTTTTTGTGTCTTGTAATTCGTTTCCCGATAGTATTCGAAAACGTCCATGCATGCACTAGAATGTGCTTGATTTTGTGCGAAGACCGCCTACGGAGAATGCCCTTGGCTTCTCCTTGGTTTTCACCTATGTTGGTGATCGGCGGTTATGATCGACGGCCTGGCCGCTGAATGAAACCGTCGTTTGCTTCCAGAAGTGTCTGGAGCAATTCTACGGTTACGATCGGCGGTCACGACCACCGTTTGAAACTGCCATTCATACCAGATTGATTTAATCTCTCAGTTTGATTCAGTGGTTAGATCGGCGGTTTCAAAACCGCCGAATGAAACCACCGTTCATACCTGATTGATTTAATCTCTCGGTTTCATTCGGCGGTTAGATCGGAGGTCACGAAACCACCGAATGAAACCGCTATTGTTCCCCTGTTCTTCTCGGGTTCAATTCGACGGTTATAATCAGTGGCCTGGCCGTCGAATGAAACCGCCGATCGGTGCGTTTCAGGGGCAAACTTGTCTTTTCACATGCTCTATTCTTGATGTCTATAAATATCTTACTTTCTCATTCTCTGAATTAGTTCTTCAACTCCCAAGAACCCTAAACTTAAAAGAGAGAATTTTGAGAGAAAATCAAATCAAGAACTCACATTTGACCACTCAAATCAAATCCCTTTTTCATCAAATTTCATATTGCATCAACTATGCCTTCATAGAATGCATCCATGTATGCTTTTGGATCATCACATCTTCCTTGGTATGTTCTTCACTAATCTCTTCTTCACTAATCTCATCTAATTTTAGTGTTTTTCATATTAAGACTTCTCTTAGATTACTTGTATGTTTTTAGATAATATGCTAAATACAAGATAGAGATTATTTGTGATATTTTGATTGAGTGTTGTATTGTGATAGATATCTAGGTTTTTATAATCTATGATTATCTAAGCTAATTGACATGTCATTTACTTTTTAATATCTAGGATTGTTCTAATTGCAAATTCTTCATCTTAGATAAGCATATAGGGTTTCCCTTGCTCTATGTTTCATTTTGGATATTCACATATTCACTTAGGGATTTAATCTCTTCATTGAGAATCAAAGTCTTGCGTGTAGCATCCGAGATTAGGTTGTTTAGATCGCAAGCATTCGAACTAGGTTCATTCATACCGGGATTAGGTAAGTGTGTGATTACTTCCGGGATTAAGTTGTAATTTCATCACATTTAGTGGATTCGAGGTTTAGGTGTGGCTCACTTAACAGCCCGTGGTTTTTCCCGTGAGGGTTTCCACGTAAATATCAAGTGTTGTTTTAATTTCCGAACAATATTACACTTGCTATATTTTATTGTCTATTAGGGGTATTTTTGTAATCTTGTCCTTAAACGAAAATTGGGTAAAATTAGTTAAAATCTACTCACCCTCCCTCTAGATTAATAGTTCACACACCGTGAGAACTTTCAATTGGTATCAGAGCGGGTTCCTAAATATACTTAGGTGATCCTTGCTCACTTTAGTGTGTTTTGCATTTTGTGTGATTTTTGATCATTCATACATTTGCATTCATTTCATTCATTCATTCATAAACACTATGAGTGGAAACGGTGGAAATGATGGTGGCAACGAGGGTGCTTCAAGCACAAGACCTCCACTTCTTACCGGGTTGAACTATTCCCAATGGAAAGGGAAGATGGAATCCTACATATGTCAAATTCACGACCGTGCGTGGATGGCGGTGGAAGATGGATATAATCTACCCAAGATGACTCTCAATGGTGGAGGAGAAGAAGTATTGAAGCCTAAGGCGCAATGGAGTCCGCAAGAGTTTGAGGCTTCAAAGTGGAATAGGAAGGCGATGCACGCCATCCTTTGTGCAATGGATGAAAATCAGTATAAGCTTATTCAGAACACTCAAATCGCGAAAGTGGCTTGGGATATCTTACAAGTTGCACATGAAGGAACCGAGGTGGTGAAGGAATCCAAGCTTCAAATCCTCCAAACTCAATTCGAGTTACTTAGGATGGGAGAGGATGAATGCTTCAATGATTTCGAAATCAAATTGATGGATATCGTTAATCAAAGTCACCAACTCGGAGACCCGTATTCGGATAGGAGAGTCAAGCAGAAAATCATGAGATCTCTCCCCGATAGGTTCGAATCAAAGGTGACGGCTATAGAAGAAAACAGTGGATATATGGACATGAAGCTGAGCGAGGTTATTGGAAGACTTCTCGCTTATGAGTCTAGGAAGGCTCCTAGC
This sequence comes from Acer yangbiense, assembly GCA_008009225.1. NCBI lineage: Eukaryota > Viridiplantae > Streptophyta > Magnoliopsida > Sapindales > Sapindaceae > Acer > Acer yangbiense. The sequence goes on along the minus strand of CM017765.1, from coordinate 22,534,322 downwards.
TCTACACCTCCTAAAAAGTAAAAAGGAATTGCTTTAAAAGCTTCCAAGGATGAAAAGGAGGCAAAGAAGATTGACTCGGATGAAGACCTTGCCTTGTTTGTAAAAAGGTTCAACAAGGTTATGAAGTTTAGGAGAAAGGGCTTTGGATCAAAAGGTCAAGATTTGAAGAAAAATGGTCATTTCAAGAAGTTTGAACCTAGGCAAGAAAGGACCGAAAGGAAAGGGGTCCGATGCTTCGAGTGTGGTGGTATAGGTCACTTTGCCCCCGAATGTGCTAATCATAATGACAAGAAAAAGGGTAAAGTGATGGCCGCCACATGGAGTGGTAATAGTGATGACTCCAATGAGGGAGATGAGTCTTCAAGTGATAAAGAGCTTAAAAAGAATACGGTGTGATCTAAATATGTTATCTAGAGAGGGGGTGAATAGATTTTAACTATTATTACCCAATTTTCGCATGCAAGTCAATTTTACGAAAATGGCCTTACTAGTCAAAAATACAAGCAAGGGTAATATAGTGCGGAATTTAAATAACACTTGATGTATACGTGGAAACCCAACCACTGGGAAAAACCACGGGCTGTATAGTGCGCCAGACTCGGAACTCGAAATCACTAATTGAAATGAAGTTTACAACCTATGTAGACCTCGTCTAACACTCCGGTCTGTAACCCCTCACTTCTACCCAGCGGGCCTTTATTAGCAACCCTATTCCAATTTGCTTGAGGCCTAAGCACTCTTAGCCCTAAGACTTACTTCTCAATGAAGAAAAACAACCTAAGTGAATATGTATGAATATTCAAAATGCAAATTAGAGCTAGGTTACTCTATATGCTTATCTAGGATAGTGATTTTGCAATTAAAACAATCCTAGATATAAATGGCTAGATGACATGTCAAATAGCTTAGCTAATCAAGATTAATTAAAAACCTAATTAGCTATCACAATCAACACTCAATCATTTTCATCACAAATAATCTCTAACTTGTATCTAGCATATAATCAAATGCATACAAGTAATTAAAGAGATGTATTAATATGAAAAACACTAAAGTAATATGAAATTAGTGAAGAACATACCAAATAAGATGTGATGATTCAAAACCATGCATGGATTAATTCTATGAAGGCATAGAAGATCAAATATGAAATTTGATGCAAAAGGGATTTGATTTGAGTGTTTAAAGTTGAGTTCTTGATTTGATTTTTTCTCAAAAATCTCTCTTGAAAGTTTAGGGTTCTAAGGTCTCAAAGAACTTAATCAGAGAATGAGAAAATAAGATATTTATAGACATCAAGAATTGGGCATGTGAAAATACAATTTTGCCCCTGAAACGCACCGTTCGGCGGTTTCAATCGGCGGCCAGGCCGCCGATCACGACCGCCGAATTGAGCTCGTGAAGAACAGAGCATCAACGGCGGTTTCATTCGGCGGTTTCGTGACCGCCGATCCAACCACCGAATTAGACCGAGAGATTAAAATTGATCAGGTATGAACGGCGGTTTCGAACGGCGGTAGTGACCGCCGATCGTGACCGCATAATTGCTTCAGACCAATCTGGACTGAAACGGCGGTTTCATTCGGCGGCCAGGCCGCCGATCATAACCGCCGATCACCAACAATGGTGAAAACCAAGGAGAAGCCAAGGGCATTCTCCATAGGCGGTCTTTGCGTGAAACCAAGCACTCATTAGTGCAAGCGCGGACGTTTCCGAACAATGTCGAGAAACGAATTATAAAGCACATATACACACAACAAGATATATCAACCAAAGTGCTAGTGTGTAAAGTGACATGTGAAGAGTATGCACATAAAAATAAGCAAATATGCAATCATAGCAAGAATGCTAAGTGTGTGTGTGCTACTAATTCTCTTCAAAGAAAACCAAGCACAAGAGATTATACCTTTGGCATGCTTGTATCTTGAGGTCATGGAAGGGCCTTTGATCTTCAACATTAAACACTTAGACTACCCTTACATTCAAAACCCCAACATGTGGTTTGACCACGAAATAAGCCAATCAACAAAACGGGAATCCTTACAGAGCTCATGGCTAACCTCCTAGCTTTTGCCTCCTCCCATAAAAGCAAAAGTGCTAGTGAAAGAGAGGAAATGAGTCAAGAGGAAAATGACTCAAGTGAAGAAGAAAGTGATTCCTCATCTAACTCCATAAATGGATTTGTGGAGAAAAATGTGCTTGCTAAATACCATGCCGAGTTTAATGATTTAGCAATTAAGAGCACAAGAAAGATCAAGATGTTGAGAGAAGAAAATCTTGAGCTTTCATCTCATAATGACCACTTAAGTGAACAAGTGGAAAAATTCAAGAAGATGGAAGATAAGCTAAGAGAGGAGTTAGTCTTATCTAAGAGGAATGAAGAAGGTTTGAAGAGGGAGCTTGATGAAGCTTTAGAATTATTAGCTAGGATGGATTCTAGCACCAAAAAGCTTGACCATATACTTGGTGTTGGAAAGAGTCCGTGTGACAAGAGGGGTCTTGGGTATGAAGATGGCAAGAAGATCTCAACCTCTAACAAGACCGTGTTTGTCAAGAGTTTGGGGAATGAAGAAGCTTCATTGTTGCAAACTCCTAGGAAGAAATTAGAACTAGGACAACATTCTAAGAATGCACAAGTGAAGGTGGTGCCAAGAGGGCAATCTCAAGCTCAACCCACTAGGGTCCCTCAAGCCAACATTCCTTAACAATTGACTCATAAAGGAAAGAGACCAATCATGCAACCTCAAGCAAGAAAGCAAGCAAGCAAGACCGGTTCAACAACGAAGATGGATTGAACCCACTCAACCATAAAGATATGGACAAGCTCCTATGCATGCACAAGGACAAGGTATGATTCCATATTTCATTCATACATGTCATTTTTGTGGATTTGATGGTCATATTAGACCAAATTACTTTCGATATATTAAAATGTGTAGAACACGAAGCATGATTGAAAAGAGAAAGAATAAAGCCAAGATGCATGTTCCTAGGAATGATAAAATTATTGTGCATGATCCTAGGACATCTAGAGCCCATGTACCAAAGACCACTAAGAAAGCAAATATTGTTTCTAGGTGGATTAGAAAGAATGAAAATGTTTGCCATGTTGCTCAAATAGCCTTGAAGGCAAATTATTCTAATTTTTGGTATTTGGATAGTGGGTGCTCTAGACACATGACGGGAAACAAGAGTTTCTTCGAGACTCTTGTTATGGAGGAAGGAGGATGTGTCACCTTTGGTAATGGATCCAAAAAGAGAGTTGTAGGGAAAGGAACCATTTCCATTCCCGGATTACCCTCCTTATCCAATGCTTTATTTGTTGATGGCTTGAAAGTCAATTTGATAAGCATATCACACCTTAGTGATGAAGGATATTCCGTCTTATTTTGTAAAGATGATTGCTCTATCCTAAAGCCCGATGGACAAACCTTGTTGAAAGGTATGAGATCTAGCGACAATTGCTATTGTCTTGAAGCTAAAATAGTCTCAAACAATGTGTCCATGGATGAGCAAATTGAGTTATTGCATGAAAGACTTGGCCACATGAACTTTAGGGATTTACAAACCCTTGGAAAGTTCAATTGTGTGAGAGGCCTCCCTAAGCTTGGGAAGAAAGCCAATGGTGTTTGTGGACCTTACCAACAAAGAAAACAAACCAAAAGCATGCACAAAAAGGGCAAGTATCTCTCCACCAAGGAGCCCCTAGAGCTTCTCCATATGGACCTCATGGGTCCTATGCAAACCGAAAGCTTAGGTGGAAAGAGATACATTTTTGTTTGTGTTGATGATTTCTCTATATTTACATGGACATATTTTCTTAGAGAAAAATCCGAAACTTTTGATAAGTTTAAAATGTTTTATAATAAAATTCAAAATGAAATGAACTCAAACATTAAAAGCATTAAACGGATTAGAAGTGACCATGGGAGGAAATTTGAGAATGCCACCTTTAAAACCTATTGTAATGGTTTAAGCATCTCCCATGAGTTTTCGGCTCCTAGGACACCTCAACAAAATGGAGTTGTTGAGAGGAAGAATAGGGTCCTTCAAGAGATGGCATGTGTGATGTTGCTTAACAACAATGTCCCTAGGAATCTATGGGTCGAAGCCATCAATACGGCTTGCTATATAGAAAATAGAGTTTTCCTAAGGCCCGGAACTAGAAATACCTCCTATGAACTATGGAAAGGCAAAAGGCCAAATGTTAGCTACTTCCGCTCCTTTGGAAGCAAATGCTACATTTTAAATGACCGTGATCAACTTGGCAAATTTGATGCTAAGAGTGATGAGGGTATATTTATTGGCTATGCCTTAAATAGTAAAGCCTATAGAGTTTTCAATTTAAAGACTCTAAATGTCATGGAATCATCTAATGTTGTCTTTGATGATGAAAGGCTTAAGTCTAGTAACCATAAGGAGGAGGTAGTTTTAGATGATGATTCTCCTTTAGAGAAGGTTGTGGAGACTCCCAATGTTGGGACGTCCAATGGTAATTATGAGGACACACAACCTATTGATAGAGTTCCTCTCTTGAACTCTAAAGAACCCGCTCCATGGGTTAGACAACTCCATAATAAGAATGACATCATTGGAGAGGTTAATGAGGGTGTTAGAACTAGGCGTCAAATAGCTAATCTAATTAGCTACACATGCTACACCTCTCAAATAGAACCCAAAAAGGTTGATGAAGCCTTAAATGATGAATTTTGGGTTCTTGCCATGCAAGAAGAGCTAAACCAATTCGAAAGAAATGAGGTTTGGACTCTAGTTCCTAGGCCTAAGAACACACATGTTATAGGCACCAAGTGGATCTATAGGAACAAATCCGATAAGGATGGCAACATAGTGCGGAACAAGGCTAGACTTGTAGCACAAGGGTACTCTCAAATTGAAGGTATCGACTTTGAGGAGACATTTGCTCCCGTTGCCCGTTTAGAGTCCATTAGGCTTCTCTTGTCCATCTCGTGTATTTACAAGTTTAAATTACATCAAATGGATGTTAAGAGTGCCTTCCTCAATGGCTTCTTGCAAGAGGAAGTGTTTGTTGAACAACCCAAGGGGTTTGTGGATGCACACCACCCCAACCATGTCTATCGCCTCAAAAAGGCTTTATATGGGTTGAAACAAGCACCGAGGGCTTGGTATGAGCGCCTCACTCAATTTCTTGTTGACAATGACTACACAAGAGGTAGTGTTGACAAGACCTTGTTCATCAAGAGAAATAAAGATGAGTTATTTATAGCTCAAATATATGTTGATGACATTGTATTTGGTTCAACCAACAACACCAAAGTCCAACAATTTGTTGATGTCATGTCTCATGAATTTGAGAAGAGTCTTGTTGGTGAGCTTAGTTACTTCATAGGTTTGCAAATTAGGCAAATGAATGATGGGATTTTTATAACCCAAGCCAAATATGCTAAGAACCTAGTGAAGAAGTTTGGTCTTGAAAATGCCAAACATTGTGATACACCCATGAGTACCACTTTGAAGCTAAGCAAGAATGCTAGTGGTAAAAGTATGGAACAAACATTATATCGTGGCATGATAGGAAGCTTGCTTTATTTGACCGCAAGTAGGCCTAATATCTCTTTTAGTGTGGGTGTATGTGCTAGGTACCAAGCGGATCCTAAGGAGTCCTATCTCTCTTCCGTAAAGAGAATCATTCGCTATGTGAATGGGACTTCCAACTATGGGATTTGGTACTCTTTTGACACTAATGCTAGTCTTGTAGGCTTCAGTGATGCGGATTGGGCAGGAAATTGCGATGATAGGAAGAGCACATCGGGCGGTTGCTTCTTTCTAGGCAACAACTTGGTGTCTTGGTTTTGCAAGAAGCAAAACTCGATTTCCTTGTCCATGGCCAAGGCCGAGTACATAGCCATGGGGAGTGGATGCACACAACTCCTATGGATGAAACAAATGCTAGTAGATTACGGATTCAACCAAGGTACACTCACTCTCTTTTGTGATAATATGAGTGCCATAAATATTTCCAAGAATCCAGTACAACATTCTAGAACTAAGCATATTGACATCCGCTATCTTTTCATTAGAGAGCTTGTTGAAAATAAATGCATAGTACTTGAACATGTAGGTACTAATGATCAACTTGCGAACTTATTTACTAAACCCTTAGATGCTACTCGATTTAAAACACTTAGTAGATCTATCGGGATATGTCTTGTGGAGTGATGTGATTTGTGATTGACCCTATATGGGGAACTCAAGCAAAGAGAGCTATTTTGTATACTTGTGACTTGCAAAAATTTGAAACATCTTATGCTTCCTTCTTTAATTGCTTGAGTAAGCTTGGTTATACATATGTATATATGTTTTCAATTCAATAAGTGTGAACCTTGCTTGTTTACAATCCATGTCATATTTATGTTCAAACATGCATTTTTGGACTAGGAGATGTACATAGGAAGTATGATTTGAATGACCTATAGTTATCTCCATGACATGATGATTCTTTTATAACATGCTAATCACAAATGAAAAAGCATGAAATTCATATAACATGCTCATATGAAAAGCATGAATTGATGATTGCAATTCTTAAATGCAAAACTTGTGTGAAATACTTATGAGACTTAAAATGAATAAAGGATCTTGTATCCGTTCAAAGGATTTTACAATCCAAATGTCTCTCTTTCTTTATTGGTTGAACATGGCTGCTATCATACGGATATCTTATCCGGAAAAATCAAATAGGGTGCAAAGTTGCTCATGCCATGTTTCGCTTATAAAGTTGGATATAGTTGCTATTTATATTAAAATCAATGAAATCTCTATATCCTTGCTTTTCTCATGACAATGGTGAAATTGGTTTGAATTCTTATTAGAAACCTTTGTCATTTGCTTTGCCAAATACCATTGTATTTTGGACTTGAATGCTACATGTCTTGTATGCAAAGCATGTTTGTTTCACACATTTTCTTTCAAATAAATCTCCTTGTTTCTCTTCAATTAATTTGGGATGCATAAAGTGACTTATATTATTATGCAAATATCTTGCATGCTACTATCTCTCTTTGCTAAGAGTGACCCGGTTGGGGACTACTCCTTTGCCTATATCATGACAAAAAGGGGGAGTAGATTGTGGTAAGGGGAGTTGCAAATTGTAGTGGCAATTGTGCATATTAGGGAGAATATTCATTGAGGGGGAGTAACCTGTTGAGGGGGAGCATTGCATACACATTCATTGCATGATGTTGTACATTGCATACACATTCATTGCATGATGTTGTACCTAATTTCTTAAATGCAAATGCTTGTTTTATTCTCACTTGATCATCTCACATACTCTTGCTTTGGAAAGTATAATCTTTTGTTTTGAAGGGTTGATAGTTCTACAAGAGATTGAAGACTTGAAGTTTTCTTTTATATTTTCTTATATCTCTTTGTATTGTAGAATATCTTTATTATCCCGAAGATTCAATTTTGTTTGTGAGGATCAATGTGAGTGGTGGTTTTGTCACGAAATAGCCAAAGTGGGAGATTGTAAGGATTCCCATTCTTTGATTGGCTTATTTCGTGGACAAACCACGTGTTGGGGTTTATTGTGTAAGGGTAGTTTAGGTGATTGAACTTCTAGCTCGAAGGCCCTTCACAAGTCCTCAAGGGACAAGCACGCCAAAGGTATATCTCTAGTGCTTGGTTTTCTTTGAAGAGATTGAGATTGCACACACTCACTTAGCATTCTTGCATTTGTGTGCTTACTCTTCATATGTCACATTTCACACTTGCACTTATATGTTACATCTTGTTGTGTGTTTTTGTGTCTTGTAATTCGTTTCCCGATAGTATTCGGAAACGTCCGCGCATGCACTAGAATGTGCTTGATTTTGCGCGAAGACCGCCTACAGAGAATGCCCTTGGCTTCTCCTTGGTTTTCACCTATGTTGGTGATCGGCGGCCTGGCCGCCGAATGAAACTACGGTTTGCTTCCAAAGTGTCTGGAGCAATTATGTGGTTACGATCGGCAGTCACGACCGCCGTTCGAAATCGTTGTTCATACCTAATTGATTTAATCTCTCGGTTTGATTCGGCGGTTGGATCGGTGGTTTCGAAACCGCCGAATGAAACCGCCGTTCATACCTGATTGATTTAATCTCTCGGTTTGATTCGGCGGTTAGATCGGCGGTCACGAAACCGCCAAATGAAACCACCGTTGTTCCCTTGTTCTTCTCGGGTTCAATTCGGCAGTTATAATCGACGGCCTGGCCGCCGAATGAAACCGCTGATCGGTGCGTTTCAGGGGCAAACTTGTCTTTTCACATGCTCTATTTTTGATGTCTATAAATATCTTACTTTCTCATTATATGAATTAGTTCTTCAACTCCCAAGAACCCTAAACTTAAAAGAGAGAATTTTGAGAGAAAATCAAATCAAGAACTCATATTTGACCACTCAAATCAAATCCCTTTTTCATCAAATTTTATTTTGCATCAACTATGCCTTCATAGAATGCATCCATGTATGCTTTCATAGAATGCATCCATGTATGCTTTTGGATCATCACATCTTCCTTGGTATGTTCTTCACTAATCTCATCTAATTTTAGTGTTTTTCATATTAAGACTTCTCTTAGATTACTTGTATGTTTTTAGATAATATGCTAAATATAAGATAGAGATTATTTGTGATATTTTGATTGAGTGTTGTATTGTGATAGATATCTAGGTTTTTATAATCTATGATTATCTAAGCTAATTGACATGTCATTTACTTTTTAATATCTAGGATTGTTCTAATTGCAAATTCATCATCTTAGATAAGCATATAGGGTTTCCCTTGCTCTATGTTGCATTTTGGATATTCACATATTCACTTAAGGATTTAATCTCTTCATTCAAAGTCTTGTGTGTAGCATCCGGGATTAGGTTGCTTAGATCGCAAGCATTCGAACTAGGTTCATTCATACTGGGATTAGGTAGGTGTGTGATTACTTTCAGGATTAGGTTGTAATTTCATCACATTTAGTGGATTCGAGGTTCGGGTGTGGCTCACTTAACAGCCCATGGTTTTTCCCGTGAGGATTTCCACGTAAATATCAAGTGTTGTTTTAATTTCCGCGCAATATTACACTTGCTATATTTTATTGTCTATTAGGGGTATTTTCGTAATCTTGTCCTTAAACGAAAATTGGGTAAAATTAGTTAAAATCTATTCACCCCCCCCTCCCCCCCCCTCTAGATTAATAGTTTACACACCGTGAGAACTTTCAAAGCTAAGTAGTTCATGTCCCATTGTAGCATCAACTAGCATGTCAATGTGAGGAAGCGGGAACGAATCTTTGGGACATGCATTGTTGAGGTCTGTGAAGTCAATGCAAACGTGCCACTTACCATTTTTCTTCTTTACGATGACGACGTTTGCTAACCAATCTAGATATTTCACTTCCTTAACAGATCCGATGTCAAACAGCTTCTAGATTTCTTCGTTGATCACTTTATTCCTTTCTGGAGCTTATTTCCTTCGTTTATGTTTTACGAGTGGGTGATCTGGGTCTACCTACAATTGATGAACTATTACCTCTGGGTCGATACCGACCATATCTGAATGCGACCAAGTAAAACTTCTCCATCGTTCCTTAAGGAAATCAACCAATTGTTCGCGTATCTCTTTAGGTAGTCTGGATTCGATGAAGACCTTTCGTTCTGGTTGATCGGGGTCGATCGACACCTCGTCGAGTTCTTTCATTCTTGGTTTGTTTGGGGTCTACTCGACTTTGGATTCCTATAATTTCTATAATTCTTCTTTCCTTTTCTTCATGGCATTTTGGTAGCATTCCCTGGCTGCTCTTTGTTCTCCTTTGATTTCTCGCACTCCCCATCTAGTAGGGAATTTGATCATTTGGTGGTAGGTTGACGGGATCGCCTTTATCTCGTGAATCCAAAGTCTGCCCATGATTGCATTGTATGGAGATTGACAGTCGAGCACCAGGAAGTTGATGTAGAGGTTGACTCCTTCAACGTAGACTGGTAATACAATTTCGCCTAAAGTACTCTTTTGCTCTCCGCTGAACCCTATTAACATGGTCTTTCGGCGGCTGAGTTTGGATTCCTCAACCTGCATTTCTCTTAGGGTGCGTTTGGTACGCGGGACGGGACAGGATAACGTGGGACAATTTGTTCTTGTCCCACGTTTGGTGCGTCCTTAGCATGGGACAGGACAGGACAAAATGGGATAAAAATCACAAAAAATTGTCCCACCCAAGACCCTAGGACAACTTGTCCCATGACATGGGACAAGTGTCAAAAAGACCAATTTACCTTTTAAATTTTCAAACAATTACAATCATGTCTAATATATTATATAATATATATAATATTATATATGTAAATATAATATATAAAAATATATTATTATATATATATATATATATATATCCTATATATAATAATATTCAATATATCATATAAATATATATATATATTATAATCTTTATTATATATAAGATATATATATATATATAATTATAATATATATATATATATATATATATATTAACACATATTATATAAAATATTTTATATTTTATTTTATTATTATATATAATAATATATAATAATATTATTACAATAATATATACAATAATATATATATATTATTATATATGTAATAATATTTAATATTATATATATAATAATATTTAATATATCATATATATATATAGGATATATATATATTGTAACATATATATATATTATATTTTCTATATGTACTAATATTTAATATTATATATATCTATATATATCTTATATATCATAAATTCTATTATCAGTTCGAACGGACAAAAGTTATATCAGTTCCTTGCATGTGGGCCACTGGATTTAAATACTTTGACTTGGCTGTATGCACTTGTCACTCAAAGTATTTAAATCCAGTGGTCCACATACAAGGAACTGATATAACTTTTGTTAGTTCGAACTGATAATAGAAAGATTGTCTTATATATATTATTATATATAATAATATAATATATCATATCATTATATATATATATATAATACATGTAATATTCTATATTAATATATAATAATATCAAATAATAACAATATATATATAATATATAATAATATGTTTTATATATTATATATTATATTATTTAATATTATTATATATTATATATATATTATTATTTGATATTATTATATATTAATATATAATATTATAATATATGTTGTTATATATATAAGAGAGGTACTCTGGTAATTTGAATCTCTTGTCCTGTCCTATCCCAGCCATACCAAACGCATAATAGTACAGTCCACAGTTCTGTCCCAGGCCTTCCAAACACAATACAGAACAACCTGTCATGTCTTGTCCTGTCCCACCTTGTCCTGTCTCATGTTAGTGCCAAATGCACCCTTAAGGCACTGTTAAACAACATATTACATGAACTACCATTGTTGATTAAAATACGTTTTGTTAAGCAGTTAGCAATATGTAATGAAATAACAAGTGCATCATGGTGGGGAGAAAACAAATCTAATTTATCCGTAGATTTGAAGGTGACGGTCTCGTCGATCTTCAAAGAGTGTTCCCTATCAGGTTGAATTTCCGCATTCGACATTTGTCGCATGTGCCTCTTTACCGCAGAGTAGCTTATGTCATTAACCTCATATCCTCCCGCAATGTAATTAATTACTCTATCCTATCGGGGTGGCTCTGGTGGATTGTCGTTTGCGCTGGTTTGCCTCTTTTCATCGCGTCGGCCGAGGGTTCGTTTCCCCTTGTCTATCAGGAATTCTTGTAGATGTCCTTGCTTTAGAAGTTCTGCAACTTCTAATTTAAGGGTGATGCAATCCTCTGTTCGATGACCGTGATCTCCATGGAACTCACATCAAAGTCTCGCGTCCCGATGTTCTAGGGGTACATTCATTTTTCGTGGCCACTTGATTATTTTTCCTATTTCTTTCATCACCGCTACGAGGTCGACCAGTTTGATGCTGAGATTGTACTCTGGTACTTGGATATGTGGTCGAGTCAACCTTGGGTGGTCATGCCCGTACGACCGTCTGTCACTTGAGCCTTCATGCCATGATTGAGTGTTCCGTCTGTCGTTGGTCGGTTAAGGTTCTGATCTCTTGTTGATAGACCATCTGTCGACTCAATCATTTCTTCTATTCGCATAATTGTTGACCTTTCCTATGAAATTGGTTTCGTCTTCTTTCCATTTAATCTGGGCCTATGCTTTTGCCAGTACATCTTCTATTGTTCTGCATGGATATTTAGTGAGTTCTATATAAAGGTCAGAATCGAACCTGAGGCCTTTTCTAAAGGCATAGATTGCGGTCGCTTGGTTGTAATATGGGATCTGCACTTTCTCTCTATTGAAGCATCCAACATAAGTCCTCAAGTTTTCGCCGTGTCTTCGCATTATGGTATATAAATCGTCCGACTGTTTTTCTAGTTTGCGACTGCTCGTAAACTGCTCCACAAATGTATCTGTGAGCTGCACAAAAGAGGTAATGGAATTGTTAGGTAAATTTGTGTACCATTGTAAAGCTGGGCCGCTAAGGCTGGACCCGAAGGTCTTGCACATGCACACTTCTCTTAGGTTGCGTGGAATTGCTGCAGTGAACATCATTTATTTGTATTGCGCAATGTGGTCGTCTAGATTTGTTGTGCCTTTGTACTGTTTCATGTTTGGGAAGTTGAATTTTTTGGGCATCTCGTCGAGGGCAATTGCGTCAACGAATGGTGAGTCGGCGAAGCTATTCGTTGTGATTTTCTTGATTGGTGCCTGGACTCCTTGAATCCTTTGGATAAGGGCTTCCATTTTTGCGAACCTGCGGGAAAGTTCTGGGTTAACAGATAAATGTAGATCAGATCTAGGTTTTACCAATCCTGGTGTTGACTGGAGTGACACGGGCGTTCTTAGGGCATTTTCAGGATGCAGATCCATGGCTAGGTCCTGCTCATTCAGCACTTCATTCCGGATCGGCAAATTGTTGAGATTGAATTCGACTCGTGCCGTCTGGGGCGTTCGTTGATTCTATCCAACATTGGGGTTCATGTCTGGTCTCATAGGATCGACTAGAGCAATCAGAGCTATTATATTGACCTCATGTTCACCATTCATAGTCAGGATTGGACGCTCCAATGTCGTGTTTTCAGGTGGTACTTCGTCGATCAAGACTCGCAGCTCTCCATTCGTCGCTCAGATCGTAACATTTTCTACTTTAAGTACCCGTAATTTTTCTGCATTTGCAATCATTTGGGCGGTTAATGCAGCGATCTGCTCTTTGACGGTTGGCATGCTTCCATCTCCAGACATGTTGAAGAAGTTGTTCGATCGGTTCAACTAGCTCGTTTGTAAAGTTGTGATGGGCCCCACGATGGGCGCCAAACGGTAGGGGGTCGACCTACGGATTATGTGGATCGGGTCGGATTTGTATTCGGCCCAAGGCAACCTGGTTGATCCCGTCAAATAGGGGATGTTGTCTCCTCTACTAACCTGCAAAAGAGTTAGTCTATCGACTGAAATGCGTTGTCTTCTAAGTTGAACCTGTAAAAGAACAATGACAGAGAAACAAAGATAAAGAAACAATGAAAATAGGGTTTAGATTATTAGCCTTAGGCGTGCTTGGGCTGAGCAATTGTTACGTGAGAACCGTGGTCGTGATTTGAATTCTAGTAGCCGGAGTAAATGTGATCAGAATTTCAATACGCTTGTAAGCTTTGTTTTTAGTTAAGAATTTGAGAGAGAGTTCACAATGACTGAACTCTGTTATTTATAAGCCAAGATCACTCTCTCAACGTTCACCTTGATCAGCATTAGATGGTGGGCGTGATTTTAGGAGAGATTTCCTCTCCTTTGAATCATCATTTACTCAATCCTTGTAACTGATATCTTTGACTCAGTCTTAAAATGGCCAAGCCTTGCTGGCACAAGTCTTGAGTCGACTTGGGATAAGTGGGCCTGGACTGGTTTTAGTATGAAGATGTGGGCCTTTCTATGTTTGGGCCCATAGACCATTTTTAGCTACCACAATAATCACTATTTAAATTTAATTAACAAACAGTTAATATTTCAATCGGAAAGATTTTATGCATGTATACAATGTTAAATATCGTAACTATTTGTTATATGAAGTGCATTTATACTAATTTAGTTTTATTTAATGGAAATGTTGGAAATTTAGGATGTAAATATAATTTTAGAGGAATGTAAAAATTGTCACTCTTAAAAATAAACGGTTGTGTTTGGATTGAGATCATTCTAATTTATTAACTCGTTTGACACGATTATTTTGTTACGTAAGTGATTTTGTTCAGTAAAATTGTGTTAATTGTCATGATACATTTAAAAATAAAATAAAAACTTTTTTTTAGGTGGAAATGATATTATAATTGATTATTTTTATTTGTTGGATGTGTTTGGTGAATTTAAATTGTGTAATTGAGTTGTTTTAAGGGTCAATTTGGTAGTTCAAATAATCCGTTAATTTATTGGGAGATTAGTGTTTAATCATAATCTGGTTGAGTGTAAAAAAAAAAAACATTGCGGCAGTGTTAAATTGAAAATCGGGAGAGGTGGGTGGGGGCCCGAGCGTATGTACCGAATTTGTGAGACATTAAAGAGGAGGGTGCCGCCCACGTCACTTAATAAAATAATAAAATCTCAAGACTGCGACAGTACGACTCAGGCTTTGTGGATAAAGTGGGACCCAGGACCTTATCCCATCCTATGTTGGGTCCCGCTCGATAACACGTCGTTGTTTTTGTTCTATGTTTATCAAACTAACTGACACGTGGAGGGACCAAATCCAGATGCTCCGCCGAAAATTCAAACCCAATAAAATAAAAAGCTCTTTTTTCTCCAAAAAGGTCTCGACTCTGACGGACTGTCTTACTGACACACAACGGTCACTTCCATCCCTGCGTTGCGACGTTGGCCATTCATAATATTCATAATATTCATCGCTGAGACATAATTAAGTTTTGAGTAACTCTACTTTGCCCAAATTTAGTCTGGTGTCCAAATGACGTGGCAACACTCTTGTCTATTTATTTAAATTGTATTTGATTTGATTGATTTAAATGAATGGACGAGAGTGTTGCCACGTCATTTGGGCACCAGATTTGGACACCAAATTTAGACAAAGTAGAATTACTCTTAAGTTTTAAGTTAGAATATTTCTCTCATATTTTAAGGAAGGAAAATATTAGGGTTATTATATTTTTAGTCCCTGACGTTTGCGTTAATCTGGGTTTAGTCCACTATTTTCTGATTTCACTAACTGCAGTCCAATAATTCTCTGACAATGTCAAATCGAGTCCTTACCGTCCAATTCTGTTAGGATTTCGTTGACTTTCGTTAGGTCAACAAGGGCATTATGGGAAATTCCAAAAAACCTTCTAGAAACCTGACTAAAACAAGGGTAAAGACTCTTATGCCCTCCTATTAAATAAAAAATGAAAAAATAAATTAAATTTAAAATTAAAACATATAAAAAACTAATTAAAATAATAATAATTATTATTATTAAATGAATTAAATTAAAAAATTAAAATCTATAAAAAAATAATTTAATATATATATATTAAATCCATTTAAATTAATAAATTTAATTAAATTAAATAATTAAAAATTAAAAATTAAATTAAATTAAATAATTAAAATTAAAAAAATTAAATAATTAAAAATTAAAAAATCCAACCAAAAATTAAATAATTATTAAATAATTAATTTTAAAAAACAAATAAATATTATTAAATTAAATAATTATTATTATTATCAAAAAATTAAACAAATCATTTAATATAAAACTAAATAAGAAAATTAAAAACAATTCTAACCTAATTTCTTTCTCTCTCCCCGACACACTCTCTCTCTCTCCTCGTTTCTCTTCTTTCTCTTCCTCTCCCACCGGCCACCAGTCTCGTCTTCTCTTTCTCTCTCTCTCTCTCCCCGTTTCTCTTCTCTCTCCCCGGTGGTGGGTATGGGTGATTGGTGAGGGATTTGGTTTCTGGGATTGGATTGGGGATGTTGACTGTGGCTAGGTGATTTCGAATTAGGGTGTGGGTTGTGGTTGGTTGATTTCGATTTAGGATAGTGG
This sequence comes from Acer yangbiense, assembly GCA_008009225.1. Taxonomy (NCBI): domain Eukaryota; kingdom Viridiplantae; phylum Streptophyta; class Magnoliopsida; order Sapindales; family Sapindaceae; genus Acer; species Acer yangbiense. Next base: position 22,518,243 of record CM017765.1, on the reverse strand, counting down.
TTTTGGTTGATTTCAATTTAGGGATTTCGATTGGGGAGGGTGGCTCGATTGGGATTTCAATTTAGGGAGGTGATTTTGAATTAGGGTGTGGGTTGTGGTTGGTTGATTTCGATTTAGGATAGTAGTTTTGGTTGATTTCAATTTAGGGATTTCAATTGGGGGTGGTGGCGGTGTGATGCGGTCTGGATTCAAATTTGATGGATCCAATTATTATTTCTTTTCAATTTTTGTTGATGATGATGAAAAAAATTGAAAGTTCTGGGTTATGGTTGATGATGAATGGTTGAATTTTTGTTGATGATGATGATTCGGTGGTGATGCGGCACTGTTGATGATGATGATGAATAGAAGTTCTAGGTTCGGTGGGTTCTGGGTTCAATTTTTGTTGATGTTGATCTGGGATGGTGATGGTGGTGGACGTGGATCTGGGTTTGATTTTGCTGATCAAAGTTTGAATTTTTTTTTTTAATTTTTTAATTTTTTTTTTGTATTTCATGTTTTAATTAGTTTCATTTATTAATCTGATGGATTTGGTGGATCTCCACCGTCCATCTCATGAGATGGATGGTCCGGATCTTTTTTAATTATTTGTAATATTAATTTTTAAAATTTTTTTAATATATTCATTTAATAATAATAATAATTATTATTATTATTTAATTAGTTTTTTTATATATATTTTAATTAAATGCAAAATTACCATACTGCACTTCAATAGAAACCTTCATTAAGGGTATTTCGGTCATTGTACCCTCTGATAATGCCAGTCCGTTTGTTTTAACAGAAACCCTAACGGAAGGACTGAACTTAGTAAAGTCAGAAAATTGTGGACTAAACCCAGATTAACGCAAACGTCAGGGACTAAAAATATAATAACCCAAAATATTATGATAGAATTAACAATAAAGAGAAACAAAACAACTAAAATAGTAAGGATAAGAAAATCCTACATCCTATGAGTGGCTTAACCTATATAAAAAAGGAGGAGAATGCATAAGAAAATATATCTACTTGGACAAGGCTTATGGACTATGGTTCAATACTCTTCAATGTCATTTCTCTTTTAAACATTTTATTTTTATAAATAAAGTGTTATTTTTTTAATAATTAAAAAAAAAAAAAACAGGAACCGCCAATTCGAACCAAACCGAAACCGGATTCGTGAAAAATGAAACCAGAACTGGAACCAAAAAAATCTGTTTCGGTTTGGTTCTAGAACCGAAATAGAAAAAACTAGTTCTAGCCCCGGTTTGGCCGATTTGATTCTGATTCGGTTCGCTGGTTCGAATCGAACCTGTGCGGTGCGAGACAAAGATTGCAATTTATTTATTTTTTTATTTGTGAATATAGTGTTAATGTAGTTTGGTGGTGGTGGTGATAATAATTATGATGGTTTGATTCTGGGGTAGTGTTTGTGATGATGATGTTTATGGGTTTTATGGTTTAGGTTGATGATAATGGTGGTTTCTAGTGGTGTTCTAGGTTTGATTTTTTCGTTTTTGTTTTTTTAAAGATGTTTTAGGTTTTTTTTTTTTTTTTTTTTTTTTTTTTGTTGAAAATATTGTTTTATTTTTTAATGAATACCTTGAGGGTTAAATGGTTATTTTAGATTATATCGAAGGGTAAAATGGTCATTTAATGGGATGATTGACTTTTTTAATGGAAAAAGTAACAAAGGAGGAAAATGTCTAATATTTTAGTTTACAAGGGGAAGAATGACCATTTCTGGAATTAGAAGGGGCAAAGTATCTAATAGGGAAAACCTCAAGGGGGAAAATGAGTATATCCCATATATATACTTGTTTAATTTTTATCATTTAAATTTCTCATTTATTTCTTCAATAGATTATAAAAATATCTCAATAGAAATTTACCAATAAGGACAAATTAATTTAATAAAATAAATCAAATATTATTTACATTCATTAATTACACCCATATTCTCAATTATATCTCTTTATTAGGATAAAATAAAACTTATAATAAACCCTAACTTATGATAAACTCTAATTTTATTTTAAGTATCAAATTTTCAAAGGACTCTGATCATACAGATGTAGGAATTATTTCATTATTATTTATTTTTTATCTATGTTTTAAGTCTAGTTATAAATAACTGTAAATATCAATGAGGCTTTATATACATATATATAAAGATAACTATATATACAGAAATTCTATTATCAGTTCGAATTGATAAAAGTTATATCAGTTCATTGCATATGGGCCACTAGATTTAAATACTTCGATTTGGCTGTATGCACTTGTCAATCAAAGTATTTAAATCCAGTGGCTCACATACAAGGAACTGATATAACTTTTGTTAGTTCGAACTGATAATAGAAAGACTGTTATATATATATATATAAAAGAGAATTTATGAGGCTTTTTTATTTATTTATAAAGATAACTGTATATATATATATATATATATATATATATATATATATACAATTTTTCTATTGTAAGTTCGAACTGACAAAAGATATATTAGTTCCTTATATGTGGACTATTAGATTTAAATACTTTGACTTGACTGCATGTACTTGTTAAAGCATCTTTTAAATCCAGTGGTCCATATGTAAGGAACTGATATATTTTATATCAGTTTGAACTGATAATAAAAAGACTGTATATATATATATATATATATATATATATATATATATATATATATATATATATAAGAGAATTTCAAATTGAAAATCTCTTGACCTCATATACTACAACTTTCCTTTTAAGGCTTCTCCGTTCGAGACATTTCCAAAAGTAAATTTGACCATCATTACAAGGGGGATTTGATTCCAAAGATAATAATGATTTTATTTATTTATTATTATTTTTTTTAAAAAAAAATTTTCCGGGGGGGGGGTGGGGTTTATAAATAAATGTACTAAAATGAATATATTCATTTAAATAAGAGTACTAGCATTAAGATGGATGCTTATAGTAATATTTATTTTTAAAATTTTAGACATGAGTATACTAATTAATTTTATGGGTGGTAATATCCACACCCTAAACAAATATATGTGAGATTATGGTGACCAAAGAGTTTAAATTCTTCACCCGTTGAAGGAAACTAGGATTGAAATAATCATATCATTTATAATTGTGTGAAAATTGAATAAAAAATTATTAAAATAATTTTTTTTTATATAAAGTAATAATAATATATATATATATATATATATATATATATATATGGTCCGGTTATGGTCAGTGCATGTAACTACATCAGTACCAATGCATGTGGACCACTGATTATGGATAAACTTTGACAAGTGCATATACTTTGGGTCAAAGTATGTAAATCTAATGGTCCACATCCAACGCACTAATGAAGTTATATCAGTGCGCACTGACTTGAACATTTATGTATATATATAAATATAAATATATATATGTATATATAGTTTTTCTATTGTCAGTTTGGACTGATAAAAGATATATCAGTTCCTTGCATGTGAGCCATTAAGGCCGTTAGATTTAGATACTTTGACTTGGCTGTATGCACTTGTCAAAGCATCTTTTAAATCCAATGAATCACATGCAAGGAACTGATATATTTTATATCAGTTCGAACTGATAATAGAAAGACCGCATGTATATCAGTTTTTTTATTGTCAGTTCGAACTGATAAAAGATATATCAGTTCCTTACATGTGGGCCATTAGATTTAAATACTTTGACTTGGCTGCATGCACTTGTCAAAGTATCTTTTAAATCCAATGGCTTACATGTAAGGAACTGATATATTTTATATCAGTTCGAACAGATAATAGAAAGACCGTATGTATATCAATTTTTCTATTGTCAATTCGACCTGATAAAAGATATATCAGTTCCTTGCATGTGGACCATTAGATTTAAATACTTTGACTTGGCTGCATGCACTTGTCAAAGCATATTTTAAATCCAATAACCCACATGTAAGGAACTGATATATTTTTATATCAGTTCGAATAGATAATAGAAAGACCGTGTGTATATCAGTTTTTCTATTGTCAGTTCAAACTGATAAAAGATATATCAGTTCCTTGCATGTGGGCTATTAGATTTAAATACTTTGACTTGGTTGCATGCACTTGTCAAAACATTTTTTAAATCCAATGACCCACATGCAAGGAACTGATATATTTTATATCAGTTTGAATTGATAATAGAAAGATCGTATGTATAGAAAAAATTTCAAGTCAATGCATCTTAATATAACTTCGTGAGGATATTGAATGTGAACTATTCGTTTTACATATTTTGACTTAAGTGTGTATGTACTTGTCAAAACTAGTAGCTCACATTCAATATCCTGATAAAATTATATCATGATGCACTAACCAAATCGGAACTGTATATATATATATATATATATATATATATATATATATATATATATATATAGAGTAATGTAATCTCACCAAACGCGTTGACGGGATTTACCGGCGTAATAATTATGGCAGTGTCGAATCGGCAAAAGTTCCGAGAAACCTACGTACTTGTAGTGTCTCCGTTAATTGTCGACGTGTTTGTAATTGGAGTGGGGCGCAATTAGAGCCGTTGATACGGCGTATCAGGAGTCAAAATGGGGTCCGTGACTTTGGCTTCATTGGACGACCCAGACACGCCACGTTTTCCTTGTAATAACACCACGTGGCAGCTTCTAGAACCCTTTTAGATTTGTCGAGAGTACCAAGTAGGTAGACATAACATATCTATCACAAAAAAGCTCCCACCAAATCAAAAGACGAAAATATATTTTTATATTTTTATAAAAAAATAAAATAAAATAGAAAGAGTCTCACGGATATATATGAGCGTAGAGCGTAGAGCGTTGAGACTTGAGAGTTGTTATCTCTACACGTGCCAACTGTATAAAGCTGTATCCAAGTATTTTTATTTTTTATTTCCCATATCGTGACCGAGTAAATCTGGTGGCAGCACCGCAGCAGTAATTTTATCCTGACACGTGTCCTTTATGTTTTGGACAATGGTAGACATCCAACCATTTTTGTCCAACTTTTTATTCAACCCCTGATGTGTCAGTTGGTGAGTGGATATATGGATAAATCATTATTAATGTGTATCCACTCACCAACTGACACATCAGGGGTTGGACAAAAAGGTTGGACAAAAAGGTTGGATGTGTAATATTATCCTTATGTTTTTCCTTTTCTACATAAAAGATCTTTATTTTCTTTATTAATATTTATTTCCATTATTAATGGATAAATTTACCACATATTCTAATACTGATTTCTTTTTTATTTTATTTTATTTATTATTATGCAACAATTGCCGGAATCGGCGAGATTTGGTTTTCAATTATAATAAAATCCCACTAAATCAATCATTAAATGTTATATATAGTAACGTATCTATTTTATTAATACGTATTTAATTATTTAGATAAACATGTTTTTTTTTCCTTAATAGTAGATAAATATGGTTTTATATAATATATAATAAAACCAAATTATCAATAATTTCCTTTTTACTAATAGCATCTTGTGATCACCTTCCTTAACAAAGGATAAAAAAACAAAAAAAAAAAAAATTACACTAACCTTTTATACTATTAGAATCAATAACATACCTTGACAATACTTATTTTATACGTTTTGTTTTTTTGATGATGACTTATTTTATATTTGTCCAACAAAAAATTCAACATTCAAAAATTTAAAAATTAATTAATTTTGCATACTAGTAGTAGATAATCTCATATTAATTGTCCTTAAAAAAAAAAATCCATATTAATTGTCCAATAAAGTAACTTACCAATTCATAAAATATTTAGCAATCCAAAAAGTAACCGGCTACTCCGGTAATAGAGAAACAGTGATAGGCTACAGAGAGACTTCTTCGGTTACAGTGAGTACGTGTGAAGTGTGATCACATATAACAGACCCCACCAATACTACTACGCCGTATGATCAAAAATTTCATCCAATCACGACCGTCCAATTACAATCCCACCTCTTGAAGAAAAAAAACTCGTATAAATTTGATTTTTCTCGGGACGGTACTCTCTTGCTTCGTCCTTATCCTCACTGCTTCAAGTTTCCTTTTATAACTATTTTTCTCTCAAAACACAATTCAATCCAGCGAGAGGTCTCTGTTATGGAAAGTGTATCAAGACGAAGATTTAATTACCTTTTAAAAGCTCCATTAATACCTTATAAAAACACCCAGAAAACAGAGTCTTGAAAAACAAAACAAGAAAAAGCAAATCGCTTTTGTTTCGTTTTCTTGATCTGTGGTTTTATATATAATATGATATCCAAGTCCTGTTTGGACCTATTGAATTTGATCTCGTTTGATGACTTTGTGGCTCTGAGTCGGATCCCAAGAGTCATGACGGTGCCTGGAGTCATCTCCGAATTCGAAAACGACGTCGTCGTCGACGTAGATGAACAAGACAAAGATTCGTCTGTTGCGGCTCGTGAGCGCAGAATAATTGTAGCGAACCAGCTGCCGATACTAGCCTCTCGCGACGATGAGACTGGAAAGTGGTCCTTCAAGTACGACGACGACAGCCTCGTATTGCAACTCAAAGACGGGTTCTCACCCGACACGGAGGTCGTCTACATCGGCTCATTGAACGCCGAAGTCGACGTCTCCGATCAAGACGACGTCTCCGCCGTCTTGCTCGACAGATTCCGGTGCGTGCCGACGTTCCTCTCAGCCGATGTGCACAAAAAGTACTACCATGGGTTCTGCAAACACTATCTTTGGCCTCTGTTTCACTACATGCTTCCTCTGACGCCGAGTCACGGTGCCCGTTTCGATCGAGCAGAGTGGCAGGCCTACGTGGCAGCCAACAAGGTCTTCGCCGATAAAGTGATGGAGGTGATAAACCCAGATGAAGATTACGTCTGGATACAAGATTATCATCTAATGGTACTTCCTTCTTTTCTTAGAAAACGTTTTCACAGAATAAAACTGGGTTTTTTTCTTCACAGTCCTTTCCCTACATCGGAGATATACAGGACTCTGCCTGTTAGAGATGAGATTCTTAAATCTTTGTTGAATTGTGATCTTATCGGTTTCCATACATTTGATTACGCAAGGCATTTCTTGTCATGTTGTAGTAGGATGTTGGGGTTGAATTATGAGTCCAAAAGGGGTTACATTGGTTTAGATTATTATGGTAGGACTGTGAGTATCAAGATCCAGCCTATTGGGATTCATATGGGTCAGCTTGAATCTGTTTTGTCAATGGAGGAGACAGCAGTGAAAGTTAAGGAATTGAAGGAGAGATTTGATGGGAAATTTGTCATCTTGGGTGTGGATGATATGGATTTGTTTAAGGGTATTAGTTTCAAGTTCTTGGCTATGGGGAAGCTCTTGGAACAGAATCCGAGTTTGAGAGGGAAGGTGGTTTTGGTTCAGATTACCAATCCGGCTAGGAGTAGTGGTAAGGATGTTCAAGATGTCGAAAACGAAATCAATCGGATCGCTGATGAAATCAATACCAAGTTTGGAAAACCTGGTTATGAGCCGATTGTTAATGTTAAAGGGCCTGTTAGTACACAAGATAAGGTACCTTATTATGCAATTGCAGAATGTTGTGTTGTGAATTGTGTGAGAGATGGGATGAATTTGGTGCCTTACAAGTACACTGTTAGCAGGCAGAGCAGTCCTGTTTTGGATAAGTTTTTAGGTACTGCTGATGATGAAAAGGAGAGTGTCATTATTGTGTCTGAGTTCATTGGTTGCTCACCATCTCTTAGTGGCGCTATTCGTGTCAATCCCTGGAATGTAGATGCTGTTGCTGATGCCATGAGTTCGGCTATAAGAATGAGCGGATGGGATAAGCAAATGCGACATGAGAAGCATTATAAGTACATTAGTTCTCATGATGTTGCTTATTGGGCAAGGAGTTTCGATCAAGACCTCGAAAGATCATGTAGAGAGCACTTGTTCAAAAGGTGTTGGGGAGTTGGGTTGGGTTTCGGATTCAGGATTGTTGCTTTGGGGCCTGAATTTAGGAAGATTGGGACTCACCAAATCGTTAATGCTTACAAGACAACCAATAGCAGATTAATCCTTTTGGATTATGATGGGACTGTCATGTCTCAGGCATCAGTCGACAAAACACCAACTGCTTTAGTCATTTCAATCTTGAATGATCTATGCAGTGATCCTAGAAATGTTGTTTTTATAGTCAGTGGCAGAGGGAAGGATTCTTTGAGCCAGTGGTTTTCTCCATGTGAGAAACTGGGAATTTCAGCTGAACATGGTTACTTTACTAGGTAATGTTTCAATTCATTACTTTACTGATTTCATGAATATTGAAGTAATAGTTTTCTCTGATGATTAAGCTTGTTGTTTAATTTCTTGGTAGGTGGACGAGGGATTCGCAATGGGAGACGAGCTTGTTGACAACAGACTTTGATTGGAAGAAGATTGCAGAACCTGTAATGGAGCTTTATACAGAGACAACCGATGGCTCATTCATAGAGCATAAAGAAACTGCAATGGTGTGGCATCACCAAGATTCAGACCCTCATTTTGGCACATGCCAGGCTAAGGAGCTGCTTGATCACTTGGAGAATGTTCTTGCTAATGAGCCTGTGGTGGTCAAAAAAGGCCAACAAATTGTTGAGGTTAAACCACAGGTATATAAGAATTTCAATTTCAGTAATTAGTTTCTGTTGTTTATTGTCAACTCAATTGTTGAAATGATAGCTTTTGGTGCATTGAAATTGTCAGTTTTGTTTATAGGTTGGAATTCTAGGAAAGATGTGTTTGAAAATGCTTCTTCTTATAATTCTAAAGGGTGGTTTTATGTGGTGAATTTCCAGGGTGTTAGCAAAGGTATGGTTGTACAGAAGCTGATTTCCACCATGGAAAGTAGTGGGAAGTCACCAGATTTTGTGCTGTGCATTGGGGATGATCGTTCGGATGAGGATATGTTCGAGACCATTGAACGTTCAGCTGCCAAGCTGTCCTTGCCAGCCATAAAGGAAGTGTTTGCCTGCACAGTTGGTCAGAAACCAAGCATGGCAAGATATTATCTTGATGACACGTCGGAAGTCATCAACTTGCTTCAAGGCCTTGCTGATGCAGCTGCACATCGGAAATCTCATTATCATCATGAATCCGAGGAAGAGTCTCTTTGAAATGAATATAGAGAATTGGGGGGCACATATTGGTTTAGGGAAAAAGAAAAAAAAGGATACACAGGTAGGCTTGTACAGAAGATACTTAACTTTTACAGGTCCAACTGAAAAAAAAAAAAGAAGTTTAAAAGTAGTAGGAAGTTTACAAATTAGTTGATTCATGTTCTTATTCTCTTGATGTTAAACAAACTTTTCATTTTATGACAGGAAAATTAGTTTCTGCATTGTGCATTGGAGTTTTACATTTAAATATTGTTTGCTGTCAAACTTTCTTGGCAGAACTATTTGGGCAGTTAACATCACTTGATAATATGCTAATTTTAGATAACCATGATTCTGGAAAATCTTCCAGGTTTCACATGTAGCCTATTGACAAATAACAATGATAACTGCAATCTATGCGGTGGATGTGTGGTTAGTAGTGAGACCATAGAGGCATAAGCTTCTCTTACAAACCCTTCCACCATTGATTTTACGGAGGAAATATCCAAAATAATATATGGTTTTCTATTTTTATACAGCATTCCAGCTCTAGAAAATTTTGACACGTGTTTTTCAAAAATTTCACTTTTAATATTGGTTTTGTTTTTATTTTTTGAAAATAAAATGAAAAACGGTTAACGAACGTGAATTCGAAATCGTTTTTGGAAAACAAAAACGAAAACGGGTTGAAAAACAGCTACAGAACAGGCCCTAAATAAACAGAGAATACTTTTGCTCACCCCCTTCAAGGGAGGTAACTATTACCCCCCTCCTAAATGGATGACATGTGTCCATGGAGGGGGTAAATTTGTCCAAACATTACCTCTCCCTAGACACATGTCACCTTATTGGGAGGGGGGTAATGCTTACCCTCCTTGTAAGTAGGGGTGAGCATTTAATGGATCGGTTCACTCAAAAAGTGAACCGATAAAAAACCGATAATATCCGGTTTTTGAAAAAGTGAACCGATCCGATAAAATTAAAAAGTGTGAACCGATCAAAAACCGATTGAACCGAACCGGTTCGGTTTTGTTTTTTCGGTTTTGGGCTTATTTGGCCAAATTATTAGGCTTTAATTTTTAAAATCTACCGTGGTTAGAAAATTTGAAACTTAGATATATAGAGACAATATAATACCAAATGATGACTTTAAGTGGATGTTTGTTGCATTTTATGCATCGTAATATGTTTGAATTAAGAAAAAAAGTACATCTTAGTTTAGTTGGATGCAAACAACCCACTGACTGAAGCAATTGTGCACGATTTATTATTTCTAATAAGCTTGTCAGAACTATAGTTCTCATAAAACAAAACAAAACAACAGATTTATTCTAATGAAACCTCAATGCAACATGACAGAAGTACATGTTATCAAAGGATAGAGATTTTCACTACAGAGATATCTACAGTCCACAAATAAGTTAAACCAAAAGGCATTATTCTAATAGCAAATTTAACCAATTTTCAGATTCTAACAGATAAAATAATAATTTCTTACTTTCTAAGTTCAGAGTCTTAGAAAATGAAAAGCACTATACGCTTGTGCTTCTTATATGTCTTGTATTCTAGCTTCCGACTTGCAAACACATGAATAATAATGTGCTCTGTAAATATAAGCACACATACAGTTTATAGCATTAAAAAAAAAGAAGAGTACTATGCAATGAAAGCTACGATGCCAATGCAGTTAAAGGCAACCAATATCATTAGGCAAAATCATCTACTTTGATGAGATATTATTATTTAATCTTTTCATGACAACAGAAATTTGTTAAATTTCAGTTGACATTATCTATAGTGTTTTATGTAGAACTACTCATACATAATCAGTACCATTACAATGATATGGCATAAATATTAATACGGTAGCTTTACAACATTTTTTCATTATATACACCGGTTCTCGGTTCGGTTTACCGGTTTGAACCCTTAAATCGGAAACCGAACCGGAATAACTAGTTTTTAAAAAAATGAATTGAACCGAACCGGTTGACAATGAAAAACCGAAAAAAAAAAACCGATTGGACCGGACCGGTTCGGTTCGCTGGTTTGGTTCAGTTCGGTTCACTGGTTTTTTGCCCACCCTTACTTGTAAGGAGGGTGATCAAAAATGGACTCAAATAAACATTAACTTGATGTTTCCAATAAAGCTGTCTTTCACGGCATTAAATGAAAAAACAGGTTTCAATGTTTTTACAGATTTTTAATCTATTTTTTTTTAACAGTACCTATCTATCTAGACCAGATATTCTTTTTAAAAGCTTTTTTTGACATTAGTAGGACTAGAGGCGGTGACTTGGGAGTCATTTACCAAAGCTCCACATTTGTCCATCTATCAGCAGGGTTACGTCCTTAGACGTGTTTTTTTTACAATTTTGGTACTTGAAAAGCGAAAAAACAGTTTTGGGAAACATCACGGAATGCCCCTTAAATGATTTATTAAAATGAGGTAGAATAGTAAAATCGAAATCACTTAATACTTAAGTGGGATAATCTCAAATAGAAAACAAACGAATGAGAGTGTATTAAATATTAAGTGGTATCAATTTTTTTTTTTTTTTTTTTGATAAGAACGCAAGCTTTTATTAAAAACCATCCAAATGGACAGGCTCCAAACTGAAACAAAATGAAAACATGGCGGAACATCCTCCAGCCAAAAACAATCACCAGCAGTCCTTAAGGCAAATTTTGCCAAGGGATGAGCAGCAATATTAGCATCTCTAAGAACAAAAGAAATTGGAATATTAAGCAGTCTAGACTTATCAACAATATCACTAACAATACTACCAATATCAGCATTGGACACACACCTAGAATTAAGCAAGTCTACAACCCCTTTTCGCATCACTTTCAAGGACAGTGGGAAGGAGACCAGAGTTAGTAGCAAAACGAAGCCCTCTTAAAATCGCAGAAGCCTTAGCCACAGGAGGGGAGAAGCACACAACAAAATTCTAGGCAGAAGAGGCAAGAAACATACTAGCATAATCACGGATAGCAATCCCCACACGAACCAGTTACTTATCACCCAAACCTGCCTCTTACCGTTTAAGTGGTATCATTTTACTTAATTCAAAGGGGGAATTGCACAAACATCCCTCGAGATTTGATGAAATTGCACAGATATGACAGTTTTGGCCATATACACACAAACTTCCCTAAACATTTGAAAATTGTTGCACAAACATCCCCTGCCGTTAGATAAATCCTTTAGTCAATGGTCAAAAGTGTAAAAAGTCTAAAATACCCTTTTTTTAATTTTAAATAAACTAAAAAAATTAAAAAATAAGATAAAAAATATAAAAAAATATTTTTGATAACATAAATGTATCTTAAATCTGAAACCTAGAAAAAAAAATCATCTTTACAAAAAAAAAAATAAAAAAAAAGTTTTTAAAACAATTTAATAATAAATAAATTTTAAATTTTAAATTTATTTAAAATCAAGGGGGAATTGCACAAACATTTTTTTTTTTTGAAGATGAACTTTTTTTTTTTCCAACTTTCTGATTTAAGATACATTCATATTTTCTAAAAGATTTTTTAATATTTTTTTTAATCTTATTTTTAAATTTTTAATAATGTTTAAAATAAAAATATAGGGTATTTTGGACTTTTTACACATTTGACCATTGACTAACGGATCTATCTAACGGTAGGGGATGTTTGTGCAACAATTTTCAAATGTTGAGGAAAGTTTGTGCGTATATTGTTAAAACTGCCATATTCATGCAATTTTATCAAACCTCAGGGGATGTTTGTGCAATTCCCCCTAATTCAAATAAGATCTTTTAAGTATATATATATATTTATAATTTATTTGAGATTATCCCACTTAAATATTAAGTGATTTTGGTTTTACTATTCTACCCCCATCTTAACAAATCATTTAACTTTTAGGATATTTTATTTTTATTCTTTAATGTATTTTCATTTTTTAACAAATATTTATTTTTATATAAAAAAGTATTTATTTTCATCATTTTACACTGTTGCAGCTGTTGGAATTTTACTTCAATTATACACAGTATGATTTTACAACTATACAGCCTAAGTTTTTTTTTTTTTTTTTCTTTTGATTGAAAAAATTGGAAATTCATTAAAAGCATTTTTGTCCAAAATGTTAAAAAATTGATAAAAACAATAAATATTTTTAGAATCGATAAATTTAAAATTTTTATATGTTTGGATAACTTTGATCAAAGTATTTCTGCTTAGCAATCTGTGAATTCGAGTAGATTTATAATAGCATAATGACATTTCTCTTTCACAATCTAGAGTGCCCCAACACAGTCAAAATTTTTGAAACTTAAAAATTTAATAGTACTCTTTAAACAGTGAGTTTTATGACTATCACCAATTTAATAACTTAAGTTTTAATAGCACCTAAAGTGTGGATCTGATAAAAATACGCTTAAAACACACTTACAAAAATAAGTGTCTTGCTTTTTTTTCTTTTTCTTTTTTTCCGAGAATTATTTTGGTGTTTTTGAAACTTGTTTTGTATGTCTGAGACTTATTTTGTAATTTTCGAGACTTATTTTATAGTTTTCGAGACTTATTAGGTCTATTTGTAATTTCCGAGACTTATTGGACAAAAACGAAATTTTTCAAAAAAAAAAATTCATCTTCTTCACCGACCTCCATTGGAGGTCTATTCCATCTCTATTGATGGAGGACCTATGGAGGTCTTCCATCAATGAATGTTTTTGAAAAAAAAAACAAAAAAACTTAAAATGGTAAAAACGTAATTGTAGTATGTGAATTTCTATCGGCCAATGCATAATCAAATTAACAAGAGTATTGAAGAAGAGATGCATCACGTCAACAAAAGCCAACCAAGGACTTGCCGCCCGAGCCAAAGCCTTCACCAAACGAATAAGTAGATAACGCAAAACAAACTTTGAGGAGGATGGCTTGGGCAAAAGAAAACCTCATCGAAGTAAGGCTCTAGTCGGCCAAAGTATCCACCCGGTAAAAATCACTCACTCGAATCAGGACTCAACACATCATTAATGCCAAAACGACCTAAAAAGGAAACATGAAGATCCAAGCAAGAGAATCAAAATAGGATTCCATAAGTCAACTACTTGCTCATCAAGTTTAGGGCTACAAAATGATTGCATAAATACAACCCATTTCTTCATCTGTAAAGACACACAAATACATGCTGAAATAAGTGCTAAGAGGAAAGTGAGTAGAGGGGTGTAAAATCATTTCTTCATAGTGAATTTTGTTTCTTGCCGTCATTGGCACCCATAGTTTTTTCCCTTTTCGCAAGGTTTACCACGTAAATTTGCATTCCATTTACATTTTCATTTTTTTCCTTCATTATTAACCTTGATTTAATCTAGTTGGCTTGCTAATCTTTCATCCAATTAAAAATCATTGTCAACAACTGGCGTTAGAAGGAGGGGGGCCAACGATAGAGATCAAACTCAACTTAAAAAAAAACCTTGTGAACAAGCTATATAAAGGATTCCGACATGGACCCTAGAAGCCTCGCAGTTTGTGAAAGCAAGGCTGAAAACTACGGGCTTTTAATCGTAGACGAAGACGAAGCCCATATTGAAGCCCTGGTAAAATTTGAACTTGATCTTAGAGAGGATATCGCGAAGGGGGTAGATGAGTCGACCAAAGCGGTCATACTCGACAAAAGTGAACCTTACCAAACCGTCAAACTGGGAGCATGGTTGACTGACTAGACTAAAGTAGACCTAGTTAGACTGCTGAAGGAATACAAAGATGTGTTCACATGGAAACATGAGGATATGCTAGGAATCGATAAAAGAATGATTTCCTATGGTTTGACAGTCAATGCGGAGTGTAGATGAGTAGTGCAAAACCGTTGAAAGTTTAACCCGGAAAAGAGCACAACGATAAAAGAAGAAATTGAAAAGTTACTTATTACCGGGTCAATTAGAGAAGTAAAGTACCTCGAATCGGTAGCCAACGTAGTATTGGTAGAAAAGAAGAACGGCCAGCAGTAGATTTTGCCGACCTTAACAAAGCCTGCCCAAAGGATAGTTTTTAGCTGCTGAGAATCGACAAACTGATGGATGCCATGGCTGGGTATGAGCTTTTTAGCTTCATGGACGCGTACTCCGAGTACAACCGGATCAAGATGCATAAACCGGATGAGGAAAAGACATCATTTACATCTGACCAAGGCTTATATTGTTACATCGTCATGCCATTCGGTTTAAAGAATGCAGGCGTAACATATCAGAGGTTGGTAAATAAGATGTTCACTTGCCAGATCGGCAAGAACATGGAAGTGTATGTCGACGACATGTTGACCAAAAGCATCACCGCTAAAAGGCACGCATTTGACCTATAGGAAACATTTGACGTATTGAGGAAGTCCAAGATGAAGCTCTACCCTAACAAATGTATTTTTGGAGTACCATTGGGGAGGTTCCTTGGATTCCAGGTACACAAACGAGGAATCGAGGTCAATCAGGACAAAATCAAGGCGCTCGCTGACATGAAGTCTTCAAGGACATTGAAGGATATACAAAGGCTGACCAGATGCTTAGCGTCACTGAACAGATTCATTACCATATCAACTGATAAATGTGTCTGTAAGAATTCCCATTTATTGATTGGCTTATTTCGTGGACAAACCACATATTGGGGCTTGATGTAAGGGTAGCTTAGGTTTTTGATGGTTGGTGTTTTGCACAACCAAGGTCCGCTCAAGACCTCAAGAGAAGAAGCACCAAAGGTATATTCTAGTGCTTTCTTGCTTTGAAGAGATCTAGTTGCACACACACACAACTCATGCATAAATCTTATTCTTGTATATTGTGTGTTTTTATATGAGTGCATGCATGTTCTTGAACATCTCTTCTTGCATGTTTTATTTGATTGCATCTTGTTCATTGAAATGCCATGACATGTTTAGGCATTAGGATGCAAAGCCATGAAGTTTCTTCATGCATGCTAATTGAGTGCATCTTATCTTGTTCATTGAAATGCCATAACATATTTAGGCATTAGGATGCAAAACCATGAATTCTCTTCATGTGTGTTTTAGTTGAGTGCATATTATTCATTGTCAATGCCATGACATGTTTAGGCATTAGGATGCATTCACTTCCCACACTTGCACTTCATGATTAGTCTTAAGTGTGGTGTAATTCATTTCCGTTTGTGTGATCGGAAACGTCCGCGCTTGCACGATGGTGTGCATGTCTTAGCGCGATGGTTGACCATTTGAGAAGGTCTCATTCTTCTCTTGGATAACTGGTAGTTTTGGTTTGGTTGTTTGGAGTAAAGTGTCTAGTTTCAAAAGATTGAATTTCAATGTTTTAAATGTTTTTCAAAAATGACCTTTGTATGGTCTTGTGACCATAACTTTTTATAAAAAGATTTAAATTGAGTTTTGTAAAATTCTGAACAAACTAGACACCCATACCTTTCCAACGGTTTATTATTCATAATATTTCATGACCGTTTGGATTAGCTTTGAAATCTCCAAAGTTACCACCAAAACAGGGCAACTATGTTGTTGTCTGTTTCTGACCTTTGGTCACTCTATTGACCATAAATTTTTCTACAGACATTGAAATGTCATTCCATAAATTGGAGTAGAAATTAGACATCCATACCTTTCCAACGATATATCATACGAAAGGTTTCGATGTCGTTTGTTCATGTTTTGAGGTGCTTGAGGTTGAAGCTGATGCACTGTCGCGCCCAAACCGTTGTTCACCCGCCCTACGTAGAGCGGGCACCTGATTGATTTTTCAATCCGTCCTACATCCACCCAAAATCCACCCTACGTAGAGCGGTTTACATGGAAAATTTTTGGAAAATTTCCAAAATGACATAGCTTCAATTGGACATCATATATATGCCTATTTGACCTTAGGTCACTTTAATGACTCAAAAAAAACTCATTTTTGATTGAGAGGATTTTCAAAGAGAGAAATTCACCCAAGAACTCATCTTTGATCATCCAAACCCATTTCCACATGCATAAATCATCATCTAAGCATCATCTAGGATCATCTAGCATGTGCTAATGCATGGGTTTTCTTCAACACACATGGTATGATTTGTTGAACACTTTAATCTTACATAATTAGTGTTTCTACTTATCAATTTTATCTAATTTATTACTTGTATGTCATTAGATTAATTTCTACATACATGATTGAGATTATGTGTTGATTGGGTTATTTATGATAGCTAGGATTTTCATGTTTATCTAACATCTAGCTAATTAATCTCATTATATGATTGAGATTGTTTTTTGATAGCTAGGATTTCATGCTAATATGCCATCTAGCTAATTAATCTCTTTAATATGATTGAGATTATTTTTGATAGCTTAATTGATTAGGTCTTTATTGCCTAAAAGCTATGCCATAAACATTCTTATGTGATTTATTGATAACTAGGTTGATAGATTGTTTTTTAATCAACTAGTTAATCTTTTGAATGTTTGTGGGTTATTTGTCTCACAGCGGTCGTCACAGCGGTTTTCAACCAATGGAGACCGCTGTCCTTTCCGTTGTGTGGTTTTCACAGTGTTTTCTTAACAGTGGACGCCACTGTGAAAGCCACAGTGGTTTGAGCTGATCGTCTTAGATGTGGTCTACCGCAGTGGCTTTCACAACGGTGCTCACAACAGTCGTGCCCTATTTTTGTCAAAACGATGTCGTTTCTTTTGACCTATTATAAATACTTTCTCTTCGTCTCTATTTTGCCTAAGAGCTTTAAAAATCAGATCCTAGTGGGATAAAGAGTTCCCCTAGTGAGAGAAAGCACCATGATTGCTTCTTTAACTCTCCAAACCCAAAACCCATCATTTTCATGCATCTTTAAGCATCTTTAAGTCATGGGTCTTCATCTTTAGCTAACTTGGTAAGTTGAACAACCATTCAATATATTTTTGAATGTTCATACTTTCCAAGATTGTGTTTTCATTGCGTTTATTAGTTGATTAAATGCTAGAATTCTCTTTATTGCATATCCTTATGAGTTTCCTTGTATGCTTGGGTTTGTATAGTGATAGCTTGCATATTAGGACTATGTTGCCCTTTTAGCTAAATCTTCATGCCTTGCATTTAGATATTGATATCTAGGATTGTTTAACTTGCCATTATTGAATCTTTAGATAATCATTTAGTGTAGCCTAACATTAATTGCATTTTGGATATTGCCATATATTCACATAGGTTGTTTTCTCTTCATTGAGTGTTAAGCCTTGTGACTAAGTGGATTAGTGCACAAGCAATTGGTTTAGAATCACTATAAAAGGCTTACAGGTAGTAGTGATGAGTTAATGACTGAGAATGGTGTGACTAGAGGTCGACTTGGGTTGTAAACATCATTACATATAGTGGATTTGAGGACCGTGTGTAGCTAGATAGATAGCCTGTGAGATTTTACCCTTTTGGGGTTTTCTCATGTAAAACAAATCAACGTGTTTTTGAAACTAATAATGCACGATGGTGTGTTCTAATAATTTATCTAGGGGGGGGGGGGGGGGGGGGGGGGTGAATAGATTTTAACCCTTATTACCAAATTTTCACGTTTAGTCAATTTACGAAAATACCCCAAACTAGTCAATACAAAAATCAAGCATAAATGTGCGGAATTTAAATGATGCTTAATTTTTACGTGGAAACCCTAATCCTGGGAAAAACCATTGGCTGTTATGTGTGCCACACACGAACCTCAAATCCACTAATTGCAATAACGTTTACAACCTTGGTTGACCTCAACCTCTAACAGTCAATAACCCGCTACCACTACCCGCAGGCCTATAAAAGTTGACCTAGTCCAATTGCTTGTGTCCTAAGCAAACTATGCCACAAGACTTAATTCTCAATGAAGAGATCAAATAGCCTATATGAATATATACATGATATTCAAAATGCAAATAGAGCTAGGGAACACTAAATGCTTATCTAGGATTATAAGATGACAATTAAATCAATCATAGATATCAAATGCTAAATGACATGTCATAAAGCTTAGCTAACTTAGATTAAACAATCCTAGGTATAGCTATCATAATACATCACTCAATCAAGGCAACACAAACAATCTCTATCTTGTATCTAGAATATGTTCTAAGAGCATACAAGTAATTAAAGAGAAGGTTTAATAAGAAAAATACTAAGATTAGATGAAATTAGTGAAAACCTTACCAAGCAAGTTGTGCTATTGAAAACCCATGTATGAATGCATCCTATATAGTCATAGATGATGCAAGATGAACTTTGATGAACAAGGGAAATGCTTTAAGTGATTAAAGGAGAGTTCTTTATGAATTTTTCTCACTTGAACAATATCCTAAGTGAAAATTTTGATTTTGGACTCTTGAGCTCGACCTAATAATAAAGAGGCATATATATAGGGTGTCAAAATGAAGCTACGTCGTTTTAAAAGTTTGCCCCTGAAATGTGCGATCGGCGGTTTCAATTTGCGGCCAAGTCGCCGATATGAACCGCCGAAATGAAACCTGAGAATGCTGGTTTCAAACGACACTTTCATTTAGCGGTTTCATAACCGCCGATCACAATTGCCGAATTGGACCCGAGACATTAAATAAATCAGGTCTAAACGGCGGTTTCAATCGGCAGTCAGGTCGCTGATCACAAACCGCCGTTTCACTAAACGTGGTGAAACCAAGGAGAAGACAAGTGCTTTTCCAACGATGATCATCGTGCTAAACCAAGTACACCAACGTGCACGCGCGGACGTTTCCGAACATACTTCGGTAAACATATTACACCACACTTAAGACTAACATACATGAAGTGTAAGTGTGGGAAATGAATGCATCCTAATGCCTAAACATGTCATGACATTTCAATGAACAAGATGCAATCACTTAAACATGCATGAATATAATTCATGGCCTTGCATCCTAATGCCTAAACATGTAATGGCATTTCAATGAACTAGATGCAATCAAATAAACATGCATGAAGAGATATTCAATAACATGAATGCACACATATAGAAACACACAACATACAAGTATTAGAGATATGCATGAGTTGTGTGTGTGCAACTAGATCTCTTCAAAGCAAGTAAGCACTAGAATATACCTTTGGTGCTTCTTTTCTTGAGGTCTTGAGAGGGCCTTGGTTGTGCAAATCACCAACCATCAAACATCTAAGCTAAACTTACATCAAGCCCCATATGTGGTTTGTCCATGAAATAAGCCAATCAAAATATGAGACCTTACAGTTTTTATTATTTTCCGCTATTTAATTTCATTGATTGTTTTTGCATTGTGTTGGGTAATTTTTATAATATTGACTAATCCAAAAGGTTTGTAACTAATTGGATTAACAACCCATTCACCCCCCTCTAGTTGTATTAGACATAGAATATATATATTTTCAATTGGTATCAGAGCCAGGTTCCTAAACTTACATAGGAGATCCTCGCTTTTTTGTGTGTCTTGCATTTGAGTGTTTTTGGGTTGTTGCATTCACTTGCATTCATCTAATTCATATCTAAACACTATGAGTTGGAACGGTGGTGGAAACGAAGGAGCCTCTAGCACAAGACCCTCTTTGCTCACCTGGATGAACTGTGCCTCATGAAAAGGCAAGATGAAGTCCTACCTTTGCTAAATACATGACCGGGCATGGATGTTAATAGAAGATGGCTATACTCCTCCAACTATGACCTCTACAGATGGAGATGAAGTTTCCAAGCCTTAGTCTCAATAGAGTGCTCAAGATTTCGAAGCCTCCAAATGGAACAACAAGGCAATGCATGTTGGGATTCATGTCCTAAAGCTTGTAATATGAAAATGTTATAAATTCAATAATAAAAGAAGTAATTATTTCATTCAAATATATAAATTCATACGCTTATATTATATATGCAAACATCCAAGAATGCTATATGTAATCTCAAACTGAGTATATAAATGTCATATACAGAGGAATTTAGTTTGAGACATGCAATCTAAATAGTCCGTAGAAAGCAAATAAAGCTGGGTACGTTATTTGTGGTTAATCTACAGGTACGGTCTATTCTGTATTGTACGGTGGTTTTATCCTAGACTACTCATATGATGTTATGAGAATGGAGGCACCTTATATGATGTGATCATATAGGACTGGGCCACGATCTATATGAATCTGTCACTAAGATCCGTTAGTTAAAAGATTCATATATATTGACTAATGATGGCTATATATGGGTGATCTAAATCCTTAGTGTCTTACTGACTCTTTCAGGTTAGATTGTGGTTTTTGATTTACCATGGGTGAGATCGGAATATTATTCTCGATCAATATCTTCGTATCTTGGAATCACAGTTTAGCTTGTGGCTGGGAAGGTATGCACACAATAGTGGAATCCACTCATTCTTGCGAGAAGTAGATAAGTAGTCCTCTTAAGGGTTGATTCGGGGCTTGAACGATTAAGAGTGCTCTCCTTCTTCTGTAAAGGACTGAAGGATATAATAATTCAAGAGAATCAATGGTACTTAAAGGAAAAGATATAATTAGAGAGGTATAACGAACTTTATGACCTAGCTCTAATTATGAACTACTTGTGGAGGATTATGCCATATGTAATAGCTATATCAATGGACACTAATAAAATTGGTTGTGTAAAACATCTACAGTTACGAGAGTACCACCTTAGGTTTTTAGTGGAATAACTCCAAGGTTAATAATTGTGAAATATTAATTAAAGAGTTTAATTAATTTTTTCTAAGTATTATTGGAGCTCAAAACTGTTGGTCCATTAGATCCCCTTGCTAGCCCTATACGATTTATAGTAACAAAGACTCACGAAGAATTGGATGGTCCAATTAATTGTGTTATGAAAGTAACTTAAATATATTTTGGGAATTAATTAATTGATGTGATTATTTAATTAATATATTATTTGATTGTTGAATTAAATATTATTAAATAATATGATTATTTAATTGACATATTAATAATTAAGAATTATTAAATTGTCATATGAAGGTTTCAGTTTCCAACCTTGACAAGTGCAATAAAATAATAAGTGATTATTTTTATTTACTCTAAATAGGTCAAAGGTTTAAACCCTAGTAAAAAGTAATAATTAAAAAGGATTTAGAATCCTATTTTAACTTGGATTACTAAACCCTAGGTTCCTAGTATATAAGATATACTTGTAGGGAAAAATACCGTAGTACACGCAGCGGAAGCGAGACTAAAAATTGATTTAGTAACTTTTAAATTTTTTTTCCTTTTATGAACCTTAAACCCTTTAATCAATTAAACATATATATTATCTAACAAAAGAATAATACCTTTTGTTGCGTGATCCGATTGACTTACGTCGATGGTAATCCGCAAGATCTTCAATCCTAGCACGAACGTGGATCACCTAGGAGCGTGGTCTCCCTTTTCTTTGAATTGCAAACCTGTGAATGGACAAATAAACTTTTCTTTTCTTTGTTAGTCACAAAAACAATCAAAAGAAGACTAAAATTATTCCGGTCACTTTTGAGTTCTCAATCTAATGATCGAAACTCGCGTGAACCTAAATCGATGTTGTACACACAAACTTATTGATAAACAAGCAAATAGTGTACCATCAAAGAATAATTTATTCACTCTTTTATGTTTTTGGTAGAATAAAATTAATGCTCTCTATGAATTAAAAAGAAGAAGAAAAATTGTCTCTCAAGCACAAAGCATAGGGTGGCTGAATTCTATACATATGAATATATAGGTGGCCTAATTCTTCTTCTCTTTTCCTATTAGGGTTGCCGAAATCTTGCTCTCTTTTTCTACTAGGGTTGCCGCAAATCACACTCCTAAAAGGAGTTTGTGTTGCACCCTAATTTCCATAAAAGAATAGACTTCAAACCCTAATCCAACTCATAGATATTTTATTCTTTTTATTGACTAAAATAAAAGACTTCTTATTTGATTAAATAAATAAAATTAATTATTTATTTTCTTACCAAATAAGTCTTTTACTTTTAGTATACTACCAACAATAGTATAAGACTAGGAATCATATTTCCTAATCAGAAAAGATTTGTTTCTTAATTAAACAATTAATTAATAAATTAATTAATTCTTATTTAATTAAAACAATGAAAACAAAATAATATCTTAGGTTAAAATATTAACCTTGCCGCCCCACTTGAATAAAATTGGGCCTAATATTATTTTCTTATTTCATTTAATCCATTGGACTTTAAATAAAAAGCCCACATGTGAACCAGAACCATTCTTACTAAAAGAAACAAGCCCACATGTCTTTTATTAATATATTAATATAATTGAGCAGCCCATTACTTAAATAATGTGCAAATTATATTCTTAATATATTAAATGCAATTCTAGATGGACCCTTAAATTGGTCCGGTAGAATCTATCAAGTGATCCATGCAAGTCCGTGTGGATTGGGGATCTTGGCGGGCCATCTAAATTTAAGCTTCAATAGACATAACCTAATCACAATCAACAAATGATTCACTTAGGTCCGATCCATTAATTTTAACTCATTCCACTAAAGAGCTAAAATTGAACTCTTAAATAAAGATAGAAAAGGAAGACGTTCCTCATTCATACCCTAGACAATCATGTTGGAGATAATGTATCCTCGTGATTAATATCAGTAATCGCCAAGAGTTCATAGACCGCCTATAACTCTCCAAGTTACCATATTTACTCATATGACCACGTTTTGAACTTGGATATTTTGACTTGTCCAGAAGCCATGTTTTCAATAGACACTATCGAAAACTCAACGTTGAGATTTAATATCCAATTACCTCAAAACATCCATATGATGATATTATACTCTCATTTAATAAATGGAGCCACGATGTCCATATCTATAAATGAAGTCCTCTATCGATTAACAAATGAATATCACCAAACTATCGAGGATAGACTATGCGTTATATCGTACTCATTGATAAATCAAATGATATCATTTGCAACCATAAGTCCATCATTTATCTCAGGATTAAGATAGACTCTCTGATTGTCCTGATAATGAAAAGACTATTATCTATTGACGGTTCTAGATAAAGCTTTTCATTGTGATCCAGTTCAATGCACCCAGTGCACTAGATCCTTTTGCTCGAAGACACTCCGATGATTTTAGACTCATCATATCTCATTTGATCCCACTCAAATGCTAGAAAAAGAATTCTACAACTTTAACAAGATAAAGGTGCCCAACCTTTAACTTAAGTTGTGAACATTATTCAAGACTAATTAAAGAATTGTGTCTACCACATACATATCCAGATGTACGAACAATTCTTCTTTTCTCATAGTCTTTAGACCTTATGATTATTTACTTTGACAATTATAATATTAAACTATAAATGCTATACGATTTGTTAAACCAGAAATCACTTTATTAATATGAAAAAGATTGTTAATTACAACATTACACTCTTGCTATTGAGCATAATCCTAACAATACTTGTCAGGAAAAAGAAGCTATTTGGAACCCTACACTACAGAGAACAGAGGTAGGTGGCCACTATAGAGGGAAAAGAAAAAAGAATTTTTTTTCTCTCATACAAGGGTTGGCTGAATTCATCAAGGAGGAGCAAGGTGTTGTCTTTCGGTTCTCTCAAGCCTCCATTCAACCACTCCCAGAATCCGTGACTTGCCCACACACACAGTTGCTAGATCGCGGGACATAGCTAGGAATGCTTAGTGGTATTGGATCGAAAAGAAAACGAAGGAGTGTTCTTTAAAGGTATGAAAACAAATCTCTTCCTCATATTCGTGTATATACAAAAGGTCCCAAGAAGACAATAGAATTTTTTTGAAACCTATCGTTCTTAATTTTATTGATTAATTTCAATTCTTTTTCCGCTGCTCGACTTACAATTAGTATCAGAGCCAATTTGGTATTACACAAATATGTTATATTTGTTTTCAAAGTCTTTTCGATTATGATATGTGTAGGCATAATCTAGGGTTGTATGATGTTTATATATATATTTTTTATATAAACATGGTTGATCGTTAATTGTATGGTACGATGAGTTTAGTTAAATTCGTTTCAGGTTGTAATAATTAGTTATTAATTTTCTTTTTCAATGTAATCGTTCTATGTAAATCTATATCTTGTAATATCATTATGTAACCTTGTACGAAAAAGAAGATTTGAGAACGAACGAAGAATGAAGATACAGCTGCTACGCATATGAATCACATCCGTGCCATGCAAGCTGCTTCGTGCAAGTGTTGCACACCAGCAGGCTGCCGCACGAGTTATTGCACAAGTCACTTGCATGTTTATTTTATGCAACATGCTGTTGCAGAGTGCAAGTGTTGCACGTTTAAAAAAAATAAAAAATAAAATTAAAAGCACATAACAGCTGTGCAAAATATGGTGTAGCGCACTATTGCACAAATATTGTGCAAAGCCTGCTTATGCGCAAAATTGTTGCGCGTTTGTGCAGCAGCCATGCACACTAAATGGGCAAGCGTTGTGACGCCACCCATGCGCAAGAGGAGCTGTGCACATTTTCGTGCAAGGGCTGGCAGCTGCACGCTACGCGCGCAAGGTTGCGGACAGCCGCCCTCTCGTGTGGACGACGGCTACGCGTAAAAGCACAAGGCCGAGTGTTCGTGATGCTAGGGTTTGCGTATTCGGAAGTATGAATGGGCTGGAATATTTTTTTAAATAACTCTGGCCTCTAATAAATGTTAAGTGTAACATATGGGCCTTAGTTAATGATTCATGAGATGGATCACCATTAAAAATATTAGGGTTAATCAAGTTGGACTTGTTTAAAAGCCCATTAGATGCAAAAGATGGACATGAAGAAAAGAGATTACAAGAAGACTGATCGAACCAAAATTGTTATGATTTTGGCCCTCAATTCCGTATCATTTAGCTTGTTTTCGAGTGTATTTTGGTGTCTAATGGCTCGTTTCTAGTCAATTGCAAGCATTCAGTGCATTTCGGGCAAGACGTGAGATTTGGTGGCAAAAGGGGCTGAAATTATAAAAAGTGTGTGTGCAGATCATCCAACTTCAAAGGGCATATCTCTCTCTTCAGATTGAATCATTTTTTGATTTTCATATATACAGAAAGCTTTGGAAGTCTACTTTCCAGCGGTGTTTACGGATTATGATTCCGAGTTTTCTAGAGAAATATATGCTCATTTTAGTAACTGCTGCTCGGGGAACCGCGACGCAACCACGAACTGCACTCTCCAGCTCAGCAAATGGGACGTTTTCAAGCCATTTTAGAGGGGTAATGTTGTCCTTTCATGCCTATTTCAAACCCTAGCCTCTCAAACCTATAAATACATCATTTTCTTCAAGACCCAAATAACTATCAATCTATCAACCTAGACACAACCTCTCTACACTTCATCTTCTTCACCACAAAAGAGTGAGAGACCTTCAAAGGCATCCATGTAGGTTTTCCTCCATGGATGCCTCACTATCACTACTTTCCACTTACAACCACCTATCTTTGGAGGAAATTTATGAGGAAAGAGCCACCTTACCTTGTCTATGAGGAGGATGAGCTTCAATGGAGCTTGGAGCCGCGCTATGAGATCCGAGATTGACACCTTGGGTTTCCTCTTTTTACTCTTCTCTTGTATTTTCTTTATTTGATGTGTATCCCCATTAGGGAAATATGTAAACCTAACACTAGTTCCATTTATTTGATTAACTTGTATTTAATATTTTCATGCATTGTCTCATTCAATTGCTTTATATTTATTCTTAACTTGTGTTGAGTAGGCTTGACAACCCTTCTAGATGTATGTTAAGGGATATCTCTTGTCTTTACATTCATGGCATGTAGGGTAGAAATTGATATGTGTTTATGATTGAGATTAGGAGTATATTAATGTAATTTAGGAGTAGTTTAATTAAACATCCCATAATTGTTTGTGTGTTGATTGATAATCCGAAGTGCATGTTTAGGATTGATTTGAGTGTTTGAGAATTAGGGCAAGGTAGGTATATCAACTCTTGGCCTTGATTATGCTCTCAATTGTTTGGGTGAAATTCATGATGAGTATATACCATGCCATTGTGGATTTTGGTTCTATAACCTTCGTGCTTGTGACCCTTGGTCGTTGCTCACACGATATACCCTTGGTGAGTAGTGATCGAGGGTCTATTATGCTTAATGCTGCTATTGGTTGTTGCTTGCACGTGACAGGTGAGTAGCGATCGATGGTTGATCTTTTCATATTTATGCTTGTACTTAAAGGGGAAATTCTCTCATAAACCAACATTGTAGTTGTGTAGTAGAGAGTTTAGTGATTGAGGAGATTCTCTCATAAACCAACCTTGTAGTTGTGTACTAGAGCGTTTGGCTTAATCAACACGCAAAGGTTGAACCCAATCTTGGGTATTTTATGCAGTTGGTGACTATAGGTGGCATAAATGTTTTGGTGGTCATGAGTACCTTGTGTGTACATTATCTACATATCTCCTAGCCACTTATTTTAGTAACTTAGGGTGTTTGCCTTTAGGAGTATATTAATGTAATTATGAGTAGTTTAATTTAGAAAGGCAAACACACGGTTACATTCATCTCTTTAATCACCATTCTCACCCCTCCATATTCTCTCATCTATTTTATCTTTATTTTACATTTTCTCTCTCTCTCTCTCACACACACCCACCATGCTTACACAACACACACACCACTCTTACCCTTGCCATGTTCACATTTACATTGCTTTTAATAATCACTAAAACGTGAAACGATCGACGAATGATACCTTCATGTGGATGATACCCTCGCTTACCGCTTTACTAGTTTTCAAAACTTTAGAGCATATTGCATAGGAATTTCTTATAAATATCTTTTGAATTCTCAATTTGATATTAACACAAAAAGCGTGTTCAAAATGGCACCGCTGCCGGGGAGGTGGCCTTTTCGTTGTTTGTTTCTAGTTTTAGCAAATAATGTAGGAATGTAAATATTTTATAGTTTTCTTTTTGTTTGTTTTTGCGTTTGTGTGTTATTTTTCTTTTTGTTTAAAGCATATGCGTTTAATGTTGTTTGAGTTGTGTTCGTGCAAGAAAAATGAAATTTCCAGGTTGGCGAGCTATCAAATCAAAGTTGGAATGGAGACCAACAATTGAGTAGGCCAAGACTGCACAACTCAAGAGAATAATGAGTGCATTATATGCACTCCAACAACTTCACCAAGCAAAATAGCAGCACCATAACGACCTATGTGGTTGATACAACCAAGGATGCGAGGAGTGTCGCGAAAGAGCATTAAATGGAAAAGAGGTCAAGGCACAGCTAGAGGTGGAGTCTCTGCAAATTTCTTCCCATTTAAAAACTTGGGTAATCGACTCCTCTACCTTGTTTCAATCTTTTCATATTACCCTACTTAGATTTGGAGTAGCTTAACTTTTATGGGTATGGAAAGGCAAGATGGAGTCGTACATTTGCCAAATCCATGATAGGGATTGGATAGCGGTTGAAGACAGCTACACTCCACCGATGATGACTCCTACGGGTGGAGGAGAGGATGTACTCAAGCCTGAGGCGCAATGGAACACGCAAGAGTTTGAAGCATCAAAGTTGAATAGAAAGGCGATGCACGCCATCCTATGTGCCATGGACGAGAATCAATACAAATTGATTCAAAACACTAGGATCGCCAAGAAAGTGTGGGACATCTTAGAGACAGCACATGAGGGAACCGAAGTGGTTAAGGACTCTAAGCTTCAAGTTCTCCAAACTCAATTCGAGATGCTTAAGATGAAGGAGAACGAGTGCTTCAATAACTTTGAGATCAAGTGGATGGACATAGTCAACCAAATTCATCAACTTGGTGACCCATATTCGGATAGGAGAATCAAGCAAAAAATTATGAGATCTCTCCTCGAAAGATTTGAGTCCAAGGTAACGGTTTTAGAGGAGAATAGTGGTTACAAGGATATAAAGCCGAGTGAGGTGATTGGGAGGCTTCTAGCCTATGAGTCTAGGAAGGGTCCTACCTTCACACCTCCTAATACGTAAAAGGGAATTGCTTTGAAAGCCTCCAAAGTTGAGAAAGAGGAAAATGATAACTTGGATGGAGACATGGCCTTGTTGTTAAGAAGGTTCAAGAAGTTTGTCAAGTTCGAGAAGAAGGGCTTTGGATCCAAAGGCCAAGACTTGAAGAAAAAGACTCCCTTCAAGAAGTTTGAACCTAGGCAAGAGAAGAATGAAAGGAAGGGGATCCAATGCTATGAATGTGGTGGCATAGGACACATCGCTCCCGATTGTGGAAATTTGAAGAACAAGAATAAAGGAAAGGTGATAGCCACCATATGGAGTGGAAATGATGACTACGATGAGAGAAATGAATCTTCGGATGATGAAGATAAAGTAGCTAACTTCGTAGCCTTTGCCTCCTCCCACAAGAGTAAATGTGGTAGTGAAGAAGAGGAAGAGAGTCAAGAGGAAAATGACTCAAGCAAGGATGACTCCTCATCTAACTCCATAAATGGAAATGTGGAGAAAATGGATGTTCATAACTATATAGTCAAGTTTGAAAGCTCAAGGATGAAAAACAAAAGATAAATTAGGAGATTGAAGGAAGAAAATCTAGAGCTTTCAATACAAGTTGACCACTTAAGTGAAGAAGTGGTGAGATCCATGAAGAATGAAGATAAGCTAAGGGATGAGTTAGACTTATATAAGAGGAGTGAAGAAGGGATGAAAAGGGAGCTTAAAGATGCTAGAGAATTGATAGCTAAGATGGCCTCTAGCACTAAAAAAATTGACCACATGTTAAATGTTGGAAAAAAGCCAAGTGACAAGAGGAGTCTTGGGTTTGAAGATGACAAAGAGTCCTTCACTCCAAGCAAGACCGTATTTGTCAAGAGCATGAACATCAAAGAGTCTCCTCTTCCTTAATTACCTAGAAAGAAAATTGACCTAGGATAATGTTCAAGAAGTGCTCAAGTGAAGGTGGCACCAAGAAGTCCACCTCAAGCTCAACCTAGAAGAGCTCCTGAAGCTAACTTCCCTTAACCTAAAGTCCATCAAGGGAAGAGACCAATCATGCAAGCTCAACCGAGGAAGCAACCAAGTCTTGGTCAACAACAAAGAAGGAAAGATCCATTCTAACAACTAAGACAATCACAAAGACATGGGAAGGCTCCAATGCATACACAAGGTTACGGTATGATTTCTAACTTTATTCCTACATGTCATTTTTGTGGTGTTGATGGTCATATTAGACCAAATTGCTTTCAATATATTAAAATGTGTAGAAGTGAAAGCATGATTGGAAAGAAAAAGGCTAGAGCCAAGATGCATGTCCCTAAGAAAAATGGAGCAAATTTGCATGATCCTAAGACATCTAGAGCCTATGTACCTATGAACACTAGGAAAAAAAGTGTTTCTCCTAGGTGGATTAGAAGAGATGAATTCTTTTGCTATGTTGCTCAAATTGCCTTGAAGGCAAACTCTTCTAATTTTTGGTACTTAGATAGTGGGTGCTCTAGGCACATGACAGGAAACAAAAGTTTTTTTTTAGACTCTTGTCATGGAGGAAGGGGGATTTTGTCACCTTTGGTGATGGGTCTAAAATGAGAGTTATAGGGAAAGGAACCATCTCTATTCCCGGTTGAAACAAATTATAGGTGTGTACAATATATATCTAGAGGGGGGTGAATAGATTTTATCCGATTTTACCCGATTTT
This sequence comes from Acer yangbiense, assembly GCA_008009225.1. Taxonomy (NCBI): domain Eukaryota; kingdom Viridiplantae; phylum Streptophyta; class Magnoliopsida; order Sapindales; family Sapindaceae; genus Acer; species Acer yangbiense. The sequence goes on along the minus strand of CM017765.1, from coordinate 22,487,498 downwards.
ACCAAATTTTCGTGTATGGTCAAGATTACAAAAATACCCATAACTAGTCAATATAATATAACAAGTGTAATATGTGTGGAATTTAAATAACACTTGATATTTACGTGGAAACCCTCACGGGAAAAACCACGGGCTAGTAAGTGCGCCACACTCGAACCTCAAATTTACTAATTGAAATGGAGTTTACAACCTATGTTGACCTCGTCAAACACTACGATCAATAACCCCCCACTTCTGCCCGCGGGCCTTTAAAAGTGGTCCTAGTCCAATTTGCTTGTGACCTAAGCAATCTTAGCCACAAGTCTTACTTCTCAATGAAGAGATAAAATGACTTAGGGGATTAATGAAGTTGCAAGTGGATTATAGGTGATTTTCAAACTATCTTAAAGAACCAATCTCTTATAAGTTAACCTCTTGTATTCTTTAGTGTGTTTAGGTCATCACTATGAACCCTAAACACCTTCCCACCTTAATGCCTAACCGATTAATGAAAGGGGGTCAAGGTGGGATTGGTTCTTTACAAGAAAAGGTTTAGACTATTGTGGTTGGTATTCCCTACAATAATCCATCCCATTCATTGGATTCTTTAATCACACAAGGTTGTCAATCCAAAGGTGATTATATAATATATTATTCTAACAAGATTATGATTAACAAGTTGATATACAAATTAATCACATAATGAAAAGAATATAATGATAGAACAAATAGAAAACATATAGAGATTTAATTAAAATATAGTCAAGCAAACCCCAAGTCCAAATGTTCCTAACACCAACCCCCTAGATTGGGGGTTTAGCTATGACATGCACGGGATAGTTCTATAAACTATCGTAAATGATGGTACATGTGCGTTTATCCGCAAGTGCACGGATCGTTATGATCGTGTAGCAGCAAGTACGGTTCGTTCCACAGGGAGACGAAATCCATTAACTGTATCTAGTTCTAGTGTTTATTAAAGCATGTAAATGGAAAGTGAGTATGGTGTGGTGTGTGTGCTGTAAACTAACTAACTAGGATAGAAATATAGCCGGGTGTCTTAACTATCTAATTAATCTACTCCTAATTAAGTTAACCTACTCCTAGAGGCAAGACACCTTAGCTACGAAAATAAAGGTGGCTGGGAGATAAACAAGATATGAAACACACATGGGACATCGGTTTACCAAACACAATATGCAATTTATGTAAATTGTTTATCATGTGAAATCCAATTAATTCAGTAAAGGGTTCGTTCTCCTGATTAGGGATTACCGAAATCATGTCATCATTTTCCAAGTCGGAAGAGTGATTGTGTATAGGGTTTAGACCCATTAAGCACAAGAACATATGAACCAAAGCTAAAATGGCAAGGTTATGCACACACAAGCTATTTCCATTCCATAGAGCTAATAGCCAAGATTATGCAAGGAATGGTTATCCAAGCACAATCTCAACTCTCAATCTCTCTAATCATTCTAAACACATACATAGTAAATCATATACCAACATATATAAACAAATGAGATATTTGATTACAGCTACTCCTAATCATTTAGTTAATCTACTCCTAATCTCATCCATACATACATATCAATATTTAATCATCCATACACATGAATATCATAATAAGAGATTAATCAATATACAACTAAGGAATGAATCAATACTAAAACAAAGCAAATGAACAATACAAACATATATTAACATAGGTGTTGGTAACAAATATTCCCAAATGGGTTATACATCAATAGAAATACAAAGAGATGAGAAGTGAGAAATCACCCTTGAAGACAAGCCTCGAAAAGCTCTTCCTTTCTAATGAACATCTATGGCTCGGTTTTGACACACAAGCCCCTCATATCTCTGCATGTCTACTCTCCATGGAGGAAAATCACCCATGGAAGGCTTGTAGTTGCTCTCTTTCTTTTGTGATGTAAGAGCTAAGCTCTTGGTGTTGTTTTTGGTTGGTCACCCTTAGAAAGAGAGACAAAAGGATGTATATATAGGTTGGAAGTGTGTAGGGTAAGAATGGGGATGAAAATATCTCAATATCCTCTTAAGTCGGTTAGCTCGCGGGTTCAGAACCCCTACCTCGCAGGTTTGTGCTCACCGGCAGAAGTCGCGGTGCATTTTGGCCCTTTTCTTGCAAGTTCCATACCTTCTGGCTCGCGGGAATTAGCTCGTGGCATGAAAACGTGAAGAATCCACAGGTTTGGACGTTCTCATTCATTGGAAAGAAGGCGTGGAGGCAAGCTTGCAAGCTTGAATGGCCATAGAGTTTGGAGGATTTGTTGGAGTTGAGAACTTTTGCATGGGAGCCTAAAAATGGGTGCAATAGGACCGTCGGGATGTGGGCTACTGATCTGGGTAGAAAACCATCAGAAAATGGTTGAAAAAGGTCAGAAAGTGATCAGATTATCGTCGGGTTGACCGGGTCATACGCGGGTCGGGTCGGGTCGACCCATTAGCAGGTAGAAGACGACCTGACGTCACGCTTACGTCATGCTGACGCGCGCAATGCCCAAAACAACGTCATCTCTCTGGTGACATGGCACTGATGCTATACTTTGCACGGCCAATTACAATATGCACCCTTGATTTTCTCCTTAATCATCGAATATTCAATATAATCTCTAGGTTTGCACTTTGACCCTTGATTCTCCACAATGACATAATTGCCCATAAATTTCCTTGTTTTCTTCCGTTTAGGTGTATACACCCACTTTGAGGAATATTTACCTACGCATAGTTAAAACACATATTATATACACAAAAGTGCTCGGAAACAAACACAAAAGCTAGGAAATGGGAGCGCTAAATGTGAACATTTGAAATGCGATCAAACCCCCAAATCTAACTTTTGCTCGTCCTCGAGCAAAATCAAAAGCAAATAACAAATAAATAAATAATAAAACACTAAAGCAATAAACATAGAAACTAATTAGTCCACTGTCGTGGGAGAAACGATGGCACTTAGCACGTGCTACAAGCCTTTTCAATCCCTAGGTGTCCCTAGTAGGAGGAGTGTAGTCTCCTGAGGGTTTACCGCCACGATACCCACAAACGTAACTTTACAAAGCAAAAGGTTGAGATGCAATCCATACATACCAAGCAAAAACTACAAGCATGCTAGAATTTCTGCATAAAGACTAATAATATGCCATTCAAATCCATACATCACAGTCATGCAAGTATGCTAATACTTAGGATGCTTTCGGTTTACAAACAACTAAACTCGAATGCTCAGGCTAGAATTCACCTCGACTCTAATCCTCACCGGATTTCAGTCATATTTTCACTCAGAACCAAGGCTATCACTCTATATCAAACATATGCGAATTGGAGTTTATGTATCGAAATCAAATATATATCGCATATGAATATTTTCAAATAAAGCTCAATTTTCTAAAAATGGATCTCATGGAAGGAATTGAAATACCATGAACATGAAAAGAGCATGCATCAACTCATATTCCCAATATTGACTTCTTAAGAGATCAATTAGGCTTTCCCTAATTTGTATTGTGACCAAGGGTGATTTGTGGTGTATGGATGTTATGGTAGGAATGGATAGATAAAGCTATTAATCATGCCAAAGTGTTTAAACATTAAACTTTCAATATAATAAGCTCTATGTATTTTTCAGAATACAATTTAAGCGTCTAGGCTATAAACTTTAAGTTCAAAATTTGCTAAAATTTGTACTCATATCTTTGAGTAACTTTACATTTGAAGAGATTGAGGGCTTAAGTGTTTTTTTATTTAACACTTCTTTTTGAAAGCCCTTTTTCTAGCACAATTTTTACACATTTGCCTCAGTACACGCTTTTACACAATTTTGAGCTTACAAATGACTTCTATTAAGCTATGCACCTTAACATGATTAACAACTAGGGAATGGTTAAGTGTTTGATTTGTGGGTGATGTGTGTAGGTTTAGTGTTTGGTCTCAATTTAACAATGAAGTACACATAGGGATATGGAAGTGTTTAGGCAATATTTGGAGTTTTGCTAACACTGTAGCCCAAAATCATTTCTAAAAATCCATCTAGCAAGGGAATACAAATTTCAACAAGCAGTCCACATATATGCTCTATGGCAATCAATGCAAAATTGATGTACAATGAGATCACTAAAAATTAAGAAACAATATCCGAAGAGTGTTTAATGAGTAGAAACAAAATACCCTCTCAAATAAAAATACTTATAGGCTCAAAATTCTCACAAGGGTAGTCTCCACTATTCTCCTAAGCTAAACAAGAATAGAGTTCTATCTACCTCAACATCAAAAGATTGGCAATGTACAAGCAAATTAATAGTGATGCAGAGATCATACATGGCATGAATGATAGTCAAGATATAGACTTAAAAGCATACATGACATGTCTCTACTGGCATGCATAAATATTATCTCAACAAAATGGACTTTAATGCCAAAATTTTCAATTTTGACCAATTTGTAGAGATTTGAAAATTTTTAACGACAAAACCTACAAAAACAAAGACAACATCACGAAAGTTGTCCACACCCCCAAACCTAAACTTAACATTATCCTCAATGTAGCACAACGGAACCTTTTTTGTACATAAATTGGACAATGCTTAGTAAGATTCGGACATAAGAACAACAAAAATCACAAAGACTAAAAACAACAAAGCAAAATAATTCCTAAGATCTAAGCACAATACAATCGCACTCTTAGATCTAAACAAAAATAAAAATAAAAATTACAAAAATAAACAAGCAATGCATTTATCTTTAAAGCTCATTGGTGGAAAACTTACCACCATACTACAACAACCCATAAGTACATTAAACTCAACACATGCATTCCACTTTAATTGAAGCACAAAACTAAGTCTCAATCCAATCCTCTCAAATCCAAAAATGGATGAGTCGATTGAAGAGACTTAATGTTGGGAAAGCAAAGTGTAGAAGATACCTCTTGTAGCATGCATCGCGGTCCATAGGTTGTGCAGTACATTCAACTTTTGGGGCTTGGCGCGGGTTCTTTCCCACAGAATGAAGTCGCGGACGTCCAACGAGTTCGTTCTTTCTGGTTGGAGGGCTTATTCACGCGGATACAAAGTCGCTGGTCTTCCCCATCAGTCCCGCGGGTTCTTCTCTTCTGCTCCGCTGGATCATTCCTACGGATGGAAGTCGCAGACATTCCCAAAATTCCTCCCGCGAGTTCATGACCTTCTGGTCCGCGGGTTCTTTCCCGCGGACTTGTCTCACTCAAGGTTCCCAGAGGAACTCGCGGCTTTGGGTGCGCGTATTATCCCACGAACTGAGGTTGCGGAAGGTTGTTTTTTTTTCATTTTAGCCATCTTTCTTGATTCCATACCTCAGAATCCTGCATAACACAAACAACTAAAACAAAATCAAACGCATTTGCTTGATATGAAAATAAAAACAAATAAAACAAACAAACATAACAAACTACTTTATTTGCTAAAACTAAATACGACTAACGAATATCCATATCCCCGGCAGCAGCGCTAAAAACTTTAACACGCACAAGATAGTTCTATAAACTATCGTAAATGATGGTACATGTGTGTTTATCCGCAAGTGCACAGATCGTTACAATCGCATAGCAGCAAGTACGGTTCGTTCCACAGGGAGACGAAATCCGTTAACTGTATCTAGTTCTAGTGTTTATTAAAGCATGTAAATGGAAAACAAGTGTGGTGTGGTGTGTGTGCTGTAAACTAACTAACTAGGATAGAAATGTAGCCGGGTGTCTTGGCTATCTAATTAATCTACTCCTAGAGGCAAGACACCCTAGCTACGAAAATAAAGGTGGCTGGGAGATAAACAAGATATGAAACACACATGGGACATCAGTTTACCAAACACAATATGCAATTTATGTAGATTGTTTATCATGTGAAATCCAATTAATTCAATAAAGGGTTCGTTCTCCTAATTAGGGAATTACTGAAATCATGTCATCACTCTCCAAGTCGGAAGAGTGATTGTGTCTAGGGTTTAGACCCATAAGCACAAGAACATATGAACCAAAGCTAAAGTGGCAAGGTTATGCACACACAAGCTATTTCCATTCCATAGAGCTAATAGCCATGATTATGCAAGGAATGGTTATCCAAGCACAATCTCAACTCTCAATCTCTCTAATCATTCTAAACACATACATAGTAAATCATACACCAACATATATAAACAAATGAGATATTTGATTACAACTACTCCTAATCATTTAGTTAATCTACTCCTAATCTCATCCATACATATATAACAATATATAATCATCCACACAAATGAATATCATAATAAGAGATTAATCAATATACAACCAAGGAATGAATCAATACTAAATCAAAGCAAATGATCAATACAAACATATATTAACATAGGTGTTGGTAACAAATATTCCTAAATGGGTTATACATCAATAGAAATACAAAGAGATGAGAAGTGAGAAATCACCCTTGAAGACAAGCCTCAAAAAGCTCTTCCTTTCTAATGAACATCTATGGCTCAGTTTTGACACACGAGCCTTTCCTATCTCTGCATGTCTACTCTCCATTGAAGGCTTTCCATGGAAGAAAATCCCCCATGGAAGGCTTGGAGTTGCTCTCTCTCTTTTGTGATGTAAGAGCTAAGCTCTTGGTGTTGTTTTTGGTTGGTCACCCTTAGAAAGAGAGACAAAAGGATGTATATATAGGTTGGAAGTGTGTAGGGTAAGAATGGGGATGAAAATATCTCAATGTCCTTTTATGTTGAAACAAATTATAGCACGGTGTGTATAAAGCTATCTAGAGGGGGGGGGGGGGGGAATAGATTTTACGCTTTTTACCCAATTTTTCGTGTTAGTCAAAATTACGAAAATGCCCTCAAGATAATATAAACAAGCAAGTGTAATATGGTGCGGAAATTAAAACAACACTTGGTTTTTACGTGGAAACCCTCACGGGAAAAACCACGGGCTATGTAAGTAAGCCACACTCGAACCTCGAATCCACTAAATGTGCAAACGATTACAACCTAATCCCGGAAGTAATCACACACCTACCTAATCCCGGTATGAGTGAACCTAGTCCAATTTGCTTGCGTTCTAAGCAACCTAATCCCGGATGCTACACACAAGACTTACTTTCTCTATGAAGAGAATACAACCCTAAGTGAATATATGTAAATATCCAAAATGCAACATAGAGCAAGGGAAACCCTATATGCTTATCTAAGATGATTAATATGCAATTAAGAACAATCCTAGATATCAAAACTAAATGACATGTCAATTAGTTTACCTAATCAATATTAAGCACAAAACCTAATATGCTAGCACAATACAACTTCTCAAACATACATCATACTCATCTCAATATTGTATCCAAAGCATACAAAATAATCAACAAGTAATTAATTGAGATTGCTAGATAAGAGAAACACAAAACATGTAAGATATTAGTGAAAAACTTACCAAGCAAAGTATGATGAAGATTCCATGCAAGATGACATCTAGATGATCCAAGATGATGCTAGATGATGATTGATGATCATGAAAAAGTGTTTGAGTGATTAAAATTGAGTTCTTTGTGTATTTTTCTTCTCTTGAAAAATATTCTAAGTATAGAATATGAATATGAACTCTCTTGGCTGACCTAAAGTCAAAGTGTTATATATATAGGGGCCATAAGTGAAGTGTGGTCGTTTTGAAAAACGCACCAAAAATTGCTCTGTGCGCTGGTGGCCTTGCGCTGGACGACAGGCGCAAGACCAGTGCACACGCACATTTTTGCATTGGCGCTGGACGACATGCGCTCACACAGGCGCCATACCAGCGGAGCCACACTGGGCGATCAGCGCTGGTGACCTTGCGCTGGTGTAGACCAGCGCACGACCGGCGACAGAGAACTGGACGATCTGCGCTGGTGGGCTGCGCTGGTGTGGACCAGCGCACGACCAGCGGCACGCCACTGGGCGTTTTGCGCCGGTGAGCGGCGCTGGACGTCAGGCGCAGGTGGACCAGCGCACAGCCCACAACTTTGAACCCTACAAGCAATCATGCAAGGGGAACAAAGATAAACTAAGATGCATCCTAAAAGCCTAAATGCTATGATGTTATAAACACAAGATGCAATCATTATACCAAGCAAGAAGAGATGTAAATAGGCATTGATGCACAACAAAAAGAAACACAACATACAAAGATTAAACATATGCATGAGTTGTGAGTGTGTGCAACTATCTCTTCAAGACAAGTAAGCACTTAGAGTATTACCTTTGGTGCTTGTCAATTATGAGGTCTTCAAAGGGCCTAAGCAATAACAACAACATCTAAACTACCCTTACAAAGAATCCCCACATATGGTTTGATCACGAAATAAGCCAATTAAAAACAACGGGAATCCTTACGATCTCCCCCTTTGGCTATTTCGTGACAAAACCATCACTCACATTGATTCCTCACAAAAAAAAAAAAAAACTACGGGACTACAATGATATTCTACATTACAAAGAGATAAGAGAATGCAACTTGAAGTCTTCAATCCTCTTGTAGAATAATCAATCCCTGAAAAGAGTTTCTAACATTTCTAATACAAGAAAAGTGTGAGATTAATCATGTGATAACAATACCAAGCATTTGCATTTTTAGAATTTAGGCACAACATTACCAAATGTATGCAATGTATGATAAATGCAATGCTCCCCCTCAACGGGTTACTCCCCCTCAATGTATGTTCTCCCCAAAGTGTACAATAGCTTCTATATTTTGCACCTCCCCTTACCATATCCTACTCCCCCTTTTTGTCATGATATAGGCAAAAGAGTAGTCCCCAACCGGGTCACTCATAGCAACAAGAGATAGAAGCATGCAAGATTTGCATATACATATAAGTCACTTTATGGACTTCAATTAATTTGAGAGAAACAAGGAGATTTATTTTGAGAAAATGTGTGAATCCAACATGCTTTGCATACAAGACATATAGCATTCAAGTCCAAAATACAATGGTATTTGGCAAAGCAAATGACAAAGGTTTCTAATAAGAATTCAAACCAATTTCACCAATGTCATGGGAAAAGCAAGGATATAGAGATTATTGATTTCAATTTAAGAGCAACTATATCCAACTTTATAAGCGAAACATGGCATGAGCGACTTTGCACCCTATTTGATTTTTCCGGATAAGATATCCGTATGATAGTAACCATGTTCAACTAATAAAGAAAGAGAGACATTTGGAATGTAAATTCCTTTGAATGGATACAAGATCCTTTATTCATTTTGAGTCTCATAAGCTTTCACACAAGTTTTGCATTTTAAGAATATGCAATCATCAATTCATGCTTTTCATGTGAGCATGTTATATGAATTTCATGCTTTTTCATTTGTCATTAGCATGTTATTGAAGAATCATCATGTCATGGAGATAACTATAGGTCATTCACATCATACTTCCTATGTAAATCTCCTAGTCCAAAAATGCATGTTTGAACATAAATATGACATGGATTGTAGACAAGCAAGGTTCACACTTATAGAATTTGAAAACATATATACATATGTACAACCAAGCTTACTCAAGCAATCAAAAGAAGAGGCATAAGATATTTCAAATTTTTTGCAAGATACAAGAATGCAAAATAGCTCTCTTTGCTTGAGTTCCCCATATGGGGTCAATCATAGAACATCACTCCACAAGACATACCCCAATAGATCTACTAAGAGTTTTAAATCAAGTAGCATCTAAGGGTTTAGTAAATAGGTCCGCAAGTTGATCATTAGTACCTACCTGTTCAAGTACTATGCATTTATTTTCAACAAGCTCTCTAATGAAGTGATGGCGGATGTCAATATGCTTAGTTCTTGAATGTTGCACCGGATTCTTGGAAATATTAATGGCACTCATGTTATCACAAAAGAGAGTGAGAGTACCTTGGTTGAATCCGTAATCTACTAGCATTTGCTTCATCCATATAAGTTGAGTGCATCCACTCCCCGCGGCTATGTACTCGGCTTCCGCCGTGGACAAGGAAATCGAGTTTTGCTTCTTGCAAAACCAAGACACCAAGTTGTTGCCTAGAAAGAAGCAACCGCCCGATGTGCTCTTCCTATCATCACAATTTCTTGCCCAATCCGCATCACTATATCCTACAAGACTAGGATTAGTGTCAAATGAGTACCAAATCCCATAGTTGGAAGTCCCATTCACAAAACGAATGACTCTCTTAACCGAAGAGAGATGGGACTCCTTGGGATCGGATTGGTACCTAGCACAAACTCCTACACTAAATGATATATCGGGCCTACTTGCGGTCAAATAGAGTAAGATCCCTATCATGCCACGATATAAGGTTTGGTCCACACTTTTACCGCTAGCATCCTTGCTTAGCTTCAAAGTGGTGCTCATAGGAGTGTCACAATGTTTGGCTTTTTCAAGACCAAACTTCTTCACAAGGTTTTTGGCATATTTGGCTTGGGTTATGAAGATCCCATTATCTAGTTGCCTAATTTGCAAACCTAGGAAGTAATTAAGCTCACCAACAAGACTCATCTCAAATTCATGAGACATAACATCAACAAATTGTTGGACCTTGGTGTTGTTGGTGGAGCCAAACACTATGTCATCGACATATATTTGAGCTATGAAAAGCTTATCATTGTCTCTCTTGATGAATAGTGTCTTGTCAACACTACCTTTTGTGTAGTTATTGTCAACAAGAAATTGAGTGAGGCGTTCATACCAAGCCCTCCGTGCTTGTTTCGACCCATATAGTGCCTTCTTGAGGCGATAGACATGGTTGGGGTGGTGAGCATCCACAAACCCCTTGGGTTGTTCAACAAACACTTCCTCTTGCAAGAAGCCATTGAGGAAGGCACTCTTGACATCCATTTGGTGCAATTTGAACTTGTGCACACAAGAAATGGACAAGAGAAGCCTAATAGACTCTAGACGGGCAACGGGAGCAAATGTCTCCTCAAAGTCGATACCCTCAATTTGAGAGTACCCTTGTGCTACAAGTCTAGCCTTGTTCCGCACTATGTTGCCATCCTCATCGGATTTGTTCCTAAATATCCATTTAGTGCCTATGACATTAGTGGTCTTAGGCCTAGGAACTAGAGTCCAAACCTCATTCCTTTCGAATTGGTTTAGCTCTTCTTGCATGGCAAGAACCCAAAATTCATCATGTAAGGCTTCTTCAACCTTTTTGGGTTCAATTTGAGAGGTGTAGCAAGTATAGCTAATAAGATTAGCAAGTTGACGTCTAGTCCTAACACCCTCATTTACCTCTCCAATGATATCTTCTTTATCATGGAGTTTCCTAACCCATGGAGCGGGTTCTTTAGAGTCCAAGAGAGGAACTCTAGCAATAGGTTGTGTGTCATCATTGTTGACATTAGATGTCCCAACATTAGGAGGCACCACAACCTTCTCCAAAGGAGAACTATCACTAAAAATAACCTCCTCCTCATGATCATTAGACTTGAGCCTAGTATCATCAAATACGACATTGGATGATTCCATAACACTTAGAGTCTTTAAATTGAAAACTCTATAGGCTCTACTATTCAAGGCATAGCCAATAAAGATACCCTTATCACTCTTAGCATCAAATTTGCCAAGTTGATCACGGTCATTCAAAATGTAGCATTTGCTTCCAAAAGTGTGGAAGTAGCTAACATTTGGCCTCTTGCCTTTCCATAACTCATAGGAGGTGTTTCTAGTACCGGGCCTTAGGAAGACTTTATTTCCTATATAGCAAGCCGTATTGACGGCTTCGGCCCATAGGTTCCTAGGGACATTGTTGCTAAGCAACATCACACGGGCCATCTCTTGAAGGACCCTATTTTTCCTCTCAACAACTCCATTTTGTTGAGGTGTCCTAGGAGCCGAAAACTCATGGGAGATACCTAAACCATTACAAAAGGTTTCAAAGGTAGAATTCTCAAATTCCCTCCCATGGTCACTTCTAATCCGTTTTATGCTTTTAATATTAGAGTTCATTTCATTTTAAAGTTTATTACAAAGCATTTTAAACTTATCAAAAGTTTCGGATTTTTCTCTAAGAAAATATGTCCATGTGAACCTAGAGAAATCATCAACACATACAAAAATGTATCTCTTTCCACCCAAACTTTCGGTTTGCATGGGACCCATGAGGTCCATGTGGAGAAGTTCAAGAGGCTCCTTGGTGGTTAGATACTTACCCTTTTTGTGCATGCTTTTAGTTTGCTTTCCTTGTTGGCAAGGTCCACAAACACCATTGGCTTTCTTCCCAAGCTTAGGGAGGCCACGCACACACTCGAACTTTCCAAGGGCCCGTAGATCCCTAAAGTTCATGTGGCCAAGTCTTTCATGCCACAACTCAATTTGCTCATCCATGGACACATGATTAAATACAATACTAGCTTCAAGACGATAACAATTGTCGCTAGATCTCATGCCCTTCAACAAGGTTTGTCCATCGGGTTTTAGGATTGAGCAAAAATCTTTAGAAAACAAGACGGAATATCCTTCATCACTAAGATGTGAAATGCTTATTAAATTGGCTTTCAAGCCATCAACAAATAAAGCATTGGATAAGGAGGGTAATCCGGGAACGGAAATGGTTCCTTTCCCTTTAACATTTCTTTTGGATCCATCACCAAAAGTGACATTTCCACCTTCCTCCATAACAAGAGTCTCGAAGAAACTCTTGTTTCCCCTTATGTGCCTAGAGCACCCACTATCCAAGTACCAAAAATTAGAAGAATTTGCCTTCAAGGCTATTTGTGCAACATGGCAAACATTTTCATTCTTTCTAATCCACTTAGCAACAATTTTAGCTTTCCTAGTGGTCTTTGGTACATGTGCTCTACTATTTCTAGGATCATGCAAATAAATATTTTCATTCCTAGAAACATGCATCTTGGCTCTATTCTTTCTCTTTTCAATCATGCTTTGTTTTCTACACATTTTAATATATTGAAAGCAATTTGGTCTAATATGACCATCACAACCACCAAAGTGACAAATAGGGATGAAATAAGGAATCATACCTTGCCTTTGTGCACGAATGGAAGCTTGTCCATGTCTTTGTGGATAAGTGGGTTCAATCCATCTTCGTTGTTGAACCGGTCTAGGTTGCTTCCAAGCTTGAGGTTGCATGATTGGTCTCTTTCCTTTGTGAGCCAATTTTGGAGGAGTGTTGGCTTGAGGGACCCTAGGGGGTTGAGCTTGAGATTTCCTTCTTGGTCCCATTTTCACTTGAGCATTAGAACATTGTCCTACTTCTAACTTCTTCCTAGGAGGTTGCACAAATGAAGTTTCTTCGTTCTTCAAGCTCTTGACAAACACGGTCTTGTTAGAGGTTGAGATTTTCTTGCCATCATCATACCCAAGACCTCTCTTGTCACTTGGACTCTTTCCAACACCAAGTAAATGATCAAGCTTCTTGGTGCTAGAATCTATCCTATCCAAGGACCCTTTAACTTCTACAAGTTCCCTCTTCAAGCCTTCTTCACTTCTCTTGGATAAGTCTAACTCCTCAATTAACTTATCCTCTCTCATCTTCAATCTTTCCACTTGTTCACTTAAGTGGTCATTGTGAGCCGAAAGTTCAAGGTTTTCTTCTCTCAACCTCTCAATCTTTCTTGTGCTTTTAAATGCTAAATCATTGAACTCGGCATGCTATTTAGCAAGCACCTTTTGCTCCACAAATTTCTTTTTGGAACTAGAAGAGGAGTCACTTTCTACTTCACTTGAGTCATTTTCCTCTTGACTCATTTCCTCTTTCTCACTACCACTTTTGCTCTTATGTGAGGAGGCAAAAGCTAGGAGGTTAGCCATGAGCTCTTCTTCACTTGAAGACTCATCTTCCTCATTGGAGTCATCACTACTCCCACTCCAAGTGGCGGCCATCACTTTGCTCTTCTTCTTTTCATTGTGATTAGCACATTCGGGGGCAAAGTGACCAATCCCACCACATTCAAAGCATCAGACCCCTTTCCTTTCGGTCCTCTCTTGTTTAGGCTCAAACTTCTTGAAGGAACTCTTTTTCTTCAAATCTTGTCCTCTTGACCCAAATCCCTTCTTCTTCTTGAACCCCATAACCTTGTTGAACCTTTTCACAAATAAGGCAAGGTCTTCATCCGATTCATGCTTTGCCTCCTTTGCATCCTTAGATGCTTTCAAAGCTATTCCTTTAGACTTCTTAGGAGGAGTAGTGGTGCTAGGAGCCTTCCTAGACTCATATGCAAGGAGACGCCCAATCACCTCACTTGGCTTCATATCCATGTAGCCACTATTTTCTTCTATGGCCGTCACCTTGGATTCAAACCTATCGGGGAGAGATCTCATAATTTTTTGCTTGACTCTCCTATCCGAATACGGGTCTCCGAGTTGATGGCTTTGATTTACAATGTCCATCAATTTGATTTCGAAGTCATTGAAGCATTCATACTCTCCCATCCTAAGTAGCTCAAATTGAGTTTGGAGGACTTGAAGCTTGGACTCCTTCACCGCCTCGGTTCCCTCATGTGCAACTAGAAGGATGTCCCATGCCACTTTGGCAATCTGAGTATTCTGAATAAGCTTGTACTGATTCTCATCCATAGCACACATAATGGCATGCATAGCCTTCCTATTCCACTTAGAAGCCTCAAACTCTTACGCGTTTAATTGCGCCTTAGGCTTCAAAACATCTTGTCCTCCACCCTCGGGAGTCATCATAGGGAGATCATATCCGTCTTCCACCGCCATCCATGCACGGTCATGAATTTGACATATGTAGGATTCCATCTTCCCTTTCCATTGGGAATAGTTCAATCCGGTAAGAAGTGGAGGCCTTGTGCTAGAAGCTCCTTCGTGGCCACCACCGTTTCCACCGTTTCCACTCATAGTGTTTATGAATGAATGAAATGAATGCAAATGTATGAATGATCAAAAATCACACAAAATGCAAAACACACCAAAATAAGCAAGGATCACCTATGTATGTCTAGGAACCCTCTCTGATACCAATTGAAACAAATTATAGCATGGTGTGTATAAAGCTATTTAGAGGGGGGGGGGGGGGGGGGGGTGAATAGATTTTACACTTTTTACCCAATTTTTCGTGTTAGTCAAAATTACGAAAATGCCCTTAAGATAATATAAACAAGCAAGTGTAATATGGTGCGGAAATTAAAACAACACTTGGTTTTTACGTGGAAACCCTCACGGGAAAAACCACGGGCTATGTAAGTAAGCCACACTCGAACCTCGAATCCACTAAATGTGCAAACGATTACAACCTAATCCCGGAAGTAATCACACACTGATACTGGCTTTTTCCGTCGTTAAGAAATCGCAAGGATCAAAAGATTATTCATTTAAAAAGGGGTTTCCTACGCAATGTGCTCTAAACTAGCAAAAGACTAGTAAAGCGGCAAGCGAGGGTATCGTTCCGCAGGGAGGTGTGATTCGTCAACCGTATCAAGTTCTAGAGTTTATTGTAAGCATGTAAATAGAATGTGGAAAGGTAAGAATGATGTGTGTGAAATGTATGTACAATGCGGTGTGTGTGTATAGAAAATGAAAATGAAAATAAATAAAAACAAAGAGAATATGGAAGGGTGAGAATGATGTTTAAAGTGATAAATAAAATGGTGGATAGGA
This sequence comes from Acer yangbiense, assembly GCA_008009225.1. Taxonomy (NCBI): domain Eukaryota; kingdom Viridiplantae; phylum Streptophyta; class Magnoliopsida; order Sapindales; family Sapindaceae; genus Acer; species Acer yangbiense. Next base: position 22,471,902 of record CM017765.1, on the reverse strand, counting down.
GAGATGCATGAAAATGGCCACACAAGGTTCAACAAGTTCACCATACATAAGTGCACAAATAGTTGGTTGTTAGACATTAAGGACATCCAATTTTAGTTAAGGGTTCGTTCTTGCCTCAATCCGATTTATACCCACTCATAGAGCTAACGGTTGAAGAGTGTGCCGAGAACCTCTCAAACACGAAACCGCAACCAACATATGTGAACCGATTCTACAAACAAAACTACATTGAGCCCCAATGATTGCTTCGTAATGTAAAATGGCAACGTGAAAGTCTAATGAGTGTGGAAAGAGTGATTGTATCTCCGACCATAACTCACCTAGAGCCCCTAGCATGAGATATAGCCAAAGACCAATAATTGTAACTCTAACCATGACTCACCTAGAGCCCCTAGAGTGAGAAATAGCTAAAGTCCAATTGTTTACAAGAACAATGAACCAAACCCTTCTAATATGACAATTTATAGGTTCACCCACTCTTCCTAGCTAATTAGCCAAAACTATGCCCGGAGAGCCCCTCCAAAAGCACAATCCTAACTCTAATTCACTCAAACCAATTCATGACATGCAATTTCGACCTTCCATCAACATACATACACAAATGGGATATTTGATTACAACTACTCCTACAATTAAGTTAATCTACTCCTAATCCCATCCATGAACACATATCAATTTCCAATCATCAATAAACATGCATTTCAAGATAAGAGATATATTCAACAACAATCAAGAATGAATCAAAACACAAATTGGATATAAAAACAACCATTATATATATTGAGCACAAATATAAGTTTACAAATATTCCCAAATGGGGATTACACATTTAAGAAAACAAGAAATACATAGAGAGTGAGAAATAGATACAACCCTTGAAGAAAACCTCCTCCAAGAGCTCCTTCCTTTGCTAGCTCGAAATTGACCAAAGCCCACTCCTATCTCTATGCAATCTACTCCTAAATGTGGTGGAAGATGTGTAGAAGGTGAGATGGGAGCATCCATGGAGGAAAAACCTCCATGGATGCTCTTGAAAGCTTCTCTCTCTCTTATTAGGTGAAGAAGATGAAGATGAAGAAGAAGAGGAAGTGGTATGGGGTGTGGATTCTGAAAGAATGAGGCAAAAAGGGTGTTTATATAGTGTTGGGAGTTTTAGGGCTGAAATGGGGATGAATTGACGAGTTTGCCCCTCTCATTTCGCCCAAAATCGACCTCTCGCTGGGCGATCGGCGGTTTAAACGGCGGCCTGGCCGCAGATCCCAAACCGCCGAATGGAAAATTGACATTCTGGAATTGATCGGCGGTTGGATCGGCGGTTGAATCGTGGCCGCCGAATTTGCTTCTGGACTCACTGATGTTGATCGGCGGTTTCAATTCTGCGGCCTGGCCGCAGATTGTGACCGCCGAATTCGGATTTTCTACACTTCATCCGTAAGCTGCTGGAATGCCGAGGGGATTCTGCCGCAGTCTCGTTGTCGCATTCTATCTCGACGACGGATCAACCGTGGGTACGGCTAGGCTTAGATCACGTCGTTGTCTGTGTCGACGGAGAGGCGCGACACTCAACATATACTCCATTTGATCCGTTTTTGGCTCATTTTGCTTCCCAAACGTTCCTTTATGCTCAAACACCTATTGTAGGGAATATGTACCTACACATAGCTCAAACAAAACATTATATACAAAATTACGCTCGAAAACGAGACAAATGATCGGAACTGGGGGACCTCAAATAGGTATAAAATAGTCCGATCAAATACCCCCAAACCTATCATTTGCTCGTCCTCGAGCAAAGCAAAGAGAATAAAAATATATACAACAAATAAAACTAATAAATAAAAACTAAAAATTAAGCTAGTCCACTTCCGTAGGAAACACGGTGGCACTTAGCATGTGCCACAAGCCTTTAAACCACTAGGCGATCCCTAGAGGAGGAGTTATAGTCTCCTGAGGGTTTACAGCTACGACACCCACAAACGTATACTCTGCAATAAAAGTTGAGAAGCAAATCCGCACATACCAAGCAAAGACTACACATGCATGCTAGAATCTCAAATATACCAATTAATAACAATGCATCACACAATGCAAGTATGCCAATACTTAGGATGTTTTCGGTTTACAAAACAACTACGCTCGTATGCCCAAGATAAAATTCGCCTCGACTCTAATCCTCACCGGATTTCAGTCATATTTTCACTCAGAACTTAGGCGCACTCTCTAGCAAACATATGTGATTTGGAGTTTAGGTATATGGAATCAAATATAATCACATATGAGTATTTTCCAATGACGCATATTTTCTGAAAATGGATCTCATGGAAGGAATTGAAATGCCACGAACGTGGAAAGACATGTATCGACTCACATTCCCAAGATAGACTTCCTAAGAGATCAAATGAACTTTTCCTCACTTTTATTAGGGCCAAGGTGATTTGTGGTAGTGTTTGGGATGTAAGAGATGGTGGGAGCGGGAGGGATAAAGTTACTAACCATGCTAAGGTGTGTTTACACATTACACTTTATAACAAAATTAGCTCTATTACATATTTACAATACAAGCGTTTTGGCTTTGTGCTACAATTGTACCCTTATTAGTGAGTAACTTTACCATTGAAGAACTAGAAGGCTTAAGTGTTTTATATTTCAACACTTATTCTTTTTTTTTTTTTTTTTTTTTTTTTTTTTTTTTTTTTTTAAGCCTTTGCCTAGCACAATTTACATATATTCGCATAAGTACACGCTTTTACAAAATTTAGAGCCAGCTTCTCCTAAGCTATACACCTCAACATGATCAATAACTAGGGAGTGGATATGTGTTTGGCTTCAATTTGCAATGAATATAGGGGTATGGGAGTGTTTAGGCTATTTTAGTAGTTATGCACACACTCAAGCTCAAAATCATTTCTAAAAGTCCATCTACCAAGGGAATACAAGTTTCAACAAGCAGTCCACATGAATGTTCTATGGCAATCAATGCAAAGTTGATGTACAATGAGATCACAATTAACAAAACCAAAAAAAAATCGAAGAGTGTTTAAAGAGTAGAAACATAATATACCCTCAAATTTTCGCAATTTAGGCACAATGTAGCTCACGGGTAGTCTCCACTATTTTCCTAGGCTAAACAAACATAGAAGTCTCATCCACCTCAACATCAAAAGATTGGCACTGTACAAGCAAATTTAAGCGACGCACGGAGCTAAAAGCATGCAATGGATGTCTCTATCGGCACACGAAGAAAAACAACTCAACAAAATGGACTCATTTCCATAAAAATTTAAAATTGATCGTTTTGTGCAGAGATTTGAAAATTTTCTAAACGTAATAAAAAATAAAAATAAAAATAAAAATAAACAACGAAGGTGTCCACACCCCCAAACCTAAACTCAACATTGTCCTCAATGTTGCTCAAATCATAAAATATGGACAACGTTTAGCAAAATTCAGAGATGAGAACAAAAATAAAAAGCTAACAACAATACACAACAAATCCTAAGATCTAAGCACAATACAAATCCACTCTTAGATCTAAACAAAAATAAAATTACAAACACTACAAGCATAGCATTTTAGACATTAAGCTCATGGGCAATTTCCGCCCAATTCAACAACTATCCACAAGCACTCCATTTAAACTCAAAATTCAGAGGATACCTCTTGTGGCTAGAACCAAGTAGGCCATTGTGGCGTTGCCGTTTCACTTGAGAGTTGTTGCGGTGCAATAAGCGCAAACTTACGGTTCTCTTGAGTTGTGTGGTCCATTCGACCTGAAAATATCATTTCCTTGCACAAGCACAACTCAAACAACATTAAACGCATATGCTGTAAAGAAAAATAGAAAAAACAAGTGTTTATTTTCAACATATCTAAACATAATCCGCAAAGCAATTAAATCTAAACATTTACAGAACCTAAGCTAAAACAAGAAACAATCAACGAATACGCCTCCCCGGCAGCGGCGCCATTTTGATACTGGCTTTTTCCGTCGTTAAGAAATCGCAAGGATCAAAAGATTATTCATTTAAAAAGGGGTTTCCTACGCAATGTGCTCTAAACTAGCAAAAGACTAGTAAAGCGGCAAGCGAGGGTATCGTTCCGCAGGGAGGTGTGATTCGTCAACCGTATCAAGTTCTAGAGTTTATTGTAAGCATGTAAATAGAATGTGGAAAGGTAAGAATGATGTGTGTGAAATGTATGTACAATGCGGTGTGTGTGTATAGAAAATGAAAATGAAAATAAATAAAAACAAAGAGAATATGGAAGGGTGAGAATGATGTTTAAAGTGATAAATAAAATGGTGGATAGGAGAGATGCATGAAAATGGCCACACAAGGTTCAACAAGTTCACCATACATAAGTGCACAAATAGTTGGTTGTTAGACATTAAGGACATCCAATTTTAGTTAAGGGTTCGTTCTTGCCTCAATCCGATTTATACCCACTCATAGAGCTAACGGTTGAAGAGTGTGCCGAGAACCTCTCAAACACGAAACCGCAACCAACATATGTGAACCGATTCTACAAACAAAACTACATTGAGCCCCAATGATTGCTTCGTAATGTAAAATGGCAACGTGAAAGTCTAATGAGTGTGGAAAGAGTGATTGTATCTCCGACCATAACTCACCTAGAGCCCCTAGCATGAGATATAGCCAAAGACCAATAATTGTAACTCTAACCATGACTCACCTAGAGCCCCTAGAGTGAGAAATAGCTAAAGTCCAATTGTTTACAAGAACAATGAACCAAACCCTTCTAATATGACAATTTATAGGTTCACCCACTCTTCCTAGCTAATTAGCCAAAACTATGCCCGGAGAGCCCCTCCAAAAGCACAATCCTAACTCTAATTCACTCAAACCAATTCATGACATGCAATTTCGACCTTCCATCAACATACATACACAAATGGGATATTTGATTACAACTACTCCTACAATTAAGTTAATCTACTCCTAATCCCATCCATGAACACATATCAATTTCCAATCATCAATAAACATGCATTTCAAGATAAGAGATATATTCAACAACAATCAAGAATGAATCAAAACACAAATTGGATATAAAAACAACCATTATATATATTGAGCACAAATATAAGTTTACAAATATTCCCAAATGGGGATTACACATTTAAGAAAACAAGAAATACATAGAGAGTGAGAAATAGATACAACCCTTGAAGAAAACCTCCTCCAAGAGCTCCTTCCTTTGCTAGCTCGAAATTGACCAAAGCCCACTCCTATCTCTATGCAATCTACTCCTAAATGTGGTGGAAGATGTGTAGAAGGTGAGATGGGAGCATCCATGGAGGAAAAACCTCCATGGATGCTCTTGAAAGCTTCTCTCTCTCTTATTAGGTGAAGAAGATGAAGATGAAGAAGAAGAGGAAGTGGTATGGGGTGTGGATTCTGAAAGAATGAGGCAAAAAGGGTGTTTATATAGTGTTGGGAGTTTTAGGGCTGAAATGGGGATGAATTGACGAGTTTGCCCCTCTCATTTCGCCCAAAATCGACCTCTCGCTGGGCGATCGGCGGTTTAAACGGCGGCCTGGCCGCAGATCCCAAACCGCCGAATGGAAAATTGACATTCTGGAATTGGTCGGCGGTTGGATCGGCGGTTGAATCGTGGCCGCCGAATTTGCTTCTGGACTCACTGATGTTGATCGGCGGTTTCAATTCTGCGGCCTGGCCGCAGATTGTGACCGCCGAATTCGGATTTTCTACACTTCATCCGTAAGCTGCTGGAATGCCGAGGGGATTCTGCCGCAGTCTCGTTGTCGCATTCTATCTCGACGACGGATCAACCGTGGGTACGGCTAGGCTTAGATCACGTCGTTGTCTGTGTCGACGGAGAGGCGCGACACTCAACATATACTCCATTTGATCCGTTTTTGGCTCATTTTGCTTCCCAAACGTTCCTTTATGCTCAAACACCTATTGTAGGGAATATGTACCTACACATAGCTCAAACAAAACATTATATACAAAATTACGCTCGAAAACGAGACAAATGATCGGAAATGGGGGACCTCAAATAGGTATAAAATAGTCCGATCACACACCTACCTAATCCCGGTATGAGTGAACCTAGTCCAATTTGCTTGCGTTCTAAGCAACCTAATCCCGGATGCTACACACAAGACTTACTTTCTCTATGAAGAGAATACAACCCTAAGTGAATATATGTAAATATCCAAAATGCAACATAGAGCAAGGGAAACCCTATATGCTTATCTAAGATGATTAATATGCAATTAAGAACAATCCTAGATATCAAAACTAAATGACATGTCAATTAGTTTAGCTAATCAATATTAAGCACAAAACCTAATATGCTAGCACAATACAACTTCTCAAACATACATCATACTCATCTCAATATTGTATCCAAAGCATACAAAATAATCAACAAGTAATTAATTGAGATTGCTAGATAAGAGAAACACAAAACATGTAAGATATTAGTGAAAAACTTACCAAGCAAAGTATGATGAAGATTCCATGCAAGATGACATCTAGATGATCCAAGATGATGCTAGATGATGATTGATGATCATGAAAAAGTGTTTGAGTGATTAAAATTGAGTTCTTTGTGTATTTTTCTTCTCTTGAAAAATATTCTAAGTATAGAATATGAATATGAACTCTCTTGGCTGACCTAAAGTCAAAGTGTTATATATATAGGGGCCATAAGTGAAGTGTGGTCGTTTTGAAAAACGCACCAAAAATTGCTCTGTGCGTTGGTGGCCTTGCGCTGGACGACAGGCGTAAGACCAGCGCACACGCACATTTTTGCATTGGCGCTGGATGACATGCGCTCACACAGGCGCCATACCAGCGGAGCCACACTGGGCGATCAGCGCTGGTGACCTTGCGCTGGTGTAGACCAGCGCACGACCGGCGACAGAGAACTGGACGATCTGCGCTGGTGGGCTGCACTGGTGTGGACCAGCCACGACCAGCGGCACGCCACTGGACGTTTTGCGCCGGTGAGCGGCGCTGGACGTCAGGCGCAGGTGGACCAGCGCACAGCCCACAACTTTGAACCCCACAAGCAATCATGCAAGGGGAATAAAGATAAACTAAGATGCATCCTAAAAGCCTAAATGCTATGATGTTATAAACACAAGATGCAATCATTATACCAAGCAAGAAGAGATGTAAATAGGCATTGATGCACAACAAAAAGAAACACAACATACAAAGATTAAACATATGCATGAGTTGTGAGTGTGTGCAACTATCTCTTCAAGACAAGTAAGCACTTAGAGTATTACCTTTGGTGCTTGTCAATTATGAGGTCTTCAAAGGGCCTAAGCAATAACAACAACATCTAAACTACCCTTACAAAGAATCCCCACATATGGTTTGATCACGAAATAAGCCAATTAAAAACAACGGGAATCCTTACATATGTCGGTTAGCTTGCGGGTTCAGAACCCCTGCCTCGCGGGTTTGTGCTCGTCGGTGAAAGTCGCGGTGCATTTTGGTGTTTTTCCTGTGAGTTCCATACCTTTTAGCTCGTGGTAATCATCTCGTGGCATGAAACCGTGAAGAATCCACGGGTTTGGACATTCTGATTCGCTGGAAAGAAGGCACGGAGGCAAACTTGCAAGCTTGAATGGCCATGGAGTTTGGAGGATTTGTTGGAGCTGAGAACCTTTGCATGGGAGCCTAAAAATGGGTGCAATAGAACCGCCGGGATGTGGGCTACCTATCTGGGCAGAAAACCACTAGAAAAATGGCCAGAAAACGGTCAGAAAGTGATCGAGTTATCACCGGGTTGACCGAGTCTGAACCGGGCCATACGCGGGTCAGGTTGATCCATTAGCTGGTAGAAGACGACCTGACGTCATGCTGACGCACGCAATGCCCAAAATGACGTCGTCTCTCTTGTGACGTGGCGCTGATGCTGTGCTTTGCACGGAAAATTACAATATGCACCCCTGATCTTCTCCTTAATCACCGAATATTCAATATATTCTCCAGGTTTGCACTTTGACCCCCCAATTCTCCACAATGACATAATTGCCCCTGAATTTCCCTGTTTTCTTCCGTTTAGGTTTAAAAACCCACTCTGAGGGATATTTACCTACACATAGCTAAAACACATATTATATACAAAAAAGTGCTCGGAAACGAACATAAAAGCTAGGAAATGGGAGCGCTAAATGTGAACATTTGAAGCGTGATCAAGCTACACATAGTTACAAATAGGAAAATAAAGTAATAAATAAGGAAATCACCATTAGGTCCCCCTTCTTTAATGTTTAATCCTTTCTCTCCTTAGATGCTCCTTTGTGCAAGAGTGTGGGTGAATGTCAAATGGTGAGTGACTAAGGTAATAAAGTGAAGAAAATGGCAAGAGAGGAATGGTTTAGTGAGGTAAAATAGATTAGATGTTGAGTGTTTGATGGAAAAGGTAGTTCAAGGTTAGAAATAGAGGAAGTTGAAAGTGGGAATCATGGAAGAGAAGCTAGGTCTAAAAATGCTAAGTAAAAATGTGCTTAGAAAATATGTGTCTCCTTTCAAACTCAGAGAAGAAGAATATTTATAGTGGTCTTGGATTTGCGCTGAAAATTGCTTGGAAAGCTGATGTGGCGAGATTGTCGCTATTTTTGTTGCCATGGCGACCTCGTGGCGACAAACGGTTACGTGTTCTAAGATTCACTTGTCACCACCAAACTCATCTTTTTCGCCATGGTGCAAACAGCGACATATAAAGAAAATGAGAGATGTAGCCATTTGCCTTTCAATGTCACCATGGCGACAACACCTGATGCTTTCTTCTTAGAATAAATTCTTTTGTCACCATGGCGACCTTAGGGCGACATTATGGCAACAATTGTGCTATGAAAAAGCACCTCCTTTTCGCCATGGTGACCTAGCTTTGGTAAGTGGCGAAAATGCCCTGTTTCACATCTTTATGCTCCTTTTTGCACCAAGTTCCTCCTCTTCTTCACAAATGCCCTTGAGGCCTAATAAAACCTGAAACACTGGATTTGACAACATTAAATACGGGGAAACGCCCGAGAATGAAGCATAAAGAATAGGAAATAAGGGTACAAAATCGTACCATATTTGGTTCGATCAAATACCCCCAAACATATCTTTAGCTCGTCCTCGAGCAAAACAATCATCAATTAACCCCTAAGATTTTCATCAAGATAGCCCACAATTTTTCAAATAAGTTCAAATCATCGTAGCAAGGTTTTACCAGCCATTGATTGATAAGCGAAACCAAAGAACGAAGAGATTAGAACAATGATGCACTAGTGAGGACCTATTCATGTAAGAGAATGTCAAGTAAAAATTAAGAGCATGCCACTCTAGATATGATTGCACGCAGCGCGATCTTACATTCAAAATGCCTAAGCTTCAAAGCAAAGGTACTATTCAGTTTAGAATGTAATTCACCTTGACAGCTAGTAATTGCCGGATTCTTTCGTTTCTTCTCTCATATTCCTAAGCTTTCCTCAAAAATACATATGCAATATGAGTTAATTCATGAATATCAAATTGATTGCATATGATGTCATTTAAAACGCAATTTCTGAAAAATGAGGTCCCATGAATGGAGTTGTAAATCTTGAATTAGAAAGAACATACGGAAACCAAAATTCACAAAATGGACATCCCTGAAGATCGTGAAGGTTTTTCTTTGGTTGTAACGGGGCTTAGTTGAAGGGTGAGTCAAATAATGGGGCAATAGATAACAAGGAACCTAATGATTATACTTTAGGCATACATTCTAATTACAAGTTCCACTTTCTTCACACATTCATTTACGCCTTTGGCGCCCATTGCTTACAATATCATTTCAAATGCATATTCACTACTCAACTTTTCTTGAGCAGCCTATTCAATATTAACCCTTTATCTAAGCCAATTGTGCCTAATTCATATTTTTCTTTTTATTTTATCTTTTTCTTGGCTTTGCCTTTCTTTTCTTTTCTTTTGTATACATCTTTTTCATTTCAATCTTTTTCTTTTCTTTTTCTTTTTCTTTTTCTTTTCCTTTGCTTTTCTTTTTCTTTTCTTTTTATCTTTGCTTTTTATCCACTCTTGCATTTCAATACTCTTTACACAAAAATACATGCCTAGGTACATGTATCAACATTTTCTCATAAAAGAGCTTACATTCATAACCTAAGCCTTAGCAAAATCATTTGGTTGAGGTAAGTCAATTATGTAGGCTATATGGTTAATTTAGATGTGGTTTACAAAATGAAAAGCTTAAGATGTATTTGGCTTCGAAAGGGCTTAGGAGCACACACATTTAGAGGGTATGGAAGTATTTAGGCCAATTTACGGTTTTCTTCACATGCATTGCCTAAAGTCCTTTCTAAAAGTTTGTCCGTAAGTAAATCAAAGCATCCACAAGTAGTCCATAATATTCTATGACATTCAACATTTGAGACCTATACATACTTAAAAGAGTGTTTGAGAGTGAGTATTTAAAGAGTGAATTTTTGACAACTCAAAATAAGCTTTTTTCAAGCCGTGTTTGTGATCCTTTCGGGAATCTCCACTATTAATTCTTAGCCTTCAAGCAACAATGATAATCCACCCTAACATTATGAGAAAAAGATTAATGTGCTTTGTTCAATGAAGTCCCAAATGACATGACATTAATTTAAACCAAACAATGGCAAAGATGCACAATTCCTCACTAATCATGTAAATCATAATCTCAAAAAGCAAAGTATGCTCAATATGGCATTATCGCAAAAATTTGAAAATTTTAAAAAGTTTGGCTCAAATTTGTAAAACAAGCAAAGTGAGTAAATGGTGTTGTGCAATTGTACCCCTAAACCTAAATTGGACATTGTCCTCAATGTTCATGGGAGGTTGAATTTAACCCACACATCCAAAGCAAAGAAAGCATATATGACCTCAAATAATCAAAGAATTTCCAAAAATTCGGCAAAGTGCCTTCTCATCCTAATATGCATAAATTCATCCTAAAAGGATGCATAAGCATGAATAGCATATTCTCAATATTCCTATCATCCAAAAATTCATCAATTAAGCACAAATATCCTAAATTACTACCAAAAATTCATCGCACACCCTTATTTTAATCAACAACAAAACAAGAAGCGGAAATGAAATAAAATGAAAAATACGAGCCTAAAGATAAAAGCGAATGCGATAATGAAATGAATAATAAAAACAAGGAAATAAAACTAGAGTGCTCAAAATATCCATATCCAAATCCAAATCAAAATATGATGCACATGTGATAGTTCAAAAGTAATGTCTAGATGATGTTTGTGGAATCACTCTGACTCCTCATCAGACTGCTCTGGCTCAACTCTACCCTTCCCTCTCGGGTCCTTCCTCATTTTCTCTCTAGCCGTAGCCACTCTCCGGGCCTGCTCCTCTCTCCATCTCCTATGTGCAGCTGCCTCATCCACTAGAGGACCTCTTGTAGAACGAACTCCCTGATCGGTGAATGAACGGGCTAAAGCTATCTCTAATTGGGCTGCCTCCTCAGCGGCTGATCGTGTAGTCTGTAGGACAAGGTCTGGTGCAATAACACTGGGTCCTGCTACTGTGGCTGGAACAAATGGAGTCTCTGTGACTGGCTCAGTAGTCCTCCTAGGTCTTCTGACATATGGAGTGAGTCTTAACTCCTGACGAAGCTCTGTGAAGCTCATAATCACGATCTCACTCAAATCCCTAATCAGACTCTCTAAGGTCGTCTGCCTAGTAGTAATGTTTGATTGCCTCCTCTCTAGGGCCTTCTACCTAGCTTCCAAAACCAAACCATCAGCATGTAGAATATCAAAGTCAGCGGTCTGAGTGCCTATGATGCGCTCTAGACCATCTAAAATCCGAAGACCTAAAGGCTGACTAGGATCATCAACAACAGCAGGGGGTCCATCATCCACATCATCATCCTTAAAATGCTCTTCATCCGAAATAACTCTATCAAACTCTACCTCGGCACTCGTGCCAGCCTCTGATCTAGGCACTCTCTTTCGCTTCCTAGCAGGTGGTCTCTCCGGATCTCCGGGCCTCCTAAATCCACGCTTGCTTAGCAAGCGACGCCAAGTAGATAAATCCATATCAGATGTAGAGGGTCTAAGCTCATCCCTAGATAAATCCATGCCTGCCAATCTGCACCCCACTGTAATCAGGCACGGAAAAGGAAGAATATCTGACTCTAACTCATTCCGCTCAATCCTCTAAATCTCCATTTTTATTATAATACCTACATCAATGAGCTGCCTCTCCATGATACAATGCAAAATTCGGGCTGCCTCAAATGAGACTGTAGACCTGTAGGAAACTGGCCTAAGAGATGAGGTGATGAAGACGTGCCAAAATGCGAGTTCAATTCTCAAGTTGGACTGCTTGAGAGCATGTCCCCTAGCCATCCAAAGTATCATAGGTGTGATCGTCAACATGTTTGCGAAGTCTACCGAATTTCTAACATATAATGGGTTTGTGGTAATCCCCTCTACCATGTGCTCTCGCAACTCATCGAAATCCAATAGTGTGGTCCCAAAATAAATGTTTATGTCCCTAGCGTTCATATAAATAGGAACTGTAAGGTTCCCATTTGTTGATTGACTCATTTTGTGGACAAACCACATGTTGGGGTTCTTTGTAAGGGTAGCCTAGGTATCGGTTTTATTGTTCGAAGCCCTTTTGAAGACCTCATGTTGATAAGCACCAAAGGTAAATTTTTATGTGCTTACTTGTCTTGAAGAGATAGTTGCACACACTCACAACTCATGCATATGTTTAATCCTTGTATGTTGTGTTTATTTGTGTTGTGCATTAATGCTAATTTTCATCTTTTGCATGATTAGTTTGATTGCTTATTGCATTGCCCATTGTCTTGTCTTGCATAACATTGGATTTCATGCATTGCAAAGGGCGCTGTTCAAAGCACTCTACAAAGCGCTGTTCTGAACAGTGCCCACAAGACCTGATGCAAAAATGGTCTTTTTAATGCATTAGGTCTGATGCATTTTGGATGGGCGCTGTACGAGCGCTGTACAAAAGCGTTGTTCGTACAGCGCCTGATTAAGACCTGATTGCAATTGTGTTTTAAATGCATCAGGTCTGATGCATTTTGAGTGGGCGCTGTACGAGCGCTGTACAGAAGCGCTGTTCGTACAGCGCCACTCTGTTTTCCCAAGAGAACAGAGTTGGGGTGCTGTACAGGCGCTGTACAAGAGGTGCTTTATGTACAGCGCCCAAGGCAAATATTAGGCCAACTTATCAAAATGACCACACCTTGATTTGGGCCCCTATATATATGCCACTTTGACTTTAGGTCAATTAAGAGAGTTCATATTCAGATTTCATACTTAGGATATTTTTTCAAGAGAAGAAAATTTTCCAAGAACTCAAATTTTATTCACTCAAACACTTTTTCATGATCATCAATCATCATCTAGCATCATCCTAGATCATCTAGATGTCTCTTTGCATGGATTCTTCATCATACTTTGCTTGGTAAGCTTTTCACTAATATCTTACATATTTTGTGTTTTTCTTAACAAGCAATCTCAATTTATTACTTGTATGATTTTCATATATCTTTTGATACAAGATTGAGATTAGTGTGATGTATGTTTGAGAAGTTGTATTGTGATAGCTAATTAGGTTTGGTGCTTAATCTTGATTAGCTAAACTATTTGATTGAACATGTCATTTAGTTTTTAATATCTAGGATTGTTCTAATTGCATATTAATCATCTTAGATAAGCATATAGGGTTTCCTTTGCTCTATGTTGCATTTGAATATTCATATATTCACTTAGGGTTTTATTCTCTTCATTGAGAAAGTAAGTCTTGTGTGTAGCTTCCGGGATTAGGTTGCTTAGATCGCAAGCAAATTGGACTAGGTTCACTCATACCGGGATTAGGTAGGTGTGTGATTACTTCCGGGATTAGGTTGTAATCGTTTTACACATTTAGTGGATTCGAGGTTCGAGTGTGGCTTACTTACTAGCCCGTGGTTTTTCCCGTGAGGGTTTCCACGTAAAAATCAAGTGTTATTTAATTTCCGCATTTTATACTTGATTTATTGCTTTATCTATTTAGGGGTAATTTCATAATTTTGACTAACACGAAAAATTGGGTAAAAAGCATAAAATCTATTCACCCCCCTCTAGATAGTTTTATACACACCGTGCTATAATTTGTTTCAATTGGTATCAGAGCGGGTTCCTAGACATACATAGGTGATCCTTGCTTTTTGGTGTGTTTTGCATTTTGTGTGATTTTGTATCATTCATACATTTGCATTCATTACATTCATTCATAAACACTATGAGTGGAAACGGTGGAAATGGTGGTGGCAACGAAGGTGCTTCTAGCACAAGGCCTCCACTTCTTACCGAATTGAACTATTCCTAATAGAAAGGGAAGATGGAATCCTACATATGCCAAATTCATGACCGTGCATGGATGGCGGTGGAAGACGGATATGATCTACCCAAGATGACTCCCGATGGTGGAAAAGAAGAAGTATTGAAGCCAAAGGCGCAATGGAACGCGCAAGAGTTTGAGGCTTCAAAGTGGAATAGGAAGGCGATGCATGCCATCTTGTGTGCTATGGACGAAAATCAATACAAATTGATTCAAAATACTATGATAGCTAAGGAGGCTTGGGACATCCTAGAGATTGCACATGAGGGAACTGAAGTGGTGAAGGACTCTAAGCTTCAAGTCCTCCAAACTCAATTCGAGATGCTTAAGATGGAGGAGAATGAATGCTTCAACGACTTCGAGATCAAGTTGATGGACATAGTCAACCAAAGTCATCAACTTAGTGATCCATATTCGGATAGGAGAATCAAGCAAAAGATTATGAGATCTCTTCCGGATAGGTTTGAATCAAAAGTAACGGCTTTAGAAGAAAATAGTGGATACAAGGATATGAAGCCGAGTGAGGTGATTGGGAGACTTCTAGCTTATGAGTCTAGGAAGGGTTCTATCTCCACACCTCCTAAAAAGCAAAAAGGAATTGCTTTGAAAACCTCCAAGGATGAAAAAGGAGGCAAAGAAGATTGACTCGGATGAAGACCTTGCCTTGTTTGTAAAAAGGTTCAACAAGGTTATGAAGTTTAGAAGAAAGGGCTTTGGATTAAAAGGTCAAGATTTGAAGAAAAAATGGCTTTTTCAAGAAGCTTGAACCCAGGCAAGAAAGGACCGAAAGGAAAGGGGTCCGATGTTTCGAGTGTGGTGGCATAGGTCACTTTGCCCCCGAGTGTGCAAATCATAATGAGAAGAAGAAGGGAAAAGTGATGGCCGCCACTTGGAGTGGAAGTAGTGATGACTCCTATGAGGGAGATGAGTCTTCGGATGATGAAGAGCTCATGGCTAATCTTCTAGCTTTTGCCTCCTCCCATAAAAGCAAAAGTGCTAGTGAGAGAGAGGAATTGAGTCAAGAGGAAAATGACTCAAGTGGAGAAGAAAGTGATTCATCTTCTAACTCCATAAATAGTTTTGTGGAGAAAAAGGTGCTTGCTAAATACCATGCCGAGTTTAATGATTTAGCAATCAAGAGCACAAGAAAGATCAAGATGTTGAGAGAAGAAAATCTTGAGCTTTTATCTCATAATGACCACTTAAGTGAACAAGTGGAAAAATTCAAGAAGATGGAAGATAAGCTAAAAGAGGAGTTAGTCTTATCTAGGAGGAATGAAGAAAGTCTAAAGAGGGAGCTTGAGAAAGTAAGAGAATCTATGACTAGGATGGATTCTAGCACCAAGAAACTTGACCATATGCTTGGTGTTGGAAAGAGTCCATGTGACAAGAGGGGTCTTGGGGTATGAAGATGGCAAGAAGATCTCAACCTCTAACAAGACCGTGTTTGTCAAGAGTTTAAGGAACGAAGAAACTTCATTTGTGCAAATTCCTAGGAAGAAGTTAGAAATAAGACAATGTTCAAATGCACAAGTGAAGATGGGGCCAAGAAGGCAACCTCAAGCTCAACCCCCTAGGGTCCCTCAAGCCAACATTCCTCCACAATTGGCTCATAAAGGAAAGAGACCAATCATGCAACCTCAAGCTTGGAAGCAAGCAAGACCGGTTCAACAACGAAGATGGATTGAACCCACTCAACCACAAAGACATGAACAAGCTCACATGCATGCTCAAGGACAAGGTATGATTCCTTATTTTATTCCTACATGTCATTTCTGTGGATTTGATGGTCATATTAGACCACATTGCTTTCGGTATATTAAAATGTGCAAAACTAGAAGCATGATTGAGAAGAGAAAGAATAGAGCCAAGATGCATGTTCCTAGGAATGATAAAATTGTTATGCATGATCCTAGGAAGAGCCCAATTACCAAAGACCACTAAGAAAGCAAATATTGTTTCTAGGTGGATTAGAAAGAATGAAAATGTTTGCCATGTTGCTCAAATAGCCTTGAAGGCAAATTCTTCTAATTTTTGGTATTTAGATAGTGGGTGCTCTAGGCACATGACAGGAAACAAGAGTTTCTTCGAGACTCTTGTTATGGAGGAAGGAGGATATGTCACTTTTGGTGATGTATCCAAAAAGAAAGTTGTAGGGAAATGAACCATTTCCGTTCCTGGATTACCCTCCTTATCCGATGCTTTATTTGTTGATGGCTTGAAAGCCAATTTAATAAGCATTTCACATCTAAGTGATGAAGGATATTCCGTCTTGTTTTGTAAAGATGATTGCTCAATCCTAAAGCCCGATGGACAAACCTTATTGAAAGGTATGAGATCTAGCGACAATTGCTATTGTTTTGAAGCTAGAATTATCTCAAACAATGTGTCCATGGATAAGCAAATAGAGTTGTGGCATGAAAGACTTGGCCACATGAACTTTAGGGATTTAAGAACCCTTGGAAAGTTTGATTGTGTGTGTGGCCTCCCTAAGCTTGGGAAGAAAGCCAATGGAATTTGTGGACCTTGTCAACAAGGAAAACAAACCAAGAGCATGCACAAAAAGGGCAAGTATCTCTCCACCAAGGAGCCTTTAGAGCTTCTCCACATGCATCTCATGGGTCCTATGCAAACCGAGAGTTTAGGTGGAAAGAGATACATTTTTGTTTATGTTGATGATTTCTCTAGATTTACATGGACATATTTTCTTAGAGAAAATTCCGAAACTTTTGATAAGTTTAAAATGCTTTGTACTAAAATACAAAATGAAATGAATTCTAACATTAAAAGCATTAAACGGATTAGAAGTGACCATGGGATGGAATTTGAGAATGCCTCTTTTGAAAGCTATTGCAATAGCTTAGGCATCTCCCATGAGTTCTCGGCTCCTAGGACACCTCAACAAAATGGAGTTGTTGAGAGGAAGAATAGGGTCCTTCAAGAGATGGCCCGAGTGATGTTGCTTAGCAACAATATCCCTAGGAACCTATGGGCCGAAGTCGTCAATACGGCTTGCTATGTAGGGAATCGTGTTTTCCTAAGGCCCGGATCTAGAAACACCTCCTATGAGTTATGGAAGGGTAGGAAGCCAAATGTTAGCTACTTCCACACATTTGGAAGCAAATGCTACATTTTAAATGACCCTGATCAACTTGGCAAATTTGATGCTAAGAGTGATGAGGGTATCTTTATTGGCTATGCCTTGAATAGTAGAGCTTATAGAGTTTTCAACTTGAAGACTCGAACCGTCATGGAATCATCCAATGTTGTCATTGATGATACTAGGCTCAAGTCGAATGACCATGAGAAGGAGGAAGTTTTAGAGGATGACTCTCCTTTGGAGAGGGTTGTGGTGACTCCCAATGTTGGGACCTCCAATGACAATAATGAAGTCACACAGCCTATTACTAGAGTCCCTTTCTTGGACTCTAATGAACCCGCTCCATGGGTTAGAAGACTCCATAACAAAGAGGATGTTATTGGAGATGTGAATGAGGATGTTAGGACAAGGCGTCAAATAGCTAATCTCATTAGCTTTACATGCTACACCTCTCAAATTGAACCCAAAAAGGTTGATGAAGCCTTGAATGATGAGTTTTGGGTTCTTGCCATGCAAGAAGAGCTAAACCAATTCGAAAGGAATGAGGTTTGGACTCTAGTTCCTAGGCCTAAAAGCACTAATGTGATAGGCACCAAATGGATTTATAGGAACAAATCCGATGAGGATGGCAACATAGTGCGGAACAAGGCTAGACTTGTAGCACAAGGGTACTCTCAAATTGAGGGTATTGATTTTGAGGAGACATTTGCTCCCGTTGCCCGTTTAGAGTCCATTAGGCTTCTCTTGTCCATTTCTTGTGTGCACAAGTTCAAATTGCACCAAATGGATGTCAAGAGTGCCTTCCTCAATGGCTTCTTGCAAGAGGAACTGTTTGTTGAACAACCCAAGGGGTTTGTGGATGCACACCACCCCAACCATGTCTATCGCCTCAAGAAGGCACTATATGGGTTGAAACAAGCACCGAGGGCTTGGTATGAGTGCCTCACTCAATTTCTTGTTGACAATAACTACACAAGAGGTAGTGTTGACAAGACTCTATTCATCAAGAAAGACAATGATGAGCTTTTCATAGCTCAAATATATGTTGATGATATAGTTTTTGGCTCCACCAACAACACCAAGGTCCAACAATTTGTTGATGTCATGTCTCATGAATTTGAGATGAGTCTTATTGGTAAGCTTAGTTACTTCCTAGGTTTGCAAATTAGGCAATTAAATGATGGGATTTTCATAACCCAAGCCAAATATGCCAAAAACCTAGTGAAGAAGTTTGGTCTTGAAAATGCCAAACATTGTGATACACCCATGAGTACCACCTTGAAGCTAAGTAAGGATGCTAGTGGTAAAAGTGTGGAACAAACTCTATATCGGGGCATAATAGGTAGCTTGCTTTATTTGATCACAAGTAGGCCTGATATATCTTTTAGTATGGGTGTGTGTGTTAGGTACCAAGCGGATCCCAAGGAGTCCCATCTCTCTTCCGTAAAGAGAATCATTCGCTATGTGAATGGGACTTCCAACTATGGGATTTGGTATTCGTTTGACACTAATGCTAGTCTTGTAGGCTTTAGTGATGCGAATTGGGCAGGAAATTGTGATGATAGGAAGAGCACATCGGGCGGTTGCTTCTTCCTTGGCAACAACTTGGTGTCTTGGTTTTGTAAGAAGCAAAACTCGATTTCCTTGTCCACGGCCGAGGCCGAGTATATAGCCGCGGGGAGTGGATGCACACAACTCCTATGGATGAAGCAAATGCTAGTAGACTACGAATTCAACCAAGGTACTCTCACTCTCTTTTGTGATAACATGAGTGCCATTAATATTTCCAAGAATCCGGTGTAACATTCTAGAACTAAGCATATTGACATCCGCCATCACTTCATTAGAGAGCTTGTTGAAAATAAATGCATAGTACTTGAACATGTAGGTACTAATGATCAACTTGCGGACCTATTTACTAAACCCTTAGATTCTACTCGATTTAAAACGCTAAGTAGATCTATTGGGATATGTCTTGTGGAGTGATGAGTTTTGTATTTGACCCCATATGGGGAACTCAAGCAAAGAGAGTTATTTTGCATTCTTGTATCTTGCAAAAAATTCTAAATAACTTATGCGTCTTCTTTTAATTGTTTGAGTAAGCTTGGTTGCACATATGTATATATGTTTTCAATTCAATAAGTGTGAACCTTACTTGTTTACAATCCATGTCATATTTATGTTCAAACATGCTTTTTTTGGACTAGGAGATGTATATAGGAAGTATGATTTGAATGACCTATGATTATCTCCATGACATGATGATTATTTAATAACATGCTAATGTCAAATGAAAAAGCATGAAATTCATATAACATGCTCACATGAAAAGCATGAATTGATGATTGCATATTCTTAAAATGCAAAACTTGTGTGAAAACTTATGAGACTCAAAATGAATAAAGGATCTTGTATCCGTTCAAAGGAATTTATATTCCAAATGTCTCTCTTTCTTTATTGGTTGACCATGGCTACTATCATACGGATATCTTATCCAAAAAAATCAAATAGGGTGCAAAGTTGCTCATGCCATGTTTCACTTATAAAGTTGGATATAGTTGCTCTTAAATTGAAATCAATATATTCTATATCCTTGCTTTACTCATGACATTGGTGAAATTGGTTTAAATTCTTATTAGAAACCTTTGTCATTTGCTTTGCCAAATACCATTGTTTTTGGACTTGAATGCTACATGTCTTGTATGCAAAGCATGTTTGATTCACACATTTTCTTTCAAATAAATCTCCTTGTTTCTCTCCAATTAATTAAGATGCATAAAGTGACTTATATTAATTATGCAAATCTTGCATGCTACTATCTCTCGTTGCTATGAGTGACCCGGTTGGGGACTACTCCTTTGCCTATATCATGACAAAAAGGGGGAGTAGTATATGGTAAGGGGAGTTGCAAAATATAGAAGCAATTGTGCATATTGGGGAGAACATTCATTGAGGGGGAGTAACCCGTTGAGGGAGAGCATTGCATACATATACATTTCATAATGTTGTGCCTAAACTTTTAAAATGCTAATGCTTGTTTTTGTTCTCACTTGATTAATCTCACATTTCACTTGTTTTGGAAAATATAGAAATCTTATTTTCAGGGCTTGATTATTCTACAAGAGATTGAAGACTTGAAGTTTTATTTTCTTATCTCTTTGTGTTGTAGAAAATCATAGTTGTCCCATAGTTTCTAATTCTTTGTGAGGAATCAATGTGAGTGGTGGTTTTATCACGAAATAGCCAAATGGGGAGATTGTAAGGTTCCCATTTGTTGATTGGCTCATTTCGTGGACAAACCACATGTTGGGGTTCTTTGTAAAGGTAGCCTAGGTATCGGTTTTATTGTTCGAAGCCCTTTTGAAGACCTCATGTTGATAAGCACCAAAGGTAAATTTCTATGCGCTTACTTGTCTTGAAGAGATAGTTGCACACACTCACAACTCATGCATATGTTTAATCCTTGTATGTTGTGTTTATTTGTGTTGTGCATTAATGCTAATTTTCATCTCTTATTGCATGATTAGTTTGATTGCTTATTGCATTGCCCATTGTCTTGTCTTGCATAACATTGGATTTCATGCATTGCAAAGGGCGCTCTACAAAGCGCTGTTCTGAACAGCGCCCACAAGACCTGATGCAAAAATGGTCTTTTTAATGCATCAGGTTTGATGCATTTTGGATGGGCGCTGTACGAGCGCTGTACAAAAGCTCTGTTTGTACAGCGCCCGATCAAGACCTGATTGCAATTGTGTTTTAAATGCATCAGGTCTGATGCATTTTGAGTGGGCGCTGTACGAGCGCTGTACAGAAGCGCTGTTCGTACAGCGCCACTCTATTTTCCCGAGAGAACAGAGTTGGGGCGCTGTACAAGAGGCGCTCTACATATAGCGCCCAAGGCAAATATTAGGCCAACTTATCAAAATGACCACACTTTGATTTGGGCCCCTATATATATGCCACTTTGACTTTAGGTCAATTAAGAGAGTTCATATTCAGATTTCATACTTAGGATATTTTTTCAAGAGAAGAAAATTTTCCAAGAACTCAAATTTTATTCACTCAAACACTTTTTCATGATCATCAATCATCATCTAGCATCATCCTAGATCATCTAGATGTCTCTTTGCATGGATTCTTCATCATACTTTGCTTGGTAAGCTTTTCACTAATATCTTACATATTTTGTGTTTTTCTTAACAAGCAATCTCAATTTATTACTTGTATGATTTTCATATATCTTTTGATACAAGATTGAGATTAGTGTGATGTATGTTTGAGAAGTTGTATTGTGATAGCTAATTAGGTTTGGTGCTTAATCTTGATTAGCTAAACTATTTGATTGAACATGTCATTTAGTTTTTAATATCTAGGATTGTTCTAATTGCATATTAATCATCTTAGATAAGCATATAGGGTTTCCCTTACTCTATGTTGCATTTGAATATTCATATATTCACTTAGGGTTTTATTCTCTTCATTGAGAAAGTAAGTCTTGTGTGTAGCTTCCGGGATTAGGTTGCTTAGATCGCAAGCAAATTGGACTAGGTTCACTCATACCGGGATTAGGTAGGTGTGTGATTACTTCCGGGATTAGGTTGTAATCGTTTTACACATTTAGTGGATTCGAGGTTCGAGTGTGGCTTACTTACTAGCCCGTGGTTTTTCCCGTGAGGGTTTCCACGTAAAAATCAAGTGTTATTTAATTTCCGCATTTTATACTTGATTTATTGCTTTATCTATTTAGGGGTAATTTCGTAATTTTGACTAACACGAAAAATTGGGTAAAAAACATAAAATCTATTCACCCCCCCTCTAGATAGTTTTATGCACACCGTGCTATAATTTGTTTCAGGAACCCCTCTAACCAAAATAGGACCACCTCTCATGAACTCACCGGGGTTCATCCCCGCATAAAACTCCCTTACGAGTCTCTCACTGTAACCAGGAGGAGTGGCTGCTAATCCTCCCCATCCCATGTCAGTTACTATTGTCGGGATGGGGGTGTTCACCAATTCTGTCAAACTTATTCCCCTCTCAGGCCAAATCTTTTTTTCACTGAATGTCTCCATTTTGTCATCAAAGTCCCTATTCAACGTACACTATAAAGCCGTCTTCTTCCTTGGTGTTAGGGCCTTCTACCTTTGTCTCCCTTACTTGGCAATTTCATCTTGGGTGCCATTGTATCACAAATTCAGATATCCCAATGTTAGGCAAAAATCTGGCAGCACAAAAATGCTTCACAACAATACCACACTCCTAAAGTGCTCATCAATCAGTCACAAACACACCACCAATGCTCCAACACTCCAATATACAAAATAAATCCACAAAATCCAATCCTAGGCACTACTCACTTCAAATCAAACTCAAAACCACCCCTAAGATATCTAGATGCAATGTAGAACGAATGTGAATTGAAAAATCGAAGAACTAGAGTGTTGGCTTACCAATTTCGGCGGTTTCGTGCGTGTCATGGCTTGGGAACTTGAGAGAATTTGAGAAGAGGGATTTTTGTGTGTGTGGCGTTCTGATTTATAGCAACCACTTATATATGATGTTCGTCCTATGTCGCCATTTGGATGTCGCTCTTTGTCGTGGCGACACCATGGCGACACTACACAATTTAGTTGGCTATTTGTTGCATGTTGTCGCCATTTGTGCTTATGGCAACAACGAATTTTCTCATAGCGACATCAATCAGGTTTGTTTCTGTTGCCCTTTGTGCCTCTCTGTCGCCATAGCGACATCTCATGGCGACAACGAATTCTTCATCAAGTGAATGTCGCCATTTATATTGTCTCTATTTGTCTATGGCGAAAAAACAACGACAATCATTTAGTGGCCATACTGAGTGCATTTTTGGATTGGTTCTTGCAATACTTCGCCAAATACAATCATAAGTACACAATACACAAACAAGGACATTGAAACACTTATTTAAAAACTAAACAAGCAAAAAGAAACACAACAAAAGCTAAAATAAAACACACACAAACTTTATTCAAAGCATAAAATGTAAAAGTGCAAGTCTGCACTACCACATCCTATCATGCAAATTGGGACTGTAATGCTCATCACAAGGGTCAACTAAGCATTCATTCATCTTTCTCTTGACTACCCAAATTGGTCCCCTAGATTCAATCCGAACTTGGTTCACCAAATCCTTCCTAACCCAAATTTTCTTAACATGGTTAGGTCTCATCCTAGGTCTAGCTTGTTTATGATTAGCATGCTTCAAAAATTCAAAACACCTAGATTTAACATGACCCTTCCTATGACAAAAATAACAAGATAGGGAAGAGAAAGGAATTCTCTCTTTTTGAATTGGAGAATGAGGCTTAGAGTGACCCTCCATGGTGAGTGTCTTGATGGCTTGGTCCATCCGGTTTATCTCCACCAAATGGTCACACTCCTTCACCTTGGCAATCTTCAATGCCAACTCTTTCTTGCTCAACTCCTCTTTGACTTCCTCTATTGTCTTGTTCTTGGCTTCAACAATCATGAGGGTCTTTCTCATCTTCATTGAGGATTCTTCCTCAAATTCTTCAGTGAGCTTGGCTAAGTCTTCAAGCTCTTGCACCGTTGACTCACTTTCTAATGTAAAAGACTCGTTGACCTTCTTCCATTTGTGATTCTTCTTTGAAAGGTCTTCCATTTTCTTTTCAAGAGCGTACTTCTCTACTTTAAGCACCTCAACTTCGAGCATAAGCTCTTGATTAGTGTTCTTGAGTCCTTCAATCTCATAATCACCTATACTCTATTCATCTTCTTGGCTATTTCCTTCATACAGTCGAACCAAGTTGCTCACTTTTCCTCTTTTTACCTCCGGTGGTTGCACATCCACCACATCGTAACTCCCAATGCTCTTTAGATCATCATTGCAAGCGATGGAAACAAGTTCAAGCTCTCTCTTAGATGAGTGTATCATGACTCTTCTCTTGTATACATCAATCTTCATTCGAGCGGTTGCCATAAAAGGTCTACCTAGAAAAACTTGCCAATTTGCTACAACGTTGGATTTTTCTTCAATGTTTAACACCACGAAATCAGTCGGGACCACTATTCCATCCACTAGAATAGGAATATCTTTTATCTCTCCATGTGGTGCTTGAGAAGTTCTATCCGCCAACATAAGTTTATTCCTAATTGGTTCTAGTCCTATCAATCCTAACTTCTCATACAATGCCAAGGGCATCATATTGATGCTTGCACCCAAGACAAGCATTCTCTTTAGTATTTCACTCTCTCCAACCGATATGGGGATCACAAAACTCCCCGGATCATCTACATTTGCTTGGAAAGCTTTTTCAAACATCATTGCTTCGTCTCTAGCTCCGTCCATATTGATAAAATTCCCCTCATTGGCTTGCTCGGTGTGGCTTGGAAACTTTTCTTTCTCTTGTTTTTGGAGGGCCTCAGCAATTTGCCCCATCTGAGTTTCCAACTTTCCAAATGATACTTCTCAGTTGCCAAACCTTTGGCCACTAGCTTGCATAAAGTTTGTCAATGTGTGTTCGGCTCTTTGGAAACCTTGCATCATCCCTCTCATTTCTTCATCTGCATTACGGCGAGGTTAATACAAGCTGACTGAGCATTGTTGTTGTTGTTCCATTGATTTCCTCCCCATTGGTTTCTTCCTTGTGGGAATCCACCTTGTTGTTCTCTTTGACGATATCCTCCTTGTTGGTTGTTACCTTGATTGTTCGCTCCTTGTTGGTAGTGTCCTCCTTGTTGTTGGTTCCTAGGTTGTGGGTTTAATATGTTGTTGTTGTTGGACCAAGAGAGATTTGGATGGTTTCTCAATCCCGGGATGTAAGTGTTTGAGTAGGGGTTGTTGATCGGACCGTAATTGGAACAATTTTGGCCCTCACTTCCCTCTCATTTTGCTTGATTCTCGGGCATTATCTCGTGATTTAATGGTGTAAATTAAGTGTTTTCAGGTATTTACAGAGTTCAGGGGCATTGAAGTAATATTGGAGAAATAGGGCCAAAAATGTAATTATTGAAGAAAGATTGAAGTTATTGCAGATATGGAAGAGATCAGGGGCCAAATTGCAATTCGCCATGCAAAACAGGCGAGCGCGCCACTTTACCACAGTGATCCTGTGCATTTTGGTTAAAATGAAGGGTATTGGGCTTCTAATTGCACCCCAGCCCATTTCTTTATACACCCCATGCAGCCCACGTCAGCAGCATAAGTGAAACGGTGCACTTTGAATATGTGTATGGCTTCTAAGCACACCCCACTTTATTGCTAACTATACCCCATGCAAGGCAAAATAGAGGATGTTGCGCACACCCTAGGAATCTGCTGAATGCACCCCAACCTCACCTATTCATCTTCTTCTTTCTCACGTTAACCATTGCAGCCACGACCTAGGAGCGTCGCCGCCTCAACGACGTCGAAAACCGAGCTATCTCCGGCTGGTTTTTAGCCCAAAAGAACAGCGACCTCAACAACTCACTGGTCGTCCACTTTCTAGTGCCTCAATCGGTCGGAATAACGACCTCCAATCTCCACGCCTAGTCACGCCTATGTCGCCACTTATCCCTCTTTTATCGCCATTTGATCATTCGATGTCGCCATGGCAACAAGGGGGTTGATTTCCACACCTGATGATGTCACCATTTTGGTCGCCACATCCGTCGCCATTTGAGAAGTAGCGACCTTCTTGCTGTGCATATCTGATTGGGTGTGCAAATTACAATATGCACCCCTCTGTTGGACTAAATGGTAATTTGCCATCTATGAGGGGTGTTTTGGTAATTTACCACCCGAGACCTAATTTGAAAATCCTATAAATACATCACTATTTTACAACTCTTGGCCATTCTTGACAACCAAGAAACCTCATTTCTTCCATTCCTAATCCTTCCATTTCTCTTCAACCTAAGCTAAATATCTAGATTTCCTTCCCCAAATCATTCCTTTCTTCCCATATTCTCCACAAATCTCCTTAGTCACTTCCCATTTGACTCCACCTATCTAGACACATTCTCATCATCCATTCTTTGCACAAGGAGCATCAAAGGCAAGGAAAAGAATAAGCTTACAAAAGGAGACCCAAGGGTGATTTTCTAATCTTTTACTTGCCTTCCCTTTGGTTGTAATATGTGTAATTAAACCCCCTTTTCTAGGGATTTTTATGTGAGAACATTTGGATTGGGATTTGCTTAAGCTTTAATATATTTTAATCTCTATTTGTGCTCTATTCATTTTATAAATAGATTCTAGGCATTATATGATTGACATATATATCCACTAGTTGATTATACTCTTGCTTAGGATAATTTGTTATATAATCTTGATTGGATTGACAACCTTGATGGATTGAGAACAGAGTAACTATGATAGATCGCCGGAGGGTATATCAACCGCGATTGACATGTATATCCACTAGTTGATTATACTCTTGCTTAGGATAATTTGTTATATAATCTTGATTGGATTGACACCCTTGATGGATTGAGAACATAGTGACTAGGATAGATCGCCTGAGGGTATATCAACCGCGATTATCTAAACTGTTAATTGTAACAAACCAATTCCACCGTGACCCCTCTCTTTAACCGGTTAGGCATTGCGGTGGGAAGTTATTTAGGGTTCATAGTAATGGTCTAAACACATCCTAGAAATCAATTGGTTAATATTTATGAGATTGGCTCATTAAGGTAGCTTGAGAAGCACTTCCCGTAATCCGCTTGTGATCCCATTAATTCCCTAGTAATTCCCTAGCAATTCCCTTAATTGTTTTCCCCATATATCTCTTATCTAGATTTCTATCTTATTTTATTAGTTTTATTAGGTTTATTTTACATGTATGTTTGATGGCTTGACAACCCATTCAACCATCCATTGCTTATGTTTTATTTTATCGCATATAGGAATTGTTAATTTATTTAACTATCACTCTAATTCCCTGTGGAACGAATCCTACTTGCCACTTTACTAATTTTCTATCTAAGTGGTGAAATCGGTTTTCAATACGAACATATTTAAAAACAATCATTTTGTTGAGTACCAACGATGGCTCATCAAAATTGGCGCCGCTGCCGGGGAATTTGTAGCGATTGTTGAATCAATTAACTTTTCTTTATAGGTTTTTATTAATTTTTAGTCTTTTAGTTCTTTTTTACTTCTTTGGTAGTTTTTTTTATTTTTGTTTCAGGATTCTATGGATTTCTTCACGGATTATCAAGGGCCGAGCTATGAGACTCATGGGAATAGCTTCAATATGGATTGGTGGATGAACCAAGATTCCTTCTCGTCATGCCAATCAAATGCCATTGATGATGAGAGGAAAAATTTCATGGAGGATCACTTTCGAGAGAGCGAGAGATTCCAAGCTTCTCAACGAGAGACCATGGAGTTATTCCAATCCGCACAACAAGCACATGAGAAGAAAATGACCAACCATGTGGTTTTTAGTCGGCCAGATCAATCACTAGAATCGGTATATCCCAAGCAAGAGAGGACAAGGAGCCGTGTACATGCTCTTGTACAAGTATATGAGAATGGCACGGAAATCGTGGAAGAATCGCCAAGGAACCAAGAGCGAAGCACAAAATTGGAAGAAACGTTGTCTTTGCTTCAAGGGAGATTGGTGGAAACCTCCCAAGGAAAGGAAGAATTGGAAAGAAAAATACAACTCATGATGAAGGAGTTAGAAGAAAAGAAGGCCTTGGGAAAGGTGAAAGTGGAAGAGCTTGAAATGGAAAACAAGAAGCTCACTCTTGAAGTAAACTTGCTCAAAGAAGAAAATAGTACCTTTCGAAGGAAGGTAGGAGAAGTCTCCAACAAGAACAAGGAGTTGGAAATACAAGTTGAGAGACTCGAAGTTGAGAGGAATTCTGCATCAATGGAATTCGAAGACCTTGCAAAGCCATTTGAAGAATTTGAAGAAGAATGTGCAAGGAAGACTAGAAAGTTGCTTATGGAAAAGGAGCGAAAAGCAAAAGCTTTGGAAGAAACGAAGGAAGCACTTGGTAGGAAGGATGAAGACCTCAAAATAGCAAAAGTTAAGGAGTATGACTACATTGTCTATTTAGACAAGGTGGAAAAAGAGGTCAAAGCGCTACAAATGAAGCATCATCAAAGGCCACATAGTCACCTACCAAGAGGGAGTTTTCTAAACCATCCTCCTACTTGCTATTTTTGCTTTCAAAAATGGCACTTCAAAGCTCAATGTTTTAAATTCCATAAGCATGAAAAATTGAAAAAGTCTAGGAATAGGAAAAAGCCACCTAGAGTAAAGCAAATTTGGGTAAGAAAAGACTTGGTTAACCAAGTTAGACCCAAAAGAAAAGAAAAGAAAAGGGGAAATCAACTCAACTTGTTTTGGTTGTGAAAAAGAACCAATTTCCAAACTTGGTAAAACCTCCTTTAGTTGATGACACCCATAGCACAAGTACATAATTTAGAAAAATTCTTTTTGTGCATTTTATTTTTATGCCTTATTTGATTTCTTTTGAATAAATGGTGTTCCGAACTCTTGTTGGCAATTGCATATATTGAGAAATTTTTAATTGCTGGAACTTTCTAATATGCTTAGTGCTTGTGAAGATTTTCTATTGCTTCTTGTATGTTGCGTTGCTTCAAGCAAGGTTCTTTATCTCTTGGGATGAAACAAAGACAACTTGCGAGTCTTGGAGGGACGAGCAAGCCAAGAGTGCTTATAAAAAGGGCGAGGGCCTTATCCTAAGGAAGCAACATTTTGGAGTTCGAAGTGTGGGAGCACCATGCCACGTCTTGCCTAGACATTAAATCGTGCGCTTGGTGGGAGGGAACCTACCTTGGTATATTATCTATCCTTAGTTTTAATTTGTTTTATTTCTTGCTTTTTAGTTTTTTTTTTTGCTTAGAATAAGGTTGTGAGTTGTTTGTGATAGTGGATTTAGGACTTGAATGATCACATATTTTGTCCATATGGATTGTGATGATAACTCTTGATGAACTTGCATTTCTATATCTCTTGAGTTGATTATGAGCATATAGGATGACATGGAACCACTTGATTCAATATTTAGGGATAATTTTTAAGAACGGACATTAATTGTGTTTTTGAGACTCTTTGATTATGGATGTGTGTTGCGCCGCGTTTATTGGTTTATATGCCCCAAAGACATTGAGGACAATGTCTAATTTAGGTTTGGGGGTGTGTGTGCAACACCGTCTCTTGTTTGCAAATGTGTGCAAATATTTTGAGCCAAATTTTTCAAAATTTCGAAAATCTTGTGATAATGCCATGCTTGAGCATATTTTGCTTATTGAGATTGTGCCATTGTATGTGCAAGTAAGGAATTGTGCATCTTTGCCGTGCTTAGTTTAGATTAATTTCATGTCATTTAGAGTTGCATTGAGCAAAGCGCGCTAGTTCTTTTCTCTAGATGTTAGAGTGAATATTCAATTGTGCTTGAAGGTTAGGAATTAATAGTGGAGACTTCCTGTGAGGTTCACAAACACAGCCTTAAAAAGCGTATGTTGAGGGAAAGTCTTACTCTTTAAGCACTCATTCAAACACGCATGTTAAGCATATTTTAAAATGTCTCATCTGCACTTAAATGTTGTTTGCCATAGAACATATGGATTGCTTGTGGATGCCTTAATTGACTTTGTGGACAAACCTTTAGAGATGATTTTAGGCAATGCATGTGAAAAACCACTAAATTAGCCTAAATACTTCCAATCCCTCTATGTGTGTGCTCCATTGCCCATTTGAAGCCAAACACAACTAAGCTTTTCATTCATGAACCATATCAACATAAACCATATAGCCTACACACTAGCTTACCTTGTACCAAATGGTTTGCTAAGGCTTAGGGGTTGAATGTAAGTTTTGAGGAGTATGAAAATGTAAGGCGTGTACCTAGGCAAATATGTATGTGCAAACACATTAAAATGATGAAATGCAATGCTTGAAAAGAAAAGAAAAGCAAGAAAAGAAAAGAAAAGAAAAGAATAGCAAAAGAGAGAAAAGAAAAGAAAAATAATCAATTATGTGGAATTAAATGAGCTACTCAATGAAAATTAAGAGTAGAAAATTAAGAGTAGAAAATTGCACAAAATAAATTGTAAGCCTAGATGCCAAAGTGTGGAATATGCAAACTTGTAATGAGCAAAAATGTGCTTAAATTAGAATGTATGCCTTAGTGTGACCATTGGGTGTTTGTTATCAATTTTTACCATCTATTGACTCACCACTCACCTTAGGCCCCATTACAACCAAATGAAAGACCTATTTGATCTTTAGGGATGTCCGCTTTGGAAATTTTGGTTGATGCATGTTCTTTCTGGTTCATGGTTTTCAATTCCATTCATGAGATAAATTTTCAGAAATTGTGTTTTTAAATGATCATGTGCAATTATATTTGATTTCTTGAACATAAACTCATATTGCATATGGATGGTGAGTGAAGCCTAGGAATCTGTGCGAAAATGAGAGAATCCGGTGAGGATTAGATGTCGAGGCGAATTATATTCTTTTCCTAATGACACTCTAGTTTTGAAGCTTGAGCATATTGAATGTAGGATCGCGTTGCATGCAATGTGTACTTAGAGTGGCATGACTTTAATCTTCATTTAGCATATCTTACATGCATTATTTCCTAATGAGCACAACGTTGGTTAAATCTCTTCGCTATTGGTTTTGCAAGTTGAATCTTGACTTTTGAGTCTTTTACAAAGAGTCGGTGCTTTATTGTTGATTGTTTGATAGTTAAAACATGTCAATGTGTGCTTATATTTGTTTTGCTCGAGAACGAGCAAAAGATAGGTTTGGGGGTATTTGATTGAACCAAAATTGGTACGATTTTAGCCCTCACTTCCCTCTCCTTTTGCTTCATTCTCAGGCATTATCCCGTGATTTAATGGTGTAAATTAAGTGTTTTCAGGTATTTACAAAGTTCAGGGGCATTGAAGTAATATTGGAGAAATAGGGGCGAAAATGTAATTATTGAAGGAAGATTGAAGTTATTGCAGATATGGAAGAGATCAAGGGCCAAATTGCAATTCGCCGTGCAAAGCAGGCGAGCGCGCCACGTCACCACAGTGATCCGGTGCGTTTTGGTTAAAATGAAGGATATTGGGCTTCTAATTGCACCCCATCCCATTTCTTTATACACCCTACGCATCCCACGTCAGCAGCATAAGTGAAACGGTCCACTTTGAATGTGGCTTCTAAGCGCACCCCACTTCATTGCTAACTACACCCCATGCTAGGCAAAATAAAGGATGCTACGCACACCCCAGGAATCTGCTGAATGCACCCCAACCTCACCTATTCATCTTCTTCTTCCTCACGTCAGCCATGGCAGCCACGACCTTGGAGCGCCGTCGCCTTAACGATGTCCGAAACCGAGCTATCTCCGGTCGATTTTTGGCCTAAAAGAATGGTGACCTCAAAGGCTCACCGGTCGTCCACTTTCCGGTTCCTCGATCGGCCGGAATAACGGCCTCTAATCTCCACGCCTAGTCACGCCTATGTCGCCACTTGTCCCTCTTTTGTCGCCATTTAATCATTCGATGTCGCCATGGCAACAGGGGGTTGATTTCCACACTTGATGATGTCACCATTTTGGTCGCCACATCCGTCGCCATTTGAGAAGTAGCAACCTCCTTGCTGTGCAAATCTGATTGGGTGTGCAAATTACAATATGCACCCCTCTGTTGGACTAAATGGTAATTTGCCATCTATGAGGAATGTTTTGGTAATTTGCCACCCGATACCTAATTTGAAAATCCTATAACTACATCACTATTTTACAACTCTTGGCCATTCTTGACAACCAAGAAACCTCATTTCTATCATTCCTAATCCCTCCATTTCTCTCCTACCTAAGCTAAATATCTAGATTTCCTTCCCCAAATCATTCCTTTCTTCTCATCTTCTCCACAAATCTCCTTAGTCACTTCCCATTTGACTCCACCTATCTAAACACATCCTCATCCACTCTTTGCACAAGAAGCATCAAAGGCAAGGAAAATATCAAGCTTACAAAAGGAGACCCAATGGTGATTTCCTAATCTTTTACTTGTCTTCCCTTTGGTTGTAATATGTGTAATTAAACCCCCTTTTCTAGGGATTTTTATAAAAGAACATTTGGATTGGGATTTGCTTAAGCTTTAATATATTTTAATCTTTATTTGTGTTTTATTCATTTTATAAATAGATTCTAGGCATTATATGATTGACATGTATATCCACTAGTTGATTATACTCTTGCTTAGGATAATTTGTTATATAATCTTGATTGGATTGACAACCTTGATGGATTGACAACACAGTGACTAGGATAGATCGTCGGAGGGTATATCAACCGCGATTATCTAAACCATCAATTGTAACAAATCGATTCCACCGTGACCCCCTCTCTTTAATCGGTTAGGCATTGCGGTGGGAAGTTGTTTAGGGTTCATAGTAATGATCTAAACACATCCTAGAAATCAATTGGTTAACATTTATGAGATTGGCTCATTAAGGTAGCTTGAGAAGCACTTCCCGTAATCCACTTGTGATCCCATTAAATTCCTAGCAATTCCCTTAATTGTTTTCCCCATATATCTATTATATAGATTTCTATCTTATTTTATTAGTTTTATTAGGTTTATTTTACATGTATGTTTGATGGCTTGACAACCCATTCAACCATTCATTGCTTATGTTTTATTTTATCGCATATAGGAATTGTTAATTTATTTAACTATCACTCTAATTCCCTGTGGAACAAATCCTACTTGCCACTTTACTAATTTTCTATCTAAGTGGTGAAATCGGTTTTCAACACGAACATATTTAAAAACAATCATTTTGTTGAGTACCAACGACGGCTCATCAGTTGTTCCCTTGACCTTGGAAACCCATAGCTTGGACCTCATCTTGCTCTTATCCTTGATTCATGTCATTGAATCCTTCACTATCACTGAATTGATCACTAGGGCTTGCCTCTTGTCTTCCTAGCATCTTCACTCCGGCCTTGGGAAATCCTATGCTTTCAATGCAGGATGTCAGGGATTCCATCTTCTTATTCATCCTAGAGATCTCGATAGCAGTTTCTATGCTAGCATTCACATCGAACCTTCCACCCCGAACACTATTTGCATTCCTTTGTTGAGAGTTTTGTGCTAACATCTCATATATCTCATAGATCTCAGTTGCGGTCTTTTTGTCATAAGAACCTCCGCAAGCATTATCCACCAATACTTGAGAGAAACGAGTAAGACCACCTTGGAAACAAGACACCTTGTATTTTTCTGTGAACATGTGAGGAGGGCATTGGGCCAAAAGGAGTTGGTACCTCTCCCATGACTCGTGGAAAAGCTCCCCTTCACTCTCATTGAAGTCCGCAATCTTCACCTTAAGCTCCTTAGCCTTCATAGCTGGGAAAAATCTATTGAAGAATACTTTGTAAATTTGACCCCAGCTTGTCAAAGACCCCGGCCTAAGTCCTACTAGCCACTTCATAGCCAGATCCTTCAAACAATATTGAAAACATCGCATATGCAGTTGCTCACGAGAGAGGCGCATGATAGGGAACGTTTCAATGATTGCGCTGAATTCCTTCATAAATTGTAAACAATCTTTATTCAGCTTCCCATAGAAAGCAGGCAAAAGATAGTCGTGCATAGTCCTGAGCTCATATCCTCTAGCAGTCGGGTCCAAAACAATCGGTGAAGGTTGATTCCTGATCACTAGTGGTGAATACTCTCCCACGGTCATCCTTTGACCATAGTTAGCGGGAGTTTCTTCAGTTATCTTTTTCCTAAGATGAGCTTCTTCCTCCCTTCTATGTTGTTGTCCCCCGATACTCATAGCTTGCCTAGGAGTCTCTTCAAATTATCTCACGATTCTTTCAACACGGTTAGTACCGTCCAATAATGGGTGTACTCCTCTTCCTAAAGATCTCCTACCATGCATACACCTAAGTTCCTGAAAATAGAATAGAAGAAAGAAAACACAAAAAGGTAAAAAGAACTATGAAAAATTAACAAACAATAAACAATATATTCAAAATAATTACTAACAATCTAAACTACACAGAAAAGTTAATCAATTTAACAATTGCTACCATTTCCCCGGCAGCGGCGCCATTTTTGATGATGTCGTTTGTGCATATCAAAACAATGTATATATGTGATCTTTTTGAAAATAATGTTTTACCACTTTGGAATCCTCTTAGGATATAAAACATAATAAATGGTAAGCTAGATTCGTTCCACAGGGAAATGAAGTAATACGTTAGATTGATTAACTAATCTAAGGTGCGATAACATAAATCATAATAAGTGGATAGTGTGTGGTTTAATGTACCACCAAACATGCATAAAGTAAAAGTGACAAAAGTGATAGGCAAAATAGAAGCTCAACAATCTATGATAAGAAAAGTGGGTGTAAACAATTAAGAGATACGCTAGGGGATTGATGAAGTTGCAAGTGGATTAGAGGTGCTTTTCAAACTATCTTAAAGAACCAATCTCTTATAAGTTAACCTCTTGTATTCTTTAGTGTGTTTAGGTCATAACTATGAACCTTAAACACCTTCCCACCTTAATGCCTAACCAATTAAGGAAAGGGGGTCAAGGTGGGATTGGTTGTTTACAAGACAAGGTTTAGACTATTGTGGTTGGTATTCCCTACAATAATCCATCCCATTCATTGGATTCTTTAATCACACAAGGTTGTCAATCCAAAGGTGATTATATAATATATTATTCTAACAAGATTATGATTAACAAGTTGATATACAAATTAATCATTTAATGAAAAGAATATAATGATAGAACAAATAGAAAACATATAGAGATTGAATTAAAATATAGATGTTAGGTTTCTAGTTTGTGTTGGCATATATTTCATATCAAAACGTGTTTCTTTTGTAATGTTTAGTGGTCCATATGTTGAAGATTTATGAAGACGAAGAAAGTCTTGGCCACAATTCATGCAAAATGCCGGCTTCAAAGAGATATGTGCTTAATTGATCATCAAAGGTAATATAAGACCTCATATCTCTTACAAGGCTAGGCACACACACACACACACATGGCATCCTTGTGTGTTCCTTCATGGTTAAACATCATTTATATATCACTTTCACACACTTGATAATATATGCTCATGCACTTATACTATCTTGACAAACTTTGCTTATTGCATGTTCTAGGACTATGTCTAGGAAATAGCATATGTGTGTGTCTTTGTGTTTGTATGTTTTCATATTTTTGTATTTGGACTTGAATATGCTCTATTATGATTCCTTATTGAGTTCCGGTCATTTCGGTTACTCATTCATTTAATTTCGAGTCCAAACAATGTAGCTACGCTACTTTTCGTTCTCATTCGTTGAGTTGACTTCATCGTCATTTTCCAAGATGATTTCTCAACCATTTTTCAAAGTTGTGTAGTTTTCATCGTGCGTGAGGGAGTCATGGTTCATAATCCGAAAACGGATTTGAAATCGGAGTTCGGATGCCCAAGATACGGCTGAAGAACACGAGGGAGTGCGCGAGAGGCGAAAGTGGCCAAGAGGCCACGTGGCCCAAGCCGTGTGGGAGCCGTGGGCCCTATGGCCAGAGAGCCTCTCTGGCTCCGTGTGGCCCACGCGCCCCCCATGGGCTGGGGTGATGTGGCCACTCTTGATTGGTCCATTTTTTCCTTCTCTCTCCTCCTTTTTAATTCCCTCCATTCCCTCCATTTTGTTTTCAAGAAGAAAAACTTAGAATTCCCGTCAGATTTTTTCTCCCAAATTTTCTCACCTTCCAAACACCATAACTTCTTCATACGGAGTCAGAATTTAGTAATTCAAGTTGGAGATCGTTCGTAATTGAGTCCTCTACCTTTTCCAAGTGGTTTGGCAGCTGTTTGATCAATTTGCTGGTGGTTCTACATAGAAAACCGAACCAGCTCGTGAATCCAAGGTATTGGTCTAATCTTTGGGATTTCTTCTTTTATAACCTTCAATTTGCTTGGGGTTTCTTCTTCTATATATACTTGTATGTTTGGTGAATGCTATTGAGAAAGATAGCTTCACAATCAATCCTAATCAAAAGTCTATTTAGAGACATTTGTGAACTAGTTTCCATGATTCTAGGTTTTTCACATGATTGTGAGTTGTATTGTGATTAGGTTGATATCTTAGGTTGTTTGTGACTTGATTGAATCAATTTTGTGATAAATGACCTTGAGATTTGATTTGATTTGATCCTTTGATTGATGAAATCTAGGATTATTGTATTTGTATGTGTTTTAGAGCAATCTAGGGTTTAATTGATTTACATCTTAAATCCTTGCTCTATATTTTTGGCTAGAATATTGATTGATTTAATCTCATGTATCTAGCATTTTATTGTATGTTGATAGCATCTTGAACTTGTACTTCATGAATATATTTTGTTCAAGTGTTGTATGTGTGAATGAGACTTTGAGCTTATGTGTTTGGTGTTTACACATGCTTTAGGTTTTATTATTGTATTTTGCATCTAGACTTTTATTACTTGTGATATCATATGTTTAAGTCTATTTGTACAATGGAATGTATTGATCACATGTTCTATGTTGAATTGGTTGTTTGCATCATTTGCATTCACATGATCACACTAGGAAGTCCTTGTAAAAGGTATGAAGTCTTGGTTAGAGTCGGGATGACTCGGATATCCAAGCAAGAAGACTTGTCTAGAGTCGGGATGACTCGGATAGGCAAGCAAGGAGTCATGGCTAGAGTCGGGAGGACTCGGATAGTCATGCATAGGAGGCTCCCTAGAGGCATGAGTGCCTTGGATAGGGTGTTGGCTATTATATTGGTAGGCCTAGGCGTATGGTTAGACATAGACTCCAAAAGAGTGGGGTACACGGGAGGTGTATGCACTCTTGAGGAATTTCTAATCTTCCATCGATGTTGGTTTTGTGTGTTGTCCAATATATGGTGGTTCCGCATCATTGAGGGATTTCATTCTTTCCAATAGGGTTGGGTAGACTTAGACTCCACTAGGTTGGGTGAGCTAAAGATTGGTCACTTTGTGGATTCTCTATTTTTATCATCCAATATATATAGTACCCTAATGGTTGTATTTCAACCCGTGGATGTTTCCTCCTTGGAGGTTTTACCACGTTAAAAAATCTCTTATGTTAATTCTTCCTATCTCTATCTTTTATATTTTATTTGTGTATGTTATTATCTTGTTTCATATTATTCACTTGTGATATATAGTGAAGCAAGTATTTGTAAAGTGTGATTTGTGGATTCATTCTTTTGATCATTTTTGTATATATGATTCTTTTGTATATTGTAATTTTTTGTATAGTAATATTTGATCACTCTTGTAACTCATTGAACATCTATTGAAATACAAGTATTATTTGTTGTTATGTTTATTTGTTCTTATACCTCACACAACTAGATGATATACATTGACCTTGTTCACATGATTATATTCTCATATTGTCTATGTATGTTTTTCTTGGTTTATTTTGTTGTGTGCAAGGCTACCTTGAGGGACAAACGAAAGTTTGTTCAAGGAATTGAAAAAGGGTGTAAAAACCTATTCACCCCCCCCCTCTAGGTATGCCTTAAGCAATTTAACTATGTTTGCATACTTTCAATAGTCAAGCAAACCCCAAGTCCAAATGTTCCTAACACCAACCCCCTAGATTAGGGGTTTAGCTACACATAGTTACAAATAGGAAAAGAGACTAATAAATAAGGAAATCACCCTTAGGTCCCCTTCTTTAATGCTTAATCATTTCTCTCCTTAGATGCTCATTTGTGCAAGAGTGTGGGTGAATGTCAAATGGTGAGTGACTAAGGTAATAAAGTGAAGAAAATGGCAAGAGAGGAATGGTTTAGTGAGGTAAAATAGATTAGATGTTGAGTGTTTGATGGAAAAGGTAGTTCAAGGTTAGAAATGGAGGAAGTTGAAAGTGGGAATCATGGAAGAGAAGCTAGGTCTAAAAATGTTAAGTAAAAATGTGCTTGGAAAATATGTGTCTCATTTCAAACTCAGAGAAGAAGAATATTTATAGTGGTCTTGGATTTGCGTTGAAAATCACTTGGAAAGCTGATGTGGCGGGATTATCGCTATTTTTGTTGCCATGGCGACCTCATGGCGACAAACGGTTACGCGTTCTGAGATTCACTTGTCGCCACCAAACTCATCTTTTTCGCCATGGTGCAAACGGCGACATATAAAGAAAATGAGAGATGTCGCCATGGCGACAACACCTGATGCTTTCTTCTTGGAATAAATTCTTCTGTCGCCATGGCGACCTTAGGGCGGTATCATGGCGACAATTGTGCTCTGAAAAGCACCTCCCTGTCACCATGGTGACCTAGCTTTGGTAAGTGGCAAAAATGCCCTGTTTTACATCTTTATACTCCTTTTTGCACCAAGTTCCTTCTCTTCTTCATAAATGCC
Organism: Acer yangbiense; assembly: GCA_008009225.1. Taxonomy (NCBI): domain Eukaryota; kingdom Viridiplantae; phylum Streptophyta; class Magnoliopsida; order Sapindales; family Sapindaceae; genus Acer; species Acer yangbiense. Next base: position 22,432,994 of record CM017765.1, on the reverse strand, counting down.
CTTGAGGCCTAATAAAACCTAAAACACTTGATTTGACAACATTAAATACGGGGAAACGCTCGAGAATTAAGCACAAAGAATAGGAAATAAGGGTACCAAATCGTACCATATTTGGTCCGATCACCATCCAATATATATAGTACCCAATGGTTGTAGTTCAACCCGTGGATGATTCCTCCTTGGAGGTTTTACCATGTTAAAAAAACTCATGTGTCAATTCTTTCTGTCTTTATCTCTTATATTTGTATATGTATATGTTTTAATCTTGTAGTACAAATTCACTTGTATTGTAGTTGGAAACAAGATTTTGTGAAGTGTGATTTGTTAGCTAATTCATTTTGATCATATTTGTAAATATAATTATTTTGTATATTGTAATTTTTGTATATAGTGATATTTGATAATACTTGTAATACATTGAACATATATTGAAATACAAGTATTCTTTGTTGTTGAGTTTATGTGTCTTTATACCTCATACAACTAATTGATATATATAGACAATGCCTAAATGATCACATGCTTATCTTGTCTATGTATGAATTCTTGGTTTATGTGTTGTATGTAAGGCTACCTTAAGGGACAAACGTAAGTTTGTTCAAGGGATTGAAAAAGGCGTAAAAACCTATTCACCCCCCTCTAGGTATGCTTTAAACTATTTAACTACATTTGTATACTTTCAGTATCTGTGGCATTTAAGACTTGGCCACATCAACCTTGACAGGATAGATAGACTAGTAAAAGGCGGATCTTTAAGTCAGTTGAGATCGGCACTTTACCTGTCTGTGAGTCTTGTTTAGAAGGTAAAATGACCAAGAGACCTTTTACTGGAAAAGGATTTAGAGATACATAACCATTAGAGCTTATACATTCAAACGTCTGCGGACCTATGAATGTTAAAGCTAGGGGTGGTTATGAGTATTTAGTGATGATTACTCAAGATACAGATATGTTTACCTATAAAAACATTTGAAAAGTTCAAAGAATTCCGAGTTGAATTTGAGAACCAATTAGGCAAAACTATCAAAGCTCTACGATCAGATCATGGAGGTGAGTATCTCAACTAAGAGTTCGAGGACTATTTGGTTGAGCATGAGATTGTGTCCCAACTCACAGCTCTAGGAACACCACAACAGAATGGTGTAGTGGAGAGGAAAAATAGAACCCTGATGGAAATAGTGAGATCTATGATTAGTTTCTCATCATTGTCAAACTCTTTTCGGGGATATGCACTACAAATTATGGCTTACATATTGAATGTAGTTCCATCAAAATCTGTTCCTAAGACTCCTCTAGAGTTGTGGAATGGTCGTAAAGCTAGTTTACGACATTTTCACATATGGGGGTGTCCAGTACATGTACTGAAGAACAAATCTGGAAAGTTGGAACCTCGTTCACAAATATGCCTATTTGTAGGATATTCAAAAGAGACTAGCAGAGGATACTTCTATAGTCCACAAGAAAACAAAATGTTTATGTCAACAAATACAACGTTTCTTGAGGAATACTATATGAATGATCATAAGCCTCGAAGTAAGATTGTATTAAATGAATTTGTTAACCACCAAAAATGGCAGGGATCAAAAAAGAATTTTCCACCGGCCTTGAAAAATGAGTCGGGGTAGAAAGCAACAACGGGAGAGGTACCCGGGAACCCCGCCTACTTATAGAAAGGTTAGGGTATGGACTTTTACCCACCCCGGCCAAGTCCAAAACCTCCAGGACCAAGAAAGCATTAGGGAAACCTCGAAGACAAGCCCCCAGAGACACTACTGTCACGGGATCCTAGTGCCTGTCTAACCCCAGGTATCCCGGTACCCCGGTACCACAGTACCCCGGTATCCCAGTACCCCGGTATCCCGGTAGCTCGATATTTTCAAACATCATTTAAGAAGAGCGAGAGGAAGGCGAGGTACCTGAAGTATCCCGACCCACTAAGCTCGTGGCAGACACTTAGCAAATTAACACCAAAATCCTAGTGCACCGACCCCGCCTAAAGCAAGAAGCGAGTACCCCGAACAGCAAATCGAGAAGGAAGACAAGTATTAAACACCATCGTTCAAGACAGAATATTACACGCATTCCTGCCATTCAAGAGTCCCATTCAAAAGCAAAGTCAACTCTTTCAATTCTAAAAGGAAACTATTGATTTCGGGGATCGGATCCCTGGCGAATTCGTGGATCGTCAAGAAAGGATCCGTAAATTGCTAAAACCCTAGACCGAAATTCTAGGAGTGCATGGTAAGACACGGACCTATATATTCATCGCATGATACAGAGAAAAGGGGGGCCAAAACCCTACCTCACATTTTTCCACTTATCAACAGGCACGAAAAGCTCCATCGCTATCACCCACCAAGTTTATTTTTTGCTTCTTTGTTCATATAATGATAGTTCAGCTACCGATTGACTGTAATCTTACTATATGTTATTTTGAATAAAAATAAATCGAGTGTTCATTCTACCATATATCAGAATCCTTTTTTTCTTACTACTATCACACACCATTCTTAGTAGATCTTTAGGAAGCAAACGGGTATCGAACTACCTGATACCCCACCGACTAAGATCTATCCCGATCCTGGTCCTTCTTAAATTGTTAATTGGAAATTTCACCCCAGTGACAATTTTCGGTTAACAGAATGAAAAGCTGGTTCGACCAGTAAACAATCAACAAGAGTTGTTGACGATGTTGTTGTTCCATTAACATCTGATAGTCAAACGGTTCCTAGTCAAATCACATTACCACCTAAACATAGTGGGATGGTTGTACGACAGCCTGATTGCTATTTAGGTATTGGAAATGCATAGGGTGTCGTCTCTGATGATAGTGTTGATGATCTATTGTCGTTTAAACATCCAATTGAAGACTTTGACAAAGAGAAATGGCTTAAAGCCATGAATCTCGAGATGGAGTCCATGTACTCTAACTCAGTCTGGGAACTTGTAGAGTTACCTAATGGGAAAAACCCATAGGTAGTAAGTGGATCTACAAGAGAAAGAGAGGAGTAGACGGAAAGGTAGAGACCTTTAAAGCAAGGCTAGTGGCAAAGGGTTATACCCAAAAGGAACGGGTCGATTTTGATGACACTTTCTCGCCAGTAGCTATGTTTAAGTCTATTAGGATACTCTTATCCATTGCTGCCCATTTCGATTATGAAATTTGACAAATGGACGTCAAGACTGCATTCTTGAATGGCAATCTTGACGAGAGCATCTATATGATTAAACCAGAGGGATTCGTGTCCTAAGATCGAGAGCAAAAAGTTTGCAAGTTGTAAATGTCTATTTATGGACTGAAGCAAGCATCTAGATCTTGGAAATATCAGGTTTGATATTGCTATCAAAACTTATGGCTTCGAGCAAAACGTCGATGAGCCTTGTGTTTACAAACGCATCGTTGATAAGAAAGTAGTTTTCCTGGTCTCTTACGTAGATGATATCCTACTCATTGGGAATGATGTAAGAGTATTGTCGGAAGTAAAAGGCTGGCTTGCTAACCAATTCCAAATGAAAGATTTAGGAGAGGCGAGTTATGTTTTAGGGATCCAATTAATAAGGGATCGTAAGAACAAACTGTTAGCATTGTCTCAAGCATCGTATATTGACAAGATTCTTGTGCGATTCTCGATAGAGAACTCCAAGAAAGGTAATCTACCTTCTAGGCATGGAGTTCACTTGTCTAAGGAACAGTGTCCTAAGACACCTCAAGAAATTAAGGATATGAGATGAGTTCCATATGCATCAGCAGTAGGCAGTCTCATGCATGCTATGTTATGCACGAGACCTGACATCTGTTTCGCAGTGGGAGTAGCCAGTAGATTCTAGTATAACCCAGGATTGGATCATTGGGTGGCTGTGAAGCTTATTCTCAAGTATCTTCGGAGAACGAGAAACTATATGTTAGTATATTCAAAACATGATCTGATCCCGTTAGGATATACAGATTCTAACTTTCAAGTAGACAGGGATTCTAGGAAATCCACGTCTAGGTCAGTATTCACCCTTGGTGGTGGAGCCGTAGTGTGGAGGAGTATCAAGCAATCTTGTATTACTGATTCCACCATGGAAGCTGAATATGTAGCAGCTTGTGAAGCAGCTAAAGAAGCAGTATGGCTCCGTAAGTTCTTGAGTGATCTGGAAGTTATTCTAGATTTGGGTAAGCCTATGACACTTTATTGTGATAATAGTGGTGCAGTGGCTAATTCCAAAGAACCAATAAGCCACAAAAGAGGAAAGCATATAAAAAGGAAGTATCATCTCATTAGGGAGATAGTGTAGAGAGATAATCATGCTGATCAATTTACAAAGACCTTAACGGCTAAAGTTTTTTAAAGGTCACCTAGAGGGTCCGGGATTACGAGACATGTCTCACATGCTATAGTGTAAGTGGGAGATTGTTGGGATTTATGCCCTAAACCTTGTAATTTGTAAATGTTATAAATTTAATAATAAAAAAAGTAGTTATTTCATTCAAATATATTAATTCATACGCTTATATTATATATGCAAACATCCAAGATTGGTAGATGTAATTTTAAACTGAGTATATGAATGTCATATACAGAGGAATTCAGTTTGAGACATGCAATCTAAATAGTCCGTAGAAAGCAAATAAAGTTGAGTACTTTATTTGTGGTTAATCTACAAGTGCAGTCCATTCCATATTGTACGGTGGTCTTATCCTAGACTACTCATATGGTGTTATGAGAATGGAGGCACCTTATATGATGTAATCATATAGGACTTGGCCACGATCTATATGAATCTGTCACTAAGATCCATTAATTGAAAAGATTCATATATATCAACTAATGATAGCTATATATGAGTGATCTAAATCCTGAGTGTCTTACTGACTCCTTCAGGTTAGATCGTGGTTTTTGATTTACCATGGGTAAGATCAGAATATCATTCTCGGTCAATATCTCCGTTTCTTGGAATCACGGTTTAGCTTATGGTTGGGAAGGTATGCGCACAATAGTGGAATCCACTCCTTCTTGCGAGAAGTAGATAAGTAGTTCCCTTAAGGGTTGATTTGGGGCTTGAACGATTAAGAATGTTGTCCTTCTTTCGTAAAGGAATGGAAGATATAATCATTCAAGATAATCAATGGTACTTAAAGGAAAAGATATAATTAGAGAGGTACAACGAACTTTATGACCTAGCTCTAATTATGAACTATTTGTGGAGGATCATGTCATATGAATAGCTATATCAATGGACACTAATAAAATTGGTTGTGTAAAACATCTACAGTTACGGGAGTACAACCTTGAGTTTTTAGTGGAATAACTCCAAGGTTAATAATTGTGAAATATTAATTAAAGAGTTTAATTAATTTTTTCTAAGAATTATTGGAGCTCAAAACTTTGGGTCTATTAGGTCCCCTTACTAGCCCTATATGATTGATAGTAACAAGAACTCACGGAGAATTGGATGGTCCAATTAATTGTGTTACGAAAGTAACTTAAATATATTTTGGGAATTAATTAAATGATGTGATTATTTAATTAATATATTATTTAATTGTTGAATTTAATATTATTAAATAATTAAGAATTATTAAATTGTCATATGAAGGTTTCAGTTTCTAACCTTGACTAGAGCAATAAAATAATTAGTGATTATTTTTATTTATTCTAAATAGGTCAAATGTTTAAACCCTAGTAAAAAGTAATAGTTAAAAAGGATTTAGAATCCTATTTTAATTTGGATTACTAAACCTTAGGTTCCTGGTATATAAGATATACTTGTCAGGAAAAAGAAGCAATTCGGAACCCTACGGAGAATCAAGAGGTGTGGCCACAAGAGAGGAAAAAGAAAAAGAAAAAGAAGCTGAAGCAGTCAACCTTAATGCAGCTGATGTTCAACCTCATTTTGACGATTACTTTGACCGTGAATTTCAACCAAAAACTGATCATGTAGACAACCGTGAAGACGCTGGTGAATATCATGTACAACATAACACATTTGAAAGACATGTAGAAGGTGAACATGCCCGTGGTAGTGCATTACATGTGTGTGTGACATCCGGGGACCTGAAAAATGTGAACATTTCTAGTTCTGATAATAAAACAACATGGGATATCCTAAGATCTGATACATTTTCGTTTGGTGACGTGAATACCATAGGATCAAGCGGTGGCGGAGCCCGAAAATTCATTCAGCTGGGGCTTGGTTCCAAAATACTAAAATTTAAAAATATAAATAATAATATTAACAAATATAATAAATAAATAATAAGTAATAAGTGCACAAAACACTGCTTATCACAACATTTAAACTCAAAAAGGTAAACTTTGCCCACAAACGTTAATAAGACAATAAAAATAATAAAACCAATCAATATAAACACACGAAACATAGTTAAGTTCAAATTAAAGTAATAGCTTCAAACAAAATAATTTTTTATGTTTAAAATTGTTAATTTGAACTTAATAAAATAAAATTACTTTGAGAAAATGAGAATTCTATACAAGATTATGAAATCAAAGATAAGACTACAAAATTAAAATGACACGAAATAGAATATTCAAGTAGATTAATTTACTTCACAAATTCTATAAGTATAAAAAATCCAATTCAAATAGTTGGTTTTTAGCCTTGGTTTTTCTATGACAAAGATGCTCGACATGGAAAGGGTGCTGGGAAACTCATTTCTAATAGTAAAAGTGAAAATAAAAATATAGATAAAAGCTGATAATGGATGGTAAACTTGGTTGATAATCTTGTTATTAAAATGTTACATGTTTTGTGCTTTAGTTGTAATTTTTTTTTTTTCGTTTTAAGATAAATTTAGTCGCAACTAGTTATTCACATGAGTTATTTAAACCACTAACATAGTGTAAAATATCAATTATAAATCCATTAAAATTAAAAAATAAATTCAAATCTCTAAAAATATATTAAGATTTTTTTTTTGGCTAGGGGGGGGGGGGGGGGGCGCTCAAGCTCCCACTGGGTATTCACTAGTTCTGCCAATGGGATCAAAGGAACCTAACACCATGATTTACAAAGGACAATTTTTCCTAAGGAAAAATTACTTAAAGAGATTGATAGGCCTTCCTGCGTTAAGGGAGAACTATGAATGAAAAGTGAAAAGGTCTAACAAGTCGATTTTATATTTGGTGTGTAATATTGACATACTTGTTTCCATATTGTTATTATTTTTTGTTTGTGTTAATTACTTAATTAAAGTAATTAGAGCATCTCCAATAGGCCGGAAAACACCATGTCTTTGACTATATTTAGGGACGCTAGACCGGAATTTGCTTCAATAGCCTCCCTACCTCACTCCCTAAATTTTTTTCCAGCAAAAGCCTCCTCAAATGTAAGGAGAGAAGGCTTCCCCCCCCCCCCCCCCCCCCCCTTTTTTTTTTTTTTTTTTTTTTTTTTCACTCCTCAATTGAAATGGGTGGTCAAGATGAGTTCACATCCTTCATATTCAATGGTCCAAATTCAATGTAAGGAAAATATAAATAGCCATTTTTTCACTCTAAGTCATTTTTAGAGAGGTTTGCTGGAATATGACTCTTTATTTGTAAAAAGTACAACAAACTCCCTAAATATAAGGAAAATATAGGGAGCCTTGTTGGAGATACTCTTAATCTGAATGAATGAGATACATCGATCGGAATCCAAACAACAGTATAGCTGTAAATCACTGTTAGTTCTTGGGAACAACTGTCACACCACAATAAATGCAATAGAGGTCATCTAAAAAATGAAATGCATGTCAACTAAAAAAAATCAGGTCTTATTTAAAGGAAATATGGGGCGGTGATCGGTCAAGTAAAGGGACATATCCAATGTGAAGGTGAGGATCACTAAAACTTAACATAAAAAAATAGGAGAAAACAAAAGCAATTGTGTGATTCATCTTCGTCACGTAAAGAAGTTGTCATTACAGCAAAAGACAACAACACAGCTGGTAGGAGAAGTAATGACAAAGGCCAAATGGCAAGAGTAAAAACTAAACCAAGTCGATCATCATGAGAAGATCAGCTCAAAATCCTTATAAAAGGGGGCACTAAGCTCATTCTAGGTAAGAGCAAGAAAAAGAAATGTATAAAACAAATAAATTACAATAGAAAGAAAACATTCTACAATTTAGAACTTTTAATAATTTAGTGAGTTCTCTGACTTGAGTGTAGTAGAGTGGTTATCGGAAAGTTCAGCGACCTTCTGACCCAAGTTTCTTTTGCGGGAGAAAGATTGAACATAATCGGTTCTACCTTTTTTTAATGAATCAAGTCTTAAGACTCTCAAGAAGGAACGTTTTGGAGAACAATTTGATTGTTAGTGTAGTCATTCCCAAAGTTATAAATCGACAACCCCTATATGTTATCAAACTTCAACAGAAGACTTAACGTTTGGGGAGATTTTGGGCTTTTGTTTTAATGATAGGGGGATTTTTTATGAATAACGCAAATTATAGGGAAATGATTTCGGCGAGGTTGGTTGCTTTCTATTTCTGCGAATGTGGCTAGGTGTGTGGTTCGAGTCTGTGGGGTGGGATTTGATTTCATAGGGATTCAATTTGGGTAGGGTTCATGGGCACGGAATTAGGCTTGGTTGGGGCAACCAAGAATTTTGGAAAAAACTAAAAGTGACGATATTTACACCCATAAAAAATTATATGTACACCGTAAATTATGAACTTTTTAAAATTCCATTATTACCCTTGGTGATATAAGGGAAAAAGAAGAATGAGAGAAATTGCAGTCACATTGGTTTAAGAAAATAATAATTGAATTTACGTAGAATTAATCAATTGTATTTTTTTTTATATATACATATATTCCATTATATGAATGAACTAGATTCAATCTAATTTCTGATTTTCTTTGAAAAAATGGAGTTCAGCATATGTTTCAAAAAGATTGATTAATATAGGTGGAAGAGATTTAAAATAATAATAATAATTAAAAATATAAAAAAAAGATTTGAAGGAATTTTCTAATGTAAACCTGAATCGATTTGTGCTTCTTCTTTTTTTCCTTTTCAATTCATTCTTTAGTTTATAAAAAACTGAGAACAAATTAAAATTTCAAAAAGAAAAACTGTGTTGGACTCCAATCTCAACATAGTTGCTTTAGAGAATCAGAGATAGTTACATGTACAAGACCAAAGACAGGGTTTATCGAGACCCTACAGTTGATGGAAGAATTGTTTCACCCACCTTGATGTGGGTAAAGGCTTTTGATCTCAAAATCCAGTTTGGATTTCTTGAAAATCGCTGCTTATCTGGTAGTGGACAACAACATGGTAGTGTGTTTTGGAAGAATGGTAGTGTTGCAATTTTTTCTTGTTTGGATACAAAGAAGTCATTGGTTGATCAGTTTGGCAGTGCCTTTTCAATAAAGGAATCGCTGATATGGATAGATAGCAACACCACAATTCAATGTAGGGAGATGGAGAAGGATATTGGTGTTGGTGGTGCATTAGAATTGTCTAAAATTACGGGTTCAATGGCTTATGAAAGATTCACTGGACCACAGATTAGGAAGATAGTTGAAACACAACGCGAAGTTTATGAGAATATTTAAAGAATTTCCCATGTTAGCTCTTTCATGGCTTCTCTTCTGATTGGAGGTTATGATTGTATCGATGAAACTGATGGTGTAGTGATGAACTTGATAGCATAATATACGTTATAAAACACAATTATAAAAAGGGTAATTTCAGTATTAGATGGGGTACAATAACAAATTATAATTATCTTTAAATTTTTAAAGGGGTGAACATACTAAAGGGGTGTATAAATGGTTTTAGAGGGGTGCAAATACCGCGACTCAAAAATTAAATAAGTTTCTAACAAGTAGGCCCAATATATCCAAGTTTAAACTCATTTGGTTATAAACCTCTCAAGCTCAAGCCCAATTCTGCTCGACTTAAGTTAAAAACAACCCAATTCTATATATTAAAAACAGCCCAATAACTTTTCAATTTTCGTTTTTTGTAAATTCTAATTAGATCCAATAACTTGAAAAAATTATGCTTTTGCTTTTTTAAGCCTTGAATGTCAAAATATATGTAGGATCTTATTGTATTTCTATTAGGGATGCCAATTTGACCCGCACCCACAAGCATTTGCCTGAACCCGACCTTGTAGGGTTGGGTTTGGGTTGTGAATTTATGACTTGTAAACTCGCGAACCCATAGCGGGTTCGGGTTGGAAAAACGAACCAGCGGGTGAACTCATGAACCCGCATAAATAAAAATTATATAATATTTATTATTTAAAATATTATAAATATAAACTCCAATTGAATCTTTTTAACCATATAGAGTATAAAATATAAAAACTTCACCCATTCTATGTTTGAGAATTACAATTCTCAACTCTTATATATATATATATATATATATATATATATATATATATATATATATATATATATATATATATATATATATATAGTTAATGATAGGTTACACTTGCTGGTTTTACTCTTATAAAACATCGTGTTTGCTTATTTGTTTTGCCTTTGGAGATCCATTTGGAGTTTTACTTGGTAGTGTTTTATATTACTGTATTTGTAATTCTCCATGATAAATAAAGAGGAGTTATGTATTGTATATATATAAAATATAATTAATATTTTAAATATTTATAAATTAATATATTTTACTAGTTGGTGGGTGTGACCCGCGAACCCGCTAACCTACATAAAACCTTCAAGTGAAACCCAAACCTGAACTCGTTTATTTTCACGGGTTCGTGGGCGGGTGTGGGTGAGGAAAATTTTCATGGGTGAGGGTCTAGATTTTGCAAAGCCCGCCCGAACTTGACCCGTTGCCATCCCTAATTTATATCGCATGCATATTTCCTTTTCTTTCTCTTGTGTTTTTTCTTGGTTAGAATATGTATTTGAGCGTAAGACTCGTTATGTCCTCTAACTATATATACTTTTTATTTTAATTATTGAAAACTCTCTCGTACCATCGAGATTCAACATCAAAATGAATTTTGCTTTATATTATATAGTATAGTTTTTATTTTTATTTATTTATATGAAATTGTCAACAATCAATCCAAAAAAAATCCTCAATTTTAGTATGGTTTATGGCTAGAAATGTTAATAAAAGTCAACATAAGACGTAAAATTATTATTATTAAAACTAGAGGGTATAAAATGACGAATATGTTAAACTAGAGTTATTTATTTATTTATTTATTAATAATATACAGGGTATATTATGAATTTAGAGTGAAAAGATAATTTATTATAAGATAATTAACCTTTTTTTTTTTTTTTTAAGAAAAAAAAAAACAATTTTACTTTATATTGCATCGTAACCGGTTGTATAATACTATAATAATATAATATGGAGCTCTTACAAATTTGGATCGTTGGATCGCATTTATCCTATTTTACCTGAACTTCAACTACTTGCAATCTCAGCCGCCGCCTCGTCTCTTCCCTCTTGTCGGCAGCGCCGCTGATCTATCGGCGGAGTGACACGGCTCTCTCCGTCTTGTCTCGCTAGTCGTCCTTTGATGTTCTCGGTATTATAAGTTTCTCCTTTTTATTTTTTGATGATTTGTTTTGCTTTTAAAGTTGAATATAGATGGGATTATTTTGTGAATGATGAAGTTGTTATTATATTCCTAAAGGGAGGTTTTGTTTTGTGAATTATGAAATTGAAGTTTTTATTTTTGTTTTTGTGAATGATGGAGTTGAATATAGATGTTATTTTTCTACTGGGTATATATCTTATATCCGAAAATTATAGCAGTTGGTGTACTATTTGTGTAAATGGATTAGTTCGATTCAAAACTTGAGATCATTGGTGCAATCCCCCCCAAAAATTATATTAAAAAAAAATCATAACTGGTTGTTAATGGAGTTGAAGTTACCAAATTTTGAGGGGTCGGCATCAATTTATGCCTAATTGCTAGACGTAGCTCGTTTAACCACATTTTCTAGCTGAACCAGGGCCAATCCGAGTTGAACTTGTTACATATCTGATGCCGACTGAATATGTTTATTTTCATGTGTACCCATTTCAATTAGGTGCCTTAACGCTAACATTAGGTTATTAGATAATAACTATTGAATTATCATTGTATTTTCGATTATTTTCAGTTAGAATTTCAGATTCAAAATGATCTACATATTATTAGTTGTGGTTTAATTTTAGGGTTATAATTGCTGGCTGTATTTTTGTTGTAAGCACTATGAGCTTGTAAATTTTGCTTCCTTTTAATTGTTTCTGTTTACCATCGTTTCTTAGTTTTCATTTTCTGGCTTTCTGCATTTGATTTATATCTAATTATCTATTGTGGTAGATGTTATGAGCAGTTATTTTATTTATTTATTTATTTTGCTTTAAACAGCTGCCATATTTGTTAGAAAGCCTTGAAATTTGAGTTTTTTTTTTTAATGCACTATTTCATGCTCATCTCTCATATTATCTGGGTTTGCACTTAGTGGGTTTATTTTTAATTGTTTCTTAATTTTTGGGTTGTAGTAGTAAGTTTTAGGTTTTTGGGAGTTTTCTTATTTAGTTCTTTGTTTGGATGCTGAGAAAATTTGGGCAAGATTGAGAGCAGTTTTTGATCTTATGCCTTAAAAACAAAGACAAAGTAAAGCTTATTTTATGAAGGTAAATAATTTTTGAGTTGAATGATTTGGTGGTTGAAATTACCTATGGTAAGAAGATTTTGAATATGATGTTTCTGCTCTCCCAATTGCTTTAAATGATCTTATTTTTTCTGCCTTTTCTTTTTGCTTTTTTGCCTGTTGGGAACGGGGGAAAGGGACATTTTCTACTCATTTAGGCAATGGTAATTTTGATATAAGGCTGTTCATGAACTTGTTCTGACTGTTTCTGTAGCTGAATATAATACTTACTTAATATCTGAGTTTTTTTTCTTTCTTTTACAATATGTCCACTAAGTGGATACATTAAATGTTTAGTCATCCATTTTTGTATATAAATTGTCTTTCATTCATGTTAAAGACATAGTTTATTTTGGTTTCAGGGTATCTAGATAGACCCATTAAACTGAAGGAGTCTTGTTTGTTTTGACCCTGAAGGGTTTCAAGGGAAGAACAATTCTGGGTTTTCTTTCTTTGGGATAGTAACCATGTCTGTCACAGCAGGTGTTAGTGATACTATAATTGCCATTAGGGATAAGCTTAGAGGAAAAATTGGGCAAACAAAGGTAAAAAGATATTGGCCTGGTAAAGCCCCTGAGTGGGCAGATGATATTGATGACGATACTGATATTAGAATGGAAAGGGCAGCTGCCCTGGAGAAAGCTTTCCCCAGTCAGGAGGATTCAAATGTTGTCAAGAAGGATGATCCTAGGCTACGTCGTTTGGCTCAGAGTAGGATAGAAAATCGTGATGAGATTAGAGCTGATCATAGACGTATTCGACAAGCAGAGATTGTTTCAACTGAGGAAGAGGAAAACAAGAGGCAAGAAAGATTGGATATGGAGGATGAGGATGAAGATGCATTGGAGGAAAGAAGGAGAAGGATCAGAGAGAAGTTGCTTCAGAGAGAGCAAGAAGAAGCAGCTCTCCTACCAGAAGAAGAGGAAGAGGCAGTGGAAGAAGAGGAGGAAGAGGAATCTGAGTATGAGACTGACTCAGAAGAAGAACAAACTGGTATTGCAATGTTGAAGCCTGTGTTTGTACCAAAGTCAGAGAGAGATACTATAGCTGAGCGTGACCGGCTTGAGGCTGAAGAACAGGCCCTTGAGGAATTGGGGAAGAGGAAATTGGAGGAGAGGAAGGTGGAGACAAAGCAAATATTGGTAGAGGAGGTGCGAAAGGATGAAGAAATTATGAAGAATATGGAATTAGAGGCTAATATTGCTGATGTGGATACTGATGATGAAATCAACGAGGCTGAGGAGTATGAAGCTTGGAAAGCAAGAGAGATTGCGAGGATCAAGAGGGACCGGGAGACCAGGGAGGCAATTTTGAAGGAGAGGGAAGAGATTGAGAGGGTGAGAAACATGACAGAGGAAGAGAGAAGGGAGTGGGAGAGGAGGAACCCAAAACCTGCTCCACCACCAAAGCAAAAGTGGAGGTTTATGCAGAAGTATTACCACAAGGGTGCTTTCTTCCAATCAGATTCTAAGGACGTTTCTGCAACTGTTGGATCAGAAGAGATATTCCACCGTGATTTCTCTGCCCCGACTGGAGAAGATAAAATGGATAAGAGCATATTGCCTAAGGTCATGCAGGTCAAGCACTTTGGTCGCAGTGGAAGGACCAAATGGACCCATCTTGTCAATGAGGACACAACTGATTGGAACAACCCGTAAGTTTAATCCTTAATGTTCTACACTCCTTTTGTTTATAAGTTTTTTTTTTTCTTACTCCAAATTGATTTGCTCTAAGCATCCACTTCTCTGATTTCCATCCGTTGTTTGTTATTTTGTTATGATATAATTGGAATTTACTTTTAGTTTGTGGATCTGGTTGAGAAGAAACATGGTGTATACTCATATGTTAGTTACAACTTGCAAGTACTGGTTTTTTCTTAACATTGAATGTGTGGCAGAAAGAGGGTATGTTCTAGATATTTTAGATATTAGAGATATTGCTAAGATTGTTGATGCTTTACAGTTTTAGAACTTGCATAACCATTGACTTCAATTTTTCTGATTGCTAGCTGTTGTTTTTCATGTGGATATTGTTTTGAATTTATGCACAGTTATTAGAAGCAAGACATTATAATGCTCTTTCTTTAATTTTAATCTTACACATGTATGGAATTTATTGAAGCAAGTGTTATAGAGATGATGAATTTGCTTGGTACATCATTATTTTGCTTGAAGTTTTCTGTTTGAGCTTTTATGCGAAAACATCAAGGATGCAATTACTGAAAATAATGACATATCCCTAAGCAAATTGAAACCAAATATTCCCAGAGATCATGTCAAGCGTAATGCCATTTTGTGACTTGGGTTTGAGTTATGATATTTGTTTCCGTCACTTTGCGTGCAGGTGGACATACAATGATCCTCTTCGGGCCAAGTACAATGAAAAAATGGCAGGAATGAACGCACCTATTGCTAAACCGAAAGGAAGCAAGAAGTTGAAAGATTGGGAGGCTCGCTGAAGGGTGAAGTATCCATTCCTTGAGAGAAATCTAGTTTAGTTGTATGGAGGGAATAGTGTATTTTCTTGTTGGCATTTCGATTAGAGTATTTGTTGTATCTTGATTGGCTATAAATACTCAATTACTTTATTACTATGTTACTTTACTTGTGGCTCTAACCCATTTGGCATTTGCATACTGGGCACAATGGTATGAATAATCTAATTGTAACATGACATGATTTCAACGACAATCGTGCTATGAATTTTGAGATCTATATTATGTTGCTCTTTTGTTAGAGAGTCTAGGTAGGGCTTAGACCCCAACAAAACAAAGGGACCTCGGTTCGGCTATGCAAACTGATCGGTTCTGTTCACTTTATTCCAATTTTATTTTTTGAACATTTAAATAATCAAGTTAATTTCTCCTCCTAACAATTCCCATGATTAGTATCCCTTATAGGAACTGCCGTGGTATTGGGAACAACTTTACTAAACGAGTTCTCAAAGATTTATGTTGTTCTTATCAACCTTCTTTGGTTTGCATTTTAGAGCCCATTGTGGCTTTTGATTCGATTTCTGCCAGTTTTTGGTCATCTCTTGCTCTTCATTTGGTGGGTATGAATGAAAGGGGTGGTTTGATTCCATCTATTTAGGTTTTTGCTTGTGATTCTATTGCAAATACTCAAATAGTTTTGTGTCATGATCAGCATTTGACCGTCTCCATTTCTATTGGGTCTCTGACGCATTGATACTCCTTTGTTTATGCTAGTACCTCTGCCTCGGTTCGCCGGGCGCTTTGGTGCTCTCTTCGGGAGATGGCTGGTTTTTTTTCTTCTTCTTGGTTGGTGGTGGGTGATTTCAATGCAGTTTTGGGTGCTCATGAGTGTTTGAGGTCTTGCTCTCCTGTTAGGGGTTCTTGTGAGGATTGCAATCTGACTGGTGTTTGATCTTAGGGTGCTTGTTTTACTTGGGTTAGGGGTCAATCTAGTCGCATTAGAGTTGAGCGGAGATTGGACATGACTTTGGTTTTTGAGGGTTGCACTTCTTGTTGGCATGATATTTCTTGTAAGGCTTTCCTCTGTCGGTTTTCTAATCATTGTCCTTTTTGGATTCGATTATCTGAATCTTAGGTTTCTTCTTCTAGGCCTTTTCGTTTTCAAAGCATGTGGGTGGATCATCCTGATTTCATGAACCTGATTCGTAGGGCGTGGGGCATTATTTGTTTTGGTCGTCCCCTACAGGTTGTTATTGGTAAGCTTAAGAATCTAAAAAAGGCTCTCAAGTCTTGGAATTGTGAGGTTTTCGGTGATCTCAATGCTAACATCTCTAGGAAATCTACTAAGCTCTGTTCTGTTCAGAGCCAAATGTCTGACTTGGGTTTTTCTAAGGAGCTTTTTTTGACAGAGTCAACGCACTCATCATGATCTTGATGTGCTTTTACGTAGGCATGAGTGTTTCTTTCGTGATGGATCCCAAGTGAAATGGTTGTAAGATGGGGATCGTAACTCAACTTTTTTTCATTCCTCGATCAAGTGTAGGAAGTGTAGGGGCGTTTTGTCTTCTCTTTCGATTGATGGTGTTATTTCGGGTAATCAGTCTGTTATCAGAGATCACATTGTCAAATTTTATGAGGATTTATTATCTTCGGATTCGGCTAAGATTGATCAGGATTTCTCTATTATTGATGACATTGTTCCCTCTTTGGTTTCTAATGAGGAGAACTCGCTTTTGGTCGCTATTCCCTCTGCCGATGTTATCCATGATGCGGTTTTTGCCATGGATGTTCTCTTGGCCCTTGGGCCCGATGGCTTCTCTGGTCGTTTCTTTCAACGCTACTGGGAGATTGTGGGTAGAGATGTGATTCTTGCAGTTCAAGATTTTTTCCTTTTTGGTGTGGTTGCTCCAGGTTTGAATTCTAATTTTATTGTGCTCATTCCGAAGATGAGGGACTCAATCACCGTGGATTAGTTTCGCCCTATTGTGCTTGGTAACTTCTTTTCAAGATTTCCTCCAAGATTTTGGCCGACAGGTTAGCTCAGGTTGTTGCTTGTATTGTTTCTCCTCAATAATTTGGTTTCATCAAAGATCGTCACATTGAGGACTGCATTACTCTTGCTTCCGATTGTGTTAATGTGCTTCATAAGAAATGCTATGGAGGTAGTGTGGCTATGAAGATTGACATTCGTAAGGCTTTTGATACTCTTGATTGGAAGTTCCTCTGCCATGTGCTACATGTTTTTGGTTTTTCTCAAATCTTCATGGAATGGATTGATAGCATTCTTGGCTCTTCAAGACTGTCAGTTCTGATTTATGGTTCTCCAGCTAGTTATTTTAGATGCACGAGATGGGTTAGACAAAGAGATCCTCTTTTTTTTTTTTTTTTTTTTGGTATTGCGGAGGATTTTCTCAGTAGGTTACTTTCTAAAATGGCGACGTCTGATCGTCTTTTGCCTATATCCTCCTCGAGGGGCTTTTCTGCTCCAACTCATTTGTTGTATGCTGATGATGTACTGATTTTTTGTAAGGGCACGGCCAATAATTTGAGGAATGTTATGAATGCTTTATGTGTTTATGGCAACATTTCGGGCCAACTTGTTAACTGGAGTAAGTCCTCCATCTTATTCGGGTCATCTGTTTCTCTTGCTCGGATTAGTTCTCTTCAGTCCTTAGCTAGGATGCAGATTGGTCATTTTTCGTTTTCTTACCTGGGGGTTCCTTTGTTCTGGGGCAAACCTAGGAATTCTATTTTGATGCCTATTGTAGATAATATTGTGTCTAAATTTGCCAGGTGGAAAGGTAAGTCTCTTTCTATGGCTGGCTGGGCTACTTTGATTCGTTCGGTGATTACTGGCTTTTTTGTTCACTCTTTTATGGTTTATAAGTGGTCGGTTTCCCTAATCCAGATGATTACTAAGAAGATCAGAAATTTCTTATGGACTTGGGGGGGGGGGGGGGCGAATAGGTTGACATTCTAATTTTAAAAACTCTTTCGTGACTTATGTCAAAACCTTGGTGAGCATACAAATTAACCTTTAACATAATTGTTATGAGAAAAATAATTAGCACATGTATGATCAATTCACCACCCTTAGTCTACAAAACATATACCAATAAACAATATATCTTATATACAAGTATATTCAATAAAGAACAAATTCCACAAGTTGTACTTTGAATATTACAATGTAAATTCACTAAGTAGAACTTTACAACTTGATATAGAATATCACAAGACACAATGTTCAAATACTTACAAGATACAAGAAACAAATGTTGATTCAACAAACAATGTGAACATCTCTTTTTTTATCAATAACTTGATTACAAGGATGCGAGGAAATGAAGATCTTAAATAAGTTAAAATGATCATACATATAAATATACAGAGATAGAGACAGAGACATTTGACACATTGATTTTACGTGGTAAACCTCCGATGAGGAAACATCCACGGGTTGAATCCACAACCACTGACAAGCAATCCACTATGACGAAAAAGACTTACACACTCAAGGCTATCAACTCATTATATCCACCATAAGCTATCAACTCATAGTCTACCCTCGGGCCTAGTGAATTACTGATCGCGCTATAAATGTTCACATTTAAGCGCCCCATTACTTGGTTTTTGTAACCGTTTTCCAAGCATTTATTGTGTTTAACATTGTAAATAAGTCTTTTCAGGTAGCTTAGGCATTTCAAGGGCAATTTGGTCCATAGTGATGAAGAAGAGCAAATGAG
Source organism: Acer yangbiense (assembly GCA_008009225.1). Classification (NCBI taxonomy): domain Eukaryota; kingdom Viridiplantae; phylum Streptophyta; class Magnoliopsida; order Sapindales; family Sapindaceae; genus Acer; species Acer yangbiense. Next base: position 22,414,182 of record CM017765.1, on the reverse strand, counting down.
GCAGAAAATAGAAGGAGAACAAGGCTCGGCAAGTTCATACAGCCTTCTCGGCGGGACATGTCTCGCTGCATGAAGCCGCAGTGCAAGCAACCTCAGCCTGGCGAGTTCTCACCTTCTGCCTGGCTAGAAAGAAGCCGCCGCACGTAGTAGTGGGAAGTCACTCGAGCAATCCTGGCGAGTTCAGACACACCTTTCAGCTGGACATGTCCAGCTGCACGAAGCCGCGGGAAGGACCATCCAAACACGCCGGCGAGTTTATGCTTTCTGTCTGGCAGGAAAGAAACCGCCGCATGAAGCCGCGGCAACTCTGGCGAGTTCAGGCATGCTTTACAGAGAGACAAGTCCCGTGGAATAATTCCGCGAAGGTTGAAGATGCAAGCTTGGCGGGTTCATGCCGCAGGAACAAAGCCGCCGCAGGAACAAAACCGCCGCATATACCCGCCGAGCACACTGTCGAGCTGCAAGTGGATTGAAATTTATCCCAAAGCCAATCAAATGAAGGCTTTTTGCCACCTAATGTCCTTGGGAGGCCTACATCACCGGGAATGCACAACAAAAAAAGGGGTTCGATGAATTCTCTCAAGAGGGATCACACTTAGAAGATAGATAGAGAATATAGACATTCTTAGTTAGAGGGATATAGAGAGAGTTTTTGTAGTGGGTTACAGAGAGTTTTTGGAAATCAATAGAGAGGTTTGTTAGATAGTTGTAGAAAAGTCAAGATAGCTTTCTTGGCTACTTTCTAAGCAACCAAACACCCATATTTTGGTTCCCTTTTGTAATTGCTTCAAGTTGCCTTAGAAGAGATTGTTCTTAGATTGCAAGGAGGATCATTTCCATTTCACAAGAATCTAATTGGTGATGTTTCCTTTGTTTGTATTTCTTAGCAACTTCAATTCTATATGTAACTAAATCCTCCTTATTAGGGGATTAGATATAATTCTTGTATTAACCTTGCTATATAATCAATCTCATTGATATCACCTTCTCAAGTTATGCATGTGCCTTTCAATTCATGTACGTGTGGTAGTTGTAACTACCAATCCTTCATTAATGCATAATAACTTCATGAATTTGTATGCTTAAGACCACTTATTGCATGTCCCTCTTATGCCATCTATGTTGTAGAGATTTCTAACTTGTAATTCTCTACTAACACTTTGAATAATTTTCTCTAATCACTTTTCTAGCCTTAGATTATGATTAGAGTTGAGATTCAATGCTTATATTTCATATGAATAGATGCATGTTAAGGAATTGTGATTGAATTTAATGAGTGATTGATTAGTATTTAGGTTAACACTTGAATGAATCTATCCCCTAGCAACCTTTAATCTAGAGTTTAAATCAATTAGTTGTAATTGTTACTTAGCCAATTTCAATCTTAGCATAATTAATGTGTTAAACATTTAGATAATTTAATTAGACCTTTATTAGCTTAGTTTGGAGATTGTAGAGAGTTTCTACTTTGGCGTAAAAACATTGCTAATCCTCGTAGGAACGATACCTTTACTTGCTCACTACACTAGTCTAACGACTTGTGCACTTGCAATAGGGTCACCAGACTCGCGCGTCCCTCTAGTATAACCGAGGTAGAATAGGTTAATTTGTAGTGACATTTGTAGAACCGGTTCGGGCGCGTCAAAATTCTTGACGCCGCTGTCGGGGAGCAACACGCCATTTTAGAATGCTAGTTAGTGTAATCTACATACAATTGCATTAAATTTCTATTTTGATCACTTAACCTTTTGGTAGTTTCTTTTAGTGTACTTTCAGGTTACTTGTCACTGATTGATGCATGGAAGACGATCTTTGGGGAGTCGGCTTCTATCTTTTGTTGAAAATATTGATCGGATGGCTAGGCTACCGACCATGACGGACAGTCCCAAAGGACTATCCGACCTTGAAATTGGTTCAACCTCTTCTAGCAGTTCATCGGCTGGATCAGAGCAAGCACAGGATCAAAGGATGATGAAGGAATTCTCATTACCTACCGTTGGATCGTACCCTTCAGCTATACTGTTAGACGATACCCAGAGGAATTACGAGCTAAAAAACTTGCGCTGCAACACACTCCTACATTTTGGTGGAGGCCTAAGTGAAGATTGCCTTCAATTTATGAAGGAATACTACAGTGTGGTTACTACTTTCCCACTTAGGAATCTGACGGAGGATCACTTGCGCATGCAATGTTTTTCGTATTATATGAGAAACGACGCCAAGAAGTGGCTCATGGCATTACCGGCAGGATCACTCACCATATGGAGTGGTGTAGAGCAGAAGTTTTTTGCCAAATATTTTCCCTCGTGGAAGACGAAGGAAATACGAAGCATGATAGCTGACTTCCAAGAGAGAGAAGGTGATGCGTTTCATGAATCATGGGGTAGATTCAAGTTACTCTTAGCACAATGCCTGCACCACGAGTATACTTTGGTATCACAGGTTCAGTTGTTTTACAATGGATTGACAGGGCTCTCACAAGCAATTGTTGATAACGCGTGTGGAGGAGTGATGCAAGAGAAGATGGCACAGTATGTGTTTGACAAGTATGAGATGCTTGAACAAAATTCCCAGCAGAGGAACACTCGAGGAAATCAAGGAGGAGTGAGTACAGAGATGGCAAGCCAAATGAATGATATGAGTAGAAACATTGAGACACTCATGAGTAGGTTCGGGAAGCAACCTATGGTAACCGATCAGGTTTTCATTGAGAGAAACTGTGGGATGGACATGTATCCCATGGTTGAGCCAGTGCCACCTAGGAAGGAGGAAATACAAGTGGTGTATCCGCCACGTCAGTCAAAACAGTTGGATGATCCTTTCTCCAACACGTACAATCCCGGATGGGCAAGGCATCCGAATCTTAATTATGGAAACAACCATTGTCTGAACCCTTAGTTGCCTCCGCAGAACAACAACAACAACAACAACTGGTATCCACTTCAGGGACACCAACCAAGACCATAAAAGAGTACCCAACCATGGAAGGTGAAAGAAGCCTTACCGTGGCGCTAACAGGGTTAGAGAGACAATGAGTACCGGCCCCCTAATAAGAATCTCCATAATGATCCTACTTACAAAAGGATCACCTCTATGGAAGGGGTGGTCAAGACACTGGAAATACAGATAGGTCAATATGCAGAGGTGAGTCAGAAGAAGGAACCAGGAAGGCTTCCCAGTCAATCAGAGCAAGCAAAGGCGGCCACAATACTTAGGAGTGGTAAGGTACTTTCAAATCCAACTCCACCTGAAATTTTTGATATTCCTATTAATGTTTCAGCAGACAGGGAAGTACTTAGTAAGCATGATCTTGATACCCAAACAGGGACAAGCAAAGGTCCGGAAATAGGCCACAAGGACACTTCAAGGATATACAAATCTCCTAACCCCTATATGCCTCCAATTCCATTCCTAGGAAGGCTTCAGAAATCGAAGTTAGACCAAGCCTTCAGGGAGATTTATGACATCTTATCAAAGGTGAATGTGAGCGTTCCCCTACTTGAGGTGATTGAGAAAATGCCCGCATACGCCAAATTCTTCAAGGAGCTTAACTCAAAGGCAAGAAAGAAGGAATTTTTGGAGAGAATAGTGATCTCCAAGGAAGCAAGTGCAGCTATGGAAACAGCTTTGCCACCTAAGATGAAGGATCCCGGAAGTTTCATCATTACCATATCTGTTGGTGAAACTCGTAAGGAGAAGACAATGTTAGACCTAGGAGCCTCAATCAATCTAATGCCTTACGCATTGTTCAAAGACTTACGATTAGAAGGATTGAAGCCAACTACCATGGAATTGATACTAGTAGATCGTTTAGTACGACACCCAACAGGGGTGGTTGAAGATGTTTTGGTCAGGGTGGGAGAGTTGATCATCCCAGCTGACTTTGTTATTTTAGAGATGGAGAGTGATTCATCCAAGGCAAGAGAGATGCCGATATTGCTGGGGCGACCTTTCATGTCAATTGCCAAGGCAATAATCGATGTCCACAATGGATGGCTCTCCATGACGGTTTTAGGTCAAATAGCAGAGTTTGAAGTGTTTGAAAGCATAAAGAACCCATTGAAGGGTAGTGTTTGCTTTAACATCACAAGTGCCGAACAGGATGATGAACCCCACTCTACATTCGGAGAGTACGTAGCACTTGCTCATAGCGAGGTGACTAACAAGACCCCGCTCTTGAAGCATGACTCATCAAGTTACAAAGATACCATTGCTCAACTCAAGGAAGAGAATATGGAGCTAGTGGAAAGGAACTTTGAACTCACGACTAAGCTTGATGAGGCCTTAGAAGAAAACTATGCCCTCCAAGACAAGATCGAGGATGATTTCTCCCTAGTGAAAGATGAATTCGGGGAAAGGAATGAGTCTTTGAGCAAGGAATTCGAAGGCAAGATGAAAGTCATGGAGGAGGAAATACATTCTAGGGACAAGGCCCTAGAAATCTTGAGAGTGAAGAGTAGGGAAACTCAAGTTGAGAGTGCTATGCCAAAGATAGGCACTCCGGTCAAGTTCGAAGGCGTGGTAAGGCCACCTTCGAGGAAGACAATGCATGTATCACATGAGGAGACCCAAACTTTTACTCTGAATCCGAAACCAAGGCCAAGGCCAAAGCCGAGAAAAGAAACCGCATTCAACCTCCACAGTCTACATCGGGAGGTACATTTTCTACTTTCACTCCCGTATGTCATTACTACCATAGAATAGGCCACATTAGGCCTAACTGTCCAAACAGAAGATGGCAGGTTAGAAATTATGTCACCCCAATTCCCAAGGCCAATGTCAAGTCCATTTGGATCGCAAAATCTAAGTTGGAGGGGCTTGGTGGGAAAGGACCCCTTTGGGTCAAAAAGAATGATAAAGGGTATGTTTTGATTGAGCCACCCATCCCAAATGGGGCATGTAGGAGGTGAATGGTGTGATGTTGTTTAAGTGTGCATAGATTGAATATCAAAGACACACTTAACAACATTGGTGTCTTTTCCATTGTACATATTTAAGCTTTGAATAAATTGAATTGTTTTGATAGATGATTGGGAAATTAAAACCCTAATCGAGCTTTTGTTTACCCGACGAGCTTTCTATTTAGATCTTTAAGCGATCGGGTGGACAAAAGAAAGGTTTGGGGGTTTTAAAATCCTCGTTATACGTTAAACATTAAACATTTCGTGTAGTTTAATCTACGTAGGAAATATGTGTTGTATGTTGTGTGTTTGTTGTGCCATGATGTGCAGGTGTTAGGAAATCAAGAAAGAAATTGGAAGGGATTGAAAATGAAGGATTTTCAACTCCGGCGGGTTCATACCGCTGGAAATGTCCCGCGGGGCAGAGTAAATGAACTCGCGGAGACACGTTTGAGAGATGAGGGATTCTGGCGAGATCCATCTCGGTGGGACTTTTTCTGCCATCCAGAACGTCAGAACTCGCGGGGATTGTAGGCTAAAAACGCCAGTGAGTTTGGGCCGCAGGAAATGTCCAGCTATCCAGAAGGTTTGAACCCGCGGCAACTTGTGTAGGATTCTGGCGAGATCCATCTCGGCGGGACTTTTCCCGCCATCCAGAACGTTTGAAATCGCCAGATATAAGCAGAGAAATTCTTGACGATTTTATGCCGTGGGACTATTCCCGCCAATCACAGGGACAAGCCCGCTAGAAGGAAGAAGACTCCAGCGGTTTCATGCCGCGGGAATAAACCCGCCAGAAAGGAATTCGTGGTAATCCCAAATAAGGTAAAACGTAGCATTTTGAGCCAAAAATCAAGCTCGACGGGTTCGTGCTGCGGGAATAAACCCGCGAGAACCCTTTTCCTATAAATAGGGGCTGTCGTTTTCAAGAGCAACCTTTACCAATTTTCAAACTTTTTCAATTTTCCCGCGTTGAATCACCAAACTTCTTCCCCAATCCTACTCGAATCCATTCGAAAACACAAGGCAAAGGTAAGTCATCTCAATCTCATCTCATTTAATCACGAATTCATGCAAAAATCATCTAAAATTGTCATAGGTTGTGACAGTTAGGGTTCTTGCAATTTCCTTGATGTTGATCGAATTATTTGAGATTGATTGTTGTTATTTGTGTTAGTTATGCATAATAGGATTGATTTTGACCAATATCCCTCATCTTTGATTCAATTTTGCAACTTTTTCATGTTAGGGTTTGGATTTGACCGAAAATTTGTGATAACACTTAGAGTTTTCTACTGTTGGATTCTTGTGATGTTTTCATTAATAGGATTTGGTTAAAGGGAATGCATGGACTAATGAATTAATAATTAAAGAATGAAAGTTGTGATGTGTTTGATTGAGAAGTTTGTGAAGTTGACAATGCGCAATTGTGCGTGTCAGTGTGTGTGTGTGCAAACAGTGTTTGCAAATGTGAAGGATAGATTGATTATTAATTGTTCATTTTCATGCAAGTTGTGTGTGATGAGCTTGATGCAAATTATATGTAAAAATGCAAGGGATAAAATGCTTAAGGATAATGCATACATGTAGAGAATGTGTGAATTGAATTGGCATCGATTCCACCTAAACTTGATCGAATTGATTTTCCTAACTCGATGAATTGATTGAAATGGACACAAGCACATAGTACTCATAATATAAGTAGATGTAGGATGTATATAAGTAAATGTAGTATAGAAATGCTTCGTCACTAACATTGCGCTAACTCGTGTGGAGTTATTTTGTGTGCCTTTGTTCTAATAAGAGATGGCACCGAAGAGGAAAGTTTCCATAATTGAGGAAGGGGGCTCATCCCAAAAGGGAAAGGAGAAGTCCGCACGCCCAGAGAGGACAGCGGACGAGATATTCAGGGAGAGACTCGAGAGCACCACTAGGCGGTCTCTAATCATCGAGATTCGCCGAAAGAAGTGGGAGGCTTATGTCTCATATCCAAAGAGGGCCAACCGAAGGATCGTTCAGGAGTTCTACGCTGCTATAGATCCGGACGAGTTCGAGAATGGAGCTCCGGTTATGATCCGAAGAAAGTCGATCTCTATGACAACGGCACAGATAAATAAGTACCTCCACACTCAGAGCTACCCTTAGTAGGAGGAAGGATACGCACCCAATGCCCTCTTCAAGCATTATGACAGGCAGTTCGGGATTGCCCTCATCGGGATAGAAGACATTCCCTGGGAAGGCACGGACCGCAAGGTCCATCAGAGGGAACTGGGGTTCGAGGAGCACTTTTGGAGTATCTACTTCAGTTATTCCCTCGTGCCCAGCAATCACCGGACAAGCTTGAAGAGCCACATAGCCATCATGCTCTACCAAATGAAGAACAGGTTGGAGTTTGATGTGGGGTGTACCATTGTGAGACGGATAGCAGAATCCGAAAGGAGATCGAACCAGAGCCTTATCTTTCCTTGCTTGATCACCTATTTTGCACGGGAGGCAGGCCTTCGAGTAGACTTGCCATCAGATGGGATTTTGACACCCCTGGGGACCGTAGGCAGAAGAGCCTACAATGAGGTGGCCAAAGGAAAGCCAAGGATAGAGAAACTCCTTAGTGTGAGGGAGCAGAGGTTGGCCCAGCGTAGGTTAATTTCGAGGAGAGAGCATGAGAGATTAGATGCCCAGGCTCGAGAGGAGTCCGATTTGGGAGTTGATGATATTGAGTCTGCAGAGTCAGAGTCAGAGTCAGAGTCAGAGAGAGAGGATGACGTGCCGGGTTGGGCACAGGGTATGATGCAGTCCCACAAGGACTTGATGGATTCCAATGCCAGTTTGGCACGGACTGTGCGCCGTCTCGTGAGATAGGTGAAGGATTTGACAAAGGCAGTCGCACACTTGGCAGGATACCAGCCAGAGCAGCCTGTTGAGGCCAAGAGCGAGTAATCCGAGGAGCAGGAGCACCGTCAGAAACGCCGGCATGAGGAGCCACCTGCTACAGCCGAGACGTCAGCTCTTCCACCGTTTCCAGAGACAGGTATACATAACTCCTTCGCTTTTATTGACATTGATGACTTATTTTTTAGTTCCATGGCTCCGCCAGACCTATATCAGCAGAATGTCAATTTCATGGACTTACTATATGATGAGCAATAGATTTTAGAGCAGGTGTTAGTGAGACCGGAGTTGAGGAGCAGTCTACCAGACCAGATGAGATGGGCATATCCGGAGGGGATGGTGGATCAGAAGCCATTCCAGGAGCAGGACCTGAGCATGCGGAGTATGTGGGGTCGTACGTGGTGAGCATCGAGCTTCTTCCAGATGGATACAAGGAGACGAGTACTCATCCGGTGGAATACGTTGTGGAGGAGCCTGAGACATCGATAAGCATAGTACCGTATACGGGGCCACCACCTCCATCTGAGCCTATTTTTCATTACTCCATTCGAGGAGTTCAGTTCACACCATTAGACCCCAGCAGCAGCAGTGACACCAGCAGCACCAGCACCAGCACCAGCAGTAGCACCATTTACACCAGTGATGGGGACATTTCTGTTTGTGACGATAACATTCCCATTTAGGCGGATTGGTACTCCACATGGATTTTTTATGGGCGGAGCATTATTCCGCATTTTTGTATACCCAGTACTTTGCTTTTGGATTGTATTTACAGTATTTTTAGTTTTCTTATTATATATATATATTGCTTACTTGTATAGAAGTTCCATAGTTAGTAACATGTTTAGATCTAAGTGTGGAAACTTTTTGTTGGTTGATTGATTGATAGTGCCTAGGATGATACTATCAAGTTGACTAGGATATTTTAAAGTAGTGTGCATGGATGGATATGATATCATATGCTTGTACATATAGGTTCCTTTTTACGATAGGTTAGGAAGTTGTTTGTTGGCCAAACAACCAAACCGACGAACTCTTTTATTGTCTTCCGTGTGCGAACATTGGGGACAATGTCGAGTTTAGGTTTGGGGGTATGGGCACGTTAACACTTCGCCAATGTATATAGTGTATATAATGTCTTGTATATATTGTTTTCCTTAGTTGGATTTTGTAAATATTTTCAACAATTTTCGAAAATCTTACGATTGAGCCAAAGGAACATATGTGTCTAAATAAGATGCTATGATGTATGTGTTGATTGAGGAATTGTGCATGCATTAATTACTAAATTGTGGCTATCACAATGACATTCCGAGATGACATTATACATCGTGTAATAGTCCGTTTCTCTTTTGCATAATGAATAGAACTGAGCGCGATATTGCATTAACCAATATTGGAGACTACCCGTAAGGAACAGAGCCTAAAATTTTCACCTTCTGAGGGTAAACACTTTTCCAATTGATATATGATCTCATTTGCATAAATTGAATGCCATGAACTATAAAATTGTGGACTGCTTGTTGGATTTGTATTCCCTCGTTAGACAGACTTCTGGAAATGATTCTAGGCATGTGTGTGCTTAGCTGTAAATGTCCAAACACTGTCCATATTGTGATGTGTGCTCCAATTGCCAATTTCGAGGCCAAACACAAACCATTCTTTCCATCACCACCACATATATCCATATACATCACTTGGAATAATGCCGTATTTTGATCAAGGAATATGCATGGTATTAGGATAGCTCAAAATATTGTGAATAGCGTGTACTCAGGCGATGATAGATAATTGTGCAAATTATTACTCAATAATAATAATAAAAAATAAAAATAAAAATAAAAATAATAATATTTCATTACAAAATCTTTTCAGGTATTAATGAGCATAAAATAAAACGGAATCTTAGCCTAGACACTTGAAGACATTTTGATATTGAGCTAAGTAAGTGAAATCTCTAGGTTGATCAAATACTTCAGAATTCCAGTGATTTTTTTCTCTATCACCCATTGGCCCCGTTACAACCATGGAAAGACCTAGTTGATCTGTTAGGAAGTCTAACTGGGGAATTCGAGTCAAGCATGCTCTTTCCACGTTTGTGACATATCAATTCATTCATGAAACAGTTTCCACGAGTTGTGCGTTAATTTTGATTACGTATGCGTTACATTTGATTCTTACATATATATTCTCACTCGCATATGTTATTTGAGAGCAACTTAGGTTTTGAGTGAAAATCAGACTGAAATCCGGTAAGGATAGAGTCAAGGCAAATTGAGTTTTTGCTTTCGAGTGTTTTATTTTTGAAGCTAGGTACTTAGAGTGTGGGATGCACCTTGTTGTGTGTTTTCGAGAGATGTAATTGTGCTAGCATCTAACCAGAGGTTTTCGCATGTTTAATTCCTAACTCATCACATCTCTTAGCATATTGAAAATTGGCTCTCGGAAACGTTTTAGTGTGCGTTGTATACATTTCGTACATAGTGGAATTTTGTTTTTAGTTAATTATTTAGCATTTATAGTTTGCTTGAGGACGAGCAAAAGTCAGGTTCAGGGGCTTGATCGCGCTCTAAATGTTCACATTTAAGCGCCCTTTACTTGGTTTTTGTAACCGTTTTCCAAGCATTTATTGTGTTTAACATTGTAAATAAGTCTTTTCAGGTAACTTAGGCATTTCAAGGGCAATTTGTTCCATAGTGATGAAGAAGAGCAAATGAGGCAGAAAACAGAAGGAAAACAAGGCCCGGCGGGTTCATACAGCCTTCTCGGCGAGACATGTCTCGCCACATGAAGCCGCAGTGCAAGCAACCTCAGCCTGGCGAGTTCTCACCTTCTGCCTGGCTGGAAAGAAGCCACCGCATAAAGCAGTGGCAAGTCACTCGAGCAATTCTGGCGAGTTCAGACACACCTTTCAGCTGGACATATCCAGTTGCACGAAGCTACGGGAAGGACCATCCAAACACGCCGGCGAGTTTATGCTTCCTGCCTGGTGGGAAAAAAACCGCCGCATGAAGCCGTGGCAACTCTGGCGAGTTCAGGCATGCTTTACGGAGAGACAAGTCCCGCGGAATAATTCCGTGAAGGTTGAAGATGCAAGCCTGGTGGGTTCATGCCGCGGGGACAAAGTCGCCGCACATACCCGCCGAGCACACTGTCGAGCTGCAAGTGGATTGAAATTCATCCCAAAGCCAATCAAATGAAGGCTTTTTGCCACCTAATGTCCTTGGGAGGCCTACATCACCGGGAATGCACAACAAAAGAAGGGGTTCGATGAATTCTCTCAAGGGGGATCACACTTAGAAGATAGATAGAGAATATAGACATTCTTAGTTAGAGGGATATAGAGAGAGTTTTTGTAGTGGGTTACAGAGAGTTTTTGGAAATCAATAAAGAGGTTTGTTAGATAGTTGTAGAAAAGCCAAGATAGCTTTCTTGGCTACTTTCTAGGCAACCAAACACCCATATTTTGGTCCCCTTTTGTAATTGCTTCAAGTTGCCTTAGAAGAGATTGTTCTTAGATTGCAAGGAGGATCATTTCCATTTCACCGGAATCTAATGGTGATGTTTCCTTTGTTTGTATTTCTTAGCAACTTCAATTCTATGTGTAACTAAATCCTCCTTATTAGGGGATTAGATATAATTCTTGTATTAACCTTGCTATATAATCAATCTCATTGATATCACCTTCTCAAGTTATGCATGTGCCTTTCAATTCATGTATGTGTGGTAGTTGCAACTACCAATCCTTCATTAATGCACAATAACTTGATGAATTTGTATGCTTAAGACCATTTATTGCATGTCTCTCTTATGCCATCTATGTTGTAGAGATTTCTAACTTGTAATTCTCTACTAACACTTTGAATAATTTCCTCTAATCACTTTTCTAGCCTTAGATTATGATTAGAGTTGGGATTCAATGCTTATATTTCATATGAATAGATGCATGTTAAGGAATTGTGATTGAATTTAATGAGTGATTGATTAGTATTTAGGTTAACACTTGAATGAATCTATCCCTTAGCAACCTTTAATCTAGAGTTTAAATCAATTAGTTGTAATTGTTACTTAGCCAATTTCAATCTTAGCATAATTAATGTGTTAAACATTTAGATAATTTAATTAGACCTTTATTAGCTTAGTTTGGAGATTGTAGAGAGTTTCTACTTTGGCGTAAAAACATTGCTAATCCTCGTGGGAACGATACCCTTACTTGCTCACTACACTAGTCTAACGACTTGTGCACTTGCAATAGGGTCACCAGACTCGTGCGTCCCTCTAGTATAACCGAGGTAGAATAGGTTAATTTGTAGTGACATTTGTAGAACCGGTTCGGGCACGTCAATTACCTAGCCTACTTCCTATTCGAGATGTGTCCTACACCTCTAGGAAGCAATTTCCTATCCAAGATGCTCACGTCTCTAGGAAGATTCCTTGCTTGTCTGTCTAGATCCTCCCGATCCTAGACAAGACTTCTTGCTTAGCCATCCGGATCACAAAGATCCTAGTTAAGCTTCCCTAGCTCAACCATCCAGAGTATCACACTCCTAGCTAAGATTTAATGCTCAAATTGAAGCTTCATTCACTCCAAAATGAGACTTCTACCTTTTGCAAGGCAAATGATCTAAGTGATGCAAATGATACAAACACATGCAACATAGAATATATGATCAGTACATCTTATAGAAACTAGAAATAATCAATGTGCACACAATATATATTTTTCTAGTTTATGATCCAAAACATGACACCACACAAAATGATGCATGAGCATAAGAAATGTATGGATTAGGTACACTCCATGAAGATCTAGACATAGACAACAAAGTTCAGAAAACAAAGTTGTCTAGACCTTAAACATGAACAAAAATCTAGAGCATGCAAAACACCTAAAACATGTCAAATCCTAGATTTTATTCATGTTACTAAAGGTTGAAAACAAAGCATGTTCATTAAGCATATATTCAAGACTTTAGAATACAAACAACAAAAATGCTAGAATCACAAGTTATGATCAATGAATATTCTAGCAAGTACTTAGAGCAAATATAAACACAATAATCAATTAAATCCTAATTAGCTTTAAAAACAAAATCAAATGTGCTAATCCTAGATTTGTTCAATTAAATGATCCAAGCACATGCTAAGGTTATTAATCATAAAATGAATCAATCAAGTCACAAATAACCCTAGATATCAAGTTAAGCACAATACAACTCTCAATCATGTGAAAAACTTGAATAATAGAAAACTAGTTCACACTTGTCTCCAACTAGAATTGATTAGCTTTGATTATGAAGCTATCTTTCTCAATAGCATTCACCATACATACACATACATATAGAAGAAGAAACCCTAAGCAAATTGAAGGTTATAAAAGAGAAATCACAAAGATAAGTCAAATACCTATGATTCACGAGCTGGTTCTTTTTTCTGGGTAGAACCACTAGAAAACTCGATCAAACAACTGCACTTGGAAAAGGTAGAGGACTCGATTATGAAGAATCTCCAACTTGAATCACTCAATTCCGACTTTGTATGAGAAAATTATGGTGTTTGGAAGGTGATAAAAAGTTGAGAGAAAATTCTGCACAAGAGATTTCTAATTTTTCTTCTAGAAATGAATATGAGGGAATGGAGGATTTTAAAAGAGATGAAAGAGAGGGAAAAGACGAGCCAATCACGTGCTGCCACCTCAGCACCCTGTGAGGGGCGCATGAGGCTTACGGGGGCAGAGGAGGCTGCTGGCCATGAGGCTCATGGCCTCTCTCACGCGCCTCTCCTTGCTTGGCCGTTGGCCAAGCAAGCTTCCCTCATGCTCCGCTCGGGTTCTTCGGCCATATGCAGGCCTTCGAACTCCGATTTTGAATCCATCTTCGGATTACGAATTGTGACTTCATCACGCACAACGAAGACTATGAAATTTTGATAAAAGGTTGAGAATTCATCTTGGAATACGATGACGAAGACAACTCAATGAATGAGAACGAAAAGTAGCGTAGCTACATCGTTTGGACTCGAAACCTAATGAATGAGTAATAGAAATAACCGGGACTCAATAAGGAATCAAATGAGATCATGTTCAAGTCCAAATACAATAAAACACAAACATATAAACTGTAAGATCCTAGATCTTTGTTGGCTTGATTCCATTGCAAAACACTTTTTATTTGTAATGATTAGTTGCTTAGGTTGTTCTTGGTGAAAAGAAGCTTCAAAGAAGAAAAGCAATGTTTCATGCAAATATCATCTTCAAAAGAAAAATTGCGTACTTGGATGCTAAGGTATCAAGATTCTTCTTCCTCTTGCAAGGCGTAAATGCGCACACACACAATTCATTCATGTGTGTCCCTACATCATTGTGCTACATTTGGTATAACACATTCACACACCATTGAAGTATGCTCATGCATTGAACTCATATTGTCATACATTGTAGAGTTGCATGTTTTAAGACTATGTCTAGGAAATGGCATACTTGTGTGATCTTGTGATTATATGTCTATGTTTTATTGTATTTGGACTTGAACATGATCTCATTTGATTCCTAATTGAGTCTCGGTCATTTTGGTTACTCATTCATTAGGTTTTGAGTCCAAACGATGTAGCTATGCTACTTTTCGTTCTCATTCATTGAGTTGTCTTCGTTATCATTTTCCGAGATGAATTCTCAACCTTTTGTCAAAGTTTCATAGTCTTTGTTGTGTGTGAGGGAGTCGCGATTCGTAATTCAAAGATGGATTCAAAATCAGAGTTCAGAGGCCCGGATACAACCGAAGAACGCGAGAGGAGCGCGAGAGGAGCAAGCTTGGCCAACGGCCAAACAAATGAAGCCACGTGTGGAGGCCGTGTGCCACACGGCCAGAGTCCTCCTCTGCCCGCGTGTGCCACACACGCCCCACACGTGGCTGGTGATGTGGCAGCTACTGGTTGGCTCATTTTCCCCTTTCTTGAATTCTTTTAAATACTCTTCTCCTTCCCTCCAAACAAAAACTTGAAGAAAAATTGAAAATAGAGATGTGCAGATTTCTTCTTGGTTTTTGATTTCTTATTTTGATCATAACTCTCTCATTTCAACTCCAAATTGAGTGATTCAAAAGCCAAAAATGTTGGTCTTGAAGAGAGCTACAAACCCCAAGCATTTTCAGAGTCATTTTAGTTCGTGATTTTTCGCAGCAAGCTGATTTCAGTCCGAGACTCTTGATTTGTATGTGAAACATCTTCTTCTTACTTTCTCTTTTGATCATCTCATTTAATCTTCCTATTTGATTGATGAAATGTGTTAAGAATGATGTTAATTCATACTTGAGATTTGTTTGATCGATTGATTGTTGAGTTTTAGATTTGTGATTTCTTTTGAACATATTTTAGCTAAGCTTGATTAACATGAAATTGATTCTAGAAATGATTTGTATGATGTGCTTCATGATGATTTCTAGGTTTAGTTTCATGATCTAAGAACTAGTTTTTTTTTTTTTTAGCTTGATATTGAATATTCTCATCTTGTTCTTATTGATTTACATGTCTTGGTTTCTAGATACATTTGTGATTGTTTGTTGAAAGCATATTCTAGATTATCATTGAACATGTTCATAGAGCTTGATTGATCATCTTGTTCTATTTGATTGTGATTTGCATCATTTGCATCACCTAGATCATTGCCTTGTGAAAATGTTGAAGTCTCTTGTTAAAGTGAGTGAAGCTTTAATTTGAGCAAGAAGACTTGGCTAGGAAAGTGTTCCGGATAGCCAAGCAAGAAGTCTTAGTTAGGATCAAGAGGATCCAGATAACTAAGCTAATGTCTTAGCTAGGAGTGTGATATTCCGGATGGTTGAGCTAGGGAAGCTTGACTAGGATCTTTGTGATCTAGATAGCTAAGCAATGAAATCTTCCTAGAGACTTGAGAGCCTTGGATAGGAAGTTGCTTCCTAGAGGTGAAGGACTCATCTTGGATAGGGAGTAGGGAAGTGATTCATTTGGTTTTGTGGATAGACTAGGAGTTGATTGCATTGAGTGTGTATCTATTTTTTTCATAGTGAATTGCTTTGCCGGTGGTTGTGGTATCAACCCGTGCATGTTTCCTCTTTGAGGTTTTACCACGTAAAAACTATTGTGTCAAATTTCATTTTATATTTCTTTATCTTCCATATTTTTGTATTGATTGCATCTCTTGTATATTGTTTTTCACATGTGTTGATTAAATCAATTCAATTGTTAAAACTTATCAAGTGTGCTTTTAATTCTTGTATTCTGCATATTTATTGAATAATGGAAGAAATTGGGCCTATACCTATTCACACCCCCCCCCCCCCCTTTTAGGTATATTCTACACTATTGTTTAAGGGAATTTCATTAACACAAGATCACACAAGTATGTCATTTCCTAGACATAGTCTTAAAACATGCAATTCTACAATGTATGACAATATGAATTCAATGCATGAGCATACTAAAACCCGTGAATGTGTTATATAAATGGTGTACAACAATGCAGGGACACTTATGAATGAATTGTGTGTGTGTGCCTTAAGGCCTTACAAGAGGATAGAGGTCTAAGTATTCCTTTGATGTTTTCTCCTCTTGAAGGCTTCACTTTGCTTGATGTGTTGTCCAACTTCCTTGAAGCTTGTTAAACCATGAATCCTAGACAACTAATCAATACAAAGGAAATGTTGTTTTGATATATAATAGTGCCAACACAACTCAAAATCTTAACAATATTAATCAGTTGTAGAAACCTCAAGGAGGCTACATTACCTCTTCCATCTGGACTTCTTTTAAGTCTAACTATGTTGTGCTCCTTAAGGATGGTATCTGGCTCATCGGGAAAGACTCCCAGAGAGATTTTTGGTGTGATAATTGGCTTGGGGTGCCCATTGTGGATCTTCTTGGTATTCCTAATTTTGTGGTCATACATCTTCCTGCTAGGGTTTCAGACTTCATTCGGGATGGTAGATGGGTTTTTGGAGATCATTTTCGTGCTAGATTCCCGGATCTCTATTTTTGGATTGAGAAAATTGTTATTTCTCCTGTGGCTGATTATTTTGTATGACCTCATTCTAAAGACGGGAGGGTTACTTATAAGGCGACTTATTCTAGGATGTTTCATGATATTCCTTAGGTCCCATGATGGAGGGATGTCTGGTCCCGCTATATCCCTCCTTCCCATTCTATCCTATCATGGCCTTTTTCTTCTTAATAGATTACCTACCGAAGACCGTTTATGTAGGTCCGATTTTTAATTAGCCTCTAGATGTAGTGTTTATGGCTCTATCTTGGAGACCATGGACCATCTTTTTCTTAAGTGCCCTCTTGCTGCTGCTATTTGGGAGACGGTTTTTTTTCTGCTTTTCAAAGGCGTGTCTCCGTTGACACTTGGGGCTCTTATTTTTGTCAGGCCATGTTTGTTTCTTTCAGTGATCAGATTAGGATTTTGTGGAAAGTTGCCATTCATGTTGTGATTTGGAGTGTGTGGTATTCTTGTAATCAGTGGATTTTTTATGGGAAGTCTATTGATTTTAGGGTTGCTCTTTCTCTTGTTTGGCATTCAGTCTATGATACGAACCGTTTGGGGATCAGCTATATTCGTAACTATGTTGATGATTTACTGATTCTCTATTGGTTTGGCCTCAGTGGTCGTCCTGGTAAGGCTCCGGTTATCAAGAGTGTTGTCTGGTTGCCTCATGCTCTGGGGTGGATCAAGGTTAACACGGATGGGGCTGCTTTAGAACCTTCAGGTGTGAGAGGTTGTGGGGGTATTTTTCAGACTTGCAGATCTTTTGTTAAAGTCTGTTTTGCAGTCCCCCTTGGTCAAGATTTTGCTTTTGAGGCTGAGCTTCTTGCTGCTTCTTTAGCCATCAATTATACGTGGAAGTTGGGTTGGCATAGGATATGGCTCGAGAGTGACTCTTTGTAAGGTTCATGATTTGTATTGGCTTGATTCCATTGCAAAACACTCTATATTTGTATTAGTTGTTGCTTAGGATATTCTTTGAAGAAAGAAAGTTTAAAAAGTGAAGACCAACGTCTAGTGCAAAAGTCGTCTTCAAGAGGTGAAAAGCGTCAAAGGTATATCTTGACTTCTATCCTCTTGCAAGGCATTAACGAACACACACACACAATTCATACATGTGTGTCCCTGCATCATGGTTCAAACATTTGGTATAACACATTCACACATTTCATAGTATGCTCATGCATTGATCTTGTATAGACGAACATTGTGGAATTGCATACTTTGTGACTATCTCTTTGATATGGCATGCTTGTGTGAATATGTATTTATTTGTTTGTGTATTTTGTGTTTTAGACTTGAACATGTTCTTATTTGATGCCTTATTGAGTTCTGGTCATTTCAGTTACTCATTCATAAGGTTTCGAGTCCAAACGATGTAGCTACGCTATTTTTCGTTCTCATTCGTTGAGTTGACTTCATTGTCATTTTCTGAGATGATTTCTCAACCATTTTTCAAAGTTGTGTAGTCTTCATCGTGCATGAGAGAGTCACGGTTCGTAATCTGAAAACGGATTCAAAATCGGAGTTCGGATGCCCAAGATATGGCTGAAGAACCGAAGGAGTGCGCGAGAGACATGGGTGGCCGTGAGGCCACTTAGCCCACGCCGTGAGGGATCCAGAGGGGCTCTCTGCCCCCATGAGGCTCACGCACCCCCCACAGGATGGGTGATGTGGCCTCATGTGATTGTCCCTGAAAACTCTTCTCTCTCCTCTTTTTAAACTCTTCTCCTTCCCTCCACATGTGTTGAAGATTTTCAAGAACACTTTGAACATTTCTGCAGAATTTCTTCACATTTTAGTTTTAGTATTTTGATCATATCTGTCTCATACGAACTCGAAATCAATCGATTCAAAAGCCAAAATTGTTGGTCTTGAGAAGAGCTACAAACCCCAAGCATTTCTAGAGGGAGCTGACTTCGTCATTGTTCCCAGCAGCCTGATCTTCAGTACGTGGTCAAGGTTGTTTGTTCAACTTCTTCTTTTTCAATTTCATCTTTGATCATCTCTTGATTCTTACTATTTGATTGATGAAATTTGTTTAGAAGTATGTTAGATCATATGGTAGGGGTGTTTGATCATTTGTCAATTGAGTTTTAGCTTTGTGATTTCTCTTGAACATATTTGTGCTAAACTTGATTCAACATGAAATTGATTCTAGAAAATGTATATATGATGTGCTTCATGTTATTTTCTATGTCTTATTTCATGATCTAAGAACTAGGTTTTTAGTGTGATATATTGAATATTCATACCTTGTTCTTATTGATTTGCATGTCTTGATTTCTAGATAATTTTATGATTGTGTGTTGAAAGCATATTCTAGATTGTCATTGAACATGTACATTTTGCTTGATTGATCATCTAGCTTAATTTGATTGTGTTTGCATCATTTGCATCACCTAGATCATAGCCTTGCATTAGGTTGAAGTCTCTAGCAAAGTGAGTGAAGCTTTGTGGATAGAGCAAGGAAGTCTTGATTAGAGTCGGGAGGACTCAGATAATCAAGCAAGGGAGTCTTGTTTAGGGTTGGGAGGATCCGGATAGGCAAGCAAGAAATCTTCCTAGAGACGTGAGCGTCTTGGATAGGAAGTTGCTTTCTAGAGGTGTAGGACACATCTCGGATAGGAAGTAGGCTTGGTGATTCACTAGCCCGAGGGTAGATTAGGAGTTGATAGCTTGAGCGGATATCATGAGTTGATAGCTTGAGTGTGTAAGTCCTTTTTCACATAGTGGATTGCTTCGCCGGTGGTTGTGGTATCAACCCGTGGATGTTTCCGCTTTGAGGTTTTACCACGTAAAAAAATACTTGTGTTCATTTTTGTTTTACATTTCTTTATCTTCCATTTTCTAGCATTGATTGCATATCTTGTAAATTGATTAACTCTTGTATTAGTGAAATCAATCCATTTGCTAAATCTTATCAAGTGTGCATTTTCTTTGTTATATTCCGTATCATTTTTAATATTGGGAGAATTTTAGTAAATACCTGTTCACCCCTCCTCTAGGTATATTTTACACTACTACTTAAGGGAAATTTCATTTGGTATCAGAGCGGGTGTCTTGACGCACTTAGATAGATCCTTTCTGTGTAGTGTTTTGTGTTTTTGTTTGTGATAATCATGATTAAAGAAGTGTGTTCCTATGTGGCTTCTTTTGTTGAACATATTGACTTAGATGAGAAAAAGATCGATGATCTTATTTTTGAAAATGAACGTTTATCCAAAGTCAATATGTCCCTCAACAAGAAGTTAGAGAATCATGATCTTGGCTCAAAGGAGTTCAATGAACTTAAAGACAAGATCCTAAGTCTAGAATTGAATCTAAAAGATAGCAATGATAGACTTCGTATCTTGAAGCAAGAAATTGAGCAAAGAGATTGTTCTCTTGTTAATGCTAAGAAACTTGAAAATGTGCTTAAATCTAAACTTAATGAGCATTTAAATCAAGAGAAAAAGTATGAACAATGGCTTGATAAATCACGTAAAGATGTTATGTTTAGTGATGACACAGCGGACAAATATGCCATTGAAATTAGGATGCTTCGTGAGAAACTTGATGAGGCTAATAAGGTGATTAGCAAGATGTCATCTAGTTCTAACAAAGTTGAAACCCTCATTAAAAGTGGAAAGCATCCATGTGACAAAAGAGGTTTGGGTTATATCAATGAGAAGGAGACTCCTTCATCTAACAAGTCTACTTTTGTCAAAGCAAGCATTGAAACAAATGGAGGTACACTTTCTCAAGGTAAAGCTATGAAAGCTACCGAAGATGCCTCTTCATCAACAAGGATGTTCAATAGAAGAACACAACAATATAAACATCGAGGAGCATCAACCTCAAATGCAAGAGGTGAAGCATCAAGGGTTGCACATCAAAGAGGAAAAATTATGAGAAGTCCAAAGGAGTTGGAAGCAAATGCAAATGGTAAATTTCTCAAATTTATTTCTATTTGTCATCATTGTAATATGATAGGACATATTCGACCTAGATGCTTTGAGTATATTCAGAAATGCAAACTTGATAATGCTTTTCATGATATGTCTTTGAATGGACCTATGCAATCATCCATGTATGGATATAGAAATAGACCTAGGAAGACCTTGGAAAAGCATGTTGTGGAAAAAGTTGTTGATGACTTGCTTGCTAAATCTTGTGTTGTGCCTTACTCTACTATGCATAAAAAAGTTGATAATGCTTTGTTTGATATTTTTGAAAATGTGACCAATGAGGTCAAGGTGCATGTTAAAAAGCCTAACATTGAGTCAAAGCATGTTAGAAGTAAGAGTGAGAGGCATGTTGTGAAAAATGTGTGGATTAGAAAAAACACATTTAAATGTCATGTTGCACAATATGCTTTACGTGCCAACTCCTCCTATTCTTGGTACCTAGATAGCGGTTGCTCTAGGAACATGACCGGGAACAAAGAGTTCTTTAAGAATCTTGTTTTAAAGGATGGAGGTTGGGTTACTTTTGGTGATGGTACCAAAAAGCAAGTTCTTGGCAATGGAACAATTTGTATCCCCGGATTGCCTAAACTTCGCAATACTTTGTATGTTGATGGGTTACAAGCTAACTTGATAAGCATTACTCACTTGACTGAAATTTTTAAAGAACTTAGTTTTAACAAAGATGTGTGCACTATAATTGATAAAATGGGCAATGTTGTCCTAAGAGTCAAAAGGTCTATAGACAATTGCTATTGTCTTGAGATAGATCCTCTAACTTGTAACATGGCACATGAGTGCAACAAGCTTGATTTGTGGCATCAACGTTTGGGTCACATGAATTTTAAAGATTTGAAAAAGCTTGAAAAACATGGCATTGTTAGAGGTCTTCCTAATCTTGGTAAAAAGCTTGAGGTGGTTTGTGAACCTTGCCAATTAGGTAAGCAAACCAAAGTGTCTCATAAGAAAAATTCTTACATAGCTACCAAGAGACCTTTAGAACTTGTGCATATGGACCTAATGGGGCCTGTAAGGATTCCCGTTTTATTGATTGGCTTATTTCGTGGTCAAACCACATATTGGGGTTTTGAATGTAAGGGTAGTCTAAGTGTTTAAGGTTGAAGATCAAAGGCCCTTCCATGACCTCAAGATACAAGCACGCCAAAGGTATAATCTCTTGTGCTTGGTTTTCTTTGAAGAGAATTAGTAGCACACACACACTTAGCATACTTGCATTTGTGTGCATACTCTTCACATGTCACTTTACACACTAGCACTTTGGTTGATATATCTTGTTGTGTGTTTATGTGCTTCATAATTTGTTTCCCGACATTGTTCGGAAACGTCCGCGCTTGCACTAATGAGTGCTTGGTTTCGCGCGAAGACCGCCTATGGAGAATGCCCTTGGCTTCTCCTTGGTTTTCACCATTGTTGGTGATCGGCGGTTATGATCGGCGGCCTGGCCGCCGAATGAAACCACCGTTTCAGTCCAAATTGGTCTGAAGCAATTATGCGATCACGATCTGCGGTCATGACCGTCGTTCGAAACCGCCGTTCATACCTGATCGATTTTAATCTCTCGGTCTAATTCGGAGGTTGGATCGGCGGTCACGAAACAGCAGTTGATGCTCTGTTCTTCACGAGCTCAATTCGGCGGTCGTGATCGGCGGCCTGGCCACCGATTGAAACCGCCAAACGGTGCGTTTCAGGGGCAAAATTGTCTTTTCACATGCCCAATTCTTGATGTCTATAAATATCTTATTTTCTCATTCTCTGATTAAGTTCTTTGAGACCTTAGAACCCTAAACTTTCAAGAGAGATTTTTGAGAAAAAATCAAATCAAGAACTCAACTTTAAACACTCAAATCAAATCCCTTTTGCATCAAATTTCATATTTGATCTTCTATGCCTTCATAGAATTGATCCATGCATGGTTTTGAATCATCACATCTTATTTGGTATGTTCTTCACTAATTTCATATTACTTTAGTGTTTTTCATATTAATACATCTCTTTAATTACTTGTATGCGTTTGATTATATGCTAGATACAAGTTAGAGATTATTTGTGATGAAAATGATTGAGTGTTGTTTTTGATAGATATCTAGGTTTTTATAATCTATGATTATCTATGCTATGTGACATGTCATTTAGCAATTGATATCTAGGATTGATTTAAATTGATTATCTCATCATCCTAGATAAGCATCTAAGGTTACCTAGCCTTGTTTGTTATTTGAATATTCATATATATTCACATAGGTTGTTTCTCTTCATTGAGAAGTAAGTCTTGGGGCTAAGAGTGCTTAGGCCTCAAGCAAATTGGAATAGGGTTGCTAATAAAGACCTGTTGGGTAGAAGTGAGGGGTTACAGACCGGAGTGTTAGACGAGGTCTACATAGGTTGTAAACTTCATTTCAATTAGTGATTTCGAGTTCCGAGTGTGGCGCACTATACAGCCCGTGGTTTTTCCCAGTGGTTGGGTTTCCACGTATACATCAAGTGTTATTTAAATTCCGCACTATATTACACTTGTATGTATTTTTGACTAGTAGGGGCATTTTCGTAAAATTGACTTGCATGCGAAAATTGGGTAATAATCGTTAAAATCTATTCACCCCCCCTCTAGATAACATATTTAGAACACACCGAGTATTCTTTTCAGGGCCAATTCAAACCGAGAGCATCAATGGCAAAAAGTACGTTTTTGTATGCGTTGATGATTTCTCTAGGTTTACTTGGGTTTATTTTCTTAGAAACAAGACCGAGGCTTTTGATTACTTTAAAAAGTTTTGTAATCAAGTTCAAAATGAAAAAGGTCTTGATATCAAGAAAATATGTCGCATTAGGAGTGATCATGGGACGGAATTTGAAAATGCAAAATTTAGTGAGTTTTGTGATGGTTTAGGGATTTCTCATGAGTTCTCCGCACCTAGAACTCCTCAACAAAATGGTGTTGTTGAGAGAAAAAACCGTGTCTTGCAAGAAATGGCTAGGGTCATGCTCAATAGCAAGAAAGTCCTTAGAAACTTATGGGCCGAGGCGGTCAATACCGCTTGTTATGTGTCAAATCATGTTCTCAAAAAGCCCGGCACAAAACAAACGTCCTATGAGCTTTGGAAAGGCAAGAAGCCTAATGTGAGTTACTTCCACGCTTTTGGGAGTAAATGTTATATTTTGAATGATAGAGATCACTTAGGAAAGTTTGATGCAAAAAGTGATGTTGGTTTCTTTCTTGGCTATGCTACTAATAGTCGTGCATATAAAGTCTTTAATTTGACTACTAAGACTATTATGGAGTCTATCAATATGAAGATAGATGATCTTAGCATGCTAAATTTGTGTGATGATAATGGTGTCAATGAACCTAAAGAAAACATGTTGTATGACACTAAAACACCTATTGATGTGGCTAGTAGTGTTTCTAGTCAAGATGAAGAAAATGATAGTCATGTTGAAGTTGAAAGTCAAGGGTTGGAAAATGCTTTAAATGATAATCAACAAAATGACCAAGTTGTTGAACATTCTCACCCAAGACTTAGAAACTTACACTATCAAGAAGACATCATAGGTGATTTAAATGAAGGGGTTAGAACAAGAAATCAAATTGCTATCCAAATATCCTATGCTTGCTACACTTCTCAAATTGAACCCAAAAATATTAATGAAACAATTGTTGATGAATATTGGGTTGGGGCTATGCAAGAAGAACTTAATCAATTTAAGAGAAATGAAGTGTGGTCCTTAGTTCCTAGACCCAAAGATATAAATGTAATTGGCACTAAATGGGTGTTTAGGAATAAGACCGATGAAAGTGGCAAGATTGTGAGGAATAAAGCTAGACTAGTGGCTCAAGGTTACACTCAAGTAGAAGGTGTAGACTTTGATGAGACGTTTGCCCCGGTTGCTCGTCTCGAGTCCATTAGACTTTTGTTGTCCATTGCATGCATTAAAAAGTTTAAATTATTTCAAATGGATGTCAAAAGTGCTTTCCTCAATGGATACCTTTAAGAAGAAGTGTATGTTGAACAATCTAAGGGTTTTGTAGACCCACACTCTCCTAATCATGTGTTTAAATTGAAAAAGGCTCTCTATGGCCTTAAACAAGCTCCAAGAGCTTGGTATGATAGGTTGACTCAATACCTTATTGACAACCAATATAGGAGAGGTGGCATTGATAGAACTTTGTTTATCAAATATCATGATCATGATATTTTTGTTGCACAAATATATGTTGATGACATTGTTTTTGGGTCTACTAATAAAACCAAGGTTGATGAATTTGTAAGTGTTATGTCAAGTGAATTTGAAATGAGCATGGTGGGTGAGTTGAATTATTTTCTAGGAATGCAAGTAAAGCAAACTAGCATGGGCATAATGTTGAATCAATCTAAATATGCTAAAAATCTAGTTAAGAGATTTGGCCTAGAAAATGGAAAAGATTTTGAAACTCCCATGAGCACCACTTTAAAACTTGACAAAGATGAAAAAGGGAAAAGTGTTGACCAAAGCCTTTATAGAAGCATGATAGGTAGTCTACTTTACCTAACGGCTAGTAGACCCGACATTTGCTTTAGTGTAGGCTTGTGTGCTAGATTCCAAGCAAATCCCAAGGAATCTCACTTGAAAGCCGTCAAGAGGATCATTAGGTATGTCAAAGGGACTCATAGTCTTGGTCTATTTTATTCATTTGACACCAATGATATCCTAGTAGGCTATTGTGATGCCGATTGGGTGGGAAACATTGATGACCGTAAAAGCAATTAGGCGGTTGCTTTTATGTTGGTAATAACTTGGTTTCTTGGTCAAGTAAGAAACAAAATTCGGTTTCCCTTTCCTCTTCCGCCGAATACATTGCGGCCGGAAGTGCATGCACACAATTACTTTGGATGAAACAAATCCTTAAGGATTATGAGATAGAACAAGGAAAAATGACACTTTATTGTGATAACTTAAGTGCCATTAACATCTCTAAAAATCCGGTTCAACACTCCCGCACAAAGCACATAGACATTAGGCATCATTTCATTAGAGACCTAGTTGAACATTCTATTGTTACTCTAGAGCATATTCCTACTAAAAATCAACTTGCGGACTTGTTCACCAAGCCCTTGGACAAATAGAGGTTTAAAACTCTTAGAATGTCCATTGGCATGATTTGTGTTGATTGATGTCTTTGTGCGATTGTGAGTGGCTTGATAAGCAAAACTTTAATTGAATATCATTATCTTTGAGAGCTACTCACTTGAGAAGTAGTGATCTTAAACGAATATCTCTTATTGTTTCTAGATCATGCATTTGAGCTTGACAATCTTATTTTTGAAAAAGTGCACTAATGCTTCTCTTATATGTTTTTGGTTTTGAGTATATGTGGTTGAACATGTGTATATAATGGATGCATCTAGAAGTTTATTGTTAAGTACATGATAGATGACCAATGGTATGTATCTATTTTGCTTCGGCACTACATAGTAATCAACGAGCACCCTCATGGAAAGGGCTACACACCTTGGTTGTGAAGCCACCCAATGTAGGAAAGGGCTACGCCATTGTGATGAGTGAAAGCCGCCATGAGGAGTATATGTTTTTGTTAGTAAAATCAAAGAAGTGTTGAAATGAATCATAAAAAAAAAAAAATTTCTTTGATTCAAGCCTAAAACAAAACAAAACAAAAAAGGCTTATGGTGTATAGTTGAGAATTGTGAAAAAGCTCGGGTTGACAAATAGAAACGGGAAAACAAGCCACATGCACACACACGCTCATATGTTGATATCTATTCATTTTAAAAGCAAAAATCCGGATGAATATCGGTTTGATCTATTTTTGGAAAGGCTTTAGATGGATAGGTGTGGATAGAGTTTGCATGTTGATATCACAATTACTCCTACTATATATGTGAGAAGCATTCACACACACACATTTTGCTTATGTGCTTGATTCATTAGCAATGTGAGAATATTTTTGAGAGATTAATGAAAATCTATGATTCTCTCTTGGACTTTGACAAGTTATGAAATATTTTCTCTTATTTCTTGATTGTGTGATTGTGTGATGTCCCTTGTGAACAAATCTACTTGGTGATAATATGTGGATCATATGTTAAGAGGGAGCTTTAGTTTATTCAACTTCGCTCTCTATACAATTTGTTTGCTTTGTATCTCGTTCTTTATCTCTTGTGTCCCTTGTCTATTCCTTGACAAAAAGGGGGAGAAAATGTATACCTCACCATGTTTGATATTGGGGAGATCTTGTATACTCACACCTTGTGTGGAAAAATGTTCCAATTGTGTGAATCATATTCCTCTTTGTGCTTAATTGTGACTTTGTCTTAAGGGGGAGAATCCTTGTTTTAAGGGGGAGAAAGAATTCTTTCTTGCTAATGTTAAGGATGATTGGTCCTTGGGAATTAGGAAATTAAGGGAATGCTTTAATATGAAAACATTTTATTCACTTGAGATAATGCATTTTTGTATGAGATAAGGGATGTCTTCTATATTTCTTTTTGGTTGATAACTCACCATTCTTCTTTAGAGAAGATCTCTTGTTTTGGATTGCTATTTTTTCTCATAGGTTCCTTGAAAATCAAAGAAGGAATTCTTGAAGACTTGAAGACTTTTAGTCTAGGAATTTCCTTGTAATGTGAGATTGAGAGTATGCTATCAACTTGAGTTTATTTGAGTGAATCATTGTATGGTGAGGTTGAGGTTTTGCCATGGAATAGCCAAAGGGGGAGATTGTAAGGTTCATGATTTGTATTGGCTTGATTCCATTGCAAAACACTCTATATTTGTATTAGTTGTTGCTTAGGATATTCTTTGAAGAAAGGAAGTTTAAAAAGTGAAGAGCAACGTCTAGTGCAAAAGTCGTCTTCAAGAGGTGAAAAGCGTCAAAGGTATATCTTGACTTCTATCCTCTTGCAAGGCATTAACGAACACACACACACAATTCATACATGTGTGTCCCTGCATCGTGGTTCAAACATTTGGTATAACACATTCACACATTTCATAGTATGCTCATGCATTGATCTTGTATAGACGAACATTGTGGAATTGCATGCTTTGTGACTATCTCTTTGATATGGCATGCTTGTGTGAATATGTATTTATTTGTTTGTGTATTTTGTGTTTTGGACTTGAACATGTTCTTATTTGATGCCTTATTGAGCTCTGGTCATTTCGGTTACTCATTCATAAGGTTTCGAGTCCAAACGATGTAGCTACGCTATTTTTCGTTCTCATTCGTTGAGTTGACTTCATTGTCATTTTCCGAGATGATTTCTCAACCATTTTTCAAAGTTGTGTAGTCGTCGTCGTGCGTGAGAGAGTCACAGTTTGTAATCCGAAAATGGATTCAAAATCAGAGTTCGGATGCCCAAGATACGGCTGAAGAACCAAAGGAGTGCGCGAGAGACATGGGTGGCCATGAGGAAACTTGGCCCACGCCGTGAGGGAGGCCGTGGGCCCCACGGCCAGAGGGTCTCTCTGCCCCCGTGAGGCCCACGCGCCCCCCACAGAATGGGTGATGTGGCCTCATGTGATTGGCCCTAAAAACTCTTCTCTCTCCTCTTTTTAAACTCTTCTCATTCCCTCCACATGTGTTGAAGATTTTCAAGAACACTTTGAACATTTCTGCAGAATTTCTTCACATTTTAGTTTTAGTATTTTGATCATATCTTTCTCATACGAACTCGAAATCAATCGATTCAAAAGCCAAAATTGTTGGTCTTGCGGAGAGCTACAAACTTCAAGAATTTCCAGAGGGATCTGACTTTGTCATTGTTCCCAGCAGCCTGATCTTCAGTACGTGGTCAAGGTTGTTTGTTCAACTTCTTCTTTTTCAATTTCATCTTTGATCATCTCTTGATTCTTACTATTTGATTGATGAAATTTGTTGAGAAGTATGTTAGATCATATGCTAGGGGTGTTTGATCATTTGTCAATTGAGTTTTAGCTTTGTGATTTCTCTTGAACATATTTGTGCTAAACTTGATTCAACATGAAATTGATTCTAGAAAATGTATATATGATGTGCTTCATGTTATTTTCTATGTCTTATTTCATGATCTAAGAACTAGGTTTTTAGTGTGATATATTGAATATTCATACCTTGTTCTTATTGATTTGCAGGTCTTGATTTCTAGATAATTTTGTGATTGTGTGTTGAAAGCATATTCTAGATTGTCATTGAACATGTACATTTTGCTTGATTGATCATCTAGCTTAATTTGATTGTGTTTGCATCATTTGCATCACCTAGATCATAGCCTTGCATTAGGTTGAAGTCTCTAGCAAAGTGAGTGAAGCTTTGTGGATAGAGCAAGGAAGTCTTGATTAGAGTCGGGAGGACTCGGATAATCAAGCAAGGGAGTCTTGTCAAGGGTCGGGAGGATCCGGATAGGCAAGCAAGAAATCTTCCTAGAGACGTGAGCGTCTTGGATAGGAAGTTGCTTTCTAGAGGTGTAGGACACATCTCGGATAGGAAGTAGGCTTGGTGATTCACTAGCCCGAGGGTAGATTAGGAGTTGATAGCTTGAGCGGATATCATGAGTTGATAGCTTGAGTGTGTAAGTCCTTTTTCACATAGTGGATTGCTTCGCCGGTGGTTGTGGTATCAACCCGTGGATGTTTCCTCTTTGAGGTTTTACCACGTAAAAAAATACTTGTGTTCATTTTTGTTTTACATTTCTTTATCTACCATTTTCTAGCATTGATTGCATATCTTGTAAATTGATTAACTCTTGTATTAGTGAAATCAATCCATTTGCTAAATCTGATCAAGTGTTCATTTTCTTTGTTATATTCCGCATCATTTTTAATATTGGGAGAATTCGAGTAAACACCTATTCACCCCCCCCCCTCTAGGTATATTTTACACTACTACTTACGGGAAATTTCACTCTTCTTATGTGGTTCAACTCCTTTTTGATAGGTCTGATAAGGTTACCTAGCGTGTTCGGTAAACTTGGCAGCGTTGTATTTATCAGATCTCGTAGATGGAGTTCCAGGTTTCTCACATCTTCAGGGAAGGTAACCAGGTGGCGGATGCTCTCTCTAAGCATGCTTTGGGTGTTCCTTCTGATTTATGGTGGTCCTTAACTCCTTCGTTTTGTTCTCGATTAGTTGGTAATGATTGTATGGGTAAAGAATCCTTCAGGTTTTCCTACTTTTGTTTTTTCTTGTTTGGCATGCGTGCCTTTGGGTTTTTTGGGGCCGTGTCCTCTGTTTTGTTGCGTTTTTTTTTTATTCTTTTGTTTCTGTTTTCCTTTATTTATATATTTATGGATTCTGCCTAGAGGTTTTTCAGCATATGATCTCTTGTGATGCTTTTCCCCCTTAAGTTAGTCCAATTTCATCAAAAAAAAAAAAAAGGTTAATTTTTCGTAAGACCATTTATTCAGTTTGACAATATGTAATATTTAATATTTGTGGTATATAAAAAAAACAAGATGCATGGTTACATATTAATATTATAAAATTAAGTCAAAATTTTGAAGTTGGAATAATGTTGGATCGATAAAATAAGGTTGGCCCATTGCCTAGCGATAATATGGTATACCTCTCACATCTATACCATGAAGTTATGGGTTCGAGTGATGTGAGATGTAAATTGTAACTTGTAAGTTGTAATTTATATATATATATATACCGATCACATTAATTCATGATTTACGATTTACATAATGATCACATCAAACAGGATGTTATATCATTTGAGCATACTGATCACATTATTTCATATTTACGATTTACATAATAGTTTCAAACAGGATGTTATATCATTTGAGCAATCTAATAGCTAAAGATGTAAAGAATATATTTGATTGTTACTTTCATCTATTAATGATAAAAAATAATAATAAAAAAAATAATAAAAAAAGCTATGTAAGTACAGTAACAAATGAATTTTTCCTAAAAAGTATAATGCATATGTACATTCTATGTATATAAAAGAGCCTTAAGTTTTTAAAAGGATAAGTTTTCGTTTGCATAGCTGATTTATTTACCCCTTATCCTTTTCCAATTCAGGTGTGATCAATTGAATTATTTCCCTTTTGATCCTTTTTTCCCCTTTTAACGTCTCTCTTATCTTTCATTCCCCTTTTAGGGTGTATCTCTCTTATGTCTTCTCTCTCATGACTTAATTTCTTTCCATATATTTCTTTCTTCTTTCCATTCCTATGTTTCGTGTGATTGTCGGAACATAGAAACCAAAGACTCCGCACACGTAGAGTCATCTCTTTCTTGATTTGCTTCTATTTCTTTCCTATTTTTGTTATCTTTTTAGAATTTGTGTATATAGATTATAGTTGAGTTTCTCTATGATGTCTTATTGTCTTTAATATTTGTATTTGAAGAGATAGAAAGTGTAAATCAGTACATAATACAAAAATCTAAACAAAACCCAAAAGAATAATGAATAAGAACTCACTTCAAATCTAGCAGATACCACAACATTAGAAGTAGCAATTACATAGACGAAACCGATATGGTCAAAAAAGATAACATAGAGCCCAAATTGAAATGACAATAAAACACCACTAGCAGGCAATACAGGCAGCTCTAACATCTAACTGCTCCACCCTTCTAGTGGTGGCAATACAGGCGGCTTGTCCTAGCCTAGCCCGACCGGTGGCAGGCCGGCCTGTTTAAACTTTTTTTTTTCTTTCAATTTTTGTAAAAATGCTTTAGGTGGGAGTCCAATCAACCACCAGGGTAAGGTTGTGTGATTTAACCATTTCACTATAAGTTTAGTCATGTAAAGTTATGCATAATTTAATATATATTTTGTTAAATAAGTTTTTTTTAAATTTTTTCTTTTAAAATTGCTATGGGAGGGAATTGAACCAAGGTTGTTAGGGAAAAGGATTTGTGACTCAATGATTTCACTACAAGCTTAACTTTGTTTATTTATGCATATATTAATATATATTGTTTAATTATTATTATTATTATTATTATTATTTTAAATATTGGTAGGCCTTATAGGCTAGGCCAGGTAGGCCTGCAATGAGGCCTAGCCTGGTTGTGGAGCAGGCCGGCCCATTTTACCACCACTATCGCTTCCCTTGGAGTACATAATAAAATAATAGAATCCCTGGAGTATATAAGAAAATAATAGAACAATCGAACACATATCGGAGGTCTTGAACTCAAGTTAGTGATATCAAGTCAAATTTGGTTCAATCTCTGCCGCTAAACGAACCTTCGATCTTGAGGTTAAAAACGAGAAGAAACAAAATGAAGAATGCAAGTGAGAATCGACGAGGACCGACCTGGAGAAGTTTGTATCTGTTCTCCAATTTCTTATGTTTTGTTTATTAAGAAGAAGATGAAGATCTGGTGAGTTTTAGAGAAAAAAATAAATAAATGAAAAGTATCAAATGTGACGAGAGAGGGAGATATTGAAAAGAGAGAGAGAGTTGAAATTTGAAGTAATCAAGAAGAAGATGATAGGATCTAAAGTGATAAGAGTTTTGATAAAAGCAAAAGCAAAAGCAAAAAAATAATGATGAGGTCCACACAAATTAATGGTCGATGCCTATCTGGATATCTGATGTGCACCAAAACCAAAAAAAATAATTAAACTTTTAAGAAAGAAAGCATTTATAAATTAGGGTAATTAGTTAACACGAAATGACAAAAAAAAATGAGAAGTTTGAAATTATCAGAATACTCGATAAGAGTATTCTGATAATTCATTAACAACACGAGAGATTTTGGGTTTCAAAAGGAGGGTACTGGTCCAAATTAAGGTTAAAAGAAATGTTAGGTTTATAGTTTGTGTTGGCATGTATTCCATATCAAAACGTGTTTCTTTTGTAATGTTTAGTGGTCCATATGTTGAAGATTTATGAAGACGAAGAAAGTCTTGGCCACAATTCATGCAAAATGCCGGTTTCAAAGAGATATGTGCTTCATTGATCATCAAAGGTAATATAAGACCTCATATCTCTTACAAGGCTAGGCACACACACACACATGGCATCCTTGTGTATTCCTTCATGGTTAAACATCATTTATATATCACTTTCACACACTTGATAATATATGCTCATGCATTTATACTATCTTGACAAACTTTGCTTATTGCATGTTCTAGGACTATGTCTAGGAAATAGCATATATGTGTGTCTTTGTGTTTGTATGTTTCCATATTTTTGTATTTGGACTTGAATATGCTCTATTATGATTCCTTATTGAGTTTCGGTCGTTTCGGTTACTCATTCATTTAATTTCGAGTCCAAACGATGTAGCTACGCTACTTTTCGTTCTCATTCGTTGAGTTGACTTCATCGTCATTTTTCGAGATGATTTCTCAACCATTTTTCAAAGTTGTTAGTCATTGTCGTGCGTGAGGGAGTCACGGTTCGTAATCCGAAAATGGATTCAAAATCGGAGTTCGGATGCCCAAGATACGGCTGAAGAACGTGAGGGAGCGCGTGAGAGGAGAGCGTGGCCAAGAGGTCACGTGGCCCAAGCCGTGTGGGAGCCGTGGGACCCACGGCCAGAGGACCCCTCTGGTCCCGTGTGGCCCACATGCCTCCCACGGGCTGGGTGACGTGGCCACCTCTGATTGGCCCGAAAAATCTCTCTCTCTCTCCTCCTTTTAAATTCCCTCCATTCCTTTCATTTCATTTCTAAGAAGAAAAATTGCAAAAATCCCGTCAGAATTTTTCTCCCAATTTTCTCACCTTCCAAACACCATAACTTCTTCATAGGAGTCGGAATTGAGTGATTCAAGTTGGAGATCGTTCGTAATCGAGTCCTCTACCTATTCCAAGTGGTTTGGCAGCTGTTTGATCGATTTTCTGGTGGTTCTACACAGAAAACCGAACCAGCTCGTGAATCCAAGGTATTGGTCTAATCTTTGGGATTTCTTCTTTTATAACATTCAATTTGCTTGGGGTTTCTTCTTCTATATATACTTGTATGTTTGGTGATTGCTATTGAGAAAGATAGCTTCACAATCAATCCTAATCAAAAGTTTATTTAGAGACATTTGTGAACTAGTTTCCATGATTCTAGGTTTTTCACATGATTGTGAGTTGTATTGTGATTATGTTGATATCTTAGGTTGTTTGTGACTTGATTGAATCAATTTTGTGATAAATGACCTTGAGATTTGTTTTGATCCTTTGATTGATGAAATCTAGGATTATTGTATTTGTATGTGTTTTAGAGCAATCTAGGATTTAATTGATTTATATCTTAAATCCTTGCTCTATATTTTTTGCTAGAATATTGATTGATTTAATCTCATGTATCTAGCATTTTATTGTATGTTGATAGCATCTTGAACTTGTACTTCATGAATATATTTTGTTCAAGTGTTGTATGTGTGAATGAGACTTTGAGCTTATGTGTTTGGTATTTACACATGCTTTAGGTTTTATTCTTGTATTTTGCATCTAGACTTTTATTACTTGTGATATCACATGTTTAGGTCTATTTGTACCATGGAATGTATTGATCACATGTTCTATGTTGAATTGGTTGTTTGCATCATTTGCATTCACATGATCACACTAAGAAGTCCTTGTAAAAGGCATGAAGTCTTGGTTAGAGTCGAGATGACTCGGATAGCCAAGCAAGAAGACTTGTCTAGAGTCGGGATGACTCGGATAGGCAAGCAAGGAGTCATGGCTAGAGTCGGGAGGACTCGGATAGTCATGCATGAGAGGCTCCCTAGAGGCATGAGTGCCTTGGATAGGGAGTTGGCTATTATATTGGTAGGCCTAGGCATATGGCTAGACATAGACTCCAAAAGAGCGGGGTACACGGGAGGTGTATGCACTCTTGAGGAATTTCTAATCTTCCATCGATGTTAGTTTTGTGTGTTGTCCAATATATGGTGGTTCCGCATCATTGAGGGATTTCATACTTTCCAATAGGGTTGGGTAGACTTAGACTCCACTAGGTTGGGTGAGCTAAAGATTGGTCACTTTGTGGATTCTCTATTTTTATCATCCACTATAAATAGTACCCTAATGGTTGTATTTCAACCCGTGGATGTTTCCTCCTTGGAGGTTTTACCACGTTAAAAAATCTCTTGTGTTAATTCTTCCTATCTCTATCTTTTATATTTTATTTGTGTATGTTATTATCTTGTTTCATATTATTCACTTGTGATATATAGTGAAGCAAGTATTTGTAAAGTGTGATTTGTGGATTCATTCTTTTGATCATTTTTGTATATATGATTCTTTTATATATTGTAATTTTTGTATAGTGATATTTGATCACTCTTGTAACTCATTGAACATCTATTGAAATACAAGTATTCTTTGTTGTTGTGTTTATTTGTTCTTATACCTCACATAACTAGATGATATACATTGACCTTGTTCACATGATTATATTCTCATATTGTCTATGTATGTCTTTCTTGGTTTATTTTGTTGTGTGTAAGGCTACCTTGAGGAACAAACGAAAGTTTGTTCAAGGGATTGAAAAAAAGTGTAAAAACCTATTCAACACCCCCCACCCCCCCCCCCCCCCCCCCCCCCCCCCCCCCCCCCCCTCTCTAGGTATGCCTTAAGCAATTTAACTACGTCTGTATACTTTTAAGAAATATTGACCCAAATAAGGTTTTGGGTTCAAACGGAGATGGGCCCAAATATTTTTTTAGCCTACATAAGTTTGGGCTAAAATTATTTCTGGTCAAAATAAATTTTCAAGCCCAAAGAAATAAGATGATGATGATGATGATGATGATAATAATAATAATAATAAATTTTAAAAATAATAATAATAAACTTTACAAAAATATAATAATAATAATATTATTAATATTAATAAAATTTTAAAATAATAATGTAATTATAATAATGATAATAATGATGATAGCAATAATAATAATAATAATATAATAATAATATTAATAAATTTTAAACGCCAACTTCCAAGTTAAGAAATCGATTTAAAAACTCTTTATGAGTCCCGGGGATACCATAGGAGGTTTCTCCTCACTGAAAATATTTTTATTGGGATGAGGAAGTTCAGAGTTTATCGACAGAGTACAGTGATGAGTGGTTGAATAAGTGAGTAGTACTGCATTTAAGCCCCGGTTGCTTCCTCTGAAAATAGAATGTGTAAGTTCCTCAAGTTTGATTGGCTTATTTCGGTGACAAACCACAATTGGGGTTTAAAATGTAAGGGTAGCTTAGGCATTTAAATTGTTGGTGATCAAGCTCAACAAAGGCCCTCTTAAGACCTCGAGATGATAAGCATTTTAAAGGTAAATCACTTGTGCTTAATTTACATTGAAGAGACTTAGTTGCACACACACACTTCTCATGATTGCATATGTATTAATTGCTCTTGTGTGCATTCTCTTCACATTTCACACTTACACATCTTGCATATATAGACTAAGTGTGAATTGATCATTTGAAAAGAGAAGTTTTCTCTTTACCGCTGCATGTACCGCACTTGGTACACTTGCATGGGCAGCAGTCTAAGTTAGGTTCAAAACCTGATGCTTTTGCACTGTGCATACCGCCATGGGTGCATTTGCCTCTAGGGCGGTCTCCACAGTGGTAGACTTTAGAGCCTACACGCTCTGCGTACCGCGGCGCAAACACTTGCCCGTACCATGGTACGCACAACAGTTGTGTCAGTCAAGTGTTTTAAAAATTGACCAAAACGGTAGAGCTTTGAAGAGACTTCATATATAAGTGTCAATTTGTCTTTAGGTCAGTTTAAGTGAGTTCAAAATCATATTTTTTAACTTAGAGAAAATCATCCAAGAGAGAATCATCTAAGAACTCACCTTTGATTACACAAACTCATTTCTATGTGCATCAAACATCATCTAGCATCATCTAGGATCATATAGGATGTATCTATGCATGGGTCTTCTTCAACACACATGACTCGGTAAGTTGTTCACTAATTTCATCAATTTTAGTGTCTTACTTAACAAGAAATCTCATTTTATTACTTATATGCATCTAGATTAGATTTTATATACAATATTGAGATTATGTGTTGATTGATTGAGTTGTTGTATTGTGATAGCTAGGATTTCAAGTTTATATAACATCTAGCTAGTTTATCTCATTGGTTGATTGAGATTGTTTGTGATAGCTATTGTATCTAGGATTGGTTATCCTTCACATAGCTAAGTTGTATGCCTTGACATATAGCAATATGATATATGGGATTGATTTTATTGACATCATTTAATGTAGCCTAGCATTAATTGTATTTTGGATATTTCATAATATTCACATAGGATGTTGATCTCTTCATTGAGAATTAAGTCTTGTGACTAAGTTGCTTAGTGAACAAGCAAGTGGGTCTAGGTTCGCTATTAAAGGTCCGCAAAGTAGTAGTGGTGGGTTAGTGAATGAGAATGGTTGAGGTCAACCTAGGTTATAAACATCATTACAAGTAGTGGATTCAAGGACCGTGAGTGGCTAGCATAATAGCTCGTGGTTTTCCTTGTTGAAGGTTTCCATATAAAAAATCAAGTGTTCTTTAATTTCCGCACTTTATACTTGATTTTATTGTTTGTTGAATTGAGTTTATTTTTAAATATTGACTAATCTAAAAAAATTGGTAACTAATCGGATAAACAATCCATTCACCCCCCCCCCCCCCCCCCCCCCCCCCCCCCCCCCCCCCCCCCCCCCCCCCCTTTTAGGTTGTTTTTAGACACACGCCACTATATTTGTTTCAGAATGAACCCTATATGTTAGGTTTTGGTTTGTCTTGGCATGTATTCCATATCAAAATGATGTTCTCTTGTAAGTATTGAAGATTCAAGGCGTCAAAGAAAGACTTGGCCACAACTCATGCAAGATACCGGCTTCAAAGAGCAATATGCTTCATTGGTCTATAAAGGTATATAAGACCTTATTTCTCTTACAGGGCTAGGCACACACACACACATGGAATTCATATGTGTCCCTGCATGGTTGAACAATATTTATATATCACTTTCACACACTTGGTGATGTATGCACATGCATTAGATTTAATTTGATAAACATTGTAAATTGCATGTTCTAGGACTATGTCTAGGAAATGGCATACGTGTGTGACTTTGTGTTTATTTATTTCCATATTTTTTCTTTTGGACTTGAACATGATCTCTTATGATTCCTTATTGAGTCTCGGTCATTTCGGTTACTCATTCATTAGGTTTCGAGTCCAAACGATGTAGCTATGCTATTTTATGTTCTCATTCGTTGAGTTGTCTTCGTCGACATTTTTCGAGATGAATTCTCAACCTTTTGTCAAAGTTTTATAGTCTTCATTGTGCGTGGTCATGATTCGTAATCCGAAGATAGATTTGAAATCGGAGTTCGAAGGCCCGAATACGGTCGAAGAACGCGAGCGGAGCGCGAAAGGAGTAAGATTGGCCATCGGCCAACCTTGGAGGCCACGTGTGAGCCACGTGTGCCACACATGGAGGACTGCCCTCTGCCCATGTGTGCCACACACGGTCCACACGTGGGGCTGATGTGGCAGCCTTTAATTGGTCTTCATTTTCCCTCTCTCTTCCTTTTAAATCTCTCCAATTCCATCCCATTTATTTTCAAGAAGAAAAAGTTAGAATCTCTCACCAGAATTTTCTCTCCAATTTTTCTCACCTTCCAAACACCATAACTTTATCATACAAAATCGCAATTGGTTGATTCAAGTTGGAGATTGTTCATAATCGAGTTCTCTACCTTTTCCAAGTGGTCTTGCTCTTGCAACTATTTAATCGATATTTGGAGTGCTTCTACTCAAAAAACCGAATCAGCTCGTGAGATTGAGGTAGTGTTCATATCTTTGAGATTTCTTCTTTTATAACCTTCAATTTGCTTGAGGTTTCTTCTTCTATATGTACTTGTATGTATAGTGAATGCTATTGTGAAAGATAGCTTCACAATCAATCCTAATCAAAAGTCTAATTAGAGACATATGTGAACTAATTTCTTTGATTCTAGGTTTTTCACATGATTGAGAGTTGTATTGTGATTAGATTGATATCTAAGGTTGTTTGTGACTTGATTGAATCAATTTTATGATGAATAACCTTGAAATGTATTTTGATCCTTTGATTGATGAAATCTAGGATTATTGTATTTGTATGTGTTCTTAGAAGCTATCTAGGAATTAATTGATTTATCATTTAATCCTTGCTCTAAATCTTTGGCTAGAATATTCATTGAATATATTTTATGATTCTATCATTTTGTTGTGTATGTTTGTAACATCTTGAATATGTGCTTCATGATTATGTTTTATTCAAGTGTTATTTGTGTGAATAAAACTATGAGTTTTATGTGTTAGGTGTTTACACATGCTCTAGGTTTTTATTCAAGTTTTGCATCTAGACTTTTATTACTTGTGTTCTCACATGTTTAGATCTAGTTGTTCCATGGAATGTATTGATCACATGTTCTATGTTGAATTGATTGTTTGCATCATTTGCATTCACATGATCATACTAGGAAGTCCTTGCAAAATGCATGAAGTCTTGGTTAGAGTCGGGAGGACTCGGATAGCCAAGCAAGAAGTCTTGTCTAGAGTCGGGAGGACTCGGATAGGCAAGTAAGGAGTCATGGCTAGAGTCGGGATGACTCGGATAGTCATGAATGGGAGTCTCTCTAGAGGCATGAGTGCCTTGGATAGGGAGTTGGCTACATTATTGGTAGGCCTAGGCATATGGATAGACATAGACTCCAATAGAGCGAGGTACACAGGATGTGTATGCACTCTTGAGGAATTTTTAATCTACCATCGATGTTGGTTTTGTATGTTGTCCAATATATGGTGGCTTCGGATCATTGAGGGATTTCGTACTTTCCAATAGGGTTGGGTAAACATAGACTCCAATAAGAAGTTGGTCAATGATGGTCACTTTTGAGGAATTTCTAATTTACCATCCAATATATATATTACTCAATGGTTGTAGTTCAACCCGTGGATGTTTCCTCCTTTGAGGTTTTACCACGTTAAAAAATTCTTGTGTTATTTCTTTTTATCTCTATCTCTTATATTTGTATATGTGTATGTTGTTATCTTGTTGCATATTATTCACTTGTGATGTATATTGAAACAAGATCTTGTAAAGTGTGATTTGTGAACAAATTGATTTGATTATATTTGTAGATATAATTCTTTTGTATATTGTAATTTTTGTGTATAGTGATATTTGATTATACTTGTAATACATTGAAGACATATTTTAAGCTATTTAACTACGTTTGTATACTTTCACTATAATATATAATAATGATAACACTAACAACAACAAGAACAACAACGACGACGACAATAATAATAATAATATTAATAAATTGAAAATATTATAATAATTACAATAATAATATTAATAAATTTTTAAAATAATAATATTTAAGAAATGCTAACCTTTGTGGATCTCCACTTTCAAACAAGTTTTTGGAAGTTGAAGCATCAACCACCATCAAATACTACGATGGTAACAAGCATGTACGTTAATAGATAAATATATATATACCATTTTAAGATAAAATTATATTAAATGATATATTTTTTTATTGATCCAGTTCAGTTTGATATTTTTTTGTGTTATTTGTCAAGTTCTTAATTAATTAAATAAATTGTAATATGATTATCTTTTATCTGTGCATGTGCAAATTAATCAATATGGAAACTTTGTATGTCGATATATATTATAAAAGTCTACTTCAAAATGTCGTTGAAAAACTAAAAATAGGCAAATTCAGCTATGGATACGAAGTTGATGGTCCGGAACTGTTTAAAGCATATGTTGAGATCAATCTTAGTATTGACTCCGAATTCAATACCAAAGTGTTTTACGGTAAAATTTCAAAGCACAAAAAAGAGTCTGAGCAAGATGCCGCTGAAGAAACAATTGATTATGTGTA
The DNA here is from genome assembly GCA_008009225.1 of Acer yangbiense. Lineage (NCBI taxonomy): Eukaryota > Viridiplantae > Streptophyta > Magnoliopsida > Sapindales > Sapindaceae > Acer > Acer yangbiense. The sequence goes on along the minus strand of CM017765.1, from coordinate 22,373,558 downwards.
AAAGCATTACAAGTTTGAAGTTTGTGATGTCAACTTCTCGAACTACCAATACTATAAGTGGTGTTATCACAAAATTAGTGGAGGATACAATGAGACACTTGAAGAGAATAAAGCTTTGAAAGCCAAAATTAAAAAATACAAAGCTATTTTAAAATGAAAATCCGATGACGATTGTGTATCATCTATGAAAATATATACGCGTGCATCTAAACAACCTAGAAGGGGGGTGTGAATGGGTTGTTAATCCAATTAGTTACCAGCTTTTCAGATTAGTCAATATTATAAAATTAACCCAATATAATAAAAAACAATCAACGTAATTAAAGTGTGGAAAACAATAAAAACACGTTGATTTGTTTTACATGAGAAAACCCTCCAACTGGGTAAAAACTCACGGGCTAGACACCTAGCCATTCCGGTCCTCAAATCCACTATATGTAATGATGTTTATAACATAGGTTGACCTCTAGTCACACCATTCTCAGTCACTAACCCACCACTACTACCTGTAGACCTTTTATAGTGATTCTAGACCAATTGCTTGTACACTAAACCACTTAGCCACAAGATTTAGCTCCCAATGAAGAGATCAACAACCTATGTGAATATATGAAAATATTCTAAATGCAATTAATGCTAGATAAACATTAAATGCTTATTTAGGATTCAATGATGGCAATTAAAACAATCATAGATATCAAAATGTCTATATGAATGTTCATAAAGACCTAACTAGATGAAGATATGCAAATCTAAAACCTAGTCATCAAACAAAGCCAATCAACACAAGATGTCATAAAACATGGCAAGGACAATAAATGCAATCAATGAGTCCTAATCAACAATGTCTAAATGCAAGGCATATAGACTTCAGCTAGAGGGCAATAATGTCCTAAATACAAGCTATCACAATACAAACCCAATCATACAAGAAAACTCATAAAGATATGCAATAAAGAGAGTCCTAGCATTTAATCAACTAAGAAATGCAATAAAAACACAATCTTGGAAGGTTTGAACAAATAACAAAGATGGGGTTTTTGTTCAGCTTACCAAGTCATCTCAAAGATGAAGACCCATGCCTAAGAATGTTTAATGATGCATGAAGATAATGGGTTTTGGGTTTGGAGAGTTAAAGAACAACTCTTGAAGCTTCTCTCTCTTAGTGAAATCTTTCTCTCTCAAGAAATCAATTTTGAAGCTCTAAAAAACGAAGTGAAGAGAAGATGGCATATATATATATATATATGAGCCCTAAATGAAACTACATCGTTTTAGAAATTTAGTTTGAAAACTGGTCACCGCGCGGGTAAGTACTAGTGCACTACCAGTGCACTACCAGCAAACCGGGACCTGGAAAAATCAACCCAAGGCCACTGCTCTGGTAGGACCAGCGAAGTTACCAGCGCACCAGGACCTAGAAAACCAACCCAAGTGCATTACGCGGGTGGTGTGTGGGTAGAGACCTGCGCACAAGGACCCGTGCACTAGAACCATCTCCAGTGGTCACTCATCGCACTAAAACAAGCACACCATCGTGCATGTGTGGACGTTTTCGATCAAGCATTGGGAAACAAATTACAACACACAAAACCACACTTAGATCTAACAATCAAGTGCTCGTGTGAAAAGTGTAAAGAAAGCACACATACTAGAATTGGCACACAAATGCAAGATGAATAGAACTTGCATGAAGAGTGTGTGTGTGCAACTAATCTCTTCAAGAGGCAAGTCAAGTGATTTACCCTTCGCTCTTGAAGTCACGGAGATGCTTGAAAGTTTGTCATCAATGACCTAAGCTACCCATTACAAAATCATCCCCAAAAGTGATTTGTCATGAAATAAGCCAATCAAAATTGAGGAACTTACAATCTGATGTTGATAATTTGTAACGTTGTTATTATTATTAGTATTATTATGTAGTAAATTATAAGATGCAGTTACTATTGTGTCTATACCTTGGCATTACAATGTAAATTCCTCTTTAAAATATTTTGTAAGAGTATTTGTAGCTATAATGTTAGCTATATAGCTTGAACTTTTCTTTGTGACTATATAGATATGTTTTTATATTGTGTTTTATGTTTATAATGTGGAGGATTTGGGTAAGGGAACTTATCTGCAAATGATTTACAGCTGAGTACCATGAGAAAATCATATGAGGAAATATTGTAATCATATATAGTATACTAATAATTGCTTCTTTTTTTTTTCCTACTTTTGAGGTGGTAGCGACACGTGGCAATCATAAATGTTAGTATTATTATTTTTATTTCATTGCATATATAATATAATTGAATAATGCTAGGCTTCCCAAATTTCTTACCAAATGGTGTTCACCAATGACATGTGAACATCTTATAAATAATAAGATTATGTGGTAAGTGATGAGATGTTGACACGTCACTTGCGAACACTATTTAGTCAAAAATTTGGGAAGCCATACTTATGATGTGAGACTATGGGAGGAATACGTGACAATCATAAATGTTATTATCCATTTTTTTTAATATATTTTAATAAAGTAACTTTAATAGACACATGTCTTAGTAGGAACTCAAAATTCAATTTCAACATTAGAAGTACTAACAAATTTTGCTTGTAAATATATTGTAAATAAGTTTGTATTCATATATAAAAAATATATATATACATATATATCATATTTACGGTTCAATACTATAAAGTTGGCACGTGCATTGCACGTGCATATAAAAGAGCCTTAAGTTTTCAAAAGGGTAAGTTTTTGTTTGCATAAATGCCTTATTTCCCTCTGTGTCCTTTTCCAATTCAAGTGTGATCAATTGATTTTTTTCCCCTTTTATAACGTGTCTCTCTCTTATGTTTTCTCTCTCATGACTCTTAATTTCTTTCAATTTATTTCTTTCTTCTTTCCATTCCTATGTTTTGTGTGATTGCTAGAACGAAGAAACCAAAGACTTTACGCATGCAGAGTCATCTCTTTCTCAATTTGCTTATGTTTCTTTCCTATTTTTGTTCTCTTTTTTTAGAATTTGTGTATATATATTATAGTTGAGTTTCTCTGTGATGTCTTATTATTTTTAATATTTGTATTTGAAGAGATAGAATTTGTAAACCAATACATAATACAAAAATCTAAACAAAACCCAAAAGAATAATAAATAAGAACTCACTTCAAATCTAGTAGACACCACAACATTGGAAGTAGCAATTACACAGACGAAACAAAAATGGTCAAAAAAGATAACATAGAACCCAAATTGAAGTAACAATAAAACACCACCAACATATCATACTCTAACATCTAATTCTTCCACCTACCTTTTGAGGCACTGCCTCCCCTGGAGTACATAAGAAATAATAGAATCCTTAGAGTACATAAGAAAATAATAGAATAACATATCACAGGTCGGAGGTCTTGAACTCAAGTTTGTGAAATTAGGTCAAATCTGGTCCGATCTCTACCACTGAACGGACCTTCGATCTTGAGGTTAAAAACGAGAAGAAACAATAAGAAGAATGCGAGTGAGAATCAACGAGGACCAATCTAGAGAAGTTTGTATATGTTCTTCAATTTCTGATGTTTCGTTTATTAAGAAAAAGATGAAGATCCGGCGAGTTTCAGAGAAAAAAATGAAAAGTATCAAATGTGACGAGAGAGAGAGATGGAGAAGAGAGAGAGAGAGAGTTGAAATTTGAAGTAATCAAGAAGAAGAGAATACGATCTGAAGTGATAAGATTTTTGATAAAAGTAAAAGCAAAAAAAATAATGATGAGGTCATCACAAATTAATATTCGGTGCTTATTTGGATATCTGATGTGCACCAAAACCAAAAAAAAGAAAAGAAAAAAAAAAGCATTTATAAATTAGGGTTATTAGTTAACACGAAATAAGTAAAAAATGAGAAGTTTGAAATTATCAGAATACTCTTATCTAGTTAGCACGAAAGCATTTAAACATTAAGGTTTAGGGTTTAAATGGAAATGGGCCCAAATATTCGTCAACCTACATAGGTTTGGGCTAAAATTATTTCTAGTCCAAATAAATTTTCAAGCCCAAAGAAATATAATGATGATGATAACAACAACAACAACAACAATAACAACAACAACAACAATAATAATAATAATAATGACGATGTTGACGACGACAATAATTTTTTTTTAAATGATAATATATAATAATAATAATAATAAACTTTAAAAAGAATATATAATAATAATAATAATAATAATAATAATAATAATAATAATAAATTTGTAAAATAAATACAAATATGATTTTGTTAATGGATATTGTAGTATAAGAAATAATATATATATATATATATATATACTTTTATAATGTTCAAAATTATCTTTTAATATTTTTTAAATTATTACTATTAATTTATAATTTAGTAGAATGACACATGATTCGAAATTGTTTCTCAATCTTGTTGTTTCTTATGAAGTTTATATTGTATTTTATTTATATATTAGTCATAGTTTTTGGATTAGCTAGATGGTCAATATCATGAACTAAATTATTTTGAGATTTTTTAAGGTTTTATTACAATGCTGCGTAATAGCTTCTTAACACTATCTAATGTGTTTTTTGTTTACAGGTTAAACAAGTGTTGTTGGCTTTAGCAAGAAATTGTAGACATTATACGAGGTAAGTTATTTATGCCACTATACTTATTTTTTGTAACTAAATTCAAAATATGTCGTTTTCTTCTATGTGAAATTGTTTTTTTTTTTTTTTAATGAGTATTAAGTTATGTTTTTGTTATTCATATGTTTTATTTTATAATTATCTTTAGTTGTTAGTACTATTTGAATTTAGGCTGTTCCATATAATGGAACATAAAAGTGAAGCAACGAAAGTAAAAAAAATGTCCCAGAAAGAGATTATATCCAAATTTGCTTGAAGATGAAAAACAAGAAATCAATAAGAGACGACGTGAGGCATACAAATATAAAAAATCATTAGAAAAATAAACAGAACAACAAATAGGTTATTTGGAACAAACTTATAATGGTTATGTTGACAACAATAATTCCATAAAGTTGATAATTATTGAATATCATTAATCTTTTATACAATGTCTTCATTAAATGGCTTAACTGAATATTTTAGGAACAACATGTCATCGACTTGAGCCACAATCATCAATTGATAAAAATAAAGAATCTTCCATCTTAAGTACTTTCAAAATCGGTGAGAAAATTATTCCATTTTATGAAATTGAAATATTATTTATTCTATAACAAAAGAAATTGACACAACTACTAATTTCATTTTAGGATTCACATCAATCGAACCAAGAAACTGTACTACATATATTGCCAATAGAACTCTCGTGTAAACAATGTCATGCAAAACAATTTTATAGAGAATCTAAAGGTTTTTGTTGTGCTGAGGGAGACATTTCAATAATATCAAATGATGCGCCTCAGACCCTTTTTGATCTCTTTACTTTTAGCTCGAATGAATCTATAGAGTTCCGCAAATACATTCACACTTATAATAACACTTTTGCATTCACCTTATTTGGAGTGAAATATGATAAGAACTTGCGTATAAGGAATAAAGGTATATATACATTTTGTGTGCAAGGACAAGTTTATCATTTTGTGAACTAAATGTTACCATCAAACAGTGAACCATCGTACTTACAACTTTATATCTATGACACAGAACATGAATTGAAACATCAAATGTAGAGTCTAACAAAGATGAGTTTGTTTACTTTATAGAAAATAATCGACAAACTATATATAAATCCATATTTTCGTTTCTTTAGAAACCTTAGAGGTGTCTCTGATCTAGATAACTATAAAATTCTTTTTCGATCGGATGTCGAGCTTGATTAAAGACTTTACAATTCTCCCTCGGTTTCTCAAGTTGCAGCTATATGGGTCGATGCTGAGCCCTTAAGTGAATGTAGGAGTCGCGAAATTATCATTTATGGTCATACAGGTTTTTCATACAAAATAGAATATTATTTTGGTTGTTATGACCTTTTACAATATCCTTTGTTGTTTTCACGTGGTGAAAGTGGTTGGCATCGAGGAATTCAAAGAGTTGGAAAAAAAAAAAACTCATTGCCCTCGTGAAAGCTTGAATGCTCTAGATCGAGCAGTCTCTCCAACAGAACTATTAGAAAATGAAAGTAAAAAAATAAAATAAAAGAAAAAAGAAAAAAGAAAAAAAATGAAGTCTTATGTCGATAATATTATTGCTATAAATCACAAATTAGACCTATAGAAACATTAGTTGCATGCAGGACGACTGCTGCAACAATATGTTGTTGATATGTATGTTAAACTTGAAACATCTAGATTAAATTATTTTAGAAATCAACAAAATGCTATTCATGCTAAATTTTATCAAAGAATTATCGATAGTATTGAAGTAGGTGAAGATCGAGGATTTAGAGTTGGTCATCGAATTATTTTGCCATCATCTTTTATTGAAGGACCTAGAGATATGAAAAAGAGATATATGAATGAAATGACATTGATTCAACGATTTAGCAAACCAAACATTTTCCTTACAATGACTTGTAACCCTAATTGGCATGAACTAAAGAAAGAATTAGGAGTGAATGACGAGGTACAAAATATGTCCGATTTAATCACACGTGTATTTAGGGCGAAGTTAGAAGAGTTGAAACATGATTTATTCAAAATACAGATTTTTGGGGTAGTAGCTGCATACATGTACATGGTTGAATATCAAAAAAGAGGTTTACCCTATGCTCATTTCTTGATAATTTTTAAACCAAATGCCAAAATCCATGCACCTGAAAGTTTTGATAGATTTGTTTCAACTGAAATCCCTAATAAAAATGAAAATGAGCATTTTTACAAAATGGTAATTAAACATATGATACATGGCCCTTGTGGTAATTTAAATCCAACTAACATGTGTATGACAAAATAAGAAAATTGTAGAAACCGTTATTCTCAAACATTCTCCTCCACAACAACCTATGGAAAAAATTCATATCCCAAATATAGGCGTTGTGATGATGGGCAAAAGATAGTAGTAAAAGGAGCAACTTTAGATAATTGTTGGGTTGTCCCGTACAATTCGTATTTGGTAGCAAAATTTGATTGTCATATCAACGTTGAAATATGTTCTACTATAAAGGTAGTAATATATATATATATATATATATATAGGTCATGATCGTATAGCCTTTATTATAAGTATTACCGATGAACATAACCAAGTTGATGAAATGGACAATTTCCAATCTACAAGATGGATTTCTCCTCCAAAGGCAATGTGGAGAATCTATGGTTTTATTCTAAATGAAATACATCCGGCTGTGTATTCACCGCAATTATATTTTGAAGATAAACAATTAGTTACTTTTACAAAATCAGACAGACTTTCAAATGTACTAAGATCAGACTTATCATCTAGGACTATGTTAACTGAATTTTTCAGATTAAACAAGTTCAATAACCAAGCTCAAACATTATTATACAAAAAATTCCTCAACATTTCATTTGGGATCAAGAAAATAAAGTTTGGACGGCAAGAAAGAGATGTAGTATTATTGATAGAATTGTGACTGCACACCCAACAGAAGGCGAAACATATTATTTAAGGTTGTTACTAAATCACATCAAAGATGTAACATCATTCGATGATCTGAAAATTTTCAATGATGTAAATAATGGATCATTTCATGAGTCAGCTCACTTGTATAGACTATTAGATTCAGATAATACCTTAGAAGAATGTTTACAATAGGCCAGTGTATACCAAATGCCTTATACTCTTCGATGGTTGTTTTCCACAGACCTGCTAATCTTAGAAACCTTTGGGAGAAATTTGAGGTCTCAATGTTTGAAGATCATCATCTTCTGATTTAAATTTTTTCAATGCAAAATTAAGAGTTTAGAGCATATTCACTTTGTTGTCGAATCAATAGGAAATAACATCAACGATTATCACTTAGTTGACAATGGCATTATATTAAACGAATATGAACGAGGCATAAAGGAAATAAATGATGAATTAGGTATAACTGTTTCTGAATTTGATATTTTCTTAAAACTATCATTGACCTCTAAACAGAAGTATGCATACGATAGAATATTAGAGAAAGTTTTCATGCAACAATCAGCATCATTTTTTATTGATGGGCCAAGAGGAACATGAAAAACATATTTATATAAAGCTATTCACTTAGATCTAAATGTATGATTTCTCTTGTTACATCATCATCTGGTGTGGCTGCATTTGTGTTGCTCAGAGGTCGAACAACGCACTCCAGATTTAAGATTCCTCTTAGTGTTGAAAAAAATATGGCATGTATTGTTAGTAAACAATATGGTCTGGCAAAATTGTTTCAACATGCAAAGTTAATAATTTGGGATGAAGCACATATGTCTCATTGACTAGCAATAGAAGTCTTAGATGGAATGTTACAAGATATCAATGATTCTAAACAACTTTTTGGTGGTAAAGTCATTGTTTTTGGTGGTGATTTCCGATAAGTTTTGCTAGTTGTTCAAAAAGCAAGAAAAGAAGAAATAATTGATGCCAGTATTGTCAAATCATACTTATGGCTGCTACTTACAAAAATTTCATTAACTGAAAATATGTGCGCTAGATTTGACACACATTTCAGCGACTTTTTATTACGCGTTGGTGATGAAAAAGAATTAACCACTGATGCTGAAAAAATTAAAATTCCTATTCTATATTTATTCCATATAAAGAAGATAATATATCGTTAAAAGCTTTAATAGATAATGTATTTCCAAATTTAAATGATTACTTTGAAAACATGGATACAATGACTAACTGAGCAATCTTAACTCCAAAAACTGATTATGTTGATGATATCAATAGCCTACTAATTGAACAATTTCCTGGTGATGGTATCACATATTACAACTTTGATGAAACTATCAATAAAAACAAACAATCCATTCAAGAAGACTTTTCAAATAGTTTCACACCATGTGGATTTCCTTCTCATTAATTAGTGCTAAAGGAAAATTGTTCGATAATTCTAAGAAATATTAATCCCTCTGAAGGATTATGTAATGGTACAAGATTAATTTATCGTAGATTTTAGCCCAAGATTAATCGATGCACAAATAATCAATGGTCATTATCGAGGAAAAATAGTTTTTTTTTTTTTTTTTTTTTTAAACTAAGAATTCCATTTATTCCTATTTAAGGCGAAAAAAATAGAATCTCGTTCAAAAGAAATCAGTTTCCTATAAGATTGAGTTTTGCTATAACAATACACGTAGCTTAAGATCAAACTTTAGACTATATTGGAATATATTTACTTGAACCTATATTCTCTCATGGTCAACTATATGTCAGTTTGTCTAAAGCAGAAACATCACAATCTATAAAAATGCTGATACAACCTACTTATAATGATCTACTTGACTACAAAAACACTAAGAACATTGTTTACCATGATCTATTAAACTTAAGTAGATAACTATCAAATGAATAACACATATGAATAACATGTAGTAACACGTAGTTGAATGTGAATAAACATTTAACGTCCTCTTCTTAATTAGTACCACTCATTTAATGTCTCTTTGTTTAGAGCAAAAATATCTCAAGGTATCAAAATATTGATACGATTCGATCATAATGATCTCACATGAATAATATATATGAATAACACATAGTTGAGTGTGCACAAATGTTTAACATTCTCTTTTTAATTGGTAACACTTATTTTATCCATTCTTCTTCTTTCAACAATTATGCTATTTAAAATTTTTGATTATAATAATTTTTTATTTATTGTCTTTACATAGGTATTAAATATGTCCACTCAAACAAAAAGTTCATACAAGACATTAGTCCTACAACCAAAAAATGGACAACAATAGTGATAGTAGATGAAAAGAGTATGCCAAGAATTGCATGACGAAATTCTTCCAAATATTAGCATCTCATATTGGCTATACCAAGATATGTCGCACATATTCAATAATTTGTTGCTCCTTTATTAGAATTGAAACAAATTATAGCACGGTGTGTATAAAATTATCTAGAGGGGGGTGAATAGATTTTAAGCTTTTTACCCAATTTTTCGTGTTAGTCCAAATTACGAAATTACCCATAAATAGATAAAGCAATAAATCAAGTATAAAATGCGGAAATTAAATAACACTTAATTTTTACGTGGAAACCCTCACGGGAAAAACCACGGGCTAGTAAGTAAGCCACACTCGAACCTCGAATCCACTAAATGTGTAAACGATTACAACCTAATCCCGGAAGTAATCACACACCTACCTAATCCCGGTATGAGTGAACCTAGTCCGATTGCTTGCGAATTAAGCAACCTAATCCCGGTCACAACACAAGACTTAATTCTCTAAAAAGAGATTAACACCCTAAGTGAATATATGAATATTCAAATGCAACATAAAGCAAGGGAAACCCTATATGCTTATCTAAGATGATGAATATGCAATTAAAAACAATCCTAGATATTAAAGCTAAATGACATGTCAATTAGCATAGATAATCATATATTAGAGAAACCTAGATATCTATCATAAAACCAACACTCAATCAAATCAACACAACAATCTCTATCTTGAATATTAGATTATAATCTAAGAACAATCAAGTAATAAAAGAGATGCCATAATAAATTAAACACTAATTATGTATGATAATAGTGAAAAACTTACCAAAGCAAGTGTGATGATGAAAGACCCATGCAAGCAAGCATCCTAGATATGCTAGAGAATGCTAGATGAACTTTGATGCAAATGGATTTTGGTTTGAGTGTTTAATGAGCAAACTTGATTGCTTTCTCTCTTAAAAATCTCTCTTTTGAAAGTAGGGTTCTTGATGATCAAAGTGTTACATTCAGAATAAGAGAAAGTGATGTATTTATAGGCATGAAAAACAGAGCATGTGAAAAGACAAGTTTGCCCCTGAAACGCACCGATCGGCGGTTTCAATCGGCAGCCAGGCCGCCGTTCATAACCGCCGAATTGGCTCGAGAGGAACAGGGGACAAATGGCGGTTTCATTCGGCGGTATCGTGACCGCCGATCCAACCGCCGAATAAATCCTGAGATTAAAAATCAATCAGGTGTGAAAATGACGGTTTCATGCGTGACCGCCGTTTCAACCGCCGAATTAGGCCGAGAGATAAAATCAATCAGGTCTTGAACGGCGGTTTCGAACGGCGGTCGAGACCGCCGATCATAACCGCAGAATTGCTCCACACACTACTGGAAGCAAACGGCGGTTTCATTCGGCGGCCAGGCCGCCGATCATAGCCGCCGATCATAACCGCCGATCACCAACAAAGGTGAAAACCAAGGAGAAGCCAAGGGCATTCTCCGTAGGCTGTCCTCGCGCTAAACCAAGCACATTCTAGTGCATGCGTGGACGTTTCCGAAAACTATCGGGAAACGAATTACAAGACAACAAGACACAAATACACACAACAAAATATAACACATAAGTGCAAGTGTGAAATGTGACAAGTAAAGAGAATGCACACATATGCAATGTATGTTAAGTGAGTGTGTGCAACTAATCTCTTTAAAGAAAAGTAAGCACATAGAAATTTACCTTCGGTGCTTATCAAGATGAGGTCTTCAAAGGGCTTGAGCAATAACACTGATACCTAGGCTACCCTTACAAAGAACCCCCAACATGTGGTTTGTCCACGAAATGAGCCAATCAACAAATGGGAACCTTACAATCTCCCCCTTTGGCTATTTCGTGACAAAACCACCACTCACATTGATTCCTCACAAAGAAATAGAAACTACGGGACAACTATGATTTTCTACAACACAAAGAGATAAGAAAATAAAACTTCAAGTCTTCAATCTCTTGTAGAATAATCAAGCCCTGAAAAGAAAGTTTCTAACATTTCCAATACAAGTAAAAAGTGAGATGAATCAAGTGAGAACAAAAACAAGCATTTGCATTTTAAAAGATTAGGCACAACATTATGAAATGTATGTGTATGCAATGCTCCCCCTCAACGGGTTACTCCCCCTCAATGAATGTTCTCCCCAATATGCAAAATTGCCTCTATTTTGCAACTCCCCTTACCATATCCTACTCCCCCTTTTTGTCATGATATAGGCAAAGGAGTAGTCCCCAACCGGGTCACTCATAGCAACGAGAGATAGAAGCATGCAAGATATTTGCATATATATATAAGTCACGTTATGCACCTCAATTAATTGAAGAGAAACAAGGAGATTTATTTGATAGAAAATGTGTGAATCAAACATGCTTTGCATACAAGACATGTAGCATTCAAGTCCAAAATACAATGGTATTTGGCAAAGCAAATGACAAAGGTTTCTAATAAGAATTCAAACCAATTTCACCAATGTCATGAGTAAAGCGAGGATATAGAATATATTGATTTCAATTTAAGAACAACTATATCCAACTTTATAAGCGAAACATGGCATGGGCGACTTTGCACCTTATTTGATTTTTCCGGATGAGATATCCGTATGATAGTAGCCATGTTCAACCAATAAAGAAGGAGAGACATTTGGAATGTAAATTCCTTTGAACGGATACAAGATCCTTTATTCATTTTGAGTCTCATAAGCTTTCACACAAGGTTTTGCATTTTAAGAATATGCAATCATCAATTCATGCTTTTCATGTGAGCATGTTATATGAATTTCATGCTTTTTCATTTGACACTAGCATGTTATTTAAGAATCATCATGTCATGGAGATAATCATAGGTCATTCAAATCATACTTCCTACATACATCTCCTAGTCCAAAAATGCATGTTTGAACATAAATATGACATGGATTGTAAACAAGCAAGGTTCACACTTATTGAATTGAAAACATATATACATATGTGCAACCAAGCTTACTCAAACAATTAAAAGAAGAGGCATAAGATATTTCAAATTTTTTGCAAGTGACAAGAATGCAAAATAGCTCTCTTTGCTTGAGTTCACGATATGGGGTCAATCATAGAACATCACTCCACAAGACATATCCCAATAGATCTACTAAGAGTTTTTAATAGAGTAGCATCTAAGGGTTTAGTAAATAAGTCCGCAAGTTGATCATTAGTACCTACATGTTCAAGTACTATGCATTTATTTTCAACAAGCTCTCTAATGAAGTGATGTCGGATGTCAATATGCTTAGTTCTAGAATGTTGTACCGGATTCTTGGAAATATTAATAGCACTCATGTTATCACAAAAGAGAGTGAGAGTACCTTGGTTGAATCCGTAATCTACTAGCATTTGCTTCATCCATAGGAGTTGTGTGCATCCACTCCCCGCGGCTATGTACTCGGCCTCGGCCGTGGACAAGGAAATCGAGTTTTGCTTCTTACAAAACCAAGACACCAAGTTGTTGCCTAGAAAGAAGCAACCGCCCGATGTGCTCTTCCTATCATCGTAATTTCCGGCCCAATCTGCATCACTAAAGCCTACAAGACTAGCATTAGTGTCAAAAGAGTACCAAATCCCATAGTTGGATGTCCCATTCACATAGCGAATGATTCTCTTTACGGAAGAGAGATGGGACTCCTTAGGATCCGCTTGGTACCTAGCACACACACCCACACTAAAGGAGATATCGGGCCTACTTGCGATCAATTAAGGCAAGCTACCTATCATGCCACGATATAACGTTTGTTCCATACTTTTACCACTAGCATCCTTGCTTAGCTTCAAAGTGGTACTCATGGGTGTATCACAATGTTTGGCTTTTTCAAGACCAAACTTCTTCACTAGGTTTTTGGCATATTTGGCTTGGGTTATGAAAATCCCATCATCTAGTTGCCTAATTTGCAAACCTAGGAAGTAACTAAGCTCACCAACAAGACTCATCTCAAATTCATGAGACATAACATCAACAAATTGTTGGACCTTGGTGTTATTGGTGGAGCCAAACACTATATCATCAACATATATTTGAGCTATGAAAAGCTCATCATTGTTTATTTTGATGAATAGTGTTTTATTAACACTACCACATGTGTAGTCATTGTCAACAAGAAATTGAGTGAGGCGCTCATACCAAGCCCTCGGTGCTTGTTTCAACCCATATAGAGCCTTCTTGAGGCGATAGACATGGTTGGGGTGGTGAGCATCTACAAACCCCTTGGGTTGTTCAACAAACACTTCCTCTTGCAAGAAGCCATTGAGGAAGGCACTCTTGACATCCATTTGGTGCAATTTGAACTTGTGCACACAAGAAATGGACAAGAAAAGCTTAATAGACTCTAAACGGGCAACGGGAGCAAATGTCTCCTCAAAGTCGATACCCTCAATTTAAGAGTACCCTTGTGCTACAAGTCTAGCCTTGTTCCGCACTATGTTGCCATCCTCATCGAATTTGTTCCTAAATATCCATTTAGTGCCTATGACATTAGTGGTCTTAGGCCTAGGAACTAGAGTCCAAACCTCATTCCTTTCGAATTGGTTTAGCTCTTCTTGCATGGCAAGAACTCAAAATTTATCATTTAAGGCTTCTTCAACCTTTTTGGGTTCAATTTGAGAGGTGTAGTAAGTGTAGCTAATAAGATTAGCATGTTGACGTCTAGTCCTAACACCCTCATTAACCTCTCCAATGATATCTTCTTTATCATGGAGTTTCCTAACCCATGGAGCTGGTTCTTTAGAGTCCAAGAGAGGAACTCTATCAATAAGTTGTGTGTCATCATTGTTGACAATAGATGTCCCAACATTAGGAGACACCACAACCTTCTCCAAAGGAGAAACATCACTAAAAATAACCTCCTCCTCATGATCATTTGACTTGAGCCTAGTATCATCAAATACGACATTGGATGATTCCATAACACTTAGAGTCTTTAAATTGAAAACTCTATAGGCTCTACTATTCAAGGCATAGCCAATAAAAATACCCTCATCACTCTTAGCATTGAATTTGCCAAGTTGATCACGATCATTCAAAATGTAGCATTTGCTTCCAAAAGTGTGGAAGTAGCTAACATTTGGCCTCTTGCCTTTCCATAACTCATAGGAGGTGTTTCTAGTACCGGGGCCTTAGGAAAACACGATTCCCTATATAGCAAGTCGTATTGACGGCTTCGGCCCATAGGTTCCTAGGGACATTGTTGCTAAGCAACATCACACGGGCCATCTCTTGAAGGACCCTATTCTTCCTCTCAACAACTCCATTTTGTTGAGGTGTCCTAGGAGCCGAGAACTCATGGGAGATGCCTAAGCTATTGCAATAGCTTTCAAATGAGGCATTCTCAAATTCCCTCATATGGTCACTTCTAATCCGTTTAATGCTTTTAATGTTATAATTCATTTCATTTTGTATTTTAGTACAAAGCATTTTAAACTTATTAAAAGTTTCAGATTTTTCTCTAAGAAAATATGTCCATGTAAATCTAGAGAAATCATCAACACAAACAAAAATGTATCTCTTTCCACCTAAACTCTCGATTTGCATAGGACCCATGAGATCCATGTGGAGAAGCTCAAGAGGCTCCTTGGTGGTGAGATACTTACCCTTTTTGTGCATGCTTTTAGTTTGCTTTCCTTGTTGGCAAGGTCCATAAACACCATTGGCTTTCTTCCTAAGCTTAGGGAGGCCACGCACACAATTGAACTTTCCGAGGGTCCGTAGATCCCTAAAGTTCATGTGGTCAAGTCTTTCATGCCACAACTCTATTTGCTCATCCATGGACACATTGTTTGAGACAATTCTAGCTTCAAGACAATAGCAATTGTCGCTAGATCTCATACCTTTCAATAAGGTTTGTCCATCTGGCTTTAGGATCGAGCAATCATCTTTACAAAACAAGACGGAATATCCTTCATCACTTAGATGTGAAATGCTTATTAAATTGGCTTTCAAGCCATCAACAAATAAAGCATCGGATAAGGAAGGTAATCCGGGAACGGAAATGGTTCCTTTCCCTACAACCTTCTTTTTGGATCCATCACCAAAAGTGACATATCCTCCTTCCTCCATAACAAGAGTCTCGAAGAAACTCTTGTTTCCCGTTATGTGCCTAGAGCACCCACTATCTAAATACCAAAAATTAGAAGAATTTGCCTTCAAGGCTATTTGAGCAACATGGCAAACATTTTCATTCTTTCTAATCCACCTAGAAACAATCTTAGCTTTCTTAGTGGTCTTTGGTTCATGGGCTCTAGATGTCCTAGGATCATGCATAATAATATTATCATTCCTAGGAACATGCATCAAGGCTCTTTTCTTTTTCTTCTCTATCATGCTTCTAGTTTTGCACATTTTTATATATCGAAAGCAATGTGGTCTAATATGACCATCAAATCCATAAAAGTGACATATAGGAGTAAAATAAGGAATCATACCTTGTCCTTGTCTTTGTGGATGAAAGGGCTCAATCCTTCTTCGTTGTTGAACCGGTCTAGATTGTTTCCTAGCTTGAGGTTGCATGATAGGTCTCTTTCCTTTGTGAGCCAATTGTGGAGGAATGTTGGCTTGAGGGACCCTAGAGGGTTGAGTTTGAGTTTGCCTTCTTGGCCCCATCTTCACTTGTGCATTTGAACATTGTCCTACTTCTAACTTCTTCCTAGGAATTTGCACATATGAAGTTTCTTCGTTCTTCAAACCCTTGACAAACACGGTCTTGTTAGAGGTTGAGATCTTCTTGTCATCTTCATACCCAAGACCCCTCTTGTCACATGGACTCTTTCCAACACCAAGCATATGGTCAAGCTTCTTGGTGCTAGAATCCATCCTAGTCATAGAATCTTTAACTTCTTCAAGCTCCCTCTTTAGACTTTCTTTATTCCTTCTAGATAAGAGTATAAGACTAACTCCTCTCTTAGCTTATCTTCCATCTTCTTGAATTTTTCCACTTGTTCACCTAAGTGGTCATTATGAGATGCAAGCTCAAGATTTTCTTCTCTCAACATTTTGATCTTTCTTGTGCTCTTGATTGCTAAATCATTAAACTCGGCATGATATTTAGCAAACACTTTTTTCTCCACAAATCCATTTATGGAGTTAGAAGAGGAATCACTTTCTTCTTCACTTGAGTCCTTTTCCTCTTGACTCATTTCCTCTCTTTCACTAGCACTTTTGCTTTTATGGGAGGAGGCAAAAGCTAGGAGATTAGCCATGAGCTCTTCATCACTTGAAGACTCATCTCCCTCAATGGAGTCATCACTACTTCCACTCCAAGTGGCGGCCATCACTTTTCCCTTTTTCATCTCATTGTGATTTGTACATTCGGGGGCAAAGTGACCTATGCCACCACACTCGAAACATCGGACCCCTTTCCTTTCGGTCCTTTCTTGCCTAGGTTCAAACTTCTTGAAAGAGCCCTTTTTCTTCAAATCTTGACCTTTTAATCCAAAGCCCTTTCTTCTAAACTTCATAACCTTGTTGAACCTTTTTACAAACAAGGCAAGGTCTTCATCCGAGTCAACCTTCTTTGCCTCCTTTTCATCCTTGGAGGTTTTTAAAGCAATTCCTTTTTGCTTTTTAGTGGGTGTGGAGATAGGCCCTTTCCTAGACTCATAAGCTAGAAGTCTTCCAATCACCTCACTCGGCTTCATATCCTTATATCCACTATTTTCTTCTAAAGCCGTCACCTTCGATTCAAACCTATCGGGTAGAGATCTCATAATCTTTTGCTTGATTCTCCTATCCGAATATGGATCACCAAGTTGATGGCTTTGGTTGACTATATCCATCAACTTGATCTCGAAGTCGTTGAAGCACTCATTCTCCTCCATCTTAAGCATCTCGAATTGAGTTTGGAGGACTTGAAGCTTAGAGTCCTTCACCACTTCGGTTCCCTCATGTGCAATCTCTAGGATGTCCCAAGCCTCCTTAGCTATCCTAGTATTTTGAATCAATTTATATTGATTTTCATCCATAGCACACAAGATGGCATGCATCGCCTTCCTATTCCACTTTGAAGCCTCAAACTCTTGCACGTTCCATTGCGCCTTAGGCTTTAATACTTCTTTTCCTCCACCATCGGGAGTCATCTTGGATAGATCATATCCGTCTTCCACCGCCATCCATGCACGGTCATGAATTTAGCATATGTAGGATTCCATCTTCCCTTTCCATTGGGAATAGTTCAATCTGATAAGAAGTTGAGGCCTTGTGCTTGAGGCACCTTCGTTGCCACCACCATTTCCACCGTTTCCACTCATAGTGTTTATGAATGAATGAAATGAATGCAAATGTATGAATGATCAAAAATCACACAAAATGCAAAACACACCAAAATAAGCAAGGATCACCTATGTATGTCTAGGAACCCGCTCTGATACCAATTGAAACAAATTATAGCACGGTGTGTATAAAACTATCTAGAGGGGGGTGAATAGATTTTAATCTTTTTACCCAATTTTTCGTGTTAGTCCAAATTACGAAATTACCCTTAAATAGATAAAGCAATAAATCAAGTATAAAATACGGAAATTAAATAACACTTGATTTTTACGTGGAAACCCTCACGGGAAAAACCACGGGCTAGTAAGTAAGCCACACTCGAACCTCGAATCCACTAAATGTGTAAACGATTACAACCTAATCCCGGAAGTAATCACACACCTACCTAATCCCGGTATGAGTGAACCTAGTCCGATTGCTTGCAAATTAAGCAACCTAATCCCGATCACAACACAAGACTTAATTCTCTAAAAAGAGATTAACACCCTAAGTGAATATATGAATATTCAAATGCAACATAAAACAAGGGAAACCCTATATGCTTATCTAAGATGATGAATATGCAATTAAAAACAATCCTAGATATTAAAGCTAAATGACATGTCAATTAGCATAGATAATCATAGATTAGAGAAACCTAGATATCTATCATAAAACCAACACTCAATCAAATCAACACAACAATCTCTATCTTGCATATTAGATTATAATCTAAGAACAATCAAGTATTAAAAGAGATGCCATAATAAATTAAACACTAATTATGTATGATAATAGTGAAAAACTTACCAAAGCAAGTGTGATGATGAAAGACCCATGCAAGCAAGCATCCTAGATATGCTAGAGAATGCTAGATGAACTTTGATGCAAATGGATTTTGGTTTGAGTGTTTAATGAGCAAACTTGATTGCTTTCTCTCTTGAAAATCTCTCTTTTGAAAGTAGGGTTCTTGATGATCAAAGAGTTACATTCAGAACAAGAGAAAGTGGTGTATTTATAGGCATGAAAAACAGAGCATGTGAAAAGACAAGTTTGCCCCTGAAACGCACCGATCGGCGGTTTCGATCGGCGGTTTCAATCGGCGGCCAGGCCGCCGTTCATAACCGCCGAATTGGCCCGAGAGGAACAGGGGACCAATGGCAGTTTCATTCGGCGGTTTCGTGACCGCCGATCCAACCGCCGAATAAATCCTGAGATTAAAAATCAATCAGGTGTGAAAACGGTAGTTTCATGCGTGACCGCCGTTTCAACCGCCGAATTAGGCCGAGAGATAAAATCAATCAGGTCTTGAACAGCGGTTTCGAACGGCGGTCGAGACCACCGATCATAACTGCAGAATTACTCCGTACACTACTGGAAGCAAACGGCGGTTTCATTCGGCGGCCAGGCCGCCGATCATAACCGCCGATCACCAACAAAGGTGAAAACCAAGGAGAAGCCAATGGCATTCTCCGTAGGCGGTCCTCGCGTTAAACCAAGCACATTCTAGTGCATGCGCGGACGTTTCCGAAAACTACCGGGAAACGAATTACAAGACAACAAGACACAAATACACACAACAAAATATAACACATAAGTGCAAGTGTGAAATGTGACAAGTAAAGAGAATGCACACATATGCAATGTATGTTAAGTGAGTGTGTGCAACTAATCTCTTTAAAGAAAAGTAATCACATAGAAACTTACCTTCGGTGCTTATCAAGACGAGGTCTTCAAAGGGCTTGAGCAATAACACCGATACCTAGGCTACCCTTACAAAGAACCCCCAACATGTGGTTTGTCCACGAAATGAGCCAATCAACAAATGGGAACCTTACAAGAATCCTTATGCCTAATAACCACCTATACTAGATAAATAAATCTATATTGAACATAATATGTATAACCAGTAATGTATAAAATAAAGATAGTTGGATTCCAATATACTTTATGAACTTATTCAGTACCAACATATATTTATCTTCTCTATATATTAACACATTCAATATGTAATTTAATATCATTTTCCACCTTTTTGCAGGGAACAAGAATTCAGGTAACCAACTTTGACAAAAACATACGTGCATTTTATTGTGAGAAGAAAGGGGATCGCACATATAAATCTAAACACAAACACATATAATATGAAAGCAATAAAAAAGAAAAGACGACACCAAAGATTTTACATGGTTCAACAATTTGCCTATGTCCACAGAGCGCACCGCACTCAATCCACTACTTTTAGAGTTGATTACAATCTCTTTGGGTGCATTTGGCATAGAGACGGGACATGACAGGGTGGGACGAGACGGGACATGACAGGATGGGACAGTTGTTCCGTATTGTGTTTAGAATGTCTGAGACATAACTGTTAAATGTACTATTATGCGTTTGGTATGGCTGGGACAGGACATGATAAGAGGTTCAAATGACCAAAGTGCCCTTCATATATATATATATATATATATATATATAATAATATATATATATATATATATATATATATATATATATATATTATAATATTATAATATTATATAATATATTAAAAATTATTACATATACAATAATATATATAATAAAATATAATTATATATATTATTGTATTATAATCTAACTTCCTCCCCTAAACTTATCTATCTATTATATAGGCAAGATGAAAACAGAATCTACCTTGAATCCACTCTTGCTGAAAAGGAATGTCTTACTTCTTCACAAGCTTCAATGATGCCCATAAATTAGCCAATTGTTCTAATCAGTACTTCGCAAACTTCAACTGAAATAGTATTACTTTATTATCACATCTATCTATTATTTTAAAAAACAAAACTTTTTAGCATAATAACAAATATTATTTTGCACCTTTCAGAAATTGAACCACTGGATCGAAGCAAAAATTATTTTGAGTGATCTAGATCAAACATTTTGGTACATGGCTTGTGAAAAGTGTTACAAAAAAGTAGGTGCTAACTTCGATACATCTTTTTACTACCGTCATTGCAAAAGCCAAAATATCAAAGCCATTCCAAGGTATATATAATATCTTAATTTTACAGTCAATATACAATATATCACATTTATGTCGAATAGATGTTATTTTTGCTTTTACTATCAATTCATGCTATGATAGTAGACTTTGTGCATTTATGCATTTTATCAATTTTAATATCCGTGCACCAAAATATGAATATGAAGAGTTTAGCCAAAGCATTCTTCATATTGGATACTAATACGTTAAAAGTTATGTTTATGTTTTCTTCTACAAGTTTGTAGATTTGATAAATAACTCCATATACTTTATAGGAAACTTGGAGAAGAATTGTTTCTATGTTGTAACCCATCTCTCTACTTACCATGCTTGGTGATTTCTGAAGGAAGGTTTTTGTTTCTGACAATGATTTCGGATTTTGTTCTTTTCTAATTTATTTGTAAACCATTTGTCAAGTACCTTGTTGGTAGTGCCTCTTTGTCAGTTTTTTGACCAATTAGGGTTATATGGAAAAAATGAGGTACATGATGTTGTCTGAAGAAAGAATCTTGGGTTTGCTTTGTTAATTATTCCCTATTTGGAGTAGGTTTTGTATCAAGTAGAATGTTGCTTCAGATGTAAAGGTGAAGGTAGATATTAACAATTCTCTTTATTGTTTTCGCATTAGGGTTAGAAAGGAATAACCAAAGTTTTGAAGATAAGTTTTAGGCAATGTCTTGATCGAGCCAAAATAGATATGATTTTGGCCCCCATTTCCTTCACTTTTCGCTTGATTCTCGGACATTTTCCCGTGTTTTCACTATGTTAATCGAGTGTTTCAGGATTAGTAGTGCCACAAGGGCATTTATGAAGATAAAGGAGAATTTGATACGGAAAGTGCAAAAAGGTGAAAATAGAGCATTGTCGCCGTTTTAGGTGTCGCCATATACACACCGCGACTGAAGGCTTAAAGCAATAAAGATCCAAGCCAAGGAAATGTCACGGTACTGTTGCTATAAAGCCATCATTGCGATAGAGAGAAGAAAACCTAATAATTAAATCAGGTATGTTGTCGCGGTTTACTGTCGCTATGAGCCACAACCACGACAGAAAAGAGAAAATCCTAAAAAGATGTTCATGTGTGTTGTTACGATGTATTGTCGCTATGAAGCTACAATCGCGATAGAGAATAAGAAAAGCAAGAAATCAATCAGGTCCATCGTCGCTATTTGGTGTCTCTGTGTGACCAAACAACAACCACTCACAAGATCTTAGATCCTTTTGTTGCCTTTCAGATGTCGCTGTCATCACGACAGCGAAAAAGACAAAAAACCACTGCAACAACCAAATTGAAGGCCGTATAACCGTCTGCCGCGGTAACATCGCTGTCTCCAGAACCGTGAAAACGCAACCGCGACACATGCCACATCAGCATTTCTGGCAGTTACTGTACAGATCCGAGAGCCAATATAAATGCTCTTCTTCTCCATTTTGAAAGACACACTTCCAAAGCATGAAAAACTGAGATTGAAACAAGCATTCTCTTTTCCATCTTTCCCTCATTTAACTTCCTCCATCTCTAACCTTGAATTACCTTTTCCACCCAAAACTCAACACAAAATCTTGATTACTTCACCTAACCATTCCTCTCTCTCCATTATCTACATTCCCTACCTGTCACTACCCATTAGACATCCATTCATCTAGACACACCCTCATCTATTGAAACAAATTAAAGGTGTGTATAATATTATCTAGAGGGGGAGGGGGACCGGGGGACCGGGGGGGGGGGGGGGGTGGTGAATAGATTTTAACCGATTTTACCCAATTTTCATGTATGGTCAAGATTACAAAAATGCCCATAACTAGTCAATTTATATAACAAGTGTAATATGTGCGGAATTTAAATAACACTTGATATTTACGTGGAAACCCTCACGGGAAAAACCACAGGCTAGTAAGTGCGCCACACTTGAACCTCGAATCCACTAAATGTGTTAAAGATTACAACCTAATCCCGGTATATAATCACACACCTACCTAATCCCGGTATAAGTGAACCTAGTCCAATTGCTTTTGATTTACGCAACCTAATCCCGGAAGCTACACAAGTCTTACTTCTCAATAAAGAGATAATACAACCTAAGTGAATATATGAAATACTCAAAAATGCAACAAGAGCTAGGTAACCCTTTATGCTTATCTAGGATGATGATATAACAATAAATACAATCCTAGATATCAAGAGTTAAATGACATGCCAAAAAGTTTAGCTAAACATAGATTATGAAAACCTAGATAGCTATCACAAAAAAAAACTCTCAAACAATCAATACACTAATCTCAAACTTGTATCTAAGATATAT
The DNA here is from genome assembly GCA_008009225.1 of Acer yangbiense. Taxonomy (NCBI): domain Eukaryota; kingdom Viridiplantae; phylum Streptophyta; class Magnoliopsida; order Sapindales; family Sapindaceae; genus Acer; species Acer yangbiense. The sequence continues at coordinate 22,350,082 of CM017765.1, read as the reverse complement.
ATGAATGACATACAAGTGATAAATGAGATTGCTTGCAAAGAAAGACACAAAATATGTAAGATATAAGTGAAAAACTTACCAAGCAAAGTGTGTTGAAAAATCCATGCAAAATGATATCTAAATGATCAAAGAAGATGCTAGATGATGATTGATGATCATGGAAAAGTGTTGGAGTAAACAAAGGTGAGTTCTTTAGTGAAATTTTTCTCTTGGAAAAATATGCTAAGTAAAAAAGTGATTTTGAACTCTCTCAAAACGACCTAAGATGAAAGAGGCATATATATAGAGTGTCAAAATGAAGTGACATCGTTTTGATAAGTTGCCCTGTTTTTGCCTTGGGCGCTGTATAGATCGCTATACATAGAGCGACTTGTATAGCGCCTCACTTGGAAAAATGAAGAACATGAAGAACATTCTTCATAGACGTTGTTCATAGAGCGCTTTTGTAGAGCACCTGAACAGCGTTAGAACTCTGATCCTCTCAGGTTTCAGATAGGCGTTGTACGTAGGGCACTATTGAACAGCGACAGTACAACGCCTTTAATAAAAAGCATCAGGTCTGCTAAATTAAACAACCATTTTCCACCATGTAGAGATTGGCGATGTACGAACAACGCTTTCAACAGAGCTTTGTACAGCGCCTTACACAATGTATGCAATCCTAAGACATAATATGACATGGCGTTGGACATATAAAATGCAATCATATAAGCATGCAAAAAGAGAGATTAATGAACATTAATGCATACATATAAGACACACAACATACAAGAATTAAACATTATGCATGAGTTGTGAGTGTGTGCAACTATATCTCTTCAAAGCAAGTAAGCACTTAAAAATTTACCATTGAAGTGCTTGTCACCTTGAGGTCTTAAAAGAGCCTTTGAGTTAGATCCTCAATCACCTAAACTGCCCTACAAATTCAAACCCCAACATGTGGTTTGTCCACGAAATAAGCCAATCAATGAATGGGAATCCTTACAATCTCCCCCTTTGGCTATTTCGTGACAAAACCACCACTCACATTGATCCTCACAACAAAATAGAAACTGTCGGGCAACAATGATTATCTATAATACAAAGAGATATTAAAAAAAAGGGAAAATATCATTTTCATCCCTATGGTTTACCCTATTATCCGTTTTGGTCCTCGTCATTCCAGTATTGGCTCGGTTAGTCCTTCTGTGACATTTTCCGTTAAAATAAGGTCTTTTGACATAACCAGAGGGTAAAATGATGGTTTTACCCTTCTAATAAATATTTAAAATTGATATTTAAAAAAAAACAAAAACGAACATAAAAAATATAAAAATCTAGATTCTGGATTTCTGGCCACTTAAAAAAAAAATAAGTTAATTTTTTTTCTATTCATAATAATCAAACTGAAACTTATTTTTTATTCTTCAAAATCTACTTCAATTCTTTTTTCCAATTCTTCATAATCAACACCAGAAACCAAACCCAATATCAAAGACCAAACCCATACCACCATGCATCTCAATCACCAAACCCCAGCCCTCAAAATTTTTCTAGAAACCTCATAATATACCACCACAACCGAGAAATCAACTCCCCACCAGAACACCTAACCTAACCTCATTTACTAAAACCCAGATACCATCATCAAACAAGAACACCAAGAATACCCATCCAGAAACCAAGAACCTAACAACCATAAAAAGCTTCAAAAATCCAAATTGTAGAGCCTAACAAACAAGGCAATTGTAACTGGGTGTAGACTGCAGAGCACTGCATTGTACCAAATTACATCAACTTTTCAAAAAAAAAAATTCAGAAATTACATATAAGATACACGATCCATAGCCACCAATTCAATGAAAGATCATATTTTGCAAAGCAAACAAAAAATAAAAAAGAAATGCAAGCATTCCACTATTGGTTCAAGCATAAAAACAAACACCTTGAAGACATGCTTTAACGGCAACAAATCTTCTTCAACTTATCTGCTGCCGATTCATCAATCGAATAATTGTTGAGCACTTATATGGAGTGACTGTAGGATCTGTTGAAGAGCTCATCAAGCGCTTTGGCGTCGTTGGCGTCGACTTCGACTTCTCTATAGTTGATGAAATTCTCGGCTGCTAGGTTTGGGTTCAGAGAGAGAAGAGGATTTCAATTTAAAGAGAGAAGAAGGTAAGGAGGGAGAGAGATGAGGGATCTGATCTGACCTAAAATTGGCTTAGAAATCGCCACCGAATGAGAGATCAGAGAGAGGCAGTCGTGAGAGAGAGATGTGGTGATGAGAGAGAGAGAGAGAGATGGTGGAGAGAGAAATTCAGTGTGAATTTTGTAGAGAAAGGGTGTGGATGTGAGATGGGTGGCTAGGGTTTGGTGAAGAAAATGATGAGTGGGTGGTTAGGTTTGGTGAAGAAGAAGAAGAAGAAGGGTTTTTTTTAAATTATTTATTTTATTTTAAAATTGTTTTTAATTTTTATTATTTAATTTAATTATATTTATTAATTTGATTAGGTGATTAACGATTAATTTACCAATATACCCTCACTTATTTAACGGAACCCTAACAAAACCTGATGGTAGGGACCAACAAAACGATTAATAGTGAACGTTTGGACCTGCATAGCCAATACTGGAATGACGAGGACCAAAACGGATAATAGGGTAAACTATAGGGACGAAAATGATATTTTCCCAAAAAAAAATAAAGCTTCCAATCTTCAATCTCTTGTAGAACAACCAAACCTTCAAAACAAAGTTTCTACACTTTCCAATACAAGCACAATGTGAGATGATCAAGTGAAGTAAAACAAGCATTTGCATTTAAAGAAATTAAGTACAACATCATGCAATGCTCCCCCTTATTGGGTTACTCCCCCTCAATATGTAATTTCCCCAACATGTACATTTGCTACTTACAATTAGCAACTCCCCTTACCATTTCTACTCCCTCTTTTTGTCATGATATAGGCAAAGGAGTAGTCCCTAACCGAGTCACTTCTAGCAAAGAGAGATAGTAGCATACCAGATATTTGCATAATTATATAAGTCACTTTATGCATCTCAATTAATTGGAGAGAAACAAGGAGATTTATTTAAAGAAAATGTGTGTAACAAACATGCTTTGCATACAAGACATGTAGCATTCAAGTCCAAAATACAATGGTATTTGACAAAGCAAATGACAAAGGTTTCTAAAAAGAATTCAAACCAATTTCACCATTGTCATGAGAAAAGTAAGGATATAGAGATTTCATTGATTTCAATTTAAGAGCAACTATTTCCAACTTTATAAGTGAAACATAGCATGAGCGACTTTGCACCTTATTTGATTTTTTCGGATAAGATATTCGTATAATAATAGCCATGTTCAACCAATAAAGAAAGAGAGAAATTTAGATTGTAAAATCCTTTGAATGGATACAAGATCCTTTATTCATTTTGAGTCTCATAAGTATTTCACACAAGTTTTGCATTTTTATATTGCAATAATCAATTCATGCTTTTTCATTTGAGCATGTCATTTTGAATTTCATACTATTTCATTTGACATTAGCATGTTATAAAAGAATCATCATGTTATGGAGATAACTATAGGTCATTCAAAATGTACTTCCTATGTGGATCTTCTAGTCCAAAAATGCATGATTGAACATAAATATGACATGGATTGTAAACAAGCAAGGTTCACACTTATTGAATTTAAAACATATATACATATGTGCAACCAAGCTTACTCAAGCAATTAAAAGAAGAAGCATAAGATATTTCAAATTTTTACATGTGACAAGTATGCAAAATAACTCTCTTTGCTTGAGTTGCCCATATGGGGTCAAATACCAAAACACATCACTCCACAAGACATATCCCAATATATCTACTAAGTGTTTTAAATTGAGTAGCATCTAAGGGTTTAGTAAATAAGTCCGCAAGTTAATCATTAGTCCCTACATGTTCAAGTACTATGCATTTATTTTCAACAAGCTCTCTAATGAAATGATGGCGGATGTCAATATGCTTAGTCCTAAAGTGTTGTACAAGATTCTTGGAAATATTAATAGCACTCATATTATCACAAAAGAGGGTGAGTGTACCTTGGTTGAATCCATAGTCGACTAGCATTTGCTTCATCCATAGGAGTTGTGTACATCCACTCCCCGCGGCTATGTACTCGGCCTCGGCCGTGGACAAGGAAATCGAGTTTTGCTTCTTGCAAAACCATGACACCAAGTTGTTGCCTAGGAAGAAGCAACCGCCCGATGTGCTTTTCCTATCATCACAATTTCCTATCATCACAATTTCCTACCCAATCCGCATCACTAAAGCCTACAAGACTAGCATTAGTGTCAAACGAGTACCAAATCTCATAGTTGGATGTCCCATTCACATAGCGAATGATTCTCTTAACGGAAGAGAGATGTGACTCCTTAGGATCCGATTGGTGCCTAGCACACACACACACACCCACACTAAAAGAGATATCGGGCCTATTTGCGGTCAAATAAAGCAAGCTACCAATCATGCCCCGATATAACGTTTTGTAAGGGAAAATACCGTAGTACACGCAGCGGAAGCGAGACTAAAAATTGATTTAGTAACTTTTAAAATTTTTCCTTTTTATGAACCTTAAACCCTTTAATCAATTAAACATATATATTATCTAACAAAAGAATAATACCTTTTGTCGCGTGATCCGATTGACTTACGTCGATGGTAATCCGCAAGATCTTCAATCCTAGCACGAACGTGGATCACCTAGGAGCGTGGTCTCCCTTTTCTTTGAATTGCAAACCTGAGAATGGACAAATAAACTTTTCTTTTCTTTGTTAGTCACAAAAACAATCAAAAAAAGACTAAAATTATTCCGGTCACTTTTGAGTTCTCAATCTAATGATCGAAACTCGCGTGAACCTAAATCGATGTTGTACACACAAGCTTATTGATGAACAAGCAAATAGTGTACCATCAAAGAATAATTTATTCACTCTTTTATGTTTTTAGTAGAATAAAATTAATGCTCTCTATGAATTAAGAAGAAGAAGAAAAATTGTCTCTCAAGCACAAAGCATAAGGTGGCCGAATTCTATACATATCTTTATATAGGTGGGCTAAATTTTCTTCTCTTTTCCTATTAGGGTTGCCGAAATCTTGCTCTTTTTTTTTCCTAGGGTTGCCGCAAATCACACTCCTAAAAGGAGTTTGTGTTGCACCCTAATTTCCATAAAAGAATAGACTTCAAACCCTAATCCAACTCATAGATATTTTATTCTTTTTATTGACTAAAATAAAAGACTTCTTACTTGATTAAATAAATAAAATTATTTATTTATTTTCTTACCAAATAAGTCTTTTACTTTTAGTATACTGCCAACAATAATATAAGACTAGGAATCATATTTCCTAATCAGAAAAGATTTGTTTCTTAATTAAACAATTAATTAATAAATTAATTAATTCTTATTTAATTAAAACAATGAAAACAAAATAATATCTTAGGTTAAAATATTAACCTTGCTGCCCCACTTGAATAAAATTGGGCCTAATATTATTTTCTCATTTCATTTAATCCATTGGACTTTAAATAAAAAGCCCACATGTGAACCAGACCCATTCTTACTAAAAGAAACAAGCCCACATGCCATTCATTAATATATAAATATAATTGAGCAGCCCATTACATAAATAATGTGCAAATTATATTCTTAATATATTAAATGCAATTCTAGATGGACCCTTAAATTGGTCCGATAGAATATATCAAGTGATCCATGCAAGTCCGTGTGGATTGGGGATCTTGGCGGGCTATCTAAATTTAAACTTCAATAGACATAACCTAATCACAATCAACAAATGATTCACTTAGGTCCGATCCATTAATTTTAACTCATTCCACTAAAGAGCTAAAATTGAACTCTTAAATAAAGATAGAAAATGAAGATGTTCCTCATTCATACCCTAGACAATCAAGTTGGAGAAAGTGTATCCTCATGATTAATATCAGTAATCGCCAAGAGTTCATAGACCGCCTATAACTCTCCAAGTTACCATATTTACTCATATGACCACGTTTTGAACTTGGATATTTTGACTTGTCCAGAAGCCATGTTTTCAATAGACACTATCGAAAACTCAACGTTGAGATTTAATATCCAATTACCTCAAAACATTCATATGATGATATTATACTCTCATTTAATAAATGGAGCCACGATGTCCATATCTATAAATGAAGTCCTCTATCGATTAACAAATGAATATCACCAAACTATCGAGGATAGACTATGCGATATAATCGTACTCATTGATAACTCAAATGATATCACTTGCAACCATAAGTTCATCATTTATCTCAGGATTAAGATAGACTCTCCGATTGTCCTGATAATGAAAAGACTTTTATCTACTGACGGTTATAGATAAAGTATTTTATTGTGATCCAGTTCAATGCACCCAGTGCACTAGATTCTTTTGCTCGAAGACACTCCGATGTTTTTAGACTCATCATATCTCATTTGATCCCACTCAAATGCTAGCAAAAGAATTCTACAACTTTAACAAGATAAAGGTGCCCAATCTTTAACTTAAGTTGTGAACAATATTCAAGACTAACTAATGAATTGTGTCTACCACATACATATCCAGATGTACGAACAATTCTTCTTTTCTCATAGTCTTTAGACCTTATGATTATTTACTTTGACAATTATAATATTAAACTATAAATGCTATATAGATTTGTTAAACCAGAAATCACTTTATTAATATGAAAAAGATTGTTAATTACAACATTACACTCTTGCTATTGAGCATAATCCTAACACGTTTGTTCCGCACTTTTTCCACTACCATCCTTGCTTAGCTTCAAAGTGGTACTCATAGGTGTATCACAATGTTTGACATTTTCTAGACCAAACTTCTTCACTAAGTTCTTAGCATATTTGGCTTGGGTTATAAAAATCCCATCATTCAATTACCTAATTTGCAAACCTAGGATGTAACTTAGCTCACCAACTAGACTCATCTCAAATTCATGAGACATAACATCAACAAATTATTGGACCTTAATGTTGTTGGTGGAGCCAAACACTATATCATCAACATAGATTTGAGCTATAAAGAGCTCATCATTGTCTTTCTTGATGAATAGAGTCTTGTCAACACTACCCCTTGTGTAGTTATTGTCAACAAGAAATTGAGTGAGGCGCTCATACCAAGCCCTCGGTGCTTGTTTCAACCCATATAGAGCATTCTTGAGGCGATAGACATGGTTAGGGTGGTGTGCATCCACAAACCCCTTGGGTTGTTCAACAAACACTTTCTTTTGCAAGAAGCCATTGAGGAAGGCACTCTTGACATCCATTTGGTGCAATTTGAACTTGTGTACACAAGAAATGGACAAGAGAAGCCTAATGGACTCTAAACGGGCAACGGGAGCAAATGTCTCCTCAAAGTCGATACCCTCAATTTGAGAGTACCCTTGTGCTACAAGTCTAGCCTTGTTTTGCATTATGTTGCCGTCCTCTCGGATTTGTTCCTATAAATCCACTTAGTGCCTATGATATGTGTGCTTTTAAGCCTAGGAACTAGAGTCCAAACCTCATTCCTTTCGAATTGGTTTAACTCTTCTTACATGACAAGAACCCAAAATTCATCATTTAAGGCTTCATCAACCTTTTTGGGTTCAATTTGAGAGGTGTAGCATGTAAAGCTAATAGGATTAGCAATTTGACGCCTAGTCCTTACACCCTCATTCACATCTCTTATAACATCATCTTTGTTATGGAGTTTTCTAACCCATGGAGTGGGTTCAATAGAGTCCAAGAGAGGAACTCTATCAAGAGGTTGAGTGGCCTCTTCATCAAGGTTAGAAGTCCCAACATTAGGAGTCTCCACAACCTTCTCCAAAGGAGAGTCATCATCTAAAGCAACCTCCTCCTCATGGTCATTAGACTTGAGCCTTGTATCATCAATGACACATTGGATGATTCCATGACGGTTTGAGTCTTCAAGTTGAAAACTCTATAAGCTCTACTATTCAAGGCATAGCTAATAAAGATACCCTCATCACTCTTAGCATCAAATTTGCCAAGTTGATCTCGGTCATTTAAAATGTAGCACTTGCTTCCAAAAATGTGGAAGTAGCTAACATTTGGCTTTCTACCTCTCCATAACTCATAGGAGGTTTGCCTAGTACCGGGCCTTAGGAAAACTCTATTTCCTATATAGGAAGCCGTATTGACTGCTTCGGCCCATAGGTTCTTAGGGACATTGTTGCTAAACAACATCACACGGGCCATCTCTTGTAGGACCCTATTCTTCCTCTCAACAACTCCATTTTGTTGAAGTGTTCTAGGAGCCGAAAACTCATGGGAGATGCCTAAGCTATTGTAATAGCTTTCAAAGTAGGCATTCTCAAACTCCCTCCCATGGTCACTCCTAATCCGTTTAATGCTTCTAATGTTTGAGTTCATTTCATTTTGAATTTTATTACATTTTAAACTTGTCAAAAGTTTCGGATTTTTCTCTAAGAAAATATGTCCATGTGAACCTAGAGAAATCATCTACACAAATAAAAATGTATCTCTTTTGCACCTAAACTTTCGGTTTGCATAGGACTCATAAGATCCATGTGGAGAAGCTCTAGGGACTTCTTGGTGGAAAGATACTTGCCCTTTTTGTGCATGCTTTTGGTTTGTTTTCCTTGTTGGCAAGGTCCACAAACACCATTGGCTTTCTTCCCAAGCTTGGGAAAGCCACTCACACAATCGAACTTGCCTAGGATTCGTAAATCCCAAAAGTTCATGTGGCTAAGTCTTTTATGCCACAACTCAATTTGCTCATCCATGGACAGATTGTTTGAGATTATTCTAGCTTTAAGACAATAGCAATTGTCGCTAGATCTCATACCTTTCAACAAGGTTTGTCCATTGGGCAATAGAATAGAGCAATCATTTTTACAAAATAAGACAGAAAGTTCTTCACCACTTAGATGTGAAATGCTTATCAAATTGGCTTTTAGGCCATCAACAAATAAAGCATTGGACAAGGAGGGTAATCCGGGAATGGAAATGGTTCATTTCCCTCTAACTCTTTTCTTGGATCCATCACCAAAGGTGACACTTCCTCCTTCCTCCATGACAAGAGTCTTAAAGAAACTATGTTTCCCGTCATGTGCCTATGTGCCTAGAGCACCCACTATCTAAATACCAAAAATTAGAATAATTTACCTTCAAGGCAATTTGTGCAACATGGCAAACATTTTCATTCTTTCTAATCCACCTAGGTAAAACATTTTCCTTCCTAGTGGTCTTTGGTACATGGGATCTAGATGTTCTAGGATCATGCAAATCAATTTTCTCATTCCTAGGAACATGCATCATGGCTCTATTCTTTTTCTTCTCAATCTTGCTTCTAGTTTTGCACATTTTAATATAACGAAAGCATCTTGGTCTAATATGACCATCAAAACCACAAAAATGACATGTAGGAATAAAATAAGGAATCATACCATGTCCTTGTGCATAGATAGGAGCTTTCCCATGTCTTTGTGGTTGAGTAGGTTCAATCCATCTTCGTTGTTGAACCGGTCTTGCTTGCTTCCAAGGATTAGCTTGCATGATTGTTCCATTTCCTTTGTGAGCCATGTGTTAAGGATTGTTAGCTTGAAGAGCTATTGTAGGTTGAGCTTGAGGTTGCCTTTTTGGCACCACCTTCACTTGTGCACTATTTAAACATTGTCCTAGATCAATTTTCTTCATAAGAGTTTGCATCGGTGAAGTTTCTTTGTTGCCCAAGCTCTTGACAAACACGGTCTTGTTAGAGGTTGAGATCTCTTTTCCATTTTCATACCCAAGACCTCTTTTGTCACTTGGCCTCTTTCCAACATCTAACATGTGATCAAGTTTTTTAGTGCTAGAGTCCATCTTGGCCATCAACTCTCTAGCATCTTCAAGCTCCCTCTTCAACCCTTCTTTACTCCTCTTGGATAAGTCTAATTCCTTTCTTAGCTTATCTTCACTCTCCATGGTTCTCACCACTTCTTCACTTAAATGGTCAACTTGTGTTGAGAGTTCTAGGTTTTCTTCCTTTAATCTCATAATTTCTCTCTTGTTCTTTAACCTTGAACTCTCAAATTTCTCCATGTAGTATTTAAGATCCATCCTATCCACATTACCATTTATGGGTTGTGATGAAGAGCAATTATCACTTGAGTCAATTTCCACTTGACTCTTATTCTCTTCTTCACTAGCACTTTTGCTCTTGTGAGAAGAGGTAAAGGCTATGAAGTTAGCCATGAGTTCTTCATCATACGAACGCTCATCTCCTTAATTGGAGTCATCACTCCCACTCCATGTGGTGGCCATCACTTTCCCTTTCTTCTTGATAAAATTGATTAGCACAATCGGGGACAAAGTGTCCTATGCCATCACACTCATAGCATCGGACCCCTTTCCTTTCGGTCTTCTCTTGCCTAGGCTCAAACTTCTTGAAGGGAGTCTTTTTCTTCAAGTATTGGCCTTTGGATCCAAAACCTTTCTTCTTGGACTTGTAGAATTTCTTGAACCTTCTCGTCAATAAAGCCATTTCTTCGTCCGAGTCATCATTCTCTTCCTTCTCAACTTTGGAGGCTTTCAAAGCAATTCCTTTTTGCTTTTCTGGAGGTGTAGAGGTAGGACCCTTCCTAGACTCATAAGCTAGAAGCCTTTTAATCACCTCACTCGGCTTCATATCCTTGTATGCGCTATTCTCCTCTAAAGTCACCTTAGACTCAAACCTCTTGGGAAGCGATCTCATAATCTTTTGCTTGATCCTTCTATCTGAGTACGAGTCACCAAGTTGATGACTTTTGTTCACAATGTCCATTAACCTTACTTCGAAGTCATTGAAGCATTCGTTCTTATCCATCCTAAGCAATTCAAATTACGTTTGTAGAACTTGAAGCTTCGAGTCCTTTACAACTTCGGTTCCCTCATGTGCAACCTCTAGGATGTCACATGCCTCCTTAGCTATCCTAGTGTTTTGAATCAACTTATATTGATTCTCATCAATTGCACATAGGATAGCATGCATCGCCTTCCTATTCCATTTCGATGCCTTAAACTCTTGCGCGTTCAATTGCGTCTTAGGCTTGAGCACATCCTCTTCTCCACCCGTAGGAGTCATCATGGGTGATGTGTAGCCATCTTCAACAACCATCCAAGCCCAGTCATGGATTTGACATATGTACGACTCCATCTTGCCTTTCCAAGAGGCATAATTCAACCTGGTAAGTGTTAGGATTATGCTCAATAGCAAGAGTGTAATGTTGTAATTAACAATCTTTTTCATATTAATAAAGTGATTTCTGGTTTAACAAATCGTATAGCATTTATAGTTTAATATTATAATTGTCAAAGTAAATAATCATAAGGTCTAAAGACTATGAGAAAAGAAGAATTGTTCGTACATCTGGATATGTATGTGGTAGACACAATTCTTTAGTTAGTCTTGAATAATGTTAACAACTTAAGTTAAAGGTTGGGCACCTTTATCTTGTTAAAGTTGTAGAATTCTTTTGCTAGCATTTGAGTGGGATCAAATGAGATATGATGAGTCTAAATCATCGGAGTGTCTTCGAGCAAAAGGATCTAGTGCACTGGGTGCATTGAACAGGATCACAATGAAAAGCTTTATCTAGAACCGTCAATAGATAATAGTCTTTTCATTATCAGGACAATCGGAGAGTCTATCTTAATCCTGAGATAAATGATGGACTTATGGTTGCAAGTGATATCATTTGAGTTATCAATGAGTACGATTATATCGCATAGTCTGTCCTCGATAGTTTGGTGATATTCATTTGTTAATCGATAGATGACTTCATTTATAGATATGGACATAGTGGCTCCATTTAATTAAATGAGAGTATAATATCATCATATGGATGTTTTGAGGTAATTGGATATTAAATCTCAACGTTGAGTTTTCGATAGTGTCTATTGAAAACATGGCTTCTGGACAAGTCAAAATATCCAAGTTCAAAACGTGGTCATATGAGTAAATATGGTAACTTGGAGAGTTATAGGCGGTCTATGAACTCTTGGCGATTACTGATATTAATCACGAGGATACACTATCTCCTATATGATTGTCTAGGGTATGAATGAGGAGCATCTTCCTTTTCTATCTTTATTTAAGAGTTCAATTTTAGCTCTTTAGTGGAATGAGTTAAAATTAATGGATCGGACCTAAGTGAATCATTTGTTGATTGTGATTAGGTTATGTCTATTGAAGCTTAAATTTAGATGGCCCGCCAAGATCCCAATCCACACGGACTTGCATGGATCACTTGATATATTCTACCGGACCAATTTAAGGGTCCATCAAGAATTGCATTTAATATATTAAGAATATAATTTGCACATTATTTAAGTAATGGGCTGCTCAATTATATTTATATATTAATGAAAGACATGTGGGCTTGTTTCTTTTAGTAAGAATGGGTCTGGTTCACATGTGGGCTTTTTATTTAAAGTCCAATGGATTAAATGAAATAAGAAAATAATATTTTGGCCCATTTATTCAAGTGGGGCGGCAAGGTTAAGTTTTAACCTAATATATTATTTTGTTTCATTTGTTTTAATTAAATAAGAATTAATTAATTAATTAATTAATTGTTTAATTAAGAAACAAATCTTTTCTGATTAGGAAATATGATTCCTAATGTTATACTATTGTTGGTAGTATACTAAAAGTAAAAGACTTATTTGGTAAGAAAATAAATAATTAATTTTATTTATTTAATCAAATAAGAAGTCTTTTAATTTAGTCATTAAAAAGAATAAAATAACTATGAGTTGGATTAGGGTTAGAAGTCTATTCTTTTATGGAAATTAGGGTGCAACACAAACCTTTGGAGGTGGTGATTTGCGGCAATCCTAGTGCAAAAAGAAGAGAGATTTCGGCAACCCTAAAAGACAAGGAGAGGAAAATTTAGGCCACCTATATATTCCCTCTTATAGATTTCGGCCACCAAAAGTTGTTCTTGAGACAATTTTTCTTCTTCTTCTCAATTCATAGAAAGCTTTTATTCTACTAAAACAAATAGGAGTGTTAGATTATTCTTTGATAGTATACTATTTGCTTAATCATCAATAAGCTTGTGTATACGATATCGATCTAGGTTCACGCGAGTTTCGATCATTAGATTGAGAACTCAAAAGTGACCGGAATAATCTCAGTCATTCTTTTGATTGTTTTTGTGACTAACAAAGAAAAGAAAGTTTGTTTTGTCCATTCACAGGTTTGCAATTCAAAGAAAAAGGGAGACCACGCTCCTAGGTGATCCACGTTCGTGCTAGGATTGAAGATCTTGCGGATTACCATCGACGTAAGTCAATCGGATCACGCGACAAAAGGTATTCTACTTTTTGGTTATTGTATATGCATGTTTAATTAATTAAAGTGTTTAAGGTTCATAAAGGAAAAATTTTAAATGTCACTAAATCTTATTTTTAGTCTCGCTTCCGCTGCGTGTACTACGGTATTTTTCCCTACAATTGGTATCAGAGCCTAGGTTGAACCCTTTTAATTAATTAACGTATATATACGTGGATCTATTTCTTTTTATTGTGATTATGCATGTTTAGAAAGAGATGGCACTCTAGGTATTCGCATATATAATTACATGTGAATGTATGGATTTATATATGTTTATGTGGATTGTTTTTGCTCGATTTTGGTCCTAGATTTTCAATGTATTTTTGTTATGGAATTGTAACAAGAAGGGTGGTCTATCATCGCCATAATTCCTTCTTGGTAGTTGCTAGGTTTTATTTTATTTTTTTTAATATGTGCAGTATTTTTTTATTAAGTTTTAGTGCAGTATTTTATGTGTAAAAGTACTGCAGTGAATAAAAAAAAAAAAAAAATTAGTACTGCAGTATTTATTATTTTATACTGCTGTAATATGTTCAAGTATTGAAGATTCGAAGACACGAAGGAAAACGAAGCAACCAGAACCGAGAACGAGCACCGTGCGCACCCTAGGAGTGGATTGGGCTGCGCATGGCAAGCCCAAGCTTGGTGGGCTGCGCACGGCAGCCCTGGGAGTCTTCATGGGCTGCGCACAGCAGCCCCTTTGTGGGGTTGTGGGTTGTGCACGCCTATGGGGTTTGGGCCGAAGGATGAGCGTATGGTTGATGGGCCGCTTGAAGATCTTGTATTCCTAAACAATTGTAATTTACTTGTTTTTCTAGGATGGGCCAAAATTGTTGCTATTTAATTTATGCTTAAATATTACAATATTTGTTATTGTATGATAACATGACATATAGAATAGGAGTGCCACTCATATATCTCTTTTGGTATGAACATGCATTGAATGATTTAGGTATCTAAATTGGCATCTAGATAACTTGGTAAATCATTCTATGGGATTTAATCACACGCCTTAAATAATTGAGTGGGAGAAGGTGTTTTTGTAACACCTATGGCCTCCAAGGTTGGTTGAGCTTTATTATTTATGGTAATCCCCCCAAGGGGCGTCCATGAATGGAATTTAGCAACATACTTCCTTACAAGGATAGACTAGACAATGGACTCAAACGAGATCTACTCCCCAAGGAGGGATTTTCGTGAGAGAAAATTGAGGGTCGATATCTTGGTAACACACTCAATGTAATTTTATTGATATCCTCCCAAGAGTTCTTGTCAGTAAAATTGCAAGGCTAAAATTGAAAACGCTGGTTGTTATGTTAACAATTAGGCGGGACCTAGTCTAACTAGTAAATGGTGCGAACTCCCAAAGGAGGCGTAACATTTATGGGTGTTGGATCACCGTTTAATTTTTATGATTGAGTTATTTATTTAATTCAAGATAAATATTTAAAGTGCTTTATCATGATTATTTACTTATATATGTTTTGTTTTATTCAGAAATCATGACCCCATCACTTATGAACATCCTGAAAGATAACACTTTAACTGGAGATAATTATGTCACATGGAAAAGGAAAATTGGGTTGTTGCTGCAAAGTGAAAAACATAAGTTTGTTCTAACTACTCCTAAACCACCTGCTCCTAATAATGAATCAAGCATAATGTATAGAGATGAGTATGAGCAGTGGAAGACTTCAGATGATATGGCAAAATGTTACATTATGGCCACTATCTCCGACGTGTTGCAACAGCAGCATGAAGGAATGGAGTCCGCTGCTGATATTATGATGTCTCTAGAGGAGATGTTTGCTATGAAGTCTAGGACGACTAAGAGAGAGGCAGTGACTGCTTTTATGAATCTTAGGATGAAACCTGGACAGGCTGTGAAAGATCACATGATGAAAGTCATAGCACATCTCAACATTGCTGAACTGCATGGCGCTGAGATAGATGGTGAGACAAAGATTGATATGGTTGTCAATTCATTGTCAGATTCCTTTGATCAGTTCAAATTGGACTACACTTTGAACAAAAAGGAATACACCTTACAAGGCCTGATGCAAGATGTTCAAAGTGCTGAAAAGATCCTTGTGAAAGGCAAAGGTCAAGAGATTCATATGGTTGGTAAAGTTGCTACTGTTAAGGCCCGTCAAAAGGTCAAAAAACAACAGAAGAAAAAGCAACTTGGGCCTATCAAGAAGGACACCAAGAAAGTAACCAAGATCAAAGGGAAATGCTTCCTTTGTGGTGAAAAGGGACATTGGAAGAGAAATTGCCCAAAGTCCCAGAACAAGAAGGAAGAAGGTAATGTGAATTATCTTGAAACATGTTTTTTGGCTGATTCTACAGATTCTTGGATCATAGACTTAGGAGCCACTAATCATGTTTGTTATTCCTTGCAGGGGTTCCAAGAAAGGAGAAAGCTGAGTAAGAATGAAATCAATTTGCGCTTGGGCAACGGAACGTTAGTGTCTGCAAGTGCAGTGGGAGATATTAGAGTTTATTTGGATTCTAGAAGGCATTTAGATTTGATAGACGTTTATTATGTACCTCAATTCAAGAGGAATTTAATTTCAGTTTCTTGTTTAAATAAATTTGGATATTCGGTTACTTTTAATAAAGTTTTTATTATTAGTAAGAATGACAAAATTATTTGCCAAGGTACATTGGAAAACGGTCTATACTTTTTGCATAGAAATATCTCTCACTCGTTAGACACAGAAATAACGGAACCTAATCATAAAAGAGTAAAATTATCAACAGATGAAACCTACCTTTGGCACTTACGCTTAGGTCATATTAACCTTAATAGGATTAAAAGATTGGTATGTGACGGACCTTTGAGTGACTTAAAGGTTGATGATCTACCAACTTGTGAATCTTGTTTGGAAGGTAAAATGACCAAAAGGACGTTCTCTGCCAAAGGTGCAAGAGCCACTGAATGTTTAGGATTGATACACACTGATGTATGTGGACCTATGAGCATTCAAGCTAGAGGTGGATATGAGTACTTCATCACCTTCACAGATGATTACTCGAGATTTGGTTATGTGTATCTCATGCGACATAAGTCGGATGCTTTTGACATGTTCAAAGCATTCAAAGCTGAAGTGGAAAATCAGCTTGAGAAACACATAAAAATCTTGAGATCTGATCGTGGTGGAGAATATCTATCTGGTGAGTTTCAGCAATATCTTATTGATAATGGGATTGTTTCTCAGTTTTCTGCACCAGGTACACCTCAACAGAATGGGGTAGCAGAAAGGAGAAATAGAACTCTTTTGGATATGGTTAGGTCTATGTTGAGTTATTCAACACTTCCTATTTCTTTTTGGGGATATGCTTTACAAACTGCTATATACATTCTAAACGATGTACCATCTAGGTCTGTTCCTAAAACACCGCATGAGTTGTGGACTGGGCGCAAGCCTAGTTTACAACACTTAAGGATATTTGGTTGTCCTGCGCATGTGTTAAAAGGAAAGACAGAAAAGATGGAGTCCCGTTCAGAAACATGTATATTTGTAGGGTATCCAAAAGAAACTAAAGGATATTATTTCTATAGTCCTTCAGATCTTAAAGTATTTGTTTCGACAAATGCTAAATTTCTGGAAAATGACTATATGAATGATTTTGTGCCTAGAAGTAGAATTGTCCTGAATGAGATGTCAGGAGATACAATTCCACGAGAGGTTACACAACCTAACCCAATTGTAAGTTCCGATCCAACACAAGATCAACAACCTACCATTCCTCGTCGTAGTGGGAGGGTTAGAACACAACCCGAAAGATACATCGGTCTGGGAGAATCAGTGGAGAATCTCCCGGACGACGATGATCCCTACACGTACAAGGAAGCTATGGAGGATGTTGATAGTCGCCATTGGCAAAAGGCAATGCAATCTGAGATTGAATCTATGTTCGATAACAAAGTCTGGTCCCTTGTAGACTTGCCTAAAGGGATAAAACCCATTGGGTGCAAGTGGGTATACAAGAGGAAAAGAGGTATGGATGGTAAGGTGGAAACCTTTAAAGCTAGATTGGTAGCTAAAGGGTATACACAGAAAGAAGGTATCGATTACGAGGAAACCTTCTCTCCTGTGGCCATGCTTAAATCCATTAGGATACTCTTATCCATTGCAGCATCTTTAGATCTAGAGATTTGGCAAATGGACGTCAAGACAGCTTTCCTTAATGGAAGTCTTGACGAAAGCATCTACATGATGCAACCAGAGGGATTCATTGAAAAGGGCCAAATGGAAAAGGTATGCAAGTTGCAGAAATCCATATATGGATTGAAGCAAGCATCCAGATCCTGGAACATAAGGTTTGATCAAGCTGTCAAAGGTTTTGGATTTATTCAGAATCCTGACGAACCTTGTGTATACAAAAGGATTAAGGGCGACAAGTTGGTTTTCCTGATTCTTTATGTTGATGATATACTACTCATTGGAAACGATGTAGGTGTATTGACATCAGTAAAAGAATGGTTAGCAAAACAATTTGATATGAAGGACTTAGGAGAAGCAAGTTTTATTCTAGGTATCCAAGTAATAAGGGATAGAAAGAATAGAACGATTGCATTATCCCAAGCTTCATACATAGACAAGATCTTGTCTAGGTTTTCCATGCAGGATTCCAAGAAAGGTATGTTACCTTTCAGACATGGAATCAAGCTTTCTAAGGAACAAGTTCCTAAGAATGAGCATGAAGAGCAATTCATGAGTAGAGTTCCATATGCCTCGGCAATTGGAAGTCTCATGTATGCAATGCTCTGTACTAGACCAGATATTTGTTTTGCTGTTGGCATAGTTAGCAGGTTTCAATCGAAACCTGGTCCTGATCACTGGACGGCAGTCAAGCATATTTTCAAGTATCTTAAGAGAACGAGAGATAATATGCTTGTATACTCTGGAGGGGATTTGATTCCCTTTGGGTATACAGATTCTGATTTCCAATCAGATTCTGACTCCAGAAAATCCACATCAGGGGCTGTGTTTACTATTGGAGGAGGAGCAGTTATATGGAGGAGTATCAAGCAATCTTGTATTGCTGATTCCACCATGGAAGCTGAGTATGTTGCTGCATGCGAGGCTGCCAAAGAGGCTGTTTGGCTCCGCCAATTCTTGATTGACTTGGAAGTGGTTCCTAGTGCGAATAAGCAGATCACTATCTACTGTGACAACAGTGGAGCAGTGGCTAATTCGAAAGAACCAAGAAGTCACAAGAGAGGTAAACACATTGAAAGAAAGTATCATCTTTTAAGGGAGATTGTTCAAAGAGGTGACGTGACGATTACCAAAATCGCGTCAGCAGAAAATCTAGCGGATCCCTTCACAAAGGCTCTACCTCAGAAGAGTTTCGATGGGCATCTAGAGAACATGGGCTTGAGAGATATGACACATTTGCTATAGTGCAAGTGGGAGATTGTTAGGATTATGCTCAATAGCAAGAGTGTAATGTTGTAATTAACAATCTTTTTCATATTAATAAAGTGATTTCTGGTTTAACAAATCGTATAGCATTTATAGTTTAATATTATAATTGTCAAAGTAAATAATCATAAGGTCTAAAGACTATGAGAAAAGAAGAATTGTTCGTACATCTGGATATGTATGTGGTAGACACAATTCTTTAGTTAGTCTTGAATAATGTTCACAACTTAAGTTAAAGGTTGGGCACCTTTATCTTGTTAAAGTTGTAGAATTCTTTTGCTAGCATTTGAGTGGGATCAAATGAGATATGATGAGTCTAAATCATCGGAGTGTCTTCGAGCAAAAGGATCTAGTGCACTGGGTGCATTGAACAGGATCACAATGAAAAGCTTTATCTAGAACCGTCAATAGATAATAGTCTTTTCATTATCAGGACAATCGGAGAGTCTATCTTAATCCTGAGATAAATGATGGACTTATGGTTGCAAGTGATATCATTTGAGTTATCAATGAGTACGATTATATCGCATAGTCTATCCTCGATAGTTTGGTGATATTCATTTGTTAATCGATAGAGGACTTCATTTATAGATATGGACATCGTGGCTCCATTTAATTAAATGAGAGTATAATATCATCATATGGATGTTTTGAGGTAATTGGATATTAAATCTCAACGTTGAGTTTTCGATAGTGTCTATTGAAAACATGGCTTCTGGACAAGTCAAAATATCCAAGTTCAAAACGTGGTCATATGAGTAAATATGGTAACTTGGAGAGTTATAGGCGGTCTATGAACTCTTGGCGATTACTGATATTAATCACGAGGATACACTATCTCCTATATGATTGTCTAGGGTATGAATGAGGAGCATCTTCCTTTTCTATCTTTATTTAAGAGTTCAATTTTAGCTCTTTAGTGGAATGAGTTAAAATTAATGGATCGGACCTAAGTGAATCATTTGTTGATTGTGATTAGGTTATGTCTATTGAAGCTTAAATTTAGATGGCCCGCCAAGATCCCAATCCACACGGACTTGCATGGATCACTTGATATATTCTACCGGACCAATTTAAGGGTCCATCAAGAATTGCATTTAATATATTAAGAATATAATTTGCACATTATTTAAGTAATGGGCTGCTCAATTATATTTATATATTAATGAAAGACATGTGGGCTTGTTTCTTTTAGTAAGAATGGGTCTGGTTCACATGTGGGCTTTTTATTTAAAGTCCAATGGATTAAATGAAATAAGAAAATAATATTTTGGCCCATTTATTCAAGTGGGGCGGCAAGGTTAAGTTTTAACCTAATATATTATTTTGTTTCATTTGTTTTAATTAAATAAGAATTAATTAATTAATTAATTAATTGTTTAATTAAGAAACAAATCTTTTCTGATTAGGAAATATGATTCCTAATGTTATACTATTGTTGGTAGTATACTAAAAGTAAAAGACTTATTTGGTAAGAAAATAAATAATTAATTTTATTTATTTAATCAAATAAGAAGTCTTTTAATTTAGTCATTAAAAAGAATAAAATAACTATGAGTTGGATTAGGGTTAGAAGTCTATTCTTTTATGGAAATTAGGGTGCAACACAAACCTTTGGAGGTGGTGATTTGCGGCAATCCTAGTGCAAAAAGAAGAGAGATTTCGGCAACCCTAAAAGACAAGGAGAGGAAAATTTAGGCCACCTATATATTCCCTCTTATAGATTTCGGCCACCAAAAGTTGTTCTTGAGACAATTTTTCTTCTTCTTCTCAATTCATAGAAAGCTTTTATTCTACTAAAACAAATAGGAGTGTTAGATTATTCTTTGATAGTATACTATTTGCTTAATCATCAATAAGCTTGTGTATACGATATCGATCTAGGTTCACGCGAGTTTCGATCATTAGATTGAGAACTCAAAAGTGACCGGAATAATCTCAGTCATTCTTTTGATTGTTTTTGTGACTAACAAAGAAAAGAAAGTTTGTTTTGTCCATTCACAGGTTTGCAATTCAAAGAAAAAGGGAGACCACGCTCCTAGGTGATCCACGTTCGTGCTAGGATTGAAGATCTTGCGGATTACCATCGACGTAAGTCAATCGGATCACGCGACAAAAGGTATTCTACTTTTTGGTTATTGTATATGCATGTTTAATTAATTAAAGTGTTTAAGGTTCATAAAGGAAAAATTTTAAATGTCACTAAATCTTATTTTTAGTCTCGCTTCCGCTGCGTGTACTACGGTATTTTTCCCTACAATTGGTATCAGAGCCTAGGTTGAACCCTTTTAATTAATTAACGTATATATACGTGGATCTATTTCTTTTTATTGTGATTATGCATGTTTAGAAAGAGATGGCACTCTAGGTATTCGCATATATAATTACATGTGAATGTATGGATTTATATATGTTTATGTGGATTGTTTTTGCTCGATTTTGGTCCTAGATTTTCAATGTATTTTTGTTATGGAATTGTAACAAGAAGGGTGGTCTATCATCGCCATAATTCCTTCTTGGTAGTTGCTAGGTTTTATTTTATTTTTTTTAATATGTGCAGTATTTTTTTATTAAGTTTTAGTGCAGTATTTTATGTGTAAAAGTACTGCAGTGAATAAAAAAAAAAAAAAATTAGTACTGCAGTATTTATTATTTTATACTGCTGTAATATGTTCAAGTATTGAAGATTCGAAGACACGAAGGAAAACGAAGCAACCAGAACCGAGAACGAGCACCGTGCGCACCCTAGGAGTGGATTGGGCTGCGCATGGCAAGCCCAAGCTTGGTGGGCTGCGCACGGCAGCCCTGGGAGTCTTCATGGGCTGCGCACAGCAGCCCCTTTGTGGGGTTGTGGGTTGTGCACGCCTATGGGGTTTGGGCCGAAGGATGAGCGTATGGTTGATGGGCCGCTTGAAGATCTTGTATTCCTAAACAATTGTAATTTACTTGTTTTTCTAGGATGGGCCAAAATTGTTGCTATTTAATTTATGCTTAAATATTACAATATTTGTTATTGTATGATAACATGACATATAGAATAGGAGTGCCACTCATATATCTCTTTTGGTATGAACATGCATTGAATGATTTAGGTATCTAAATTGGCATCTAGATAACTTGGTAAATCATTCTATGGGATTTAATCACACGCCTTAAATAATTGAGTGGGAGAAGGTGTTTTTGTAACACCTATGGCCTCCAAGGTTGGTTGAGCTTTATTATTTATGGTAATCCCCCCAAGGGGCGTCCATGAATGGAATTTAGCAACATACTTCCTTACAAGGATAGACTAGACAATGGACTCAAACGAGATCTACTCCCCAAGGAGGGATTTTCGTGAGAGAAAATTGAGGGTCGATATCTTGGTAACACACTCAATGTAATTTTATTGATATCCTCCCAAGAGTTCTTGTCAGTAAAATTGCAAGGCTAAAATTGAAAACGCTGGTTGTTATGTTAACAATTAGGCGGGACCTAGTCTAACTAGTAAATGGTGCGAACTCCCAAAGGAGGCGTAACATTTATGGGTGTTGGATCACCGTTTAATTTTTATGATTGAGTTATTTATTTAATTCAAGATAAATATTTAAAGTGCTTTATCATGATTATTTACTTATATATGTTTTGTTTTATTCAGAAATCATGACCCCATCACTTATGAACATCCTGAAAGATAACACTTTAACTGGAGATAATTATGTCACATGGAAAAGGAAAATTGGGTTGTTGCTGCAAAGTGAAAAACATAAGTTTGTTCTAACTACTCCTAAACCACCTGCTCCTAATAATGAATCAAGCATAATGTATAGAGATGAGTATGAGCAGTGGAAGACTTCAGATGATATGGCAAAATGTTACATTATGGCCACTATCTCCGACGTGTTGCAACAGCAGCATGAAGGAATGGAGTCCGCTGCTGATATTATGATGTCTCTAGAGGAGATGTTTGCTATGAAGTCTAGGACGACTAAGAGAGAGGCAGTGACTGCTTTTATGAATCTTAGGATGAAACCTGGACAGGCTGTGAAAGATCACATGATGAAAGTCATAGCACATCTCAACATTGCTGAACTGCATGGCGCTGAGATAGATGGTGAGACAAAGATTGATATGGTTGTCAATTCATTGTCAGATTCCTTTGATCAGTTCAAATTGGACTACACTTTGAACAAAAAGGAATACACCTTACAAGGCCTGATGCAAGATGTTCAAAGTGCTGAAAAGATCCTTGTGAAAGGCAAAGGTCAAGAGATTCATATGGTTGGTAAAGTTGCTACTGTTAAGGCCCATCAAAAGGTCAAAAAACAACAGAAGAAAAAGCAACTTGGGCCTATCAAGAAGGACACCAAGAAAGTAACCAAGATCAAAGGGAAATGCTTCCTTTGTGGTGAAAAGGGACATTGGAAGAGAAATTGCCCAAAGTCCCAGAACAAGAAGGAAGAAGGTAATGTGAATTATCTTGAAACATGTTTTTTGGCTGATTCTACAGATTCTTGGATCATAGACTTAGGAGCCACTAATCATGTTTGTTATTCCTTGCAGGGGTTCCAAGAAAGGAGAAAGCTGAGTAAGAATGAAATCAATTTGCGCTTGGGCAACGGAACGTTAGTGTCTGCAAGTGCAGTGGGAGATATTAGAGTTTATTTGGATTCTAGAAGGCATTTAGATTTGATAGACGTTTATTATGTACCTCAATTCAAGAGGAATTTAATTTCAGTTTCTTGTTTAAATAAATTTGGATATTCGGTTACTTTTAATAAAGTTTTTATTATTAGTAAGAATGACAAAATTATTTGCCAAGGTACATTGGAAAACGGTCTATACTTTTTGCATAGAAATATCTCTCACTCGTTAGACACAGAAATAACGGAACCTAATCATAAAAGAGTAAAATTATCAACAGATGAAACCTACCTTTGGCACTTACGCTTAGGTCATATTAACCTTAATAGGATTAAAAGATTGGTATGTGACGGACCTTTGAGTGACTTAAAGGTTGATGATCTACCAACTTGTGAATCTTGTTTGGAAGGTAAAATGACCAAAAGGACGTTCTCTGCCAAAGGTACAAGAGCCACTGAATGTTTAGGATTGATACACACTGATGTATGTGGACCTATGAGCATTCAAGCTAAAGGTGGATATGAGTACTTCATCGCCTTCACAGATGATTACTCGAGATTTGGTTATGTGTATCTCATGCGACATAAGTCGGATGCTTTTGACATATTCAAAGCATTCAAAGCTGAAGTGGAAAATCAGCTTGAGAAACACATAAAAATCTTGAGATCTGATCGTGGTGGAGAATATCTATCTGGTGAGTTTCATCAATATCTTATTGATAATGGGATTGTTTCTCAGTTTTATGCACCAGGTACACCTCAACAGAATGGGGTAGCAGAAAGGAGAAATAGAACTCTTTTGGATATGGTTAGGTCTATGTTGAGTTATTCAACACTTCCTATTTCTTTTTGGGGATATGCTTTACAAACTGCTATATACATTCTAAACGATGTACCATCTAGGTCTGTTCCTAAAACACCGCATGAGTTGTGGACTGGGCGCAAGCCTAGTTTACAACACTTAAGGATATTTGGTTGTCCTGCGCATGTGTTAAAAGGAAAGACAGAAAAGATGGAGTCCCGTTCAGAAACATGTATATTTGTAGGGTATCCAAAAGAAACTAAAGGATATTATTTCTATAGTCCTTCAGATCTTAAAGTATTTGTTTCGACAAATGCTAAATTTCTGGAAAATGACTATATGAATGATTTTGTGCCTAGAAGTAGAATTGTCCTGAATGAGATGTCAGGAGATACAATTCCACGAGAGGTTACACAACCTAACCCAATTGTAAGTTCCGATCCAGCACAAGATCAACAACCTACCATTCCTCGTCGTAGTGGGAGGGTTAGAACACAACCCGAAAGATACATCGGTCTGGGAGAATCAGTGGAGAATCTCCCGGACGACGATGATCCCTACACGTACAAGGAAGCTATGGAGGATGTTGATAGTCGCCATTGGCAAAAGGCAATGCAATCTGAGATTGAATCTATGTTCAATAACAAAGTCTGGTCCCTTGTAGACTTGCCTAAAGGGATAAAACCCATTGGGTGCAAGTGGGTATACAAGAGGAAAAGAGGTATGGATGGTAAGGTGGAAACCTTTAAAGCTAGATTGGTAGCTAAAGGGTATACACAGAAAGAAGGTATCGATTACGAGGAAACCTTCTCTCCTGTGGCCATGCTTAAATCCATTAGGATACTCTTATCCATTGCAGCATCTTTAGATCTAGAGATTTGGCAAATAGACGTCAAGACAGCTTTCCTTAATGGAAGTCTTGACGAAAGCATCTACATGATGCAACCAGAGGGATTCATTGAAAAGGGCCAAATGGAAAAGGTATGCAAGTTGCAGAAATCCATATATGGATTGAAGCAAGCATCCAGATCCTGGAACATAAGGTTTGATCAAGCTGTCAAAGGTTTTGGATTTATTCAGAATCCTGACGAACCTTGTGTATACAAAAGGATTAAGGGCGACAAGTAGGTTTTCCTGATTCTTTATGTTGATGATATACTACTCATTGGAAACGATGTAGGTGTATTGACATCAGTAAAAGAATGGTTAGCAAAACAATTTGATATGAAGGACTTAGGAGAAGCAAGTTTTATTCTAGGTATCCAAGTAATAAGGGATAGAAAGAATAGAACGATTGCATTATCCCAAGCTTCATACATAGACAAGATCTTGTCTAGGTTTTCCATGCAGGATTCCAAGAAAGGTATGTTACCTTTCAGACATGGAATCAAGCTTTCTAAGGAACAAGTTCCTAAGAATGAGCATGAAGAGCAATTCATGAGTAGAGTTCCATATGCCTCGGCAATTGGAAGTCTCATGTATGCAATGCTCTGTACTAGACCAGATATTTGTTTTGCTGTTGGCATAGTTAGCAGGTTTCAATCGAAACCTGGTCCTGATCACTGGACGGCAGTCAAGCATATTTTCAAGTATCTTAAGAGAACGAGAGATAATATGCTTGTATACTCTGGAGGGGATTTGATTCCCTTTGGGTATACAGATTCTGATTTCCAATCAGATTCTGACTCTAGAAAATCCACATCAGGGGCTGTGTTTACTATTGGAGGAGGAGCAGTTATATGGAGGAGTATCAAGCAATCTTGTATTGCTGATTCCACCATGGAAGCTGAGTATGTTGCTGCATGCGAGGCTGCCAAAGAGGCTGTTTGGCTCCGCCAATTCTTGATTGACTTGGAAGTGGTTCCTAGTGCGAATAAGCAGATCACTATCTACTGTGACAACAGTGGAGCAGTGGCTAATTCGAAAGAACCAAGAAGTCACAAGAGAGGTAAACACATTGAAAGAAAGTATCATCTTTTAAGGGAGATTGTTCAAAGAGGTGACGTGACGATTACCAAAATCGCGTCAGCAGAAAATCTAGCGGATCCCTTCACAAAGGCTCTACCTCAGAAGAGTTTCGATGGGCATCTAGAGAACATGGGCTTGAGAGATATGACACATTTGCTATAGTGCAAGTGGGAGATTGTTAGGATTATGCTCAATAGCAAGAGTGTAATGTTGTAATTAACAATATTTTTCATATTAATAAAGTGATTTCTGGTTTAACAAATCGTATAGCATTTATAGTTTAATATTATAATTGTCAAAGTAAATAATCATAAGGTCTAAAGACTATGAGAAAAGAAGAATTGTTCGTACATCTGGATATGTATGTGGTAGACACAATTCTTTAGTTAGTCTTGAATAATGTTAACAACTTAAGTTAAAGGTTGGGCACCTTTATCTTGTTAAAGTTGTAGAATTCTTTTGCTAGCATTTGAGTGGGATCAAATGAGATATGATGAGTCTAAATCATCGGAGTGTCTTCGAGCAAAAGGATCTAGTGCACTGGGTGCATTGAACAGGATCACAATGAAAAGCTTTATCTAGAACCGTCAATAGATAATAGTCTTTTCATTATCAGGACAATCGGAGAGTCTATCTTAATCCTGAGATAAATGATGGACTTATGGTTGCAAGTGATATCATTTGAGTTATCAATGAGTACGATTATATCGCATAGTCTGTCCTCGATAGTTTGGTGATATTCATTTGTTAATCGATAGATGACTTCATTTATAGATATGGACATAGTGGCTCCATTTAATTAAATGAGAGTATAATATCATCATATGGATGTTTTGAGGTAATTGGATATTAAATCTCAACGTTGAGTTTTCGATAGTGTCTATTGAAAACATGGCTTCTGGACAAGTCAAAATATCCAAGTTCAAAACGTGGTCATATGAGTAAATATGGTAACTTGGAGAGTTATAGGCGGTCTATGAACTCTTGGCGATTACTGATATTAATCACGAGGATACACTATCTCCTATATGATTGTCTAGGGTATGAATGAGGAGCATCTTCCTTTTCTATCTTTATTTAAGAGTTCAATTTTAGCTCTTTAGTGGAATGAGTTAAAATTAATGGATCGGACCTAAGTGAATCATTTGTTGATTGTGATTAGGTTATGTCTATTGAAGCTTAAATTTAGATGGCCCGCCAAGATCCCAATCCACACGGACTTGCATGGATCACTTGATATATTCTACCGGACCAATTTAAGGGTCCATCAAGAATTGCATTTAATATATTAAGAATATAATTTGCACATTATTTAAGTAATGGGCTGCTCAATTATATTTATATATTAATGAAAGACATGTGGGCTTGTTTCTTTTAGTAAGAATGGGTCTGGTTCACATGTGGGCTTTTTATTTAAAGTCCAATGGATTAAATGAAATAAGAAAATAATATTTTGGCCCATTTATTCAAGTGGGGCGGCAAGGTTAAGTTTTAACCTAATATATTATTTTGTTTCATTTGTTTTAATTAAATAAGAATTAATTAATTAATTAATTAATTGTTTAATTAAGAAACAAATCTTTTCTGATTAGGAAATATGATTCCTAATGTTATACTATTGTTGGTAGTATACTAAAAGTAAAAGACTTATTTGGTAAGAAAATAAATAATTAATTTTATTTATTTAATCAAATAAGAAGTCTTTTAATTTAGTCATTAAAAAGAATAAAATAACTATGAGTTGGATTAGGGTTAGAAGTCTATTCTTTTATGGAAATTAGGGTGCAACACAAACCTTTGGAGGTGGTGATTTGCGGCAATCCTAGTGCAAAAAGAAGAGAGATTTCGGCAACCCTAAAAGACAAGGAGAGGAAAATTTAGGCCACCTATATATTCCCTCTTATAGATTTCGGCCACCAAAAGTTGTTCTTGAGACAATTTTTCTTCTTCTTCTCAATTCATAGAAAGCTTTTATTCTACTAAAACAAATAGGAGTGTTAGATTATTCTTTGATAGTATACTATTTGCTTAATCATCAATAAGCTTGTGTATACGATATCGATCTAGGTTCACGCGAGTTTCGATCATTAGATTGAGAACTCAAAAGTGACCGGAATAATCTCAGTCATTCTTTTGATTGTTTTTGTGACTAACAAAGAAAAGAAAGTTTGTTTTGTCCATTCACAGGTTTGCAATTCAAAGAAAAAGGGAGACCACGCTCCTAGGTGATCCACGTTCGTGCTAGGATTGAAGATCTTGCGGATTACCATCGACGTAAGTCAATCGGATCACGCGACAAAAGGTATTCTACTTTTTGGTTATTGTATATGCATGTTTAATTAATTAAAGGGTTTAAGGTTCATAAAGGAAAAATTTTAAATGTCACTAAATCTTATTTTTAGTCTCGCTTCCGCTGCGTGTACTACGGTATTTTTCCCTACAATTGGTATCAGAGCCTAGGTTGAACCCTTTTAATTAATTAACGTATATATACGTGGATCTATTTCTTTTTATTGTGATTATGCATGTTTAGAAAGAGATGGCACTCTAGGTATTCGCATATATAATTACATGTGAATGTATGGATTTATATATGTTTATGTGGATTGTTTTTGCTCGATTTTGGTCCTAGATTTTCAATGTATTTTTGTTATGGAATTGTAACAAGAAGGGTGGTCTATCATCGCCATAATTCCTTCTTGGTAGTTGCTAGGTTTTATTTTATTTTTTTTAATATGTGCAGTATTTTTTTATTAAGTTTTAGTGCAGTATTTTATGTGTAAAAGTACTGCAGTGAATAAAAAAAAAAAAAAAATTAGTACTGCAGTATTTATTATTTTATACTGCTGTAATATGTTCAAGTATTGAAGATTCGAAGACACGAAGGAAAACGAAGCAACCAGAACCGAGAACGAGCACCGTGCGCACCCTAGGAGTGGATTGGGCTGCGCACGGCAGCCCTGGGAGTCTTCATGGGCTGCGCACAGCAGCCCCTTTGTGGGGTTGTGGGTTGTGCACGCCTATGGGGTTTGGGCCGAAGGATGAGCGTATGGTTGATGGGCCGCTTGAAGATCTTGTATTCCTAAACAATTGTAATTTACTTGTTTTTCTAGGATGGGCCAAAATTGTTGCTATTTAATTTATGCTTAAATATTACAATATTTGTTATTGTATGATAACATGACATATAGAATAGGAGTGCCACTCATATATCTCTTTTGGTATGAACATGCATTGAATGATTTAGGTATCTAAATTGGCATCTAGATAACTTGGTAAATCATTCTATGGGATTTAATCACACGCCTTAAATAATTGAGTGGGAGAAGGTGTTTTTGTAACACCTATGGCCTCCAAGGTTGGTTGAGCTTTATTATTTATGGTAATCCCCCCAAGGGGCGTCCATGAATGGAATTTAGCAACATACTTCCTTACAAGGATAGACTAGACAATGGACTCAAACGAGATCTACTCCCCAAGGAGGGATTTTCGTGAGAGAAAATTGAGGGTCGATATCTTGGTAACACACTCAATGTAATTTTATTGATATCCTCCCAAGAGTTCTTGTCAGTAAAATTGCAAGGCTAAAATTGAAAACGCTGGTTGTTATGTTAACAATTAGGCGGGACCTAGTCTAACTAGTAAATGGTGCGAACTCCCAAAGGAGGCGTAACATTTATGGGTGTTGGATCACCGTTTAATTTTTATGATTGAGTTATTTATTTAATTCAAGATAAATATTTAAAGTGCTTTATCATGATTATTTACTTATATATGTTTTGTTTTATTCAGAAATCATGACCCCATCACTTATGAACATCCTGAAAGATAACACTTTAACTGGAGATAATTATGTCACATGGAAAAGGAAAATTGGGTTGTTGCTGCAAAGTGAAAAACATAAGTTTGTTCTAACTACTCCTAAACCACCTGCTCCTAATAATGAATCAAGCATAATGTATAGAGATGAGTATGAGCAGTGGAAGACTTCAGATGATATGGCAAAATGTTACATTATGGCCACTATCTCCGACGTGTTGCAACAGCAGCATGAAGGAATGGAGTCCGCTGCTGATATTATGATGTCTCTAGAGGAGATGTTTGCTATGAAGTCTAGGACGACTAAGAGAGAGGCAGTGACTGCTTTTATGAATCTTAGGATGAAACCTGGACAGGCTGTGAAAGATCACATGATGAAAGTCATAGCACATCTCAACATTGCTGAACTGCATGGCGCTGAGATAGATGGTGAGACAAAGATTGATATGGTTGTCAATTCATTGTCAGATTCCTTTGATCAGTTCAAATTGGACTACACTTTGAACAAAAAGGAATACACCTTACAAGGCCTGATGCAAGATGTTCAAAGTGCTGAAAAGATCCTTGTGAAAGGCAAAGGTCAAGAGATTCATATGGTTGGTAAAGTTGCTACTGTTAAGGCCCATCAAAAGGTCAAAAAACAACAGAAGAAAAAGCAACTTGGGCCTATCAAGAAGGACACCAAGAAAGTAACCAAGATCAAAGGGAAATGCTTCCTTTGTGGTGAAAAGGGACATTGGAAGAGAAATTGCCCAAAGTCCCAGAACAAGAAGGAAGAAGGTAATGTGAATTATCTTGAAACATGTTTTTTGGCTGATTCTACAGATTCTTGGATCATAGACTTAGGAGCCACTAATCATGTTTGTTATTCCTTGCAGGGGTTCCAAGAAAGGAGAAAGCTGAGTAAGAATGAAATCAATTTGCGCTTGGGCAACGGAACGTTAGTGTCTGCAAGTGCAGTGGGAGATATTAGAGTTTATTTGGATTCTAGAAGGCATTTAGATTTGATAGACGTTTATTATGTACCTCAATTCAAGAGGAATTTAATTTCAGTTTCTTGTTTAAATAAATTTGGATATTCGGTTACTTTTAATAAAGTTTTTATTATTAGTAAGAATGACAAAATTATTTGCCAAGGTACATTGGAAAACGGTCTATACTTTTTGCATAGAAATATCTCTCACTCGTTAGACACAGAAATAACGGAACCTAATCATAAAAGAGTAAAATTATCAACAGATGAAACCTACCTTTGGCACTTACGCTTAGGTCATATTAACCTTAATAGGATTAAAAGATTGGTATGTGACGGACCTTTGAGTGACTTAAAGGTTGATGATCTACCAACTTGTGAATCTTGTTTGGAAGGTAAAATGACCAAAAGGACGTTCTCTGCCAAAGGTACAAGAGCCACTGAATGTTTAGGATTGATACACACTGATGTATGTGGACCTATGAGCATTCAAGCTAAAGGTGGATATGAGTACTTCATCGCCTTCACAGATGATTACTCGAGATTTGGTTATGTGTATCTCATGCGACATAAGTCGGATGCTTTTGACATATTCAAAGCATTCAAAGCTGAAGTGGAAAATCAGCTTGAGAAACACATAAAAATCTTGAGATCTGATCGTGGTGGAGAATATCTATCTGGTGAGTTTCATCAATATCTTATTGATAATGGGATTGTTTCTCAGTTTTATGCACCAGGTACACCTCAACAGAATGGGGTAGCAGAAAGGAGAAATAGAACTCTTTTGGATATGGTTAGGTCTATGTTGAGTTATTCAACACTTCCTATTTCTTTTTGGGGATATGCTTTACAAACTGCTATATACATTCTAAACGATGTACCATCTAGGTCTGTTCCTAAAACACCGCATGAGTTGTGGACTGGGCGCAAGCCTAGTTTACAACACTTAAGGATATTTGGTTGTCCTGCGCATGTGTTAAAAGGAAAGACAGAAAAGATGGAGTCCCGTTCAGAAACATGTATATTTGTAGGGTATCCAAAAGAAACTAAAGGATATTATTTCTATAGTCCTTCAGATCTTAAAGTATTTGTTTCGACAAATGCTAAATTTCTGGAAAATGACTATATGAATGATTTTGTGCCTAGAAGTAGAATTGTCCTGAATGAGATGTCAGGAGATACAATTCCACGAGAGGTTACACAACCTAACCCAATTGTAAGTTCCGATCCAGCACAAGATCAACAACCTACCATTCCTCGTCGTAGTGGGAGGGTTAGAACACAACCCGAAAGATACATCGGTCTGGGAGAATCAGTGGAGAATCTCCCGGACGACGATGATCCCTACACGTACAAGGAAGCTATGGAGGATGTTGATAGTCGCCATTGGCAAAAGGCAATGCAATCTGAGATTGAATCTATGTTCAATAACAAAGTCTGGTCCCTTGTAGACTTGCCTAAAGGGATAAAACCCATTGGGTGCAAGTGGGTATACAAGAGGAAAAGAGGTATGGATGGTAAGGTGGAAACCTTTAAAGCTAGATTGGTAGCTAAAGGGTATACACAGAAAGAAGGTATCGATTACGAGGAAACCTTCTCTCCTGTGGCCATGCTTAAATCCATTAGGATACTCTTATCCATTGCAGCATCTTTAGATCTAGAGATTTGGCAAAGACGTCAAGACAGCTTTCCTTAATGGAAGTCTTGACGAAAGCATCTACATGATGCAACCAGAGGGATTCATTGAAAAGGGCCAAATGGAAAAGGTATGCAAGTTGCAGAAATCCATATATGGATTGAAGCAAGCATCCAGATCCTGGAACATAAGGTTTGATCAAGCTGTCAAAGGTTTTGGATTTATTCAGAATCCTGACGAACCTTGTGTATACAAAAGGATTAAGGGCGACAAGTAGGTTTTCCTGATTCTTTATGTTGATGATATACTACTCATTGGAAACGATGTAGGTGTATTGACATCAGTAAAAGAATGGTTAGCAAAACAATTTGATATGAAGGACTTAGGAGAAGCAAGTTTTATTCTAGGTATCCAAGTAATAAGGGATAGAAAGAATAGAACGATTGCATTATCCCAAGCTTCATACATAGACAAGATCTTGTCTAGGTTTTCCATGCAGGATTCCAAGAAAGGTATGTTACCTTTCAGACATGGAATCAAGCTTTCTAAGGAACAAGTTCCTAAGAATGAGCATGAAGAGCAATTCATGAGTAGAGTTCCATATGCCTCGGCAATTGGAAGTCTCATGTATGCAATGCTCTGTACTAGACCAGATATTTGTTTTGCTGTTGGCATAGTTAGCAGGTTTCAATCGAAACCTGGTCCTGATCACTGGACGGCAGTCAAGCATATTTTCAAGTATCTTAAGAGAACGAGAGATAATATGCTTGTATACTCTGGAGGGGATTTGATTCCCTTTGGGTATACAGATTCTGATTTCCAATCAGATTCTGACTCTAGAAAATCCACATCAGGGGCTGTGTTTACTATTGGAGGAGGAGCAGTTATATGGAGGAGTATCAAGCAATCTTGTATTGCTGATTCCACCATGGAAGCTGAGTATGTTGCTGCATGCGAGGCTGCCAAAGAGGCTGTTTGGCTCCGCCAATTCTTGATTGACTTGGAAGTGGTTCCTAGTGCGAATAAGCAGATCACTATCTACTGTGACAACAGTGGAGCAGTGGCTAATTCGAAAGAACCAAGAAGTCACAAGAGAGGTAAACACATTGAAAGAAAGTATCATCTTTTAAGGGAGATTGTTCAAAGAGGTGACGTGACGATTACCAAAATCGCGTCAGCAGAAAATCTAGCGGATCCCTTCACAAAGGCTCTACCTCAGAAGAGTTTCGATGGGCATCTAGAGAACATGGGCTTGAGAGATATGACACATTTGCTATAGTGCAAGTGGGAGATTGTTAGGATTATGCTCAATAGCAAGAGTGTAATGTTGTAATTAACAATATTTTTCATATTAATAAAGTGATTTCTGGTTTAACAAATCGTATAGCATTTATAGTTTAATATTATAATTGTCAAAGTAAATAATCATAAGGTCTAAAGACTATGAGAAAAGAAGAATTGTTCGTACATCTGGATATGTATGTGGTAGACACAATTCTTTAGTTAGTCTTGAATAATGTTAACAACTTAAGTTAAAGGTTGGGCACCTTTATCTTGTTAAAGTTGTAGAATTCTTTTGCTAGCATTTGAGTGGGATCAAATGAGATATGATGAGTCTAAATCATCGGAGTGTCTTCGAGCAAAAGGATCTAGTGCACTGGGTGCATTGAACAGGATCACAATGAAAAGCTTTATCTAGAACCGTCAATAGATAATAGTCTTTTCATTATCAGGACAATCGGAGAGTCTATCTTAATCCTGAGATAAATGATGGACTTATGGTTGCAAGTGATATCATTTGAGTTATCAATGAGTACGATTATATCGCATAGTCTGTCCTCGATAGTTTGGTGATATTCATTTGTTAATCGATAGATGACTTCATTTATAGATATGGACATAGTGGCTCCATTTAATTAAATGAGAGTATAATATCATCATATGGATGTTTTGAGGTAATTGGATATTAAATCTCAACGTTGAGTTTTCGATAGTGTCTATTGAAAACATGGCTTCTGGACAAGTCAAAATATCCAAGTTCAAAACGTGGTCATATGAGTAAATATGGTAACTTGGAGAGTTATAGGCGGTCTATGAACTCTTGGCGATTACTGATATTAATCACGAGGATACACTATCTCCTATATGATTGTCTAGGGTATGAATGAGGAGCATCTTCCTTTTCTATCTTTATTTAAGAGTTCAATTTTAGCTCTTTAGTGGAATGAGTTAAAATTAATGGATCGGACCTAAGTGAATCATTTGTTGATTGTGATTAGGTTATGTCTATTGAAGCTTAAATTTAGATGGCCCGCCAAGATCCCAATCCACACGGACTTGCATGGATCACTTGATATATTCTACCGGACCAATTTAAGGGTCCATCAAGAATTGCATTTAATATATTAAGAATATAATTTGCACATTATTTAAGTAATGGGCTGCTCAATTATATTTATATATTAATGAAAGACATGTGGGCTTGTTTCTTTTAGTAAGAATGGGTCTGGTTCACATGTGGGCTTTTTATTTAAAGTCCAATGGATTAAATGAAATAAGAAAATAATATTTTGGCCCATTTATTCAAGTGGGGCGGCAAGGTTAAGTTTTAACCTAATATATTATTTTGTTTCATTTGTTTTAATTAAATAAGAATTAATTAATTAATTAATTAATTGTTTAATTAAGAAACAAATCTTTTCTGATTAGGAAATATGATTCCTAATGTTATACTATTGTTGGTAGTATACTAAAAGTAAAAGACTTATTTGGTAAGAAAATAAATAATTAATTTTATTTATTTAATCAAATAAGAAGTCTTTTAATTTAGTCATTAAAAAGAATAAAATAACTATGAGTTGGATTAGGGTTAGAAGTCTATTCTTTTATGGAAATTAGGGTGCAACACAAACCTTTGGAGGTGGTGATTTGCGGCAATCCTAGTGCAAAAAGAAGAGAGATTTCGGCAACCCTAAAAGACAAGGAGAGGAAAATTTAGGCCACCTATATATTCCCTCTTATAGATTTCGGCCACCAAAAGTTGTTCTTGAGACAATTTTTCTTCTTCTTCTCAATTCATAGAAAGCTTTTATTCTACTAAAACAAATAGGAGTGTTAGATTATTCTTTGATAGTATACTATTTGCTTAATCATCAATAAGCTTGTGTATACGATATCGATCTAGGTTCACGCGAGTTTCGATCATTAGATTGAGAACTCAAAAGTGACCGGAATAATCTCAGTCATTCTTTTGATTGTTTTTGTGACTAACAAAGAAAAGAAAGTTTGTTTTGTCCATTCACAGGTTTGCAATTCAAAGAAAAAGGGAGACCACGCTCCTAGGTGATCCACGTTCGTGCTAGGATTGAAGATCTTGCGGATTACCATCGACGTATGTCAATCGGATCACGCGACAAAAGGTATTCTACTTTTTGGTTATTGTATATGCATGTTTAATTAATTAAAGGGTTTAAGGTTCATAAAGGAAAAATTTTAAATGTCACTAAATCTTATTTTTAGTCTCGCTTCCGCTGCGTGTACTACGGTATTTTTCCCTACAGTAAGAAGTGGAGGCCTTGTGCTAAAAGCGGCCTTGTGCTAAAAGCACCCTCGTTGCCACCACCATTTCCACCGTTTCCACTTATAGTGTTTATGAATGAATGAAATGAATGTAAATGTATGAATGATCAAAAATCACACAAAATGCAAAATACACCAAAATGAGCAAGGATCACCTAAGTATATCTAAGAACCCGCTCTGATACCAATTGAAACAAATTAACGGTGTGTATAATATTATCTAGAGGGGGGTGAATAGATTTTAACCGATTTTACCCAATTTTCGTGTATGGTCAAGATTACGAAAATGCCCCTAACTAATCAATTAATATAACAAGTGTAATATGTGCGGAATTCAAATAACACTTGATATTTACGTGGAAACCCTCACGGGAAAAACCACGGACAAAACCACGGGCTAGTAAGTGTGCCACACTCGAACCTCGAATCTACTAAATGTGTTAAAGATTACAACATAATCCCGGTATATAATCATACACATCCCAGTATAAGTGAACCTAGTCCAATTGCTTGTGATTTACGCAACCTAATCCCGGAAGCTGCACAAGTCTTACTTTTCAATGAAGAGATAATACAACCTAAGTGAATATATGAAATACTCAAAAATGCAACAAGAGCTAGGTAACCCTATATGCTTATCTAGGATGATGATATAACAATAAATACAATCCTAGATATCAAGAGCTAAATGACATATCAAAAAGCTTAGCTAAACATAGATTATGAAAACCTAGATAGCTATCACAATACAACTATCAAACAATCAATACACTAATCTCAAACTTGTATTTAAGATATATATGAATGGCATATAAGTGATAAATGAGATTGCTTGCAAAGAAAGACACAAAGTATGTAAGATATAAGTGAAAAACTTACCAAGCAAAGTGTGTTGAAAATTCCATGCAAAATGATATCTAGATGATCAAAGATGATGCTAGATGATGATTGATGATCATGAAAAAGTGTTTGAGTAAACAAAGGTGAGTTCTTTAGTGAAATATTTCTCTTGGAAAAATATGTTAAGTAAAAAAGTGATTTTGAACTCTCTCAAAACGACCTAAGATGAAAGAGACATATATATAGGGTGTCAAAATGAAGTGACATCGTTTTGATAAGTTGCCCTGTTTTTGCCTTGGGTATTGTACAGGTCGTTGTACGTAGAGCGACTTGTACAGCGCCTCACCTGTAAAAATGAAGAACATGAAGAACATTCTT
Source organism: Acer yangbiense (assembly GCA_008009225.1). NCBI lineage: Eukaryota > Viridiplantae > Streptophyta > Magnoliopsida > Sapindales > Sapindaceae > Acer > Acer yangbiense. The sequence goes on along the minus strand of CM017765.1, from coordinate 22,312,632 downwards.
CATAGGCGCTGTTCGTAGAGCGCTTTTGTAGAGAGCCTGAACAGCGCCACAACTCTGATCCTCTCGGGTTTCAGATAGGCACTATATGTAGAGCATTATTGAACAGCGACCGTACAACGCCTTCAATAAAAAGTATCAGGTCTGATCAATTAAACTGCCATTTTCCACCAGGTCAAGATTGGCGTTGTACGAACAACGCTTTGTACAATGCCTTACACAATGTATGCAATCCTAAGACATAATATGACATGGCATTGGACATACAAAATGCAATCATATAAACATGCAAGAAGAGAGATTAATGAACATTAATGCACACATATAAGACACACAACATACAAGAATTAAACATTATGCATGAGTTGTGAGTGTGTGCAACTATATCTCTTCAAATCAAGTAAGCACTTAGAAATTTACCATTGAAGTGCTTGTCACCTTGAGGTCTTGAAAGGGCCTTTGAGCTAAATCCTCAATCACCTAAACTACCCTTACAATTCAAACCCCAACATGTGGTTTGTCTACGAAATAAGCCAATCAATGAATGAGAATCCTTACATCTATCATTCTTTGCACTAAGAACATCAAAGGAAGGAAGGAAGGAAGGATCAAGCAATAAATAAGAAGGCCCAATGGTGATTTCCTAATCTATTACTTCTTTGCTTTTGATTGTAACTATGTGTAACTAAATCCCCATTCTAGGGGATTGATGTGAGGAACATTTGGATTTGGGTTTGGGTGTTGCTTAAGCTATATTGTATTTGAATCTCTATTTCTGTTATATTCATTTGATAATTAGTTCTATGCATTATGTGATTAACTGTGTATATCACTTGTTGATTACAATCTTGCTAGTATAAATTGTTATACAATTAATCTTGGATTGACAACCTTGATTGATTAGGAACATAGTGAATATGATAGATTGTTAGAGGGTATATCAACCACAATAATCTAAGCCTTGATTTGTAATTAACCGATCCCACCTTGACCCCCTCTCCTTAATCGATTAGGCATTTTGGAGGGAAGTGTTTGGGTTTTGTTTCGACGGCCTATTCACATCTAAGACTACAAATGGTTCATAAGTATGAGATTAGTCCGTTAAAGTTAGCTTGATGAGCATTGCCCATAATCCATTTGCAACTCCATCATTTCCTTAGTATTCTCTTAATTGATTACATCCATACTCTTATCAAAGATTGTTGAGCATTCTATTTTCCCTATAATTTTTGTTACATTTACTTTACATGTATGTTTGATGGTTTCTCAAACCATACACTATCCAACTTACCATGATTTACATTATTGCATTGTAGACTAGTTAATTAATCCAACTAATTACTCTAATTCCATGTGGAACGAATCCTTACTTATCATTTTACTAAGCTTTATATTCTAAGTGGTTAATCACGGTTTTCAAGTGAACATATAAATACATTGTTTTGTTGAGTACAAAATGACCTCATCATGTCTAGATATGGGAGTAGGTGATATTTTGGTTTATCTTGAACATTCTCTAATACTAGATTATTTCTTTATCGTTTATTATTTATGGTTCATTATTTACATAGTGCTTATATATCTCACAGATGTTGTGTACATGTTCATCTCACTGATTCGTTTGGAGTTTTATCTGCAACTATATTTGGAGACAATGTAGAGAAATTTTTATGTTGCTTTTCAAAACAACTAATAGAAAGCAATACAGAGGTATGTTACATTGCAAATACAATCTCTAATACACAGTTATAAATTTTCATTTTATATTATTCATATTTATTTTTCAATAGGACAGATGGGTTGATATCAAAAGTTTAGAAGATATTTCCAACTCTAAAGAATACATCATCCACATCAAAAGTTGGAAGCAAGAATATGCTGGAGAAGAAAAGGTTAAACACAACGTCGTTCAACTTTATGACAGTTCTGAAATAAACTAAGTATATATCAATGATATTGTAAATATCTCTAAACGAATTCCTACATATTTTGTTGTAAATATCTCTAAAGCATAGTTCGACTTAGTTCGACATGCTGAAAATAGGTACATCTAATGTTGTATATTTTTGTTTGTAAATACTTCTAAAGTTTAGATAGTAATGTTGAACTCCAAGTTCAATTACAACATTAGAGGTACTAATAATTTTTTATTATAAATATTTTGTAAATAAGTTTGTATTCATATATATATATATATTATATTGAAAGTTCAATACTACAAATTTGGCACGTGCATTGCATGTGCCCCTCCCATTAGTATAAATATAGAAACCATGATTTGATTTTTCATAAAAAAAAAAAAAAAAAAAACTAATTCTTCAAAAAATATAAAAAAAATAAAATAAAGTAAAGTAAAAAAATAACTAAAAAACAGAAAATTAAACAAAAGTTTTAGCATACCATTCAAATCCATGAAAGTAACAATTTTTGCATATTTTTTAGGGATCGAAAAACTCTTACCCACAAAATATTTATTTAAAATTATTGTATAGCATTATTAAGAGAAATCTTCCATAATTTTTTTTTTTAAATAACTTATATTTTTCTAAAATTCATTAACATTTTTTAAGATATGTCTTCGCTTTGATAAATATAGAGTTGGCTAACAAAATATATTTTATTTCCCTATTCTAGTTGGTTATATTGACTAAGAAAATTGAACTTAGAATTCTCTAGTCCTACTTTTTCAACTTGTTCTAGCTGTCTTGGGGGCTAACCCGGCTTTAACTAGGCAAGCTTTTGAAAAAAAAAAAAAAAAGTTTATAATTAATTTAATACTATTTTAATTAGGGTTAATTACACTAACTTACCCTTAGCTTATTAAATCTAGCAAGATTTTAAAAAGATGCTCTAAATTAACGCAAACATCCCCATCCATCAAGTCAATCCGTTAACTTTAACGGTCGACTAACCTTAAAAATTGGAAAGCCAAATATACCCTAAATATATTTTTAATTAAATTGAAAAATCAATTTTTTAAGAAAAAAAAAACAAGATAATCTACCCACCGTGGATCTCCACCGCTGAAGGAAATAAAAGATCTTTATCGATCTCTTACTTATCAGAAGAGATCTTCGCCATTCTCGAAGATCGACCTCTTGCAATTCGGAGAGGAGGCTACTCCGTGAATGGAGGATGTTTCCATAGACGGCCGATATATTATCTTTTATTTTTATTTTTATTTTTTTAATTAAAAAATATTTTATGTTTGAGATGATGTGGCAGGTGCATATTTGGTTTTCTTTAGGTCAAGGTTAGTCAACCGTTAAAGTTAACGGATTGACTTGATAGCAATGAGTGTTTGTATTAATTTAGGACATCTTTTTAAAATTTTACTAGATTCAATAAAGTAAGGATAAGTTATTGCAATTAACCCTTTTAATCATTCAACAAAAGCAATGTCATTGCTAGAGTATTATTAGAGTATTAGTATAGGTAGAGTAGCATCATGATTCTCTTCTTTTAATGGACAGTCACATCAACATCTATTTTAATTCTATTTCTATATATGTCTCTCTCTCCCTCTCTTCTCGATTAATAATTCACTATATCCCTCATCTAAATTCTCAATTACAAAATTGAATATAAAATATATTCAAATTAACAAGTTTGTTATTTATAATTTTAAGTTAATGTTTTATTACTTTTTTATTAATTTATTTTCCAACTGCAACCTATTATTTATAGTGTTATATTATAATTTATAAGTATCACTTTAACCAAATTATTTGATAATTTAAGGTTACAATCAGGGGCGGACCCACCTTTAGACCAAATGGGGCCCGTGACCTACCTCAATTTTTATAAATAAATAAAAAATTGATTCTTCTATTTATCATATATATTTATATCAAACAACAACAATAACATAGTACGAGTTCAAGTCCTGCTGTTGCATTCTTTAAATGCCTTTATTTTTTTTAAAATTTATCTTTTTTAATTTTAAATTATCTATTATTATTTTAAAATTTTCTTATTTCTAATACTTTTAGTTTGACATACTTAGGTCCTAACTCCTAACACATCCAATCAATCCCTAAAATCTCAAATTAATTAATTATATTAAAATAGTCCATCTATTATTACGATTTATTTTATTTTATTCTCAGTATTTTTTTTTATAGTTTTAATTTATTTAGAATCAATAAATCGATAATTTACCAACAATTAGAATATATAAAATTTAAAAATATATCTAGTTAGATTTATTAATCAATTATTTTTGTATAAATTTAAAATAAATTCATTATAAATACAAAACAAAATTTCTTATTATAAAATTATATTGTAATTTATTTTTTTAAGAATAAAGATTATAATTTTCCATTGTTTATGTTGTTTTTCTTTTTATTATTTATTTTTAATGTTGTGTTTCTTGTTTTTATTTCTTTTTTCAATTTAAGATTATTTAGTTCATCTTGAGTAAGTATTCTATTTGTTTTATTTTATCTAAACTTCATTGTACCATCGTTTTTTATATTAAAAAAAAAACTAATTTTATTAGGATCTTAAATTTTCAATATTTTTTTATATAATTATTATTTTGTGCAAGTGCCCCATCTTGTAAAATTTTCTAGGTCTGCCACTGGTTACAATATGAAACAACCATACATCAAAAACTATGCTTTCATAATTTGGTAAAAAAAAAAGAAGATAATTAATCATCAGGTGGGAGTGGTTGGACTCATTATGTACTTTGTTTAATATATGTATTTTTAAGGGTAACACTCATTATGTTCCTCTATCTAGCTATATTTTTGTTTCGATTAATGAAATGTTATGTAATTTATTTAATATATGCATTTTTAATGGTAAGACTCATTATATCCCTTTATTTAGGGGGGGAGTATTGGTTCAAGATTTTATTAGACAATTTGGGGAAGTAAAAGTCTGGTGGTATTGGATTGAGACTTTTTAATAAGTTAGATAAGTCTAGTGGTATTCGATCAAGACTTTTAAGAATTTTTAAAAAAATCTATATTGTCTTGTGGTATTGGATCTAGACTTTTAAGATTTTTTTTTTTAAAGTCCATATTGTCTTGTGGTATTGGATCTAGATTTTATTATCTGTTAATATTGGATTGAGATTAAGATTTTTAGGATTTCATGACAAAATGGATTTTCCAGACTTTTTAGTGATATATATAAATAGTTTGAACCCAAAATTGTCTTGCCCCCTCCCTCAATACTTTCCAGACTTTTCTCTCTCGCTCAAAATCATCTTCAGCTTCTCTCTTGCTTCGCTCTTGCCATTGACTGTTTTTAACTTTACAATTCTTTATGCTGCTGGTATTGTTAATGAGTTTGGACATGAAAGTGATGGGACTTTGTCATGTGTTCTTGGGTTGCAATTGAATTCCCAAAAGCGTGCATCGCATAAGACCCGGCTCTTGTTTTTAGTTTGTTGGGTTTGTATATTTGGTGGGATAAAAATGGAGGAAAAGAATTTATAGGTCTAGTAGATTCGATCGATTCTGGTTTGCATTTTGAGGATCAAGGTTCTAGGCCTAAATTGAGGCCTAATACTAGCTCGATTTGGTTCAAGATTGAGGATCTTGAGAGAGCAGCTGATAGTTTTTCCTAAAAGAATTTCATAGGGAGAGGTGGGCGGGTTTGGAGTTGGTTACAAGGGGTCACTACAAGATGGGACACCTGATAGCTGTTAAAAAGATTATCGAATCAGATTTCCAAGGTGATGCAGAGTTTTGTAATGAGGTTGAAATCATTAGCGATTTGAAACATAGAAATCTTGTGCCTCTTGGAGGATGTCGTGTGATTGATGGGATAATGAGAGCTATGATGAGAGAGTTAGTGAGAGGTATCTTGTTTATGATTACATGCCTAATAGAAATCTTATTCCCTTCTAATATAATCTTCCATTGATAGTCGAAGTTGAATTACTAGGGAACCATTGATAGTCCAAAAAGTCTTGAAATAAAGTCTAGATAATCATAATAGTCTATAAATAAAGTCTAAAGACTATTTCAAAATACTAAGAGTCTAATCCATATAATCCTAATAATCCTAAAAGTATAATCCTAACAATCCTAATAATCATAATAGTCTTGCAAATCCATAAAATCTTTGCATCCCAAAATTGTGTATTAAAATCCCAATCCAATACACCCCCTTAGTGTATTTTTGTTTTTTGATCAGGGAAATTTTCTAGTCACTAAATCCAAGTTAAAATATTTAAATCCAATAGTCCACATATAAGGAACTGATATATTTTATATCAATTCGAACTGATAATAGAAAAATTATATATATATATATATAGTTTTGTTTTAGTCAACCCAAACAAAAATATCCTATTGGCTAATAAAATATATTTTATTTCCCTATTCTAGTTGGTTATATTGACTAAGAAAATTGAACTTAGAATTCTCTAGTCCTACTTTTTCAACTTGTTGAAACAATTTTGTCAAAGAAAATAATATAATATTCATAAAAAAATAAATAATAATAATATAATAAGATGTAAGAATTGCAATTTAGCAGCGAGTGTTCTTGGTCTGTTTTTTTTTTACAGTCATTATTTCAACATTCGTTGACTTCAGTGTGTGTTAATAGTTGTGTTCAGTTTCAATTTTCCAATTCAAAAAGTGTAAAAATAAATAAATAAATAAATTAAATAAAATAACTGTACAAGACATGTGATATGACTTACCTCCAATTCTTCACAAACCAAAAAGACAAATCCATCAAACACCAAATTAGTAGCTCATACAAAGCTCAGATTTAGTGAGAGAAACAAAAAATTAAAAATTTTGAACAACACTTGAGTGGGGGCTATGTTGCTTTTATTAGGGTTTTAAAAGAGATCAATCAGATTTCTGCTTTCTTTTCTTCTTCTTGGTAATGGAGTTGAGGAAGGACAAGCTTGTAAGGTAATCTCTTATTTTGTTATCTTATCTTGTTTCTGTTCTGGGTTCTGTTTATTTTGTAGTAAACAATTTTTTTCCTTTTCTATGGTGAATTCTGTTTTGTTGGTATGCTGTGTGTTTGGTAGCTGAGAAAATGTGGGAAAATTATATTAGGATTTTATAAGACTGAAATTAGATTAGTTTGTGCTCATTTCTTTACATAATTAAAGACCAAAACAACATTAATGGTGATTTTTGTGTCTTCTCTTTTTTCCCCCTTAGTAATAGTTTCTGTTAATATATGTAGAAATGTTAAAAAGTTTTAGATTTTTTGATGAATTTGATAGCTAGAATAGTTTTTGGAGCCTAAAAGAACTCCTTGGTCTTCAATTATCTGAAACCAGAACAACTTAAAAGCATAAAATTCTTGTGACTTCAATCTTCTGGTATTCTTTGTATCAACTTAAACTGTTAGTTTGTTTAGTGAAGGTTAGAAATCTGGGAATTTTCATTTTCTTGACCTGATTAAACTAGGGGTGTGTTTAATTTTTGGAATTTTCTGCTTTTCTGTTTGGTTTCCAGTGAAAATGAATCTGCAAAAGCATTTGATGGATATAGAAAATAGAAATGTTGCTTACGAATGCTTAAAACTTTTCCTCTTTATTTTCTAGTCATATTAAACTCCAAAATCAATAAAACAAATACAGATTATTCTTGTCAATGAAATGTATTTTCAAGATATGAACAAAATGAAAATGAAAACTAAAAAGATTTTTACTATCCAATAAGGCTCCCGCATAGTGTCTAATAAAAGTGGCTTTGATGTTGTGAGTTATCATATTTTGTAGTCAAAATAACATTATGCACGGGAATTTCACTCTCTTTGCCATCAGTTTTCTGGCAACCTGACAGAGGGTTGTATCTTGGTTTAGCTCTATGTCTCCATAGAGTTATTATCTCTACATGTTGAATGCATTTCCATTCCCTGGAAATCTTTTGAAGTCAATATTTTCTGCTGAAAAAAATTGGGAATTATCCATTAAATTTGTTGGTCGAAAACTTTTGTAGGTTTCATTCTGATGGAATACACCATAAAGAAACTTTGTGGGGAAAAAGTGAGCCAATACACCTTGAAAAGTCATCTTCTGCATACAGGATTCCATTACCTACAGTGGTTAATGGGATGGTGGGGGGGAGAGGTCGACTACCAGAGACAGGAAAAACGGGGAAGTCTAAGGCGTTTCTAGGGGACAATGTGCCATGGCACAAGAGAATACTCGACCCAGGTAGTGATATCGTGTTGCAATGGAACCGGGTTTTCATTTTCGCATGCTTGGTGGCACTTTTTGTTGACCCATTATATTTTTACTTGCCTACTGTGGGAAGGGATGCAAAAATTTCATGTGTGAAGACAGACATGAAGTTGCGAATTGTTGCGACTTTGTTTCGGACTATAGCAGATCTTTTTTATTTTTTGCACATGATTATAAAATTTAGGACAGCTTATGTTGCACCAAGCTCTCGGGTCTTTGGAAGGGGTGAACTTGTCAAGGATCCAAAGAAGATTGCACGGAGGTATCTTAGATCCGATTTCTTCATTGATCTCATCGCAACCCTGCCTCTCCCTCAGGTATCTTTATTCTGGCATATCCAGCTTTGATTTTCCTGTTTCTACTGTGATCAGTCAACCCTGTTAGGATGTTAAGAAACTGCATCTCAGTTGTCAATTTGTTTGATTAGCATCAGTCCGCCTTGTTGATGAATATTGAGAACCTCACACTTTTGATTGGTAGTAGATAGAACAATGTACTACTTGGATAGAATTTAGCATGTAACACATCCTTATGCTTCTATTCGACTGTTGGAAAAACTTGGTTTGCGCAGAACAGATGCAATTTATAACACCTTCAATGATTTCAGCTGCTTTTCATGGGTGTATGCAGATAGCTACCAAAAGCTTGTATTTTCACTCATTCCTTTGAGGGAATAGTGTTGTACACTTATTTTATGTGTATGTGTTAAGCCTAATAAGGGTAAATTCAGCAAACCAAAGATGGTATAAATAGAGGTATACTCCTTTTCCTAATTTTAAGAATTCTTCGGTCAAAATTTGTAGTTTAGTATAATACTTTGTTTTGTGGGCCAAGCTAACTTTTTGTGGTGTTAAAATCCCTTACATGATTCAAGGATAGATAGGAAGAGAAGGTAGTAGCCTTATAATATGCCTTTGAGGTGTGATTAATGTCTTGCCCTCTATTGGGTGAAGTTGGATCACTTCTATACAAGAAGGTTGGGTTCCTTGTGCCCATCTCTACTTCAAAATTCTTCTTTTTCTTAAACATTTTATCTTTTGGCTTTTATGCCAGATTGCCAGGTTCTATCTGTCACACAGTACCAGCCACTTAGAAAATTAATTGAGTAAAAAAAAGAAGTCAGCGTTTTCTTGCATCATTAATCATCCATAATTACTATGGCTTGTTTATTTGAGACTAAATGCTCGAATTGATGGCATGGGGATGGGAATGGTTCTGCTGCTATTCCAAATGGTCTGCTAATTTCAGTAATGATATTATTTTTACATGTTTTGGTTCTAGACATTCTCCAGCTGAGAAAAATGTAGCTCGTTAACCGAATTGATTTTTTCTGCAGATTGTCATCTGGTTTATTATACCGGCAACAAGAAGCCCCCAAACTGATCACAATAATAATGCCCTTGCACTGATTGTTTTGCTTCAGTATGTACCCAGACTATATTTGATTTTTCCATTAAGTTCTGAAATTATTAAAGCAACTGGAGTGGTTACAAAAACTGCTTGGGCAGGGGCTGCATATAATCTGTTACTGTACATGTTGGCTAGCCATGTATGTAAGCTCTGCTGATTACTTTCATCCCCATTAAATTATTCTTCTATTTGTCTACAAACTTCAATCTCACTCTTCTTTATGCAGGTTGTGGGAGCTTCATGGTATTTGCTGTCAATTGACAGGCATACCTCTTGCTGGAAATCAATGTGCAAGAAGGAAGATAGCCCCATCAAATGTCAACTTCATTATTTAGATTGTGATACTCTTAACGATGAAAAACGCCAGTGGACTGTTAGTACAGATGTCTTCAAAAAATGTGATCCAAGAAACAACACCTTCAATTATGGCATATTTGATAATGCAGTTAAAAAGAACGTTGTCTCCTCAGCCTTTGTTGAGAAGTATTTCTATTGTTTGTGGTGGGGTCTACAGCAACTTAGGTATGATGTCATTCTTCTATAGTTCTATGTATCAAAATCATCATTTTTTTACAGTTCCGGTTTCCATTGTTTGCATTTACGGTTAATTTTGATGGTTACAACCCCTTATATATTTCATTATCATTCATTCTTTTTGCATCTTTTAACTTTATGATGCGCAGGGGCGGTCCCCTTTGGAGGCCGTGGGGACCTTGGCCCCATAGATATTTTGAAATATATATATATTCATCTTTTAGTTAAAAAAAAAAAAAAAAACTTCTACTATGTTCTACCATTGTGAAAACCAAATATTTTTGGTAAAATCAATAATGAATTATTTAGTTTAATGGTAATTAAACATTTTTATTTTTCTTATATCATTTTCAAGCAATTAAAAAACACATGACACTTGTATACACTCCTCACACAAACATGAGGCACCCGCCCCACTTTATAACGACAACTAAGCAATTAATTTTTATAAAATCTTCCTTACTCAATTCTTCAACACTTTAAAGGCCATTTATCTCTTTTTATATTGATTTACTCTTTTTGGATTTAGTTTATTCTTACTCTCCTTTCTGTGCTTGTCGGTTCTCTATGAATTGTTTGTTCGAGCTCTTAAATGGAGGATTTAGACTTGTTTAAGTCACAAAAACATCCAAAAGTTAATCTTCTATTAGGCTTAGGGCCAATTTGGTATTGCTGTAACTTTTATAATAATCATTGTTAGCCTGAAAGAATAATCAGCTTTGAAGTTAATAACCAGCTGTTTGGTTAATTGTATTTTTAAAATTACTGTATAGCTTAGCTTAAAAGCAGCATACATATGTTTGGTAATTTAATTGTAAAAGTGCTAAAATTAGTTATAATGACTAAAATATACATGAGTTTAGGACCCTATTTCATTTTTTTCATTAATTATATATATTAAATCAATATTTAAGTAAAATATTTAAATTAGAAAGAAAAATTTCATAAGAAGTAAAAATATTTTTAAAAGATTTTATAAATCAAATCAATATTTAAATAGAATATTTAACTTTGAGATGAAATAAGGTATATAAATGGTTTTAACTTGATTTTATAAGGATAATAATGATATTTTAAAAGATTTATTAGATGCTAAAATAAATTATTCCATAATCACTTTCAAAAAGTAAACCTCCACCTACTTCTCAAAATCACTAACTTGCCAGATTATCAATTAATCACTTTTTGAAGTTTTACCGAACATCATTTTATGTCAAAATTATAAAATAATCTGATTTTAACTTTTCAAAAGCAATATCAAACTGGCCCTTATTAGGAGGTATGATTCTACTTTCTATTCTATAGAGGAAGCTCTGTCATGGGTTAATTTGAGAATTTCTTTTATTATTATTATTATTATTATTATTTTATCACAGCTTCAAATTATGATAAAAATTTAGTTTTTTTCTCATAGAAGAGTTTGCCTATTTTTACTTATAATCATACATAATGTAGGCAGTTTCTTAAATATACTTTGGCCCCTCCAACTTCAGCTCCCTCGTTCCTCCCCTGATGCTGTATCTTGACTAGGCTAATTGTGAAATGTATTTATGTGAATAGACTGGACTGTACACTAACACATAAATGTGTTATTTTAACAATAAACTTTGAAAATTCCCTTTATATAAAGATACAATAAAATTACATATGAATGTGTGATTGCCACAGAAGGGTAATCTGTATGAGGTGGAATTACGTTTATAGAATTATATCGTATATTTTGGAATATGTCAATTTCATTGTTTCATTTATTCATTTGGAGAAAATGCAGGTTATACGAATGAATGATGCTCACTTTTTGTAAAAGTAAAATTTACCAATGATACAAATGGAAAAATTATCAATAATCTTTTATTCATGTAACTGATTATTGTCAAAGGTCCTAGTTCTTTTCTGCTTGATGATTCAAAGCACTGCAGAAGAATTCTCCATAATTTGGCCTTTGACATACATTTACTGATGTACAATGAATAAAATGATGGTGGAGACTAATTCTCTTACTTTTATGAAGTGTAGTGTGTAATTATGTTATTTAGTCTGCAAATATTGATCCAGCCTTTTGCTTTCTTATTATTTCAGTTCATACGGGCAGAATTTATCAACGAGCACATTCATTGGGGAGACATTATTTGCCATACTTATTGCCATAGTTGGTCTTGTTCTATTTGCTCATTTGATAGGGAATATTCAGGTATTAGAAGTTTTACTGTGAAATAATTATGTTACAATCTTGTCGGGTGTCTGTTGGTGGCCATCAGCACTGTAATCTTTTGATTTTCTTAATTTGTTGTACTTGCCATTGTCTTTTCATGTATCGTTGTGAAAAGTAGTAAATGTGGAAAGATTAATAGTGTCTTGTCTAGTTGTTTGTAATTCGCAATTGATACAGCCAAACATTTAGTTTGTTATAGAATTTAGCTCTATATGTTTTTAGTCTTCAGTTAATATCTGCTTGAAAGTTTGAAGTTTGATCTACTTCCTTTTTCTAACATTCTTGCCATCTTATTTTTTCCCAAATGACTTGATGGTTAAAAATTGTTTTCATGATATAGACATACCTGCAATCTCTCACTGTGAGACTTGAGGAATGGAGACTTAAGCGCAGAGACACTGAAGAGTGGATGGGGCATCGCCAACTCCCTGAAGATCTGAGACACCGGGTGCGGCGTTTTGTTCAATACAAGTGGCTTGCGACTCGAGGAGTTGATGAAGAAACCATCCTTCGTGGTTTACCTGCTGATCTTCGTCGTGATATTCAACGCCATCTATGCTTGGACCTTGTTCGACGGGTATGTTTCTTCTGAAGTTTTGTCATTAGATCTTACAAACTGCATACATTGCCATTGTTTTACTCTATACAAATTAATCACACTTCTTTCTGACTTAGATGAAAATTAAGCGTTGTGTTTTTTTCTTAGGATAGCTTATTCCCTTAATGCAATCTGTAGCTTGATATAATTTTTATCACCGGCAATGGCTTGTCGATTAGCAGCATAAGTTATTAATGGTCTAGCTTGGAGACCTTCTCTAAAAGTCTCTTTAGTACTTTTCTCAATATTTGTGCCTTTAGTAGTTTCAGTTTCATCTTATATCTGTCCAACTAACAAGAACCATCTTTTTGGTCGAGGTAGTGCCACTGCCCTCAACCAGCGTAGAACACAGACCTAGTTGATTGGGTCAAATGTTCGTAACCTAAAATATTTCGTATCTGACATGTCTCTATTAGACATGTTAAGTTTGCTTTTGTATAAGCATTATAACCACTTATCTTGTTTACAGGTCCCATTCTTTTCCCAAATGGATGATCAGCTGCTTGATGCAATATGTGAGCGTCTAGTATCTTCCTTAAGTACCGAAGGCACATATATTGTTCGTGAAGGTGACCCTGTGACCGAGATGCTGTTTATCATCAGAGGTAGACTGGAGAGTTCTACAACCAACGGAGGCCGGACTGGTTTCTTCAACACAATTATGTTGAGACCTGGTGACTTTTGTGGTGAGGAGCTACTTTCGTGGGCTTTGCTTCCAAAATCCACCCTGAACTTGCCTTCTTCAACTCGTACTGTTAGAGCTCTGGTTGAAGTTGAAGGTTTTGCCCTGAGAGCTGAAGATCTTAAGTTTGTGGCCAACCAATTTAGACGCCTCCACAGCAAGAAGCTGCAGCATACGTTCAGGTTCTACTCCCACCATTGGAGGACATGGGCAGCCTGCTTCATACAGGCTGCTTGGCGTCGACACAAGAAAAGGATGATGGGACATAGTCTTATGGCATCAGAATCCTTTGCTTCGGATGAGAGAGAGACGGACGAGACGAGGGAAGAGGAAGATTATCCTGCTAGTTCGAGTTCTTCTCAGGCAAAACTAAACCTTGGGGTTACAATACTGGCTTCAAGATTTGCAGCGAATACAAGGAGAGGAATGCAGAAGACCAAAGATGTCGAGATGCTAAAATTGCGAAAGCCTGAAGAACCCGACTTCTCCACTGAGCCTGATGATGACTAGTGACTTGCTTTCTCTGCTAAGGGCTACAGTCAAGGAATAAATTTTACATCTGAATCTTTAGGACATGAAGGTGGTATTTTGGTGTACTTGTATATTACTTGTAATATCATATTCATATTCATATACAACACGAGAACTATGGGCCTCATCAACTGACCCTTTTACAACTTTAGAACATTGCAAAATCGTGTTAAAAAAGGCAGGCTCAACACTGCAAACTAAGTATGATCATACAAAGAAACATAATGGTTGTCTTAAAACTTTTCTTGTTACATCATGTAAATTATCCTTCATTGATTTTCGTGACAAAGTACCAAACACAGCATAATAAAATTTTCAACAGGATATTGAGTTCCTTACCTGTACTATTGCAATTTGCAAACCCAACAGAAACATATTGAGTATATTGAAGCACTTTCTTTCTTCCTGCTTCACCTTGTATGCCGCTTACCAGTGGTGGTAATTAACATTCACGAACATTGTGTAATAATACCTTGGGCGATAGGGAGAGAATACAGAAATCCCCGCCGCATGCCGAGGTTGTAATGATTTGGGGTCTGAGATACACCAGCCACCTGGAGGATTTGTACCAGTTTGGAATGCCATTTGAGCAATGGATGATGCTACCACCATCAATTGATAAGTATTCAAAACCCCTATAAAATAATATTATTGGGACCGGGGAAAATTATTATTTTAGAGGGGTTATTTATTTATGAGTGAAATTCATTTTCGTCCCTCTAGTTTGACCTAATAGCCAAACTAGTCCCCCGGTTTTCAGTATTATGTTGACAGGTCCCTCAAGTTTCCAAAAATCTGTATTTTGGTCCCTGCCGTCGTCCAATTCCGTTAGGGTTTTCAACAGGGATGGCAATGGGGCGGGTTTGTGGCGGGGTGGCCTTCCCCGCACCCCACCCCATTTATATTTTGAAAACTCATCCCCTCATAAAACCCCACCATAGATGGAGCGGGTTGGGGTGGGGCGGGGTACAACGGGGAGTGCTTTCCCCATCCCCGCCCATTTACCCCATTTATATATTTAATTTTTTATTTAAATAATAAATATATAACCATTGAATATGATATAATATATAAAGTAGTAAATAATTCTAAGAAACTATTAAAAAACATCTTATAAACATAATTCTCACAAGTAAATTCAATCATTTTCAAACATAAACATCAAAATGTTCAAAAATCATAACGCTAATAATCTAATAGTTGAATTTATTTATCTAGTTCTCTCTTCTTACGATCAACTCTATTTGGGCTTTTTTTTAATAGTATTTTGTTTTGTCACTTTATGTTAAATAACTGTGAAGAGATGTAAAGTTAGGGTTAATGTATATATATATATATATATATATATTTATTTATTTTCTTTGAAACTACGTAGTTTAACTAAGTATTATTTTAAGCGGGGCGGGGCGGTGTGGGGAGTATAAAAACCATCCCCGCCCCATACCCATTGCGGGTTAGACTATCTATCCCCATCCCCGCCCCATCCCCACCAAATTGAAACCCATCCCCACCCAAAAAGTGCGGGTCCCCACGGGGAATTTTGCCATCCCTAGTTTTCAAAGATTCTGTCATTGTTAAGAGGGTAAAATGGTAATTACATAACAAACATTCCTTACAATTCATAAATTATCTATTCACACTCCAATTTATTTATTTTTTATTAATGACAATTTTAACCTAAATTAAAATTACTAAACAAGATAAAAAAAAAATTAATTAATTAAAGACACTCCAAACTATTTAAATTATTAAAAAACATTATCTCTCATAAATCATTAGATTAAATATTTTCTATTAAACTCTTTCTTCTAAATCTATTATTACCATATTAAACACTCTCTCCTAATTAATCTCTCTCCATTTTTCAAATAAAATAAAATAAAAATCATATGTTCAATTATCATTTATATGAAAGCTTAATTGTTTCAACTAGATTCGATTAAACTCAGATGTTCTAAGACTAATGAAAGAATTAAAGTTCTCTAGGCAATTACATACCTACAAGAGTAACAAAAAACATTTTCATATTTCGATTTTTTTTTTTTAATATATATACATACATATGGTTCCTAAAAATCAAGCTTATTAGTAAGTTTTTTTTTTCTCAACTGTTAGTCTTGCTTGAGAAAGAATGGAGATAGAAAATAAGAGATATGTATTGGAGGAGAAAGAGTTTAATATAGTAATTAAAAATTTAGGGGAGAGTATTTAATATGTAATAATTAATCTAATGATTTAGGAGAGATAATATCTTATTTTAATAATTTAATTCAAAAAAGATAAAAAAGGATAATCTTGTAACAAACTGAAGTGTCTTTAGAATTTTCTAAAATTTAAATTTTGAGAATGGAGTGTTTTTAGAAAAGAAATGTAAAAAGAAAAAATTGGATTGTCAAAAGAAGCTCTCAAAAAGTAATTATTAATTAATTAATTAAAGAATAAAACAAACATTCGATCTCTCTCTCTCTATATATATATATTCATCTTCAACATCAAACCCTCTTCTTCTATTCATCTACACCATTACCAAACCCTAACCACCGCCACAAACCAAACCCACCGCCACCAACACCCACCGATCGATCTCTTAGCCGGATCACTACCTCTTCTTCATCAGATCTTTCGATCTCATTTCTCTCTCGATCTCGACCTCAGATCCCTCTCGAATTAGAAAACAAATTAAAAAAAAAAAAGACAAAACACTACAAACACTACCACTACCACTCAATCCATAGCCATCAAACCCACCATCGCCAAAAATAGAGCTCGACCCGCTGTCGCCGCACCAACCTTCATCTTTTTCTCCTTCTCCTTCTATCGAATTCCGCCGCAAACCCTCTTCTCTTCCTCGCCGCAGCTCTCTCTCTCTCTATCTCTCTCTCTCTCTCTTCTGATGTGCGTGTGGACTGAAATGGTTTGGGTGTGGATTTGGTGGTGGTTTGAGTGGATTTGTGGTGGTTCAAACCAAATCTGGGTTTAGGTATTGGGAGGTTTAATGAATTGGGTGTGGTTTGAGTGGATTTGTGGTGGTTCGAACCAAATCAGGGTTTGAGTATTGGGAGGTTTGATGAACTGGGTGTGGTTTGGGAGTGGATTTGGTGGTGGTTTGAGTGGATTTGTAGTGGTTCGAACCAAATCTGGGTTTGGTTATTGGGAGGTTTGAACTGGGTGTGGTTTGGGTATGGATTTGGTGGTGGTTTGGGTGGATTTGTAGTGGTTCGAACCAAATCTGGGTTTGGTTATTGGGAGGTTTGATGAACTGGGTGTGGTTTGGGTATGGATTTGGTGGTGGTTTGGGTGGATTTGTGGTAGTTCGAACCAGATCTAGGTTTGGGTATTAGGAGGTTTGATGAACTGGGTTGGGTTTCTAGGTTTGGGTGTTGGGAGGTTTGATGAACTGGGTTGGGTTTCTGGGTTTGGGTGTTTGGAGGTTTGATGAATCTGGTTTCTGGTGTTGATTGAGATGGAGATCCAGAAAGGATTTTTTTAAAGCTATTTTTTTAAAATATTAAAAAATATAAAACAAAAATAAGGGGCATCAAGATCATTTGACCCTCTGTCCCTGTCAGATTACACTTTTTCAACGGAAATCGTGACAGAAGGACTAAACAAGACAATTCTGAAAACCGGGAGACCAATTTGGCTATTAGGTCAAACTAGAGGGACGAAAATGAATTTCATCTTTTATTTATCGATAAATGAATATTTATTAATTTAAAAAGGAGTTTTATGTTTTTAATTTTTTAAAAGTTTTATGTTTTATACTTGTACATGTATTACACATATTTTCGACCAAGATACATAAATATACATAAGTTAATAAGTACTTGCATATTAAAGGTTATCGAAGGTTTGATAAATATTGAACTATTTTTCTTGCCTCCTAATACACCATCAAAGATTCAACCACGTGATGTTGAGATTATTCGAGCACTAAAAATTCATTATTGACATAATTTCTACTCTAGCATCTTGGAGGGCTACGAGGTAGGAGCAACAATTCTAGAAAAAATTAACATATTGAATGCTATGAAATTTATAATGCGGCTTCGAACATTGATATGAAGACAACAACCATGACAAATTGTTTTCGACATTACAAGATCTGTTCAGATGAAGATATGCCACTGATATAGCTTCTGAACCACAAGTTGATGAAGATGAAGGCATCTATGGATTACGTGAAGCCATTTCTGGTCTACACTATAGAAATGTGATGGATGTTGATCACTTTTTGAATTATCGTAATGGAAATTATATAGTGATGGAATCGCCTACTGATGAAGAAATTATTCAAGGGGTAATGAATACGCCTACCGATGATCATGATCCAGATGACAGCAGTATTTTTACCCAACATTTCTCCAAAAGAGGCATTTCAAGCAATAGTAACATTAAATAACTTCTTACCACAAAATGAAAAAAAATATATATATACCAATATGTGTAGGTTCCGAAGATCAAAAAATTCAGAGTTGTGATTTTCATAAAATCGACACAGTGGAAATAATAGGTTTTAAAATTTTATTTTCGGACATTTATATACATACATGAATATAGATAAGGATTCAATAATACCTTATTGATTTTCTCCTTCGTTTCTTTTCAATCCGTTACCACTAAGCCTTATGAGCTATGATCCACGATTTAGCAATTGTGTGTGTGGGCACGTCACGGATTCCGAGAGTACTTGAATGGAGGCTACAGAGATGGAGAAGACAACCCATTGTCGTCTTTCTTGGGTTCGGCCAAGCTTGATGAAAAGAGAAGTTTATTTTCTTTTTCTTTTTCTTCTCCTTGCCACACACTCTCTCTCTGTATTAGGGTTAGGTTATTTTGTTTCCTAATATTATATATGTATATATTATCAAGAGACTAGGGTTTTAGTGACCAAGTTAAGATAGGATTCTAAATCCTATATTAATCTTTTTGTTGTCATTAAAACATGAACCCTTGAACTCTTTAAAGTAAATACAAATAACTCTTTTTATTTTATTATTTATTTCCTTTGCTCTTGTCAAGGTTTGACCTACAACCTCCAATTAACAATTAATAATTCTTAATTATTAACTTGTCAATTAAATAATCATATTATTTAATTATATTTAATTAATCAATTAAATAATCATATCATTTAATTAATTCCCATAATAAATCTGATGAGGTCGTTTGTGCACATCAAAACTATATATATATATGTGATCTTTTTGGAAATAATGTTTTACCACTTTGGAATCCTTTTAGGATATAAAACGTAATAATGGTAAGTTAGATTCATTCCACAGGGAAATGAAGTAATAGTTAGGTTGATTAACTAATCTAAGATTGCGATAATATAAATCATGATAAATGGATAGTGGGTGGTTTAAAATACCACAAAACATACATAAAGTAAAAGTAACAAAAGTGATAGGTAAAATAGAATCTCAACAATCTAAGATAAGAAAAGCGGGTGAAATCAATTAAGAGATACGCTAAGGGATTAGTGAAGTTGCAAGTGGATTAAAAGTGCTTTTCAAACTATCATAAAGAATCAATCTCATATGGATTAACCTCAAAACAAGGTTTGGATTATTGTGGTTGGTATTCCCTACAATAATCCATCCTATTTAATGAATTCTTTAATCAAATAAGGTTGTCATTCCAAAGGTGATTATATAATAGATTATTCTAACAAGATTATGATTAATAGGTTGATATACAAATCAATCATATAGTGACAAGAATCTAAAGATATAATAAATAGAAAATACATAGAGATTCAATTAAAATATAGTCAAGCAACCCCAAGTCCAAGTGTTTCTAACACCAACCCCCTAGATTGGGTGTTTTAGCTACAAATAGGAAAAGAGAGTGATAAATGAGGAAATCACCCATAGGTCACCTTCTTTAATGCTCAATCCTTTCCCTCCTTAGATGCTCCTTTGTGTAAAAGTGAGATAAGTGTCAAATGGTGTGTGACTAAGGTAATATGGTGAAGAATATGGTGAGAGAGGAATGGTTTGGTGAGGTAGGATAGATTTGGTGTTGAGTGTTTGATGGAAAATGTAGTTCAATGTTAGAAATGGAGGAATTTGGAAGTGGGAGTTATGGAAGAAAAACTAGGTCTAAAAATGCTAAGTAAAAATGTGCTTTCTAAAACTCTGTATATTTTTTTTGTCTTCAAACTCAGAGAAGAGGGATATTTATATTGGTCTTGATTTGTGTGCTGAAAATCGATTAGAAAGCTGATGTGGTGGGAATGTTGCCATGGCGACCTCATGGCGACATTCTGTTACGCATTCTGAGATCCAATTGTCGCCACGAGCATCATCTTTTTCGCCCTTTGCAAATGGCGACATTGAGGAATTTGGGGGAAGGTCGCCATTTGCCATTGAATGTCGCCATGGCGACATGCAAATGGCGACCACACTTGATGCAATCTTCTTGGAGAAATTCGTTGGTCGCCATGGCGACCATTGCTTATTCTGAAATAATCCTTCATGTCGCCATGGCGACCATATGGTGACATGGGGGCGATATTAACACACTTCCCTATGTTAGGATTATGCTCAATAGCAAGAGTGTAATATTGTTTTTGACAATCTTTTCATATTAATAAAATGATTTCTGATTTAAACAAATCTTATAGCATTTAAAGATTGAATATTATAATTGTCAAAAGTAAATAATCATAAGCTCAAAAGACTATGAGAAAAGAAGAATTGTTCGTACATCTGGATATGTATGAGGTAGACACAATTCTTTAGTTAGTCTTGAATAATGTTCACAACTTAAGTTAAAGGTTAGGCACCTTTATCTTGTTAAAGTTGTAGAATTCTTTTACTAGCATTTGAGTGGGATCAAATGTGTTATGATGAGTCTAAAATCATCGGAGGGTTTTTGAGTAAAAGAATCTAGTGCACTGGGTGCATTGAACTGGATCACAATGAAATACTTTATCTAGAACCATCAATAGATAATAGTCTTTTCATTATTAGGACAATCAGAGAGTCTATCTTAATCCTGAGATAAATGATAGACTTATGGTTACAAGTGTTATCATTTGAGCTATCAATGAGTACGATTATATAGCATAGTCTATCCTCGATAGTTTGGTGGTATTCATTTGCTAATCGATAGAGGACTTCATTTATAGATATGGACACCGTGGCTCCATTTATTAAATGTGAGTAGAATATCATCTTATAGATGTTTTGAGGTTTTGGATATTAAATCTTAACGTTGAGTTTTCAATAGTGACTATTGAAAGATGACTTCTGGACAAGTCATAATATATAACCAAGTTCAAAGTGTGGTCATATGAGTAAATATGGTAACTTGGAGAGCTACAGGCGGTCTATGAACTCTTGGCGATTACTGATATTCTTCACGAGGATTCACTATCTCCTATAAGATTGTCTAGGGTATGAATGAGAATCATTTACTTATTCCCTCTTTATTTAAGAGTGCAATTTTAGTTCTTTAGTGGAATGAACTAAAATTAATAGATTGAATCTAAGTGAATCATTTGTTGATTGTGATTGGATTATATCTATTGGAGCTTAAATTTAGACAGGCCCGCCAAGATCCCCAATCCGCACGGACTTGCATGGATCACTTGATATATTCTACCGGACTATTTATGGGTCCATCTAGAATTGTATTAAGGCATGTGGGCTTATTTCTTTTAGTAAGAATGAGTCTAGTTCACATGTGGGCCTTTTATTAAGGTCCAATGGATTTAAATAAAATAGAAAAACAATATATATAGATATATTAATATATATGGCACATGGCCGAGATATATATATGATATTATATTGTTTTAATTTTATTATTTGATTAAATGGAAATTAATTAATTGATTGATTAATTATTTAATTGAAAATCAAAATCTTTTTATGACTAGAAAATATGTTTCTTAGTAGTATAATAAATATTAAAGACTTTATTTGGTAAGTAGATAAATAAGAGATTTATTTATCTAGTCAAATAAGGAAGTCTTTTATAGTCACAAAAACACTAAAGAGTTGGATTAGGGTTAGGATTCTAAGGTTGATAGGAATTTGGGTAAAGCACAAATCCTCTTAAAGTGAGGAATGAGGCCAACCCTAGGTTTCCTATCAAGAGAATTCGGTCACCCTTTAATATAGACAAGAGAATTCGTGCATGACTATATATAATATAGGCAATTGAATTCGTGTCCTATATAATATATATATATATATATATGCAAGTTTAATTCATGCAGATTACATATTATATATATGCAAAGTCGTGCAAATATATATAGTATATATAATTGCAAGAATGAATTAAGGTAGATTATATATTATATATGCATGTTAAAGGCGTGTGAATATATATAGACTATATAATTAAAAAGTTGGATTCGGTGCAATAATATATATTAGATTAGGCAAGTGGATTCTGCGACCTATATATATATATATATATATTGTGCAAAGAGAATTTGGTTAACCCTAGAGTTCTTGCTTGAGAGTTTTTTCTTTTGCTAGAGAAAAATAGAATCCAACTCTTAGACTAGTGTGATTTTCGACCAAGAGGAATAGAGAGAAAAGTTTGTTCTTATTTCGATAGTGCACTAGTTACTTTTACATCAAAAGGTTTTCTGCACAATTTTGAATAAGGTTCACGCGAGTTTCAATCTAAAGATTGTGAATTCAAAAGTGACCGGAACATTCTTTGTTGTCTCTTGGAACTTGTTGTGACTAACGAAAAAGAAAAAGTTTTGTTAATCCATCCTCAAGTACACAATTCAAAGAGAAGGGAGACCACGCTCCTAGGTGATTCACGTTCGTGATTGGATTGGAAGATCTTACGGATTACCATCGACGCAATGTCAATCGGATCACACGACAAATGTATGATATCTTTAGTATTATATGTTAATTAATTAGAGGGTTAAGGTTTAAATTATGGAAAAATTTTAAACTATACTAAAACCGTTTTTAGTCTCGCTTCTGCTGCGTGCAATCGTTCTTCCCTACACCCTGTCGCCATGGCAACCTTAAATCAAGCAAATGGCGAAATGCCCTGTTTCATTGCCTTTGTGCTCCAAATTCCTCATCTTCTTCACAAATGCCCTTGAGGCCTAATAAAACTTGAAACACTTGATTTAACAACATTAAATACGGGGAATCGCCGAGAATAAGCGCAAAGAATAGGAACTAAGGGTACAAAATCGTACCATATTTTGTCTGATTAAATACCCTTAAACCTATCTTTTGCTCGTCCTCGAGCAAAACAATCATCAATCAACCCCTAGATATTCATCAAGATATTTCACAATTCTTTTAAATAGGTTCAACTCATCCTAGCAAGGTTTTTACCAGCCATTAATTGATAAGCGAAACCAAATAATGAAGAGATTAGAATAATGATACACTAGTGAGGACTTATTCATGTAAGAAAATGTCAAGTAAAAATTAAAAGCATGCCACTTTTAGATATGATTGCACGCAGCGCAATCTTACATTCAAAAATGCCTAAGCTTCAAAGTAAAGGTACTATTCAGTTTAGAATGTAATTCGCCTTGATAGCTAGTCCTTACCGGATTCTCTCATTTCTTCTCTTAGATTCTTAAGCTTTCCTCAAAAGCACATATGCAATATGAGTCAATTTCATGAATATCAAATTGATTGCATATGATGTCATTTAAAATGCAATTTCTAAAAAATGAGGTCCCATGAATGGATTTGCAAATCATGAATTAGAAAGAACATGCGGAAACCACAATTCACAAAATGGACATCCCTGAAGATCGTGAAGGTTTTTCTTTGATTGTAACGGGGCTTGGGTGAATGGCGAGTCAAATAACGGGTCAAATAGATCACAAGAAACCTAATGATTATACTTCCGAAATACATTCTAATTACAAGTTCCACTTGCTTCACACATTCGTTTACGCCTTTGGCGCCCATTGCTTACAATATCACTTCAAATGCATATTTACTACTCAAACTTTTCTTGAGTAGCCTATTCAATTCTAAACCCTCTATCTAGGCCAATTGTGCCTAATTCATATTTTTCTTGGCTTTGCCTTTCTTTTCTTTTCTTTTCTTTTGCATATATCTTTTCATTTCAATCTTTTTCCTTTCTTTTCTTTTGCATTTTTCTTTTTCTTTTGCATTTCAATACTTTATACACAAAATTACATGCCTAGGTACATGTATCAACATTTTCACGTAAAAAGAGCTTACATTCATAACCTAAGCCTTAGCAAAAATCATTTTGGTTGAGGTTAGTCAACTATTTAGGCTATATGGTTAATTTAGATGTGGTTCACAAAATAAAAAGCTTAAGATGTATTTGGCTTCGAAAGGGCTTAGGAGCACACACATTTAGAGGGTATGGAAGTGTTTAGGTCAATTTATAGTTTTCTTCACATGCATTGCCTAAAGTCCTTTCTAAAGGTTTGTCTATGAGCAAATCAAAGCATCCACAAGCAGTCTACAGTATTCTATGATATGCAATTTTTGAGTGCAAATAAGACCTATAAATGCTTAAAATAGTGTTTGAGAGAGCGTGTTTAAAGAGTGATTTTTTCGACAACTCAAAATATACTTCTTTTAGGTCGTGTTTTGTGATCCTCTCGAGAATCTCCACTATTAATTCTTAGCCCTTCAAGCAACAATGATAATCCACTCTAACATTATGAGAAAAAGATGCACGCGCTTTGTTTAATGAAGTCCCAAATGGCATGACATTAATTTAAACCATACAATGACAAAGATGCACAATTCCTCACTACTCATGAAAATCATAATCTCAATAAGCAAAGTATGCTCAATATGGTATTGTAAGGTTCCCATTTGTTGATTGGCTCATTTCGTGGACAAACCACATGTTGGGGTACTTTGTAAGGGTAGCTTAGGTATTGGTTTCATTGTTTGAAGCGCTTTGAAGACCTCGTATTGATAAGCACCGAAGGTAAATTTCTATGTGCTTTCTTTTCTTTAAAGAGATTAGTTGCACACACTCACTTAACATACATTGCATGTGTGCATTCTCTTTACTTGTCACATTTCACACTTGCACTTATGTGTTATATTTTGTTGTGTGTATTTGTGTCTTGTTGTCTTGTAATTCATTTCCCGATAGTTTTCGGAAACGTCCACGAATGCACTAGAATGTGCTTGGTTTAGCGCGAGGACCGCCTACGGAGAATGCCCTTGGCTTCTCCTTGGTTTTCACCCTTGTTGGTGATCGGCGGTTATGATCGGCGGCCTGGCCGCCGAATGAAACCGCCATTTGCTTCCAGTAGTGTATGGAGCAATTCTACGGTTATGATCGGCGGTCTCGACCGCCGTTTGAAACCGCCGTTCAAGACCTGATTGATGTTATCTCTCGGCCTAATTCGGCAGTTGAAACGGCGGTCACGCATGAAACCGCCGTTTTCACACCTGATTGATTTTTCATCTCAGGTTTGATTCGGCGGTTGGATCGGCAGTCACGAAACCGCCGAATGAAACCGCCGTTGGTCCCCTGTTCCTCTCGGGCCAATTCGGCGGTTATGAATGGTGGCCTGGCCACCGATTGAAACCGCCGATCGGTGCGTTTCAGGGGCAAACTTGTCTTTTCACATGCTCTGTTTTTCATGCCTATAAATACATCACTTTCTCTTGTTCTGAGTGTGACTCTTTGATTATCAAGAACCCTACTTTCAAAAGAGAGATTTTTAAGAGAGAAAGCAATCAAGTTTGCTCACTAAACACTCAAACAAAAATCCATTTGCATCAAAGTTCATCTAGCATTCTCTAGCATATCTAGGATGCTTGCTTGCATGGGTCTTTGATCATCACACTTGCTTTGGTAAGTTTTTCACTATTATCATACATAATTAGTGTTTAATTTATTATGGCATCTCTTTTATTACTTGATTGTTCTTAGATTATAATCTAATATTCAAGATAGAGATTGTTGTGTTGATTTGATTGAGTGTTGTTTTTATGATAGATATCTAGGTTTCTCTAATCTATGATTATCTATGCTAATTGACATGTCATTTAGCTTTAATATCTAGGATTGTGTTTAATTGCATATTCATCATCTTAGATAAGCATATAGGGTTTCCCTTGCTCTATGTTGCATTTGAATATTCATATATTCACTTAGGGTGTTAATCTCTTTTTAGAGAATTAAGTCTTATGTTGTGACCGGGATTAGGTTGCTTAATTCGCAAGCAATCGGACTAGGTTCACTCATACCGGGATTAGGTAGGTGTGTGATTACTTCCGGGATTAGGTTGTAATCGGTTACACATTTAGTGGATTCGAGGTTCGAGTGTGGCTTACTTACTAGCCCGTGGTTTTTCCCGTGAGGGTTTCCACGTAAAAATCAAGTGTTATTTAATTTCCGCATTTTATACTTGATTTATTGCTTTATCTATTTAGGGGTAATTTCGTAATTTGGACTAATACGAAAAATTGGGTAAAAAGCTTAAAATCTATTCACCCCCCCTCTAAATAGTTTTATACACACCATGCTATAATTTGTTTCAATTGGTATCAGAGCGGGTTCCTAGACATACATAGGTGATCCTTGCTTATTTTGGTGTGTTTTGCATTTTGTGTGATTTTTGATCATTTATACATTTGCATTCATTTCATTCATTCATAAACACTATGAGTGGAAATGGTGGAAATGGTGGAAATGGTGGTGGCAACGAAGGTGCCTCAAGCACAAGGCCTCCACTTCTTACCGGATTGAACTATTCCCAATGGAAAGGGAAGATGGAATCCTACATATGCCAAATTCATGACCGTGCATGGATGGCGGTGGAAGACGGATATGATCTACCCAAGATGACTCCCGATGGTAGAGGAGAAGAAGTATTGAAGCCTAAGGCGCAATGGAACGCACAAGAGTTTGAGGCTTCAAAGTGGAATAGGAAGGCGATGCATGCCATCTTGTGTGCTATGGATGAAAATCAATATAAATTGATTCAAAATACTAGGATAGCTAAGGAGGCTTGGGACATCCTAGAGATTGCACATGAGGGAACCGAAGTGGTGAAGGACTCTAAGCTTCAAGTCCTCCAAACTCAATTCGAGATGCTTAAGATGGAGGAGAATGAGTGCTTCAACGACTTCGAGATCAAGTTGATGGATATAGTCAACCAAAGCCATCAACTTGGTGATCCATATTTGGATAGGAGAATCAAGCAAAAGATTATGAGATCTCTACCCGATAGGTTTGAATCGAAGGTGACGGCTTTAGAAGAAAATAGTGGTTATAAGGATATGAAGCCGAGTGAGGTGATTGAGAGACTTCTAGCTTATGAGTCTAGGAAAGGGCCTATCTCCACACCCACTAAAAAGCAAAAAGGAATTGCTTTAAAAACCTCCAAGGATGAAAATGAGGCAAAGAAGGTTGACTCGGATGAAGACCTTGCCTTGTTTGTAAAAATGTTCAACAAAGTTATGAAGTTTAGAAGAAAGGGCTTTGGATCAAAAAGTCAAGATTTGAAGAAAAAGGGCTCTTTCAAGAAGTTTGAACCTAGGCAAGAAAGGATCGAAAGGAAAGGGGTCCGATGTTTCGAGTGTGGTGGCATAGGTCACTTTGCCCTCGAATGTGCAAATCACAATGAGAGGAAAAAGGGAAAAGTGATGGCCGCCACTTGGAGTGGAAGTAGTGAAGACTCCATTGAGGGAGATGAGTCTTCAAGTGATGAAGAGCTCATGGCTAATCTCTTAGCTTTTGCCTCCTCCCATAAAAGCAAAAGTGCTAGTGAGAGAGAGGAAATGAGTCAAGAGGAAAATGACTCAAGTGAAGAAGAAAGTGATTCCTCGTCTAACTCCATCAGTAGTTTTGTGGAGAAAAAGGTGCTTGCTAAATGCCATGCCGAGTTTAATGATTTAGCAATCAAGAGCACAAGAAAGATCAAGATGTTGAGAGAAGAAAATCTTGAGCTTGCATCTCACAATGACCACTTAGGTGAACAAGTGGAAAAATTCAAGAAGATGAAAGATAAGCTAAGAGAGGAGTTAGTCTTATCTAGGAGGAATGAAGAAAGTCGAAAGAGGGAGCTTGAAGAAGTTAGAAATTCTATGACTAGGATGGATTCTAGCACCAAGAAGCTTGACCATATGCTTGGTGTTGGAAAGAGTCCATGTGACAAGAGGGGTCTTGGGTATGAAGATGACAAGAAGATCTCAACCTCTAACAAGACCGTGTTTGTCAAGGGTTTGAAGAACGAAGAAACTTCATTTGTGCAAATTCCTAGGAAGAAGTTAGAAGTAGGACAATGTTCAAATGCACAAGTGAAGATGGGGCCAAGAAGGCAAACTCAAGCTCAACCTCCTAGGGTCCCTCAAGCCAACATTCCTCCTCAAATGGCTCACAAAGGAAAGAGACCTATCTCAAGCTAGGAAGCAACTAAGACCGGGTCAACAACGAAGATGGATTGAACCCATACATCCACAAAGACAAGGACAAGGTATGATTCCTTATTTTACTCCTATATGTCACTTTTGTGGATTTGATGGTCATATTAGACCACATTGCTTTCGATATATAAAAATGTGCAAAACTAGAAGCATGATAGAGAAGAAAAAGAAAAGAGCCATGATGCATGTTCCTAGGAATGATAATATTATTATGCATGATCCTATGACATCTAGAGCCCATGTACCAAAGACCACTAAGAAAGCTAAGATTGTTTCTAGGTGGATTAGAAAGAATGAAAATGATTGCCATGTTGCTCAAATAGCCTTGAAGGCAAATTCTTCTAATTTTTGGTATTTAGATAGTGGGTGCTCTAGGCACATGACGGGAAACAAGAGTTTCTTCGAGACTCTTGTCATGGAGGAAGGAGGATATGTCACTTTTGGTGATGGATCCAAAAAGAAAGTTGTAGGGAAAGGAACCATTTCCGTTCCCGGATTACCCTCCTTATCCGATGCTTTATTTGTTGATGGCTTGAAAGCCAATTTAATAAGCATTTCACATCTAAGTGATGAAGGATATTCCGTCTTTTTTGGTAAAGATGATTGCTCGATCCTAAAGCCCGATGGACAAACCTTATTGAAAGGTATGAGATCTAGTGACAATTGCTATTGTCTTGAAGCTAGAATAGTCTCAAACAATGTGTCCATGGATGAGCAAATAGAGTTGTGGCATGAAAGACTTGGCCACATGAACTTTAGGGATTTAAGAACCCTTGGAAAGTTCGAGTGTGTGCGTGGCCTCCCTAAGCTTGGGAAGAAAGCCAATGGTATTTGTGGACCTTGCCAACAAGGAAAACAAACTAAAAGTATGCACAAAAAGGGCAAGTATCTCTCCACCAAGGAGCCCCTAGAGCTTCTCCACATGGATCTTATGGGTCCTATGCAAACCGAGAGATAGGTGGAAAGAGATACATTTTTGTTTATGTTGATGATTTCTCTAGATTTACATGGACATACTTTCTTAGAGAAAAATCCGAAACTTTTGATAAGTTTAAAATGCTTTGTACTAAAATACAAAATGAAATGAATTCTAACATTAAAAGCATTAAACGGATTAGAAGTGACCATGGTAGGGAATTTGAGAATGCCTCATTTGAAAGCTATTGCAATAGCTTAGGCATCTCCCATGAGTTCTCGGCTCCTAGGACACCTCAACAAAATGGAGTTGTTGAGAGGAAGAATAGGGTCCTTCAAGAGATGGCCCGTGTGATGTTGCTTAGCAACAATGTCCCTAGGAACCTATGGGCCGAAGCCGTCAATACGGCTTGCTATATAGGGAATCGTGTTTTCCAAAGGCCCGGTACTAGAAATACCTCCTATGAGTTATGGAAAGGCAAGAGGCCAAATGTTAGCTACTTCCACACTTTTGGAAGCAAATGCTACATCTTGAATGACCGTGATCAACTTGGCAAATTCGATGCTAAGAGTGATGAGGGTATTTTTATTGGCTATGCCTTGAATAGTAGAGCCTATAGAGTTTTCAATTTAAAAACTCTAAGTATTATGGAATCATCCAATGTCGTATTTGATGATACTAGACTCAAGTCAAATGATCATGAGGAGGAGGTTATTTTTAGTGATGTTTCTCCTTTGGAGAGGGTTGTGGTGACTCCCAATGTTGGGACATCTAATGAAAATGATGAAGTCACACAACCCACTACTAGAGTCCCTATCTTGGACTCTAATGAACCCGCTCCATGGGTTAGAATACTCCATAACAAAGAGGATGTTATTGGAGATGTAAATGAGGGTGTTAGGACTAGACGTCAACTTGCTAATCTTATTAGCTACATATGCTACACCTCTCAAATTGAACCTAAAAAGGTTGAAGAAGCCTTAAATGATGAATTTTGGGTTCTTGCCATGCAAGAAGAGCTAAACCAATTCGAAAGGAATGAGGTTTGGACTCTAGTTCCTAGGCCTAAGACCACTAATGTCATATGCACTAAATGGATATTTAGGAACAAATCCGATAAGGATGGCAACATAGTGCGGAACAAGGCTAGACTTGTAGCACAAGGGTACTCTCAAATTGAGGGTATCGACTTTGAGGAGACATTTGCTCCCGTTGCCCGTTTAGAGTCCATTAGGCTTCTCTTGTCGATTTCTTGTGTGCACAAGTTCAAATTGCACCAAATGGATGTCAAGAGTGCCTTCCTCAATGGCTTCTTGCAAGAGGAAGTGTTTGTTGAACAACCCAAGGGGTTTGTGGATGCACACCACCCCAACCATGTCTATCGCCTCAAGAAGGCACTATATGGGTTGAAACAAGCACCGAGGGCTTGGTATGAGCGCCTCACTCAATTTCTTGTTGACAATGACTACACAAGAGGTAGTGTTGACAAGACCTTGTTCATCAAGAGAAACAAATATGAGTTATTTATAGCTCAAATCTATGTTGATGACATTGTATTTGGCTCCACCAACAGCACCAAGGTTCAACAATTTGTTGATGTTATGTCTCATGAATTTGAGATGGGTCTTGTTGGTGAGCTTAGTTACTTCCTAGGTTTGCAAATTAGGCAATTAGATGATGGGATTTTCATAACCCAAGCCAAATATGCCAAAAACCTAGTGAAGAAGTTTGGTTTAGAGAATGCCAAACATTGTGATACACCCATGAGTACCACTTTGAAGCTAAGCAAGGATGCTAGTGGTAAAAGTGTGGAACAAACTCTATATCGGGGCATGATAGGTAGCTTGCTTTATTTGACCGCAAGTAGGCCCAATATTTCTTTTAGTGTGGGTGTGTGTGCTAGGTACCAAGCGGATCCCAAGGAGTCCCATCTCTCTTCCATAAAGAGAATCATTCGCTATGTGAATGGGACTTCCAACTATGGGATTTGGTACTCTTTTGACACTAATGCTAGTCTTGTAGGCTTTAGTGATGCGAATTGGGCAGGAAATTGTGATGATAGGAAGAGCATATCGGGTGGTTGCTTATTCCTAGGAAACAACTTGGTGTCTTGGTTTTGCAAGAAGCAAAACTCGATTTCCTTGTCCACAGCCGAGGCCGAATACATAGCCGCGGGGAGTGGATGCACACAACTCCTATGGATGAAGCAAATGCTAGTAGACTACGGATTCAACCAAGGTACTCTCACTCTCTTTTGTGATAACATGAGTGCTATTAATATTTCCAAGAATCCGGTACAACATTCTAGAACTAAGCATATTGACATCCGCCATCACTTCATTAGAGAGCTTATTGAAAATAAATGCATAGTACTTGAACATGTAGGTACTAATGATCAACTTGCGGACTTATTTACTAAACCCTTAGATGCTACTCGATTAAAAACTCTTAGTAGATCTATTGGGATATGTCTTGTGGAGTGATGTTTTATGATTGACCCCATATGGGGAACTCAAGCAAAGAGAGCTATTTTGCATCCTTGTCACTTGCAAAAAATTTGAAATAACTTATGCCTCTTCTTTTAATTGTTTGAGTAAGCTTGCTTGCACATATGTATATATGTTTTCAATTCAATAAGTGTGAACCTTGCTTGTTTACAATCCATGTCATATTTATGTTCAAACATGCATTTTTGGACTAGGAGATGTATGTAGGAAGTATGATTTGAATGACCTATGATTATCTCCATGACATGATGATTCTTAAATACATGCTAATGTCAAATGAAAAAGCATGAAATTCATATACCATGCTCACATGAAAAGCATGAATTGATGATTGCCTACTCCTAAAATGCAAAACCTTGTGTGAAAGCTTCTGAGACTCAAAATGAATAAAGGATCTTGTATCCGTTCAAAGGAATTTACATTCCAAATTTCTCTCTTTCTTTATTGGTTGAACATGGCTACTATCATACGAATATCTTATCCGGAAAAATAAAAAAGGGTGCAAAATTGCTCATGCCATGTTTCGCTTATAAAGTTGGATATAGTTGTTCTTAAATTGAAATCAATATATTCTATATCCTTGCTTTACTCATGACATTGGTGAAATTGGTTTGAATTCTTATTAGAAACCTTTGTCATTTGCTTTGCCAAATACCATTGTATTTTGGACTTGAATGCTACATGTCTTGTATGCAAAGCATGTTTGATTCACACATTTTCTTTCAAATAAATCTCCTTATTTCTCTTCAATTAATTGAGGTGCATAAAGTGACTTATATATATATATGCAAATATCTTGCATGCTTTTATCTCTCGTTGCTATGAGTGACCCGGTTGGGGACTACTCCTTTGCCTATATCATGACAAAAAGGGGGAGTAGGATATGGTAAGGGGAGTTGCAAAATAGAGGCAATTGTGCATAATGGGGAGAACATTCGTTGAGGGGGAGTAACCCGTTGAAGGGGAGCATTGCATACACATACATTTCATAATGTTGTGCCTAATCTTTTAAAATGCAAATGCTTGTTTTTGTTCTCACTTGATTCATCTCACTTTTTACTTGTATTAGAAATATTAGAAACTTTCTTTTCAGGGCTTGATTATTCTACAAGAGATTGAAGACTTGAAGTTTATTTTCTTATCTCTTTGTATTGTAGAAAATCTATATTATCCCGTTGTTTCTAGTTTAATGTGAGGAATCAATGTGAGTGGTGGTTTTGTCACGAAATAGCCAAAGGGGGAGATTGTAAGGTTCCCATTTGTTGATTGGCTCATTTCATGGACAAACCACATGTTGGGGTACTTTGTAAGGGTAGCATAGGTATTGGTTTCATTGTTCGAAGCCCTTTGAAGACCTTGTATTGATAAGCACCGAAGGTAAATTTCTATATGCTTTCTTTTCTTTAAAGAGATTAGTTGCACACACTCACTTAACATACATTGCATATGTGTGCATTCTCTTTACTTGTCACATTTCACACTTGCACTTATGTGTTATATTTTGTTGTGTGTATTTGTTTCTTGTTGTCTTGTAATTTGTTTCCCGATAGTTTTCAGAAACGTCCGCACATGCACTAGAATGTGCTTGGTTTAGCGCGAGGACCGCCTACGGAGAATGCCCTTAGCTTCTCCTTGGTTTTCACCCTTGTTGGTGATCGGCGATTATGATCGGCGGCCTGGCCGCCGAATGAAACCGCCATTTGCTTCCAGTAGTGTATGGAGCAATTCTGCGGTTATGATCGGCGGTCTCGACCGCCGTTCGAAACCGCCGTTCAAGACCTTATTGATGTTATCTCTCGGCCTAATTCGGCGGTTGAAACGGCGGTCACACATGAAACCGCCATTTTCACACCTGATTGATTTTTCATCTCAGGTTTGATTCGGCGGTTGGATCGGCGGTCACGAAACCGCCGTTGGTCCCCTGTTCCTCTTGGGCCAATTTGGCGGTTATGAACGGCGGCCTGGCTGCCGATTGAAACCGCCAATCGGTGCGTTTCAGGGGCAAACTTGTCTTTTCACATGCTCTGTTTTTCATGCCTATAAATACATCACTTTCTCTTGTTCTGAGTGTGACTCTTTGATTATCAAGAACCCTACTTTCAAAAGAGAGATTTTTAAGAGAGAAAGCAATCAAGTTTGCTCACTAAACACTCAAACAAAAATCCATTTGCATCAAAGTTCATCTAGCATTCTCTAGCATATCTAGGATGCTTGCTTGCATGGGTCTTTGATCATCACACTTGCTTTGGTAAGTTTTTCACTATTATCATACATAATTAGTGTTTAATTTATTATGGCATCTCTTTTATTACTTGATTGTTCTTAGATTATAATATAATATTCAAGATAGAGATTGTTGTGTTGTTTTTATGATAGATATCTAGGTTTCTCTAATCTATGATTATCTATGCTAATTGACATGTCATTTAGCTTTAATATCTAGGATTGTGTTTAATTGCATATTCATCATCTTAGATAAGCATATAGGGTTTCCCTTGCTCTATGTTGCATTTGAATATTCATATATTCACTTAGGGTGTTAATCTCTTTTTAGAGAATTAAGTCTTGTGTTGTGACCGGGATTAGGTTGCTTAATTCGCAAGCAATCGAACTAGGTTCACTCATACCGGGATTAGGTAGGTGTGTGATTACTTCCGGAATTAGGTTGTAATCGTTTACACATTTAGTGGATTCGAGGTTCAAGTGTGGCTTACTTACTAGCCCGTGGTTTTTCCTGTGAGGGTTTCCACGTAAAAATCAAGTGTTATTTAATTTCCGCATTTTATACTTGATTTATTGCTTTATCTATTTAGGGGTAATTTCGTAATTTGGACAAATACGAAAAATTGGGTAAAAAGCTTAAAATCTATTCACCCCCCTCTAGATAGTTTTATACACACCGTGCTATAATTTGTTTCAGGTATTATCGCAAAAAATTTGAAAAAATCGGCTCAAATTGTAAAACCAAGCATAGAGAGTAAAGTGGTGTTACACAAATGTACCCCAAAACTTAAATTAGACATTGTCCTCAATGTTCATGGGAGGTAGAATTTGTTTACATGGCGCAACCCACACATCCAAAGCAAAAATCCATATATCATAAGCAATATTCAATGAATGTCGATAAATCGGCATATTGCCCTCTCATCCTAATATGCACAATCATCCAATCAACAAAATTATGCAAGAAAGCACATACATCCTAAATCTTCTACTAGAATTTCAACGCACACACTTATTCTAATCAAAAGTGAAATAAGAAGCAGGAATGAGAAAATAACAAGAACGAAAGATAAGGAATAATAGTAATAAACATAAAGCAATGAAATATCCAACAAAACAAACTGAAAATAAACCAAAGTGCTAAACAATATCCAAGTAAGTAAATGATGCAAATGATGATAATAAAAAATAATGTCTAAAAGATGGTGGTGGTATCAATCTGACTCCTCAAAATCAACTCTTCTTTTTCCTCTCGGGTCCTTCCTCCTTTGTTCTTTTGTCGCAGCCGCTCTTCGGGCTTGCTCCTCTCTCCATCTCCTATGTGCAGGCCTCATCCACTAAAGGACCTCCTGTAGAATGAACTCCCTGATCGGTGAGTGAACGGGCTAAAACTTCCTCTAATTGGGCTACCTCTTCAGCGGCAGACCGTGCAGTCTGTAGGACAGAGTCTGGTGCCGTAACACTGGGTCCTGCTACTATGGCTGGAGAGGATGGAGTCTCTGTGACTAGCTCAGTAGTCCTCCTAGGTCTCCTAACATATGGAGTGAGTCTCAAATCCTGACGGAGCTCTGTGAAGCCCGTGATCACGGTCTCACTCAAATCTCTAACCAGACTCTCCAAAGTTGTATGTCTAGTAATGATGTCTGACTGCCTCTTCTCTAGGTTCTTTTGCCTAGCTTCCAAAGCCAAACCATCAGCATGTAGAATATCAAAGTTAGCGGTCTGAGTGCCCATAATGCGCTCTACACCATCTAAAATCTGAAGACCTATAGGCTGACTAGGATCATCAACAACAGCGGGGCCCTCAATATCCTCATCATCATCAAAGCGCTCCTTATTTGGAATCACTCTATCAAACTCTGCCTCGCCACTCGTGCCAGTCTCAGATCTGCGCACTCTCTTCTGCCTCCCAATGGTTTGTAACTGCCCACGCTTGATTAGCAAGCGACGCCATGTAGTTAAATCCATATCAGATACATGGGGTTTAAGCACATCCCCAGATAAATCCACACCTGCCAATCTGCATGCCTGTGTAATCAGGCATGGAAAAGGAAGAATATCTGACTCTAACTCATTTCGCCTAATCCTCTGAATTTCCATCTTCACTATAATTCCCACATCAATGGGTTGCCTCTCCATGATACAATGCAAAATCCGAGCTACCTCAAATGGAATTGTAGACCTGTGGGAAACCGGCCAAAGTGAGGAGTTAAGGAAGATATGCCAAAATGCGGGCTCAATCCTCAAGTTGGACTGTTTGAGAGCGTATCTTTTAGCCATCCAGATTGTCATAGGAATGATAGTCAAAGTGTTTGCGAAGTTTACCGAATTTTTCACATACAAGGGGTGTTATAGGTAAAAACTGTCATAAAGGACACGTCATCATAGTAAGAGGCCAACTAAGCAAAAAGAAAGAACAATTAACTTGAGGAGCAGAATCTCCAATGAAGTGACCTACTCAGCATCAACTAAAGTTGCCTCGACCATAACTAAGCGACTCAACTCGGGCAACAAAGCCCCGCTCGGGAATACTCGGCACTTAACAAGGAAGATAGAATATAAAACACCCTCTCTTCAAGCACAGAGATAGAATTCGCAACTGGCAACCCCAGAATAACTACGGTGAAGCTGACCAGAGTCCAAAAAGGAAACAAACAAACTCGTCACAGATAAAGATCAAAGAATCCTATCAAGACTTGGACTCAGCCAAATTAGAGAACGTGACAGAGACCAAAGAGGAAAATGAATCCTTTTAGGATTCGGCAGCCGCACAGAACTTGGGCACCATGACACCAAACCCTAAATGATACCTACAAACCCTAGTAGAAAATATGTATAAATACCCCGACAAGACACCAACAGAGAAAAGAGATGAGAATTGAAAAGAGAAATCTGAGTGTGTATTGTTACAATATTCATAGTGGATTTGACTGCATTGCTAAAGCAACGATCCGTGGATGTTTCTCCGATCTTAGGAGTTTTACCACGTATTCTTGCATTTTTTTCATTCATATTCTTTCTCACTAATATTTACAGGTTTTCTTTGAGATAAATTGTTAACTGATTAACCACGAAAAATCATCGTCAACAATTGGCGCTAGAAGAAGGGGGGCGGACCAGAATACTTGTGAAACGATGGCTGGCGAAGGAGATGACAGCGATTTCAAATACAGCCAAGGACCACCAGGTAACGAACTGGAGGACGATGCCACTCTCAACGCTGTAAATGTTACCTTAACAACCGCAGATCAATCGACTGCCATAGCAGGTATCCAGCGTTTCCCTCTAACCAATGAAGAAATCGTACAACGATTCCGGGCCTCTCTATAGCAACTCATATCTGATGCGGCAAGACAAGGAGTTGACATTTCCATCACGGAAGGTTTAACTTCACCCCATAATCTGCCCACTCCAAATCAGCAGACAGCCAAATTGCATTCTACAGTGGTGATTCCAACGTCTGATGCGCCTCCAAAGATGGGTTGAGATCCTACAGACAGGCCTGAGGCTTTATCCGAAAGACAAGCCCGTGGTAGCAGAGAGCATAGAGAAGAGGGTTATTCTGACAGAAGATATAACCCAGATCGAACGGGGCGAGATCGAGACCAACCCAAGAGGCGTACTCACCGAAGAGACCAGTCATCGTCTTCCGGTGAAAGCGAGCAATACCATCATCATAAACGCCAAAAGGGAACAGTTTGGTTACATGGCTTGAACCGAGAAATCAGGGAGCAAGAACAAGAAGAAAGAGGACAAAAGCTAACCATCAGTCAGAATTTTAATGCGATGGGTGAGCCAAAGGGAGACCGGGACATACTCATAAAGAGTCTGACCCGGGAAGTTCAGAACAATCGGCGACAGATGGATGCTCTGGTCAGACGGTATGGGCGTAATGAGTTGTCAAACGATGAATCTGGCAGCCCTTTCACCAATGAGGTTCTAAAGATGCCCTTCCCTGAAAGGTTCAGGATGCCACATGTAGAGCAATTCAAAAAAGATACCGATCTAAAAGAACACGTCCGGAGGTATAAGAGTGCCATGGCCCAATACGTCCACAATGACGCCCAGCTATGCTTGAACTTCCCACAAACGCTCGGGGATCTAGGTTCTCGGAGGTTCGGCAGATTACCAGCAGCGAGCATAGGCAGTTTCGGTGAGCTGAGCAGAGCTTTCTCAAGGCAATTCCTTGGGAACGTACACAGAAAGAAGTCAGTGGCACACTTGTCTCAGCTCAAGCAAGGGAAAGACGAGTCATTAAAGAAATAGTTGGGGAGGTTCGGTCAGGAAGTGTCAGAGATTGGGAGTGCGAACGATGAAGCCATCATTGCAGCATTCATCAATAACCTTCAGAACGGCCAGCTATATTTTGATTTGAGAAGAGCTTGCTTAACTAGTTATGCCGATA
Source organism: Acer yangbiense (assembly GCA_008009225.1). Taxonomy (NCBI): domain Eukaryota; kingdom Viridiplantae; phylum Streptophyta; class Magnoliopsida; order Sapindales; family Sapindaceae; genus Acer; species Acer yangbiense. The sequence goes on along the minus strand of CM017765.1, from coordinate 22,274,045 downwards.
TGATGGACATGGGGGGCTATGCCTTGGCCGTGGAGGAAAAAATTACGATAGGAGGTTACTTCGTGCATGTTGGCCGTACAGAAGGGCCTAAGGCAAAAGATCAAGCCAAGATGCAAGATACAAAAGGTGATAAGCCAAAGAATAAAACGCGGGATGGTCGGGATGGCCGTCGGGCTTATGACCCAAAAATCGATCAACCGCGCCAGAAATTCCAGGGTAAATACACAAATTACACCCCGTTGAAGAAAGATCAAGAGGAGGTGTTGGCAATCCTGAAAGAGAAGAATATGTCCAAAGAACCACCAAAATAGTCGCCTTATGCTCGGAGGGATACCATGAAGTATTGTAGATTTCATAAAGAAAATGGGCATGAAACCTCCAAGTGCTTCCAGCTCAGAGACCACATCGAAACCCTCATCAGAGAAAGGCACTTAAAAGACATAGTCCTGAAGAAGGCCGACAAAACAGATGGACAGAAGGATAGCCGACAGGATGGACGAGGGAGAAAGCTAAGTCCAAAGAAAACTGAAGATGAGGGAGCAATCAACACCATTTTTGGTGGGCTATCAACTGGAAAAAGCAATAGGGAGAGAACTCAAGAAATCCGGGAAGCCATGGAAGCTTAAAGAGACCTTAATGTTAATTCCATTGAACCCGACCCAAAAAGGGTGATGGAAGGATACGACCCAATCATATTCACAGAGGCTGACTCACATGGAATAGATGTAAAGCCGAACGACGCACTAGTCATTAGTGCTCAGATTGGTCATAGGGAGGTCCATCAAATTTTAATCGACAATGGAAGCTCAGCAGATATCCTGAGCACAGAAGTGTATGATCAGTTGAGGCTTGATAGGAAGGACTTGCAGCCCTTTCATACCCCACTCCGAGGGTTCGGCGGAGTAGAGGTATGGTCGCTGGGCACGGTGAAACTACCAGTAAAAATCGGGAAGGCCCCTTGTCAGAAGACAGTGCTGCTTGACTTTGTAGTTGTGGACATAGAAAATTGGCCGTATAATGCCTTACTGGGATGACCGTTCCTGAATAAAACCAAGGCGGTAACAGCTACGTATGCCCTCATGATGAAATTTCTAACAGAGTATGGAGTATGAGTGGTCAAGAGATCACAAGAAATGGCATAAAGGGTGAACCTTTCGGTTTACAAGGATAGGGAAGTACACGAAGTGTGCACATTATCAGCCGAGCAAGCCCTAGTGGGTCTGAGTACGAAGAAATACCGAAGGAATTCGAACTGGACCCCAGAGAAGAACCTGAAACTATGAAAGATGAACCAACATAAGAGATAATGTTAGACCCAGAAGAGCCAAGCAGAACAGTCAAGATTGGAGCGAACCTAGGCGAACACATCAAAACCAAACTTACCACGCTCTTGAGAGATTACAGGGATGTATTCGCACGGAGTCATGAAGACATTCCCGGGATAGACACGAAAGTAATCTCGCATTATCTTTCCATCAATCCAGAGTTCCGGCCAGTGGTACAAAAGAGGCGACTATTCAACCCAGAGAGAAGCATAGCCATTAAGAAGGAAGTACAGAAGTTGCTCTCTGTAGGATCGATAAGGGAGGTCAAGTACCCAGAGTGGGTGGCTAATGTAGTATTGGTTAAAAAGAAGAACAATCAATTGAGAATGTGTGTGGACTTCACGGATCTAAACAAGGCATGCCTAAAAGATAGTTTCCCTTTGCTAAGGATTGATCAGTTGGTGGATGCTACAGCGGGACACGAGTTATTGAGCTTCATGGATGCATACTCAGGATACAATCAGATCCGGATGAACAAAAAACAGCTTTCACCACAGATCAAGGATTATATTGCTACAAGGTGATGTCGTTCGGACTAAAGAATGCTGGGGCAACGTACCAAAGGTTAGTGAATAGAATTTTTGCTCGGCAAATTGGGAGGAACATGGAGGTCTATGTGGACGACATGTTGACCAAGAGCGTCTCGACAGAAGAACACTAAGAAGATTTGAAGGAAACCTTCGATATCTTGAGATGGTATAAGATGAAGCTCAACCCGAACAAGTGTGTATTCGGGGTACCATCAGGAAGGTTTTTGGGTTTTCAGGTACATCAAAGAGGAATTGAGGTAAACCCTGAAAAGATTAAAGCATTGGAAGAAATGGCTTCACCAAAGACACTGAAGGATGTACAAAGGCTGACAGGATGTCTCGCGTCGCTTAACAGGTTCATCGCAAAGTCAACAGACAAGTGCGCCCCATTCTTTAAAGCAATAAAAAAGGGAAAATGACTCGAATGGAGCAAGGAGTGTGAAACAGCCTTTCAGAAGTTAAAAGAGTATTTGGGGCGAGCCCCCATGCTCTCAAAACCAGTGGTCGGAGAAACCTTATGCCTATACCTCTCGGTCATAGAAGTGGTGAAAAGTTCAGTATTGATCCGATTGGAAGAAGGAATACAAAGACCGGTGTATTACATAAGCAAGGCGTTGCTACCAGCAGAAACCAGGTATTCGCCAGCTGAGAAAATAGCACTCGCCCTGATCACAGCAGCCAGGAAATTAAGGCCTTATTTTCAAGCGCATGCAATAGAGGTATATACCGACTGCCCGCTGAAACTCATCTTACAAAAGCCGGAACTGTCAGGAAGGCTGACCTAGTAGGCGGTGGAGCTAAGCGAATTCGACATCCCAAAAGCAGCAATCAAGGGGCAAGCAGTGTCAGATTTTATCGTGGAATTCATAGAGCCAAACGCCGAGGTAAGAAGAATGACGGAAGGCGAACATGCAAATAAATTCCAATGGAAGTTGCATATAGATGGATCATCAAACACCCATGGCAGTGGGGCAGGAATAGTCATAACAACTCCAGAAGGCGATGCTGTGGAATGTGCCATGAGGTTTGATTTCAAAGCAACCAACAATCAAGTAGAGTATGAAGCTTGATTGGCTGGCTTGAGGGTCTGTATAGCATTGGGAACGGATGAATTGGAAATCTTCAATAAATTCACAGGTTGTGGTTAACCAGGTACTAGACGAGTACCAGGCGAGAGATGAGCATATGATTACTTACTTGGACATTGCAAAAAGGCTGCTCAGAAGATTCAAGAAGTACAAAATTTCTCAGATCCTTAGGGAAGAGAACGAAAAAGTAGATGCCTTATCCAAGTTAGCCTTAACCACCACTTGTATCAAGTCCAAAGCAATACCGGTGGCACACTTGACAAAATCGAGTACGATAGAATCCACAGAAATCATGGTAGCAGAGATCCGACCAAGCCCGGACGACTGGACAATACAACTCAGGAGATACTTGGAGGAAAACATATTACCGAAATATGCCATGGAAGCTAAGCGCATCAAATATAGGTCAACCCGGTACACGATTCTGAGAGGTGAGTTATACAAAAGAGGGTTTTTGAAAGTACTACAAAGGTAAACAAAATCCTAAAAGACGTTCATAGTGAAGTATACGGGAACCATACCGGTAGTAAGAGCCTAGCGCATAAAGTACTCAGGCAGGGATTTTACTGGCGGACCTTGTTTGCAGAGGCACAGCGATTCGCGAAAAGCTGTGAGACTTGCCAAAAAATAGCAAATGACATTCGGCAACCCTCAGAATTACTCCGAAACTTAACCTCACCTTGGCCTTTTGCCATGTGGGGCCTCGACCTAATAGGACCAATGCCCACAGGAAGTAAGGGAGGAGCGAAGCATGCCATTATGGCGGTGGACTACTTTACCAAATGGGCAGAAATGGAAGCACTCGTGCATATCACCGAGGCAAACACCACCAACTTTGTCAAGAAGAACATAATATACAGGTTCGAGATCCCGAGTACCATCATAATAGACAATGGAACACAATTTGACAACGCCAAATTTAGGGAGATGTGCGAGGAGTTCAGAATCGCAAACTATTATGCATCGCCTACCCATCCTCAAACCAATGGCCAAACTGAGGTAGTGAACAAAGTGATCAAGCACACGTTGAAAGCAAAATTGGAAGCGAGGAAGGGCAACTGGGTAGACAAGCTGCCCGAGGTGCTATGGGCATACTGAACAACTATGACGTCATCCACAGGGGAGACCCCTTTCGCACTGGCATTTGGAACAGAAGCCGTCATTCCCACAGAAACAACTTTCACCTTCCCCAGGGTTCAGTTGTACAATCCTGAGCACAATGCCAATATGCTGCTACAGAATTTAGATGAACTGGAAGAAGTCAGAGACAGAGCACAAGTAAGAAACGCAGCATACCAGCAAAGAGCTGCAAGGTATTACAACTCTCACGTCCGCGTGTGTAGATTCCAGATTGGGGATTTGGTATTAAGAAGAGTATCCCCGAACACCAAGGACAAGTTAGCAGGATCCTTCACCGACAAATGGGAAGGACCATACATCATTAGAGGAATCGCAAGACATGAAGCTTACATGATAGCCCGACCAGAGGGTAGCTTAGTACCTCGGCCATGCAACGCTCAATACCTGAAGATATTTTATCCCTAATCCCTTTTAGTTTAAATGCTCTAAATATTTCAAGTTTTTACAGTTTTATATTTTTGTCTCAGATTTTAACTTTTGGATATTCAAAAAATCTAATAAATGAATATTTGCTGAAAGACATGATCAATCCAGTTACGCAAAAACCAAAGATTCACTAGCAGATACCTCTCCTAAGAATAGGGTGGTCAGCCATAAAGAATCCGAAAGCATTAAAAAAAAAACTTGGGCACCATGAAACCGCGAAAGAGCGGGTAAATAGTGCCCAAAGGGGCAGAAAAGCTAAAATAGCATGCCCGCCTAGTTAGGATGACATAAACACGTCACCTAGCAAAAAGGCCAGCCCGAGGCACCAGGAAACTGGAAAACTGCTCGGGGCGCTGCCAGAAAGGCTGGTGAGATGCGCAGCTGTGTTGGCTGGTATAAACTACCCCAACTATTCGGCAAACCCCTGCCCAGACAAAACCAGGAGACGTCCTTGGTAACTTGTGTAGGGACTCAAGTGTATGGTCGTGGTGAGCCTCGACGTAACACCAGGGTAAAGAGAAATAGGCCTAAGTGCCAGTTCATAAGATACTCGGTAGAATTAATTATCCCTTTTGCCAGTTAATAAGATACTCGGCCAAGGATACAAATTAATCAACAAGGCATCCAAGCCTGCCAGCTCGGTTAAAGCACATGCTGCCAGTTGAAAATCGTAAGGTTCATATTCCTACTCATCTCCATTTATAACGTTTATTATTGCTATGCAGGGAGAATATCTTAAATTAAAAATCGAATGAGCAAGCAAAGCAAAAATATATGAAGAATAAACGGATGAACAAAGCTGGTCAAAATTGACCAGAAGATCGAAGTCCGTTACAAAAAATAAAAGTAACAGAGATCAAGAGGACGGCGCTGAGGGTTGTGTTGGGGGTTGTGAGCTGCTCCTGTCGAGGCTCAGATCAGGTTCCATTACGTACTCGCTCAGGAGGCTATCGTCAGAAGGCCACACGATCACATCTTCTTCATCATCCATCCAGGCGCTATAATCACTCCAAGGAACGGGCCCAATGTCAGGAACCTCACCGTCGATCCCCGCTTTCTGACAAGCATGAAAAGTAGAGAAGGCATCGGCAGTTGGAACCTCCAGATGCATAGGATGTGGCACCTTACCATTACTTCAGCAATACGCTCACCACTCTTTCATCTGAATCTAAAGAGACTCCAGAGACATATCCACATGTGTTTTAATCGAAAGGCTCCAGTTCGCCCTGGCCCGGTCAGTCGCCCTATTTTTCATTTTGAAAAACTCTCCAGCCGAGACCATCCCCCGCTGGAACTATCTGAGAAGCAAGGCTGTTAGGATTATGCTCAATAGCAAGAGTGTAATGTTGTAATTAACAATCTTTTTCATATTAATAAAGTAATTTCTGGTTTAACAAATCTTATAGCATTTATAGTTTAATATTATAATTGTCAAAGTAAATAATCATAAGGTCTAAAGACTATGAGAAAAGAAGAATTGTTCGTACATCTGGATATGTATGTGGTAGACACAATTCTTTAGTTAGTCTTGAATATTGTTCACAACTTAAGTTGAAGGTTGGGCACCTTTATCTTGTTAAAGTTGTAGAATTCTTTTGCTAGCATTTGAGTGGGATCAAATGAGATATGATGAGTCTAAAATCATCGGAGTGTCTTCGAGCAAAAGAATCTAGTGCACTGGGTGCATTGAACTGGATCACAATGAAATACTTTATCTATAACCGTCAGTAGATAAAAGTCTTTTCATTATCAGGACAATCGGAGAGTCTATCTTAATCCTGAGATAAATGATGGACTTATGGTTGCAAGTGATATCATTTGAGTTATCAATGAGTACGATTATATCGCATAGTCTATCCTCGATAGTTTGGTGATATTCATTTGTTAATCGATAGAGGACTTCATTTATAGATATGGACATCGTGGCTCCATTTATTAAATGAGAGTATAATATCATCATATGGATGTTTTGAGGTAATTGGATATTAAATCTCAACGTTGAGTTTTCGATAGTGTCTATTGAAAACATGGCTTCTGGACAAGTCAAAATATCCAAGTTCAAAACGTGGTCATATGAGTAAATATGGTAACTTGGAGAGTTATAGGCGGTCTATGAACTCTTGGCGATTACTGATATTAATCACGAGGATACACTATCTCTAACTTGATTGTCTAGGGTATGAATGAGGAACATCTTCCTTTTCTATCTTTATTTAAGAGTTCAATTTTAGCTCTTTAGTGGAATGAGTTAAAATTAATGGATCGGACCTAAGTGAATCATTTGTTGATTGTGATTAGGTTATGTCTATTGAAGCTGAAATTTAGATAGCCCGCCAAGATCCCCAATCCACACGGACTTGCATGGATCACTTGATATATTCTACCGGACCAATTTATGGGTCCATTTAGAATTGCATTTAATATATTAAGAATATAATTTGCACATTATTTATTTAATGGGCTGCACAATTGTATTAATATATTAATGAAAGACATGTGGGCTTGTTTCTTTTAGTAAGAATGGATCTGGTTCACATGTGGGCTTTTTATTTAAAGTCCAATGGATTAAATGAAATAAGAAAATAATATATGGCCCATTTGTTTTAAGTGGGGCGGCAAAGGTGAATAAATTAACCTAATATATTATTTTGTTTCATTGTTTAATTAAATAAGAATTAATTAATTTATTAATTAATTGTTTAATTAAGAAACAAATCTTTTCTGATTAGGAAATATGATTCCTAAAGTTATACTATTGGAAGTAGTATACTAAAATTGAAAGACTTGTTTGATAAGAAAATAATTAATTAATTTTATTTATTTAATCAAATAAGAAGTCTTTTTATTTAGTCAAATAATAGAATTAAATATCTATGAGTTGGATTAGGGTTTGAAGTCTTAAACTATATGGAAATTAGGGTGCAACACAAACCCTTTTTTGGCTTGTGATTTGCGGCAACCCTAGTCCCTTTTAGAGAAGGATTTTCGGCAACCCTAAAAGAAAAGATGAAGCAAATTTCGGCCACCTATATATTCACACTTATAGAATTCGGCCACATGGTTGTTCATTGATACAATTTTCTTCTTCTTCTCAATTCATAGAAAGGTTTTTATTCTACTAAAACATAAAAGAGTGAATAGATTATTCTTTGATGGTACACTAATTGCTTGTTCATCAATAAACTTGTGTGTACAACATCGATTAAGGTTCACGCGAGTTTCGATCATAAGATTGAGAACTCAAAAGTGACCGGAATAATCTTAGTCTTCTTTTGATTGTTTTTGTGACTAACAAAGAAAAAGAAAAGTTTGTTTGTCCATTCTCAGGTTTGCAATTCAAAGAAAAGGGAGACCACGCTCCTAGGTGATCCACGTTCGTGCTAGGATTGAAGATCTTGCGGATTACCATCGACGTAAGTCAATCGGATCACGCGACAAAAGGTATTCTTCTTTTGTTAGATAATATATATGTTTAATTGATTAAATGGTTTAAGGTTCATAAAAAGGAAAATTTTTAAATGTTACTAAATCTATTTTTAGTCTCGCTTCCGCTGCGTGTACTACGGTATTTTTCCCTACAAATGCATCATAGGCCGAAGATCTTTTAAAACGATCAACACCCTGTATCTCCAATTCTAGCCTAGCCTCTTTTGATAGGGATCTGATTGTCAAGGCCTGACGCTCAAAGTCTTCGATTCGGTGCTTATAAGATGATTTAACATCTTCAGCGTTCTGCTCGGCCTGGAGCAAAGCATCCTGAGTAGATGATAACTGGTCTTTCAAAATCTTGATCTCCTCAGCAGCAAAGGAAGCCCTCTGCTCGGCCTCCATTTGATGTGACAAACACTGATCCAGGAGCACCTGGTTTGACCTGACTCCCTCCTGACAAGCTGACTCAACCCGAGCGCAGCGATCTTCACTCTCCTTCAGTTGGGCCTCTAGTCGCCTTATTCTATCTGTAAGGATTCTCATATGTTGGTTGGTTTATTTCGTTGACAAACCACTTGTTGAGGTTGATTGTGTAAGGGTAGTTTAGATGATTGATCTTCAAGCTCGAAGGCCCTTCCAAGACCTTAAGAGACAAGCACGCCAAAGGTATAATCTCTAGTGCTTAGTTTTTCTTTGAAGAGATTTAGTTAGCACACACACACTTAGCATACTTGTACTTGTGTGTATTCTCTTCACATGACACATTTCACTCTTGCACTTTGTTTGATGTATCTTGTTGTGTTTGTGTGTTGTGTAATCCGTTTCCCGAATATGTTCGAAAACGTCCGCGCTTGCATGAATGTGTGCTTGGTTTTGCGTGAAGACTGCTTAAGGGGAATGCTCTTGGCTTCTCCTTTAGATTCACCATTACTGGTGAATCGGCGGTTTGATCGGTGGCCTGGCCGCCGAATTGAAACCGTCATTTCAGTCCAGAAAGGTCTGGAGTGATTCTGCGGTTACGATCGGTGGCCTCCGATCGCCGTTCGAAACGGCCAATCATACCTGATTGATTTTATTTCTCGGGTTTGATTCTGCGATTTAATCGGCGGTTAGGAAACCGCCGAATGAAATCGCTGTTGATGCTCTATTTTTCACGAGCTTAATTTGGCGGTTATAATCGGCGGCCTCACAAGCTCAATTCGGCGGTTATAATCGACGGCCTGGCCGCCGATTGAAACTGCCGATCGGTGCGTTTCAAGGGCAAACTTGTATTTTCACATGCTCTATTTTTTATGCCTATAAATATATCTCTTTCTCTTGTTTTGAACAATGACTCTTTGATTATCAAGAACCCTATATTTTAAAGAGAGATTTTGAGAGAAAAAGCAACCAAGTTTGCTCATTTAAACACTCAAATACATTCCTTTGTGCATCAAAGTTCATCTTGCATTCATCCATGAATGGGTTTGCATCATCACAACTTGCTTGGTAAGATTTTGATTAAGTTCATCTCATTTTAGTATTTTTACTATCAATCTATTCTCTTTTAATTTACTTGTATGTTTTTGATCATATGATGAATACAAGAATAGAGAATTAATTGTGATGAATTGATTGAGTGTTGTATTGTGATAGCTAATTAGGTTTTTGATTAATCTTGATTAGTTAAGCTATTTGACATGTCATTTAGCTATTGATATTTAGGGTTGATTTAATTGATTACATCATCATCCTAGATAAGCATCTAAGGTTCCCTAGCATTGTTTGTTATTTGAATATTTATACATATTTACATAGGTTGTATAATCTTTTCATTGAGAATTAAGTCTTGAGGCTAAGATTGCTTATGCCTCAAGCAATTGGACTAGAGCCACTTTTAAAGGTCCGAGTGGTAGAAGTGGGGGGTTATTGACCAGAGTGTTAGACGAGGTCTACATAGGTTGTAAACTCCATTTCAATTAATGGATTTCGAGGTTCGAGTGTGGCGCACTAAACAGCCCGTGGTTTTTCCCAATGGTTGGGTTTCCACGTATACATCAAGTGTTCTTTAAATTCCGCACTATATTACACTTGCTTGTATTTTTGACTAGTAGGGGCATTTTCGTAATATTGACTTGCATGCGAAAATTGGGTAATAAAGCTTAAAATCTATTCACCCCCCCTCTAGATATATTTATCATACACACCGAACGTTTATTCGTTCCTTTCAATTGGTATCATAGTGGGTTCCTAGATATACTTAGGAGATCCAAGCTCATTTTTGGTGTGTTTTGCATTTGTGTGATTTTTGCTCATTCATACATTTTGCATTCATTTGAATTCATTCATTATATACAATGAGTGGATACGGTGGCAACCATGAGGGTGCGTCAAGTACACGACCTTCTCTCCTCACCGGTGTGAATTATGCCTCATGGAAAGGCAAGATGGAAGCATATTTGTGTCAAATCCATGATAGGGCATGAATGGCAATTGAAGATGGGTATATGGCTCCAAAGATGACTCTCACGAGTGGTAAAGAAGAAGTACTCAAGCCTAAGGCTCAGTGGTCCACTGAAGAGTTTGAGACTTCAAAATGGAATAGGAAGGCTTGGCACGCTCTTCTATGTGCAGTGGATGAAAATCAGTACAAACTGATTCAGAACACTAGGATAGCCAAGGAGGCATGGGATATTCTAGAGGTTGCACATGAAGGAACCGATGTTGTCAAGGATTCCAAGCTTCAAGTCCTTCAAACGCAATTTGAGTTGCTCAAGATGGAGGAGGACGAATGCTTCAATGACTTTGAAGTCAAGTTGATGGATATTGTCAATCAAAGCCATTAACTCGGTGATCCTTATACGGATAGGAGAGTCAAGCAAAAAATTATGAGGTCTCTCCCCGCTAGGTTTGAAGCAAAGGTGACTGCTTTAGAATAAAACAGTGGATATAAGGATATGAAGCTGAGTGAGGTAATTGGAAGACTCCTTGCCTATGAATCTAGGAAGGCTCCTAGTATTTCACCTCCTAAAAAGCAAAAGGGATTGCTTTGAAAGCTTCCAAGGTTGAGAAGGAGGAAAAAGGTGACTCGGACGAAGACATGGCTTTGATGCTTAGAAAATTCAAGAAATTTTTCAAGTTCGAGAAGAAAGGATTTGGATCCAAAGGCCAAGACTTGAAAAAAAAGGCTCCCTTCAAGAGTTTTAAGCCTAGTCAAGAGAAGAGTGAAAAGAAAGGGGTCCAATGCTATGAGTGTGGCGGTATAGGACACATCTCACCTGATTGTGGGAATTTGAAGAACAAGATGGCAAAAGTGATGGCCGCCACTTGGAGTGAAAGTGATGACTCCGGAAAGGGAGACAAGTCATCAAGTGATGATGAGCTTACCATCGACTACACGGCATTTAGGGCCACTTGTGTAGAAGATAAAGTTGTTGGTAAGAAAGCCTTGACAAGTGATCTCATAGAAGAAAAAGATGAAGAAGTAGCTCTAGAGGTGATAGGTGTAGCTACTCATTGGGACATGGCTCTCATTAACTCAAGAGACCAAGGTGAAGGTTTTAATGAGGAAAATGACTCCATAAGTGAGAAGGGGAGTGAATGAGATAACTCAAGTGAAGATGACTCCTCATCTAACTCTACAAATGGAAGTGTAGAGAAAATGGATGTTCATGACTTTATAGTCAAGTGTGAAAGTTCATTGAAGAAGAACAATAGAAAGTTGAAGATTTTAGAGGATGAAAATCTAGAGCTTTTAACACACAATGACCACTTGAGTAAGCAAGTGGAAACATCTAAGATGATTGAAAACAAGCTAAGAGATGAGCTAGCTATGTCTAAGAGGAATGAAGAAAGGTTGAAGAGAGAGCTTGATGAAGCTAAAAAGTCATTGACTAGGATGACTACAAGCACCAAGAAGCTTGACCACATTCTTGGTAGTGGAAAGAACCCTTGTGACAAGAGAGGTATTGGGTATGAAGAAAGCAAGGAGATTACTACTCCAACCAAGACCGTCTTTGTCAAGAGTTTGGGCAAGATAGAAGCCTCGCCGGTGCACACTCCTAGGAAGAAAATTGATCTAGGACAATGTTTAAGAAGTGCATAAGTGAAGGAAGCTCCAAAGAGACAACCTCAAGCTCAAAAAGTTCCTCAACCTAACTTCCCTCAAGCTCAAATTCATCAAGGGAAGAGGCTAATCATGCAAAATGAACCAAGGAAGTAAGCTAGACCGGTTCAACAACAGAGAAGGTTTGAACCCACTCAACCACAAAGACATGGGAAGGCTCCTATGCATGCACAAGGACATGGTATGATTTCTAAATTCATCCCTACATGTCACTTTTGTGGTATTGATGGTCACATTAGACCAAATTGCTTTCATTTTATTAAATTATGTAGATTCAAAAGCATGATTGAAAAGAGAATGACAAGAGCTAGAATGCATGTTAATAGGAAGGAAAAAATTCATATTCATGATCCTATAATTTCTAGAACTCTTGAACCTTTAACCACTAGGAAGAAAAATGTCATATCTATGTGGATAAGAAAAAATGAACCCGCTTGCTACGAGACTAACAAGTCTCAAATAGGTTCAACCAAGTCAAATGGACTTGGGAGGTCTATAGGACCTCATGATCTTCATTGATGAAGGATGGTGATTGATACAATATGGGGAACTCAAGCAAAGAGAGCTTATGCATACTTGTTGCATGCAAATATTTGAAAAATCTTATGCTTCTTTGTTGATTGCTTGAGTAAGTTTGGTTGCACATTTGTATATATGTTTTCAATTCAATAAGTGTGAACCATGCTTGTTTACAATCCATGTCATATTTATGTTCAAACATGCATTTTTGGACTAGGAGATTTACATAGGAAGTATGATTTGAATGACCTATAGTTATCTCCATGACATGATGATTCTTATTGACATGCTTAAAAATTGAAAAGCATGAGTTTTTATAACATGCTAATGAATATTGAAAAGCATGAAATTCATAAGACATGCTCAAATGAAAAAGCATGAATTGATGATTGCATTTTCTAAAATGCAAATCTTGTGTGAAAAAGCTTATGAGACTCAATGAATAAAGAATCTTGTATCCGTTCAAAGGATTTTTAAATCCAAATGTCTCTCCTTCTTTATTTGTTGAACATGTCTACTATCATACGGGTTTCATTCCCGGAAAAATCAAATAGAGTGCAAAGTTGCTCATGACATGTTTGGCTTATAAAGATGGATATAGTTGCTCATAAATTAAAATCAATGAAAACTCTATATCCTTGCTTCTCTCATGACATTGGTGAAATTGGTTTGAATTCTTATTAGAAACCTTTGTCATTTGCTTTGCCAAATACCATTGTATTTTGGACTTGAATGCTACATGTCTTGTATGCAAAGCATGTTTTGTTTCACACATTTATTTTAAATAAATCTCCTTGTTTCTCTCCAATTGATTGAGTTGTGAAAGTTCTTAAAATACTCGAGGCGTGTTCAATATAAAGCTAGAGGGGGGGGGGGGGGGAATAGATTTTAGCTATTATTACCCAATTTTCGCATGCAAGTCAATTTTACGAAAATGCCCCTACTAGTCAAAAATACATACAAGTGTAATATAGTGCGGAATTTAAATAACACTTGATGTATACGTGGAAACCCAACCACTGGGAAAAACCACGGGCTGTATAGTGCGCCACACTCGGAACTCGAAATCACTAATTGAAATGAAGTTTACAACCTATGTAGACCTCGTCTAACATTCCGGTCTGTAACCCCTCACTTCTACCCAGCGGGCCTTTATTAGCAACCCTATTCCAATTTGCTTGAGGCCTAAGCACTCTTAGCCTCAAGACTTACTTCTCTATGAAGAGAAACAACCTATGTGAATATATATATGAATATTCAAATAACAAACAAGGCTAGGTAACCTTAGATACTTATCTAGGATGATGATATAATCAATTTAATCAACCCTAGATATCAATTGCTAAATGACATGTCAAATAGCTTAGCTAATCAAGATTAATTAAAAACCTAATTAGCTATCACAAACAACACTCAATTAATTTTCATCACAAATAATCTCTAACTTGTATCTAGCATATAATCAAAAGCATACAAGTAATTAAAGAGATGTATTAATATGAAAAACACTAAAGTAATATGAAATTAGTGAAGAACATACCAAATAAGATGTGATGATTCAAATCCATGCATGGATCAATTCTATGAAGGCATAGAAGATCAAATATGAAATTTGATGCAAAAGGGAATTGATTTGAGTGTTTAAAGATAGGTTCTTGATTTGATTTTTTCTCAAAAATCTCTCTTGAAAGATTAGGGTTCTAATTGCTCAAGAAACTTATTCAGAGATTGAGAAAACAAGATATTTATAGACATCAAGAATTGGGCATGTGAAAAGACACTTTTGCCCCTGAAACGCACCGTTCGGCGGTTTCAATCGGCGGCCAGGCCGCCGATGACGACCGCCGAATTGAGCTCGTGAAGAACAGAGCATTAACGGCGGTTTCATTCGGCGGTTTCGCGACCGCCGATCCAACCGCCGAATCAAACCCGAGAGATTAAAATCGATCAGGTATGAACAGCGGTTTCGAACGGCGGTCGTGACCGCCGATCTTGACCGCATAATTGCTTCAGACCAATCTGGACTGAAACGGCGGTTTAATTCGGCGGCCAGGCCGCCGATCATAACCGCCGATCACCAACAATGGTGAAAACCAAGGAGAAGCCAAGGGCATTCTCCATAGGCGGTCTTCGCGCGAAACCAAGCACTAATTAGTGCAAGCGCGGACGTTTCCGAACAATGTCGGGAAACGAATTATAAGGCACATATACACACAACAAGATATATCAACCAAAGTGCTAGTGTGTAAAGTGACATGTGAAGAGATGCACATAAAAATAAGCAAGTATGCAATCATAGCAAGAATGCTAAGTGAGTGTGTGCTACTAGATCTCTTCAAAGAAAAACAAGCACAAGAGATTATACCTTTGGCGTGCTTGTAACTTGAGGTCATGGAAGGGCCTTTGATCTTCAACACCAAACACTTAGACTACCCTTACATTCAAAACCCCAACATGTGGTTTGACCACGAAATAAGCCAATCAATAAAACGGGAATCCTTACAATCTCCCCCTTTGGCTATTTCGTGACAAAACCACCACTCACATTGATTCCTCACAACAAAAATAAACCTATGGGTCAATGAAGATTTTCTACAATACAAAGAGATATATAAAAATAAAACTTGAAGTCTTCAATCTCTTGTAGAACAATCATTCCCTGAAACAAGGTTTCTATACTTTCCAATTCAAGTAAAAGTGAGATGAATCAAGTGAGGTCATAAACAAGCAATTGCATTTCTAAGAAATTAAACACAACATCATGCAATGTATGATGAATGCAATGCTCCCCCTCAAAGGGTTACTCCCCCTCAATGTATATTCTCCCCAATGTGCACCAATTGCTACAACAATTTGCACCTCCCCTTACCACATTCTACTCCCCCTTTTTGTCATGATATAGACAAAAGAGTAGTCCCCAACCGGGTTACTCAAGGCAAAGAGAGATAGTAGCATTCTAGTATATGCATAATCAATATAAGTCACTTTATGCAATCTCAATTAATCCGAGAGAAACGAGGAGATTTATTAGATAAAATGTGTGAAACAAAATGCTTTGCATACAAGACATATTGCATTCAAGTCCAAAATACCATGGTATTTGGCAAAGCAAATGACAAAGGTTTCTAATAGGAATTCAAACCAATTTCACCATTGTCATGAGAGAAGCAAGGATATAGAAATTTCATTGATTTCAATTTAAGAACAACTATATCCAACTTTATAAGCTAAACATGTCATGAGCAACTTTGCACCCTATTTGATTTTTCCGGGAATGAAACCCGTATGATAGTAGACATGTTCAACCAATAAAGAAAGAGAGACATTTGGATTGTAAAATCCTTGAATGGATACTAGATCCTTTTTCATTTGAGTCTCATTAGCTTTTTCACACAAGTTTTTGCATTTAAGAACGCAATTATCAATTCATGCTTTTTCATTTGAGCATGTACATGAATTTCATGCTTTACATAAGACATTAGCATGTTATTTAAGAATCATCATGTCATGGAGATAATCATAGGTCATTCAAATCATACTTCCTACATACATCTCCTAGTCCAAAATGCATGTTTGAACATAAATATGACATGGATTGTAAACAAGCAAGGTTCACACTTATTGAATTGAAAACATATATACATATGTGCAACCAAGCTTACTCAAGCAATCAACCAAGAAGCATAAGATTTTTCAAATTTTTTGCAAGTGACAAGAATGCAAAAATAGCTCTCTTTGCTTGAGTTCCCCATATGGGGTTAGTATCATCCTTCATTAATGAAGGGCATGAGGTCCTATGGACCTACCAAGTCCATTTGACTTGGTTGAACCTATTTGAGACTTGTTAGTCTCATAGCAAGCGGGTTCATTTTTCCTTATCCACATAGATATAACATTTTTCTTCTTAGTGGTCAAAGGTTGCATGTCATTCACTAACCTAGGATTATTGACAAAAGATTTCCTAGGCTCATGCAAATGGGCTCTTCTTAGCCTCTTTTTCTTTATCATGCTATCAATCCTACAATGGTTAATGTACTTAAAGCACTTAGGCCTAATATGCCCATAAACACCACAATAATGACAAGTTGGTACAAAGTAAGAATTCATACCATGTTCTTGTGAAGTCATTGGAGACTCATCATGCATTTGATGTCTCCTTTGGTGTTGAGTCGGTTCATGTCTTCTATTTGGTTGAACCGGAATGGGTTGCCTCCTTGGATTAGGTAGCATGTTTTGCCTCTTTTCATAGTGAGTCATTTGTTGAGGAGAGATGACTCGAGAGGCTCTAATCCGTTGAGCTTGGGGTTGTCTCGTTTTCACCACCTTCACTTGTGCATTTTTCGAACATTGTCCTAGTTCTAACTTCTTCCTAGGAGTTTGCACCGGTGACGCTTCTATCTTACCCAAACTCTTCACAAAGACGGTCTTCTTAGGAATAGAGCAATCCTTGCTCACTTCGAATCCAAGACCTCTTTTGTCACAAGGGCTTTTTCCTACACCAAGTATGTTGTCAAGTTTCTTGGTGCTTGTGGTCATTCTAGTCAATGACTCTTTGGCTTCAACAAGCTCTCTCTTCAAACCCTCTTCATTCCTCTTAGACAAAGCTAGCTCATCTTTTAGCTTGTCTTCTTCCACCATGGATCTTATCACTTCATCATTCAAGTGATCAACTTGTGTTGAAAGCCTAAGTAGTTCTTCCTTTAACCTTTGAATCTCTTTTTCATTCTTTAACTTAGAGCTTTCAAAACTTTCAAAGTTGTCCTTAAGATCCATTTTCTCCACTTGCTTCTTTAGGAGGTCATTGTATGTTGTAAGCTCTAGATTTTCTTCCTCTAAAATCCTTAGAAATCTATCTTTCTTCTTCATGGAGCTTTCAACATTGACTATAAAGTTATGCATATCCATATTCTCTACATTTCCATTTGTAGAGTTAGATAAGGAGTCATCTCCACTAGTGTCATCTTCTAGGCTCTCCTCCTCTCTTATGGATCCAATTTCCTCATCAAGACCTTCACCTTGATCTCTTGAGTCAATAAGTGCCATATCCCAATGCGAAGCAACAACTATCTCCTCTAGAGCTACTTCTTCGACTTTCTCTTCTATGGGATCACTAGCAACGGAATTCTTACCAACAACTTCATTTTCTTCACAATTGGCACCCAATGCCTTGAAGTTATTGATAAGCTCATCATCACTTGATGACTTATCTCCTTCTTCGGAGTCATCACTTTCACTCCAAATGGCGGCCATCATTTTTTCTCTCTTGTTCTTCAAATTCCCACAATCTAGTGAGATATGACCTATGCCACCACACTCATAGCATTGGATCCCTTTCCTTTCACTATTCTCTTGCCTATGCTCAACCTTCTTGAAAGGAACCCTTTTCTTCAATTCTTGCCCTTTGGATGCATGACCCTTCTTCTCGAATTTTACAAACTTCTTGAATTTTCTCATTAAAAGTGCCATGTCTTCATCCGAGTCATCCTTGTCCTCCTTCTCAACCTTGGAAGCTCTCAAAGTAATCCCTTTTTGCTTCTTTGAAGGAGTGGAGCTAGGACCCTTCCTAGACTCGTAGGCGAGAAGTCTACCTATTACCTCGCTCGGCTTCATGTCCTTAAAATCACTATTTTCTTCTAAAGCCGTCACCTTAGACTCAAACCTCTCGGGAAGCGATCTCATTATCTTTTGCTTGATCCTTCTATCCGAGTAAGGGTCACCAAGTTGATGACTTTGGTTGACAATGTCCATCAACCTAATCTCGAAGTCGTTGAAGCACTCATTCTCCTCCATCCTAAGTGTCTCAAATTGAGTTTGGAGGACTTGAAGTTTGGAGTCCTTCACTACTTCGGTTCCCTCGTGTGCAACCTCTAAGATGTCCCATGCCTCCTTGGCTATCTTAGTGTTCTGAATCAATTTGTACTGATTTTCATCCACTGCACATATGAGGGCGTGCCACGCCTTTTGATTCCACTTGGACAACTCAAACTCAGGTTGTGTCCACTGTGCCTTAGGCTTGAGCACTTCTTCTCCTCCATCCGTGGGAGTCATCATAGGAGGCGAATATCCATCTTCAATGGCCATCCATGCCCTATCATGGATTTGACACACATATGCCTCCATCTTCCCTTTCCATTGGGAGTAATTTATGCCGGTGAGGAGGGGTGGCCGTGTGCTTGAAGCACCCTCATGGTTGCCACCGAATCCACTCATTGTATCAAATGAATGAATGAAATGTATGCAAAATGTATGAATGAGCAAAAATCACACAAATGCACAACACACCTAAAATGAGCTAGGATCACCTAAGTATATCTAGGAACCCGCTCTGATACCAATTGAAAGTTCTTAAAATACTCGAGGCGTGTTCAATATAAAGCTAGAGGGGGGGGGGGTGAATAGATTTTAGCTATTATTACCCAATTTTCGCATGCAAGTCAATTTTACGAAAATGCCCCTACTAGTCAAAAATACATACAAGTGTAATATAGTGCGGAATTTAAATAACACTTGATGTATACGTGGAAACCCAACCACTGGGAAAAACCACGGGCTGTATAGTGCGCCACACTCGGAACTCGAAATCACTAATTGAAATGAAGTTTACAACCTATGTAGACCTCGTCTAACATTCCGGTCTGTAACCCCTCACTTCTACCCAGCGGGCCTTTATTAGCAACCCTATTCCAATTTGCTTGAGGCCTAAGCACTCTTAGCCTCAAGACTTACTTCTCTATGAAGAGAAACAACCTATGTGAATATATATATGAATATTCAAATAACAAACAAGGCTAGGTAACCTTAGATGCTTATCTAGGATGATGATATAATCAATTTAATCAACCCTAGATATCAATTGCTAAATGACATGTCAAATAGCTTAGCTAATCAAGATTAATTAAAAACCTAATTAGCTATCACAAACAACACTCAATTAATTTTCATCACAAATAATCTCTAACTTGTATCTAGCATATAATCAAAAGCATACAAGTAATTAAAGAGATGTATTAATATGAAAAACACTAAAGTAATATGAAATTAGTGAAGAACATACCAAATAAGATGTGATGATTCAAAACCATGCATGGATCAATTCTATGAAGGCATAGAAGATCAAATATGAAATTTGATGCAAAAGGGAATTGATTTGAGTGTTTAAAGATAGGTTCTTGATTTGATTTTTTCTCAAAAATCTCTCTTGAAAGATTAGAGTTCTAATTGCTCAAGAAACTTATTCAGAGATTGAGAAAACAAGATATTTATAGACATCAAGAATTGGGCATGTGAAAAGACACTTTTGCCCCTGAAACGCACCGTTCGGCGGTTTCAATCGGCGGCCAGGCCGCCGATGACGACCGCCGAATTGAGCTCGTGAAGAACAGAGCATTAACGGCGGTTTCATTCGGCGGTTTCACGACCGCCGATCCAACCGCCGAATCAAACCCGAGAGATTAAAATCGATCAGGTATGAACGGCGGTTTCGAACGGCGGTCGTGACCGCCGATCTTGACCGCATAATTGCTTCAGACCAATCTGGACTGAAACGGCGGTTTAATTCGGTGGCCAGGCCGCCGATCATAACCGCCGATCACCAACAATGGTGAAAACCAAGGAGAAGCCAAGGGCATTCTCCATAGGCGGTCTTCGCGCGAAACCAAGCACTAATTAGTGCAAGCGCGGACGTTTCCGAACAATGTCGGGAAACGAATTATAAGGCACATATACACACAACAAGATATATCAACCAAAGTGCTAGTGTGTAAAGTGACATGTGAAGAGATGCACATAAAAATAAGCAAGTATGCAATCATAGCAAGAATGCTAAGTGAGTGTGTGCTACTAGATCTCTTCAAAGAAAAACAAGCACAAGAGATTATACCTTTGGCGTGCTTGTAACTTGAGGTCATGGAAGGGCCTTTGATCTTCAACACCAAACACTTAGACTACCCTTACATTCAAAACCCCAACATGTGGTTTGACCACGAAATAAGCCAATCAATAAAACGGGAATCCTTACAAGTTGCATAAAGTGGATTATATGATTATGCAAGTATATAGTATGCTACTATCTCTCTTTGCTAAGTGACCCGGTTGGGGACTACTCATTTGCCTATATCATGACAAAAAGGGGGAGTAGAATGGTGGTAAGGGGAGTTGCAAATTGTGGTAGCAATTGTGCATGTTGGGAAGACAATGTTAGGATTATGCTCAATAGCAAGAGTGTAATATTGTAATTAACAATCTTTTTCATATTAATAAAGTGATTTCTGGTTTAACAAATCTTATAGCATTTATAGTTTAATATTATAATTGTTAAAGTAAATAATCATAAGGTCTAAAGACTATGAGAAAAGAAGAATTGTTCGTACATCTGGATATGTATGAGGTAGACACAATTCTTTAGTTAGTCTTGAATAATGTTCACAACTTAAGTTAAAGGTTGGGCACCTTTATCTTGTTAAAGTTGTAGAATTCTTTTGCTAGCATTTGAGTGGGATCAAATGAGATATGATGAGTCTAAAATCATCGGAGTGTCTTCGAGTAAAAGAATCTAGTGCACTGGGTGCATTGAACTGGATCACAATGAAAAGCTTTATCTAGAACCGTCAATAGATAATAGTCTTTTCATTATCAGGACAATCGGAGAGTCTATCTTAATCCTGAGATAAATGATGGACTTATGGTTGCAAGTGATATCATTTGAGTTATCAATGAGTACGATTATATAGCATAGTCTATCCTCGATAGTTTGGTGATATTCATTTGTTAATTGATAGAGGACTTCATTTATAGATATGGACATCGTGGCTCCATTTATTAAATGAGAGTATAATATCATCATATGGATGTTTTGAGGTAATTGGATATTAAATCTCAACGTTGAGTTTTCGATAGTGACTATTGAAAACATGGCTTCTGGACAAGTCAAAATATCTAAGTTCAAAACATGGTCATATGAGTAAATATGGTAACTTGGAGAGTTATAGGCGGTCTATGAACTCTTGGCGATTACTAATATTAATCACGAGGATACACTATCTCAAACATGATTGTCTAGGGTATGAATGAGGAACATCTTCTTATTCTATCTTTATTTAAGAGTTCAATTTTAGCTCTTTAGTGGAATGAGTTAAAATTAATGGATCGGACCTAAGTGAATCATTTGTTGATTGTGATTAGGTTATGTCTATTGAAGCTTAAATTTAGATAGCCCGCCAAGATCCCCAATCCACACGGACTTGCATGGATCACTTGATATATTCTACCGGACCAATTTATGGGTCCATCTAGAATTGCATTTAATATATTAAGAATATAATTTGCACATTATTTGTTTAATGGGTTGATCAATTATATTAATATATTAATGAAAGGCGTGTGGGCTTGTTTTTTTTAGTAAGAATGAGTCTGGTTCACATGTGGGCTTTTTATTTAAAGTCCAATGGATTAAATAAAATATGAAAATAATATTTGGCCCATATATATAATGTGGGGCGGCAAGGCTAAATTTTTAGTCAAAAATATTATTTTATTTTATTGTTTGATTAAATGAGAATTAATTAATTTATTAATTAATTATTTAATTAAGAAACAAAATCTTTTTCTGATCAGGAAATATATTTCCTAGAGTTATATTAAAGGTAAAAGACTTATTTGGTAAGAAAATAAATAATAAGTTTTATTTATTTAATCAAATAGGAAAGTCTTTTATTAAGTCAATAAAAAGAATAAAAACACTTATGAGTTGAATTAGGGTTAGGAGTCTAAAGTTGATGGGAATTAGGGTAAAGCACAAATCCTTTTTTGTAGAGGATTTTCGGCCAACCCTAATAGAATCAAAAGGAGATTTCGGCAACCCTAAAGAAAAAGAGAAGTGAAATTCGGCCACCCTATATAAGCAATCATATAGGGTTAGGCCACCCCCCTAGAGTTTACTGGATCAATTTCTTCTTCTTCTCATACTCATAGAAATGTGTTTGATTATTCGGCCAAGACAAAAAGAGAGAAGAGATTATTCTTTTGATAGTACACTAATTGCTTGTTCATCAATAGGCTTGTGTGTACAACATCGAATGAGGTTCACGCGAGTTTTGATCATTAGATTGAGAACTCAAAAGTGACGAGAATAGTCTTTGTAGTCTTTTGGTTGTTTTGTGACTAACAAAAAGAAAAAGAAAGTTTGTTTATCCATTCTCAGGTACGCAATTCAAAGAAAAGGGAGACCACGCTCCTAGGTGATTCACGTTCGTGCTAGGATTGAAGATCTTGCGGATTACCATCGACGTAAGTCAATCGGATCACGCAACAAAAGGTATTATACTTTTTGTTACTTTATATGTATGTTTAATTAATTTAAAGGGTTAAGGTTCATCAAAGGAAAAATTTTAAAATATACTAAATCTATTTTTAGTCTCGCTTCCGCTGCGTGTACTACGATTTTTCCCTACAGACAATACATTGAGGGGGAGTAACCTTTTGAGGGGGAGCATTGCATTCATCAAACATTGCATGATGTTATTGTTGTACTTAAATTTCAAGAATGCAAATGCTTGTTTATGCTCTCACTTGATTAATCTCACATTTTACTTGAATCGGAAAGTATAGAAACTTTGCTTTCAGGGATTGATTGTTCTACAAGAGATTGAAGACTTCAAGGTTATTTTTATATATCTCTTTGTGAAGTAGAAAATCATTGTAGACCCGTAGTTTCTATTATGTTGTGAGGAATCAATGTGAGTGGTGGTTTTGTCACGAAATAGCCAAAGGGGGAGATTATAAGGATTCTCATATATTGATTGGCTTATTTCGTGGACAACTTGTTGGGGTTGATTGTGTAAGGGTAGTTTAGATGATTGATCTTCAAGCTCGAAGGCCCTTCCAAGACCTCAAGAGACAAGCACCCTAAAGGTATAATCTCTAGTGCTTAGTTTTTCTTTGAAGAGATTTAGTTAGCACACACACACTTAGCATACGTGTACTTGTGTGTATTCTCTTCACATGACACATTTCACTCTTGCACTTTGTTTGATGTATCTTGTTGTGTTTGTGTGTTGTGTAATCCATTTCCCGAATATATTCGGACACGACTGCGCTTGCACGAATGTGTGCCTGGTTTTGCGCGAAGACTGCTTAAAGGGAATGCTCTTGGCTTCTCTTTTAGATTCACCATTACTGGTGAATCGGCGGTTTAATCGGCGGCCTGGCCGCCGAATTGAAACCGCCGTTTCAGTCCAGAAAGGTCTAGAGTGATTCTACGGTTACGATCGGTGGCCTTCGACCGCCGTTCGAAACCGTCGATCATACATGATTGATTTTATTTCTTGGGTTTGACTCTGCAGTTTAATCGGCGGTTACGAAACCGCCGTTGATGCTCTGTTCTTCACGAGCTCAATTCGGCTGTCATAATCGGCGGCCCTCACGAGCTCAATTCGGCGGCCATAATCGGTGGCCTGGCCGCCGATTGAAACCGCCGATCGGTGCGTTTCAAGGGCAAACTTGTATTTTCACATGCTCTATTTTTTATGCCTATAAATACATCTCTTTCTCTTGTTCTGAACAATGACTCTTTGATTATCAAGAACCCTATATTTTAAAGAGAGATTTTGAGAGAAAAAGCAACCAAGTTTGCTCATTTAAACACTCAAATAAATTCCTTTATGCATCAAAGTTCATCTTGCATTCATCCATGAATGGGTTTGCATCATCATAACTTGCTTGGTAAGATTTTGATTAAGTTCATCTCATTTTAGTATTTTTACTATCAATCTATTCTCTTTTAATTTACTTGTATGTTTTTGATCATATGATAAATACAAGAATAGAGAATTAATTGTGATGAATTGATTGAGTGTTGTATTGTGATAGCTAATTAGGTTTTTGATTAATTTTGATTAGCTAAGCTATTTGACATGTCATTTAGCTATTGATATTTAGGGTTGATTTAATTGATTACATCATCATCCTAGAAAAACATCTAAGGTTCCCTAGCATTGTTTGTTATTTGAATATTTATACATATTTACATAGGTTGTATAATCTCTTCATTGAGAATTAAGTCTTGAGGCTAAGATTTCTTAGGCCTCAAGCAATTGGACTAGAGCCACTTTTAAAGGCCCGAGTGGTAGAAGTGGGGGGTTATTGACCAGAGTGTTAGACGAAGTCTACATAGGTTGTAAACTTCATTTCAATTAGTGGATTTCGAGGTTCGAGTGTGGCGCCCTAAACAGCCCATGGTTTTTCCCAGTGGTTGGGTTTCCACGTATACATCAAGTGTTCTTTAAATTCCGCACTATATTACACTTGCTTGTATTTTTGACTAGTAAATGCATTTTCGTAATATTGACTTGCATGTGAAAATTGGGTAATAAAGCTTAAAATCTATTACCATAGCTTATTCGTTCCTTTCACTGTCATACACACTTAACGTTTATTCATTCCTTTCACTATCTACCTGAGCTTTATCGGCCTGGCAGGCTTCAGACATTTCAGCTACCATCTACAGCAAATCAATAGTGAATAACAAAGTGAAGCAACAGTAGCAAAAGAAAATTATAAACACAGTCGAAGCATCACTCACATAGAAAGCGCTGTTGAAGAAGCTGTAGAGTTGGTCAGACAAAGTACCAACCCTAAAACGACTCCAATGATCCTCCCCAATGTAAGCATGGCCCGAGGACATGGCTCTCAACATGGACTAGGGGGTGGGATCACCAAGTTAGCTTAACAATCCCGAACCACCAGCACCAGCACCAGCATCGGGCATAACGGTAGACGTTTGGGCTTGGGGGAAAGAGCCGGTGAAATTTCTAGCCTGAGTCTCAGCATGATCTCTAGGGAAGGTTTGAAGAAGCCTCTCTTCAACTCTGACGCCAGTCTCCTCTTCACCTGAAGATGAATCAACATATGCAACCACCCGAGGAATCTTTGGGGCAGGACGCCCAGGAGAAAATGAAGCTTTCCTCTTTCCGGACTGCCTCCCATAAGTGTCGAGGTTAGCAGTAAGATCCTCTACCTCAACATCATTCCCAACCTCAGATGGTAAGGGGACAGAAGTTGGTACAGAAATCGGAACCACAACGGGCGTAACGCCAAAGGGCTCCCCAACCCCGTCAATACCCTGGGACACAGCAACCGCTTCGTCAGTAGCAGGACCCCTCAGATCACCCTGATTGTCAGGCAGGCATTCCTGCTCACCCACACAGTCTGGATCTGGAGCTGGAGCTGGGGCTGGGGCTGGGGCCGGGCCCGGGGTCGGGGCCGGGGTCGGGGTAACCCTAGCAGAAACTGAAGCCGCCGGCCTGGGTTCTTCTAGCTCAGATGGCTCCCTAACCTTCTCTTTCCCTTTGGATGGAGAAGAGCCCGCCTGATCGCCCTTCTCAGCAGCAGCCTTGTCTGCAGCAAGGTTCCCCGGATTACCCACATCCTCATCCAAGTAGGTCTCCATTTCCTGACCATGAGTTTCCTCGGGCGTATAATCTGGCACGACCTCTTCACCATCTCCCTCAGGAAGATCCTCGGGAGAACTCTCATCAGTATCATCTTGCGGAGGGGCTATCCCAGCATCTCGTTGATGAATAGCCTTTTTTCGGCTCGCCTCCACGATACCCTTTATCCGGCGCGCCTGAGCATTACAAACGATATCTATATCGAACACTAAAAGAAGAGATTTTTAAGTCAGTAAGCCGACTAAGAACGAGAATAGTCAGCAAAGTTTTATGAAAACTTACGACATCGTTGGCGTGCGGAGATCTCGGGGAAAAGGTGGGCTCTGATCATTTTCTTTTCATCAAAGAGATAAGGTTTACCTCTCTTCACCAAAGTACGAACAGCCACCCGGGCCAGAGTTGTAATCTCGCCATCAGTAAAATAAGGAGTCGTTTGATTCCATTTGTCAGGCGAGCAGAAGTACCGGGGAACCTTGCGTGTCACCCAAGTACCATCAAGATCGAAACTAATCGATTGGCCCTAGTGCTCACCCACGAAGAATCAACTGTTCTTCCAGAATTTATTTGAAGAAGGGAAGCCCCAAACAAATCCCTTCATCTTCTCATCCGCGACCAGTTCGACTTCCCCCTTGACCACCACGTCTTTTGGTATTCAGTTCTCGGGCTGAGTCGAAAAAAGGAAATAAATCCCAGTCTTCCTTAATGGCCTCAGCGAATAAAAATGCCTAATTTCACGAGGAGTGGGAGGTGGCCGTTTCATCCTATGCCACATGTGCCATATGCATATCAAAATCCGATAGCTATTCGGAGTCAGCTTTGTCGGGGCAAGCTAAGCCTCAGCTGGGAACCAAGTAATGAAAGGCTGAAAAGGAAGAGTAACACCACAAGTGAGCATCGCCCCATAGATTTCCACTTTACTGGGTGGGGGGTTCCATACAGCTCGGCTGTTAGAAGGACTTAGTGAGATAATGCCACTGTCCAAATCAAACCGTCGCTTGTATTTGCTGATCTCTTCAGAACTGACCACATTCGGCTCGATGTCATAAGCACATATCCGCTCTGGAGAGAAAATAATACGAGCCTCCTTGTGCTTTTCCTCAATGTCGTCCTCAACGACTCTTGGGGTCCCGACTCGGCTTTGTAAATTTTACGCTGACTTTTCTTCTTCCCCATTCGTTTCCACGGCCGAGTATCGCCACTAATGGAAACAGAAGAATCATATTGAACCTCAAGTTGATAAGATTCAGGGCTTGAAGAATCGAAAATCGGAGGAACTTCAGAAGTAGGAGGAACTTCAGAAGAGTGAACCTCATGGAAAAGACCTGAAACGTCAGCGTCTAGAAAGGGAGGTTGGTCAAGCAAAGGATCATCAAGCAACTTGTGAACAACTATAGCAGTGAGAGTATCATTTCGCTCAATAGCAATCATTCCAACGGTAAAAAGGCGGTGTCTAGCTACGAAATCCATAAGAACTAACCTTGGAATGACAGGAAACTAGAAATACACGAACTGTGGAGAAGCCTTCAATCAAGAATCTGGGTATTGAGATTGAATATTCCGGTGAAGCAAGACCAAGAGATGTTCAAGCTCGAAATGAATTAGCAGAACTGAGTTCAGTCTTGATGGATTTCCCTAGAAAAAATTGGCAGAAGCAGATATGAGTTTCTCTCAAAAGAAAAAAAAATGGTGGAAAAAGAATAGGGAAAAATCCTCTTGCACACGAAGATTATATACTCGATTATCGGATTTGAAAATCAAAACCCTAGAGTAGGAATACGGAGAAGTGGGAAACCAAAAAGACGTGGGTAGTGACGTGGGTCTAGCGCAGGTGAACAGAAGGGTCGTGTCCCATAAATGCTATATACCACGACCAAGCAGAAGAAGACAAGTGGCAATCAAAAAGAGCTTCGAGCCGTCAGAAAGCCAAGACATCACCGTTAGAAGATTTTTTGATTAATCAGATGCATGCGGACACAATTAAGACACGTCATTTAATGCTTCGAATCGAACGAGGATTGTGAAACCCCACATTTATGTGGAAAATGACAAACAAAGGACAGACTATCAGTAGGATAGCAAGTGAAGATTAAATATTCACTCCAAGTAGACCTAGTTCGGCACACTCGGCTCAAATACTTAAGGGGGTATTGTTATAGGTAAAAACTGTCATAAAAGACACGTCATCACAGTAAGAGGCCAACTAAGCAGAAAGAAAGAACAATTAACTTGAGGAGCAGAATCTCCAATGAAGCAACCTACTCAGCATCAACTAAAGCCGCCTCGACCATAACTAAGCGAATCAACTCGGGCAACAAAGCCCGCTCGGGAATACTCGGCACTTAACAGGGAAGATAGAATATAAAACACCCTCTCTTCAAGCACAGAGATAGAATTCGCAACTCGTAACCCAGAATAACTACGGTGAAGCTGACCAGAGTCCAAAAAGGAAACAAACGAACTCGTCACAGATAAAGATCAAAGAATCCTATCAAGACCTAGACTCAGCCAAATTAGAGAACGTGACAGAGACCAAAAAGGAAAACGAATCCTTTTAGGATTCGGCAGCCGCACAGAACTTGGGCACCACGACACCAAACCCTAAATGATACCTACAAACCCTAGTAGAAAATATGTATAAATACCTCGACAAGACACCAACAGAGAAAAGAGGTGAGAATTGAAGAGAGAAATCTGAGTGTGCATTGTTACAATATTCATAGTGGATTTGACTGCGTTGCTAAGGCAACAATCCGTGGATGTTTCTCCGATCTTAGGAGTTTTACCACGTATTCTTGCATTCTTTTCATTCGTATTCTTTTTCACTAATATTTACAGGTTTTCTTTGAGATAAATCGTTGACTGATTGACCATGAAAAATCACCGTCAACAAGGGGTTTTTGGTAATCCCCTCTACCATGTGTTCTCGCAACTCCTCGAATTCCAACAATGTTGTCCCAAAATAGATGTTAATGTCCACATCATTCAAAAGGACGGGAACCCCTCTAACCAAAACTGGACCACCTCTCATGAACTCACTAGGGTTCATGCTCGCATAAAACTCCCTTACAAGTCTCTCACTATAATCAGGAGGAGTAGCTACTAATCCTCCCCATCCCATGTCATTCACTGTCGTTGGGATAGGGGTGTCTACCAAATCTTCCAAATTGATTCCCCTCTCCGGCCAAATCTTCTTCTCGCTAAATGTTTCCATTTGGTCCTGAAAATCCTTATTCAGTGTGCATTCTGGGACCGTCATCTTTTTAGAAGTGGGGGTCTTACTACCCTTTCCTCCCTTATTTGGCAATTTTATCTTAGGTGCCATTGAGTCACAATTTGGATACAAAGTGTCAAACTAAAATCCGACATCACAACGGTGCTTA
The DNA here is from genome assembly GCA_008009225.1 of Acer yangbiense. Lineage (NCBI taxonomy): Eukaryota > Viridiplantae > Streptophyta > Magnoliopsida > Sapindales > Sapindaceae > Acer > Acer yangbiense. Next base: position 22,244,658 of record CM017765.1, on the reverse strand, counting down.
ACTGACAAAACCACACTCTCCAATCTCCATAATCATTCACAAATACTTCCTCAATGTCTCAGCACCTCCAATATGCACAATACCACCACAAAAATCCAATCCTAGGCACTATTTACTTCAAATCAAACTCAAAACCACCCCTAGTATATCTAGATGCAATGTAGGATGATTGTGAATGGAAAAATTAAAGAACTAGAGTGATTGCTTACCAATTTTGACGATTCCGTACGTGCCACGACTTGAGAAGTTGAGAGAGTTTGAGAGGAGGTGTTATTTTTTGTTGTGTGTGGCGTTTATGATTAGTGGCGACAACATATATGCTGATCGCCCTAGGTAGCCATTTGCCCTGTCTGTCGCCATGGCGACCTCATAGCGACATCGATCAGGTCTAGTGCTTGTTGCATGTGCTCGCCATTTGTCCCTATCTGTCGCCATGGGGACCTCATGGTGACAATCACTTTTCTTTTAAATTGTCGCCATTTGTCCACTATGTCGCCATGGCGACCTCATGGCGACAATCACTTAATTACAATTTTGGACCTGTTTCCTACAAACTTCACCAATCATAACATAAGTTCATATTTCACAATATACAAAACAAGGATATTGAAACACTTATTTGAAAATTAAACAAGCAAAAAGAAACATAGCAAGAGCGAAAATAAAACACACAAACATTATTCAAAGCATAAAATGTAAAAGTGCGAGTCCGCACTACCGCATCCTACCATGCAAATTCGGACCGTGATGCTCATCATAAGGGTCAACCAAGCATTCATTCATTCATTCATCTTTCTCTTGACTACCCAAATTGGTCCCCTAGATCCAACTCGGACTTTGTCCACCAATTCCTTTCTAACCTAAATTTTTTTTAACATGATTAGGTCTCATCCTAGGTTTAGCTCTTTCATAATTAGCATGATTCAAAAATTCAAAACACCTAGATTTAATATGACCCTTCCTATGACAAAAGTAACAAGATAGGGAAGAGAAAGGAATTCTCCCTTTTTTCATTGGAGTTTGAGGCATAGAGTGGCCTTCCATGGTGAGTGTTTTGATTGCTTGGTCCATCCGGTCTATCTCCACTAAATGATCACACTCCTTCACATTGGCAATCTTCAATGCCAACTCTTTCTTGCTCATCTCGTCTTTGACTTCCTATAATGCCTTGTTCTTAGCTTCTACGCTCAAAAGGGTCTTCCTTATCTTCATTGAGGATTCCTCCTCAAATTCTTCAGTGAGCTTGGCTAAGTCTTCAAGTTCTTGTATAGTTGACTCATTTTCCAATGCAAGAGTCTTGTTGACCTTCTTCCATTTGTGATTCTTCTTTGAAAGGTCTTCCACTTTCTTTTCAAGAGCATACTTCTCTGCCTTAAGTATCTCCACTTCAAGCATAAGCTCTAGGTTAGTGTTCTTGAGTCCTTCAATCTCAGAATCACCTATACTCTCTTCATCTTCTTGGCTGCTCTTCTCATATAATAGAACCAAGTTACTTACCTTTCGTCTTTGTACCTCTAGTGGTTGCACATCCACCACATTGCAACTCCCAATGCTTTTTAGATCATCATTGCAAGCGATGGAATCAAGATCAAGCTCTCTCTTAGATGAGTGCATCATAACTTTCCTCTTGTACACGTTGATCTTCATTCGAGCGGTAGCCATAAAGGCTCTACCTGTAAAACTTGCCAACTTGCTGCATCATTGGATTTTTCTTCAATGTCTAACACCACGAAATCAGTCGAGACTACTATTCCATCCACTAGAATAGGTACGTCTTTTATCTCTCCATGTGGTGTTCGAGAAGTTCGATCTGCCCATATAAGTTTTTTCCTAGTTGGTTCTAGTCCTACCAATCCAAACTTCTCATATAATGCCAAGGGCATCATATTGATGCTTGCACCCAAGTCAAGCATTCCCCTTAATACTTCACTTTCTCCAATCGTCAATGGGATCACAAAACTCCCTAGATCATCAACTTTTGCTTGGAAGGCTTATTCAAACATCATTGCTTCATCTCTAGCTCTGTCCCTATTGACAAAATTCCCTTCTTTGGCTTGTTCGGTGTGGCTATGAAACTTTCCTTTCTCTTGTTTTTAGAGGGCCTCGGCAATTTGCCCCATCTGAGTTTCCAACTTCCCGAATGATGCTTCTAATTTGCCAAACCTTTGGCCACTAGCTTGTATAAAGTTTGTCAATGTGTGTTCGGCTCTTTGAAAACCTTGCATCATCCTTCTCATTTCTTCATCCACGTTACGGCGAGGTTGATATGAGCTAGACTGAGCATTGTTGTTGTTATTCCATTGGTTTCCTCCCCATTGGTTTCCTCCTTATGGATATCCACCCTATTGATAACCACCTTGTTGATACCCGCCTTGTTGCTCTTTTTGACGGTATCCACCTTGGTTGTTTCCGCCTTATTGGTATCCTCCTTGTTGGTTCCTAGATTGTAGGTTCAATACGTTGCTGTTGTTGGACCAAGAGAGATTTAGATGGTTTCTCAATTCTGAGTTGTACGTGTTTGAGTTGGGGTTATTCCTTTGACCTTGGAAACCCATAGCTTGTACCTCCTCTTGCTCTTGTCCTTGATTCATGTAAGTGAATCCTTCACTATCACTGAATTGATCACTAGGGCTTGCCTCTTATCTTCCTAGCATCTTCACTCCGGTCTTGGGAAATCCTATGCCCTCAATGTAAGATGTTAAGGATTCCATCTTCTTATTCATCATAGAGATCTCAATAGCGGTCTCTGTGCTAGCGCTCACATCGAACCTTCCACCTCGAACACTATTCGCATTCCTCTGTTGAGAGTTTTGTGCTAACATCTCATATATCTCATATATCTCAGTGGCGGTCTTCGTGTCATAAGAGCCTCCACAAGCATTATCCACCAATACTTGAGAGAAACGAGTGAGACCACCTTGGAAGCAAGATACCTTGTACTCATCCGTGAACATGTGAGGAGGGCATTGAGCGAAAAAGAGTTGGTACCTCTCCCATGACTCGTGAAAAAGCTCATCTTCACTCTCATTGAAGTCTGTTATCTTCACCTTAAGCTCCTTAGCCTTACTAGCTGGGAAAAATCTATTGAAGAACACCCTTCAAATCTGACTCCAGCTTGTCAAAGAACCCGACCTAAGCCCTATTAACCACTTTATTGCCAAGTCCTTTAGGCAATATTGGAAATATCTCATGTGAAGTTGCTCCCTAGTTAGGCGCATGATTAGGAATGCCTTTATGATAGCATTGAATTCCTTCATGAATTGCAAACAATCCTCATTCAACTTCCCATAGAAGGAAGGTAAGAGGTTCACATTCATAGTCCTTAGCTCATATCCCCTTGCAACCGGATCTAAGACAATTGGTGAGGGTTGATTCCCAATTACGGGCAATGAGTACTCCCTTATGGACATCTTTTGGCCTTGGTTAGTAGGAGTCTCTGCAGTCATCTCTTCCCTAGGATGAGCTTCTTCCTCTCTCCTAGGGTCTTGTCCTTCTGTACTCATAGCTTGCCTTGGAATCTCTTCAAATTCTCTCACAATTCTTTCAACACGGCTAGTACCATCCAATGGTGGGTATAATCCTCTTCCTAAGGATCTCCTACCGTGCATGCACCTATGTTCCTGGAAATATAATAGAAGAAAGAAAACACAAAAAGGTAAAAATAACTATGAAAAATTAACAAACAAAAACAATATATTCAAAATAATTACTAACAATCTAAACTACACAGAAAAGTTAATCAATTTAACAATTGCTACCATTTCCCCGGCAACGGCGCCATTTTTGATGAGGTCGTTTGTGCACATCAAAACTATATATATATATGTATGTGATCTTTTTGGAAATAATGTTTTACCACTTCGGAATCCTTTTAGGATATAAAACGTAATAATGGTAAGTTGGATTCATTCCATAGGGAAATGAAGTAATAGTTAGGTTGATTAACTAATCTAAGATTGCGATAATACAAATCATGATAAGTGGATAGTGGGTGGTTTAAAATACCACAAAACATACATAAAGTAAAAGTAACAAAAGTGATAGGTAAAATAGAATCTCAACAATCTAAGATAAGAAAAGCGGGTGAAATCAATTAAGAGATACGCTAAGGGATTAGTGAAGTTGCAAGTGGATTAATGGTGCTTTTCAAACTATCATAAAGAACCAATCTCCTATGGATTAACCTCAAAACAAGGTTTGGATTATTGTGGTTGGTATTCCCTACAATAATCCATCCTATTTATTGAATTCTTTAATCAAATAAGGTTGTCATTCCAAAGGTGATTATATAATAGATTATTCTAACAAGATTATGATTAATAGGTTGATATACAAATCAATCATACAGTGACAAGAATCTAAAGATATAATAAATAGAAAATACATAGAGATTCAATTAAAATATAGTCAAGCAACCCCAAGTCCAAGTGTTTCTAACACCAACCCCCTAGATTGGGGGTTTTAGCTACACATAGTTACAAATAGGAAAAGAGAGTAATAAATGAGGAAATCACCCTTAGGTCACCTTCTTTAATGCTCAATCATTTCTCTCCTTAGATGCTCCTTTGTGTAAAAGTGTGATGAGTGTCAAATGGTGTGTGACTAAGGTAATATGGTGAATAATATGGTGAGAGAGGAATGGTTTGGTGAGGTAGGATAGATTTGGTGTTGAGTGTTTGATGGAAAAGGTAGTTCAAGGTTAGAAATGGAGGAATTTGGAAGTGGGAGTTATGGAAGAAAAACTAGGTCTAAAAATGCTAAGTAAAAGTGTGCTTTCTAAAACTCTGTACATTTTTTTTGTCTTCAAACTCAGAGAAGAGGGATATTATACTGGTATTGATTTGTGTGCTGAAAATCGCTTGGAAAGTTGATGTGGCGGGAATGTCGCCATGGCGACCTCATGATGACCTCATGGCGACATTCTGTTACGCATTCTGAGATCCAATTGTCGCCACGACCATTATCTTTTTTGCCCTTTGCAAATGGTGACACTGAGGAATTTGGGGGAAGGTCGCCATTTTTCATTGAATGTCGCCATGGCGACATGCAAATTGTAAGGATTCTCATTCTTTAATTGGCTTATTTCGTGGACAAACCACGTGTTGGGGTTTATTGTGTAAGGGTAGTTTAGGTGATTGAACTTCAAGCTCGAAGGCCATTTCAAGACTTCAAGGGACAAGCACGTCAAAGGTATAATCTCTAGTGCTTGGTTTTCTTTGAAGAGATTTAGATTGCACACACACACTTAGCATTCTTGCATTTGTGTGCATACTCTTCACATGTCACATTTCACACTTGCACTTTGATGTTGTATCTTGTTGTGTGTATTTGTGTCTTGTAATTCGTTTCCCGATAGTATTCGGAAACGTCCATGCATGCACTAGAATGTGCTTGGTTTTGCGCAAACACCGCCTACGGAGAATGCCCTTAGCTTCTCCTTGGTTTTCACCTCTGTTGGTGATCGGCGGTTATGATCGGTGGCTTGGCCGCCAAATGAAACCGCCGTTTGCATCCAGAAGTGTCTGGAGCAATTCTGCGGTTACGATCGACGGCCTCGACCGCCGTTCGTAACCGCTGTTCATACCTGATCGATTTAATCTCTCGGGTTTGATTCGGCGGTTGGATCGGCGATTACGAAATCGCCGAATGAAACCGTCATTGTTCCCTTGTTCTTCTTGGGTTCAATTCGGTGGTTATGATCGGCGGCCTGGCCGCCGATTGAAACCGCCGATCGGTGCGTTTCATGGGCAAACTTGTCTTTTCACATGCTCTATTTTTGATGTCTATAAATATCTTACTTTCTCATTCTTTGAATCAGTTCTTTCACTCCCAAGAACCCTAAACTTAAAAGAGAGAATTTTGAGAGAAATCTAATCAAGAACTCACCTTTGACCACTCAAATCAAATCCCTTTTGCATCAAATTTCATATTGCATCAACTATGCCTTCATAGAATGCATCCATGTATGTTGTTGGATCATCACATCTTCCTTGGTATGTTCTTCACTAATCTCATCTAATTTTAGTGTTTTTCATATTAAGACATCTCTTAGATTACTTGTATGTTTTTAGATAATATGCTAAATACAATATAGAGATTATTTGTGATATTTTGATTGAGTGTTGTATTGTGATAGATATCTAGGTTTTTATAATCTATGTTTATCTATGCTATTTGACATGTCATCTAGCTTTTAATATCTAGGATTGAATTAATTGCAAATTCATCATCTTAGATAAGCATATAGGGTTTCTTTTCCTCTATGTTGCATTTGGATATTCATATATTCACTTAGGGTGTAATCTCTTCATTGAGAACATAAGTCTTGTGTGTAGCATCCGGGATTAGGTTGCTTAGATCGCAAGCATTCGAACTAGGTTCACTCATACCGGGATTAGGTAGGTGTGTGATTACTTCCGGGATTAGGTTGTAATTTTCATCACTTAGTGGATTCGAGGTTCGGGTGTGGCTCACTTATTAGCCCGTGGTTTTTCCCGTGAGGGTTTTCCACGTAAAAAATCAAGTGTTATTTAATTTCAGCATTTTATACTTGATTTATTGTTTTATCTAGTTAGGGGTAATTTTGTAATATTGACTTCACACGAAAAATTGGGTAATACGTTTAAAATCTATTCACCCCCCCTCTAGATAGTTTTATACACACCGTGCAATATTTGTTTCAATTGGTATCAGAGCAGGTTTCTAGATATACTTAGGTGATCCTTGCTTATTTTGGTGTGTTTTCCATTTTGTGTGATTTTTGATCATTCATACATTTGCATTCATTTCGTTCATTCATATACACTATGAGTGGAAACGGTGGAAATGGTGGTGGCAATGAAGGTGCTTCTAGCACAAGGCCTCCTCTTCTTACCAGGTTGAATTATGCCTCTTGGAAAGGCAAGATGGAGTCGTACATATGTCAAATCCATGACTGAGCTTGGATGGCGGTTGAAGACGGATATACATCACCCATGATGACTCCTATGGGTAGAGGAGAGGATGTGCTCAAGCCTAAGGCGCAATGGAACGCGCAAGAGTTTGAGGCATCAAAATGGAATAGGAAGGCGATGCATGCCATCTTATGTGCAATGGACGAAAATAAATATAAATTGATTCAAAATACTCGCATGGGACATCCTAGAGATTGCACATGAGGGAATCGAAGTGGTGAAGGACTCTAAGCTTAAAGTCCTCCAAACTCAATTCGAGTTGCTCAAGATGGAGGAGAATGAGTGCTTCAACGATTTCGAGATCAAGTTGATGGACATAGTCAACCAAAGTCATCAACTTGGTGATCCTTATTCGGATAGAAGGATCAAGCAAAAGATTATGAGATCGCTTCCCGATAGGTTTGAATCGAAGGTAACGGCTTTAGAAGAAAATAGTGGATATAAGGATATGAAGCCGAGTGAGGTGATTGGGAGACTTCTAGCTTATGAGTCTAGGAAGGGTCCTATCTCCACACCTCTTAAAATGCAAAAGGGTATTGCTTTGAAAGCCTCTAAAGATGAAAAATAGGCAAAGAATGACTCGGACGAAGACCTCGCCTTATTTGTAAAAAGGTTCAACAAGGTTATGAAGTTTAGGAGAAAGGGCTTTGGATCAAAAGGTCAAGATTTGAAGAAGAAGGTTCAGTTCAAGAAGTTTGAACCTAGGTAAGAAAGGACCGAAAGGAAATGGGTCTGATGCTTCGAGTGTGATGGCATAGGTCACTTTGCCCTCGAATGTGCTAATCACAATGACAAGAAGAAGGGTAAAGTGATGGCCGCCACATGGAGTGGTAGTAGTGATGACTCCAATGAGGGAGATGAGTCTTCGGATGATGAAGAGCTCATGGCTAACCTCCTAGCTTCTGCCTCCTCCCATAAAAGCAAAAGTGCTAGTGAAAGAGAGGAAATGAGTCAAGAGGAAAATGACTTAAGTGAAGAAGAAAGTGATTCCTCATCTAACTCCATAAATGGATTTGTGGAGAAAAAGGTGCTTGCTAAATACCATGCCGAGTTTAATGATTTAGCAATCAAGAGCACAAGAAAGATCAAGATGTTGAGAGAAGAGAGCTTTTATCTCAAAATGACCACTTAAGTGAACAAGTGGAAAAATTCAAGAATATGGAAGATAAGCTAAAAGAGGAGTTAGTCTTATCTAAAAGGAATGAAGAAGGTTTGAAGAGGGAGCTTGATGAAGCTCTAGAATCATTAGCTAGGATGGATTCTAGCACTAAGAAGCTTGACCATATACTTGGTGTTGGAAAGAGTTCATGTGACAAGAGGGGTCTTGGGTATGAAGATGGCAAGAAGATCTCAACCTCTAACAAGACCGTGTTTGTCAAGAGTTTGGGGAACGAAGAAGCTTCATTGGTGTAAACTCTTAGGAAGAAGTTAGAACTAGGACAATGTTCAAATGCATAAATGAAGTTGGTGCCAAGAAGGCAATCTCAAGCTCAACCCTCTAGGGTCCCTCAAGTTAACATTCCTCAACAATAGGCTCACAAAGGAAAGAGACTAATCATGCAACCTCAAGCTAGGAAGCAAGCTAGACCAGTTCAACAACGAAGATGGATTGAACCCACTCAACCACAAAGACATGGACAAGCTCACATGCATGCTCTATGACAAGGTATGATTCCTTATTTTATTCTTACATGTCATTTTTGTGGATTTGATGGTCATATTAGACCAAATTGCTTTGGATATATTAAAATGTGTAAAACACGAAGCATGATTGAAAAGAGAAAGAATAGAGCCAAGATGCATGCTCCTAGGAATGATAATATTGATGTGCATAATCGTAGGACATCTAGAACCCATGTACCAAAGACCACTAAGAAAGCTAAGATTGTTTCTAGATGGATTAGAAAGAATGAAAATGTTTGCCATGTTGCTCAAATAGCCTTGAAGGCAAATTCTTCTAATTTTGGTATTTAGATATTGGGTGCTCTAGGCACATGATGGGAAACAAGAGTTTCTTCGAGACTCTTGTTATGGAGGAAGAAGGATATGCCACTTTTGGTGATGGATCCAAAATGAAAGTTGTAGGGAAATGAACCATTTCCGTTCCCGGATTACCCTCCTTATCTAATGCTTTGTTTGTTGATGGCTTGAAAGCCAATTTGATAAGCATTTCTCATCTTAGTGATGAAGGATATTCCGTTTTGTTTAGTAAAAGTGATTGTTCTATCCTAAAGCCCGATGGACAAACCTTGTTGAAACGTATGAGATCTAGTGACAATTGTTATTGTCTTAAAGCTAGAATAGTCTCAAACAATGTGTCCATGGATGAGCAAATAGAGTTGTGGCATGAAAGACTTGGCCACATGAACTTTAGGGATTTACGAACCCTTGGAAAGTTCAATTGTGTGCGTGGTCTCCCTAAGCTTGGGAAGAAAACCAATGGTGTTTGTGGACCTTGCCAACAAGGAAAACAAGCCAAAAGCATGCACAAAAAGGGCAAGTATCTCACCACCAAGGAGCCCCTAGAGCTTCTCCACATGGATCTAATGGGTCCGATGCAAACCGAGAGTTTAGGTGGAAAGAGATACATTTTTGTTTGTGTTGATGATTTCTCTAGATTTACATGGACATATTTTCTTAGAGAAAAATCCGAAACTTTTGATAAGTTTAAAATGCTTTGTACTAAAATACAAAATGAAATGAATTCTAACATTAAAAGCATTAAACGGATTAGAAGTGACCATGGGAGGGAATTTGAGAATGCCTTTTTTGAAAGCTATTGCAATAGCTTAGGCATCTCCCATGAGTTTTCGGCTCCTAAGACACCTCAACAAAATGGAGCTGTTGAGAGGGAGAATAGGGTCCTCCAAGAGATGGCCCGTGTGATGTTTTTTAGCAACAATGTTCCTAGGAACCTATGGGCCGAAACTGTCAATACGGCTTGCTATATAGGGAATAGAGTTTTTCTAAGACCCGGATCTATAAATACCTCCTATGAGTTATGAAAGGGTAGGAAGCCAAATGTTAGCTACTTCCACACATTTGGAAGCAAATGCTACATTTTAAATGACCGTGATCAACTTGGCAAATTTGATGCTAAGAGTGATGAGGGTATCTTTATTGGCTATGCCTTGAATAGTAGAGCCTATAGAGTTTTCAACTTGAAGACTCGAACCGTCATGGAATCATCCAATGTTGTCATTGATGATACAAGGCTCAAGTCTAATGACCATGAGGAGAAGGATATTTTAGATAATGACTCTCCTTTGGAGAGGGTTGTGGAGACTCTCAATGTTGGGACGTCCAATGGTAATAATGAGTACACACAACCTCTTGATAGAGTTTCTCACGTGGACTCTAATGAACCCGCTCCATGGGTTAGAAGACTCCATAACAAAGAGGATGTTATTGGAGATGTGAATGAGGGTGTTAGGACTAGGCGTCAAATAGCTAATCTAATTAGCTACACATGCTACACCTCACAAATTGAACCCAAAAAGGTTGATGAAGCCTTAAATGATGAGTTGTGGGTTCTTGCTATGCAAGAAGAGCTAAACCAATTCGAAAGGAATGAGGTTTGGACTCTAGTTCCTAGGCCTAAAAGCACACATGTTATAGGCACTAAATGGATTTATAGGAACAAATCCGATGAGGATGGCAACATAGTGCGGAACAAGGCTAGACTTGTAGCACAAGGGTACTCTCAAATTGAGGGTATCGACTTTGAGGAGACATTTGCTCCCGTTGCCCGTTTAGAGTCCATTAGGCTTCTCTTGTCCATCTTGTGTATTCACAAGTTCAAATTACACCAAATGGACGTCAAGAGTGCTTTCCTAAATGGCTTCTTGCAAGAGGAAGTGTTTGTTGAACAACCCAAGGGGTTTGTGGATGCACATCACCCCAACCATGTCTATTACCTCAAAAAGGCTTTGTATGGGTTGAAACAAGCACCGAGGGCTTGGTATGAGCGCCTCACTCAATTTCTTGTTGACAATGACTACACAAGGGGTAGTGTTGACAAGACCTTATTCATCAAGAGAAACAAAGATGAGTTATTTATAGCTCAAATCTATGTTGATGACATTGTATTTGGCTCAACCAACAACACCAAAGTCCAACAATTTGTTGATGTCATGTCTCATGAATTTGAGATAAGTCTTGTTGGTGAGCTTAGTTACTTCCTAGGTTCGCAAATTAGGCAAATGAATGATGGGATTTTTATAATCCAAGCCAAATATGCTAAGAACCTAGTGAAGAAGTTTGGTTTTGAAAATACCAAACATTATGATACACCCATGAGTACCACTTTGAAGCTTAGCAAGGATGCAAGTGGAAAAAGTGTGGAACAAACTTTATATCGGGGCATGATAGGTAGCTTGCTTTATTTGACCGCAAGTAGGCCCGATATATCTTTTAGTGTAGGTGTGTGTGCTAGGTACCAAGCGGATCCTAAGGAGTCCCATCTCTCTTCCGTAAAGAGAATCATTCGCTATATGAATGGGACTTCCAACTATGGGATTTGGTACTCTTTTGACACTAATGCTAGTCTTGTAGGCTTTAGTGATGCGGATTGGGAAGGAAATTGCGATGATAGGAAGAGCACATCGAGCGTGTAAGGATTCCCATCTATTGATTGGGTTATTTCGTGGATAAACCACATATTGGGGTTTGATGTAAGGGTAGCTTAGGTATTTGATGGTTGGTGTTTTACACAACCAAGGCACTTTCAAGACCTCAAGAGAAGAAGCACCAAAGGTAAATTCGAGTGCTTACTTGTTTTGAAGAGATCTAGTTGCACACACACACAACTCATACATAAATATTATTCTTGTATGTTGTGTGTTGTATATGTGTGCATGCATGTTCTTGAACATCTCTTCTTGCATGTTTTATTTGATTGCATCTTGTTCATTGAAATGCCATGACATGTTTAGGCATTAGGATGCAAAGCCATGAATTCTATTCATGCATGTTTAAGTGATTGCATCTTGTTCATTTAAATGCCATGATATGTTTAGGCATTAGGATGTATTCACTTCCCACACTTGCACTTCATGATTAGTCTTAAGTGTGGTGTAATTCGTTTCCGTTTGTGTGATCGGAAACGTCCGCGCTTACACGATGGTGTGCATGTCTTAGCGCGATGGTTGACCACTTGAGAAGGTCTCATCCTTCTCTTGGATAAGTGGTAGTTTTGGTTTGGTTGTTTGGAGTAAAATGTCTAGTTTCAAGAGATTGGATTTTAATGATTTAAATGATTTTCAAAACTGACCTATGTATGGTCTTATGGCCATAACTTTTTATACAAAGCTTCAAAATGAGTTTTGAAATTTCTGTACAAACTAGACACCCATACCTTTCCAACTGTATATTATTCGTAATATTTCATGACCGTTTGGATTGGGTTTAAAATCTCCAAAGTTACAACCAAAACAGGGCAACTCTGTTGTTGTCCGTTTCTGACCTTTGGTCACTCAATTGACCATAACTTTTTCTATAGACATCTAAATGTCATTCTGTAAAACTAGTAGAAGTTAGACATCCATACCTTTCCAATGATATATCATACGAAAGGTTTCGATATCGTTTGGTCATGTTTCGAAGCACTCGAATCTTGAGCCGCTGCACTGACGCGAGTACCGCGAAAATGCCCATAATTTTTCCATTTCTTCCAAAACAACATAGTTTAACTTGGGCATTATAAATACATATCTTTCTCATCATTTTGAGGGCTAAGCCACAAAATCAAACCCTATAGAGAGAGGCTCCATATTCTTGAGAGAGAAAGAGAGACTTGAGAGAAAAAGCTTAAAGATTACATCTTTATCTCTCTAAACCCATTCCCACATGCACAAATCATCATCAAGGCATCATCTAGGTTCATCTAGTATATGCTAATGCATGGGTCTTCTTCAACACACATGGTATGATTTGTTGAACACTTTTATCATACATAATTAGTGTTTTTACTTATCAATTTATCTCTTTTATCACTTGTATGTTCTTTGAGTAATTTCTACATACATGATTGAGATTATGTGTTGATTGAGTTATTTATGTTAGCTAGGTTTTCATGCCTATTTTATATCTAGCTAATTAATCTCATTATATGATTGAGATTATTTTTGATAGCTTAATTGATTAGGTCTTTATTGCCTAAAAGCTATGCCATAAACATTCTTGTGTGATTTATTTATAACTAGGTTGATAGATTGTTTTTTAATCAACTAGTTAATCTTTTGAATGTTTGTAGGTTTTTTGTGATAGCTTTGTATCTAGGATTGGTTATCCTTTACTTAGCTAAAGTTGTATGCCATGACATATAGCTATTTTCATATCTATGATTGATTTTATTGTCATCATATAATCCTAGGTAAGCATCTAGAGTACCCTAGCTCTATATTGCATATTTGGATATCATTGCATATTCACTTAGGGTGTTGATCTCTTCAGAGAAGTAAGTCTTGTGTGATAGACCGGGATTAGGTCGTACACTGGGATTAGGTGGTCACATGAGCAAATTGGACTAGGTCCACTTTTACAGGCCTGCGGGTAGTGGTAGCGGGATATTGGCCGGGATTAGGCTGTCAAACCGGGATTAGGTTGTATACGCTATCACAATTAGTGGATTCGAGGTTCGAGTGTGGCGCACTTACCAGCCCGTGGTTTTTTCCTGTTGAGGGTTTCCACGTAAAAATCAAGTGTCGTTTATATTTCCGCACCATATTACACTTGATTATTGTTTTGTGAATTGGGGTTATATTTGTAATATTGACTAATCTGAAAAATTTGATAATAACGGATTAACAACCCTTTCACACAACCTCTAGGTTGTATTTAAAAGACACGTACGCATAAATGGGAATTCATTATTCCTTTCAGAGCGGTTGCTTCTTTCTAGGCAACAACTTGGTGTCTTGGTTTTGCAAGAAGCAAAACTCGATTTCCTTGTGAAAGTATACAAACGTAGTTAAATTTCTTAAAGCATACCTAGAGGGGGGTGAATAGGTTTTTACACCTTTTTTTCAAACCCTTGAACAAACTTTCGTTTGTCCCTCAAGGTAGCCTTACACACAACAAAATAAGCCAGGGAAGACATACATAGACAATCGAGAATACAATCATGAGAGCAAGGTCTAAGTATATCATCTAATTATGTGAGGTATAAGAACAAATAAACACAACAACAAAGTAAGCTTGTAATTCAATAGATGTTCAATGAGTTACAAGAGTGATCAAATATCACTATACAAAAATTACAATATACAAAAGAATCATAGATACAAAAATAATCAAAAGAATGAATCCACAAATCACACTATACAAAGTCTTGTTTCACAATATATAACAAGTGAATATTATGAATCAAGATAATAAAATATACAATTAAAATATAAGAGAAGAGATAGGAAGAATTAACACAAGAGATTTTTTAACGTGGTAAAACCTCTAAGGAGGAAACATCCACGGGTTGAACTACAACCATTGGGTACTATATTATTGGAAAGCAAACATAGAACATTCACAAAGTGACCAATCTTTAGCTCACCCAACCTAGTGGAGTCTAAGCCTATCCAACCCTATTGGAAAGTGTGAAATCCCTCAATGATGCGAAACCACCATATATTGGACAACACACAAAACCAACATCGATGGTAGATTAGAAATTCCTCAAGAGTGCATACACCTCCCGTGTACCCCGCTCTATCGAAGTCTATGTCTAACCATACGCCTAGGCCTACCAATATATTAGTCAACTCCCTATCCAAGGCACTCTTGCCTCTAGGGAGCCTCCCATGCATGACTATCTGAGTCCTCCCGACTCTAGCCATGACTTCTTGCTTACCTATCCGAGTCATCCCGACTCTAGGCAAGTCTTCTTGCTTACCTATCCGAGTCATCCCGACTCTAGGCAAGACTTCTTGCTTGGCTATCCGAGTCACCCCGACTCTAACCAAGACTTCATGCCTTTTACAAGGACTTCCTAGTGTGATCATGTGAATGCAAATGATGCAAACAATCAATACAACATAGAACATGTGATCAATACATTCTATGGCACAAATAGACCTAAACATGTTATATCACAAGTAATCAAGTCTATATGCTAAATAAGAGAATAAAACCTAAGCATGTGAAACACCAAACACATAAGCTCAAAGCCTCATTCACATATACAACACTTGAATCAAAATATGTTCATTAAGTACAAGTTCAAGATGCAATCAACATACAATAAAATGCTAGATATATGAGATTAAAATCAATCAATATTCTAGTCAAAAATATAGAGCAAGGAATTGAGATTTACATCAATCAAAACCTAGATTCTCTAAATCACAAACAAATACACAAATCCTAGATTTCATCAATCAAAGGATCAAATCAAATCTCAAGATCATTTATCACAAAATTAATTCAATTAAGTTCCAAACAACCTAAGATGTCATTCTAATCACAATACAACTCACAAACAAATGTAAAACCTAGAATCATAGAAACTAGTCAACATTAGTCCACAAATTGACTTTCAATTAGAATGATAATCAAGCTATCTTTCTCAATAGCTTTTACCAAACATAAACATAGATATAGAAGAAGAAACCCCAAGCAAATGGAAGGTCAAAAAGAAAGAAATCCCAAAGTTGAGACCATTACCTCGGATTCTGCAGCTGGTTCGGAAATCAGTGTTGAACCACTAGAAATCACGATCAAACAGCCACCAAACCACTTGGAGATGATAGAGGACTCAAATATGAACACTCTCCAACTTCAATCACTCAAATCCGACTCCGGATGAGGAAGATATGGTGTTTTGAAAATCTGAAAACTGGAGAGAATTTTCTTGCGGGAAAACTCAACTTTTTCTTCTTAATTTTTCAAATGGAGAGAGAGGGAAGATATAGGAAGAGAGAGAAGACAAAACCGGCCAATTGTGTGAGGCCATGTCACCCCCTGGCCGTGGGGGGCGCGTGGCCCACACGGGGGCAGAGGTCCCTCCAGGCCGTGGGGCCCACGGCCTCACCAACGGCCAGCCCAAGTGGCCTCACAGCCTGGGCTGTCATCTCGCGCGCTCCCTCGGTTCTTCAGCCCGTATCTTGGGCGTCCGAACTCCGATTTTGAATCCATTTCCGGATTACAAACCGTGACTCTCTCACGCATGACGACGACTACACAACTTTGAAAAACGATTGAGAAATCATCTCGGAAAACGTCGATGAAGTCAACTCAACGAATGAGAACGAAACGTAGCGTAGCTATATCGTTTGGACTCGAAACCTTATGAATGAGTAACCGAAACGACCAGAACTCAATAAGGCATCATAATAGAACATATTCAAGTCCAAATACAAAAATACGGAAACATACAAACACAAAGACACACACATATGCTAGTTTCCGGACATAGTCCTAGAAAATGCAAAACACAAAGTTTGCCAACATAATATGAATGCATGAGCATATTTTGCCAAGTGTGTGAAAGTGACATGTAAATGAAATTAAATCATGAAGTAACACAGAAGAATGCTATGTGTGTGCGTGTGCCTAGCCTTGTAAGAGATATGAGGTCCTTTAATACCTTTGTTGACCAATGATGCACGAATCTCTTAAAAGCCGGCTTCTTGAATGAATTGTGGATGAGACGTCCTTCGTCTTCTTAATTCTTCGATATACTAACCACTAAACATTACAAGAGAAACATGTTTTGATATGGAATTGATGCCAACACAAACTATAAACCTTACACCTTGTCCATGGCCGAGGCCGAGTACATAGCCGCGGGGAGTGGATGCACACAACTCCTATGGATGAAGCAAATGCTAGTAGACTACGGATTCAACCAAGGTACACTCACTCTCTTTTGTGATAATATGAGTGCTATAAATATTTCCAAGAATCCGGTACAACACTCTAGAACTAAGCATATTGACATCCGCCATCATTTCATTAGAGAGCTTGTTAAAAATAAATGCATAGTACTTGAACATGTAGGTACAAATGATCAACTTGCGGACTTATTTGCTAAACCCTTAAATGCTACTCGATTTAAAACACTTAGTAGAACTATTGGGATATGTCTTGTGGAATGATGTGATTTGTGATTGACCCCATATGGGGAACTCAAGCAAAGAGAGCTATTTTGCATTCTTGTCACTTGCAAAAAATTTGAAATATCTTATGCTTCTTCTTTTAATTGCTTGAGTAAGCTTGGTTGCACATATGTATATATGTTTTAAATTCAATAAGTGTGAACCTTGCTTGTTTACAATCCATGTCATATTTATGTTCAAACATGCATTTTTGGACTAGGAGATTTACATAGGAAGTATGATTTGAATGACCTCTAGCTATCTCCATGACATGATGATTCTTTTATAACATGCTAATGTCAAATGAAAAAGCATGAAATTCATATAACATGCTCAAATGAAAAGGCATGAATTGATGATTACTATAAATGTAAAACTTGTGTGAAAAAGACTTATGAGACTCAAAATGAATAAAGGATCTTGTATCCGTTCAAAGGACCTAAAAAATCCAAATGTCTCTCTTTCGTTATTGGTTGAACATGGCTACTATCATACGGATATCTTATCCGGAAAAATCAAATAGGGTGCAAAGTCGTTCATGCCATGTTTCGCTTATAAAGTTGGATATAGTTGCTCTTAAATTTAAATCAATGAAATCTCTATATCCTTGCTTTTCTCATGACAATGGTGAAATTGGTTTGAATTCTTATTAGAAACCTTTGTCATTTGCTTTGCCAAATACCATTGTATTTTGGACTTGAATGCTACATGTCTTGTATGCAAAGCATGTTTGATTCACACATTTTCTATCAAATAAATCTCCTTGTTTCTCTTCTATTAATTGGGATGCATAAAGTGACTTATATTATTATGCAAATATCTTGCATGCTACTATCTCTCTTTGCTAAGACTGGCCTAGTTGGGGACTTCTCCTTTGCCTATATCATGACAAAACGGGGGAGTAGATTGTGGTAAGGGGAGTTGCAAATTGTAGTAGCTATTGTGCATATTGGGGAGAATATACATTGAGGGGGAGTAACCCATTGAGGGGGAGCATTGCATACACATTCATTGCATGATGTTTCATGTTGTGCCTAAATTCTTAAATGCAAATGCTTGTTTTATTCTCACTTGATCATCTCACATACTCTTGCTTTGGAAAGTATAATCTTTTGTCTTGAAGACTTGAAGTTTTCTTTTATATATTCTTATATCTCTTTGTAATGTAGAATATCTTTATTATCCCGTAGATTCAATTATGTTTGTGAGGATCAATGTGAGAGGTGGTTTTGTCACGAAATAGCCAAAGGGGGAGATTGTAAGGATTCCCATTCTTTAATTGGCTTATTTCGTGGACAAACCACATGTTGGGGTTTATTGTGTAAGGGTAGTTTAGGTGATTGAACTTCAAGCTCGAAGGCCCTTTCAAGACCTCAAGGGACAAGCACTCTAGTGCTTGGTTTTCTTTGAAGAGATTTAGATTGCACACACACACTTGGCATTCTTGCATTTGTGTGCATACTCTTTGTAAGGTTCCCATTTGTTGATTGGCTCATTTCGTGGACAAACCACATGTTGGGGGTTTTTTGTAAGGGTAGCCTAGGTATCGATGTTATTGCTCAAGCCCTTTGAAGACCTCGTCTTGATAAGCACCGAAGGTAAATTTTTATGTACTTACTTTTCTTTAAAGAGATTAGTTGCACACACACACTTAACATACATTGCATATGTGTGCATTCTCTTCACTTGTCACATTTCACACTTGCACTTATTTGTTATATTGTGTTGTGTGTAATTGTGTCTTGTTGTCTTGAAATTCGTTTCCCGATAGTTTTCGGAAACGTCCGCGCATGCACTAGAATGTGCTTGGTTTAGCGCGAGGACCGCCTACGGAGAATGCCCTTGGCTTCACCTTGGTTTTCACCTTTATTGGTGAACGGCGGTTATGATCGGCGGCCTGGCCGCCGAATGAAACCGCCGTTTGCTTCCAGAAGTGTATGAAGCAATTCTACGGTTATGATCGGTGGTCTCGACCGCCGTTCGAAACCGCCGTTCAAGACCTGATTGATTTTATCTCTCGGCCTAATTTGGCGGTTGAAACGACGGTCACGTTTAAAACCGCCGTTTTCATACCTGATTGATTTTTAATCTCAGGTTTGATTCGGCGGTTGGATCGGCGGTCACAAAACCGCCAAATGAAACCGCCGTTGGTCCCCTGTTCCTCTCGGGCCAATTCGACGGTTATGATCGGCGGCCTGGCCACCGATTGAAACCGCCGATCGGTGCGTTTCAGGGGCAAACTTGTCTTTTCACATGCTCTGTTTTTCATGCCTATAAATACATCACTTTCTCTTATTCTGAAGTGACTTTTTAATCATCAAGAACCCTATTTTAAAAAGAGAGATTTTTAAGAGAGAAAGCAATCAAGTTTGCTCATCAAACACTCAAACCAAAATCCATTTGCATTAAAGTTCATCTAGCATTCTCTAGCATATCTAGGATGCTTGCTTGCATGGGTCTTTGATCATCACACTTGCTTTGGTAAGTTTTTCACTATTATCATACATAATTAGTGTTTAATTTATTATGGTATCTCTTTTATTACTTGATTGTTCGTAGATTATATTCTAATATTCAAGATAGAGATTGTTGTATTGATTTGATTGAGTGTTGTTTTTATGATAGATATCTAGGTTTCTCTAATCTATGATTATCTATGCTAATTGACATGTCATTTAGCTTCAATATCTAGGATTGTTTTTAATTGCATATTCATCATCTTAGATAAGCATATAGGGTTTCCCTTGCTCTATGTTGCATTTGAATATTCATATATTCACTTAGGGTGTTAATCTCTTTTTAGAGAATTAAGTCTTGTGTTGTGACCGGGATTAGGTTGCTTAATTCGCAAGCAATCGGACTAGGTTCACTCATACCGGGATTAGGTAGGTGCGTGATTACTTCCGAGATTAGGTTGTAATCGTTTACACATTTAGTGGATTCGAGGTTGGAGTGTGGCTTACTTACGTGGTTTTTCCCGTGAGGGTTTCCACGTAAAAATCAAGTGTTATTTAATTTCCGCATTTTATACTTGATTTATTGCTTTATCTATTTAGGGGTAATTTTGTAATTTGGACTAACACGAACAATTGGGTAAAAAGCTTAAAATCTATTCACCCCCCCTCTAGATAGTTTTATACACACCGTGCTATAATTTGTTTCACTCTTCACATGTCACATTTCACACTTGCACTTTGATGTTGTATCTTGTTGGTGTATTTGTGTCTTGTAATTCGTTTCCCGATAGTATTCGGAAACGTCCGTGCATGCACTAGAATATGCTTAGTTTTGTGTGAAGACCGCCTACAGAGAATGCCATTGGCTTCTCCTTGGTTTTCACCTCTGTTGGTGATCGACGGTTATGATCGGCGGCCTCGACCGCTGTTCATACATGATCGATTTAATCTCTCGGGTTTGATTCGGCGGTTACGAAACCGCCGAATGAAACCGTCGTTGTTCCCCTGTTCTTCTCGGGTTCAATTCGACGATTATGATCGACAGCCTAGCCGCCAATTAAAATCGCCGATCGGTGCGTTTCAGGGGAAACTTGTCTTTTCACATGCTCTGTTTTTTATGTCTATAAATATCTTACTTTCTCATTCTTTGAATCAGTTCTTTTCACTCCCAAAAACCCTAAACTTGAAAGAGAGAATTTTGAGAGAAATCCAATCAATAACTCACCTTTAACCACTCAAATCAAATCCCTTTTGCATCAAATTTCATATTGCATCAACTATCCATTCATAGAATGCATCCATGTATGTTGTTGGATCATCACATCTTCCTTAGTATGTTCTTCACTAATCTTATCTAATTTTAGTGTTTTTCATATTAAGACATCTCTTAGATTACTTGTATGTTTTTAGATAATATGCTAAATACAAGATAGAGATTATTTGTGATATTTTGATTGAGTGTTGTATTGTGATAGATATCTAGGTTTTTATAATCTATGTTTATCTATGCTATTTGACATGTCATCTAGCTTTTAATATCTAGGATTGAATTAATTGTAAATTCATCATCTTAGATAAGCATATAGGGTTTCCCTTGCTCTATATTGCATTTGGATATTCATATATTCACTTAGGGTGTAATCTCTTCATTGAGAACATAAGTCTTGTGTGTAGCATCCGAGATTAGGTTGCTTAGATCGCAAGCATTCGAACTAGGTTCACTCATACCAGGATTAGGTAGGTGTGTGATTACTTTCGGGATTAGGTTGTAATTTTCATCACTTAGTGGATTCGAGGTTCGGGTGTGGCTCACTTATTAGCCTGTGGTTTTTCCCGTGAGGGTTTCCACGTAAAAAATCAAGTGTTATTTAATTTCCGCATTTTATACTTGATTTATTATTTTATCTAGTTAGGGTTAATTTCGTAATATTGACTTCACACGAAAAATTGGGTAATACGTTTAAAATCTATTAACCCCCCTATAGATAGTTTTATACACACCGTGCAATATTTGTTTCACAAATGGCGACCACACCTGATGCAATCTTCTTGGAGAAATTCGTTGGTCGCCATGGTGACCATATGGCGACCAAATGGTGACCTTTGCTTCTTCTGAAATAATCCTTCATTTTGCCATGGTGACCATATGGCGACCTTTGCTTCTTCTGAAATAATCCTTCATGTTGCCATGGTGACCATATGGCGACATGGGGGCGATATTAACACACTTCACTGTCGCCATGGCGACCTTAAATCAAGCAAATGGTGAAATGTCCAATTTCATTGCCTTTGTGCTACAAATTCCTTTTTTTCTTCACAAATGCCCTTGAGGTTCTAATAAAACCTGAAACACTTGATTTAACAACATTAAATACAGGGAATCGCCCGAGAATAAGCGCAAAGAATAGGAACTAAGGGTACAAAATCGTACCATATTTGGTCCGATCAAAATCCAAGTCACTTTGGTAACATAATTAATTGGACCATCCAATTGTCTGTGAACTTTGTTACCAATAATCGTAAAGGGCTAGCAAGAGGACCTAATGGACCCACAGTTTTGAGCTCCAATAATGCTTCAAAAAATTAATTAAACTTTTTAATTAATATTTCATGATTATTAACCTCGGAGTTATTCCACTAATAACCCTAGGTTGCACTCTCGTAACTGTAGATGTTTTACACAACCAAAATATCAGTGTCTATCGATATAGCTATTACATATGGTATGATCCTCCATAAGTAGTTCATAATTAGAGCTAGGTCATAAAGTCCGTTATACCTTTCCAATTATATCTTTTCCTTTAAATACCATTGATTCTCTAATGAACAATTATATCCTTCATTCTTTTATGGAAGAAGGAGAGCGCTCTTAATCGTTCAAGTCCCGAATCAACCCTTAAGAGAACTACTCCTCTACTTCTCGCAAGAATAAGTGGATTCCTCTATTGTGTGCATACCTTCCCAGCCACAAGCCAAACCGTGATTCCAAAATACAGAGTTGTTGATCGGGAATGTTATTCCAATCTCACCCATGGTATGTCAAAAACCACGATCTAACTTGAAGGAGTCAGTACGATACTCATGATTAAGATCACCTATATACAACCATCATTTGTCGATATATGTAACGGATCTTGGTGATAGATTCATATAGATCGTAGCCCAATCCTATATGATCACATCATATAAAGTGTCTTCATTCTCATATTACCATATGTATAATCTAGTATAAGACCACAACATTACGGAATGGACCGCAGCTATAGAGTAACCACAAATAAAGTACCCAGTTTTATTTGCTCTCTACAGACTCTTTAGATTGCACGTCTCAAACCGAATTCCTCTACATATGACATTCATATACTCAGTTTGAAACATCTAGCAATCTTGGATGTTTAGCACATATGATAAATGCATATGAGTCATATTTATTAAATGAAAAAACTATTTCTTTTATTAATGGATTTATAACATTTACAAATTACAAACTTTAGGGCATAAATCCCAACAATATGGTGTATAATTTGCAAAAAATTAAGGATCAGATTGAGTTTGGTTTCAATACAAAGAAAAAGTAAACGACTTTAGATGCATATTTTAAGAAAAATTTGAATTGAGAAAATATAAGTTATCAAGTTTTATTTATTTATTTATTTATTTATTATTATTATTATTTTAAGGAGGTTGTTTAAGTTAAAAGTTTATTGATATGCATTATGAATTGATGAAATTGAATTTAGAAAATTTCATTTTTACCCAATAAATCTCAGAAATTGCAAATATACTTAATAAGTCTAAGAAACTACCTAATAAGTCTCGGAAACAACAAAATAAATCTCGAAAATGCAAAATAAGTCTCAAAAACACCAAAATAAGTCTCGAAAACACAAAATAACGCGAGACTTTGTGGGTGTGTTTTAAGGGTATTTTCGTTGCACTAACACTTTAGGTATTATTAAACTTAAGTTAATAAGTTGGTGATAATCTTAAAACTCACTCTTTAAAGAGTGCTATTAAATTTCAAACCCTTTATGTTTTCCTCATTAAACCTGCTTGTAACAAAATTTTATTTAATTTTTTTGCACGAACAATCCAAATCATATTATATTTATATTTAGTTGGCATTACACAGTACAAATTACATGTACAGACCACATACCTAAACCATCTGTATACATGAACCCTATGTCACTTTTTTTTTTTGATTGAAAAGAACAGACTTGCTGAATTAGTCGAATTAGAAAATGGAAGTCAAGAAAAAAAAAAAAAAAAAAAAAAAAAAAAAAGACTTGATGAAATATTTAGGTTCCAATTAAATAATTAAATAAAACGCACATCAATCTGTTTCACAAATGGATTTGGATCCTCTACTGATCTGATCTTTTTCCTGATCTTTTTAAAGCATGTGATTGGTTATTGTTAAAGTGGTTGTGGAAACTAACCACATTTTAACATACATTCATTGCAATGCTTATGTGTCATGAGATTAGGTGAGGTCAGGATAAAAATCAGATCAGTAGAGGATCCAAATTCTTCACAAATGTAGAATGTTAGAAGAGATTCGAGCTGCATCAGGTCTCACATGAAGCAATTGTTGAATGTTTCACGACACTTGCATGGCCCGTCATGTTTGGATACGTAGCTAACAGATGTTTTTTGTTATCTCTATAAACCATTTTCCAGCTAGGTCAGGCTTTCGGTATCTCTATAAAGTAGATGCAATATGCAGTCCTTCTCTGAGTTCTCTCCATCTAACAACAGACCCGTAGCTCGAAAGGTACCGTTGAAAGCATAGTTTTATGGTTTTTTCTTTATACATAATCAAAATGTTATCAGGGCACTTAGCAATTTTTGTTTTCTTTTATTTACACAAATGACTAAAATATCATTTTGAATTTGGTAATTGTCCTATTTTAATTATTGTGTTTTAAGTACTCCCTTAAAAAACAATTGTGTTTTAAATATGGCAGCCCATTAATAAACTTTATATCTAAAAATGGATTTTAGAGCATCTCTAATGCAAAAGTGGTTTGCATACCAATAATCATTGACATGACAACAATATCAAGAGATGTGACATAAAAATAGACTTGATAGACAATCAATTCAAAATTTGGTCTACAATGCTTATGCTTAAAACACAATTTTTTAAATGACGTGTCCATTTTTTTTTTTCCTGTTTTATTTTATATTTTATATTTTATTTTCTTACCAAAAATAGATGAAAAATTAATGTCAGTTTTAATTACTTGTTGAGTCAAACAGCGTATAGAATATATAGAATTTTAAGTATTTAAAGCATACTATGGATTATAACATATATTACTCTGGCTATCCTTCAGTTTTGGAAGGATTCACCGATGCTAGCTGGATCACAGATCGAAGTGATCATGCATCCACAAGCAAATGGATTTTCACACACTTGGTGGATGAGCTAATAGTACTTGAAAGTTTGAAGTTTGTTATAGATTTAAGAAGTTGCAGCATACGTTCAGGTTCTACTCCCACCATTGGAGGACATGGGCAGCCTGCTTCATACAGGCTGCTTGGCGTCAATACAAGAAAAGGATTATGGGGCATAGTCTTATGGCATCAGAATCCTCTGCTTCGGATGAGGGAGAGACGGACAAGACGAGGGAGGAGGAAGAGGAAGAGGAACATTATCCTGCCAGTTCGAATTCTTCTCAGGCAAAACTAGACCTTGGGGTTACAATAATGGCTTCAAGATTTGCAGCGAATACAAGGAGAGGAATGCAGAAGATCAAAGATGTCCAGATGCCAAAATTACGAAAGCTTGAAGAACCCGACTTCTCCACTGAGCCTAACGATGACTAGTTACTTGCATTAAGCTAGAGATTTCTCTGCTAAGGGCTATAGTCAAGGAATAACTTTTAGATGGGTTCTGGAATGCTAGCTGATTATATTACTTGTAATATTATCATATACAACACGAGAACTTCACCAGATGTTAGCTGATTATAGCAGTGGTCAGAAGTCAGAACTATGGACCTCAAAATCTCTACTGACCCTTGTGATTTGATATCAATTTAATTCTCTTATACAACTTTACCAGAAGCTGAATGAACAAGAAATTGTAACATTGCAAAATCGTGTAAAAAAAGGCATGAATATTCAGCCTGGATCAACATTGCAAACTTAGTACGATCATGCTATTTAATATGTAACTATCATACAGAGAAGTATTCCGTTACATGGTGTTTTTCCGGTTGTTTATCTGGTCTTCAATCACTCCTCTTTCACGGGCCATACCTGTTGATGTCATTAAACTCTATATTCTTGTACTTCTGGGATATTAACTCAGCTTGAACTTTTCTAGCAGTGTCTGTTGCACAACCAACAAGAATGAGAACAGAAGTACCTGCGAATCCCCTGAATGCAGTCAAGTGCGTAGTTTGTTCAATCACAGCAGGACCGGCAGCAAGGATCGCCAAAAATGCTGAACCAAGCACTGATATCCGACTAAGAACCTACATTCCAACCATCAAAATATATTAATGAGTCCAAGATCATCTTGAAGCTGATCAAGGCTTTGAGTTCAAGCAAGAACTTAAGCAATTCCTGTGAAGGATTTGAAGAGAAGAGTAGCACCAACTTTTAGAAAAAAAATGATGGAAAAAGAACATAGGGGATGATATAACTGCAAAGAGTTGTGTATGACAAGATTATCCAGAAATTAACCACTTCTGTGAAGGATTCAAATAGGAGACGCATCAAACTTTGAAAAACACAAACTGATAAGAAAAAAAGTTGGAAAGATAACATAAGACAGAAAAAAGAGTTCCGTACGGGAATAATTATTCATTTTTATGGAGAACCAAACTAAAGTATAGCAAGGAGTCCATTTATTCAAATAAGAAAATTACCGTTTTTATATATGCAGCTGTACTTTTACCCGGTCGGACTAGGGGAATCGATGCACCTTGTCGCTTCAACTGTTCGCTGACATCGTCAGGATCTAATTGTAGGAAAGTGTAGTAGTAGTTGAAGAAGGCTATCAAGAGGATATTGGTTGGGAGGTAAAATGAACCTACAAAGATTTTACCTGCTTAGCTTTGGACCGTATTAAATCTTATATTATAAAAGGTTAGCTTAGCTAGATTGACTAAATGCCAATGAACCAATGATACCCTAGTATAAGTTACTTTATTTTTAAGTCAATAGTTACAGAAAATATAGCCAAAGGCCTATTCCACTTATACAAGGTGAAACGTGCAAAAAATTATATAGACCAGAAGTGCTAAATCAATATATTTGAGAAAATTAAATTATATTGAATGATGTAAACTCATTCTGTAACAATTTTCACTGGTCAAAATTACAAATCTTACCCCCTGGATTTAAAGCCAATGCAGCCTTCTTTAGCGCAGCTATACCAGTGAATCGTGCTAGAGTACCAGGAAGAGCCAATGATGATGTTGAAAATATTATTGGCATCACTCCAGAACTATTGACCTGCTTGAGTAAAACAATTAAATCTACAAAACAATAAACTTTGAAGATGCACACCTAAAAAGTGAATAATACCCTGTTAACAAGATAAGGTAATACATGATTAAAACCATATAATTAGAAAATTTATTTTTGTATCTTCATCTAACCCTAAGTGGTAGAAGACCTTTGCTTCTAGCAAATAGGTCATGGGTTCAATATATCTCATGAGTTTCCTAACTATCAAGGTTGTATGGTCCAACATTAGTCTCTGGTTTAGAATTTGGTAAATGAAGAAACTTGGGAGATTTTTGGATATCAAGAAAACAAAAAAAAAAGTTGTAGCTTGACCTGATCATCCAGAAGAGCAAGAAATCAAAGTTGAGATGATCATATAAACACAAAAAAAATTATGCAGTAGAGAGGTACTTGTGCAACTTATATAACAAGTATTGCTGGAAAACCTCTAGAAGATGTGCCTGGCAAAACTTAACACTTCAATTTTCTATTCTTCGACCTATATTATCAGTTAACCCATAGACATCAAAGCATGCTCTTACATGTTTGTGCAGACATGCACATGTGAGAGAGATGTGACCATAAACCATTACCCTTTCTATAGAATAATCATCTTAGAACCAATTATGCAATAGACATCGTAACATATATATATTTTAGGAAACAAAAATATATTGAGAAAAAAGAAAGAAACAAAATAGCTCTATAACATCTTATTTGACCCCGGTCCTTAAGATAGTAAAAGCATTGATTGTTTCCTCCCACATTTGGGGGAAAATATGATCGCTCAATTTTCAGTCCTAAGGATGTGACCTTCAAGTGGTTATTTCTACTTTTAGAAATGGTCTGGGGCAGCAGGTTTACTCCTATGATCAGTTAAATTCCTAATTCTTAGAAATAAGAACTCTATTATCAAGCTGATCACGACCTATGACCAATACAAGTTCACTTATATTTTGAGTGAGAAACATAATTTATAGTGTCAATAACATGCTTCTCAAACAAATTTTCGAAGCAAGAGCACAGTTCTTGCCTTCTATAACAAGCTTAAGTGCGAATACAACTATTCGTTGGTAAAAGTAACATTAGAATAGATATATATTATTTATTAGAAACAAAATTGAATAATTCCAATTCAAAATATTTTACATTTAATGCTCTGCAGTTTTAGTATTTAAGCACATCAAAGCATCATAACTTTAGAAAAACTAACCATAAAGCATAACCTGGAATACAAACCTTAAAGGGTAGGTAAGCAGATCTTTGGAGCCCTCCACCTCTGCTGTTGTATCTTGAAGCATAGTTGAGTGGAATTTTTCTCTCTGCTTCCTGAAACCCTTTGTTGAGATAATTGTTAAAATTTCTATGTTTCTGCTAATCCAAGTATTATCAAACATAACAAATAGACATTACCTGAACATAAACAATACTGAGGACTAACAAGAAGAATGAAACTATAATGCCGATGAGCCCAATGTAGTTACCATCCTGAAATGCTTCTGCAACAGTCCTACCAAAAGATGCTGGCAAGTAGGAGATAATGCTTGTGAATATTAAGAGAGATGTTCCATTACCAAGCTTTAGATCAGAGATCCGTTCCCCGATATATGTTGTAAACACAGAGCCAAGTGTCAACAAAGTAACAGATGTGACAACCCACTGCGTACTGAAGTCATTGACGTAGGGACGAAGGAAAAGTACTTGACCAATTGCCTGTCATCAGAAATGCATCAAGATTAGGAGGTTGCTTAATCACATGCCCACTATTTGATCTATTCTGACAATGAAATCCAGCTTGCACAAAAGTTCTCCTTTGTCTACACAACTTTGATCCTCTATGTGATTGAAATAAAAGACTACTGTTTATAATGGTTTGTCTTAATAGTTTTCTTCTTCCATCATGTAAATTATCCTTACCTGTACTATTGCAAACCCAACCGAAGCATATTGAGTATATTGAAGCACTTTCTTTCTTCCTGCTTCACCTTCTCTTTTTTGAAGATCTTGCAACTTGGGATAAACTTGGGCAAGAAGCTGAAACACAATTTGCGCATTGATAAAGGGAACAATACCAAGAGAGCATATTCCAAGTCTACCAATGCCTCCTCCAGAAAATGTATCCAATGTGCTTAATAAACTATTTTGATCCAAATTGCCTAGAAAAGCTTCTCGATTTACCCCACCAAGAGGTATATATATTCCAAGTCGGGATAGAGCCAAAAACCCCAAAAGCTTGAGAAATTTTCCAGGTAATGGGCCTTTGAAGAAGTCCCCAAAATCAATGGAACTGTCCTCAATAGCAGCTGCAAATTAAAAAGTATTCTCATCAACTGCTTAGAACTTGTACTATCAATCAACAGTCACTTGAATAGTTGAATATTTCTAAGAAATACGGTTATAAGCCAAGAGAAAAACCTGCCAATCCTCGAGCTGAAGAAGATTTCTCCTTTTTTGTACCTGAGGTGTTCTCAAAGATTGGTGACAACAAGCTTAGAAAGCTTTCCCATGTGCTATTTAGATCAGAATATATATCTGGATTGATACCCAAGGGATCAAAAACTGAGCCCTCGCAACTGAGAATGAATTCCAATCAGCAAGTGGGATAAATATTACCACGACTGCAAAGTAACCAGATTTCTGGCAATTGTTGAGAAGTGACAAAGAATGAATTTGATATTTACAGCAGTCTACAAATATGGGTATACTATTGAAGATCGCTATTAAAGTGCACCAACGACCATCATTTAAGAAATTTTTGTCTGAGTTTGAACCTTAGCACAAGTTATAACACCATAAATTCTAGTTTTTGATATGCTATAGATAGATTCCAGGATATTTCAACTTTATAACGGAAATCGCAAAACAATAGAAATAAGCCACTCAATAACAAGTGGGAACAATGGGGAATAATGATGGAAAATCGGTGAATTTCGAGATCTGTTTGAACCTAATTAATGAAAGTAAGTACAGAATCAGTAAAATTTATGATAGATTGATAGCCTCCAAGTTATAATATATAGTAGCTAGTGTACATTTATCTTAAGGATGGTATTGGCTATTGGGAGATAATGAACTACGGACATAAAGTCTGGTTGAACCGTTGAGGCAGATCATGGTAGCTTTATAATTGAAAACACAAAACGAGAAAGAAATAGAGCGGTTGGGGTTGACTGTAATCAGCAGCATTCCATATAAGATGGTTTAGCTTGTCAAAAAGCCAACATTAAACATCTATAAATTGTATCATCTAATCCACTTAGCAACTCTGCCAAGTAATATGTGAAATCAAAACCAATTCCGATGTACACTTCACAAACTAACTTTTGACCAATATATTTGACATCTTGCTACCTCTAGTATACACTTGGAAACAGGATTTGGATTCCTGTAATTAGTTCTCTTCAGATCATTGTCCACAGTGACTCAAGATCGGACAAGCTAAAACAAAACCACACAATCAATCACTAGACATTGTGCACATTTAGGGAATTTCACTCCTACAATTTCAGCTTATATTAAACTTCTCCCAATGTTTCATTCTATTAGTGCACACCTCATTTCTGATAAATTTACCTAAGTTGAACCGGCAAATGTCTTCTGTAAGATATAAAACTGGTTGTGTTCAACAACTTGTATAGCATCAAAGTTTCAAGTGTATAATTAACTAAAACTAAAGTGAGATTTCTTTTTACCAGCTTGGGAAATCTTCAAATTCAGGCCCCAACCTAACTTCAAACTGAATCCAAATCCAAATCTTGGCACTCATTCCAATTATCTAGTTCTCGCACTACTAAATTTGTAAATATAAAGAAAGTGAGCATTTTTTAAGATAGAAACCACAAAAAACAACTACTCTTATAACTCCAACCATACAAAAACAGAACACCCAATACAAAATATGTACATATATTCAGAGAGGCTCATGGTATGACACAAAAATGATCAAATAATGGGCTCAATTCACAGAAAACAGAAAAGGGTATGTGAGAGAGATACCTGCTAGATAGAAGACCAAAGTTGCATGAATTGGAGGTATTTGTGGAGATGGCGTTGGTGGGTTTTCTCGGAAGAGAAAAACTGGCTCTGCAAATTGAATTTCCGACCTTCTTATGAGTAAAATGATTAAAGCAGAGAGGCCAAGAGGAAGAAGAAGAAGATTGTCTGACAGTTATCAACATTTTTTTTTTTCTCTCTTTCTAGAGACTTGTTATCTATTCACGTGGGCTTTTTTGTTCTTCATTTGCATCTCCTCGGCTGAGAAGGGTAGTGAGAAGTGGACGTTACCACATCCAGTTTGGATTCTGGTCTCAACATGATAAATATTTTATTTTAGGGGTAAATATTAACATAAAATACATTTCAAGAGCAAGTATGAAAAATAATAAAATCACCAAATTGTCCTTAGTTATTAAAATTTAAAAATAAAGACGATTTTTTTATTAAAAAAAAAACACAGTAAAAGTTAGCATAAATAATTTAAAATTTATAAATTGTTAACCGCCAAAAATGGTAGGGGTCCAAAGAAGAATTTTCCATCCAGATTCAAAGTAGAAAGACATCACAGGAAAGCATTCCAGTACCCCACCACTAAATTGACCTGGTACACCTTCTGCCTATCCAAATCAAGGTCAAGGACGCCTAGATCCCAAGATACCAGGAGATATAGAAGTCAAGTTCCTAAGGATCCCGCTATTACAAAGCCCTAGTACCCCGCTACTGCATTAACCCGGTAGCCCGATACCCCGATACACTGATACCGTGGTCTAGTAAGAGGCGGGATACTTATGTGCTCCGATCCCTTCTACAGCCAGTCTACCAAGCAGTAAGAACATCAGAATAGCATTCTATCAAGGTAAGACCAAATACACCTAGATCAAGCTACAAAGGAGGACAGTATACGCCGACGTTTAATTAGTAAAGAGAATGCCATTTTCGGTTTTCCCACCACTTAAGAGTTCCATTCAAAAACAGAGTCAACTCTTTCAGTTCCGATAAACAAGGGATCACTTGATTCTAGGGGAAATCCCACGATCCTCTCACCTATCGCCACGAAACAACTCGTAAATTGCTAAACCACTAGACCGAATTTAGGGGAGTGCACAGCAAGAAATGGGACCTATATAGAGAACGTGACTCTTGACTGAAAGGGGGACCAAAAACTTAAAACACAAACCCTATAGCTTTCTTTTCCACTTGTCGACTAGCACGAGATCACCATCGCCGATTGTGTCTAAACCTTCCTACTATGACAACAGAAAAAACCTCCATTGTACACATATTACATGTTTATCAAAAAAAAGGAGTTCAATCTTATCTTTATTGATATTATACACTGATTCCTTGTTGTTTGCAATCACCATTGCATTTTACTTGCTATTTAAGAACATTCAGGTATCGAACTACGTGGTACCTCTCCGACTGTGGTCTACCCCAATTGCGGTCTTAAAAGTTGTTAATTGGAGTTCCACCCCGCTGGCAATTTTCTGTTAAAACTTTTGGCACCGTCTATGTACATCATACCATATCATTTACAAAAAGCTACCTAGCTCTACCCAGAAGACACCGAAGATGAGACTCTTGTAGGGAAAAATACGATTGCACGCAGCGGAAGCGAGACTAAAATCGAGTTTAGTATAGTTTTAAAATTTTTCCATAAGTTGAACCTTAACCCTTTAATTAATTAACATATAATAAAAGATATTGTACCTTTGTGGCGTGATCCGATTGACATTGCGTAGATGGTAATCCGCAAGATCTTCCAATCCAATCACGAATGTGAATCACCTAGGAGCGTGGTCTCCCTTCTCTTTGAATTGTGTACCTGAGGATGGATAACAAAAACTTTTTCTTTTTTGTTAGTCACAAAACCTCCAAAAGATAACAAAGAACGTTCCGGTCACTTTTGAATTCTCAATTTAATGATCGAAACTCGCATGAACCTTATTCGAAATTGTGCACAAAACCTTTTGATGTAAAAGTAACTAGTGCACTATCAAAATAAGAACAAACTTTTCTCTCTATTCCTCTTGGCCGAAAATCACACTAGTCTAAGAGTTGGATTCCATTTTTCTCAAGCAAAAGAAAAATATTCTCTCAAGCAAGAACTCTTGGGTTTTTCAAATCTTATTGCCCTCAAATATATATCATACAATGACCGTGCACAATATATTATATATATCTAGTGCAATATATTATATATATCTGATGCACAATATATTATATATTTCTAGTGCAATTACCGTGCACCATATATAATATATATCTAGTGCAATATATTATATATTGAAAGTAATACGAATTAACGCTCGGTGTGTATGATAAATATATCTAGAGGGGGGTGAATAGATATTAAGCTTTATTACCCAATTTTCGCATGCAAGTCATTATTACGAAAATGCCCTTACTAGTCAAAAATACAAGCAAGTGTAATATAGTGCGGAATTTAAATAACACTTGATGTATACGTGGAAACCCAACCACTGGGAAAAACCACGGGTTATTTAGTGCGCCACACTCGAACCTCGAAATCCACTAATTGAAATGGAGTTTACAACCTATGTAGACCTCGTCTAACACTCTAGTTAATAACCCCCCACTTCTATCACTCGGGCCTTTAAAAGTGGCTCTAGTCCAATTGCTTGAGGCCTAAGCAATCTTAGCCTCAAGACTTAATTCTCAATGAAGAGATTATGCAACCTATGTGAATATGTATAAATATTCAAATAATAAACAAGGCTAGGGAACCTTAGATGCTTATCTAGGATGATGATATAATCAATTAAATCAACCCTAGATATCAATAGCTAAATGATATGTCAAATAGCTTAGCTAATCAAGATTAATCAAAAACCTAATTAGCTATCACAATACAACACTCAATCAATTCATCACAATTAATTCTCTATTCTTGTATTTATCATATGATCAAAAACATACAAGTAAATTAAAAGAGAATATGTTTGATAGTAAAAATACTAAAATGAGATGAACTTAATCAAAATCTTACCAAGCAAGTTGTGATGATGCAAACCCATTCATGGATGAATGCAAGATGAACTTTGTAAGGTTGATAATTAGTGTTGGCATTAATTCCATATCAAAACGTGTTTATCTTGTAATGTTTAGTGGTTAGTAATTGAAGAATTTTGAAGACGAAGGACGTCTCAACCACAATTCATTCAAGAAGCCAGCTTTTAAGAGATTCGGGCATTATTGGTCGCCAAAGGTATTAAAGGACCTCTTATCTCTTACAAGGCTAGGCACACACACACACATATCATTCTTGTGTGTTCCTTCATGATTTAATTTCATTTACATATCACTTTCACACTCTTGGCAAAATATGCTCATGCATTCATATTAAGTTGATAAACTTTGTGTTTTGCTTTTTCTAGGACTATGTTCGGAAACTAGCATATGTGTGTGTCTTTGTGTTCGTATGTTTCTGTATTTTGTGTTTAGGACTTGAACATGTTCTTATTTAATGCCGTATTGAGTTCCGGTCGTTTCGGTTACTCATTCATAAGGTTTCGAGTCCAAACAAGTTGACTATGCTACTTTTCGTTCTCATTCGTTGAGTTGACTTCATCGATGATTTCCGAGATGATTTCTCAACCGTTTTTCAAAGTTGTGTAGTCGTAGTCGTGCGTGAGAGAGTCACAGTTCATAATCCGGAAACGGATTCGAAATCGGAGTTCGGACACCCGAGATACGGGCCAAAGAACCAAGGGAGCGCGTGAGAGGACAGCCCAGGCCGTGGGCCACTTGGGCTGGCCGTTGGTGAGGCCGTGGGCCCCACGGCCTGGAGCACTCTCTGCTCCCATGTGGGCCACGCGCCCCCCACGGCCAGGGGGTGACGTGGCACCACATGGTTGGCCGGTTTCCTCCTTCTCTCTCCTCCTATTTCTTCCCTCTCTCTCTCCATTTGAAAAATTAAGAAGAAAAAGTTGTGTTTTCCGATAAGGATTTTCTCTCCAGTTTTCAGATTTTCAAAACACCATATCTTCCTCATCCGGAGTCGGATTTGAGTGATTCAAGTTGGAGAGTGTTCGTATTTGAGTCCTCTATCATCTCCTAGTGGTTTGGTGGCTGTTTGATCGTGATTTCTAGTGGTTCAACACTGATTTCCGAACCAGCTGCAGAATCCGAGGTAATAATGGACTTAACTTTGGGATTTCTTTCTTTTTGACCTTCCATTTGCTTGGGGTTTCTTCTTCTATATCTATGTTTATGTTTGGTAAAAGCTATTGAGAAAGATAGCTTGATTATCATTCTAATTGAAACTCAATTTGTGGACTAATGTTGACTAGATTCTATGATTCTAGGTTTTACATATGTTTGTGAGTTGTATTGTGATTAGAATGGCATCTTAGGTTGTTTGGAACTTAATTGAATTAATTTTGTGTTAAATGACCTTGAGATTTGATTTGATCCTTTGATTGATAAAATCTAAGATTTGTGTATTTGTTTGTGATTTAGAGAATATAGGTTTTGATTGATGTAAATCTCAAAACCTTGCTCTATATTTTTGACTAGTATATTGATTGATTTTAATCTCATATATCTAGCATTTAATTGTAAATTGATAGCATCTTGAATTTGTACTTCATGAACATATTGTGATTCAAGTGTTGTTTATATGAATGAGACTTTGAGTGTATGTGTTAGGTGTTTCACATGCTTAGGTTTCTATTCTCTTATTTTTGCATTTAGACTTGATTACTTGTGATATCACATGTTTAGGTCTACTTGTGTCATAGAATGTATTGATCACATGTTCTATGTTGTATTGATTGTTTGCATCATTTGCATTCACATGATCACACTAGGAAGTCCTTGTAAAAGGCAAAAAGTCTTGGTTAGAGTCGGGGTGACTCGGATAACCAAGCAAGAAGTCTTGGCTAGAGTCGGGGTGACTTGGATAGCCAAGCAAGAAGACTTGCCTAGAGTCGGGATGACTCGGATAGGTAAGCAAGGAGTCATGGCTAGAGTCGGGAGGACTCGGATAGTCATGCATGGGAGGCTCCCTAGAGGCAAGAGAGCCTTGGATAGGGAGTTGGCTATTGTATTGGTAGGCCTAGGCGTATGGTTAGACATAGACTCTGATAGAGCGGGGTACACAGGAGGTGTATGCACTCTTGAGGAATTTCTAATCTTCCATCGATGTTGGTTTTGTGTGTTGTCCAATATATGGTGGTTTCGCATCATTGAGGGATCTCATACTTTCCAATAGGGTTGGGTAGACTTAGACTCCACTAGGTTGGGTGAGCTAAAGATTGGTCACTTTGTGGATTCTCTATTTTTATCATCCAATATATATAGTACCCTAATGGTTGTATTTCAACCCGTGGATGTTTCCTCCTTGGAGGTTTTACCACGTTAAAAAATCTCTTGTGTTAATTCTTCCTATCTCTAACTTTTATATTTTATTTGTATATGTCATTATCTTGTTTCATATTACTCACTAGTGATGTATAGTGAAGCAAGTATTTGTAAAGTGTGATTAGTGAATTCATTCTTTTGATCATTTTTGTATCTATGATTCTTTTGTATATTGTAATTTTTGTATAGTGATATTTGATCACTCTTGTAATTCATTGAACACTTATTGAAATACAAGCTTACTTTGTTGATTTGGTTATTTGTTCTTTTACCTCATATAACTTGTTGATATACTTAGACTTTGCTCTTATGATTGTATTATCGTATTGTCTATGTATGTCTTCCTTGGCTTATTGTGTTGTGTGTAAGGCTACCTTGAGGGACAAATGAATGTTTGTTCAAGGGATTGAAAAAAGGTGTAAAAACCTATTCACCCCCCCCCCCCCCCCCCCCCCCCCCCCCCCCCTCTAGGTATGCTTTAAGCAATTTAACTTCGTTTGTATACTTTCAAACTTTGATGTACAAAGGAATGTATTTGAGTGTTTAAATAAGCAAACTTGGTTGCTTTTTCTCTCAAAATCTCTCTTTAAAATATAGGGTTCTTGATAATCAAAGAGTCATGTTCAAAACAAGAGAAAGTGAGATATTTATAGGCATGAAAAACAGAGCATGTGAAAAGACAAGTTTGCCCCTGAAATCGCACGATCGACGGTTTCATTCGGCGGCCAGGCCACCGTTTACAACCGTCGAATTGAACCCGAGAAGAATAGGGGAACAACGGCGGTTTCAATCGACGGTTTCGAAACTGCTGAACTAACTGCAGAATCAAACCCGAGAAATAAATCAATCAAGTATGATCGGCGGTTTCAAACGGCAGTCGGTGGCTGCCGATCGTAACCGCAGAATCACTCCAGACCTTTCTGGACTGAAACGGCAGTTTCAATTCGGCGGCCAAGCCGCCGATCAAACCACCGATTCACCAGTGATGGTGAATCTAAAGGAGAAGCCAAGAGCATTCTCCGTAGGCGGTCTTCGCGTAAAACCAAGCACATTCTAGTGCATGCACGAACGTTTCCAAACACTATCGGGAAACGAATTACTAAGCACATATACACACAACAAGATATCAATCAAAGTGCTAGTGTGTAAAGTGACATGTGAAGAGTATGCACACAAATACAAGTATACTAAGTGTGTGTGTGCATTCTAAGTCTCTTCAAAGAAAAACCAAGCACTAGAGATTATACCTTTGGTGTGCTTGTCTCTTGAGGTCTTGGAAGGGCCTTCGAGCTTGAAGTTCAATCACCTAAACTACCCTTACACAATCAACCCCAACAAGTGGTTTGTCCACGAAATAAGCCAATCAATATATGGGAATCCTTACAATCTCCCCCTTTGGCTATTTCGTGACAAAACCACCACTCACATTGATTCCTCACAACATAATAGAAACTACAGGTCTACTATGATTTTCTACTTTACAAAGAGATATATAAAAATAATCTTGAAGTCTTCAATCTCATGTAGAACAATCAATTCCTGAAAGCAAAGTTTCTATATTTTTCAATACAAGTAAAATGTGAGATTAATCAAGTGAGAGCATAAACAAGCATTTGCATTCTAGAAATTTAAACACAACATCATGCAATATATGATGAATGCAATGCTCCCCCTCAAAGGGTTACTCCCCCTCAATGTATTGTCTCCCCAACATGCACAATTGCTACCACAATTTGCAACTCCCCTTACCACCATTCTACTCCCCCTTTTTGTCGCAAAGGAGTAGTCTCCAACCGGGTCACTTAGCAAAGAGAGATAGTAGCATACTATATACTTGCATAATCATATAAGCCACTTTATGCAACTTAATCAATTGGAGAGAAACAAGGAGATTTATTTAAAATAAATGTGTGAATCAAAACATGCTTTGCATACAAGACATGTAGCATTCAAGTCCAAAATACAATGGTATTTGGCAAAGCAAACGACAAAGGTTTCTAATAAGAATTCAAACCAATTTCACCAATGTCATGAGAGAAGTAAGGATATAGAGTTTTTATTGATTTTAATTGATGAGCATCTATCACCAATGTCATGAGAGAAGTAAGGATATAGAGTTTTTATTGATTTTAATTGATGAGCAACTATATCCATCTTTATAAGCCAAACATGTCATGAGCAACTTTGCACTCTATTTGATTTTTCCGGGAATGAAACCCGTATGATAGTAGACATATTCAACAAATAAAGAAAGAGAGACATTTGGATTTTAAAATCCTTTGAACGGATACAAGATCCTTTATTCATTGAGTCTCATAAGCTTTTTCACACAAGTTTTGCATTTTAAGAATATGCAATCATCAATTCATGCTTTTTCATTTGAGCATGTCATATGAATTTCATGCTTTTCAATATTTAAGCATGTCATTAAGAATCATCATGTCATGGAGAAAACTATAGGTCATTCAAATCATACTTCCTATGTAAATCTCCTAGTCCAAAAATGCATGTTTGAACATAAATATGACATGGATTGTAAACAAACATGGTTCACACTTATTGAAATGAAAACATATATTCAAATGTGTAACCAGGCTCACTCAAGCAATCAACAAAGAAGCATAAGATTTTTCAAATATTTGCATGCAACAAGTATGCATAAGCTCTCTTTGCTTGAGTTCCCCATATGGGGTCAATCACCATCCTTCATCAATGAAGGTCATGAGGTCCTATAGACCTCCCAAGTCCATTTGACTTGGTTGAACCTATTTGAGACTTGTTAGTCTCGTAGCAAGCGGGTTCTTTTTTTCTTATGATATGACATTTTTCTTCTTAATGGTCAATGGTTCAAGAGTTCTAGAAATTATAGGATCATGAATATGAATTTTTTCCTTCCTATTAACATGCATTCTAGCTCTTGTCATTCTCTGTTCAATCATGCTTTTGAATCTACATAATTTAATGAAATGAAAGCAATTTGGTCTAATGTGACCATCAATACCACAAAAGTGACATGTAGGGATGAATTTAGAAATCATACCATGTCCTTGTGCATGCATATGAGCCTTCCCATGTCTTTGTGGTTGAGTGGGTTCAAACCTTCTTTGTTGTTGAACCGGTCTAGCTTGCTTCCATGGTTCATTTTGCATGATTGGCCTCTTCCCTTGATGAATTTGAGCTTGAGGGAAGTTAGGTTGAGGAACTTTTTGAGCTTGAGGTTGTCTCCTTGGAGCTTCCTTCACTTGTGCACTTCTTGAACATTGTCCTAGATCAATTTTCTTCCTAGGAGTGTGCACCGGCGAGGCTTCTATCTTGCCCAAACTCTTGACAAAGACGGTCTTGGTTGGAGTAGTGATCTCCTTGCTTTCTTCATACCCAATACCTCTTTTGTCACAAGGGTTCTTTCCACTACTAAGAATGTGGTCAAGCTTCTTAGTGCTTGTAGTCATCCTAGTCAATGACTCTATAGCTTCATCAAGCTCTCTCTTCAACCCTTCTTCATTCCTCTTAGACATAGCTAGCTCATCCCTTAGCTTGTCTTCAATCATCTTGGATGTTTCCACTTGCTTACTCAAGTGGTCATTGTGTGTTGAAAGCTCTAGATTTTCATCCTCTAAAATCTTCAACTTTCTATTGTTCTTCTTCAATGAACTTTCACACTTGACTATAAAGTCATGAACATCCATTTTCTCTACACTTCCATTTGTAGAGTTAGATGAGGAGTCATCTTCACTTGAGTTATCTCCTCCACTCTCCTTCTCACTTATGGAGTCATTTCCCTCATTAAGACCTTCACCTTGGTCTCTTGAGTTAATGAGAGCCATGTCCCAATGAGTAGCTACACCTATCACCTATGGAGCTACTTCTTCATCTTTTTCTTCTATGGGATCATTAGTTAAGTCATTCTTACCAACAACTTTATCTTCTACACAAGTGGCCCCAAATGCCGTGTAGTCGATAGTAAGCTCATCATCACTTGATGACTTGTCTCCCTTTCCGGAGTCATCACTTTCACTCCAAGTGGCAGCCATCACTTTTGCCATCTTGTTCTTCAAATTCCCACAATCGGGTGAGATGTGTCTTATACCGCCACACTCATAGCATTAGATCCCTTTCTTTTCACTCTTCTCTTACCTAGGCTCAAAACTCTTGAAGGGAGCCTTTTTCTTTAAGTCTTGGCCTTTGGATCCAAATCCTTTCTTCTCGAACTTGACAAATTTCTTGAATTTTTTAAGCATCAAAGCCATGTCTTCATCCGAGTCACCTTTTTCCTCCTTCTCAACCTTGGAAGCTTTCAAAGCAATCTGAAACAAATTATAGCACGGTGTGTATAAAACTATCTAGAGGGGGGTGAATAGATTTTAAGCTTTTTACCCAATTTTTCGTGTTAGTCAAAATTACGAATTTACCCCTAAATAGATAAAGCAATAAATCAAGTATAAAATGCGGAAATTAAATAAGACTTGATTTTTACGTGGAAACCCTTACGGGAAAAACCACGGGCTAGTAAGTAAGCCACACTCGAACCTCGAATCCACTAAATGTGTAAAACGATTACAACCTAATCCCGGAAGTAATCACACACCTACCTAATCCCGGTATGAGTGAACCTAGTCCAATTTGCTTGCGATCTAAGCAACCTAATCCCGGATGCTACACACAAGACTTACTTTCTCTATGAAGAGAATAACAACCCTAAGTGAATATATGAATATTCAAAATGCAACATAGAGCAAGGGAAACCCTATATGCTTATCTAAGATGATTAATATGCAATTAGAGCAATCCTAGATATCAAAACTAAATGACATGTCAAATCAAATAGTTTA
Source organism: Acer yangbiense (assembly GCA_008009225.1). Lineage (NCBI taxonomy): Eukaryota > Viridiplantae > Streptophyta > Magnoliopsida > Sapindales > Sapindaceae > Acer > Acer yangbiense. Next base: position 22,203,481 of record CM017765.1, on the reverse strand, counting down.
GCTAATCAAGATTAAGCACAAAACCTAATTAGCTATCATAACATAACTTCTCAAACATACATCATACTAATCTCAAACTTGTATTCAAAGTATATAAAATAACATACAAGTAATTAAATGAGATTGCTTGTTAAGAGAAACACAAAATATGTAAGATATTAGTGAAAAGCTTACCAAGCAAAATATGATGAAGAATCCATGCAAGATGTCATCTAGATGATCAAGGATGATGCTAGATGATAATTGATGATCATGAAAAAGTGTTTGAGTAAACTAAAAATGAGTTCTTTGGAATTTTTCTTCTCTTTGAAAAATATCCTAAGTATAGAATCTGAATATGAACTCTTGTAATTGACCTAAAGTCAAAGTGGCATATATATAGGGGGCCAAAACAAGGTGTGGTCGTTTTGATAAGTTGGTCTCATATTTGCCTTGGGCGCTGTACGTAGAGCGCCTCTTGTACAGCGCTTGTACAGCGCCCCTACTCTGTTCTCACGGGAAAACATAGTGGCGCTGTACGTAGAGCGCTTTGTACAGCGCCTGTACAGCGACCCAACAACAACCGAATTAAATCGATCAGGTCTGAATAGCGCTTAATGGGCGCTGTTCATACAGCGCTTCTGTAGAGCGCTTTTGGGAGCGCCCAATGCAAAAATGCAATCCTAAGTCTAAGCATGACAATGCAATTGGACATGCAAGATGCAATCAACTAACATGCAAGAAGAGATGTTAATGAACATTAATGCACAAAAGTAAGACACACAACATACAAGTATTAAACATATGCATGAGTTGTGAGTGTGTGCAACTATCTCTTCAAGACAAGTAAACACAAAGAAATATACCTTCGGTGCTTATCAACACGAGGTCTTCAAAGGGCTTCGAACAATAAACCCGATACCTAGGCTACCCTTACAAAGAACCCCAATATGTGGTTTGTCTACGAAATAAGCCAATAAACAAATGGGAACCTTACACAATCCCTTTTTGCTTTTTAGGAGGTGAAATACTAGGAGCCTTCCTAGATTCATTGGCAATGAGTCTTCCAATTACCTCACTCGGCTTCATATCCTTATATCCACTGTTTTCTTCTAAAGCCGTCACTTTTGCTTCAAACCTAGCGGGGAGAGACCTCATAATTTTTTACTTGACTCTCCTATCCGTATAAGGGTCACCAAGTTGATGGATTTGATTTACATCCATCAACTTGACTTCAAAGTCATTGAAGCATTCGTCCTCCTCCATCTTGAGCAACTCAAATTGCGTTTGAAGGACTTGAAGTTTGGAATTCTTGACAACATCGGTTCCTTCATGTGCAACCTCTAGGATATCCCATGCCTCCTTGGCTATCCTAGTGTTTTGAATCAGTTTGTACTGATTTTCATCCACTGCACATAGAAGAGCGTGCCAAGCCTTCCTATTCCATTTTGAAGTCTCAAACTCTTCAGTGGACCACTGAGCCTTAGGCTTGAGTACTTCTTCTCCACCACCCGTGGGAGTCATCTTAGGAGCCATATACCCATCTTCAATTGCCATCCATGCCCTATCATGGATTTGACACAAGTATGCCTCCATCTTGCCTTTTCATGAGGCATAATTCACACCGGTGAGGAGAGGAGGTCGTGTACTTGATGCACCCTCTTGATTGCCACCATATCCACTCATTGTATAATGAATGAATTCAAATGAATGCAAAATGTATGAATGAGCAAAAATCACACAAATGCAAAACACACCAAAAATGAGCTAGGATCACCTAAGTATATCTAGGAACCCGCTCTGATACCAATTGAAAGTAAAACGAATTAACGCTCGGTGTGTATGATAAATATATCTAGAGGGGGGGTGAATAGATATTAAGCTTTATTACCCAATTTTCGCATGCAAGTCAATATTACGAAAATGCCCTACTAGTCAAAAATACAAGCAAGTGTATATATAGTGTGGAATTTAAATAACACTTGATGTATACGTGGAAACCCAAGCACTGGGAAAAACCACGGGTTGTTTAATGCGCCACACTCGAACCTCGAAATCCACTAATTGAAATGGAGTTTACAACCTATGTAGACCTCGTCTAACACTCTAGTTAATAACCCCCCACTTCTACCACTTGGGCCTTTAAAAGTGGCTTTAGTCCAATTGCTTGAGGCCTAAGCAATCTTAGCCTCAAGACTTAATTCTCAATAAAGAGATTATGCAACCTATGTGAATATGTATAAATATTCAAATAACAAACAAGGCTAGGGAACCTTAGATGCTTATCTAGGATGATGATATAATCAATTAAATCAACCCTAGATATCAATAGCTAAATGACATGTCAAATAGCTTAGCTAATCAAGATTAATCAAAAACCTAATTAGCTATCACAATACAACACTCAATCAATTCATCACAATTAATTCTCTATTCTTGTATTCATCATATGATCAAAAGCATACAAGTAAATTAAAACAGAATATGCTTGATAGTAAAAATACTAAAATGAGATGAACTTAATCAAAATCTTACCAAGCAAGTTGTGATGATGCAAACCCATTCATGGATGAATGCAAGATGAAGTTTGATGCACAAAGGAATGTATTTGAGTGTTTAAATAAGCAAACTTGGTTGCTTTTTCTCTCAAAATCTCTCTTTAAAATATAGAGTTCTTGATAATCAAATAGTCATGTTCAGAACAAGAGAAAGTGAGACATTTATAGGCATGAAAAACAGAGCATGTGAAAAGACAAGTTTACCTCTGAAATCACACGATCGGCGGTTTCATTTGGCGGCCAGGCCACCGTTTACAACCGTCGAATTAAACCCGAGAAGAATAGGGGAACAACGGCGGTTTCAATCGGCGGTTTCGAAACTGCTGAACTAACCGCAGAATCAAACCCGAGAAATAAATCAATCAGGTATGATCGGCGGTTTCAAACGGCGGTCAGTGGCCGCCGATCATAACCGCAGAATCACTCCAGACCTTTCTGGACTGAAATGGCGGTTTCAATTCTGCGGCCAGGCCGCCTATCAAACCGCCGATTCACCAGTGATGGTGAATCTAAAGGAGAAGCCAAGAGCATTCTCCGTAGGTGGTCTTCGCGTAAAACCAAGCACATTCTAGTGCATGCATGAACGTTTCCGAACAGTATCGGGAAATGAATTGCTAAGCACATAAACACACAACAAGATATCAATCAAAGTGCTAGTGTGTAAAGTGACATGTGAAAAGTATGCACACAAATGCAAGTATACTAAGTGTGTGTGTGCATTCTAAGTCTCTTCAAAGAAAAACCAAGCACTAGAGATTATACCCTTGGTGTGCTCTTGAGGTCTTGGAAGGGCCTTCGAGCTTGAAGTTCAATCACCTAAACTACCCTTACACAATCAACCCCAACAAGTGGTTTGTCCACGAAATAAGCCAATCAATATATAGGAATCCTTACATATATATCTGATGCAATTACCGTGCAACATATATTATATATATCTAGTACGATAATCTTGCACAATATATTATATATGTAGTGCACGAATTCTACTTGACATATAAAGTTTAGGGTGACCGAAATATTCCACCAAAAAATAGGATTTTTGTCTTTTAACCTAAATCCTAACCCTAGGTAGATTTCTTTAGAATTTCAAACCCTAATCCAACTCTTTAGTGTATTTGTGACTATATAAAAGACTTCCTTATTTGACTAGATAAATAAATCCCTTATTTATCTACTTACCAAATAAAATCTTTTATTTTATTTATACTACCACAATAGTATACTACTAAGAAACATATTTCCTAGTCAGAAAAAGATTTTGATATTTAATTAAATAATTAATTAATCAATTAATTAATTTCCATTTAATCAAATAATAAAAATAAAACAATATAATATCATATATATATGTGCCATATATATTAATATATCTATATATTGTTTTTCTATTTTATTAAATCCATTAGACTTTAATCAAAAAGCCCACATGTGAACCAGACCCATTCTTACTAAAAGAAACAAGCCCACATGTCTTTCATTAATATATTAATATAATTGATCAGCCCATTAAACAAATAATGTGCAAATTATATTCTTAATATATTAAATACAATTCTAGATGGACCCATAAATTGGTCTAGTAGAATATATCAAGTGATCCATGCAAGTCCGTGTGGATTGGGGATCTTGGCGGGCTATCTAAATTTAAGCTTCAATAGACATAACCTAATCACAATCAACAAATGATTCACTTAGATCCGATCTATTAATTTTAACTCATTCCACTAAAGAGCTAAAATTGAACTCTTAAATAAAGATAGAATAAGTAAATATTTCTCATTCATACCCTAGACAATCTTATTGGAGATGGTATATCCTCGTGATGAATATCAGTAATCGCCAAGAGCTCATAGACCGCCTATTGCTCTCCAAGTTACCATATTTACTCATATGACCACATTTTGAACTTGGATATTTTGATTTGTCCAGAAGCCATGTTTCAATAGACTCTATCGAAAACTTAACGTTAAGATTTAATATCCAATACCCAATACCTCAAAACATCCATATGATGATATTCTACTCTCATTCGATAAATGGAGTCACGATGTCCATATCTATAAATGAAGTCCTCTATCGATTAACAAATGAAATACCACCAAACTATCGATGATAGATTATGCTATATAATCGTACTCATTGATAACTCAAATGATACCACTTGACCATAAATCCATCATTTATCTCAAGATTAAGATAGACTCTCCAATTGTCCTAATAATGAAAAGACTATTATCTATTGACGGTTCTAGATAAAGTATTTCATTGTGATCCAGTTCAATGCACCCAGTGCACTAGATTCTTTTACTTGAAGACCCTCCGATGATTTTAGACTCATCATAACACATTTGATCCCACTCAAATGCTAGTAAAAGAATTCTACAACTTTAACAAGATAAAGGTGCCCAACCTTTAACTTAAGTTATGAACATTATTCAAGACTAACTAAAGAATTGTGTCTACCTCTTACATATCCAGATGTACGAACAATTCTTCTTTTCTCATAGTCTTTTGACCTTGTGATTATTTATTTTTGACAATTATAATATTCAATCTATAAATGCTATAAGATTTGTTTAAATCAGAAATTACTTTATTAATATGAAAAGATTGTCAAAACAATATTACACTATTGCTATTGAGCATAATCCTAACAATCTCCCACTTGCGCTATAGCAAATGTGTCATATCTCTCATTCCCATGTTCTCTATGTGCCCATCAAAACTCTTATGTGGTAGAGCCTTTGTGAAAGGATCCGCTAGATTTTCTGCTAACGCGATTTTGGTAATCTTCACGTCACCCCTATGCACAATCTCCCTAAGAAGATGATACTTCCTTTCAATATGTTTTCCTCTCTTATGACTTCTTGGTTCTCTCGAATAAGCCACTGCTCCAATGTTATCACAGTAGATAGTGATCTGTTTATTCGCACTGGGAACCACTTCCAAGTCAATCAGGAATTGGCGGAGCCAAACAGCCTCTTTGGCAGCTTCCCATGCAGCAACATACTTAGCTTCCATGGTGGAATCAACAATACAAGATTGTTTGATACTCCTCCATATGACTGTTCCTCTTCCAATAGTAAACACATATCCTGATGTGGATTTTCTGGTAGTCAGAATCCGACTGGAAATCAGAATCTGTATACCCAACGAGAATCAAATCCCCTCTTGAGTATACAAGCATATTATCTCTCGTTCTCCTGAGATACTTGAAAATATGCTTAACTGCCGTCTAGTGATCAGGACCAGGTTTTGATTGAAACTTGCTAACTATACCCACAGCAAAGCAAATATCTGGTTTAGTGCAGAGCATTGCATACATGAGACTTCCAACTGCCGAGGCATTTGGAATCCTACTCATGAATTGCTTTTCATGCTCATTCTTAGGAACTTGTTCCTTAGAAAGTTTGATTCAATTTCTGAAAAGTAACATACCTTTCTTGGAATCATTCATGGAAAATCTAGACAAGATTTTATCTATGTATGAAGCTTAGGATAGTGCAATCGTTCTATTCTTTCTATCCCTTATTACTTGGATACCAAGAATATAACTTGCTTCTCCTAAGTCCTTCATATTAAATTGTTTTGCTAACCATTCTTTTACTGATGTCAATACACATATATCGTTTTCGATGAGTAGTATATCATCAATATAAAGAATTTAGGAAAACCAACTTGTCGTCATTAATCCTTTTGCATACACAAGGTTCGTCACAGCTTGATCGAACCTTATGTTCCAGGATCAGGATGCTTGCTTTAATCCATATTTGGATTTTTGCAACTTGCATTGCCTTTTACCAATGGTGACCATCAACATGCTCCATTGCTTTCTTATTTGTGTAGGGATTATCGTCGTCCGGGAGATTCTCTATTGATTCTCCCAGACCGATGTATCTCTCGGGTTTTTTACTAACCCTCCCACTACGATGAGGAATGGTAGGTTGTTGACTTTGTGATGGTGCGGAACTTACAATTGGGCTAGGTTGTGTAACCTCTTGTGGAATTGTATCTCCTGACATCTCATTCAGGACAATTCTACTTTTGGGTACAAAATCATTCATATAGTTCTTTTCCAGAAATTTAGCATTTGTTAAAACAAATATTTTAAGATCTGAAGAACTATAGAAATAATATCCCTTTGTTTCTTTTGGATACCCCACAAATATGCATGTTTCCGAACGGGACTCCATCTTTTTTGTCTTTCCTTTTAACACATACGCAGGACAACCAAATATCCTTAAGTGTTGTAAACTAGGCTTTTGCCCAATCCACAACTCATGTGGTGTTTGAGGAACCGACTTAGATGGTACATCGTTTAGAATGTATATTGCAGTTTGTAAAGCATATCCCCAAAAAGAAATAGGAAGTGTTGAATAACTCAACATAGACCTAACCATATTCAAAAGAGTTCTATTTCTCCTTTCTGCCACCCCATTCTGTTGAGGTGTACCTGGTGTAGAAAACTGAGAAATAATTCCATTATCAACAAGATATTGCTGAAACTCACCAGATAGATATTCTCCACCACGATCGGATCTCAAGATTTTTATATGTTTATCTAACTGATTTTCCACTTCAGCTTTAAATGCTTTGAACATGTCAAAAGCATCAGACTTATGTCTCATGAGATATACATAGACAAATCTCGAGTAATCATCTGTGAAAGTAATGAAGTACTCATATCCATCTCTAGCTTGAATGCTTATAGGACCACATACATCAGTATGCATTAATCCCAAACATTCAGTGGCTCTTGTGCCTTTGGTCCTGAACGACCTTTTGGTCATTTTACCTTCCAAACAGGATTCACAAGTTGGTAGATCATCAACCTTTAAGTCACTTAAATGTCCATCACTAACCAATCTTTTAATCTTATTAAGGTTAATATGACCTAGGTGCAAATGGCATAGGTAGGTTTCATCTTATGATAATTTTTACTCTTTTATGGTTAGGTTGCGTTAATTCTGTGTCTAACAAGTGAGAGATATTTCTATGTAAATAGAATAGACCATTTTCCAATGTACCTTTGCAAACAAATTTGTCATCTTTACTAATAATAAAAAATTTATTAAAAGTAACTAAATATTCAAATTTATTTAAACAAGAAACTGAAATTAAATTTCTCTTGAATTGAGGTACATAATAAATGTCTATCAAATCTAAATTCCTACTAGAATCTAGATTAACTCTAATATCTCCCACTGCACTAGCAGACACCAACGCTCCGTTGCCTAAACGCAAGTTGATTTCATTCTTATTCAGCCTTCTCCTTTCTTGAAACCCCCAGAAGGAATAACAAACATGATTATTGGCTACTGAGTCTACGATCCAAGAATCTGTAGAATCTGCCAGTAAACATGTTTCAAGATAATTCACATTACCTTGTTCCTTCTTATTCTGAAACTTTGGGCAATTACTTTTCCAATGTCTCTTTTCACCACAAAAGAAGCACTTCCTTTTGATCTTGGTTACTTTCTTAGTCTCTTTCTTGGTAGGCCCAAGTTGCTTTTTCTTTTGTTATCCCTTGACCTTCTGACGAGTCTTAACAGTAGCAACTTTACCAACTATATGAATCTCTTCTAGAGACATCATCATATCAGCAGCAGACCTCATTCCTTCATGCTGCTGTTGCAACATGTCGGAGATGGTAGCCATATAGCCATCTCATTCGAGGTCTTCCACTGCTCATACTCGTCTTTTTGCATCACATTAGATTCATTAGTGGGAGCAGGTGGTTTTTAGGAGTAGTCAGAACAAACTTATGTTTTTCAGCTTGCAGCAAACAACCCAATTTTCCTTTTCCATGTGACATAATTATCTCCAGTTAAAGTATTATCTTTTAAGATGTTGATTATGGATGGGATCATGATTTCTGAATAAAAACAAAAACATATATGAGTAAATAATCATGATAAAGCACTTTCGAATATTTATCTTGAATTAATGAATAATTCAATCGTAAAAATTCAACGGTGATCCAACATCCATAAATGTTACGCCTCCTTTGGGAGTTCGCACCATTTACTAGTTAGACTAGGTCCCACCTAATTGTTAACATAACAACCAACATTTTCAATTTTAGCCTTGTGATTTTATTAACAAGAACTCTTGGGAGGATATCAATAAAATCACATTGAATGTGTTACCAAGATATCGACCCTCAATATTTTCTCTCACGAAAATCCCTCCTTGAGGAGTAGATCTCATTTGAATCAATTGTCTAGTCTATCCTTGTAAGGAAGAATGTTGCTAAATTCCATTCATGGACGCCCCTTGGGGGGATTACCAACAAATAATAAAGCTCAACTAACCTTGGAGGCCATAGGTGTTGCAAAACACCTTCTCCCACTCAATTATTTAAGGCGTGTAATTAAATCCCATAGAATGATTTACCAAGTTATCTAGATGCCAATTTAGATACCTAAATCATTCAATGCATGTTCATACCAAAAGAGATATATGAGTGGCACTCCCATTCTATATGGCATGTCATCAAACAATAACAAATATTGTAATATTTACGCAAAATAAATAGCCACAATTTTGATCCATCCTAGAAAAACAAGTAAATTACATTTGTTTGGAATACAAAAAACTCCTTTCTTGGCAAACAAGTCTTCAAGCGGCCACCGATCACTTGTGCATCCCACGGCTGCCCCTATGGGCGTGCACACTCCACAACCCCAACAAAGGCTGCCGTGCGCAGCCCACAGTCCAACATGCACAGCTGCGTGCAATCTTGCGCGCATGCATGTTGCTATGGTGCGCACGGTCCCAAACTTGTTCCAGTTGCTTCCAATTCTTCAAGTCTTCGAATCTTCGATGCTTGAACGTATTACAACATTATTTAAACAATAAAATACTGCAGTTTTTTTTTTTTAATCACTGCAGTATTTAATACAAAAAAAACTGCACTACATTTTAATACAATAAAAAAAAACTGCACTTAATTTTAATACAAATAAAAAAACCTTAGCAACTACCAAGAAGGAAATTGTGACAATAATAGGCCACCCTTCTTGTTACAATTCCGAAACAAAAATACATTGAAATTCTATGATCAAAATTGAGCAATAACAATTCACTTTATAACAACATATAACATATATAAATCCATACATTCCAATGTAATTATATATGAGAATACCTAGAGTGCCATCTCTTTCTAAACATGCATAATCACAATAAAAAGAAATAGATTCACATATATATACGTTAATTAATTAAAAGGTACAACCAGGCTATGATACCAATTGTAGGGAAAAATACGATTTCACGCAGCGGAAGCAAGACTAATATCGAGTTTAGTATAGTTTTAAAATTTTTCCATAAGTTGAACCTTAACCCTTTAATTAATTAACATATAATAAAAGATATCGTACCTTTGTCGCGTGATCCAATTGACGTTGCGTCGATGGTAATCCACAAGATCTTCCAATCCAATCACGAATGTGAATCACCTAGGAGCGTGGTCTCCTTTCTCTTTGAATTGTGTACCTGAGGATGGATAACAAAAACTTTTTCTTTTTCATTAGTCACAAAACCTCCAAAAGATAACAAAGAACGTTCCGGTCACTTTTGAATTCTCAATCTAATGATCGAAACTCGCGTGAACCTTATTCGAAATTGTGCACAAAACCTTTTGATGTAAAAGTAACTAGTGCACTATCGAAATAAGAACTAACTTTTCTCTCTATTCCTCTTGGCCGAAAATCACACAAGTCTAAGAGTTGGATTCTATTTTTCTCAAGCAAAAGAAAAATATTCTCTCAAGCAAGAACTCTTGGGTTTTTCAAATCTTATTGCCCTCAAATATATATCATACAATGACCGTGCACAATATATTATATATATCTAGTGCAATATATTATATATATCTGATGCACAATATATTATATATTTCTAGTGCAATTACCGTGCAACATATATTATATATATCTAGTATGATAATCTTGCACAATATATTATATATGTAGTGCACGAATTCTACTTGACATATAAAGTTTAGGGTGACCGAAATATTCCACCAAAAAATAGGATTTTTGTCTTTTAACCTAAATCCTAACCCTAAGTAGATTTCTTTAGAATTCCAAACCCTAATCCAACTCTTTAGTGTATTTGTGACTATATAAAAGACTTCCTTATTTGACTAGATAAATAAATCCTTTATTTATCTACTTACCAAATAAAGTCTTTTATTTTATCTATACTACCACAATAGTATACTACTAAGAAACATATTTCCTAGTCAGAAAAAGATTTTGATATTTAATTAAATAATTAATTAATCAATTAATTAATTTCCATTTAATCAAATAATAAAAATAAAACAATATAATATCATATATATATGTGCCATATATATATATATATATATATATATATATATATATATATATATATATATATATATATATATATTGTTTTTCTATTTTATTAAATCCATTAGACTTTAATCAAAAAGCCCCCACATGTGAACCAGACCCATTCTTACTAAAAGAAACAAGCCCACATGCCTTTCATTAATATATTAATATAATTGATCAGCCCATTAAATAAATAATGTGCAAATTATATTCTTAATATATTAAATACAATTCTAAATGGACCCATAAATTGGTCCGGTAGAATATATCAAGTGATCCATGCAAGTCCGTGTGGATTGGGGATCTTGGCGGGCTATCTAAATTTAAGCTTCAATAGACATAACCTAATCACAATCAACAAATGATTCACTTAGGTCCGATCTATTAATTTTAACTCATTCCACTAAAGAGCTAAAATTGAACTCTTAAATAAAGATAGAATAAGTAAATATTTCTCATTCGTACCCTAGACAATCTTATTGGAGATGGTGTATCCTCGTGATGAATATTAGTAATCGCCAAGAGCTCATAGACCGCATATAGCTCTCCAAGTTACCATATTTACTCATATTACCACATTTTGAACTTGGATATTTTGACTTGTCCAGAAGCCATGTTTCAATAGACTCTATCGAAAACTTAATGTTAAGATTCAATATCCAATACCTCAAAACATCCATATGATGATATTCTACTCTCATTCAATAAATGGAGCCACGATGTCCATATCTATAAATGAAGTCCTCTATCGATTAACAAATGAATACCACCAAACTATCGAGGATAGACTATGTTATATAATCGTACTCATTGATAACTCAAATGATACCACTTGCAGCCATAAGTCCATCATTTATCTCAGGATTAAGATAGACTCTCCGATTGTCCTGATAATGAAAAGACTATTATCTATTGATGGTTCTAGATAAAATATTTCATTGTGATATTTCCCTTAAGTAGTAGTGCAAAATATTCCTAGAGGGGGGTGAATAGGTATAGACTCAAATTCTTCCAATATTAAAAATAACGCGGAATATAACAAAGAAAATGCACACTTGATTAGATTTAACAAATGAATTGATTTCACTAATACAAGAGTTAATCAATTTACAAGATATGCAATCAATGTAAGATATGGAAGATAAAGAAAAGTAAAACAAAAATGAACACAAGTATTTTTTACGTTGTAAAACCTCAAAGACGAAACATCCACGGGTTGATACCACAACCACCGGCAAAGCAATCCACTATGTGAAAAAGGACTTACACACTCAAGCTATCAACTCATGATATCCGCTCAAGCTATCAACTCCTAATCTACTCTCGGGCTAGTGAATCACCAAGCCTACTTCCTATCCGAGATGTGTCCTACACCTCTAGAAAGCAACTTCCTATCCAAGACGCTCACGTCTCTAGGAAGATTTCTTGCTTGCCTATCCAGATCCTCCCGACCCTAGACAAGTCTCCTTGCTTGATTATTCAAGTCCTCCCGACTCTTATCAAGACTTCCTTGCTCTATCCACAAAGCTTCACTCACTTTGCTAAAGACTTCAACCTAATGCAAGGCTATGATCTACGTGATGCAAATGATGCAAACACAATCAAATTAAGCTAGATGATCAATCAAGCTAAATGTACATATTCAATGATAATCTAGAATATGCTTTCAACAAACAATCACAAAAGTATCTAGAAATCAAGACATGCAAATCAATAAGAACAAGGTATGAATATTCAATATATCACACTAAAAACCTAGTTCTTAGATCATGAAATTAAACCTAGAAAATAACATGAAGCACATCATATATACATTTTCTAGAATCAATTTCAAGTTGAATCAAGTTTAGCACATATATCTTCAATAGAAATCACAAAGCTAAAACTCAGTTGACAAATGATCAAACAACCCTGGCACATGATCTAACATCCTTCTCAACATATTTCATCAATCAAATAGAAAGAATAAAAGAGATGATCAAAGATGAAATGAAAAAGAAGAAGTTGAACATACAACCTTGACCACGTACTGCAAATCAGTCCACTGGGAAACATGACGAAGTCAGATGCCTCTGGAAATGCTTGGGGTTTGTAGCTCTCATCAAGACCAACAATTTTGGCTTTTGGATCAATCGATTTCGAGTTTGTATGAGAAGGTTATGATCAAAATACTAAAACTAAAATGTTGAAGAATTCTGCAGAATTTCTTTGAAATTGTTCTTCAAGTTCTTCAATGTTTGGAGGGAAGGAGAAGTGTTTAAATGGAGGAGAGATAGAAGTTTTTCGGGCCAATCAGAGGTGGCCACATCACCCACCCCGTGGGGGGCGCGTGGGCCACATGGGACCAGAGGGGTCCTCTGGCCGTGGGTCCCATGGCTCCCACACGCCTTGGACCACGTGGCCTTTGGCCACACTCTCCTCTCGCGTGCTCCCTCACGTTCTTCAGCCGTATCTTGGGCATCCAAACTCCGATTTTGAATCTGTTTTCAGATTACGAACCATGACTCCCTCACGCACGATGATGACTACACAACTTTGAAAAATGGTTGAGAAATCATCTCAGAAAATGACGATGAAGTCAACTCAACGAATGAGAATGAAAAGTAGCGTAGCTACATCGTTTGGACTCGAAACCTTATGAATGAGTAACTGAAACGATCGGAACTCAATAAGGAATCAAATAAGAACATATTCAAGTCCAAAATACAAAATACATAAACAAACAAACACAAATTCACACAAGCATGCCATATCAAAGAGATAGTCACAAAGCATCCAATTCTACAATGTTTGTCTATTAGAGACCAATGCATGTGCATACTTAGAAGTGTGTGAATGTGTTATACCAAATGTTTGAACTATGATGCAGGGACACACATGTATGAATTGTGTGTGTGTGCGCTAACGTCTTGCAAGAGGATCGAAGTCGAAGTATACCTTTAACGCTTTTACCTCTTGAAGACGACTTTTGCACTAGACGTTGCTCTTCACCTTTTAAGCTTCTTTTCTTTCAAGAACATCCTAAGCAACAACTAATACAAATATAGAGCGTTTTGCAGTGGAATCAAGCCAATAAAAAATCATGAACCTTACAATCTCCCCCTTTGGCTATTCCATGGCAAAACCTCCTCCTCACCATACAATGTTTCACTCCAATAAACTCAAGTTGATAACATACTCTCATCCTCACTTTACAACGAGATTCCTAGACTAAAAAGTCTTCATGAGTCTTCAAGAATTCCTCTTTTGGTCTTCAAAGTACCTATGAGAGAAAATAGCAAAACAAATAAGAGATCTTCTCTAAAGAAGAATGGTGAGTTATTAACCAAAAACAAATATAGAAGACATCCCTTATCTCATACAAACATGCATTATCTCAAGTGAATAAAATGTTTTCATATTAAAGCATTCCCTTAATTTCCCAATTCCCAAGAACCAACCATCCTTAACATTATCAAGAAAGAATTCTTTCTCCCCCTTAAGACAGAGTCACAATTAAGCATAAAGAGGAATATGATTCACACAATTGGAATATTTTTCCACACAAGGTGTTAAGTATACAAAATCTCTCCAATATCAAACATGGTGAGGTATACATTTTCTCCCCCTTTTTGTCAAGGAATAGACAAGGGACACAAGAGATAACGAATGAGATATTAAGCAAACAAATCATATAGAAAGCGAAGTTGAATAAACTGTTAGGATTATGCTCAATAGCAAGAGTGTAATATTGTAATTAACAATCTTTTTCATATTAATAAAGTGATTTCTGGTTTAACAAATCTTATAGCATTTATAGTTTAATATTATAATTGTCAAAGTAAATAATCATAAGGTCTAAAGACTATGAGAAAAGAAGAATTGTTCGTACATCTGGATATGTATGAGGTAGACACAATTCTTTAGTTAGTCTTGAATAATGTTCACAACTTAAGTTAAAGGTTGGGCACCTTTATCTTGTTAAAGTTGTAGAATTCTTTTACTAGCATTTGAGTGGGATCAAATGAGATATGATGAGTCTAAAATCATCGAAGTGTCTTCGAGTAAAAGAATCTAGTGCACTAGGTGCATTGAACTGGATCACAATGAAAAGCTTTATCTAGAACCATCAATAGATAATAGTCTTTTCATTATCAGGACAATCGGCTTAATCCTGAGATAAATGATAGACTTATGGTTGCAAGTGATATCATTTGAGTTATCAATGAGTACGATTATATAGCATAGTCTATCCTCGATAGTTTAGTGATATTCATCTGTTAATTGATAGAGGACTTCATTTATAAATATGGACATCGTGGCTCCATTTATTAAATAAGAGTATAATATCATCATATGCATGTTTTGAGGTAATTGGATATTAAATCTCAACATTGAGTTTTCGATAGTGACTATTGAAAACATGGCTTCTGGACAAGTCAAAATATCCAAGTTCAAAACGTGGTCATATGAGTAAATATGGTAACTTGGAGAGTTATAGGCGGTCTATGAACTCTTGGCGATTACTGATATTAATCACGAGGATACACTATCTCCAACATGATTGTCTAGGGTATGAATGAGGAGCATCTTCTTATTCTATCTTTATTTAAGAGTTCAATTTTAGCTCTTTAGTGGAATGAGTTAAAATTAATGGATCGGACCTAAGTGAATCATTTGTTGATTGTGATTAGGTTATGTCTATTGAAGCTTAAATTTAGATAACCCGCCAAGATCCCCAATCCACACGGACTTGCATGGATCACTTGATATATTCTACCGGACCAATTTATGGGTCCATCTAGAATTGCATTTAATATATTAAGAATATAATTTGCACATTATTTGTTTAATGGGCTGATCAATTATATTAATATATTAATGAAAGGCATGTGGGCTTGTTTCTTTCAGTAAGAATGGGTCTGGTTCACATGTGGGCTTTTTATTTAAAGTCCAATGGATTAAATAAAATAAGGAAATAATATTTGGCCCATTTATTGTAAGTGGGGCGGCAAGGCTATGTTTATAGTCAAAAATATTATTTTATTTTATTGTTTGATTAAATAAGAATTAATTAATTATTTAATTAAGAAACAAAATCTTTTTCTGATTAGGAAATATGTTTCCTAGAATTATACTATCAGTATACTAAAAGTAAAAGACTTGTTTGGTAAAAAAATAAATAATTAATTTTATTTATTTAATCAAATAAGAAGTCTTTTTATTGAAGTCAATAAAAGAATAAAAATACTTATGAGTTGTATTAGGGTTAGGAGTCTAAAGGTTGATGTAAATTAGGGTGCAACACAAATCCTTTTTTGTAGAGGAATTGCGGCAACCCTAAGACAACAACATGTAGATTTCGGCAACCCTAAAGGAAAAAGGAGAAGAAAATTCGGCCACCCTATATAAGAAAGAATATAGGGTTCGGCCACCCTAAGTTCTATTGGATAAAATTTTCTTCTTCTTCTCATACTCATAGAAAAGTGTTTGATTATTCCACCAAGACAAAAAAAAGTGAGAAGAGATTATTCTTTTGATGGTACACTAATTGCTTGTTCATCAATAAGCTTGTGTGTACAACATCGAATAAGGTTCACGCGAGTTTCGATCATTAGATTGAGAACTCAAAAGTGACCGGAATAATCTTCGTAGTATTTTGGTTGTTTTGTGACTAACAAAAGAAAAAGAAAGTTTTGTTTGTCCATTCTTAGGTACGCAATTCAAAGAAAAGGGAGACCATGCTCCTAGGTGATTCACGTTCGTGCTAGGATTGAAGATCTTACGGATTACCATCGACGTAAGTCAATCGGATCACACGACAAAAGGTATTATACTTTTTGTTACTTTATATGTATGTTTAATTAATTTAAAGGGTTAAGGTTCATCAAAGGAAAAATTTTAAAATATACTAAAACTTGTTTTTAGTCTCGCTTCCGCTGCGTGTACTACGATTTTTCCCTACATAAACTAATTCTCCCCCTTAACATATGCTCCACATATTATCACCAAGTAGATTTGTTCACAAGGGACATCACACAATCACACAATCAAGCAATAAGAGAAAATATTTCATAACTTGTCAAAGTCCAAGAGAGAATCATAGATTTTCATTAATCTCTCAAAAATATTCTCACATTGCTAATGAATCAAGCACATAAGCAAAATGTGTGTGTGTGTGAATGCTTCTCATATATATAGAAGGAGTAATTGTGATATCAACATGCAAACTCTATCCACACTTGTCCATCTAAAGCCTTTCCAAAAATAGGTCAAATCGATATTCATCCTGATTTTTGCTTTTAAAAAGAATAGATATCAACATATGAGCGTGTGTGTGCATGTGGCTCGTTTTCCCATTTCTATTTGTCAACCCGAGCTTTTTCACAATTCTCAACTATACACTAATAAGCCTTTTTGTTTTTCATTTCTTTTAGGCTTAGAATCAAAGATTTTTTTTTATGATTCATTTCAACACTTCTTTGATTTTACTAACAAAAACATATACTCCTCATGGCGGCTTTCATTCATCACAATGGCGTAGCCCTTTTCTACATTGGGTGGCTGCATAACTAAGGTGTGTAGTCCTTTCCATAAGGGTGCTCGTTGATTACTATGTAGTGCCGAAGCAAAATGGATACATACCATAGGTCATCTATCATGTACTTAGCAATAAACTTCTAGATGCATCCATTATCTACACATATTCAACCACAAAAAACTCAAAACTAAAACATATAAGAGAAGTATTAGTGCACTTTTAAAAAATAAGATTTTCAAGCTCAAGTGCATGATCTAGAAACAATAAGAGATATTTGTTTAAGATCACTACTTCTCAAGTGAGTAGCTCTCAAAGATAATGATATTCAATTAAAGTTTTGCTTATCAAGCCACTCACAATCACACAAAGACATCAATCAACACAAATCATGTCAATGGACATTCTAAGAGTTTTAAACCTCTCTTTGTCCAAGGGCTTAGTGAACAAGTCCGCAAGTTGATTTTTAGAGATGTTATTGGCACTTAAGTTATCACAATAAAGTGTCATTTTTCCTTATTCAATCTCATAATCCTTAAGGATTTGTTGTAGGGAAAAATACTGTAGTACACGCAGCGGAAGCGAGACTAAAAATAGATTTAGTATGTTTTAAAATTTTTCCTTTTTATGAACCTTAACCCCTTTAATTAATTAACCATATATAAAGTAACAAAAGTTGAATACCTTTTGTCGCGTGATCCGATTGACTTACGTCGATGGTAATCCGCAAGATCTTCAATCCTAGCACGAACGTGAATCACCTAGGAGTGTGGTCTCCCTTTTTCTTTGAATTGCAAAACTACGAATGGACAAACAAACTTTTCTTTTTCTTTTGTTAGTCACAAAACAATCAAAAGAATACAAAGATTATTCCGGCCACTTTTGAGTTCTCAATCTAATGATTGAAACTCGCATGAACCTAATTCGATGTTGTACACACAAGCTTATTGATGAACAAGCAATTAGTGTACTATCAAAAGAATAATCTTTTTCTTTTCTTTTATGTTTTAGTAGAATAAAATCTAATACTTTTCTATGAGTTTAGAAGAAGAAGAAAATTCAATCAATCAACAAGTAGGGTGGCCGAATTCTATAACAAGTGTTATATAGGGTGGCCGAAATTTTTTTCCTTCTCCTTTTAGGGTTGGCCGAAATATCCATGTGGTCCAATTAGGGTTGCCAAATTTCCTCTACAAAAAAGGATTTGTGTTGTACCCTAATTCACATGTTAATTAGACTCCTAACCCTAATTCAACTCATAAGTATTTTTATTCTTTTATTGACTAAATAAAAAGACTTCTTATTTGATTAAATAAATAAACTTAATTATTTATTTTCTTATCAAACAAGTCTTTTACTTTTGGTATAACTCTAGGAAATATATTTCCTGAACAGAAAAAGATTTGTTTCTTAATTAAACAATTAATTAATAAATTAATTAATTCTTATTTAATTAAACAATGAAACAAAATAATATGTTAGGTTAATATTTTAACCTTGCCGCCCCACATGTATAAAATTGGCCATATATTATTTTTTTATTTCATTTAATCCATTGGACTTTAAATAAAAAGCCCACATGTGAACCAAACCTATTCTTACTAAAAGAAACAAGCCCACATGCCATTCATTAATATATAAATATAATTGAGCAGCCCATTAAATAATTAATGTACAAATTATATTCTTAATATATTAAATGCAATTCTAGATGGACCCTTAAATTGGTCCGGTAGAATATATCAAGTGATCCATGTAAATCCGTGTGGATTGGGGATCTTGGCAGACTATCCAAATTTAAGCTTCAATAGACACAACCTAATCACAATCAACAAATGATTCACTTAGGTCCGATACATTAATTTAAACTCATTCCACTAAAAAGCTAAAATTGAACTCTTAAATAAAGATAGAAAAGGAAGATGTTCCTCTTTCATAACCCTAGACAATCATATTGGAGATAGTGTATCCTCGTGATTAATATCAGTAATCGCCAAGAGTTCATAGACCGCCTATAACTCTCCAAGTTACCATATTTACTCATATGACCACGTTTTGAACTTGGATATTTTGACTTGTCCAGAAGCCATGTTTTCAATAGTCACTATCGAAAACTCAACGTTGAGATTTAATATCCAATTACCTCAAAACATCCATATGATGATATTATACTCTCATTTAATAAATGGAGCCACGATGTCCATATCTATAAATGAAGTCCTCTATCGATTAACAAATGAATATCACTAAACTATCGAGGATAGACTATGCTATATAATCATACTCATTGATAACTCAAATGATATCACTTGCAACCATAAGTCCATCATTTATCTCAGGATTAAGATAGACTCTCCGATTGTCCTGATAATGAAAAGACTATTATCTATTGACGGTTCTAGATAAAGCTTTTCATTATGATCCAGTTCAATGCACCCAGTGCACTAGATTCTTTTGCTCGAAGACACTCTGATGATTTTAGACTCATCATATCTCATTTGATCCCACTCAAATGCTAGCAAAAGAATTCTACAACTTTAACAAGATAAAGGTGCCCAACCTTTAACTTAAGTTGTGAACAATATTCAAGACTAACTAAAGAATTGTGTCTACCACATACATATCCAGATGTACGAACAATTCTTCTTTTCTCAAAGTCTTTAGACCTTATGATTATTTACTTTGACAATTATAATATTAAACTATAAATGCTATAAGATTTGTTAAACCAGAAATCACTTTATTAATATGAAAAAGATTGTTAATTACAATATTACACTCTTGCTATTGAGCATAATCCTAACATTTGTTTCATCTAAAGTAATTGTGTGCAAGCACTTCCGGCCGCAATGTATTCGGCTTCGGAAGAAGAAAGGGAAACCGAATTTTGTTTCTTACTTGACCAAGAAACCAAGTTATTACCAACATAAAAACAACCGCCCGATGTGCTTTTATGGTCATCTATGTTTCCCGCCCAATCCGCATCACAATAGCCTACAAGGATATCATTGGTATCAAATGAATAGAATAGACCAAAACTATGAGTTCCGTTGATGAACCTAATGATCCTCTTGACGGCTTTTAAGTGAGATTCTTTGGGATTTGCTTGGAATCTAACACACAAGCCTACACTAAAGCAAATGTCGGGTCTACTAGCCGTTAGGTAAAGTAGACTACCTATCATGCTTCTATAAAGGCTTTGGTCAACACTTTTCCCTTTTTCATCTTCGTCAAGTTTTAAAGTGGTGCTCATGGGAGTTTCAAAATCTTTTCCATTTTCTAGGCCAAATATCTTAACTAGATTTTTAGCATATTTAGATTGATTCAACATTATGCCCATGCTAGTTTGCTTTACTTGCATTCCTAGAAAATAATTCAACTCACCCACCATGCTCATTTCAAATTCACTTGACATAACACTTACAAATTCATCAACCTTGGTTTTATTAGTAGACCCAAAAACAATGTCATCAACATATATTTGTGCAACAAAAATATCATGATCATGATGTTTGATAAACAAAGTTCTATCAATGCCACCTCTCCTATATTGGTTGTCAATAAGGTATTGAGTCAACCTATCATACCAAGCTCTTGGAGCTTGTTTAAGGCCATAGAGAGCCTTTTTCAATTTAAACACATGATTAGGAGAGTGTGGGTCTACAAAACTCTTAGGTTGTTCAACATACACTTCTTCTTGAAGGTATCTATTAAGGAAAGCACTTTTGACATCCATTTGAAATAATTTGAACTTTTTAATGCATGCAATGGACAACAAAAGTCTAATGGACTCGAGACAAGCAACCGGAGCAAACGTCTCATTAAAGTCTACACCTTCCACTTGAGTGTAACCTTGAGCCACTAGTCTAGCTTTATTCCTCACAATCTTGCCACTTTCATCGGTCTTATTCCTAAACACCCATTTAGTGCCAATTACATTTATATCTTTGGGTCTAGGAACCAAGGACCACACTTCATTCCTCTCAAATTGATTAAGTTCATCTTGCATAGCCCCAACCCAATATTCATCAACAATTGCTTCATTAATATTTTTGGGTTCAATTTGAGAAGTGTAGCAAGCATAAGAAATTTGGTTAGCAATTTGATTTCTTGTTCTAACCCCTTTATTTAAATCACCTATGATGTCTTCTTGATAGTGTAAGTTTCTAAGTCTTGGGTGAGAATGTTCAACAACTTGGTCATTTTGTTGATTATCATTTAAAGCATTTTCCAACCCTTGACTTTCAACTTCAACATGACTATCATTATCATCATCTTGACTAGAAACACTACTAGCCACATCAATAGGTGTTTTAGTGTCATTCAACATGTTTTCTTTAGGTTCATTGACACCATTATCATCACACAAATTAAGGATGCTAAGATCATTTATCTTCACATTGATAGACTCCATGATAGTCTTAGTAGTCAAGTTAAAGACTCTATATGCACGACTATTAATAGCATACCCAAGAAAGAGACCAACATCACTTTTAGCATCAAACTTTCCTAAGTGATCTCTATTATTCAATATATAACATTTACTCCCAAAAGTGTGGAAGTAACTCACATTGGGCTTCTTGCCCTTCCATAGCTCATAGGACGTTTGTTTTGTGCCGGGCCTCTTAAAAACACGATTAGACACATAACAAGCGGTATTGACCGCCTCGGCCCATAGGTTTCTAGGGTCTTTCTTACTGTTGAGCATGACCCTAGCCATCTCTTGCAAGACACGGTTTTTCCTCTCAACAACACCATTTTGTTGAGGAGTTCTAGGTGCAGAGAACTCATGAGAAATCCCTAAACCATTACAAAACTCACTAAATTTTGCATTTTCAAATTCCGTCCCATGATCACTCCTAATGCGACATATTTTCTTGATATTAAGATCTTTTTCATTTTGAACTTGATTACAAAACTTTTTAAAGTAATCAAAAGCCTCGGTCTTGTTTCTAAGAAAATAAACCCAAATAAACATAGAGAAGTCATCAACGCATACAAAAATGTACTTTTTGCCATTGATGATTTCGGTTTGAATTGGCCCCATTAGGTCTATGTGCACAAGTTCTAAAGGTCTCTTGGTAGCTATATAAGAATTTTTCTTGTGAGACACTTTGGTTTGCTTACCTAATTGGCAAGGTTCACAAACCACCTCAAACTTTTTACCAAGATTAGGAAGACCTCTAACAATGCCATGTTTTTCAAGCCTTTTCAAATCTTTAAAATTCATATGACCCAAACGTTGATGCCACAAATCAAGCTTGTTGCACTCATGTGCCATGTTGCAAGTTAGAGGATCTATCTCAAGACAATAGCAATTGTTTATAGACCTTTTGATTTTTAGGACAACATCGCCCTTTTTATCAATTATAGTGCACACATCTTTGTTAAAACTAACTTCTTTAAAAATTTCACACAAGTGAGTAATGCTTATCAAGTTAGGTTGTAACCCATCAACATACAAAGTATTGCGAAGTTTAGGCAATCCGGGGATACAAATTGTTCCCTTGCCAAGAACTTGCTTTTTGGTACCATCACCAAAAGTAACCCAACCTCCATCCTTTAAAACAAGATTCTTAAAGAACTCTTTGTTCCCGGTCATGTTCCTAGAGCAACCGTTATCTAGGTACCAAGAATAGGAGGAGTTGGCACGTAAAGCATATTGTGCAACATGACATTTAGATGTGTCTTTTCTATATAACTCTCCAAGTTACTATATTTACTCATATGAACACGTTTTGAACTTGGATATTTTGACTTGTCCAGAAGCCATGTTTTCAATAGTCGCTATCGAAAACTCAACGTTGAGATTTAATATCCAATTACCTCAAAACATCCATATGATGATATTATACTCTCATTTAATAAATGGAGCCACGATGTCCATATCTATAAATGAAGTCCTCTATCGATTAACAAATGAATATCACCAAACTATCGAGGATAGACTATGCTATATAATTGTACTCATTGATAACTCAAATGATACCACTTGCAACCATAAGTCCATCATTTATCTCAGGATTAAGATAGACTCTCCGATTGTCCTGATAATGAAAAGACTATTATCTATTGACGGTTCTAGATAAAGCTTTTCATTGTGATCCAGTTCAATGCACCCAGTGCACTAGATTCTTTTACTCGAAGACCCTCCGATGATTTTAGACTCATCATATCTCATTTGATCCCACTCAAATGCTAGCAAAAGAATTCTACAACTTTAACAAGGTAAAAGTGCCCAACCTTTAACTTAAGCTGTGAACATTATTCAAGACTAACTAAAGAATTGTGTCTTCCTCATACATATCCAGATGTACGAACAATTCTTCTTTTATCATAGTCTTTAGACCTTATGATTATTTACTTTTGACAATTATAATATTAAACTATAAATGCTATAAGATTTGTTAAACCAGAAATCACTTTATTAACAAGAAAAAGGTTGTCAATTACAATATTACACTCTTGCTATCGAGCATAATCCTAACATAGTTTCCATGGAATGTATTGATCACATTTTCTATGTTGAATTGCTTGTTTGTACCATTTGCATTCATTTGATCACACTAGGAAGTCTTTGTAAAAGGCATGAAGTCTTGACTAGGACAAGGTGTCCGGATAGTCAAGCAAGGAAGTCTTGGTTAGGACAAGAGGTCCGGATAACCAAGCAAAACGTCATGGCTAGGATCGGGAAGGTTCGGATAGCTATGCATTGGAGGCTCTCTAGAGGCATGAGTGCCTTGGATAGAGAGTTGGCTACATTATTGGTAGGCATGGACGTTTGGTTAGACATAGACTCCAATAGAGAGTGTTGCATGGGATGTGCATTTGCTTTTGAGGAATTTCTAATCTTCCAACAACGTTGGTTTGGTATGGACTTCAATATATGGTGGTTTCGCATCATTGTGGGATTTTGTATCTTCTAAGGGGGATTGGGTAGACATAGACTACAATAAGAAGTAGATCAAGGTTGGTCACTTTTGAGGAATTTCTAATCTATCATCCAATATATATAGTACCCAATGGTTGTAGTTCAACCCGTGCTTGTTTCCTCCTTGGAGGTTTTTCCACGTTAAAAAATCTCATGTGTCAATTCTTTCTATCCCACTATTTTATATCTGTGTTAACTGATGAGCCGTTGTTGTTACTCAACAAAATGATTGTTTTACAATGTGTTCGTGTTGAAAACCGATTTCACCACTTAGATGTAAAATTAGTAAAGTGGTAAGTAGGATTCGTTCCACAGGGAATTAGAGTGATAGTTGAATAAATTAACAATTCTTAAATGCGATAAAATAAAACATAAGCAATGGATGGTTGAATGGTTTGTCAAGCCATCAAACATACATGTAAAATAAATCTAATAAAACTAATAAAATAGATAGAAATCTAGATAAGAGATATATTTGGATTTTCGATTTCGATCGATGCCCTGCTTACTTTACTAGGTGTTCGATATAGGTCGATCGGACAATCTTCTTTAGATAGTCAATCGATCATTTTTCTAGATGGTCATGGTCGAGTAAATAGTTTTTTGTAGTTGTCATCGCCTGTTTAAGTAGCTCAGTCTATTCTCGCTAAAGTTGGGTTTCTTTTTTTCGATAACGTTTGGAGCTATGTCGAGTCAAAGCGATGACTCCTCGAACCTATCATTGGAGAAGATAATCGATGACTACCAAGACGATTCGAGCGAGGTCGACTATGAGTAGTCTGATGCGACTTCTAGGTCAAGTGATCATGGTGGGGTATCTATTGCTGGACCCCTTACTGATATGGGTGTGGGTGAGGTAGGTGTAAATTTATCGAATACTATGGTAGTAGGTCATCTGACGACGCCTAACGAGCTAAATATGGAGCTAGCAATGACCTCTGAGAGCGAGGCAGGTCGATTTCTGACGAAAAATCCTGTGTCGAGGATGACATATCAGGATGTTAAGAATTTGGAATTCGAACTGGGGGTTCCGGATTCAATGAGATTACGAGCCGCAGCGTCGTTCGAGCGTGCTGATTGGTCTATCAAAGGTTGGATGTGTTTCTACCATATTCCTTTTAAGTTAGGTCTTAGATTTCCAATTATGCCGTTGGCTCGACAACTACTCAACTTTTTTGATATCACTCCGAGCCAGTTGATGCCAAACGGATGAAGGATATTACTATCGCTCGAGGTTTTGATCGAGAGGATAAATTTGAACTTCACTTTCAAGAATTTCTTGTATACGTACCAGTTGAAGAAACATGATACTGACTGTGAGAGGTACATGATTGCTGCCAAACATCGTAAGGGTCATCTGATCACTAACCTTACGTCTAAGGATCCAGACTGGAAGCTGAAATTTTTCTTCGCTCAAGGGGGATCTAGTCGAGGGTGTTAGATCGACTTGGAATAATGCCGATGGGTATTCTGGTACACTTTTTGTGTTTATGTCGCGATATTTCAAACTCTTTCTTTCTTTTCAGTAGGGCTTTATGGGAAAGCTAAGTCGGTACAAGGAGTGGACGATCTTGTGAAGGCACAAAGGATTCTTGCGATTGATCCAACAGAGAGGAGTTGGAGGAAATTGCTCGAAAAGGGTAATTTGAGAAAAAGCTCGTTGTGGAGTCAAACAACCTTTGCCTTTGCTCGATCAGGTAACCCATATCCTCATGCAGAAGATTTGGTTAAGTACGCTTGGATAAGGCACGGGTTCAAGATCCTGTGTGATACTCGATTTCTCGAACCCGTTACTGAAGCTAAGCGAGCTTTCGCTGCAATGACGATGTCGAACACGAAGCTCCTCTCTTCAAAAGAAGCTCTGAAAAGACAAATGGAGAGGCTCGAGAAGAAGAAAGGAAAAAGAGCTGCGATTGTGGCTCCCACTCCATCGGTTGTTACAACTGAGGGTATCGACCAGCCTGAATCAGTTGCTCCAACTATTGAGAAGTCGAAGAAGTGCCCTCATCGAGAAGAAGTCTCTGATGACATTGTGGCCAGGTTCCTTGTCGATACCTGCCTTTAGTCTGACCTTGGCCCGATGTTAAAAGAAGTTGATCAGTTTCTCTTTCCCGAAAATGAAAATCGTCCCACAAAGATCGGGGCCTCTCGAGTTATCGACTGGGGTTTGACAAGCGCTTTCCAGGTGCATGTTTGTTTTTAAACTTTGTTTAAGTTCATTTAATGTCGAACTAACTTTGTTCTTTTCTTCATAGGCTCTTCAATCTCAGATTTTCCTAAGGAAAGATGTAAAGAATCTTTCCAAAAAGGTTGCCTCTCTATCGTCATCGAACTCGAAGCTCAAGAAGGAGGTCAAAGAGACCAAATTTGAGTCAGCTAAAGCTCTGAAGGAGGCGAGTGATAAGCTCGCTAAAGTTAAGGAGAAGAATGCTCAACTGAGAGTTTCTCTTAGATTGAGCGAGGAGAAGACTTCTAAGACTGACAAGATGCTCGCAGAGGCAATAGAGAAGCTCGACAATGCTGGTGATGAGGCTGTTATCTAGATCAGAGGCAAGTTTATGCAAGAGTACCTGACGGGCGAGACTAATACTTGGAAACCCGAAAAAGACATCGAGATTTAGGAACAGTGGAAGAAGTTGAAGGAGCTTGATGACGAAGTGGAGAACGTCGAGCCCAAAGAGCAAACTGATGTCGCATGACAAGTTAGCAAGGATGATGTTGATGCTGATCCCCTGAAATCCCCATAGTTTGATAATTTCTTTTTATTTTTGTTAAGTACATTTGGATTGAGGGTTGGACAATATTTGGCCCTATGATTTGCTTGTAATATTTTTTTCACGATCTCCGAACATGTTTGTTTCCGTAAGTCTCCGCAACTCGTTTAAAACAATATGAATCAAAAATATCAACCTTAGTCATGATGACTCGATCTTTGGTTTTGCTCGATGTATTTGATCGACTTAGAGCTATAATAGTAGCAAATTTAGTTATACGAACGTTGAAAATAGTCGAACAATTTCAAATTGTAATAATAGTCGAATGAATTTATACGAATCAAATAATGAGATAATCTAACAAAATCGATCGATAACAAACAAACTTTAGTTATTGACTTAAAGAAATTAAAAAATAGTTTTGGCTCGACATAGAGCTGTTTACATACTCGACATAGAGTTGTTTACATAAATTTCGATAATTCATTTACTCAACATAGAGCTTTATTTCTTTGATCATTCGTTGGTGAGCTATCCATCTTTCCCCCAATGCAAGTGCACTTGACCTTGGTCGAGGGGACTTGTACTTTGACATCGAATCGAGTGATCGTTGAATGCACGATAGCTACGTTGACCTGAAATGTGTAGATGAAAATTTCCAACACTGTTGTCTACAAGCCACCTGAGCTTTTGTATTTGACAACCTAAGTGAGGATATTATTTTATTGAGCTCAAATCGCACTCAACTGCGTTCGATGATCATCATTGCTCTCAGAGACGGTTGTTATTTCAGTTTCGAACAAAATTTATTAGATAAGAAAGGGAACTAGAAATAGTACCTTTTTAGGTGGATTACATTCCAGCCATTATTGATATCTCGACCATCTTGTGTTTGGATTTTATACACCCCTCGTCTGAATGCTTTTGTTATCTGGTAAGGGCCTTCCCATGTTAAGCCAAACTTTCATGTGCCAGGTTCCTTCGTATTTTGGAATAGCCTTCGTAGAACCCAATCGCCTTCTTTAAACACTCAAACTCGAACATCTTTGTTATAGTATCGAGCCACTCGTTGCTGGTACTCCGCTAACCTGAGCAGTGCTTTGTCCCTTTTTTTCATCGAGCAAATCGAGCTCCATATTTAGTAAGGAATTATTTTGTTCTTCATTTAGGTATTCGACTCTCGTTGTGTTCACTATTTGCTCGATCGGTATCACTGCATTTGCCC
This sequence comes from Acer yangbiense, assembly GCA_008009225.1. Taxonomy (NCBI): domain Eukaryota; kingdom Viridiplantae; phylum Streptophyta; class Magnoliopsida; order Sapindales; family Sapindaceae; genus Acer; species Acer yangbiense. The sequence continues at coordinate 22,175,185 of CM017765.1, read as the reverse complement.
CGAAAACGAGTGAAAATAGGGATACCCCAGTCGAAGTTCGAGCTGTCGTGCAATACGACCAGAGTACTTCTGGTAGTTTATCTACCCAGAATCCTTTAGCAGCTTCGAGCTTCTTTTTCATGGTGCACATGATCGTTTTATTCGTAGATTCAGCCTGGTCATCCAACTGAGGGTATCGAGGGGTGGAAAAATAGATTTTGATCCCCCATTCCTCACAGAAACTTTGGAAATCGAACAAAATGAATTGGGAGCCGTTATCTGTCACCATCTCCTTTGGCACTCCGTACCTGCATATGATATTTTTCCAAAGAAATTTTTTTACCTGGCTATCTTTGATGCTTTTGTACGATTCCGCTTCGACCCATTTCGTGAAGTAATCTGTCATTGCTAGAACATAAACTTTACCGCCATTAGTCGAAGGTGGGAGTTTCCCCACGATGTCCATCCCCCATTTCATGAAAGGCCATGGGGATAATATCGAGTTAAGCCTCTCTGGATGTAGATGAGATATTTAAGCGTGTCGTTGACACTTATCACATTTTCTCACAAACTCGATCGCATCAGATCTCATGGTTGGCCAGTAATAACTTGTTGTAATTGCTCGATGCGCCAAGCTGATCGATCTGGAATGGTTTCCTCATTTCCTGGCGTGCAAATCCTCTAGGATTGATCTGGCCTCCGAAGCATTTACGCATAACAAATATAGTCTTGCAAAAGATCGTTTGTATAGTTTACCTTGTATTATGCTGAATTTGGCTGCCTTAGCACGAACCCTTTTGGCCTCGTTTTTGTCTGTTGGGAGTTTATCAAACTCGAGGTATTCGATTATTAGAGTAGTCCAGTTTGTGCTCGAGTGGATGTCGATACTTCCGTTAGTATTGTGTTTTTCCATACCGTTGGCCATTGCAAATATACAATTGGGATCAATCTGCTCAACTTCGTTTGCATCGTCAATCCAAGATTGGCTAAGGAGTCTGCCTGTGCGTTTTCCGCTCGAGGGATTTTGTTGATCTAGAATTCCTCGAAACTAGACTTGATTTCTTGTACGAGGTCAAGGTAAAAAGTAATTTTCGGATCCCTTGCTTCATACGAACCTTGTATCTGTCGCATAATTAACTGTGAGTCGCTACTAACCTTGATTCTCTTTATAGCTAAACTCCTGGCTAGCATGAGTCCTACAATAAGGGCTTCGTATTCAACTTCGTTGTTGGTCGCCTTAAACCCGCAGCTTATCGCTTGCTCGACTACGACCTCTTTCGATGATTTGAGGACTATTGCTAGTATGCTTCCTCTGATATTGCTTGATCCGTCGACCATAAGTTCCCACGTTCCTCGGGATTTAGTGTCGACCAAGTGTATCATTTCCTTTTCGACATGCTCTAACAAGTTAAGGGAAAAATCATTCACAAAATCAGCTAATACATGTGCCTTTATGAAGGTTCTTGGTCGATACGAGATGTCGTGTTCACTTAACTCCATCGCCCATTTGGTCAACCAACCAGACAACTCTTGCTTGTATAGAATATTTTTCAGCGGATATGTCGTGAGGACGGCTATCGAGTGGCATTGGAAATAAGGTAGTAGCTTCCTTGCGGCTGTTATAAGGGCGAGTGACAGTGTCTCGAGTTGGCTATATCGAGTCTCTACATCAAGTAGTGACCTGCTCACATAATACACAGGAGATTGTTTACCTTCATCTTCCCTTATGAGCACCGCACTAACCGCTGTCTGTGACACGGCTAAGTAAACGTAGAGTTCCTCCCCATCGACTGGTTTCGAGAGCAATGGTGGTGTGGAGAGATAAACTTTCAATTCTCGTAGAGCGTTTTCACATTCCTCCATCCATTCGAATTTTCTATTCTTTTTCAATGTTTTGAAGAAGCCGTGATGTCTTTCGGAGGACTTAGAGATAAATCTGCCCAAGGCTGCTACACGTCCTGTCAACTTTTACACGTCATTGATGAAACACCAAAAGCACATTTAGTAAGTAGGGTTAAGTTTCATGTCATATATGTCGAGTACTTCGAAGGACTACCTTAAATGTTAGAGGTGTTGATTCGCTACGAGTGACTTGACTAACATATCATCGATGTACACCTCTATCGTATCTCCCAGCATCTCTGCAAACAATTTGTTCACTAACCACTGGTAGGTCACACCTGCATTTTTAAGACCGAATTGCATTACCTTGTAGCAGAATATACCTCGCTCAATTATAAACGCCGTTTTCTCCAGGTCGTCCAAGTGCATGAGAATCTAGTTATAGCCCAAGAAAGCATCCATGAAACTCAACAACTCGTGACCCACTGTAGCATCAACCAGCATATCTATATGAGGGAAAGAGAAAGAGTCCTTCGGACATGCGTTGTTTAAGTCGGTAAAGTCGATGTAGACTCTCCACTTCCCATTTTTCTTCTTGACCACGACCACGACCACATTGGCTAGCCAGTCGAGGTAATTGACCTCGCTCACTAACCCTAAGTCGATCAGATTCTGGATTTCGTCGTTAATAACCTTGTTTCGCTTGGGTGCGAACTTCCTTCTTTTTTGTTTCACTGGTTGATGTTCTGGGTCGACTTGGAGTCGATGAACCATGACCTCGGGGTCGATCCTAACCATGTAGGCATGCGACCTTGCAAATAAGTCATGATGTTGCTTCAGGAATTCGATCAGCTCTCCTCTAATTACTGGTTTAGGATTCAAACCTATTTGGACCTTGTGCTCTTGGTTATCAGGGTTTATCTGGATCTCATCTAGTTCTTCTACTTGGGGTTTGTCTGGGTCGAGCTCTAGCCTAGGCTTCTGTAATTGCTATAACTCATACTTTTTCTCCTTTAGACTCGTTTGATAGCATTCTATGGAAGTCTTTTGTTCTCCTCTGATCTCTCAAACACCCCACTTTGTGGAAAGCGTATCGTCTAGTGGAGGGTCGATGGAACCGCTCGTAACTCGTGAATCCATAGCCAGCCCACTATAATGTTGTAAGCTGAAGGATAGTCAAGTACCAAGAACTTGGTTTGTACGTTCACACCCTCTACGTACACCGGTAAAACGATCTAATCTATCGTGCTCTTCGCCTCTCCACTGAAACCTATTAGAGTGGTTGATCGTCGAGTAACTCCTGATTCATCGATCTGTATTTCTCTCAGGGTACTTAAAAAGATGATATTAGTCGAACTACTATTGTCGACTAGACAACGTTTGATTAAACAGTTTGCGATATATAGTGAAATGACAAGTGCATCGTGGTGGAGTGAGAATAAATTGGAGCTATCAGTTATGTTAATTGAAAATTGTCACCGAGGTGAAACTCCAATTAACAACTTTCAAGGGACAACGATCGTAATAGACCACGGCCTGAAGGGGTATCACATAGTTCGATACCTATGCAAATCTCTGAAAATAACTTGATGTAACAATGGTGGAAAAAGGGGACAGATATTTTATTATATTGTGATAAAAGAAAAATACAAATCCTTCTACTATCAAAGCATAAAGTACAACGTTGGAATAATTCTTGATAGGTTTATGTAGATAGCGACATGGTTGATAGGTTTTTATGGGCAATCATAGGCAAAGTCTGACACAGTTGGTAATAAATCTTTCATGTATGTTGATAAGTAGAAAAATATCAAGTAAGGTTTTGGACCCAGACCCCCCTCCTATGTGTGATAATACTATGTATATATAGGTCTTGTTTCTTGCCATGCACTCCTATAATTTGGGTCTTGTGACCTAGAGTTTTTCGGGGTATTCCGTGGCGATTGACGAGAAGATCGTCTCTTCCCTTCTAGGAATCGAGCGATCCCTTATTTGGAAAAACTTTGATGGATTTGACTTGTATTTCAAATAAAACTCTTGAGTGGTGGGAAAGGAACCACTTCTTTGTTTATTAAAACGCTGTCGTTACTCTACCTTTCTATGTAGTTTGTTCTTCGGTGTACCTAATCTTGCCTTGATACTTGGTAGTCTACTAGCCTAATACTTACTGCTTGGTTGGCTGGCTTTAGATGGGATCGGGGTACTTGGGCGTCCTTCCCTCTTCATGATTATTAAGCATAGTATAAATGCTCTAGAGTATCGGGATCCTGGGATTCTGGATGGTGGCGGGGCACTAAGACCTCGCCGTAATGGAGTCCCTAGAACTTGGGTTCTTGGTTTCCTGGTACTTTTTGAGTCTATGAACCCTTGATCTCGATTTGGGCTAGTAGAAGGTTGTACCTGGCTAATTTGTAAAGGCGGGGTAGGCCAATTACGATGTCTTTCTATCTCGGTTATCCCCCGATGTTGATGGAAAATTCTTCTTTGCACCCCTGCCATTTTTGGCGGTTAACAAAAGTCTCATCTAACTTGAACACCGGTACCTTGCTGGGGTTGGAGTCAGGATACCAAGACATATGAAGGGTTTTCCTCGTTCTATCTAGCTGGTTTCCACTGTCTTGAAGGAAGCCCTTCTTCAGCACACAAATCTTCCTTCCGCACGCTCATAATAAATAGGTAATCCACGTGTCAGGCTCTGAGTGGTTCATTTATTTGAATGGGCCGTTTTTTGGTGTGATTTTCTCGAAACCGTCTTCTACACATTTCCAGTCATCAATTCTGGTTTCCTAGCTTATTCAGGTAACCGCCTACCTTCATCTATAAATAGCTTAAGCTTCCTCCTTCTATCACACCTGATTTCAAAATTTCAAAAAAAAAAAAAAAACTAACTAAAAACCTAGCCTTCTCACTCCTTCTTCTTCCCTCTCACTAGTAATCTTACAAGTTTCCTTCTTCTTCTTCTTCTTCTTCACTCTGTAATGGCGAATCCATCTGACCTCCCTACAACTTCACAAAACCCTCTTCCAGCTTCATCAAATCCTCATCCAACTTCTTCTAACCCTCCTATTAGCCTTAACGACCTCCTAAACATGCAGCAGGTGGAGTCAGAGAAGAGTTCCCCGACGACAAGGGGAAAGAAACGTGGCCGGGACGAAGGCGACGTCGTTGGTGGCAGCACTCCGTCTCAATGTCGTCGCTCTACTAGAAATCCCCGAATTGGGTCGGGTTTCAACAACAGACTTGAAGACCGATCTAGATAGTTGACGAGGATGCTGATGACGAGGAGGATGACGAGGAGGAGGAGGATAACATTCCGACTATTGACTCTGCAAGAGTCCTCGTTGGACATCTGTCCTCCTTTCTTAATGGCCGGATTATCCCAGATTCGATCTACACAGTCAATACCCTAGCTTGTCTTAGGAGGGTTTATAGGATCCCGGATACTATCGCTCTGTCTCTCCCGCATCGGGGTTACGATGTCTACACCCCTCATCTAGGCCGCCTCCTAATTCATATAGCCGTCTTCGAGTGCGGGGTCAAGCTTCCTCTCCATCCTACCCTTTGAAAGGCACTCGTTTATCTGGAGTTTGCCCCCTTACAGATCTCTCCCAGGTTTTGGAAAAACTTGACGGGGTTCCTAGTGCTCTAGAAAGAGCAGTGCGAGAAGGATGATGTGCTCCGGGAACCTGGTTTTGACGAGCTCCGCTACATCTACCAAGTAGCAAACTTGGTACTCGGGGCGAATGTGAAATACAACCAAACCTAGAAGGATGAACGGGTCATGGTTGAAGGAGATTGGGGCCACTCAGTGCATATAGGGGGAACAAAGTACCCAGTCCCTACCCAATTTATCAGGAATGATAAGTGGGACAAGGGGGTACTTTCTACGGAGTCCATGGGGGGTTCTCAAGAGGATCCAGGATAGGAGTTACACCAACTTTAAGTATCCTACCTATGACGCCTTTGAAGGTGTCTGGTTGGAACGGTATCTAAGGATATCCATTACGCATCCGGGTAGGTGACTCTGTATTATTGCTTTCCTTTTTGTTTTTTGGTAGGTTGGAACGGTATCTAAGGATATCCATTACGCATCTGGGTAGGTGACTCTGTATTATTGCTTTCCTTTTTTTTTTATTGGTACTAATCCTTCTTCTGATAGTTTCTGCCACTCCTCTCCTATTCCCTTCTCCTTCTTCTTTAGGACCGCTATTCCCGGATTCCCATTCGGCCAATTCTCTTATTCCATCTCCTTCCAGTGTTGGTGCTGCATCCGAGTCTCAATCGCTTGCATCAACCACTCCTCTAGCTATTGCGGGGTTGCCATCGCATTCTCCTGCCTCTCCTCCTAACAAGATCCCAGCACACCCGAGATACTGGCAAAGGCTGCCAAAGCTAAGGTTTCTCCAGTTCCAATCTTGAAACAGGCTCCCCTTGTTGCTCCTAGTAGGCCTGCTGTGACTGCTTATCCTCCTCATCCTCCTCATCCTCCTCATCCTCCTCCTTCTCCTTCTCTTCCTCCTCCTCCTCCTCTATCAATACCTGTCAAACGTCCAACCCGGGTAGAGAAAGCAAAAAGTGCTGCTACTGCGGCCACTCTTTCCACTGACCTTCCCTCTGGATCGGGCCTGCTGGATCATAGCCAAGAGGAAATCATTTCCAAGTTTATTGTTGCTTATCCTGGAGGAGGCTTGCAGTCAATGTCTTCCTTGCCCACTGATATCCTGGTTACCAAAGGGGCTTCTCTGCTTGCCGAGGTATGAGCCTTGACTCTCTAGCTTGCTTGGTATGAACATATTTGAAGATACTTACTGTCTTTCTTTCCTTTTGTAGGGCTTTAAATTCGCTTTGCTTATGGGGCAGCAGGTCATAGCCCTGAAGGAGACCAACCTTGCACTTCAAGCTGAGTTGGAGGAGGCTAGGACTGATCTAGCCCGAGCAGAGGAAAGTGTAACTTCCCTGGTCCAATCTGCCACTAAGTCTAAAACCGGCAGGTAGGCTGCCTTGGTGGAGTTAGAACGGATGAAGCGTGCTTATGACACAGAGGCAATCAAGTCAACACGCCGTCGGGCCGAGAGGGAAACAGTAAAGGCAGAGAAAGCTATCCTCCTATATGAAAACAGGTTTCTACGGGGCTCTATAAGAAGTATCCTGGAATCCCGAGTGGATTCCTCTTTCATGGATGGGTACTTCACTGCCTCGTACGAGGTTGCCAAGGCGTTTCCTCCTCCTTTCGACCTGCAAACACCCCTCAGTTGGGACCGGGACCGGGACCAGATCATGGCTAGGGCTGTCGTGCTTTCAAATGCTGATCTTGACCAGGGGGGTCCTTCTCAAGCTGCCACCATCCCGGATCCTCCTCCATATCAGGGCTCAAGTGCAGTGTTAGGATTAACCGAGAATGGGGGACAGGATCCTCCTGCTACTCAAAATGATCAAGCGCAGGACTCTGAGCATCCCGCCGAGATACAATCATTAGATGAGGCTAAAGTTCCTGCTGAATCCAGGGTGCTAGGAGTTGAGGAAGTTCAGGCTGCTGCTGGAACCAAAGTGGCTGAGGAGGTGGATAGAACTAGCCAGGAGGAGCAGGGAGGAGAAAGGCAGCAGGATGCATGACTTTGTTTTTGTCATTACATTTCATTTTCATTCCATTCTTGTAGCCCGGAAATAGGGGTTGGGCACCCTGATTGATCAAATGAAAATTTCTATATTTTTTGCAATTATACTGCCTTGCTTATAATATATCCTAGTACAGTATGCTACTTGCATGTTTGATTATGAACCAAATAAAACTTACTTGGAATATTGTCAGTACTTAGCCTCAAGCTTGTTTACCTGGCGATAGAGGATCCCAAACTTATATTATCTCTAGGAATAGCTTTTGGACAATAGTCCCCTTATAAGATTCAATATGAATTTTACAAGATCCTGATCAAGTAATTTTGACCAAGTATGGAATGACCTAGGTTAGAGCAAATCGATCTCGGTAGGAGTCCAAAGTTGCCTAGGTACCCCTATTAGAATGTTTTAGTCTGGATATTAAATAATCCCCTTCATAAGGAATCACGATGCTGAACCAATCCTGATTGGCTACCCAGCTGACTTCTATCATGGAAATTTTTCACATATATGCATGGCGGGATGAAGTATTTAGTATCTTGATAAGGTTACCTGATCCTTTAGAGATCTGTCCTGGTAGGCAACTAAGGCCACTTTAGCACCAAGTTTTTCATGTGTAGATATGGCGAAGCAAGGTATCAGGTATTCTGATAAGGTATCCCGATCCTTATGCAATCTGTCCTGGTAGGCAACTAAGGCCACTTTAGCACCAGGTTTTTTATGTGTAGATATGGCGAAGCAAGGTATCAGGTATCCTGATAAGGTATCCCGATCCTTTGGCGATCTGTCCTGGTAGGAAATTAAGGCCACTTTAGCACCAGGTTTTTCCTGAAGAGGGGTATTCCCCATCCGAGGCTTCAGGAGGTCCATATAGGTTCTCCTGGTCTGGAGGATGCAGAGTCTGGTAGGCGGCTACGCCTCTTAGACATTTATGCACCAGATCCTTCCTGGAGAAAGGTATACCCCGACCAAGGCAGCAGGAATGCCATGTGGCCTTTCCTGGTCTTGAGGCGATCATAAATGGCAAAATTTGTAAGGTGAACTCAGGAGAATCATATAGGAGAACAAAAACTGACTTTATTAAATTTCTCAAGAAGCAAATACAAAGCAAAAATCAGGGTACATATTTAAAAGTATACCAACCGAGATAAATTCTTCTTCAAACTCTAAGGGTAAAACCTTTTAAGGTGATCGACATTCCAAGTGTGGTCTATCGGGTAACCATCCATGTCTTCTAGCTTATAAGCCCCATTTCAAACCACTATCTTTATCAGGTAGAGACCTTCCCAGTTGGGGGCTAGTACCTGTCAGACCTTTTCCAGGTATTCTAGGTCACCTTCCTGAGAACCAAGTCCTCTTCTTTAAAGTTTTGAGTCTTCACCTTTTTATTGAAACATCGGGCTATCTTGCTCTAGTAGGCTACTACTCGAGGAGGTCTAGACTAGCTCTCAATTTCGTTTCATTATCTTTTAATTCAAAATGTTAGACCCTGAAAGATGTCAGTCTATGCTCGATATGCGAGACTACCTCTGTTCCAAACGCCAGTGAGTAGGGGGTTTCCCTAATAGCAGTCCTCTTGGTAGTCCGATATGCCCATAGAACATTAAAAAGCTCTTTAACCCACTTCCTTTTCTTTTGTTGGAGTTTCTTCTTAAGGAGCTTCTTGATGGTCTTGTTGGTAGCTTCCACTAACCCGTTAGTCTAGGGATGGGCTACCGAGGTAAAGCGAAGGTTGATACCCCGTTTCTCACAGAAAGACCTAAATTTGGCATTGTCAAACTATTTACCTAGATTAGTGATTATGGCCATCGAGGTACTGAACCTGTAGACGATGTTTTCCTTGACGAAGCTCATGGTGTTTGCTTTAGTTATCTAGACTAGGGATTTCGCTTCCACCCACCGGGTAAAGTAATCTATAGCCACTACAGTGTGCTTGGCTTAACCAGGAGTAGTGGGAAGTGGCCCGATCAAGTCCAACCCCCAGATAGCAAATGGGTAAGGTGTGCTGATTGAAGTGAGTCTTTCCGGAAATAGGTGATGAAGGTTTGCTGTCTTCTGACAAGGTTCACAGGATTGCGCAAACTTCTAAGCATCTTGATGAAAAGTAAGCCAAAAGTATCCCATCCTAAGAACTTGGTAAGCCAAAGTCTCACTTGATACATGGTTGCCGCAGTCCCCTGCATGTACCTCATTTAACACCCATTGAGTGTCATCCGGATGCAGACATCTTAGCAACGGAAGTGACTTTCCTTTACGGTAGAGGTATCCTTCTACTAGGAAATACCGGGTAGTAGTCCTTTTGAGCTTGCGTGCTTGATCTGGATCTTCTAGAAGAGTGTCATTTTGGAGGTAATCAGCTATAGGATCCATCCAGCAAGGGAGTCGGTCAACCGGGCTCACTTTTAACCCCGTGGCAATGCTGGGTCGGGGTATTAGTTGGATTGGTATCCATTTTGGTAATGTTCGTCCTCCAGTTGCAGCTATTTTAGCTAGGACATCTGCTCGATGATTCTTCTCTCGAGGAATTTGTTCCATTTCCATACCCTTCAACCTTGTTGCAGCTTCTTGGACATTTTTGAGGTAAGCTATCATGTTGTCACCCTTCGCCTGGTACACACCAGATACTTGGTTGATTACAAGCCAGGAATAACTTCTAACCAGGAGGAAATCAGCCCCTAATTCTTCAGCAACTTTTATCCCCGCCAACAAAGCTTCGTACTCCACTTCATTATTGGTGGCTTTAAACTCGAACCTGAAACAGTGGCTACATTCGATCCCCTTAGGATCGCTAAGGATGATCTCGGCTCCACAGCCGGCTTGATTTGACGCTCCATTCATATATAGTATCCAGGTCTTGCAATCAGTGGGGCATTCTAGGGATTCCAGATCCGAGCTCGGGATCACAATGGTATCCGGATTAAAAGTCGTGTTGAATTCTGCTACAAAGTTGGCTAAGGCCTGAGCCTTGATTGTCGTTCTTGCCTTTTATTTTACATAGAACTGAGTGAGCTCTAAGGCCCACAAGACCAGCCTGCCCGATACGTCTGGTCTCTGGAGGAACCGTCTCAGTGGCTAGTCTGTTATTACTGCGATTGTGTGAGCTTGAAAGTAAGGCTGGAGCTTTCTAACTGTAGTCACAAATGCATAGGCGAGCTTTTCTAAGAGAGTATAATGCTTCTCAGATTTTGTTAGAGCACGACTCACATAGTAGATTGGTCTCTAGGTCCCATCACTACATTCCTTCACTAAGGCCCCACTGGTTGCGGTTTCTGATACTGCTAAGTAAAGCTATAGCTCTTCTCCTAGAAGGGGTTTCACCAGCAAAGGTGGACTAGCTAGGTACTTCTTCAACGCCTGAAATGCTTGCTCACTCTCTTGATCCCACTTCATCTTCTTACCTTGCTTAATGATTTTGAAGAAGGGTAAGCACTTATCTGTAGATCGGGATATGAAACGGTTCAATGCGGCTATCCGACCAGTCAACCCTTATGCCTGCTGGAGGGTTGTAGGGGATTCAAGATCCATGATGGCCTTAATCTTCTCGGGGTTTGCCTCGATTCCTCTCTCGTGTACCATGAACCCAATAAATTTTCTTGCTGCTACCCCGAAAGCACACTTAGCCGGATTCAATCTCATCTGATTTTCCCTTATTACTTGAAAGGTCTAGCGCAAATCCTCTGGGTGTTAGTTGGTCATCTGAGACTTGGTGATCATGTCGTCTATGTACACTTCCATAAACCTCCCTATCTGCTGCTTGAATAACTTGTTCACCAAGCGCTGGTAAGTGGCTCCAGCATTTTTGAGACCGAACGGCATCACCTTATAGTAATAGAGGCCATGTCCAGTGATGAAGCTGGTTTTGTCTTGATTAGCGGGGTGCATCATGATCTGGTTGTGCCCCGAGAAAGCATCTATGAAGCTTAGAAGCTTTTTACCTGCAATGGAATCAATAAACTGATCTATTTTAGGCAAAGGGAAGCTATCATTTGGGCAAGCCTGGTTAAGATCGGTATAGTCCACGCACATACGCCACTTCCCATTGGCTTTGGTCACCATAACCATATTGGCAATCCACTCGGGGTATCGAGATTCTCTGATGAATTTGGCTTTCAAAAGCTTATCTACCTCTTCCTGTACCGCGGCATTCCGTTCGGTGTTGAAATGTCTAGCTTCTGTTTGACTAGCTTGAAGGTTGTGTTTATTGCCAACCTATGAGCGGCTAAGTTGATAGGGATACCTGGCATTTCATCATGACTCTAGGCAAAAATGTCATTATATTCTTCAAGGAGCTTTACCAAGTTTCTTCTGACTTCACAATCCAACGCGCCTCTTATCTTCACTACTTTAGTCAGGTCTCCCTTTTCTGATTAGTATCTCTTCTAACTGCTCCTTGGGGTGACCACCAGTCCATCCCCGTTCTTCCTCTTCCTTTTTTTCTATAATCATATCCGGCACCCCTCCTTCTTCTAGGACATAGTGATCTTGCTCCAGTACCCCGTGGCTTGGTTCACTGGTTACATGGGCGAACTGCTTGGCTAATGCGGTAGGATTTGTGGACACTGCATAACAAGTGTGGGCAGCTTGTTGGTCCCCTCGGACTTCTCCTACCCTGGTTCCTACTGGGAATTTTAGGACGTTGTGATAAATGGACAACACTCCTCTGATTCCCGATAGGAAAGGTCTTCCTAGGATCGCATTGTAGGCCGACGGGGTATCAACCACAATAAACTATGTCATGATGTTCTGCTGAAGAGGAGCTTCTCCTATTATTAACGATAGAATATGCATCCCAACTGGCATTACGGAGTCCCCAGTAAAACCATACAAGGGCGTGGTGCAACTGTTGTAGCAGGGGTTCTTCAGGTTGAGTTTTTCCAGCGCTCCTTTGAATAAAATGTCCACGCTGCTCCCGGTATCTATCAAGATGCGGTGAACCCGGCAATTAGCAATCTGTACTGTGATCACCATTGGGTCATCATGAGGCTGAACTGTGTTGTAGGCATCATCCTCAATGAAAATGATCTGGGTAGAGCGAGGATTGTCTTGGGATCCCAAGTGAATAATATTCAACAAGATTAAAACATACACTAAAACAAATAAGAAAGAGAGAGATAGAAAGAATTAACACATGAGATTTTTTAACGTGGTAAAACATCCAATGAGGAAACATCCACAGGTTGAACTACAACCATTGGGTACTATATATATTGGATGATAGATTAGAAATTCCTCAAAAGCGACCAACCTTGATCTACTTCCTATTGGAGTCTATGTCTACCCAATCCCTATTGGAAGATACAAAATCCCTCAATGATGTGAAGCCACCATATATTGGAGTCCATACCAAACCAACATCGTTGGAAGATTAGAAATTCCTCACGAGCCAATGCACATCCCATGCAACACTCTCTATTGGAGTCTATGTCTAACCAAACGCCCGGGCCTACCAATAATGTAGCCAACTCCCTATCCAAGGCACTCATGCCTCTAGAGAGCCTCCCATACATAGCTATTCGGGCCTTCCCGGTCCTAGCCATGACTTCTTGCTTGGTTATCCGGACCTCTTGTCCTAACCAAGTCTTCCTTGCTTGACTATCCGGACACCTTGTCCTAGTCAAGACTTCATGCCTTTTACAAAGACTTCCTAGTGTGATCATGTTAATGCAAATGATGCAAACAAGCAATACAATATAGAACATATGATCAATATATTCCATGGAACAACTACACCTAAACATGTGAGAACACAAGTTATAATAGTCTAGATAAAAAACTTGAATTAAACCTAGAGCATGTGAAAACACCTAACACAAATAGCTCTTACTTTCATTCACACAAATAACACTTGAATAAACCATATACATGAAGAACAAATTCAAGATGTTACAAACATACACAAAAATGCTAGAATCACAAAATGTATTCAATGAATATTTTAGCCAAAAATTTAGAGCAAGGATATAATGATAAATCACTTAAATCCTAGATAGCTCTAAAAACACATACATATGAATTAATTATAGATTTTATCAATCAAAGAATCAAAACACATTTCAAGGATTATTAATCATAAAATGATTCAATCAAGTCACAAATAATCCTAGATATCAAACTAATCACAATACAACTCTCAATCATGTGAAAAACCTAGAATCCAAGAAACTAGTTCACATATGTCTCTAATTAGACTTTTGATTAGGTTTGATTGTGAAGCTATCTTTCTCAATAGCATTCACCATACATACACATACATAGAGAAGAAGAAACCCCAAGCAAATTGAATGTTATAAAAGAATAAATCACAAAGATATGAACACTACCTCACGATCACGAGCTGGTTCGTTTTTCTAGATAGAACCACCAGAAATCTCAATCAAACAGCTGCAAGATCACTTGGAAAAGGTAGAGGACTCGATTATGAACAATCTTCAACTTGAATCACTCAATTCTGACTTCGTATGAGAAAGTTATGATGTTTGGAATGTGAGAAAAAGTTGAGAAAAAATTCTGCACATATGGATTTCTATTTTTTCTTCTTAGAAGAAATTAGAGGGAATAAAGGTGATTTAAATGAAATGGAGAGAGGGAATGAAGAAACCAATCAGCAGCTGCCATGTCATCCAGCCGTGAGGCACATGGGGGCAGAGGGCTGCTCTGGCCATGAGCCTCACGGCCTCCCTCACGAGCCTACAAGGCTTGGCCGTTGGCCAAACTTGCTCCTCTCGCGCTCCACTCGCGTTCTTCGACCGTATTCGGGCCTCCGAACTCCGATTTCAAATCCATCTTTGGATTACAAATTTTGACTCTCTCATGCACAACGATGACTACAAAACTTAGAAAAAAGGTTGAGAATTCATCTCGGAATACGATGACGAATACAACTCAACAAATGAGAACGAAAAGTAGCGTATATATATCGTTTGGACTCAAACCTAATGAATGAGTAACCGAAATGACCGGGACTCAATAAGGAATCAAATGAGATCATGTTCAAGTCTAAATACAATAAAACACAAACATATAAATACAAGATCACACAAGTATGCCATTTCCTAGATATAGTCTTAAAACATGCAATTCTACAATGTATGACAATATGAGTTCAATGCATGTGCATACTAAAACATGTGAATGTGATATATAAATGGTGTACAACAATGCAAGGACACTCATGAATGAATTGTATGTGTGTGCATATGCCTTGTAAGAGAAATGAGGTCTAATATACATTTATTGTGTAATGTAGCACATTCCTCTTTGAAGACACCTTCTTGCATGAATTATGGCCAAATCTTTCTTTGAAGCTTTGAATCAACATTTCTAAGACCACTAAGCAATACAAGAAAAGCATCGTTTTGGAATGGAATTAATGCCAAAACAAACCAAAAACCTAACACCAACGTTTGGGCTTTGGGGCCCATTTCTGATGGGTTTTTTACAATATCCAACTTTTGATAGTGGGCTTGTCTAATTGGGCCAGAGGCCCAATTTTGACCACTACACACACGAGAACAATAAGAATGCCCGAAAGAAAAAAAAAAACACACCTGGAAATAAAAAGCACGCTTGAGAAATGAAAAGCACTCCCGCGTCCAAAAAGAATGCCCACTTTCTAAAAAGAACACTTGCATGCTAAAAAGAACACACTCGTGCAAAAAAAAGAATGTCCCAAAGTCAAAAATCAAGGTCAGGAACAAAAAAATACCCTCGAGAACTAAAAAGCACTCCTGTGTTCCAAAAAGCATGCCCACTTGCCAAAAATATAGCCTGGAAGCCAAAAAGAACACCCTGGTGCAAAAAAGAACGTCTGAAACTCAAAAAGAAAGGTCGTGAAGTAAAAAGCATGCTTGAGTACTAAAAAGCACTACCATGTTCCAAAAAGCATACCCGAAAGTCAAAAAGCACACCCGAGAACTAAAAAGCATGCTCGAGAACTAAAAAAGCACTCTTGCATTCCAAAAATCATTCCCAAAAGCCAAAAACTAGACCCGGGAACTAAAAAGCCAACTCGATAACTAAAAAAACACTCTCGCGTTCCAAAAAAACATGCCCGAAAGCCAAAAAGCACACCCGGGAACTAAAAAGTAATCTTGAGAACTAAAAAGCACTCTCGCGTTCCAAAAAACATGCCCGAAAAAGAACAGACCATTGCAAAAAATAACGCCCGAAAGGAAAAAAGCACACCCAGAAACTAAAAAGCATGCTTGAGAACTGAAAAAGCACTCCCAGGTTCCAAAAAGCATGCCCTAAAACCAAAAAGTACACCCGTGAACTAAAAAGCACGCTCGAGGACTAAAAAAGCACTCCGCGTTCCAAAAAGCGTGCTCGAAAGCAAAAGCACACCTGGAAACTAAAAAGCACGCTTGAGAACTAAAAAAGCACTCATGCGTTCCATAAAGCAAGCCTGAAACCCACAAAGCACACCCGGGAACTAAAAAGCACTCTCGCATTCCAAAAAGCACTCTCGCATTCCAAAAAGCATGCCCGGGAACAAAAAAGCACACTCGATAACTAAAAAGCACTCTCGCGTTCAAAAAAAGCATGCCTCATAAAGAACACATGATAGTAAAAAAGAATGCCCGAAAGAAAAAAAGCACACCTGGGAACTAACTAAAAAGCACTCATGCGTTCCAAAAAGCTTGCCCACCTTCTAAAAAGAACACTTGCATGCCAAAAAGAACACACTTGTTCAAAAAAGAACGTCCCACAATTAAAAAGCAAGGCCATCAAGTAAAAGGCACGCTCGAAAACTAAAACGCACTCCCGTGTTCCAAAACGCAAGCCCGCTTGTCAAAAAGAATGCATGAATGCCAAAAAGAACATTCTCGTGCAACAAAAAAAAACGTTCGAAAATCAAAAAGAAAGGCCGTGAACTAAAAAGCACGCTCAAGAACTAAAAAGCACTCCCGCGTTCCAAAAAGCGTGCTCGAAAGCCAAAAAGCACACCCGGGAACTAAAACGCACGCTCGAAACTTAAAAAGCACTCCTACGTACCAAAAAGCCTGCCCAAAAGCCAAAAAGTACACCCCGAGAACTAAAAACCACGCTCAAGAACTAGAAAAGCACTCCCACGTTCTATAAAGCATGCCTGAAAGCTGCAAGCACACCTAGGAAGAAAAAAAACACACTTAAGAACTAAAAAACACTCTCGCGTTCCAAAAAACATGCCCAAAAGCCAAAAAGCACACCCCGAGAACTAAAAAGCACGCTCAAGAACTAGAAAAGCACTCATGTGTTCCAAAAAGCATGCCTGAAAGCAAAAACCACACCTGGGAACTAAAAATCATCCTTGAGAACTAAATAGCACTCCCGCGTTCAAAATAGCATGCCCGAAAGCAAAAAAGCAAACCCGAGAACTAAAAAGTACTCTTAAGAACTAAAAAGCACTCTTGCGTTCCAAAACGCATGCCCCAAAAATAACACATGAGAGCAAAAAATAATGCCCGAAAGAAAAAAAGCACACCTGGGAACTAAAAAGCACACTTGAGAACTAAAAAGCACTCATGCATTCCAAAAAGAATGCCCACTTTCCAAAAAGAACACTCGCATGCCAAAAAGAACACACTCGTTCAAAAAAGAACGTCCCAAAGTTAAAAAGCAAGTCCATGAACTAAAAAGCACGCTTGAGAACTAAAAGGCACTGCTGTGTTCCAAAAACCATGCCCAATAGCCAAAAAGAACGCCTGAATGCCAAAAAGAACACATTCGTGAAAAAAAGAACGTCTGAAAGTCAAAAAGCAAGGCCGTGAACTAAAAAGCACGCTCAAGAACTAAAAAGTACTCCCGTGTTCCAAAAGGCACTCCCGCATTCCAAAAAGCATTCCCGAAAGCCAAAAAGCACACCCAGAAACTAAAAAGCACACTTGAAAACTAAAAAGCACTCTCGTGTTCCAAAAAGCATGCCCGAAAGCCAAAAAGCACACCTGGGAACTAAAAAGTACACTTGAGAACTAAAAAGCACTCTCACGTTTCAAAAAGCATACCCCAAAAAGAACACATGAGAGAAAAAAAAAAAAAAAAGAACGGCCGAAACAAAGAAAGCACACCTCGGAACTAAAAAGCATACTTGAGAACTAAAAAGCACTCCAGCGTTCCATAAAGCTTGCCCACTTGCCAAAAAAAAAAATACTTGCATGCCAAAAAGAATAGTCTTGTGCAAAAAAAAATGTCCCACAGTTAAAAAGCAAGGACAGGAACTAAAAAAGCACGCTCAAGAACTAAAACGCACTCCCGTGTTCCAAAACACGTGCCCACTTGCCAAAAAGAATGCCTAAATGCCAAAAAGAACACTCTCGTGCAAAAAAGAACGTCTGAAACTCAAAAAGAAAGGTTGTGAACTAAAAAGCACGCTTAATAACTAAAAAGCACACCCACGTTCCAAAAAGCATGCTTGAAAGCCAGAAAGTACACCCGGGAACTAAAACGCACGCTCAAAACTAAAAAAGCACTCCTACGTTCCAAAAAGCCTACCCGAAAGCCAAAAGGCACACCCGGGAACTAAAAAGCACGCTCGAGAACTAGAAAAGCACTTCCGCGTTCCAAAAAGCATGCCCGAAAGCTAAAAGCACACCCGAGAACTGAAAAGCACACTTAAGAACTAAAAAGCACTCTCGCGTTCAAAATAACATGCCCGAAAGCCAAAAAGCAAACCTGGGAACTAAATAGTACTCCGAAGAACTAAAAAATACTCTCGCGTTCCAAAAAGCATACCCTAAAAAGAACACACAAGAGCAAAAAATAATGCCCGAAAAAAAAAAACACACCTGGGAACTAAAAAGCACTCTCGCATTCTAAAAAGAATGCCCACTTTCCAAAAAGAACACTTGCATGCCAAAAAGAACACACTCGTGCAAAAAAAAAAAGGTCCCAAAGTCAAAAAGCAAGGCCAATAACTAAAAAGCACACTCGAGAAATGAAAAGTACTCCCGTGTTCCAAAAAGCATGCCCACTTGCCAAAAAGAACTCCTGAATGCCAAAAAGAACACACTCGTGCAAAAAAGAACGTCCGAAAGTCAAAAACAGGGCCATGAACTAAAAAGCACGCTCGATAACTAAAAAGCAGTCCCACGTTCCTAAAAGCATGCCTGAAAGACAAAAAGCACACCTGGGAACTAAATCGCATGCTCGAGAACTAAAAAAGCACTCACAGGTTCCAAAAAGCATGCCCGAACGCCAAAAAGCACACCCCGTATACTAAAAAGCAAGCTCAAAACTAAAAATGCATTCCCCTGTTTCTAAAAGCTTGGCTGAAAGCCAAAAAGCACACCCAGAAACGAAAAAGCATGCTCTAAAAATTAAAAAAAGCACTCTCACGTTCTAAAAAGCATGCCCAAAAGCATAAAGCACTCTCGTGTTCCAAAAAGTATGCCCCAAAAATAACGAACAAGAGCAAAACAGAACGCCTAAAAGAAAAAAAGCACACTTGATAACTAAAAAGCATGCTTGAGAACTAAAAAGAACTCCCGCGTTCCAAAAAGCATGCCCACTTGATGCCAAAAAGAACACACTCATGCAAAAAAGGCATCCCAAAGTTAAAAAGCAAGGCCAAGAACTAAAAAAAATGCTCGAGAACTAAAAAGCACTCTCGTGTTCAAAAAAGCATGCCCACTTGCCAAAAAGAATGCCGGAATGACAAAAAGAACACACTCGTGCAAAAAAGAACGTCTGAAAGTCAAAAAGGAAGGCCATGAACCAAAAAGCACGCTCGAGAACTAAAAAGCACTCCTACATTCCAAAAAGCATGCCCAAAAGCCAAAAAGCACACCTGTGAACTAAAAACCACGATAAAAATTAAAAAAGCACACCCGGGAACTAAAAAGCACGCTTGAGAACTAGAAAATCACTCTCGTATTCAAAAACGCATGCCCGAAAGCAAAAAAGCACATCCGGGAACTAAAACGTACACTTGATAACTAAAAAGCACTCTCGCGTTCATAAAAGCATGCCCTAAAAAGAACACACAATAGCAAAAATGAACGCTTGAAAGAAAAAAAGCACACCTAGGAACTAAAAAGCACGCTTGAGAACTAAAAAGCACTCCCGCGTTCCAAAAAGCATGCCCACTTTCCAAAAAGAACACTTGTATGCCAAAAAGAACACACTCGTGCAAAACAGAACGTTCCAAAGTAAAAAAGCAAGGCCATGAACTAAAAAGCACGCTCGAGAACTAAAAACCACTCCCGTGTTCAAAAAAGCATGCCCACTTGCCAAAAAGAACACACTCGTGTAAAAAAGAACGTCCCAAAGTCAAAAAGTAAGGCCAGGAACTAAAAAGCACACTCGAGAACTAAAAAGCACTACCGTGTTCCAAAAAGCATGCCCAATTGCCAAAAAGAACGCCTAAATGCCAAAAAGGACACACACGTGCAAAAAAGAACGTCTGAAAGCGAAAAAGCAAAGCCGTGAACTAAAAAGCACGATCGAGAACTAAAAAGCACTCCCGCGTTCGAAAACGCATGCCCAAAAGCCAAAAAGCACACCCGGAAACTAATAAGCACTCTCAAAAACTAAAACAGCACTCCCGAGTTCCAAAAAGCATGCCCGAAACCCAAAAAGCATACATGTAAAATGAAAATCATGCTCTAAAATAAAAAAGCTCTCCTACGTTCCAAAAAGCTTGCCTGAAAGCCAAAAAACCCACCTGGGAACTAAAAAGCATGCTCGAGAACGAAAAAAACACTCCCAGGTTCTAAAAAGCATGCCCGAAAGAAAAAGAAAAAGAAAACCTAGGAACTAAAAAGTACACTTGAGAACTAAAAAGCATTCTCGGATTCCAAAATGCATGCCCGGAAGATAAAAAGCACACTCAGGAACTAAAACGTACACTTGATAACTAAAAAGCACTCTCGTGTTCCAAAAAGCATTCCCCAAAAAGAACAAACGAGAGCAAAAAAGGACGCTTGAAAGAAAGAAAAAAAAAAGCACACCTGAGAACAAAAAAGCACGATTGAGAACTAAAAAGCACTCCCGCATTACAAAAGCATGCCCACTTTCCAAAAAGAACACTTGCATGCAATAAAGAACACACTTGGGCAAAAAAGAACATCCCAAAGTCAGCAAGGCCAGGAACAAAAAAGCACACTCGAGAACTAAAAGCACTCCAGTGTTCCAAAAAGCATGCCCACTTGCAAAAAAGAACATCTAAATGCCAAAAGAACACACTCGTTCAAAAAAGAACGTCTAAAAGTCAAAAAGCAAGGCCGTGAACTAAAAAGCACTCCCGCGTTTTAAAAAGCATGCC
The DNA here is from genome assembly GCA_008009225.1 of Acer yangbiense. NCBI lineage: Eukaryota > Viridiplantae > Streptophyta > Magnoliopsida > Sapindales > Sapindaceae > Acer > Acer yangbiense. The sequence goes on along the minus strand of CM017765.1, from coordinate 22,154,508 downwards.
CAAAAGCCAAAAAGCACACCTAGAAACTAAAATGCATGCTCGAGAACTAAAAAAAGCGTGCACGAAAACCAAAAAGCACACCCAAGAACTAAAAAGCACTCTCGCTTTCCAAAAGCATGCCCGAAAGACAAAAAGAAATCCCGTGAACTAAAAAGCACGCTCGATGACTAAAAAAGCACTCTCGTGCTCCAAAACTAGTGCCTAAAAGCCAAAAAGCACTCTCGCTCAAGCACGTTTGACAACTAAAAAGCACTCTCACGTTCCAAAAAGCATGCCCACTTGCAAAAAAGAACACTTGCATGACAAAAAGAACACACTTGTGCAAAAACGAACGTCCAAAAGTCAAAAAGCAAGGCCATGAACTAAATAGCATGTTCGAGAACTAAAAAGCACTCCCGTGTTCCTAAAACCATGCCCACATGCACAAAAAAAAAAAAAAAAAACATGAATGCTAAAAGGAACACACTCGTGCAAAAAAGAACATCCCAATTCAAAAAGCAAGGCCAAGTACTAAAAAGCGCTCCCATGTTCCAAAAAGCATGCCCACATGCCAAAAAGAACGCATGAATGCGAAAAAGAACACAGTCGTGCAAAAAAGAAAGTCCGACGGTCAAAAAGTAAGGACGTGAACTAAAAAGCACTCACACGTTCCAAAAAGCATGCCCGAAAGTCAAAAAGCACACCCAGGAACTAAAAGGCGTGCTTGAGAACTAAAAAAGCACTCCCGGGTTCATAAAGCATGCCCAAAAGTGAAAATGAACACCCGTGAAATAAAAAGCACGCTCGAGGACTAAAAAAGCACTCCCGCGTTCTAAAAATCGCGCCCGAAAGCTAAAAAATACACCCGGGAACTAAAAAGCACACTCGATAACTAAAAAAGCACTCTCATGTTCCAAAATGCATGCCCCAAAAATAACGAACGAGAGCAAAAAAGAACGCCCGAATGAAAAGAAGCACACCTGATAACTAAAAAGCATGCTTGAGAATTAAAAAGAACTCCCGCGTTCCAAAAAGCATGCCCACTTGACAAAAAGCACACTTGATGCCAAAAAGAACACACTCGTTCAAAAAGCAAGGCCAGGAACTAAAAAGAACGCTCAAGAACCAAAAAGCACTCTCATGTTCAAAAACGCATGCCCACTTGCCAAAAAGAATGCCGGAATGACAAAAAGAACACACTCATGTAAAAAAGAACGTCCAAAAGTAAAAAAGCAAGGTCGTGAACTAAAAAGCATGCTCGAGAACTAAAAAGCACTCCCGCATTCCAAAAAACATGCCCAAAAGCTAAAAAGCAAACCCGTGAACTAAAAAGCACGATAAAAATTAAAATAACACTCCCGCATTCCAAAAAGCACACCCGGGAACTAAAAAGCATGCTCGAGAACTAGAAAAGCACTCTCGCGTTCAAAAAAGCATGCCCGAAAGCAAAAAGCAAACCCAGGAACTAAAAAGCACCCTTGAGACTAAAAAGCACTCTCACGTTCCAAAAAGCATGCCCAAAAGCCAAAAAGAAATCCCGTGAACTAAAAGCACGCTCGAGGACTAAAAAAGCACTCTCGTGTTCCAAAAATGGTGCCTGAAAGCCAAAAAGCACTCTCGCTCAAGCATGTTTGACAACTAAAAAGCACTCCCACGTTCCAAAAAGCATGCCCACTTGCATGACAAAAAGAACACACTTGTGCAAAAGTGAACGTCTAAAAGTCAAAAAGCAAGGCCAGGAACTAAATAGCATGCTCGGGAACTAAAAATCACTCTCGTGTTCCTAAAAGGATGCCCACATGCAAAAAAAAAAATTGCATGAATGCCAAAAGGAACACACTCATGCAAAAAAAGAACGTCCCAAATTCAAAAAGCAAGGCCAGGTACTAAAAAGCACGCTCAAGAACTAAAAAGCACTCCCATGTTACAAAAAGCATGCCCACATGCCAAAAAGAACGCCTGAATGCGAAAAAGAACACAGTCGTGCAAAAAAGAACGTCTGACGATCAAAAAGCAAGGACATGAACCAAAAAGCACGCTCTAGAATTAAAAAGCACTCCCGCGTTCCAAAAAGCATGCCCGAAAGCCAAAAAGCACGCTCGGGAACAAAAAGGCATGCTCGAGAACTAAAATAGCACTCTCTGGTTCAAAAAGCATGCCCAAAAGTGAAAATGAACACTCGTGAACTAAAAAGCATGCTTGAGGACTAAAAAAGCACTCCTGTGTTCTAAAAATGGTGCCCAAAAGCCAAAAAGCACACCCCGAGAACTAAAAAGTACTCCCGTGTTCCAAAAAGTATGCCCCAAAAATAATGAATGCGAGCAAAAAAGAATGCCTGAAAGAAAAAAAAAAAAAACACACCTGATAACTAAAAAGCATGCTTGAGAATTAAAAAGAACTCCCGCGTTCCAAAAAGTATGCCCACTTGACAAAAAGAACACTTGATGCCAAAAAGAACACACTCGTGCAAAAAAAGGCATCCCAAAGTCAAAAAGCAAGGCCAAGAACTAAAAAAAAACGCTCGAGAACTAAAAAGCATTCTCGTGTTCAAAAAAGCATGCCCACTTGCCAAAAAGAATGCCAGAATGACAAAAAGAACACACTCGTGCAAAAAAGAACATCTTAAAGTCAAAAAGGAAGGCCGTGAACCAAAAAGCACGCTCGAGAACTAAAAAGCACTCATGCATTCCAAAAAGCATGCCCAAAAGCCAAAAAGCACACCTGTGAACTAAAAAGCACGATAAAAATCCAAAAAGCACTCCCGCGTTCCAAAAAGCACACCCAAGAACTAAAAAGCACGCTCGAGAACTAGAAAATCACTCTCGCGTTCAAAAAAGCATGCTTGAAAGCTAAAAGCAAACCCAGGAACTAAAAAGCACCCTTGAGACTAAAAAGCACTTTTGCGTTCCCAAAAACATGCCCAAAAGCAAAAAAGCACACCCGGGAACTAAAAAGTACACTTGATAACTAAAAAGCACTCTCGCGTTCATAAAAGCATGCCCTAAAAAGAACACACGAGAGCAAAAATGAACACTCGAAAGAAAAAAAGCACACCTATGAACTAAAAAGCACGCTTGAGAACTAAAAAGCACTCCCGCGTTTCAAAAAGCATGCCCACTTTCCAAAAAGAACACTTGCATGCCAAAAAGAACACACTCTTGCAAAATAGAATGTTCCAAAGTAAAATAGCAAGGCCATGAACTAAAAAGCACGCTCGAGAACTAAAAACCACTCCCGTGTTCAAAAAAGCATGCCCACTTGCCCAAAAGAACACACTCATGCAAAAAAGAACGTCACAAAGTCAAAAAGTAAGGCCAGGAACTAAAAAGCACACTCGAGAACTAAAAAGCACTACCGTGTTCCAAAAAGCATGCCCACTTGCCAAAAAGAACGCCTAAATGCCAAAAAAGAACACACACGTGCAAAAAAGAACGTCTGAAAGTGAAAAAGCAAAGCCATGAACTAAAAAGCACGATCAAGAACTAAAAAGCACTCATGTGTTTGAAAACGCATGCCCAAAAGCCAAAAAGCACACCCGGAAACTAATAAGCACTCCCGGGTTCCAAAAAGTATGCCCGAAACCCAAAAAGCATACCTGTAAACTGAAAAGCATGCTCTAAACTAAAAAAGCTCTCCCGCGTTCCAAAAAGCCTGCCTGAAAGCCAAAAAACCCACCCGAGAACTAAAAAGCACGCTTGAGAACAAAAAAGCACTCCCGCGTTCCAAAAAGCTTGCCCGGAAGAAAAAGAAAACCTAGGAACTAAAAAGCACACTTGAGAACTAAAAAGCATTCTCGCGTTCCAAAAAGCATGCCCGAAAGCCAAAAAGCACACCTAAGAACTAAAATGTACACTTGATAACTAAAAAGCACTCTCGCGTTCCAAAAAGCATTCCCCAAAAAGAACACACGAGAGCAAAAAAGGATGCTTGAAAGAAAAAGAAAAAAAAAAGCACACCTAAGAACAAAAAAGCACGATTGAGAACTAAAAAGCACTCCTGCATTACAAAAGCATGCCCACTTTCCAAAAAGAACACTTGCATGCAAAAAAGAACACACTTTGGCAAAAAAGAACATCCCAAAGTTAGCAAGGCCAGGAACAAAAAAGCACGCTCGAGAACTAAAAAGCACTCATGTGTTCCAAAAAGCATGCCCACTTGCAAAAAAGAACGTCTAAATGCCAAAAGAACACACTCGTGCAAAAAAGAACATCTAAAAGTCAAAAAGCAAGGCCGTTAACTAAAAAGCATGCTCGAGAACTAAAAAGCACTCCCACATTTTAAAAAGCATGCCTAAAAGCCAAAAAGCACACCTAGAAACTAAAATGCATGCTCGAGAACTAAAGAAAGCTCTTTCGCTTTCAAAAAAAACGTGAACGAAAACCAAAAAGCACACCCAATAACTAAAAAGCACACTTGAGAACTAAAAAGCACTCTCGCGTTCCAAAAAGCATGCCCGAAAGCCAAAAAGAAATCCCGTGAACTAAAAAGCACGCTCGATGACTAAAAAAGCATTCTTGTGTTCCAAAAATGGTGCCTGAAAGCCAAAAAGCACTCTCGCTCAAGCACGTTTAACAACTGAAAAGCACTCCCACGTTCCAAAAAGTATGCCCACTTGCAAAAAAGAACACTTGCATGACAAAAAGAACACACTTGTGCAAAAACGAACGTCCAAAAGTCAAAAAGCAAGGCCAGGAACTAAATAGCATGCTCGAGAACTAAAAAGCACTCCATTTTCCTAAAAGCATGCCCACATGCAAAAAAAAAATGCATGAATGCCAAAAGGAACACACTCGTGCAAAAAAGAATGTCCCAAATTCAAAAAGCAAGGCCTGGTACTAAAAAGCACGCTCAAGAACTGAAAAGCACTCCCATGTTCCAAAAAGCATGCCCACATGCCAAAAAGAATGCTTGAATGCGAAAAAGAACACAGTCGTGCAAAAAAGAATGTCCGACGGTCAAAAAGCAAGGGCGTGAACTAAAAAGCACTCCCGTGTTCCAAAAAGCATGCCCGAAAGCCAAAAAACACACCCGGGAACTAAAAGGCATGCTCGAGAACTAAAAAAGCACTCCTGGGTTCAAAAAGCATGCCCAAAAGTGAAAATGAACACCCGTGAAATAAAAAGCACGCTCGAGGACTAAAAAAGCACTCCCGCGTTCTAAAAATGGTGCCCAAAAGCCAAAAAGCACATCCGGGAACTAAAAAGCAAGCTCGAGAACTAAAAAAGCACTCCCGCATTCCGAAAAGCATGCCCGAAAGCCAAAAAGCACACCCAGGAACTAAAAAGTACACTTGAGAACTAAAAAACACTCTCGCATTCCAAAAAGCTTGCCCGAAAGCCAAAAAGCACACCGGGGAAGTAATAGGTACACTTGAAAACTAAAAACCACTCTCGCGTTCCAAAAAGCATGCCCCAAAAAGAATACACGAGACCAAAAAAGAACGCCCGAAAGAAAGAAAGCACACCTTGGAACTAAAAAGCACGCTTGAGAACTAAAAAAGCATCTCGCGTTCCAAAAAACATGCCTGAGCCAAAACGCACACCCGGGAACTAAAAAATCACACTTGAGAACTTAAAAGCACTCTCGCGTTCCAAAAAGCATGCCCGAAAGCCAAAAAGCACACCCCGGGAACTAAAAGGTACACTTGAGAACTAAAAAGCACTCTCGCGTTCCAAAAAGCATGCAACAAAAAGAATATATAAAAGCGAAAAAGAACATCCAAAAGAAAGAAAGCACACCTTGGAACTAAAAAGCACACTTGAGAACTAAAAAGCACACTTGAGAACTAAAAAAGCACTCCCGCGCTCCGAAAAGCATGCCTGAAAGCCAAAAAGCACACCCAGGAACTAAAAAGCACACTTGAGAACTGAAAAGCATGCCCGCACAACCGAAAGCCAAAAAACACACCCGGGAAGTAAAAGGTTCACTTGAAAACTAAAAAGCACTCTCGCGTTCCAAAAAGCATACCCTAAAAAGAACACACGAGAGCAAAAAAGAACACCCGAAAGAAAGAAAGCACACCTTGGAACTAAAAAACACTCCCGCATTCCAAAAAGCATGCCTGAAAGCCAAAAAGCACTCCTGGGAACTAAAAGGCGCACTTGAGAATTGAAAAGCACTCTCGCGTTCCAAAAAGCATGCCCGAAAGCCAAAAATGCACACCCGGGAACTAAAAGGTACACTTGAGAACTAAAAAGCACTCTCGCGTTCCAAAAAGCATGCCCCAAAAAGAACACACGAGAGCAAAAAAGAACGCTCGAAAGAAAGAAAGCACACCTTGGAACTAAAAAGCACGCTTGAGAACTAAAAAGTACTCTCGTGTTCCAAAAAGCATGCCCACTTGCCAAAAAGAACACACTCGTGCAAAAAAGAACGTCTCAAAGTCAAACAGCACGGCCAGGAACTAAAAAGCACGCTCGAGAACCAAAAAGCACTCCCGTGTCCATAAAAGCATGCTCACTTGCCAAAAAAAAAAGCCTTAATGCCAAAAAGATCATACTCGTGCAAAAAAGAACGTCTGAAAGTCAAAATGCAAGGTTGTGAACTAAAAAGCACGCTCGAGAATTAAAACCACTCTCGTGTTCCAAAAAGCATGCCCGAAAGCCAAAAAGCACACCCCAAGAACTAAAAAGTACACTTGATAACTAAAAAGCACTTTAGCATTCCAAAAAGCATGCCCTAAAAAGAACACACGAGAGCAAAAAAGAACGCCCAAAAGGAAAAAAGCACACCTAGGAATTAAAAAGCATGCTTGAGAGCTAAAAAGCACTCTTGCATTCCAAAAGGCAAGCCCACTTGCCAAAAAGAACACTTACGTGCCAAAAAAAACACAGTCGTGCAAAAAAGAATGTCCCATAGTCAAAAAGCAAGGCCATGAACTAAAAGGCACTCCTGTGCTTCAAAAAGCACTTTCGTGTTCAAAAAAGCATGCCCATTTTCCAAAAAGAACGCTTGAATGTCAAAAAGAACACACTTAAGCAAAAAAGAATGTCCGTAAGGAAAAAAGCAAGGCCGTGAACTAAAAAGTACTCCCGCATTCCAAAAATCATGCCTGAAAGCCAAAAAGCACACCCGGAAAATAAAACGCACGCTCGAGAACTATAAAAGCAGTCCTGGGTTCCAAAAAGCAGACCCAAAAGCCAAAAAGAACACCCCGTGAACTAAAAAGCACGCTAGAAACTATAAAAGCACTCCAGCATTGTAAGTGCCTCATTTTTTATTGGCGTATTTCGTTGGCAAAATCACAATGGGGTTCTATATGTAAGGATAGCTTAGGATGGAAGAAAACCTCATTGCATGATCAAGAGCTTCAAGGAAGGTAGATTTCTTGACTTACTCTACTTTGAAGAGATGTAGTTGCACACACACACAACACTTGCATAACTCTTACTTGTATGTTGTGTTTGAAGTTTTTGTGCATCATTGGGTATTTAAATCTCTCTTCTTACATCTTGTGATTATAATGGCATATCTAGTTAGGCTTAGGATGCATTTCTTTTGACCCTTGCACTTTTGTTTGTGTGCTTAAGGGAGTGTGTACGCTGGTCATGCGCTGGTCGTCACCAGCGCAAGCTGACCAGCGCAACTAGTCCAGTGGACTACCGCTGGTCGTGCGCTGGTCTGCACCGGCGCACTCCTCCAGCGCAACTTCTCCAGTAGGTTGTCGCTGTTGGTGCGCTGGTCGTCACCAGCGCAAGCTCCATCAGCGCATCTCGTCCAGAATGTTGCCGCTGGTCTTGCGCCCTTGAGGCGCGCCACTCGTCGAGCGCCCTTGCCAGTTAAAGGGCGTGCGCTGGTGAGTTGCGCTGGTCGTCCAGCGCTGCACCAGCGCAGCTGACGGGAATCTGAAGCGTTTTTTTTCAAAAACGATGTCACTTCACTTGGATCCCATTTATATATGTCTTGATAGTCTTGGCTCGGTTTAAAAAGAGCAAAAATTACACTTTTTTGAGCATGGTTGAGTATCTTCAAGCCAAGGTATCAAGACTTCACCTTTAAGCTTCCAAATCACAAAACCCTTCATATTGCATCTTTCATTTATCATCTAGCATAATTCTAGGTTGATTTCATCTAGGGTTTTTAGTTTTGCTCACATGACTTGTATCTAGAACATCATTCTCATATCTATATGTTCTTGCTTTACAAGATAGCTTCTTTATCACTTGAATTGATTCAAGATTGCATCTTTATGACTTGACTTAGTTTCAAGATTGTTTTATTGTGGTTTGTGAGTTGTATTGTGATAGATAATGCATATAGGATTTTGGTTGCTTATTTAGTGTTGGTTTATGCATGTCATCTAGTAATATGATATCTAGGATTGTCTAACATGTTCATCCTTGCCTAGATAAGCTTAAAATGTCTAACCTTGCATTTTTAGCATCTTGAGTATTTCACATATTCACCTTAGGTTGTGCTATCTCTTCACTTTAGAGACAAGTCTTGTATTTACCTCTTAGGTAGTTTGCAAGCAAGGGACTAGAGTCACTATTAAAGGCCCGCGGGTAGCAAAGACGGATTAGTAAATTTAGGTGTGATGTGGTCAACCTAATTTGTAATCGTATTTGCAAATAGTGGATTCGAGGTTCTCGTGTGGCGCACATAACAGCCCGTGGTTTTTCCCCGTGTGGGTTTCCACGTAAATATTGTGTGTCCTCAAATTTCCGCACTTGTATGTTTTTTGTATATTGACTAGATTGGGGCTTTTTCGTAATTTGGACTAATCTCGAAAAATTGGGTAAAATTGTTTATAATCTATTCACCCCCCCTCTAGATTACTTTAGGACACGTTTATTATTTATTTTCAATTGGTATCAGAGCGGGTTCCTTAACATAATTAGGAGATCCCTTGCTCTTGTTAGAGTCTCTTGCATTTGTTTGCATTGTGGTGTGTGCTTAGTTTGTTTGTGTGCATTCATTTCATTCAAACCCAAACACAATGAGTGGAAATGGAATGGGAGGTGAGGGTGCCTCTAGCACAAGACCCCCCTTGCTCACCGGGGTCAATTACGCCTCATGGAAGGGCAAAATGGAAGCTTATGTGAGTCAAATTCATGACCGGGCATGGATGGCGATTGAAGATGGATACACTCCACCTATGATGACTCCTACGGGAGGTGGAGAGGAAGTCCTCAAGCCGAAGGCACAATGGACTCCACAAGAATTTGAGGCTTCAAAATGGAACAACAAAGCCATGCATGCAATCCTATGTGCCATGGATGACAACCAATACAAGCTCATTCAAACTACAAGGATAGCAAAGGAAGCTTGGGATATATTAGAGACGGCTCATGAAGGAACCGATGTGGTTAAGGATTCCAAGCTTCAAGTTCTCCAAACGCAATTTGAGACCATAAGGATGGAGGATGATGAGTGCTTCAATGACTTCCAAGTGAAGCTCATGGATATAGTAAACCAAAGTCACCAACTTGGTGATCCCTACTCGGATAGAAGAATTAAACAAAAGATCATGAGGTCACTTCCCGAGAGGTTTGAATCCAAAGTGACGGCATTGGAGGAAAATAGTGACTACTCAAGAATGAAGCCAAGTGAAGTCATTGGAAGGCTCTTGGCGTATGAATCTAGGAAAGGTCCTACAACTACACCTCCAAAGAAGCAAAAGAGTCTTGCCTTGAAGAGTGTCAAGGTTGAGAAAGATGAAGAAGACTCGGATGAAGAAATTGCTTTGATGGCAAAGAAGTTCAAGCAATTCATGAGATTTGAGAAGAGAGGGCTTGGCTCCAAGGGAAAGTTTGTAAAGAAGAAGGCTCCTTTCAAGAAAGTGGAGCAAGCTCAAGAGAAAGACCATAAGAAGGGTGTCCAATGCTATGAGTGTAGTGGGTTTGGACACATTGCTCCCGAATGTGCAAATTTGAAGAAGAAGAAAGGAAGAGCCATGGCGGTTACTTGGAGTGATAGTGATGACCTAGAAGATGAAGACAAGTCTTCGGATGATGAGGAAGACCAAGTTGCCAACTTCATTGCTTTCTCATCCTCTCACAATAGCAATGAAGTTATGAGTGATAAAGAAGAAGTGGATGAAAATGACTCAAATGGTGGGAGTAACTCCTCAACGTCAAATTTTGAGTTTGATGAAGAGATGGACTATGATGACTTCATGAGATTCTTTGAGAACTCAAGATTGAAGAAGAAAAAGGAGATACAAAAGTTGAAAGGGGAGAAGCTTGAGTTGACATCCAAAGTGACTCATTTGAGCAAGGAAATGAGTAAGGCAAAAGAGATAGAAGAAGGGTTGAAGATGGAGTTAGTCTTGGTCAAGAAAAGTGAACAAAGCTTGGGGAAAGAGCTCATGGAAGCAAAAGAGTTGATTGCTAAGATGACTTCCGGAACCGAGAAGCTTGACAAGATGCTATCTTGTGGGAAGAGTCCTAGTGACAAGAAGGGGTTAGGATATATGGAAGAAATGGAAGCCACATCCTTGAAGAAGATAACTTTTGTCAAGAGCAAGGAGGTTGAGAATGCTCAAACCCCTCAACAATCAACCAAGTGGGTTGAAATCGGTGAATCCTCCAAGCAAGCACAAGCAAGGATTCCAACAAGAGCTCCTCCTCAACCTAGAGCTCCACAACCAAGACCTCCTCAACCTAGAGCTCCACTACCAAGACCTCCACAACAAAGGATCCCACAAGCTCAACATGGGGTCTTTCATGCTCAACCTAGAAGACATGCCAACTTGGCTCAACCACAAAGGAGAGAGTTGCCTCAACATCAAATAGCAACTCAAAATAGAAGGAGGCCACAAATGTTTGCTCAAGGCTATGGTATGAATTCCTACTTTACTCCTACTTGCCATTTTTATGGAATTAAAGGCCATATTAGGCCTAATTGCCTTAAGTATATTAAATTGTGTAGAAGAGAAAGTATGATTGAGAAAAATATGCTTAGAAGAGCCACAATGCATGCACCTAGGAATTTTAGAGCTAATGGACCAATGGCTCCTAGGAATGACCATGTTTCACCTAGGATGAGTAGACATGATGACTATTATTGTTATGTGGCCCAAGTTGCCTTAAAAGCAAATGCCTCTAACACTTGGTACCTTGATAGTGGGTGTTCTAGGCACATGACCGGAAACAAGAGTTTCTTTGAATCTCTTGTGATGGAGGATGGTGGGTATGTCACCTTTGGTGATGGATCTAAGAAAAAGGTCATAGGGAAAGGTAATATATCTATTCCCGGTTTACCCTCCTTGCCCAATGCTCTCTATGTTGATGGCTTGCAAGCCAATCTCATTAGTATATCACACTTAAGTGATGAAGGGCTTTTGGTTATGTTTGGAAAAGTTGATTGCTCTATTCTTAAGGAAAATGGGCAAGTTTTGTTGAAAGGCAAGAGATCAAGTGACAATTGTTATTGTCTTGAGTCCAATCTCATCTCTTGTAACTTGTCTACTAGTGAGCAAATTGAGGTGTGGCACCAAAGACTTGGCCACATGAACTATAGGGACTTGAAATTCCTTGATAGGTTGAATGTTGTTAGGGGCCTTCCCAAGTTTGGGAAAAAGGTTGAGGGAGTTTGTGGACCTTGTCAACAAGGAAAGCAAACTAAGAGTGTGCACAAGAAAGGCAAATACCTCTCCACCAAAGAGCCATTGGAGCTCATCCATATGGACCTTATGGGTCCCATTCAAACCGAAAGTTTAGGTGGTAGAAGGTACATTCTTGTTGTTGTTGATGACTTCTCTAGGTTTACTTGGACTTACTTCCTTAGAGAAAAGTCCGAAGCCTTTGAGAAATTCAAAATGCTTTGTGTCAAAATTCAAAATGAGAAAACTTCTCACATTAAAAGCATTAAGAAAATTAGAAGTGATCATGGGAAAGAATTTGAAAATGCTAAGTTTGAAAATTTTTGCAATAGCTTAGGCATTTCCCATGAATTTTCGGCCCCTAGGACTCCTCAATAAAATGGTGTTGTTGAGAGGAAGAATAGAGTCCTCCAAGAGATGGCCCGTGTGATGTTGCTTAGCAACAAAGTCCCTAGAAATCTTTGGGCCGAAGCCATCAATACGGCTTGCTACATAGGGAATAGAGTTTTCCTTAGGCCCGGGACTAAACAAACATCCTATGAGTTATGGAAGGGTAGAAAACCCAATGTGAGCTACTTCCACATCTTTGGGAGTAAGTGCTATATACTAAATGACCGGGATCAACTTGGCAAGTTTGATGCCAAGAGTGATGAGGGTATTTTCATTGGGTATGCACTTAATAGCAAGGCCTATAGAGTTTTTAATCTAAAGACTCAAAGTGTTATGGAATCATCAAATGTTGTCTTTGATGATTGTAGGCCCAAACATGATGACCATGAGGAGGATGTTTGTGAGGTGAATGACTTTCCTTTGAAGGAAAGTGGTGAGACTTCTAGTGGTGTGAAGTCAAACCAAGATGAAGAGGATGATTTGCCTCTTAATAGAGTTCCCCCTTTGGACTCTAATGAACCCGCTCCTTGGGTTAGAAAGCTCCATGATAAGGATGATATCATTGGAGAAGTTAGAGAGGGTGTTAGGACTAGGCGTCAAATAGCTAATCAAATTAGCTACACTTGTTACACCTCTCAAATAGAACCCAAAAAGGTTGATGAAGCCTTGGAAGATGAGTTTTGGGTTCTTGCCATGCAAGAAGAGCTAAACCAATTTGAGAGAAATGAGGTTTGGACTCTTGTTCCTAGACCCAAAAACACCAATGTCATAGGAACTAAATGGGTGTTTAGGAACAAATCCGATGAGGATGGCAACATTGTGCGAAACAAGGCAAGGCTTGTTGCACAAGGATACTCTCAAATTGAGGGTATTGACTTTGAGGAGACTTTTGCTCCCGTTGCCCGTCTTGAGTCCATAAGGCTTCTCTTATCCATTTCTTGTGTGTACAAGTTCAAGTTACAACAAATGGATGTCAAGAGTGCCTTCCTCAATGGCTTATTGCATGAGGAAGTGTTTGTTGAGCAACCCAAGGGGTTTGTGGATCCACACCACCCCTCTCATGTCTATCGCCTCAAGAAGGCTCTATATGGGTTGAAACAAGCACCGAGGGCTTGGTATGAGCGCCTCACTCTTTATCTTGTTGACAATGGCTACTCAAGAGGTAGTGTTGACAAGACTTTGTTCATCAAGTGCACTAAAGATGAGCTATTCATAGCTCAAATTTATGTTGATGACATTGTATTTGGTTCCACCAACCAATCCAAAGTTAGACAATTTGTTGATGTCATGTCTCATGAGTTTGAAATGAGCATGGTTGGTGAACTAAATTATTTCCTAGGCTTGCAAATCAAGCAAATGCATGATGGGATCTTTATATCCCAAGCTAAGTATGCTAAGAGCCTAGTGAAAAAGTTTGGCCTTGAGAATGCCAAACATTGTGACACACCCATGAGCACCACCTTGAAACTTAGCAAAGATGCTAGTGGAAAGGATGTGGAACAAAGTCTATATCGTGGCATGATAGGTAGCTTGCTTTACTTGACCGCAAGTAGGCCCGATATTTGTTTTAGTGTGGGTGTTTGTGCTAGGTACCAAGCTAATCCCAAAGAGTCTCACCTTGTGGCGGTGAAGAGGATCATTCGGTTTGTGAATGGTACCTCAAATCATGGGATATGGTACTCCTTTGACACTAATCCAAGTCTTGTTGGATTTAGTGATGCCGATTGGGCGGGAAATTGTGATGATAGGAAGAGTACATCGGGCGGTTGCTTCTTCCTTGGGAACAATTTGGTTTCTTGGTTTTGCAAGAAGCAAAACTCAATTTCCCTATCCACGGCCGAGGCGGAATATATTGCCGCCGGTAGTGCTTGCACTCAATTGATGTGGATGAAACAAATGCTAGCCGATTATGGCTTGGAGCAAGGTACTCTTACTTTATTTTGTGATAACATGAGTGCCATTAACATTTCTAAGAATCCCGTCCAACATTCTAGGACAAAGCACATTGACATTAGACACCATTTCATAAGAGAGCTAGTTGAGAGCAAAACCATTGCATTGGAACATGTGGGAACAAATGACCAACTAGCGGATTTGTTTACAAAGCCTTTAGACACCATTAGATTTGGGAACCTTAGCAAGTCTATTGGGATTTGTCAATTGGGTTGATTTGGTGTGTCTTGACCCCATATGGGGAGCTCAAGCAAAGAGAGCAAAGTTGCATGATCATACATTGTGCCACATTGATATATTTTATGCCTCTTAGTTAATTGCTTGAGATGATTGGTTGTACATACTTATATGTATTTTTCTAAATAAGTGTGCTACATTGCCTTGCTTGCAATCCATGTCATATCTATGCTCAAACATGCATTTTTGGAATAGGAGATGTACTTCGGAAGTACTTTTTGAATGACCTTTAATTGATCTCCATGACATGATGATTCTTTTTAAATGACATACCTAAGTTGAAAAGTATGAAATGAAAATGTGAAATGTTTGATTGCAAATGTTAAATGCAAATATGTGTGCAAAAGCAATATTGAGACTTAAATCAAAAGGATCCTAATATCCAAAGTCTCTCTTTCTTTATTTGTAGAACAAGGCTACTATCATACGGGTATCTCACCCGGAAAAATCAAATAGGGTGCAAAGTCGCTCATGTCTTGTTTTGCCTATAAAGTTGGATATAGTTGTTTGTCTTGAAATACTAAAATTCTATATCCTTGCTTTTTCCATGACAAAGGGTGAAATTGGTTTGAATTCTATTGGAAACCTTTGTTGTTTGCTTTGCCAAATACCATTGTTTTGGTCTTAGGTGCAACATGTCTTGCATGCAAAGCATCATTGTCACACATTTGTCATAAAATAAAACTCCTTGAATCTCTCTTACTTGATTGAGGTGCATAAAATTGCCTATTTGATTGCATATGTGTTCGTGCTACAAGCTCTCCTTGCTAATGCTTACCTATTAGGAGAGACTCCCTTTAGACTCCCTTTGCCTATCTCATGACAAAAAGGGGGAGTAGGTTTGGGGAGATTTTGTGCTTCTAGGCATTGCATTTAGGGGGAGTTGAGAGTGAGTAACCCATTCTATGATGGGAGATGATTGCATTTAGGGGGAGTTGCATTGCATTACATTGCTTGTTTGATCTTTTTTGAAACCTTTTGAAATGATATTTCTTTTGTTATTAGCATCTCTCCCACACTTGTTCTTGGAAGGTATTTTTCTTGTTGATTGTGTGTAGGTTGGATTTCTTTTCTACAAGCTTGGATTTGACTTGAAGATGTTCAAGACTTAGACTAGGAGCTTAATTGTAATGTAGAAAACTTTTGTTGACCAATCTTTTATTTTGTGAGGATGCTATGTGAGTGGTGATTTTGTCACGAAATAGCCAAAGAGGGAGATTGTAAGTGCCTCATTTTTTATTGGCGTATTTCGTTGGCAAAATCACAATGGGGTTCTATATGTAAGGATAGCTTAGGATGGAAGAAAACCTCATTGCATGATCAAGAGCTTCAAGGAAGGTAGATTTCTTGACTTACTCTACTTTGAAGAGATGTAGTTGCACACACACACAACACTTGCATAACTCTTACTTGTATGTTGTGTTTGAAGTTTTTGTGCATCATTGGGTATTTAAATCTCTCTTCTTACATCTTGTGATTATAATGGCATATCTAGTTAGGCTTAGGATGCATTTCTTTTGACCCTTGCACTTTTGTTTGTGTGCTTAAGGGAGTGTGTGCGCTGGTCATGCGCTGGTCGTCACCAGCGCAAGCTGACCAGCGCAACTAGTCCAGTGGACTACCGCTGGTCGTGCGCTGGTCTGCACCGGCGCACTCCTCCAGCGCAACTTCTCCAGTAGGTTGTCGCTGTTGGTGCGCTGGTCGTCACCAGCGCAAGCTCCACCAGCGCATCTCGTCCAGAATGTTGCCGCTGGTCTTGCGCCCTTGAGGCGCGCCACTCGTCGAGCGCCCTTGCCAGTTAAAGGGCGTGCGCTGGTGAGTTGCGCTGGTCGTCCAGCGCTGCACCAGCGCAGCTGACGGGAATCTGAAGCGTTTTTTTCAAAAACGATGTCACTTCACTTGGATCCCATTTATATATGTCTTGATAGTCTTGGCTCGGTTTAAAAAGAGCAAAAATTACACTTTTTTGAGCATGGTTGAGTATCTTCAAGCCAAGGTATCAAGACTTCACCTTTAAGCTTCCAAATCACAAAACCCTTCATATTGCATCTTTCATTTATCATCTAGCATAATTCTAGGTTGATTTCATCTAGGGTTTTTAGTTTTGCTCACATGACTTGTATCTAGAACATCATTCTCATATCTATATGTTCTTGCTTTACAAGATAGCTTCTTTATCACTTGAATTGATTCAAGATTGCATCTTTATGACTTGACTTAGTTTCAAGATTGTTTTATTGTGGTTTGTGAGTTGTATTGTGATAGATAATGCATATAGGATTTTGGTTGCTTATTTAGTGTTGGTTTATGCATGTCATCTAGTAATATGATATCTAGGATTGTCTAACATGTTCATCCTTGCCTAGATAAGCTTAAAATGTCTAACCTTGCATTTTTAGCATCTTGAGTATTTCACATATTCACCTTAGGTTGTGCTATCTCTTCACTTTAGAGACAAGTCTTGTATTTACCTCTTAGGTAGTTTGCAAGCAAGGGACTAGAGTCACTATTAAAGGCCCGCGGGTAGCAAAGACGGATTAGTAAATTTAGGTGTGATGTGGTCAACCTAATTTGTAATCGTATTTGCAAATAGTGGATTCGAGGTTCTCGTGTGGCGCACATAACAGCCCGTGGTTTTTCCCCGTGTGGGTTTCCACGTAAATATTGTGTGTCCTCAAATTTCCGCACTTGTATGTTTTTTGTATATTGACTAGATTGGGGCTTTTTCGTAATTTGGACTAATCTCGAAAAATTGGGTAAAATTGTTTAAAATCTATTCACCCCCCCTCTAGATTACTTTAGGACACGTTTATTATTTATTTTCAAGCATTATAAAAAGCCTCCCCGAAAGCCAAAAAGAACACCCAGTAACTAAAAGGCATGCTCGAGAACTAAAAAAGCACTCCCGCATTCCAAAAAGCATGCCCGGAAGTAAAAAAGTACACCTACGAACTAAAAAGCACACTTGAGAACTGAAAAGCACTCTCGCGTTCCAAAAAGCATGCCCGAAAGCCAAAAAGCACACCTGGAAACTAAAAGGTACACTTGAGAACTAAAAAGTACTCTCATGTTCCAAAAAGCATGCCCTAAAAAGAACACAAGAGAGCAAAAAAGAACCCCCGAAATAAAAAAAGCACACCTAGGAACTAAAAAGCACACTTGAGAACTAAAGCACTTCTGCATTCCAAAAAGCATACCCACTTGCCAAAAACAACACTTGCAAGCCAAAAAGAACATACTCGTGCAAAAAGAATGTCCCAAAGTCAAAAAGCAAGGCTAGGAACTAAAAAGCACGCTCGAGAACTGAAAAGCAATCTCGTGTTCCAAAAAGCATGCCCACTTGCCAAAAAGAACGCCTGAATGCCAAAAGAACACACTCATGCAAAAAAGAAGGTCTAAAAGTCAAAAAGCAAGGTCGTGAACTAAAAAGCACGCTCGAGAACTAAAAAACACTCCCGTGTTCCAAAAAGCACAACCGGGAACAAAAAAGCAAGCTCGAGAACTATAAAAAGCACTCCCACATTCCAAAAAGAATTGCCATAAGCCAAAAAGCACACCCGTGAACTAAAAAGAACGCTCAAAACTAAAAAAGCATTCATGTGTTCCAAAAAGCCTAGCCAAAAACCAAAAAGCTCACCTGGGAACTAAAAAGCACGCTCAAGAACTAAAAAAGCACTCACGGATTCCATAAAGAATGCCTATAATCCAAAAAGCACACCCGTGAACTAAAAAGCACGCTCGAAACTAAAAAAGTATTCCTGCATTCTAAAAAGCCTGCCCGAAAGCCAAAAAGCACATCCTGGGAACTAAAAAGCACGCTCGAGAACTAAAAAAGCACTCCCACATTCCAAAAAGCTTGCCCGAAAGCAAAAAGCACACCCCGGAACTAAAAAGTACACAAGAGAACTGAAAAGCACTCTCGAGTTCCAAAGAGTATGCCCGAAAGCCAAAAAGCACACCTCGAAACTAAAAAGTACACTTGATAACTAAAAAACACTCTAGCGTTCCAAAAACCATGCCCCAAAAAGAACACACAAGAGAAAAAAAGAACGCCTGAAAGAAAAAAAAAAACTGGGAACTAAAAAGCACTCTCGGATTCCAAAAAGCATGCCTACTTTCCAAAAAGAACACTTGCATGTCGAAAAGAACACTCTTGTGCAAAAAAGAACGTCCCAAAGTCAAAAAGAAAGGCTAGGAACGTAAAAGCACGCTGTAGATCGGAAAAGCACTCCTGTGTTCCAAAAAGCATGCCCACTTGCCAAAAAGAACGCCTGAATGCCAAAAAGAACACACTCGTGTAAAAAAGAACGTCCGAAAGTCAAAAAGCAAGGTTGTGAACTAGAAAGCACTCTCGAGAACTAAAAAAACACTCCCAAGTTCCAAAAAGTATGCTCGAAAGCCAAAAAGCACACCCGTGAACTAAAAAGCACGCTCGAGGACCAAAAAAGCACTCTGTATTCCAAAAAGGGAGCCCGAAAGCCAAAAGCACACCTGGGAACAAAAAAGCACAATTGAGAACTAAAATGCACTCTTGCGTTCCAAAAAACATGCCCGAAAGCCAAAAGCACACCCGGGAACTAAAAAGCATACTTGAGAACTACAAAGCACTCTCGCGTTCCAAAAAGCATACCCAAAAAGAACACACAAGAGAAAAAAGAATGCTCGAAAGAAAAAATGCACAATTGGAAACTAAAAAGCACGCTTGAGAGCTAAAAAAACACTCCCACAAGCCAAAAAGAACACTTGCACACCAAAAAGAACACACTCGTGCAAAAAAGAACGTCCCAAAGTCAAAAAGCAAGGCCAGCAACTAAAAAGCATGCTCGAGAACTAAAAAGCACTCCCGTGTTTCAAAAAGCATGCCCACTTGCCAAAAAGAACGCTTGAATGCCAAAAAGAACACACTCGTGCAAAAAAGAACATCTGAAAGTCAAAAAGCAAGGCCGTAAGCTAAAAAGCACGCTCGAGAACTAAAAAGTACTACCACGTTCCAAAAGGCATGCCCAGTAGCCAAAAAGCACACCTGGGAAATGAAAAGCACGCTCGAGAACTAAAACCGCACTCCTGGGTTCCAAAATTCATGCATGAAAGCCAAAAAGCACACCCGTGAACTAAAAAGCACGAGGATTAAAAAAGCACTCCGAGTTCCAAAAATGGTGCCCGAAAACCAAAAAGCACACCCGGGAACTAAAAAGCACGCTCGAAAACTCAAAAAGCACTCCCACGTTCCAAAATGCATGCCCGAAAGCCAAAAAGCACACCAAGGAACTAAAAAGTTTAGTTGACAACTAAAAAGCACTCTCGCGTTCCAAAAAGCATGCCCCAAAAAGAACGCACAATGGCAAGAAAGAACGCCCGAAAGAAAAAAAGCACACCTGGGAACTAAAAAGCATGCTTGAGAACTAAAAAGCACTCTGCGTTCCAAAAAGCATTCCCACTTGCCTAAAAATAAAAACTTGCATGACAAAAATAACACACTAGTTCAAAAAAGAATGTCCCAAGCCAGGAACTAAAAAGCACGCTCGATAACTAAAAAAGACTCCCATGTTCCAAAAAGCATGCCCACTTGCCAAAATGAACGCCTGAATGCCAAAAAGAACACATTCATGTAAAAAAGAACGTCCAAAAGTCAAAATGCAAGGTTGTGAACTAAAAAGCACGCTCGAGAACTAAAAAGCACGCTCGAGAACTAAAAAGCACTCATGCGTTTCAAAAAGCATGCTAGATAGCCAAATAGCACACCCGAAAACTAAAACGCATGCTCAAGAACTAAAAAAGCATACCCGGGTTCTAAAAAACGTGCCCAAAAGCCAAAACGCACACCCGTGAACTAAAAAGCATGCTCAAAACTAAAACAAAACACTCATGCATTCCAAAAAGCCTGCCCAAAAGCCAAAAAGCACACCTAGGAACTAAAAAGCACGCTCGAGAACTGAAAAGGCACTCTCACGTTCCAAAAAGCATGCCCGAAAGAAAAAAACACACCTATGAACTAAAAAGCACACTTGAGAACTAAAAAGCACTCTCGCATTCCAAAAAGCATGCCCAAATGCCAAAAAGCACACCCGGGAACTAAAAAGCACACTTGATAACTAAAAAGAACTCTAGCATTCCAAAAACCATGCCCCAAAAAGAAAACACGAGAGCAAAAAAGAATGCCTGAAAGGAAAAAAAAAAAAAGCACACCTAGGAACTAAACAGCATGCTTGAGAACTAAAAAGCACTCCCGCGTTCCAAAAGCATTCCCACTTTCCAAAAAGAACACTTGCATGACAAAAAGAACACACTCGTGCAAAAAAGAACGTCTTGAAGTCAAAAAGCAAGGCCATGAACTGAAAAGCATGCTCGATAACTAAAAAGTACTCCAGTGTTCCAAAACGCATGCCCACTTGCCAAAAAAAAAGCCTAAATGCCAAAAAGAACACACTTGTGCAAAAAAGAATATCCCAAAGTCAAAAAAAACAAGGCCATGAACTAAAAAAAGCACGCTCGAGAACTAAAAAGCACTCTCATATTCCAAAAAGCATGCCCACTTGCCAAAAAGAACGCCTGAATGCCAAAAAGAACACACTCGTGCAAAAAAGAATGTTTGAAAGTAAAAAAGTAAGGCCGTGAACTAAAAAGCACTCCCGCATTCCAAAAAGCATGCCCGAAAGCCAAAAAGCACACCCCAGGAACTAAAAAACCACTCCCGGGTTCTAAAAAAGCATGCCCGAAAGCCAAAAAGCACACCCATGAACTAAAAAGCACGCTCAAGTACTAAAAAATCACTCACGCGTTCCAAAAAGGGTGCCTGAAAGCCAAAAAGCACACCCCGGGAACTAAAAAGCATGTTCAAGAACTAAAAAAGCAAACCCGTATTCCAAAAAGCATGCTTGAAAGCCAAAACCACACCCGGGAACTAAAAAGCACACTTGAGAACTAAAAAGCACTCTCGCGTTCCAAAAGCATGCCCAAAAGCCAAAAAGCACACCTGAAAACTAAAAAGTACACTTGAGAACTAAAAAGCACTCTCACATTCCAAAAAGCATGCCCTAAAAAGAATACACGAGAGCAAAAAAGAACGCTTGAAAGCCAAAAAAGCACACCTGGGAACTAAAAAGCACTCCCATGTTCCAAAAAACATGCCCACTTACCAAAAAGAACGCCTGAATGCCAAAAAAAAAAAAAAACACTCATGCAAAAAAGAACGTCCAAAAGTCAACTATAAAGCAGGCTCAAGAACTAAAAAGCACTCCCGCGTTCCAAAAAGCATGTCTGAAAGCCAAAAAGCACACTTAGGAACTATAAGCACGCTCAAGAACTAAAAAAGCACTCTCGGGTTCCAAAAAGCATGCCCAAAAGCCAAAAAGCACACATGTGAACTAAAAAGCACGCTCAAAGACTGAAAAAGCACTCATGCGTTCCAAAAAGGGTGCCTGAAAGCCAAAAAGCACACCCGAAAACTAAAAAGCATGTTCGAGAACTAAAAAAGCAAACCCGCATTCCAAAAAGCATGCCCGAAAGCCAAAAAAACACACCCAAGAATTAAAAAGCACTCTCGCGTTCCAAAAAGCTGCCCGAAAGCCAAAAAGCACAACTGGGAACTAAAAAGTACACTTGAGAACAAAAAAACACTCTCGCATTCCAAAAGCATGCCCCAAAAAGAACACACTAGAGCAAAAAAGAATACTCGAAAGAAAAGAAGCACACCTGGGAACTAAAGAGCACGCTTGAGAACTAAAAAGTACTCTCGTGTTCCAAAAAGCATGCCCACTTGCCAAAACGAACGCTTGAATGCCAAAAAGAACGCCTGAATGCCAAAAAGAACACACTCGTGCCAAAAAGAAAGTCTGAAAGTCAAAAAGCAAGGCCGTGAACTAAAAAGCATGCTTGAGAACTAAAAAGCACTCCCACGTTCCAAAAAGCATGCCCGAAAGCCAAAAAAACACACCCGAGAACTAAAAAACATGCTCGAGAAAAAAACTCCCAGGTTCCAAAAAAGATGCCCAAAAGCTTTTAAAAAAAACCCGATAACTAAAAAGCATACTCGAGAACTAAAAAAGCACTCCCGGGTTTCAAAAAGCATGCCCGAAAGCCAAAAAGCACACCTATGAACTAAAAAGCACACTCAATGACTAAAAAAGCACTCCCGCGTTCCAAAAAGGGTTCCCAAAAGCCAAAAGGCACACCCTGGAACTAAAAAAACACGCTTAAGCACTGAAAAACAATCTTACATTCCAAAAAGCCTGCCTAAAAGCCAAAAAGTACACCCCAGGAACTAAAAAGCACGCTTGAGAAATAAAAATGCATTCCTGTGTCCAAAAAGCATGCCCAAAAGCCAGAAAGCACACCTGGGAACTAAAAAGCACACATGAGAATTAAAAAACACTCTCGCATTCCAAAAAACATGCCCGAAAGCCAAAAAGCACACCCGAGAATTAAAAAGTACACTTGAGAACTAAAAAGCACTATCGTGTTCCAAAAAGCATGCCCCATAAAGAACACACAAGAGCAAAAAAGAACGCCCGAAAACCAAAAACCACACCTTGGAACTAAAAAGCACGCTTGAGAACTAAAAAGCACTTCTGCGTTCCAAGATAATATATAAATGAGTCGAACCATACTGAGCAAAAGTTGTTGATCATCATATTCATTTTTGAATAAATGTTGTGTGAGCTTGAATTAGTTGAATTAAAAAAAAATGTCAATTAAATGACAAGATGATGTTGGTCCGGTTATGCCCCTCACACAGTCACACCTACACCATAATTTGTGGGTTTGAGTCTCTCTCCCCTTTCCAAATCCGAATTATTGTAAGGATAATACTTGTTAGCACCTAAAATACTGACCTAGTGATGTGGCCAAGTTGAACTGTAACACATGTCCTTTTTTCTTTCACCCATTCCAAAACTTCTTGTACTCCAAGACTTTTAATGCATAGGAATATAAAATCCCAACAAAACTGAACTTCATACAACTACAAAATCTTGGAATGAATTAAAGAAAAAAAGGATATATGTTACAGCTCAATCGGGCCATATCACTGGGTCAATATTTTGGGTGTCGACCGGTCAGCACCCAAATATTATCCTTATTTTAATATTTCAAAAAAAATGTCAATTAAATTTAATTAACTTGGATGAGTTGTATTATTTTGCAAATTAGATATTAAAAATGGCATACGATTAATTTGACCTTTTTTCTTTATAAAAAATAAATAAATAAAATAAAAATAAAAACACATTTTTTCCAATAGAATCGTTATCGGATTAATCAAAAATTATATTATAAATTGAAGTGATAAGGCAGATTTTTTTTTTTTTTTTTTTTTTTTAAAAAAACATTATGATTAGCTGTAAAACAAATAATAAGTTTTTTTTTTTTTTTTTTTTTTGAAAAGATAATAAGCAAATTTAAAAATAAATAGATAATAACAGAAGATTGATTTGAAATAAGATTTTGAGTTTATCTGTTAGTTTAATTAAAATCAAATATTTAAAATTAAAATTATCAGAAACCATGTAGTTAGGATACATATAAGAAGAGAGTCATGATCACTTGAATCTCTGAGTCTAAGAGAGAAAAGTAAAAGAAAAAAATCTAAGGAAGACGTCTGTGAAGTAGTCTTCCTTGTGAATCGGCTTCAACCATGGAAACAAACCCTAATATCATCAACTTTTCTTCTTCTTCTTCTCCCATTAACAACCCTTCAAAGCCCCTCCCAAACCACCGCATTGTGGATGAGTTTTGGAAGAAATTTCCAGTAGGGTATAGGTTCTGTCCCCAAGACGGAGAGCTGATTCTTCATTACTTGAAGAAGAAGGTACTGAACCAGCCGTTGCCTCCTAACAAGATCGTCCAAGTTAATATATATCAACACAATCCAGAAGACCTTGTAGGTATATATATATCATTCTAAAGATTAACTTAATTGCATTTATAAATCGTTTATTAATATAAATTATTATCAAACTGCTGCACAGAACAATCAGTACGAACATAAATGCAAGATACTTCTGATGCATGTATCAATTTTGTTATAAACGAAGTCCGAGAATTTTAGAATTTTTATGGCGTAAAAATCATCTAGAAATCTTTTATATATAAATATATATTTATGAAAGAAATTATAAGTTTAACATATTATAGTTATATATCTTGATACTTAATGTAAATTTATTTGGTTTATAAAAATAAAAAAAATAAAAAAAACAGAGTTATACAAGGCATACATAGAGAACGGAGCATATTATCTTTTCACACCAAGGGACCGGAAGTATCGGAACGGAGACCGGCCTAGCAGAGCAGCTGGTTGTGGATATTGGAAGGCCACCGGAGCGAACAAGCCGGTCTACCATGAATATAAGAGAGTTGGGTCGAGAAATGCATTGGTATTTTATAGAGGAAAACCTCCTCATGGTAACAAAACGGATTGGATCATGCACGAATTCAAAGTCGACAATCCTCCTCCAACCAAAAGAAAGGGTACTGACGACATGAGGGTACGTATATATAATTAATCGCCTTCAATATTGTTTCATATGAATTTGAATATATTTGATGTCTTGAAAGAATAAGTATTGTATTTATTCTATGAGCAGTTGGATGATTGGGTTTTGTGCAAGATTTACTATAAACCTAGTAGGTCATGCAAAGCTCGAAATGCGGAGGAGGAGGAGGAGGAGGAGGAGGAGGAGGAGGAGGAGGAGGAGGGAGATCCTCAACGTACACTGTGTGATGAGAATATTCCTCGATTGACAACCGATACCCAAAGTGGTGGAGATGTGATGGTTTCTTCGAATGAAGAAATAGAAGCATCAAATGGGATGAATAAGAAGGAATCAGAATCAGGTTTTGAAGATGATCATAATTGCAGTTATATAAATCCAGACAACTCTGGTTTTGATTGGCAGCAGGTAGATTGGATCAACAATGCCAATAATTATAATAACCCATACATGAATATTGACGACTTCCGACCACCACTTTTCAAGTGATCATAAATTAATTCTGTTTAATTTGGTTTGTATTCTCATCTTACTCTACATGTCTAAATTATATGACTTTGTTAACATATGTTGACATGGCGTATTATTTTTTTAGCCAGAAGACTTAGCTAGGAAGAACAACACAAGCTTTGTGCGCTTTTTGTTGGTGGTTTTTTTTTTTAAAATTATTACTCGATGGATAGTCTTGCAACCTAAAAAGACTAGTCTATTGGGTTGTGAGTCTTGTGACATCCGTTGATATATAAAAAGGTTTATCATCACTTTATATTTTGTGGTTTTCATTAAAACACTAAATACTATCTAATTCTTTGCCATTTTTCAATTCATAAAATTCGTGATTTAAGTATATATTGGTGCACCACCGCCTAATGTGATTTGGTGGAAAAAGTATAGCAATGTTTCAAGTTGATAATCAAAATATCTACTAAGCACAAATTCATAATCAAAACATAAAACCCCCCACGGAAAATGAAAGCAATTCATTTCGTTATTATAATAACAACACCTACATAAAATTAAATAAAAACACAAACAATGATTTTTTTTTTTTTTTTTTTTTTGATAAACAAACAATGATTATCAATTTTAGCAATGTTGCTGGTTTCAGTCAACAGGTTGTGGTGCTTGATTTTCTATATCCAAGTGAAGGCATCCATAGACGATGGGGTGGTGGTTTTCGAATTACATCGACTGCTGCAACTTGTGATCAAGCTGCTCTTATCTTGAGTGTTCCAAGGCGCAAACCGGGTGATGAAACTCAGGAAACGTTACGTACTTCTCAATTTCCAAGCACCCATGTTAAGGAAAAATGGGCGAAAAATCTCTACCTTGCCTGTCTGTGCTATGGGCGGACAGTATCTTGAAATCTGTTGTAAAGAAATTGCAGAGAATTTTTTTGTGCAAAGAAGAGGAAGAAAGAAGTGGTAGATCTTGAAGATCCCTATTACCTATCCTCATCTTTTTCTTTATTTGTTTTTGTAAAAATTGTATTGTTGGTAGTAGGGTCTGGTATTTTTATGTACGAAACATAAGTTTATTGAAGCCTTGGCTCTTATCTGAAAGCCTTTTATACCTTCAAAAAAAAAATGATTATCAATTTTCATTAACAAAAAAATAAAAAATAAAAAAACTGAAGACAAAAATCAATCACTTAAAATCTCATTGTTGCACCATGAGTATCGTATAAATTTAGATTCAGAAATTGAAAGGAATGAAGGCACAACTCAAAATGCATGAACTAGTTGGGCTGGACCAGTAAGTCTGGATTCAAGTTACCAAATGCATGAACTCTATTAAGAGATTAGACCCAAATATGCACCCCTCAGGCCCAAATTTTTTATTTTATTTTTTATTTTTTGAAGTACAGTGTGTGAGATGAAGCTTGCAAATGGATTCAATATTGAACTCATGATCCATCTTGAATGCAAATATTTTAATTAAATGGTTGATTAATATCTTAACTAACACTTTAGAGAAAGATTACTTAAGCTTTTAATATTCCCTAGAAAAGCTATACCCACTTTTTGAAAACTCAAACAGGTTCAGGTACATGGTTGAGATCTCTGCTTTTCATTGTGTTTTATATTCATATATCCTCACTCCTTTTCAAGAATCAAGACTAATAAAATATTAAGTTATGTGGCCAGGCCCCATTGTTATTTATAAAACCACCTCTTTCAATAAAGTTTAATAACTACTTTCTTTCACACACACACAAAAAAAAAAAATACAATATAATTTATTTTTTTAATAAATTTTTATTATTATTGTTAATGTACACTGAATCACTCATGAGTGCCTCTTTGATAGGAGATTTCTACAAATTTTAAGGCATTTTAAAAGAATATAACATCAATTTCAAGAGACCTCTAATAGCTTTCAAAATATATGAAAGGTTTTGTCAAATATCAAAATATTTTAATTAAAAAAAAATGAGAAAATCTTTAAAATTTACCCTTCTTTTTCCATTTAATGAGAAATTCCATACTTTCGCTTATATATTCACCACCTACGGTACGATAACTCGAACCTAAGATATTACCAGATTGAATAAGCACCATATACCATCAATTTACAATCGACGATAGAAATTTCTTACTTAAATCTCTGTTGAAGTTGTACCATACTCAATATATATATATATATATATATATATATATATATATATATGCAATTTTCTATAAGGTCATATACCAATTATTTTTCTTCATTGAACTATTTGCATCGATATTTTAATTTAACATGGATAATAAACTCTTCATATTAATATTGATGAATAAAGCAAGAGTATTTTCAATGCTATTATGCATTTGGAGAAAACTGAGTGTCATATAGGATAGTTAGATAATAAGATAGAAAAAACATCTCCAATACAATTATCTAAATTGATTATAGAAGTGATGTGGTAAACTATTTTTTGGAGAATATGGAGTTGAGTTTCTAAAAACATCTCCGATACAAATATGCATTTTTAAGTTTATAAATGATGACACATCAAAATTTCTATTCATTATAGATCCACTTTGGTAAAGAAATTGGAGAAATGCATATTCTCATTTCCAATGCAACTATCTAAAACATTCATTTAACTCTCTCTCCATTTTTTTTTAATAATTAAATGTGTTCTAATAGTTATTGGTGGAAACAATTAGAAATCCTAGTCATCATTTCTAGGAGAATTTCTAAAGTTAGAAACGCATCTCCGTATTCTCTAAATAAAAAATTACCACATCACTTCCTTATTGAAGTTAGATAATTGCATTTGAAAGGTTTTTTCTACCTCTTTATCTATCCTATATTCCTATATGGCACTAAATTTTCTCCAAATACATAATAGCATTAAAGATGCTCTAAGAGCATCTCCAATGCAAATATGCATTTGGAGAAAATTGACTGCCACATAGGATAGATAGTTAAAAAGTTATAAAAACTCTCTTCAATGCAGTTATCTAACTTCAATATGGAAATGATATAGCAAAAAAAAGTTAGAGAATATGGAGTTGAGTTTCTAATTCTAGAAACTCTCATAGAAATGCTGACTAGGATCTCTAACTCTTTTTACCAATAATATTAGAGCTAATTTAATTATAAAATAAAAGAGGAGGGAGAATGAAATAATTGTTTTATTATGATTGGTTATAAAATGGATGCATATTTGATTTTAGATAATTGCATTGGAGATATGAATATGCATTTCTCTAAGTTTTCTTCAAAAGTGAGTCCATAATAAATAGAAATGCTGATGTGGCACTATTTAGAAACTCCAAAAAGCACATTTGCATCGGAGATAAACTCTCATAGAAATGTTGACTAGGGTTTCGAACTTTTTCTCCACCAATAATATTACACCTCATATAATTGTAAAATAAAAAGGAGAAAGAATGAGATAAATGTTGTAAGATTATTGGTTGAAAATAGATACATATTTGATTTAAAATAAAAGATGAGAGAGAGTGAAATTAATGTTTTAAGATGATTGGTCAAAAATAGATACATATTTGATTTTAGATAATTGCATTGGAGATGAGAATATGTATTTCTTAAAAAAAAAAATTGACAAAGTGGATACATATTCAATATATATACTAATGTGTCACTATTTAGAAACTTAAAAATACATATTTACATTGAAGATGCTCTAACGTTATGTATCCTCAATTTTGTATCCCATTTGAAGGATAATTATATTGCACAATCATATGGATATACATCGATTATATTGTTATTTTATAATTCATATATATACCGCTTGTTGAAAGCTATTAATGTTGTTATTGGTCAAAGCTTTTGTGAAGAGACAACACATAGATCAAAGGGTGTGCACATTATCTTTCATATTTTTGTTGGGGGTTCAAGTCCCATTTTAATATCCAACGATCAAATACTTGCGGAGAGTTTCTTGTCCGATGTTTATAGAAGTGGAAATCTCTCGGTTATATGAGTAGACATCTGAACCGCTGCTCATATATGGCTCAATCTCAATTTCCGTGTTAAATTTCAAAAAATAAAATAAATTAGAGTTTTTGTCAAGTGTTCAAAATCAAAGGTCAAAATAAAAAGGAGATCTTTTGAGCATCACTTGGATTGTTTGAAGCATGGAGCAACAAATACTCCAAATGAGGAAAGGGGGTGTTGAAATTGTAATAATTAGAGGGCGCCCATCTGACATTGCCTCCACTTTACATTTATATGATTTTTTAAGGCAAAAAGATAAGAGAAGTTAAATAGAGAATTAATAATTGAAACGTGGGTGAGAGGGAACAGGTAAGCGTGGTGGTCTAAAAGCCTACATATCTACAAAAAGATGAGCAAATTAATTTAAAAGGCCATCTTTTGCTTTGTCATTTACTTGTTCCATCTTCCATGCTTTTTTCTCATTCTCCAACTATGTACAATTCTTCATTCCCTTTCTCTTCTTTTTTTTTTTTTTTTAAAAATATATAAATATCTTCCTCTATTATTATTATTTTTATGCCCAAGTGATCCCCATTAAACTTCATAACAATATAAAACAAAATAAATAATAATAATCATGCAAGTTGGTTATTAAAATAAGATTAATATTAATGACTAATGTATATGACAATGCTCGATATTGCTCATGATATCCTTATCTAATTAATAATAATAATATTATATAAATATATATATATATTAAGCTTGAAATGTCAGCCTCTTCTTTTTGAAGTTAGGAGAAAAAGTTAATGAATTGAGTATTCCTTTAAAGACAATCTTTTTCTTTTTAAGGGTTTAGGTAAGAAAGTGAGACCCACATACAATATTTTCTTGTGAGATTTATTGTGGTTCGAATCGGATGGATAGATTATAGTTATAGATATTAGATAGCTAGGTGGGTGGGAATTTATAAGATATATGCCGTTTGTGTTTTATTTGTTTTTGTTTTCAGAAATAAGTACAACAGAAAAACAACAACTCAAAGCCTGTTGCTTCATTAAGCACGCTTTTTGCATATATTATTTGTTTTATTTATCTTCATTTTCACCGACTAGACTGACTAGTAGAATCCAACTAAATTAATATTTTTGGGATTCTCCCTTGGGATTAATTTGAAGGGTTTTACCTTGTAAAGTGTTATTTTATCTTTAAAACGTGTGGAAGTTGGTTTTTTTGTTTAAAAAGGGTTTCTTTTCAGGACTCCTTGTTTAGTCGGTTTTCTTCTTTAAAGAAAGATTTTTTTTTCAAGATTCCTAATCACAATTACATTGCCCATAGCAAATCGAAAGGTTTTGCTTCTCCTTGACAATTGCACTACCCATGTATCACATACAGAGTTACCTAATCACATCCAACTCAGAAATACCACAATGTATAATCTACCACCAAATTTGAAGAAGAAATGTGTTACACTCCAACTGAAGAAGATATCATCAATGATATCACAAGGCAGAATAATGATGGTGTGGTTGAAATAGATGATGACAACGATGATAGTCATGAGGTACCTAAAATCTCTACAACCAAGGTTGTTGAAATGTTAAATATAATTGAAACATTTTGGCTATAATAAGAAGATGATCATAATAACTTCTTGAAGACAATTCAAAAGATAAATGAAGTCAAAATATCAAATATGGTGGCCTAATGCAAACTAATATCTTAAAGTACTTTTCTAATTCTTGAATAATATGTAATATATTTTATAATTTTATGAAATTATTAATTTATGCGACAGTCATGACTGAAATTTTACATTAAGTTTCAAAAAGAAATTATTAATTATTACTATAGAGGGGTTTATTAATTTTTTGCACTAGCACGAGTCGGGATCGGAATTTTTTATTAATTTAGAGAGGATATTAATTTATAGGAGTTCTACTATATTTGGTTTCCTCAACTAGCATAAATAATAATAATGCCTTTTAATTGCATAAATAATTGTAAGTTTAATTAACTTTATCCAATAAATTAATATTATTAGGACCCACCATTAAGTATTAATTTAGAGGGGTTATTAATTTGAAGGGTTTGATCTTGTAAATTGTTATTTTATCTTATAAAATGCATATGTTTAATGTTTCACGTCCTTTAAACTCCTCTAACGGCTCTATAGCATTTAATCTCCTTAAAAATCTCACTTTGTTTGGTAAGCTCCTTAAAAATCTCCTTGCAAATATATCTTATCACATTTCTTGCTCTCCTAAAAGTTCTCTCTTCTTGTTCTAAATCAATCTTATCTCTTCTTGCTCATAAAAATTCTCTCTTTTCTATCTTCTTTGTTATTGCTCCTCCTTCTAAGATGTCTAATCCTCATGTTACTATGACTGATAGCATTCACAAAGAACTTTGTCAAATGAAGAAGGACAATCATACATTTACTCAAAAACATCTTTCCCAAAGGCTAATGGATAAGTACAAGCTTAAAGTTAGTCAAGCCACCATCTTGAACACCATTCATCATAATGAAGAACTGCTCAGCGCCTATCACATAAGTGGAAATTCAAAGCTTCCACTATAGAAATCCTATAAATGTCAATCATCTACTTAAGTATCCAGCGAAAAAAGAATTGTGTTACACTCCAACGGAAGAGGGTATCATCAATGATATCACAAAGCAGAATAATGATGGTGTGGCTGAGATAGATGATGACGACGGTCAGGGGCGAAACCAGGAATTTGGTTTTGGGGGGTCAACACAAAAATTAATATTCAATGTCACGCATGACAAATATATTAATATTTAAGAAATAAGTTGTTCAAAAAAAAACGTGATACCCTTTAGTCTTAAAGGTAGTGTCACAAAAAATATATATATAATTTTGAGAATTAAAATGTAACTTAGCACTCTTTTATATCTCGAAAATCATCTAGAACTAAATTTTTTTTTTTTCTGTAATTAACAAACAATGTACAGTAAAACTCAAAGAATTGTATCAAGATACAATGAGTACTGTAAAATAAGATAGTAAGCCTCTACCAATATTTACTTAGCTTTTTACCGTGAAAATATATTAAATAATAATATATACTAGACTAGATAATAATGTATGAAATAATAGGAAACTATTTATTATTATCAGAAATGCTGGGGACAACCGGGGTTGCGTCCTCTTTGCGGAACCGCAGCCTACGTGGCAAAAAAAAAAAAAACACATGTCTAGGTGGAAACAAAAGAAACGATGTCGTTCTCAACTTTCTCATGTCTGATTTGGGTCTCTCTTTTCCACTGCTACATCGTTCTCATCTTTATCGTTCTCCATAGTTCTCTTCTCCATCCTCCATTGTTCTCTTCTCCATCCTAAGCTAGTCTTCTCCATCCCTACGAAGCGAAGT
This sequence comes from Acer yangbiense, assembly GCA_008009225.1. Taxonomy (NCBI): domain Eukaryota; kingdom Viridiplantae; phylum Streptophyta; class Magnoliopsida; order Sapindales; family Sapindaceae; genus Acer; species Acer yangbiense. The sequence goes on along the minus strand of CM017765.1, from coordinate 22,122,123 downwards.
TCAATTTGGTCTTCATCTTTTCCATCCCGACGAAGCCCCATCCCCACGAAGTCGAGTGTTCTCTCACAAAGCCCCATTCTCCTTCTCCTCTGCTCCTTCACCTATCAGTTGAAGAATTCTTCGGGTTTAAAACATCTATTTCAGGTTAGTGTTGCTTTTAATTCTTTCTTTATATTTGGTCATTTATTTTAATTTTTCTTAAATTAGGGATTTCAGGTGGTTCAAAGCTATTCAATTCTTCTTCTAAAACATTTAACTTTTCAGATTCAGATAAGTCTTGTCGTGGGAGTGGACTTGGCATTATTGGTTTGGCCTTAACAGGGAGCGGCAACACTAGGCATTGTTGGTTTGTGAATCTGAAACACCTCCACAAACCTATGCCTGGGCAGATAACAAGGTCTACTTTGTACTATAAATGTATTTTATTTACATGTTCAGGAAAAAATGTGGTTATTTGTGTAAGGTTCCCATTTGTTGATTGGCTCATTTCGTGGACAAACCACATATTGGGGTTCTTTGTAAGGGTAGCCTAGGTATCGGGTTTATTGTTCGAAGCCCTTTGAAGACCTCGTGTTGATAAGCACCAAAGGTATATTTCTTTGTGCTTACTTGTCTTGAAGAGATAGTTGCACACACTCACAACTCATGCATATGTTTATACTTGTATGTTGTGTGTCTTACTTTTGTGCATTAATGTTCATTAACATCTCTTCTTGCATGTTAGTTTGATTGCATCTTGCATATCCAATTGCATTGTCATGCTTAGACTTAGGATTGCATTTTTGCATTGGGCGCTCCCAAAAGCGTTGTACGAACAGCGCCCATTGAGCGCTGTTCAGACCTGATCGATTTAATTCGGTCGCTATTGGGTGGCTGTACAGGCGCTGTACAAAGCGCTGTACAAAGCGTTCTACGTACAGCGCCACTCTGTTTTCCCGTGAGAACAGAGTAGGGGCGTTGTACAGGCGCTGTACAAGAGGCGCTCTACGTACAGCGCCCAAGGCAATATTGAGGCAAACTTATCAAAACGACCACACTTTATTTTGGCCTCCTATATATATGCCACTTTGACTTTAGGTCAATCACAAGAGTTCATATTCAGATTCCATACTTAGGAGATTTTTCAAAGAGAAGAAAAATTCCAAAGAACTCAATTTTAGTTTACTTAAACACTTTTCCATGATCATCAATCATCATCTAGCATCATCCTTGATCATCTAGATGACATCTTGCATGGATTCTTCATCATACTTTGCTTGGTAAGCTTTTTACTAATATCTTACATATTTTGTGTTTCTCTTAACAAGCAATCTCATTTAATTACTTGTATGTTATTTTATATACTTTGAATACAATTTTGAGATTAGTATGATGTATGTTTGAGAAGTTGTATTGTGATAGCTAATTAGGTTTTGTGCTTAATCTTGATTAGCTAAACTATTTGATTTGACATGTCATTTAGTTTTGATATCTAGAATTGCTCTAATTGCATATTAATCATCTTAGATAAGCATATAGGGTTTCCCTTGCTCTATGTTGCATTTTGAATATTCATATATTCACTTGGGGTTGTTATTCTCTCATAGAGAAAGTAAGTCTTATGTGTAGCATCCGGGATTAGGTTGCTTAGATCGCAAGCAAATTGGACTAGGTTCACTCATACCGGGATTAGGTAGGTGTGTGATTACTTTCGGGATTAGGTTGTAATCGTTTTACACATTTAGTGGATTCGAGGTTTGACTGTGGCTTACTTACTAGCCCGTGGTTTTTCCCGTGAGGGTTTCCACGTAAAAATCAAGTCTTATTTAATTTCCGCATTTTATACTTGATTTATTGCTTTATCTATTTAGGGGTAAATTCGTAATTTTGACTATCACGAAAAATTGGGTAAAAAGCTTAAAATCTATTCCCCCCCCCCCCCCCCTAGATAGTTTTATACATACCGTGTTATAATTTGTTTCAATTGGTATCAGAGCGGGTTCCTAGATATACTTAGGTGATCCTCGTTTATTTTGGTGTGTTTTGCATTTTTTGTGTGATTTTTGATCATTCATACATTTGCACTCATTTCATTCATTCATAAACACTATGAGTGGAAACGGTGGAAATGGTGGTGGCAACGAAGGTGCTTCTAGCACAAGGCCTCCACTTCTTACCGGTTTGAACTATTCCCAATGGAAAGGGAAGATGGAATCCTACATATGCCAAATTCATGACCGTGCATGGATGGCGGTGGAAGACGGATATGATCTACCTATGATGACTCCCGGTGGTGGAGGAGAAGAAGTTTTGAAGCCTAAGGTGCAATGGAACGCGCAAGAGTTTGAGGCTTCCAAGTGGAATAGGAAGGCTATGCATGTCATCATGTGTGCAATGGATGAGAATCAATACAAGCTTATTCAGAATACTCAGATTGCAAAAGTGGCATGGGACATCCTTCAAGTTGCACATGAGGGAATCGAGGTGGTGAAGGAGTCCAAGCTTCAAGTCCTCCAAACTCATTTTGAGCTACTTAGGATGGGAGAGGATGAATGCTTCAATGACTTCGAAATCAAATTGATGGACATTGTAAATCAAAGCCATCAACTCGGAGACCCGTATTCGGATAGGAGAGTCAAGCAAAAAATTATGAGATCTCTCCCCGATAGGTTTGAATCAAAGGTGATGGCCATAGAAGAAAATAGTGGCTACATGGATATGAAGCCAAGTGAGGTGATTGGATGTCTCCTTGCATATGAGTCTAGGAAGGCTCCTAGCACCACTACTCCTCCTAAGAAGTCTAAAGGAATAGCCTTGAAAGCATCTAAGGATGCAAATGAGGCAAAGCATGAATCGGATAAAGACCTTACCTTATTCGTGAAAAGGTTTAACAAGGTTATAGGGTTCAAGAAGAAGAAGGGATTTGGGTCAAGAGGACAAGACTTGAAGAAAAAAAGTTCCTTCAAGAAGTTTGAGCCTAGACAAGAGAGGACCAAAAGGAAAGGGGTCCGATGCTTTGAATGTGGTAGGATTGGTCACTTTGCCCCCGAATGTGCTAATCACAATGAAAAGAAGAAGAGCAAAGTGATGGCCGCCACTTGGAGTGGGAGTAGTGATGACTCCAATTAGGAAGATGAGTCTTCAAGTGAAGAAGAGCTCATGGCTAATCTCCTAGCTTTTGCCTCCTCACATAAGAGCAAAAGTGGTAGTGAGAAAGAGGAAATGAGTCAAGAGGAAAATGACTCAAGTGAAGTAGAAAGTGACTCCTCTTCTATTTCCATAAAGAAATTTGTGGAGCAAAAGGTGCTTGCTAAATACCATGCCGAGTTCAATGATTTAGCAATTAAAAGCACAAGAAAGATTGAGAGGTTGAGAGAAGAGAACCTTGAACTTTCGGCTCACAATGACCACTTGAGTGAACAAGTGGAAATATTGAAGAGGAGAGAGGATAAGTTAATTGAGGAATTAGACTTATCCAAGAGAAGTGAAGAAGGCTTGAAGAGGGAACTTGTAGAAGTTAAAGGGTCATTGGCTAGGATAGGTTCTAGCACCAAAAAGCTTGATCATTTACTTGGTGTTGAAAAGAGTCCAAGTGACAAGAGAGGTCTCGGGTTTGAAGATGATATGGAGACTTCCACTTCCAAGAAGACCATTTTTGTTAAGAGTTTGGGGAGTAAAGAAGCTTCATTGGTGCAAGCTCCTAGGAAGAAATTAGAAGTAGGACAATGCTCAAATGCACAAGTGAAGATGGGGCCAAGAAGGCAACCTCAAGCTCAACCCCCTAGGGTCCCTCAAGCCAACATTCCTCCACAAATGGCTCACAAAGGAAAGAAACCTATCATGCAACCTCAAGCTTGGAAGCAACCTAGACCGGTTCAACAACGAAGATGGATTGAACCCACTTATCCACAAAGACATGGACAAGCTCCCATACATGCACAAAGACGAGGTATAATTCCTTTTTTCATCCCTATTTGTCACTTTTGTGGTTGTGATGGTCATATTAGACCAAATTGCTTTCAATATATTAAAATGTGTAGAACACGAAGCATGATAGAAAAGAGAAAGAATAGAGCCAAGATGCATGTTCCTAGGAATAACAATATTGATTTGCATGATCCTAGGAATAGTAGAGCACATGTACCAAAGACCACTAAGAAATCTAAAATTGTTGCTAAGTGGATTAGAAAGAATAAAAATGTTTGCCATGTTGTACAAATAGCCTTGAAGGCAAATTCTTCTAATTTTTGGTATTTGGATAGTGGGTGCTCTAGGCACATGACAGGAAACAAGAGTTTCTTCGAGACTCTTGTTATGGAGGAAGGTGGAAATGTCACTTTTGGTGATGGATCCAAAAGAAATGTTGTAGGGAAAGGAACCATTTCCGTTCCCGGATTACCCTCCTTATCCAATGCTTTATTTGTTGATGGCTTGAAAGCCAATTTAATAAGCATTTCACATCTTAGTGATGAAGGATATTCGGTCTTGTTTTCTAAAGATTATTGCTCTATCCTAAAACCCGATGGACAAACCTTGTTGAAGGGCATGAGATCTAGCGACAATTGTTATTGTCTTGAAGCTAGTATTATATCTAATCATGTGTCCATGGATGAGCAAATTGAGTTGTGGCATGAAAGACTTGGCCACATAAACTTTTGGGATCTACGGACCCTTGGAAAGTTCAATTGTGTGCGTGGTCTCCCTAAGCTTGGGAAGAAAGCCAATGGTGTTTGTGGACCTTGCCAACAAGGAAAGCAAACTAAAAGCATGCACAAAAAGGGTAAGTATCTCACCACCAAGGAGCCTCTTGAGCTTCTCCACATGGACCTCATGGGTCCAATGCAAACCGAAAGTTTGGGTGGAAAGAGATACATTTTTGTTTGTGTTGATGATTTCTCTAGGTTCACATGGACATATTTTCTTAGAGAAAAATCCGAAACTTTTGATAAGTTCAAAATGCTTTGTAATAAACTTCAAAATGAAATGAACTCTAATATTAAAAGCATAAAACGGATTAGAAGTGACCATGGGAGGGAATTTGAGAATGCCTCATTTGAAAGCTATTGCAATAGCTTAGGCATCTCCCATGAGTTCTCGGCTCCTAGGACACCTCAACAAAATGGAGTTGTTGAGAGGAAGAATAGGGTCCTTCAAGAGATGGCCCGTGTGTTGTTGCTTAGCAACAATGTCCCTAGGAACCTATGGGCCGAAGCCGTCAATACGGCTTGCTATATAGGGAATCATGTTTTCCTAAGGCCCGGTACTAGAAACACCTCCTATGAGTTATAGAAAGGCAAGAGGCCAAATGTTAGCTACTTCCACACTTTTGGAAGCAAATGCTACATTTTGAATGACCGTGATCAACTTGGCAAATTCGATGCTAAGAGTGATGAGGGTATTTTTATTGGCTATACCTTGAATAGTAGAGCCTATAGAGTTTTCAATTTAAAGACTCTAAGTGTTATGGAATCATCCAATGTCGTATTTGATGATACTAGGCTCAAGTCAAATGATCATGAGGAGGAGGTTATTTTTAGTGATGTTTATCCTTTGGAGAGGGTTGTGGTGACTCTCAATGTTGGGACATCTAATGAAAATGATGAAGTCACACAACCCACTACTAGAGTCCCTCTCTTGGACTCTAATGAACCCGCTCCATGGGTTAGAAGACTCCATAACAAAGAGGATGTTATTGGAAATGTTAATGAGGGTGTTAGGACTAGACGTCAACTTGCTAATCTTATTAGCTACACATGCTACACCTCTCAAATTGAACCCAAAAAGGTTGAAGAAGCCTTAAATGATGAATTTTGGGTTCTTGCCATGCAAGAAGAGCTAAACCAATTCGAAAGGAATGAGGTTTGGACTCTAGTTCCTATGCCTAAGACCACTAATGTCATAGGCACTAAATGGATATTTAGGAACAAATCCGATGAGGATGGGAACATAGTGCGGAACAAGGCTAGACTTGTAGCACAAGGGTACTCTCAAATTGAGGGTATCGACTTTGAGGAGACATTTGCTCTCGTTGCCCGTTTAGAGTCTATTAGGCTTCTCTTGTCCATTTCTTGTGTGCACAAGTTCAAATTGCACCAAATGGATGTCAAGAGTGCCTTCCTCAATGGCTTCTTGCAAGAGGAAGTGTTTGTTGAACAACCCAAGGGGTTTGTGGATGCACACCACCCCAACCATGTGTATCGCCTCAAGAAGGCACTATATGGGTTGAAACAAGCACCGAGGGCTTGGTATGAGCGCCTCACTCAATTTCTTGTTGACAATGACTACACAAGAGGTAGTGTTGACAAGACCTTGTTCATCAAGAGAAACAAAGATGAGTTATTTATAGCTCAAATCTATGTTGATGACATTGTATTTGGCTCCACCAACAACACCAAGGTCCAACAATTTGTTGATGTCATGTCTCATGAATTTGAGATGAGTCTTGTTGGTGAGCTTAGTTACTTCCTAGGTTTGCAAATTAGGCAATTAGATGATGGGATTTTCATAACCCAAGCCAAATATGCCAAAAACCTAATGAAGAAGTTTGGTTTAGAGAATGCCAAACATTGTAATACACCCATGAGTACCACTTTGAAGCTAAGCAATGATGCTAGTGGTAAAAGTGTGGAACAAACGTTATATCGTGGCATGATAGGTAGCTTGCTCTATTTGACCGCAAGTAGGCCCGATATCTCCTTTAGTGTGGGTGTGTGTGCTAGGTACCAAGCGGATCCTAAGAAGTCCCATCTCTCTTCCGTAAAGAGAATCATTCGCTATGTGAATGGGACATCCAACTATGGGATTTGGTACTCTTTTGACACTAATGCTAGTCTTGTAGGCTTTAGTGATTCGGATTGGGCAGGAAATTGTGATGATAGAAAGAGCACATCAGGCGGTTGCTTCTTTCTAGGCAACAACTTGGTGTCTTGGTTTTGCAAAAAGCAAAACTCGATTTCCTTGTCCACGGCCGAGGCCGAATACATAGCCGCGGGGAATGAATGCACACAACTCCTATGGATGAAGCAAATGCTAGTAGACTACGGATTCAACCAAGGTACTCTCACTCTCTTTTGTGATAACATGAGTGCTATTAATATTTCCAAGAATCCGGTACAACATTCTAGAACTAAGCATATTGACATCCGCCATCACTTCATTAGAGAGCTTGTTGAAAATAAATGCATAGTACTTGAACATGTAGGTACTAATGATCAACTTGCGGACTTATTTACTAAACCCTTAGATTCTACTCGATTAAAAACTCTTAGTAGATCTATTGGGATATGTCTTGTGGAGTGATGTTCTATGATTGACCCCATATGGGGAACTCAAGCAAAGAGAGCTATTTTGCATTCTTGTCACTTGCAAAAAATTTGAATAACTTATGCCTCTTCTTTTAATTGTTTGAGTAAGCTTGGTTGCACATATGTATATATGTTTTCAATTCAATAAGTGTGAACCTTGCTTGTTTACAATCCATGTCATATTTATGTTCAAACATGCATTTTTGGACTAGGAGATATATGTAGGAAGTATGATTTGAATGACCTATGATTATCTCCATGACATGATGTTTCTTTAATAACATGCTAATGTCAAATGAAAAAGCATGAAATTCATATAACATGCTCACATGAAAAGCATGAATTGATGATTGCATATTCTTAAAATGTAAAACCTTGTGTGAAAGCTTATGAGACTCAAAATGAATAAAGGATCTTGTATCCATTCAAAGGAATTTACATTCCAAATGTCTATCTTTCTTTATTGGTTGAACATGGCTACTATCATACGGATATCTTATCCGGAAAAATCAAAAAGGGTGCAAAGTCGCTCATGCCATGTTTCGCTTATAAAGTTGGATATAGTTGTTCTTAAATTGAAATCAATGTATTCTATATCCTTGCTTTACTCATGACATTGGTGAAATTGGTTTGAATTCTTATTAGAAACCTTTGTCATTTGCTTTGCCAAATACCATTGTATTTTGGACTTGAATGCTACATGTCTTGTATGCAAAGCATGTTTGTTTCACACATTTTCTTTCAAATAAATCTCTTTGTTTCTCTTCAATTAATTGAGGTGCATAAAGTGACTAATATATATATGCTTCTATCTTGCATGCTTCTATCTCTCGTTGCTATGAGTGACCCGGTTGGGGACTACTCATTTACCTATATCATGACAAAAAGGGGGAGTGGGATATGGTAAGGGGAGTTGCAAAATAGAGGCAATTGTGCATATTGGGGAGAACATTCATTGAGGAGGAGTAACCCGTTGAGGGGGAGCATTGCATACACATACATTTCATAATGTTGTGCCTTAAACTTTTAAAATGCAAATGCTTGTTATTGTTCTCACTTGATTAATCTCACACTTTACTTGTATTGGAAATGTTAGAAACTTATTTTCAGGGATTGGTTATTCTACAAGAGGTTGAAGACTTCAAGTTTCATTTTCTTATCTCTTTGTAATGTAGAATATCATTGTAGTCCCGTAGTTTCTATTTCTTTGTGAGGAATCAATGTGAGTGGTGGTTTTGTCACGAAATAGCCAAAGGGGGAGATTGTAAGGTTCCCATTTGTTGATTGGCTCATTTCGTGGACAAACCACATATTGGGGTTCTTTGTAAGGGTAGCCTAGGTATCGGGTTTATTGTTCGAAGCCCTTTGAAGACCTCGTGTTGATAAGCACCAAAGGTATATTTCTTTGTGCTTACTTGTCTTGAAGAGATAGTTGCACACACTCACAACTCATGCATATGTTTATACTTGTATGTTGTGTGTCTTACTTTTGTGCATTAATGTTCATTAACATCTCTTCTTGCATGTTAGTTTGATTGCATCTTGCATATCCAATTGCATTGTCATGCTTAGACTTAGGATTGCATTTTTGCATTGGGCACTCCCAAAAGCGCTGTACGAACAGCGCCCATTAAGCGCTGTTCAGACCTGATCGATTTAATTCGGTCGCTGTTGGGTCGCTGTACAAAGCGCTTTACGTACAGCGCCACTCTGTTTTCCTGTGAGAACAGAGTAGGGGCGCTGTACAAGAGGCGCTCTACGTACAGCGCCCAAGGCAATATTGAGGCAAACTTATCAAAACGACCACACTTTGTTTTGGCCTCCTATATATATGCCACTTTGACTTTAGGTCAATCACAAGAGTTCATATTCAGATTCCATACTTAGGAGATTTTTCAAAGAGAAGAAAAATTCCAAAGAACTCAATTTTAGTTTACTCAAACACTTTTCCATGATCATCAATCATCATCTAGCATCATCCTTGATCATCTAGATGACATCTTGCATGGATTCTTCATCATACTTTGCTTGGTAAGCTTTTCACTAATATCTTACATATTTTGTGTTTCTCTTAACAAGCAATCTCATTTAATTACTTGTATGTTATTTTATATACTTTGAATACAAGTTTGAGATTAGTATGATGTATGTTTGAGAAGTTGTATTGTGATAGCTAATTAGGTTTTGTGCTTAATCTTGATTAGCTAAACTATTTGATTTGACATGTCATTTAGTTTTGATATCTAGAATTGCTCTAATTGCATATTAATCATCTTAGATAAGCATATAGGGTTTCCCTTGCTCTATGTTGCATTTTGAATATTCATATATTCACTTAGGGTTGTTATTCTCTTCATAGAGAAAGTAAGTCTTGTGTGTAGCATCCGGGATTAGGTTGCTTAGATCGCAAGCAAATTGGACTAGGTTCACTCATACCGGGATTAGGTAGGTGTGTGATTACTTCCGGGATTAGGTTGTAATCGTTTTACACATTTAGTGGATTCGAGGTTCGAGTGTGGCTTACTTACTAGCTCGTGGTTTTTCCCGTGAGGGTTTCCACGTAAAAATCAAGTCTTATTTAATTTCCGCATTTTATACTTGATTTATTGCTTTATCTATTTAGGGCTAAATTCGTAATTTTGACTATCACGAAAAATTGGGTAAAAAGCTTAAAATATATTCACCCCCCCCCCCCCCCCCCTAGATAGTTTTATACACACCGTGCTATAATTTGTTTCAATTTGATTATTATAATGGCTTTGTTTCTCCTTGTAGAAGCTGTGTGTGTGCATATTAGGTGGTGGTTTTTGAGGTTTATACACTGCTTTAAGACTTGAATCACTTGTTTGACCTGATCATAAAAGGCCTCAGGTAACTTCTTGTTTTCAGTTTGTGGAACTTGACCTGATGTGCTGGAACTATGTTCCATATTTGCATATTTGAATTATATTAGGCTGCTAGGGAAAGAAAATTAGTATTGGTGACATCAATATTTTTTATTCATGTCTACCTATTTATTTCTAATTATTCAGTAATGCATCTAATTATCACTAAATGTGGTGGACCAGGTACTTCATCTTCACCTGTTGCATTTTTACTCTTCAGCATGGGTAACGGGAAAAAACACCCATCTATGCTAACACCATGTAGCTCAAATCCCCCATCCGTGGAATTTAATGAGGATAGACCAAATCCACAGGAAACGGAGGATTGCGGTTTCGGGACTTCTCAGAATGTTGAAATCGATGGCAATGATATGATTGAGGAGCCAAAGAAGGGGATGCAGTTTAATTCCTTGAAGATTTATTGATTTATTATAAATCTTATGGTAAAAAATGCGGGTTTGGGGTGATGACAAAATGGACTGAGAGGGGAGAAGACCAGATTGTTAGGTATGTCACCCTTGCTTATGCTTGTGGTGGGAAGGCCCGTAATAGGACTTTCAATATTGGCAACCCACGTTCGACAGGAAAGACGGAATGTAAGGCAAAGATTAATGCCTTAAGATCTGATGGAAAACTTCGGTTGACTACGGTTCATAATATCCATAACCACGGCCTCAGTCCAAAGAAATCCCGCTTCTTTCGATGTAATAGAGAAGTGAGTGGCGCTGTCAAAAGAGTTCTAGATACGAATGATATGGTTGGTGTCCGAATGAACAAGAGGTTTGGATCTCTTGTTGTTGGCACAAGTGGATTTGAGAACCTCCAGTTTTTGGAAAAGGATTGTCGTAATTACATCGACAAGGCTAGACATCTTAGACTTGGCGCAGGTGGTGCTGGTGCACTGCAAGAGTATTTTCTTAGGATGCAATATAAAAATCCTGGGTTCTTTGCTTTGATGGATTTAGATGATGATGGGAGGTTAAAGAATGTCTTCTGGGCAGACTCCCGTAGTAGAGCAGCCTACCAATATTTTGGTGATGTGGTCACATTCGACACCACATACCTGACGAATAGATGTGGGATGCCGTTTGCACCATTTGTTGGTGTAAACCACCATGGACAGTCAATTCTCTTGGGAGTAAGATTGATTTTCAGTGAAGATACGGGGACCTTTGTGTGGTTATTCAAAACTTGGTTGCAGTGTATGGATAGTATAGCTTCTAAAGCTATTATCACTGACCAAGATAGGGCAATGAAAAATGCAATTGCTATTGTTTTCCCAATGACCCGACATAGATTTTGCCTATGGCATGTACTGAAGAAAGTCCCTGAAAAGCTTGGTTCCTACAGTTCCTACAAAACTGGGATGAAAAGTGCATTGATGAAATGTGTCTATGACAGCCAAATTGTTGAAGAGTTTGAAACAAGTTGGGATCAGTTAATTACCACGTACAATTTGCATAAGAATGCGTGGTTGCAAAGTTTATACGCTGAGCGTGAGCATTGGGTTCCAGCATTCTTGAAAGACTACTTTTGGGCTGGAATGAGTACAACGCAGCGGAGTGAGAGCATGAATGCCTTTTTTGACGGGTATGTTCATGCTAAGACCAACCTGAAAGAGTTTGTCGACTAGTTTGACAATGCATTGAAAAAAAAAATTGAGAATGAAAATGCTGCGGACTTCCACTCATTTAGTGTCACAACCCCCTGCATATCTAGATCTCTAATTGAGAAGAGGTTTCAAGAGTTATACACGAATTCTAAATTCAAGGAAGTACAACAGCAAGTCACCGGCATGATCGATATCAATCCAAAGTTACAAAAGAGTGATGGTGCAGTAAAGACCTATCTGGTAAATGATGAAGTTCATTTGGAAGAGTTTACTAAGCTGGTTACATATTCTGTGGACTTTAGTGAAGAAGATTCATTTGCAAAGTGTTCTTGTGGATTATTCCAGATGAGGGGGATATTGTGTAGGCACATTTTGGCTGTATTCAGATGTAATGAGATAAAAATTTTGCCAGATATCTATATTTTAGATCGATGGATGAAGGATATCAGAAGGCGATACATATTGATCCATAATAGCTATGATGCAGGGGAACAACGGGCAGATTCTAATAGATATTCTGAGATGTTGAATATCTGTTATCAGATGATTACTCTTGCAGCGGGATAGAAAGAGCTTACTCAGGATGTGAAAGCTAAGTTATATGGCATGATTGATTTGTATCGTGCCAACCAAGAACCCCCATCGATGACCCAAACAGGTTCCAATGTTGGTTGTACGAGAGGAGACGCAACTACTGTCGGTGGTTCTGGGCAAGTACGCAGTCCAAATATTGTGCGTAGGAAAGGCAGACCCCCATCTCTGAGGAGAGCATCCAGGATGGAGAAAGATATGTGAAAATTTAAAGCGAAAGCGAAAAAAGCACCAGAAAAGGGGAAACGCAAAGAGGTGTGTTTATTTAATATGACATTTTTTTTTTCCACTTTGACAAGAGAAAATATGCAATTTTGTATTCTCATTTGCTATTTCATTATTAGCGAGATGAAGGAGATGCACCCATCTTGAACACACAGAGATCTTTATTTGGCCATTCAGAGATGGATATGGCAAATGTTGGACACGTGCAGGTATATTTGAAGTGACCCTTGTATATATTTTAAGTGAACCTTGTTTATATTAGAATTCTAATTTGTTACTGTGTTTTTACAAGTATTTCTCACCAGGCCGGTTCAGAGAACACAACTGTTGACATTAGTGGAACTCAGAACCAAAGAACAGTGATTCAAAGTTAAAAAAGTGTAAGCTATAATTATTAGTTTATATTAAACCTATTATTTATTTAATGTATTTGTTCAAATACAAATGTGTATTGGAATTTCGTATTGTGTATTGGAATGTATTTCTTCATTATGATGTAATGTATATGTTGTGGACAAAATGTTACGGTAGCAGGACTATCCTTGCTGTGAAATGGATATTAATTTTTGCTAGTAATACAGCCAACTTCTTGTTCATTGTCACTTGCAGGCCATTAATAGTTAGATATTGAAGCTCATAACATGTCACAATTCTGTTAATATTTTTATAAAAACAAAACACCCCACAATCAACATAATGATTTTTGCTCTCAGTAGCAATAATCTGTTTTGAATGTACATGTTACCAAATCTATACATTGAGAAACTAGAAAAATCTGACATAAAAAGATGATGGATTTAACAATTGAAAATTTGTATCCTTAATAGAAAATGACCACCAACTGTATTATATACACATACACAATATTCCACAACACAATGTTCACAAAGAATAAATCAACCAAATATACACATACACAATGTTCCACAACACAAACTGTATACGGTTCGTATAACCAAAATAAAACACCTATGCACACAGCAAAATAATATACCCAACAGAAATCCCAAACCAAAGCAAATCAATACAAATAGATAAATACCCAATTTAGAAATAAACACATATTTACACTTATGTTTACAAATAGATTTACACTTGTGTTTACAACATTCAGGGGGACACGAAATTAGTACTGACTTTACTTACTAGATGTTGTCCATAATCAGCTCTAACACTAGGCAGCAATTACTTAAACACTATCAAGTAACATGCTATTACAAATAAAATTGTCAAATACACCCACAGTAGTGTGCGTCCATGCCTCAAGTCAGTTTCTTTTTCCAAAAGCACCATCTCTCTATTGGATACCGCTATCTCTCTCTTCTTGACATCATCCACTCTTTTACAGAGCTCATTCTTCGTCTTTTCCACATCGTCCAGTATCTTCTGGAGCTCGTTCTCCTTATTTAACAGTTCATTGTTAAATTCTTGAAGTTGGAACTGGATCTCTTCATTACTATCTGCCCACTTGAAGAATTTACAGTATGGTGATCCCTAATCATTTTAATAATATATACAAATTATTAGATGTACAACATATTAATCACCATAATTAAAAAAATGTAATATGTACAAATGTAGTTACCCCAGTGTTAAATTTTGGACACCTTAAAAAGGGTCGTCCTGGATTTCTTGTAGTACTTGAGTATCTCAATGTCGCTTCGACCTTATAGAAGCAGTGTGGTGGTCCCAAAGTACGTTTTGCAAATGATGAAGAAGACATTAATGATGATGATGATGACCTTCTAACATACATTGTCCAGGTGAAACATACAATAACTGAGAAGACTCAGGTGAAACATACAATAACTCACAAGACTGAAAGACAAGCATATTTGCCCTTCCCAATTTTAATTTTAAGATCAAAGCAAACAATGCAAAGCACATTATAAATCAAACGTTGCAACCTCAATCTAAGCCCATATATCTCACAATAAATCTACAACAACCATTTCTAGAATACTAATTTACAGGATATGTGTATTGTCATAAACAATTATCATAAACCATTACAACATCAGAATAATAATAAAAATACAGGATATGTGTATTGTCATAAACAATTAAATCAGGATACCAAGACTTTTCAGATAATCAAAGCAAGCAATAACTCTAAATCCCTAGCATCCTAATATAATTCAAATATGGAACATAGTTCCAACAGATCAGGTCAAATGTTGCAAACCAAAAACAAGAAGTTACCTGAGGCCTTTTTGATCAGGCCAAACAAGTGATTCAAGTCTTAAAGCAGTGTATAAACCTCTAAAACCACCACCTAATATGCACACACGCGGCTTGTACAAGGAGAAACAAAGCCATTATAATAATCAAATAACCACATTTTTTCCTGAACATGTAAATAAAATGCATTTATAGTACAAAGCAGACCTTGTTATCTGCCCAGGCATAGGTTTGTGGAGGTGTTTCAGATTCACAAACCAACAATGCCGAGGCATTGCTGCTCCCTATTAAGGCCAAACCAACAATGTCGAGTCCACTCCCATGACAAGACTTATCTGAATCTGAAAAGTTAAATGTTTTAGAAGAAGAATTGAATAGCTTTGAACCACCCGAAATCCCTAATTTAAGAAAAATTAAAATAAATGACCAACACTAACCTGAAATAGGTGTTCTCCATCCCAAGAATTCTTCAACTGACAGGTGAAGGAGCAGAGGAGAAGGAGAATGGGGCTTCGTGAGAGAACATTCAACTTCATGGGGATGGAGCTTCGTCGGGATGGAAAAGATGAAGACCAAATTGAACTTCGCTTCGTATGGATGGAGAAGACGAGCTTGGGATGGAGAAGAGAACGATGGCGAACGATGAAGATGAGAACGATGGAGAAGACGAGTTCAATTTGGCGAACCTAGGGTTTGAACTGGGGATGGAGAAAATGAGAGAACCGCAGCCTGTGTGGTTGAAATGAGAGATCTGTAGTTGAAATGAGAGATCCAAAGCCAGACATGCGTGTTTTTTCTTCTTTTTTTTTGCCACCTAGACATGTGTTTTTTACTTCTTTTTTTTGCCACGTAGGCTGCGGTTTCGCAAAGGGGACGCAACCCCGGTTGTCTCCAGCATTATTGTATTATTATTATTTGATTGGAAATTAAAGTCATGAAAGGAAAAGAAATTGATTTTGTATCCTACAATCATGGATAATAAAATAGGAAATATATTTATTAGTGGAAGTTTCTTTTTTTACTTAGAGTGCTTGGTTCAAGTCTCATCTCAAGCAAATAGGTACTTCTTTAATTCAATTTTATCTTCTAATTTTTTATGTGCCTTTTTTAATTCAATTTTATCTTCTAATTTTTTATGTTTTATTTATTGTACCATATTTTCCGATTCATTTTCTCTATTCCATCGTTGTCAATTTATTAACTACCATTAAAGTGTTTACTTAATTCAATTTTAATTTATATTAAATTATATATTATTATTATAGATTTTTACTATTTTTAATAGTTTTAATTTGACATACCTAACACGTCTAATCAATGAACCCTAAAATCTCATATTTTACTTTATTTGATTAAAATAGTAAATCTATTACTATGATTCATTTTATTTTATCCTTAGTATTTTTCTTTATTTTATAGATTTAATTTATTTAGATTCAATAAATCAATAATTTACTAATAACTTAAAGAATAAAAAATTTAAAAACATATCTAGTAATACTGTAATACTGTAATTATTAATAAATTATTTTTTTATAAATTTAAATTGAATTCATTATAAATGCAAAATAAAATTTCTTATTATAAAATTAGATGGTAATTTATTCTTTTAATTTGTTTTTCATTATTTATGTTGTTTTTCTTGTTATTATTATTATTTTTTAATATTTTATATTGTTTTTATTTATTTTTGAATGTAAGATTATTTAATCCATCTAAGTAAGTTTTCTACTTATTTTATTTTATCTAAAAAAAACTATTTTACTATGATCTTAATTTTTCAAAAAAAATTCATATGATTGCTTTTTTAATTTATTCAAGTGCCCTACCTGATTAAAATTCTTGAGTCCGCCACGGCGCCACTGTATATATATATATATATATATATTTATGATTTTTGTTCATAGATGGAAAAGATGGTAATTGAATTAAGCTTGGGTGACAATGGAAGAGGAAGAGTTGTTCAGCTGTTATTTATACATGTTCTTTATATTGAATTTTTTTTTTTTTTTTTTTTTTTTTTTTTTTTTTGGTGATGGATTGGGTTTCAATATTTTTTTTTTTCCTATTAATTTGTATTGAAGGTTGAAATATATACATTATACAATTTACATGAACTGGGTGAGATCTTTTATCACTAATGACAAATGGCATGTACAAACTCAAATAGATAGGGATTTTAGATGAAATCAAGAACTTTAGAATTGGATTGATTAGAGAAATCGAAATAAATTGGACATTCATTAGCTTAAAAGCTCTCATATCATTCCCTGTTCATTCATCTACATTAAATAAAAATTATTGCAATTTGCAACTCACCACTGATCCAACTAAAAGCTAACTCTCCACTGACTTATAACTAATGATATGCTAATGGGCGGTGATTGCCTGTTTGAATTGAGCAAAGTAAGAAGGCCATAGTCAGGAACGAAGCCAGGATTTTGGTTTTGGGGGGGCTAAAACAAAAACTAATATTGTAGGTCAGTAGGAATCATGTACAAGAAAAAAAAATACGGAATCCCGCACATTATACTTTTCAACAAAATGTGATACCGTTTGGTGTTAAAAGTAATTATACAAATAAATAAATAAAATAGATATTAACTAATTAAAATGTAATACGTCTATTTTATATCTAGAAAATTATTTATAACCAAATCAATCTAATTTTCTTCTTAATTTCCATTTCAATTACATAATTAAAGAGTGTATGAGAAAACATATTTTATTTTGTTGTAAAATTTATGCATGTTCTTAACAATATGCATAACTAAAAAAAAAAAATTTAATAGTTCCCAGCCTATAAAATATAAATTTCAATAGCTTAATTAAAATATCATTATACCATTGATATATTTAAATTACAATTATTTACATAATTGAAAAAAATATTTTAATAGTTCCAGCTTATAAAATATAAATTTCAATAGCTTAATTAAAATATCATTATACCATTGATATATTTAAATCACAATTATTTACATAATTGTAACTTAATTTTATAATATTTATGTCAAACCAAATTAACTTATAATAATTTTGAAGAAAATTTAAATAATAAACTAATAAAGTAAATTTATCAAAATCAGATTAATATTTAACCTAAGAAAATAAATAATAAAGGTAAGAAAATAAATAATAATAAAGGTAGTCGCTATAAGAGTTCAATATTTACTTAGTTTTTTCTAGTAAAATCTATAAAAAAAATTATATTATATATATAAAATGAGTAATGCTAGGCTTCCCAATTTTTTTTCCAAATTCTTTTCCAAATGTTTGTAGAACGTGAGGTGTCAACATCACATCATTCACCACATAATCTCATTATTTACAAGATGTTGACACATCACGTGCTACATACATTTGGGCAAAAATTTGGGCAAAAATTTGGGAAACCTACCATTACTTATATATAATACACACTAGATTAAGTAGTAATGTATGAAATAATAGGAAATTAAAATATTAAAATGGACTTATTTTATCTCCTATTTTCATGGTCATTAGAACTATGAAAACAAAAATTATAAGTTAATTTATATTATTAAAAGGGACAAGAGAATATTATTACCACTATATAATATTTTATATATATATATATATATATATATATATATATATATATATATATATATATATATAGTCTTTCTATTATCAGTTCGAACCGATAAAAAGTTATATCAGTTCCTTGTATGTAAGTCACTGAATTTAAATACTTTGACTGACAAGTGCATACAGCCAAGTCAAGGTATTTAAATCCAATGGCTCACATGTAAAGAACTGATATAACTTTTGTCAGTTCGAACTGATAATAGAATTTCTGTATATATATATAGTTTTGTTTTTTTTTTTTTTGATTGGTTAATATTCTAATTTAATGTATAATAGATTTATATATATATATATATATAATTGGTTGGGGGCCCATGGCCCCTGTGCCCCCCCAAGATTGGTTTATATTCTAATTTAATGTATAATAGATTTTTTTATTTTTTTTTTAATTGGTTATGGGGGCCATGTCCACTATGCTCGCCACTAGCCATGGTACTAAAGACATGCAACTATGTGGGTAACATACTAACATGTAGTGTATATATCCTTTTCAAAACAAAACAAAAAATGTAGTGTATATATATGAAGGATTGAAGGTTACACACTTACACCCTTTTTGTAACTGTACTGGTCTTTGAAGTGAAATGGGTGATATCTTGGCCTCCTTCATTTTTTATGGTTCCGACTTCCGAGAGGGTAGAAATGTTACGTGTTCATCCATACCCCCGTCCTCAACCATTTATTAGTATAACGGCTCATAGAGAATATCATTATGTTATATCAATGAATGGAAATGGAAATGGAAATTCAATCCCACATCTCATATCAGATAAATAAGAAAAGTAAAGAGATGCCTAACCTATATAAAAATGTAGAGAATGCAAAGAAAAACATACTTACTTGGACAAGAGTTACGAGCCACTGCCCAATACTTTACAATGCCATTTCTAATATTTTATTTTTTTTATAATAAAATGTTATTTTTTATATAAAAGATAAGGAACTGGAACCGCCCGAACCAAACCGAAACGAACCAAACCGAAATTGGAACCGGAACCGGAACCTCCCTTAGGAAGTTCTGGTTTTGGTTCTCCCGAAACCGAAACCGGAATCGGAACTGGCACCGTGTCTACATAAAACTATAAGAGTGCTTTCAATAAAACTATAAGAGTGATATGAGTCGTATTTCAACTTAAATATTTCAAATTAGTTAGCATTCATATATGTTTTAGAAAGAAAAAAAAAAAAAAAGCATGTGAAATAACAAAATTACCCACGGTAGATTGATTGAGAAAATGACAAATAGGGAATCAAAGAAGTAAAACATAGTAAAGTGTCACTATCACTTTTTGATTACAAAGTAATGAATGGTTCACTGCTCTTCTTTGTCTTGCTTTTCAAAAAGGTATTTATTCAAAAGAAAAGAAAAAGGCATGGAAATTTCTTCGAAACGTTTCATTTCTTATTTTGAATATTCTGAGCACCGGCCAGGCCAGACCCAGGTCCTTGTTTAATGGCTAGGGATTTTTCACCCCAAAAGCATTAAACAACATAACAACAGGTTGTTGGAGGGTCCAATCACACACACTGGACCATTGGATTCCACTTGGCTCAGCTGCCCACTCGGCTTTTCTCTAACTCTATTCATCTCCAAAAGACTCTTCAAATAAGATATTTATTAAAGTCAAACAAACTGCATCAATATATTTAACTATAAAAAACTCTTCAAATGAGATTTTACTTCTCTTTCTACAATATTGAAGAACAACTTCTCCCTCTTCAATTATTATTATATTATTTTTTATATCATATTATCATTAATATTTAACATCTATATCTTATTTATCTTTTTAATTAAATTCAATTAATATATTATAAATTTTATCATCATAAAAATTATATCATTAGAAATATCTCATCTAGATCTTTAAAATGAGATTAATATTGAATATTTAATAATAACATATTAATAATTTGGAAGGTCATTCAAATGATTTTCATATCCACCTAAAAGTAATTAGATTTATTGGTGAGAGAGGAATTTGAGTGTTTTCATTAAAATAATATAAATGTATTTCTAATTAGGGGTAATTGCACAAACATCCCCTGACGTTTGATATAATTACACATATATGGCAGTTTTGGCTATATTAACACAAACATCCCCTGACCTTTGAAAAATATTACACTAACATCCCCTACCGTTAATTTTCTACAGTTAGCACTTAATGGTTAGGGGTAATATGGTCATTTTCACTAAAAATATTTTAATTAAAAAAAAATAATAATAATAATATGAAGAATTTTTTGTTTAATGATTTAAAGATCTGTTGTTTGATTATTTGAATATGAGGAAAATGAGAAAGATGGAGATTTGATTTGATTAATATTTTAATTTTAAAATGCAAAATAGGGGCATTTTAGTCATTTCGCCCATTTGACCATTGTTTAATAGTAAAAAGTTAACGGTGGGGGATGTTAGTGCAATATTTCACAAAGGTCAGGGGATGTTTGTGTTAATATGACCAAAACTGCCATATGTGTGTAATTATATCAAACGTCAGGGGATGTTTGTGTAATTACCCCTTCTAATTAATGAGTCTTTTGGAAGAGATTTTCTTTTTTCACTCCTCAAATTACCACATAGGTAAGTAAATAGGGATCAGGATCCTCTCCTAAGCTAAGCTCTACCTAAGCTTTGGAGGATCTTGTTACATGTGGCAAGTGAAATAATGAAGGATCACTATTCATTTAATTAATTTTTATTTGGAAAACTCCCCAACACGCTACCGCTTCGAAAAAAAATATATTCTTGTTTTTTTCTAACTTTTTTTTTTACCTTTTTTTCCTGCTGTAACTTCTTAGTAAGTCAAATTGTTTTTTTTTTTTTAAGCAACAATTCTTTATCTCTTCCTTCTCCTTCGCCTGTTCTCATTATCTCACTGTGCACTATTTTACATCAAACTCTATAGAAGTTTAAATACTAACTATCAAGACAAAAAGAATGAATTTGAAAACGATAAATCAAAACAAAGGTAGTGAAATGAATAAACACTAGTTTTTATATAATCTCAACAAAAAACCAATCCTTTATCAAATATTCAGCACTTTTCATATCAATGACCATGGTTTTCTTTCTCCAATTAAGGTCTTCAATTTCGATCCACACATCGAATTCTCTGATCGAAATCCCGTTTGACTTCAATAGTCAAAATTGCCGATTCCGACTTCTAATGTTTTTTGCTCACCATTTTTAAAAAGCTACTGTTAAAACTTAAAAGTAGATTGACAAGAAAATATGAAAGAAACTATGATAGGAGAGAGAAATATCTTGTTAGTTTAAATGATAGGGTTTTTGACTCTTTTTCTTTTAAGTAAGAAATTAATTAAAGAATCTTGACCCTTCATTCTTTCACTTGCCACATGTAATAGGATCCTTAAAAGCTTAGGCAGAGCTTAGCTTAGGAGAGGATCCTGATCCAAATAAATAGACATTTGAAGAGTAAAAATGGAAATGTCTTTTGGGGATGCTTTAAAGTCTAGCCTTTAAAAAAAAATTATAAAATTAAAAAAAAAAAAAATTTAAACGTGTTTCTTTTCTCTCCATAAAATGGTTAATTGTTTTGTAATGAAATATGAATGTAAGATAATTATATATATATATATATGTTAACCATAAAATTTGGTCATTTATTCAAAGGAGAATTCTCAAGGCATCCAACTAGGAGGACCTCTCTTTAGGCCTCCCCTACAAGAGCTCCACTACTAGATCCCCTCCGAATCACCCCTATGGGATCTCCCCTACCGGATCCTCTATTCTTAGTAGCGTATCGACATCAATGCGTCTCCTCTACTTGAAGGCCCCACTACATCAGACCTACATTTAGGTACCATGGTACTGGGGTACCGGGGTACCTAGGTACCGGATCCTCCCTTCTTGGTAGAATGTCGACATTATTGTAGCTCTTCTACAACAAATTCTCCATACTTCAGACCTACACGAGGTACCATGGTACCGGGGTACCGGGGTACCGGGGTACAGGGGGACCGAGGTACCGGGTCCTCTAAATGGAGCAGCTCCCCCATATGTCTTATGGACTTTATTCCATGAGATAATGTTGGTCAAAGTGATTAGGACCCATCAGATTTGAATTAAAAACAACATAAAGGCTTTCCACCAATTTGGGAGACAAAGGGGGCCCACTGATGGTGACCTTTCAGCAACATTCTAACTACTTTCCAGCACTATTTATGGATCTATAACAGCCCCATGTGAGGGTCATTTGGTCAAGAAGCCACCTAGACATCTCCCTCTAATGGAAAGGCACCCAAAGGCCACCAAAGCGCCTCGTCATCGCCACACCATCGCCACACCATCGCCACATATGCCTTAAATCTGATGTGGCACGTCCTACACCACTTAAAGAGTGTGTTTGCATGTGGGAAGCATGTGCCCACGTGTGCCAAACACATGCCCTCCATATCACCACCTAGGTTCACTATATAAGTGAAATCCTAGGCACTTCTCAAGGGTTGGCTCCTCCACCATGAAATAGCTATCTCCTCATCCACAAAGTGACTCTCCTACATCATTGTAGAAGGTTCTGCAGTACCTCTACCACATAGGGAGGTACCCCCTCCGAAAGGGGCAGCCCCCATGCATCTCTCCTCTAAACTCCATCTTTTTTTAGCACCTCCACGAAATCCCCCTTTTCCACTATTTTTGGTGTGTTTTGTAGGAGCTCTAACACATGGGGAGGTATTAGCTCCAAGGGGTAGCCCTTATGCTTCCCTTCTTGATGGAACGGAAATGCTACTATAGGACGACTGGTTTTCTAGAGAAAACCCCTTATTGGCCTCCATGTTACTTATTTATTTATCTACTGAAACCCCCTACAATCAACTCTAGGGAGGTATTGTAAGCTCTCCGGAGCATCTATGTTGTACTACTTTGCTACTTGTGTAAGCTCTCCGGAGCACTCCTTGTGAATATATATATATGAAGAATGACCTCCCTCTCCACTGGATACTACCTAGGGGTTTTTCAGTATATGATCCTAGGTGATGCTTTTTCCCCCTGGGCCAGTCCAATTCTAACAAAGAAATTGTCATTCTCCCCTATATCTCCTTTATTATGCATGTATGGAAGCTAGGCTCCGACCCTACTGGTCCTAGCTCTCTTATCCACCTATTTGCATGTCAAGGCACACATAAAAAAGGGGAAAGACCCTCTGGACCCGCTAGAGAGGAGTCAGGGTACCAGGGAGCCGAGGAGCTCCCCCGTACCTTTTCTATGGGAGCGAGCAGCCCTATAGAGGATCTACCACCATAGCTAGTGGGGCAAGGCCAAATCCATGCCAAAAACCAGTAGAGCCCCGCTAGACTCACCAAAGGACCAACCAAGCCCTACTACCTCCCCCAATGGAGCCCGATGCCTTTTATAAGGATTCGACACCGGGACTAGGGGGCCTGCTCCTGCACACTCTAAAAGCTCCCAAAGCGCCATTGGACTAGCTAGAAGAACCGGGATAGGTTCCGGCCCTGACCGAAGGAACCGAAGCATGGGAAGAGTCATGTAGAGGTGGTCTCATCCTTTGTGACCACGTCCACCATTGAGGAGCACCTACTCCTCTCTATATTGGGGAACTACAGAGGAAAATCAGAAAGGAGATCGGGTACCGGGGACGACAGGCCTGGTACCACGGACCAGGTACCAAGGACAACAGGCAGGGTACCGCGGACCAGGTCTCAAGTACCACTGACTGGGTACCAGGGACGATAGGCAGGGTACCAAGGACCAGGTACCAGGGACGACAGACAGGGTACCAAGGACGACTGAAATGGTACCCGGTACCCCCAACCCGAAATCGGTATCAGAGCGACAAGTGCCCACCTCCTCTCCATAGCCTCATGACCCCATTGGGGGCCACCAGTACCTCCTGGCTGACCGTTGTACGAAAAATCCTGATGGATTTTTCTAGATAACAATATATATTAATTTTCAAGTGATGGATCCCTTATTTTAATTTCAGTAAGGACTTTCATGAAATCACATCGACTTTTATGAATTTTGATCTGAATTTTTTGTGTATAATAAGTTCAATGAATTGTACATATGAATAAAATTTGAGAATTTTTCAAATATTGAAACTATTTATCTCGGATTTGTTAATTATGAAGGCATAGTAAAAAATGGCGAAAAATAGAAAATTTCAAGAAAAATAGTTCTAGTGTTTAAAAAATTCTCAAATTTTATTCATAGGTAGAATTCAATGAGCTTATCATTTACAAAAAAAATAAAATAAAAAAAAAATAAAAAAAAAAATTCAGATCAAAATTCATAAAAATTGATATAATTTCATCAAGGTTTTTACTGAAATTAAAATAAGAAATATTTTATGAGAGACTTGTTATATATAGAAGGCCAGCCCTGAGATTTTGGGGTCCCAAGGCAAAATAAAAAAATGAGACCCATGATCCTTCGTGTATGTTTACTTGATTTTTTATTTATTTAGTAAATAATTATAAAATTTATTATAATAACTCAAAATCAAGATCGTAACACAACAAAATAACAAATAAAAACTTATAATTACATCAAAAAATATATCACTTAAACATTACTCGTCTCATATTTTTAAGAGTAAAAGTAATAATTAAACTTACATAATCAAGTCTTTTTTGTATTATTATTATAACTCTTTCAATATATGGATAGCATAGCTAAGCCACTGAGAATTGTTTGAACTTTTAAGATTTTGTTTCTGAATTTTCGTATCAATTGAGACTTGAAATAACCTAAATTTGATTTTCAACTTTTCTTGGAATGTCCGATAAGAGGGAAATTGATCTAGTATTGGTTGATGTAAAAATGCTAATTGTGTTTCCATATATGGGCCTTTTAACAAAATTCATATGTGAGTGGTGGGTCCCTTTTTTTTTTTTTTTTAACTCATATGTGAGCTTGTTTTTGTTTAGGGTAACGATATTTGCACCCCTCTAAAACTGTATGTACACCCCAAATTTATATATATTTTTTAATTCCAAAATTATAAGTATTTTTAATCAAAATATATTATAACTTGTTTTTTAGTTGTTTTTTTTGGATTCGTACTAACTAAACTAAATTTAAAAAGTAGAAAAGAAAAAATAAAAAATAAAAAACTATTAAAGAACCTCGAAAAGATGGGAGATCATTCAAGAACTGCATCTTCTTTTTCATCTCGTATAAGACACATATTACTTCCAAGTTCTAAGTTTAACATTCCAATTTCCAAGGATTGGTTTCAATGGAGTAAGTTGCTTCTTCCCTTTGTGATTGCGATACAGGTTTTTAATGTTCTTGAGTTGAGTACTTTGTCCACCCAAGTTTGTCTCAATACTAGCTAATGTAAAAAGAATGGCAAAGAAGTGATCGTTGGTGGGGTTTCTCATGATAGCCAAGGACGTCCTCCATCAAGTGTTAATGGAGGGATCACTATATGTATTTCATTTTTCGTTTAAACAATTTATAATATTTTTCTAAAAATTATAAAAGGGCATTTTTGGTAATGTGTGGGGTGTGTTTACAAAATATAATTTTAAATTAAATTTAATGGGGTGTACATACAAAAAGGGGTGCACATACGATTTTTCAAGGGTGTAAATATCGCTACTCTTTTGTTTAAAGAGGCGATATTTACGCCATTTAAAAACTGTATGTACACCCCTCTCGTAAACACACTCCATTAAAATTTTAAAATAATTCTAATTTATAAATAAACCCCATTTAATGGCAAAAATATAATTTCTTTATTATAAATGTATTGTATTTTTGTAACTACACCCCACCTATACCTATTTTATTATCTAATCAATTTTATCATTATTTAAAAATTAGTTATTTTATTTCTTTTTTTTTTTTCAGAAAAATAATTTATAACTCTCTTTTTAAAAAGAATAATTTATAACTCTTAAATACATAAATTATACCAAATTGAATTGAGTTTTGAGCTAATCTTATTTATAAGTGATAGATTAAAATAACTAAGAAGGAAAATAATAGAATAAAAAAAAAAATAAGGCATTTGCCTTTGCTGCCAAAGGGCCGATGGCAGTAAATTAAATACCAGAAAAACCCACGTATACAAATCAGTAACAGATGTGTGTGTGCGAAAAGGCAATACACGTTTTTTACTTTGTATGTGTTGCTAGTGGGTGTAACACGACACAGATACAGAAGAAGAAAAAAAAAAAACAGGGGGTAGAGCCGTAGAGGAGACTATCTAAATTCGATCGGTACTAAAATCCAGAGGCAATTCCAATTTGTATTTGAAATTAGTTGGAAGAGAAGTTAGGGTTTGGAAAAATAGAAAGGATTATATAGGTGAAAGTTAAACAAATAAAAGGAAATAATTTGTTGGTGTAGTTATAAATTATTTAGTCCTTTTACTCATTTTAGTTAAGGGGTAATATTGAAATTTTAAAAATGTACTAATTTAGGGTGTACTGACCATTTTTTAGGGGTGCAAATATCGCTACTCTTGTTTAAAATTATGTGGAATTTTTTTATGAAATCATAATTTTTTTAAAAACTCCCCTAGGGATATATATATATACAGAAAATATATATATATATATATATATATATATATATATATATATATATATATATATACAGAAATTATATTATCAGTTCAAATTGACAAAGGTTATATTAATTCCTTGCATGTGAGCCACTGGATTTAAATACTTTGACTTTGCTGTATGCACTTGTCAGTCAAAGTATTTAAATCCAGTGGCCCACATACAAGAAACTGATATAACTTTTATCAGTTCGAACTGATAATAGAAAGACTATATATATATATATGAAACTTTTCTCTTTAGTGCGTATCGGTGTGCCTTGTATGTGGATCATTAGATTTAACTGCTTTGACTCGGTTTGCATGCACTTATCCATAATCTATGGTCCAAATGTAATGCACTGATGTATTTTATATCAGTGCACACCGAGGAGAAAAGGAATATATATATATATAAATTTAGGATTTGAGTGAGGAATACTATTTACACTAATGCTAGGCAATCCAAAAATTTAGTCCAAATTTGAACCTAAATGATGTGGCAAGTGGTTTTTTCATTAACCATATCTAGGGGCGAAGCCAGGATTTTGGTTTTTTTTTTTTTTTTTTTGGGGGGGGGGGGGGGGGGGGCAAAACAAAAATTAATATTGTGGGTCACGCAATCTTTAAATAATATCAATATGAATCCCGCACAAGAAAAAGTGTGATCTTTTATTTTATTGCAAAACCTATGCCTATTCTTAATGGTATGCATAACTGAAAATAATATTTTAATAGTTCCCGGCTTATAAAATATAAATTTCAATAGCTTAATTAAAATATCATTATACCATTGATATATTTAAATCACAATTATTTACATACTTTTTCATGTCAAACCAAATTAACTTATAATAATTTTGAACAAAATTTAAATAATAAACTAATAAAATAAATTTATCAAAATCATATTAATAATTAACCTAACAAAATAAATAATATAGATAGTCGTTATACGAGTTCAATATTTACTTAGTTTGTTCTAGTAAAATCTAAGAAAATATATTATATATATAATACACACTAGATTAGGTAATAATGTATGAAATAATAGGAAATTAAAATATTAAAATGGATTGATTTTTTTTTTTTTTTCTGATTGATAAAAGAACAGAAACATTACAAAGAGAAAGGAAACACAGGGCTGGGATCCAGCCAAAGAAACTCCCTATTAGAGGAGAAAGCCAATAGAGCCAGCTTATGAGCCAAGGTATTTCCAGAAGTGGAAATCGCTTGGCACATACAACAACCATCATCTAAGAGAAAGGCCTTAATATCATTCACAATGAATTTTGAGTCCCTAAGAGAAGGGAGAGGATCGTTGATAACAGAAACTATCAAAGGAGAAGAAACCTCAGCAAGATCAACTCTAAAATTATAGAACTGGGCAAACAGAAAACCCTCCTTCAAAGCAATAAGATCAGCAACCTCAGAGCTAAAGTTCCCAGGCAGCTGGTATGAACGAGCAGCCAGGACCTTTCCTTTATCATCCCGAATAGCAGTCCCAATACCTATCGACTAGACATTCACACGCATCACAACTGAAATGTTAATAAAATTATGAAAACAAAAATTAATAGTTAATTTAATTTATTAAAATAATAGAGGGACAAGATAATATTATCACCTACTTTGTATATATATCACATTTTATTTACAATATTTTTTTTTTATTGGTTCACATTTTAATTTTATATATAATAGAATTTTTTTTATTTTTTATTTTTATTGGTTGGGAGGGGCCATGGCCCCTAAAGCCCCCCCTTACATTCAGACCGCATCATCTTATATTGTGTTTAGGAATGATAATTCATTTACCACATCATTTGAATTAATTATTTGGATAATATAGAATTACTATATTATTTAAATCTATCATCGATTAATTTTAACTTTAATGTGTGTTGATGTGAAAGATTTATCATGGATACACTTTTAACTTTCGCCAACACAAGATAATGTTGATGGGGGGCTTTTTCTTCTGTCACAAAAGTGTGTTTAATTTTTAGTCAATTTGCAATAATGGAATCTACAAAGAGGAATATCAAGCAAGTAAATATAATTGTCTCATTAGGGTATGTCATCTTGTTTTGATGTTTGATAGTTTCATTAATTATATATTATTATTAGACTATACATCTATACGATCATATATTCTTATAGTTTACTCTCTCTCTCTCTTTTTTTTTTTTTCCTTAAGAATTCTAAAAGGTTTTATTTTTTTGTTATTTTTTCAAACAATTGACTTTTCTTCTTTCTTTTTTGAAAATATTTTATAAATTTGATTTGAAATTGGGGATTAATATGATTGCTAGAAAATATCAATTAGTATATGGTTAATGGTTGTGTTTAGTTA
This sequence comes from Acer yangbiense, assembly GCA_008009225.1. Classification (NCBI taxonomy): domain Eukaryota; kingdom Viridiplantae; phylum Streptophyta; class Magnoliopsida; order Sapindales; family Sapindaceae; genus Acer; species Acer yangbiense. The sequence goes on along the minus strand of CM017765.1, from coordinate 22,092,835 downwards.
CAAATATTTTCATAATTGTTTTTCAAGATATGAAAATTATGCATTGATGTTTAAAAATAGTTTTGTTTTGATTTTTTTTTTTTTTTTTTTGAACTCTAACATATAACTATAAAATTAATAGAATATGTCGATGGGATACTTAAAAGCTAAGCACTTTTTTTTTTTTTGTTGCTGTAATTTTGTGACACCTTTTTTGTACAATCAGTCATATAGAGAAATTAATATGCACGAGTGATAATCTAGCAAAGTGGTAACTTTTTATCTGCATGAAATAAACTTTATTTATTTATTATTATTATTTTTTTAAAGTTAACAAAATCATGAGATGGATATGATGAGAGCATGCAATAAAGTGAGTCAAAAGATGCATGCCTCACCCTCACCCTCACCCTCACCCTCACCCTAACAATTTAATAAACACCAATTATTTCAAATCATTTTGAAACCACAAAGTCAAGAAATGTTTAATAAATCATACAATTTTTTTAATATATATATAAAATCATAAAAATCCATTGATATAACACACAATTTACAAAAACAAAATAAGGGGAGAAAGACACTTGTGGAAATGGATATGGATAGATTATTTATATAATTATAATTATATAATTTATTTATTTATTTTTAAAGCTGACACTATTGTGGGTCAGATCTATGCTACGAGAAATAAAGAGTAAATAAAACTTATCGAGAGAGTTTTATTTTGAAGTCTTCAACTATCAAATCGATTAATAGATCATTGGTTATTAAATAATTAACTTAGAAGGCAATTAAAGCACTTTAAAAATTAAAAAAAGAATAAACTAAGAAAAATAAATAAATGTAGAAGAGAAAAGAAGAGAGTAGTTGGGTTTTGTTTTCATTCCAAAAAGGTTGACATGACATAAGCAAAGAGACAGAAGCATAAAGTTGTAAAGGTTTTTGCAGAACAAAACATCACATTCTTTCTTGCCTTTATTTATTTATTTATTTTTATATTTATTTCTCTCCTTACTTTTTCTGCATCCTGACAAAACCAAGTGGAGCTTTCTTTGTTAATCAAACTATATTCTTTCAGTTGTTGGACCAAAATTTATTATTTATTATTTATTATTAAATCCATTTTATTTATTATTAATTTTCTTGATGAGAATGATCACCCTATCTTTCTCTCTCTCTCTCTTACACATGTTTAAATTTCCCATGTTAGCTTTCATGATTGTTTTTAGCTTTCTTTAATTGTGATTAGAGTTAATCTTTCTGGGTCTTTTTTATATATCACATGCAATTCACAAAGGAGATTTGACCTTATTTTGATTAGCAATCAAATATAATAAATTGATCTTCTTTTGAAATTACATAATCCATATTTTAGTCCATGAATAAGAGCTATCTCGAATATAAATATGTATTTTTAAGAATATGGATCTATTTTGGTAAAAAAAATTTAAGAAATGTATATTCTCATTTCCAATGTAATTATGTAAAATCAAATATGCATTCATCCATTTTATGAATAATCATCATAAAACATTTATCTCACTTTCTCTCCTCTGTTAAATGAATAATATTACAATTAAATTGGGTGTAATATTATTGGTGGGTAAATGTTAGAAATCTTAGTGGGCATTTCTATGAGAGTTTTTATTAGAAACTCAATTCCATATTCTCTAAAAAACAATTGCTACATTACCTCTATAATCAAGTTAGATAATTGCATTAGAGATGTTTTTTCTACCTCATTATCTAACTATCCTATATGGCAGTAAATTTTTTCTAAATACATAATAGCATTGGAGATGCTCTAAGTATATATATATTTATTGTCAGGACGAACTCACATTAGAAAGATTATATATATATAATGGTCGGGAAGCAAATAGAAAGAATTGATATGATGAAAAGATATATCGGTTAATAAATGAGAACACATGCAAGGTTTAATTGGGACCGAAAAAAAAAAAAAAAAAAGGCCCCTCCATTGAATTCAACTCATCTTGAAGAAACACTTTTGAGAGTTTGTTGTCTTCTGCTCTTCATATCATCACCATCAATTAATTAACTACTTCACTTTGGCACTCCATTTTCAAAAGGATACGTCTCTTTTCTTTTGGGTGTATAATGTCTATATATATGCATTGATTTAATTAGTGGACTATAAACTTGGAATTGGATGAGTTTCTTTGGTCTTATCTCCTAGAAAAAATCTATGGTAGAGCAAGCATACCAGATTACTAAGGCCATCTCCAAAACTATAATTAATGGATTGTGAAAAACCTATGTCAGATAGGACCAATAGATATTGTGTTTAAATTAATATGTTTCTCCAATATGATAATTGTTTTTTTTTTTTTTTTTTTTGAAAGGAATGATAATTGTTGTTCAATGTAAAGCTAACATGTCAAAAAGAAATTTTAGACCCTGTCAATATGATTGTCTACTTTTAAAAATATATATATATATATATAGACATTGTCAATTTTAGACCCTGTCAATATGAATGTCTACTTTTGAAAATATATATATAAACATTGTCAACACAAATGTCTACTTTAGAGGGTCTGTTAAACAACAATTAAACAATTTGTTTGGTTAAAAGTAAAATATAAAATAAGAAGATTAAAATAACTAGATTATTAAGTTGTATTTTTCAATAGAAGTATTGGAGACAAGTTTTTAATTTGGTTGTCTATCAAATATATTTTTATGCCATCTGGAAAGCATGTCTCTTGACATTGTTGACATATCAATATTTAACATAAGAGCATCTCGAATGCTACAATGGATTGCGACAAAATTGTATACCATATAGGACAAATATATATTATATTCAAATATATCTCTCCAATGCAGTTATTGCTATTCAATGTCAAGTTGACGTCGTAAAAAAATTTATAAACATTGTCAAATTGGATGTCTATTTTCAGAGGCTATGCCTATGTTAGACAACTATTTTGTAGACTAATTCAGTGTTGGAGATAAATATTCAAAAACTGTTAAACAAATTACTAGTTAAAAATAAAATAAAAAAGAATAAAGAATAAAGTAACTAAATATGTTATTAATAAATTGTATTTTCAATAGAAGCATTGGAGATTGATTTTTTATTTGGCTATCTATCAATTATAATTCTATACCACGTAAGAAGCAAGTCCCTTAATATTATTGACATGTCAACAATTATTAAAAGGGTAAATTACACTATACCCCTTGAGGTTTGGCCTTAAGACACTTAGATGGAAAAGTTTCGTTATTCTACACTAACACCCATGTTTGACCATGGTAAGGTCCAAAATGCCCTTGGGTGTCAGTGTAAAAAGCCTTTTATTTTTTATTATTATACAAAGGCATTTTCGACAATACAGGGGGTGTTAGTGTAGAATAACGAAAATTTTCCATCTTAGTGTCTTAAGGCCAAACCTCAAGGAGTGCAATGTAATTTACGCTTATTAAAAATGCAATCTATTTTTACATCCAATGATGTCCGTTACATTATACAACAGGGCATAAAAATTATAAGTGGGTTAAATGAATATATAAAAGTAGGACGGACTTGGGACTCCCACACAAGATTTAATGTTTATCTTGCTTGAGAACAAATAAAAGAAAGGCAGTCATGTCAATACAGGTATGCACAAGAAAGCTAGAAAAAGTGCGGCATTATCATTTTGGTTCTTATATTTTCATGAGTTAGGACTTTTTAAACTTTTTTTTTTTTTTTTTTTTTTTGGTGTTTATAATCCTTAAATTTTTCAAAATCCATAAATTTGATCACTTTGACCGGATTTTTAATGGTCAACCCTAATAGAAAAAAGCGAAATGACATTTTTATCTTTGACCATTTGTTTTCTTTTAAAAATTAATTTTTTTGTATATTAATAGATCTCCACCGTCTATCTAGGATTTGAACGATGGAGATTTATAACTTTCTTACTATTATTATTATTATTATATTATATAAATATTTTTTAAAAATTGTTATCTATTTGTGAGAGTTGACACATGGTATCTTTTTTATTTAAAGAAATAGAGACTAAATTGATGGATTTTAAAAAACATAGAGACCACGGAACCTAAAAATAGAAAGGAATTTAAAAAAGTCACAACTCGTGACCAAAATGATAATAGCCCTAAACTAATTAAAAGGGACAAATTTTAATGGAGGTTTGCCACCAAAATGACAATTTTTAGTGGGATTATAAGGACAAAAAGGTGTAAAGTGTGGCACAAGATGGGAAATATAATGGAGGTTTGCCACCCATGAAGCCTGCATATAGGCAGAATTCGTGATTGCTTAATAGTATTCATTAATAAATCAATCAATCACTCATGGGCCATGGCAATCCAAAAGGATCAAAACTAAACTACCTATGTATTTTCGAATCATTTGATCTACTACATTACATTACATTACATACAAGAACAATAATATTTTTCCATATTAATATAAAAAATTCTCATTGAAATTCATTGAGATATAGATATAGGTTGGTTTAAAAATGGTTTGTATACCCCAAAAGTTGGGTTATCAAGCGGCAATCAGATCTTCTCCACGCAAGCATCAGGTGGGTACACGTGTCACCTTCTCATTCAAGCACTGATCAGCTTCGAAAAAACGTAAATTTGGACCGACTGATACCTTGAAAAGGAGACAATCTTTATTGAAAGCTATGTGGCATGGTACACGTGTCACAAATTGAGAAAATATATATATATATATCATAAAAACACATTATCACATTAACACACATTTTAGTAGTTAATCACAACCATTCACTCTCTTATCTACTATATATATCTCCATATCAAAGAGGGAACTTATTTATTGAAATTGTATTATGATTATAAATACAATAATGTTACTTTACCCGTATTTGATGTTTAAATCTGGTGTCCAACTGATGTGGATCCTTAATTTCTTTATATTAGAATTGCATGATTAAAATGATATGATTTTAAAGATACCACATCATTTGACTTCCAAATTTAGACACTAAATTTTAGCTAAGTAGCAATATTCTTATAAATATTATCAAGTGTGAGCCGATGTTTTTTATCCGTTCCCGTGACCTGAATAACTTTTTTATCTTATCCTGTAACCTAAATAGCTTTTCTATACCAATTTCCACAAACTAGAATAACATTTTTATCTGGTCCCATAACCCGAACAATTTTCGCAAATTTGAAAGTTGTATGATTTTTCATTAAGATTAACACAATAAAAGATAAAGAAAAGGAAATCCAATAACTGTTTGTGTGAGAAATAAAAATTAAAAAAAAAAAAAAAAAAACAGAGAGGAATGGCTCTTCTTTATTGATCATAGTCCATGCAATTAATAAATATCTAAGATAAAATAACTATATATAAAATTTTTAATATAAAAGAAATTAAATAATAATAATAAAAAAAGGGTGACACTGTATGGCTCCTAAAGGTACCGTTAATCTATCAACGTCTCCCTCTTCTAACTGTTTTTTTTATATATATATATATATATATATATAATTTTTTACTCTCCCAACTGTTATCACTCCCCGCCAAAAACAGTTGAGTATATTTACATCTCTGCCCTCAACACAACTGAGAAAACATATGTAATTGCCGTACTTAATACATTTGGTCTTGATCACTTATCACAACCCATCAATCGCCACCCTGATACTACTGGGCAGAAAATCTCCATGGCTCCGGCAACCGGAATTGCCATCGGGTTCAAGCCGAACAACTGTGGACTCGTCTGTTGTCACACTGAAATTGGTGGGTAGCCCTAATTTGAGCTGGTGTAAGCTAGGAACCAGGACTTTCTCCGTCCATTCTTCTAAACCTGTTCGGCCAAGCCATACACCACCTACAATCTTTTCAAGAGCCTCATCTGGAATTTCGAGTGAAAGCACGTTGCCGATGATGGTAGAGAACTTTTTCGTGATGGCATTTGTTACATCGCGTCTAATGGGGCTGAAATCTACTGGTTTGAAGACAATGGCATTGTCTACAGAGTTGAGAAGCTCTTGAGATGGTGGTGAAGTTGAGGGCGATGATAGCAATAGTCTGTTATTGGGGGCATGCTCTTCTTCATGATCAACTGTGAGGTCGCTTGAATTGTGTGAACCATCGGCTTTATCTTCCCCGACATCAGCAATCTTGTTCAGATCGAATGACAGCCCTGAACTGGTTTCCTTCCTTGGTTTCGTAGGCCTTTCTTCATCAAAAAGCCAAGTCGCTCTGCGTTTAGCTGTTTTTCCCGAAAGAGTTAGCTTTAATTGCCAACCTCCTGTTGCTAAACTTGTTAGCTTCTTTTCATCCAGTGTAACACCGGAAGACAAGAATTTGAGAGAATCTGGCAACCAATTTGCAGTGAGAATAAAGATAACATTCCCTAGACTGATCTCACGGCCATGGGAATCAGCAAACCGGCCTCTCTCCATTGCCCGTTTTATGCTCCCTCGAACCAACAAATCTGCTTCATCTATGTCTTCAAGCAAGATCACAGAAGAAGGGTTTCTCCTCACAGCCTCTCCTATTTTATCCAGCACTGTTTTTCCACGGAAGCTTATATTGGATTCCCCATCATCACGTCTTGAACCAAGAGAGATCATTATTGGATTGGTACCGCTTACTAGCTCTGATAGAGCTGATGCCATCTTCTTCTTGCCAACTATGTCAGGACCTGTAAACAACAGCCATATGTCACCCTTTGATCCTGCACCTCGGCGTTTTCCATTGCCAAGTTTGCATTGTGTAACAGTTGTAGCCACTGCAGATGCTGCGTCCTGCTGCCACCATACTTTCTCCCTTAGACCTTTGAGAAGCCTCTTAAAAGAGTCCACATCTGATGTCTTCGGAAGTTTGTCACTCTGCAGTTCATGGACATTGTTCTGTGGCTCAGAAGATATGCAACCCAAGAAGTCTCTGACACGGTCTTTATGTGTTTTCTCAGGCATGCTTTCAATGACCTTTGGTCGACCAAGAACCAGCTCTGTTCTCACAGGACTATCTGGAGGAGAAGCTGCACGTTCAGATGGCTGGCTAGAGACCAGACTTGGATTCAATTGCAGTGCATCTCCAAGATTTCTGTTCAGTTGTAACTTCGGTTGGAAAGGTTGCCGTGCTAGAAGGTTTGGATTGTATAAGCCTGTCAATGAGATAGGTGATGGCACAATTCTCTCAGGGCCAATACTAGGCTGATGTAAATTAGGATGTAGATGCAAGCATGTATCATTCCATTTCTTCTGCAATTCTTGGCTCTTTTGTTTCCAGAACAAATCATGATCTTTATTCTGCAAAAAGGGCACGGAGAACAAAAATTAACAACTACCCTTGACTCGAAAGCAAATTCAGTCTTTCAACACAAGAAGCAAAAGATAACACTAAACCAGTCCAATCAATTTGACTTGAACTTACTGGTATCTGATCCACTGTTTTAACATCACCATCCTGAGTTTTAGCATTGTGCAACCACTGTGGCAGCGGTGGTCTAGCAGCTTCTGATTTAACTTCAGAGGACGATCTTTCGGCTGCTAGTTTTGCAAGCTCTTGTTCATAATTCTGCATACACTGTGGGCAACAGGTCATTCTCCGAGCAGGATCCAAGTTCTCAGAGATGCGTCTTGGTGCAGTAGTTGAAAAGCCCTTCAATGGGGACAAAGATTCAACGGAGCTGCTAAGGATCCCATTGCTCCCAAGCCTTTACATAAAAAGAAAAATACAGTGAATCAACGATACCCACATAGAGAAAAAGTATGGGCCATCCATATCTATTATCCAAAATAAGCAAAGTCGTAGTGATTTCAACTGTATAATTAAATCTATTCTTAGCCAAAAGAATTCCTAAACATGAGAAAAAGTGTGGAAGACATGATTCAAAAGTTGAAGATACTTCAAACTTTAATCATGAACTATGCCTTAAGATCAAATGTAAAAGAAGAAAAATAAAAGTTTTGGATCACATATGTTATATCAAAAAAAGCAAGTTTCTTATCAGACAAAAAATCTTAAAATTTAGACCAGAGATTGATTTTTTCCAGGAATACTCACTAAAAATAACACAACTCTTATGGATTCTATAAACAGCAATTCTTGATGCCATGATAGATTTAAGAGATAATCGAAAGCAGATTATACAACGAAACCAAATTAAACAATCTGATGAATACCTGGGAAACATCCCCGGAAGAGGAGCTTTGGCAGCAATAGGTACAGCCTGCAGATCCCAATCATTTTCCATTGAAGAATGATAAACTTGACACCTCAAATAAGTCTCACAAGTAGCAGTTCCAATCAACCACAACCTCCCACCACCGCCAAACCTCGCCAACAGCCTCCCCATCTCCGCAACAGCCTCCGACACCACCTGCTGTTGCTGCTGGACAGCACCCGAATTGGCCGCCCCAAAACTCAGCTGCTGTTGCTCAACCAGCCATTTCAAGTCACCCAAATCAACAACCACACCTCCATTATTCCCAATCTTGCTCTCAATCAATGCACCCAATTCCTTCAACTTGGACACGATTTCCGATTTATCACAACTGAGCTCTTTCTCCAAATGAATCACCTCAACATTCTTTAGCAACCCATCTAATTCATTTTTCTCAATCTTGGTTAGAATTTCTTTCACCACCATCTCTGGCTCCGATTCACCAACCAATACTGGGTTCCTTTTCTTGGTCCTCGCCAATATCTCAATCACTTTCTTGACTTCATCGCTTCTCTGTTGCCCTGATTGCATCCCACAACCACTCTGTTGTTGTTGCAGTCTCGGATTCATATACAAATTCCGATTAGCAGGACGAAACCCCAAATTGATCGGACTAGAATTCGAAACGGAAGGAGCTGAATTCAGAGATTGCTCTATAGTGGCCTTAACAGCTGGACTCGAAAAGCTGGCTTCGCGCATGACTCTGCTGACACTTGGGTCATCAAGAATAGATATTATAAGCTGTTCGAGCTCGACTTTGACGGCCAACAGAGGCTGCTGCTGCTGCTCAGGGCAGCCGCGGCGTTGATGGGCCTGGGCACGCTTGAGAGCCGCCATTAGAGCGTTGGAGATGGGCGGGTCGAGTCCGGGACTCGTGTTCTGGGCGGTGGGGAGACGCTCCAAAGCGACGCTGAAACAGAGCTCAAGAGCGCGGCACTGGAGTGGATGCGAAGAATTGGGATGAGATTTAATACAAGCTTGTCTGAGATACCCAGATGGGGACGACAAGAGAGTCGCCGCCACGTGGAGCGGCGTCGTCTGGCCATGGTTACGGCGGCTGGCTTCCGCTATTGAGTGGTTCAGCACACTTGCCGCCTCCGGCGTCAAGGTCTGCTGGATCGTGCTTAGACCGGCTCTCATTTGTTGCAACCACAACAACCCAAACAAACAAAATAAAATAAAAAAGTTTGATTCAAAATCTTGTTTGTTTGATTGTTATAATTGGGTTTTTTTTTTTTTTTTTTTTTTTTCCAATTCCTGGAATTTCTCAATCAGAATCAAAACAGAGAACCCACTCACCGGCCTATACTTTCAGCAAATTCGCATTTTCAGGAAGCTTTTTGTCATATGGGATTCTCTCTCTTTTTTCTTTTTCTCTTTAATTTTCTAAAGAAACAAACAGAAATATATCAGATCCCTATCTTACTTTATTTCTTCTTCAAAAGAACCTCAACTCCATTTCTCTATTCTATCCCTATCTATCTAAATTCACAATATACTGCTTCAAAACAAATATATATAAAATAAAAAAGGTTGGTTTGGGTTGAATAGAAGTATTTTCAAATATTACAGTAGTAATTAGTTAGGAGAGGGAGCCGAAGTGCAAGAAAAATGTTTGTTTTATTTTATTGAAAAGAAAGAGAGAGAATTTCTGGAAAACAGGGGAGTTGGAAGTATTGTATTTGTACAGAGAGAGAGAGAGAGAGAGGTGTTGCAAGGATTTCTGGAAAATGCTTTGTGGGCAGAGTAATCTTATTATATTTATTTTCATATGTTCTTGTCTGTATGTATTAAGAGATAATGGAGTGAGAGAAACTCATAAACACCTTTTTTAGAGAGAGAAACATGAAAGTGAAAGAAAGATTCATGAGTAGATAGATAGATATTAGATAGAAAAAAGTAAAACAGTGAGATTGAATTGAATATATAAATGATTCATTTTATATATATATTGTTTTTGTTTTTGTGTTTCTCCTTCTTCCTTCTTCCTTCTCTATCATGTATTGACTGCCTTTTTTATTAGTCTTTCTGCCACGCTCCTTCCTTTAACGCGTGGGCTTAATCATTTCATTCCAAATTTATATTGTGTTTTTTAATAATTTAATCATAATTTCTTAAATTAGTTGCAATTGACTTTTTTTTATATATAAATAAAAAATATATATTATTATACCTAAACGATCGGATTTAACCGGACTTACCGAGATCAAATTATATATGTGCTTGATCTAATTGGGACTTGAATTGCACCATAATAAAAGGAAAAGAAGTCAGTTATGTATATCTTCACTTTCACGTTTGTTGACTGGAGTTTGATATTTAATATTAGACAACCCCGATAGATTCATAACTGGTTTGGTATAGGTTTTAAATAATAATAATAATAAATAAAATTTTAGTATTGTGATAAAAGAGATAAAATTATATATTTTTTAGGAAAATATTACAAACATATTTTTGGAAACAAAATGAATAACTAAAATTGCTATAGCATTGAATTTAGATGTGAGAAAAAAAAAAATGTGAAGCAAGCTTTGTCTCTTTTTAATTTGCTTTTCAACCAATTTTGTGCTTTTCACACGCAATCCCTGCAAAGCCATCCCACGACTTTCACCTCTCTTTCTCTCTCTCTCTCCAACTTTTCTCACTAATCAACCTTTTTATAATCCAAACAAAACACCTTTTTAATTAAATTATTTTTCTTGTGCTTAATTACCAAACCACATCACCTAATCCTTGTTTTTAACTTCTTAAATTAAACAAATCGTTATGGTAATATGGTAATTGTTCATGAAACCCTCCAAATACTAGTTTTAATGAGATCCGATCCAAAGATTTTTGACGTAATTGATGGTACTATTGATATTAAAGGTTCTTATTTGTTAATATGGTAATTGTTTAAGAAATCGTCCAATACTGATGTTAGTGAGATTTGATTGAAAGATTTTGGCATATAGAGGGTTCTTATGTTAATATAGTAATTGTTTAAGAAACCATCTAATACTAATGTTAATGAGACTTTATATATATATATATATATATATTTTTTTTTTATAAAGTATTATATAAATTTAGGGTTTCTTGGGAGGAGGGGACTCAAACCCACAACCTCGTGATGTAAGTGTGAGGGGTTTACCATCAGACCAACCTCATCTCGTTAATGTTAATAATGTTAATAAGATTTGATCAAAGGATTTTCACTTTTTTTTTTTTTTTAATATTACATAAATTCAAGTTTTGGTTGAAGGTAGACCTGGCAATGGATCGTGTTACTACGAATTCGTGTCGTTTCGTGTTTGGGTCGTGTTAAAATTGCTCTACCCGAACCTAACCCGTTAACTTAATGAGTTGAAATATACAAACCCAAAATCATTTGTTAAATTAATAGGTAACCCGACCCGGCCCGTTACAAAATATTATATTTGAGATTTATTAAAAAGTTAAAAATAAATAATACTGAAGCATGATCAAACTCATGTAATCAAGTTCACTAGCTACTTTTAGAGTTTTAGGGTTAGGGTTATAATATTGTGAAATAATTTATTTATAGTTTTAGAGTTTTTAATTTAGAAAATTTTCCTCTTTCAAAAAAAGAAAAAAATTAGAAATTTTTAAAAAATTAATTAGTAAAATATATTCTTACCATAATTATAGAGATTTTTTTTATATAAATTCCATATTGTGACTATAAAGAGATTTTTTTAATAACTTTCATAAACACATTAAAAAAAAAAATCTTTATATTAATGGGTTATCGAATTAACGGTTTTTTTTTAAGGGTGAATCAAAACCAACCCATTATATTTCGTGTCTTAATGAGTTGACCCATTAACAACCCGATCCGATAAACTTGACCCACCAACCGTTATTTTCGAATGGATTTAGGTCTTGTTAATGGGTCGTGTAAACTTTTACCAGATCTAGTTAAAGGGGAAAACTCGAACCCATGACTTCGTGGCGTATGTGTGATGAGTATACCACTTGATTAACCTTATCTTGGAAATCGGAGGTTTTTCATTTGGTAAAAGTTTATGATACTATCCATATAAAGGGTTCTTAAGTTAATACGGTAATTGTTCACTAAACCTAAATTGATGTTAGTGAGATTCGATTTAGAAGGTTTTTTATTTTTATTTTTTTTAATTTTATGTAATTATAAAGACCATCGGTAAAGTTGATACTACCGATGTAAAGGGTTATTCAAGTGGCACGTTTGACATTAAGGACTAAGAGAAATAAATGTGATTTTTTTTATGAGGAAAAGTGAACCCAACAAACTTTATTTAACCTTTTTAGAGAATGATGGTAACTGAGAAAGTTTCAAATTTCGTGCCAATTAATACTTGGACTTTTACATCTTTTTATTTTAATTACAACAATGGTAAAAAGTGAAAGACCGAAAGGGTACCATTAATACCTAGAAAATAACTATAAAAAAAAAAGATTAATATTAAAAACTTTCCCGAACTATTATTGAATGTATAGTTACAAATGTTTTTATTTTAGAAATCTTCCCAATAGACTAACACTGTTAGCATTCCGTTTGTGTTGAATGAGTTTGACCGTTAAAAAGTATAAAATATCTATATTTAAGCTTTAATTGTATGAATTGACCATTATACCCTCATACGTTTACCAAATAAGAATTAATAAAATGATACAAAATGCAGGAATGTTAACTTGTAAATGAGAAGTTATTTTGTTGACAATCTTATCTCTAAAAATAACAAAATTACAAATGAACCAAAAACATTGAAAATAAATTAGAATATGTATTTATTTATCTTATATATATATATATATATATATATATATATATATATATATATCCAAGCAAATACTCATTTTCAATGTTTTTAGTTCATTTATAATTTTGTTATTTTTAAGGATAAAATTGTCAATAAAATAACTTCTCATTTGCAAGTTAACATTCTCACTTTTTGTATCATTTTATTAATTTATTTGGTAAAAGTGTGAGGGCATAATGGTCAATTCATACAATTGAAGTTTAAATTTTAGACTTTTTAATTGTCAAACTCAGTCAACATAAACGGAATGCTAACAGTGTTAGTTCATAGGGGAGGTTTCTAAAATAAAAGCATTTGTAACTATATATCAAATAATAGTTCAAAGGTGAAGGGATATTTTTAATATTAACCCTAAAAGAAAATATAATAAACATGATAATTTTGATTAGCATATTATTAAGTTGAATGAGCACTCTTTGTCACAAAGTCACACCAGGCGATGATACTCTAATACTTGATTTAAATGAAAAATGTGATTAACCCCTCTCATAACTACTCACAAAACAATGCAAACCTTGTATAGTAGCTAAATCTTTATTTTATTTTCTTATTTTTTTTATTATTTATTTATTTATTTTAAAAATAATGTTAGACTATCTAAAAAGTTTGTACAAATCCTGAGATCATGTAGTAAGGATGTATTAATTACAACTCACATATCATTTTACCACATCATTTAAACATGGATTTGGACTAAGTTTATTCACAACCTAGCATTACTCTTATATCCGAATACATACAATATTCATACTCTCCACAATTTTCTAAAGTCTTTTAATTAAACGGGTCTCAATACAAAAAATGTTGATATTGTATTGTAATATTAATTTTTTAATAGTTATTTGCTTTCTTAAAAAAAAAAAAAAAGTTATTTGCCATGATCACTATAACAATTGTGCAGTACATCTCTTGATTTTATCAATTATATATATATATATATATATATATATATATATATATATATATATATATATTAAAAATAGTTGATCTCGGTATATCTCGACAAACCACTAACAGACTGAGGGTGTATTCAATTAGGATTTTAAAAGATTTTTAATGACTTTTATCGAATTAAAAAGTTTAGATGTAATCAATATAAACTTTTAACGATTCTATAAAAGTCATGAGGTATTCAATTAAGACTTTAACCGTTCGTGAAAGTTACAAGGTATTTAAAATCTCAATGACTTTAAATATCAATGATTTTTTGTTATAACAAATCTCACAATTTGTCTTCCATTCTTACCAAATGTTTTAAATGACTTTTTTTTTTTTTATTAAATAGAAAGAATTTTACTTTAAAAGAAAAATATAAAACTCTTTGAAAAACATCAACCACCAAACATATATTCTATTTTCAAATAAAAGCACATTCATTCTTAACAAATTTCACAAATAAAATAAAACGAATAACTTTTAAAATGAATAAACATTATCAAAAATAATAATAATAATAATAATACAAACATTAACAATCTTTAACAAAAAAAAAAATTAACTAAAAAATAATATAAAGCAACTCCCCATCAGCTATGCAATTAAGGACGAGATATTTCATTTTTTTTACCTATATTTTCAAAGCAACTAAACAACATCGAAACAAATCAAATGAATTTCATTTATGTTAAATAAAAATAATAAAAGACAAAAACCACTACTTAACGTATGCCATAATCAAAGTCGCGTATAAGTGTGATTCTATATAATTATGATTAATATCAAAACTACACACTTTTAGGTATAGGTTTTATTCAACAACTGAGTGCAGTTTTTATATTTTATTTTAGTAACTTGCATTAATTTTTGGTATAGTTTTTATACTCATTGTCATACTTTCATAAAAACATATAAACATTAATATTATTGTCAGTTTGCTACATTTATTCTAAAAAAAAATTTATAATATTTTGACTAATTTAAAAAAAAAATTGAATAATTATTAAAAAAAAAATTAGGAGCATAATGACTTTATGATACAAAATTTAATTAAAATAAAAATAAAAATTTTAAAATCACATATATAGACATGAATGCTTTTGTCAAGTTTAATTAACAATGGATTTTTTTTAAAAAAATTCATTTGAAAAAAATATTTTTATTGACATGATAAATATATATAATTTTGTTAAAATAAAGTATACATTAGTCAATGAAAGTCTATAAATATCTACAAAAGTCTTATAAAATGAAAGTTTATGAAAGTATTTTGAAATGGAAGTCTATGAAAGTTTTTCATAATTTTATAAAGTCTATAAAAGTCCATAAAATCTGCAAAAGTCATCTTGCATGGAACAATAAATGCATTGACAATGGTAGAATCCAACCGCCCAATAAAATCTAACATTTAATTTGGTTGCTGTCTAAATGGACGGGCTCGTTGGCAGACTTTTCATTTTTAATATCATCAATGAAGCTTTTAATAATATGTATCATGAATGAAGAAGTGGGTGTAAGTTGAGTTAAAATAAAAAGCACAATTTCGAAATAATTATTTTATAAAACAAAATATATAATTATAATAATTAAAATTATTATGGTAATTTTGGTCACATGTAAAAGACAACACAGAACAATTAAAGTATTCTTGTAAATTCTTAAAAAGCAATTTGTGTTGGCCTAACGATAGTAATTAAGGTAACACTATAATGAGTATAAGGAAATAAAGTATTTACAAGAGTGTTAGTTAATTAACAATCACATGTGAATATAGAAAGGACAAAGGAGTAGTAAAAACTAAAAAGTAAGAATATATTTGTAATTACCCACATCATAATTCATAAAATGAAAAGTAAGAAAGGAGTAGTAACTAGTAAAAAGCAGAAAGCAGAAAGCAGAAAGCAGTATAAGAAGCACTTTTAAGTTTAGAAGAGAAGTGATTTCAGGGAATGATGATTCATAATTCATTGGCTTTTGGTAACGCACGCCCTCTCCCTTCCTTTTTACGCCTTTCTCCACCTCCCTTCCACACATGACACACCCCCTTTGGAGTTTGGCCTCTTCCTCTCATTCACGGGGATTTGTCAACACCATAAAATATATATTAACATTTTAAAATTCTATTCTCACAAATTTAGAGATATATATTTTTTTTAAGTGCCGATGATAATATTTGTGAAGCTCATAAACACCTACTAGGCTACTACAAACAAACGTGAAAAGGGTCCGCACACTGTTTGAACTATGACAATTTTTAATGAATTATTATTTTATCAATTAAGTGAATTACAAGGAGTAGATAATAATTTGTTTATTTATTTGACTTGAAAGTAAAGAATAATAATTTAAACTTTTTTTGTCAAATGATCAAAAAAATTTAATAATGTGATTTAGAAATGAGATTGGGTGGGGCCACATCAGGTGAAACGTACAGGATCAGGCGGCTAGCAAAAGTTGCCGTCCCGAGGGGAATGATCGGGGCCGTTAAAATGCAGTTGTCAGGGTATATATCGCGAGAAAATGAAAGGGGAGTTGTGTCGTGTAGGGAGAAAAAGCTGACGCGTGAAATTTAGTCACTTTCCTCTTTCAGTGACCAGAAAATTAAAAAAAGTGACACTTTGAAAGTTAGAGAGAGAAAGACGAGACTTTCAACTTTCCACATTTATTACCGTTCAGGTTCACGTATCTTTTGCGACTTCTTTGTCTTCTTTTTTGCACTTCAATTCACTCTTATGCCCCTACTTCTTTCTCTATTTACCTTTAACTGCCATTCTCTGTTTTTCACAATACAATCTTAAATATAAATGTAGAGAATCGTTGAAGTTAAGTTTGACTATTATGTGAAGGTATTAGAATTTTCTCCTAATCTTTTTTATCTAATTTTTTCTTAATCAACTTATAATTTTCTCCATGTGAAGTTTTAACATATGAACAGACGTCTTAATAATAATGATACATTTAAGACTAATTTTCAATAGAAACTATTGTATATGAAATTATGTAAAAATGTCTATAAAATATTTCAAGTGCTTCCTTATGGATACATTATTGTAACAAAAGGATATATTAAAGAGTTCACAATTATTGTAGGTTTTCTATTTATTTATTTTACACTATTGCGATTTTCTAAACCTAAATATGATTAACAACAATTATCTCATTAATGTAGTTTAATGGTAAATGATTCTCATTCAGCCTACTAATTTCCCATGTTCGAGAGTCATATTATGGATTGTATATATATAAATAATTATGTTTTTTTTAATTTATAAATAAGAAAATAATAAATATGTTTAAAATGTTTAGTACATGACTCTTGACCAAAATAGTAATTAAATGTTTATTAACAGGAATTTAGCATTTTATATTTATTTTTAGAATCATATCTTATTATTCTAGTCAAACACATGAATAGATGCACAATTATTTATTTATTTATTTTAAGAGATGCACAAAATTTCAATGATGCTTAAAAAAAAGAGTAAAGATATTGGACCCAAAAAACCAATCCAAATTTCCAACTCAAACCTATGTGGCAATATCATATGGGATCTTGGAAAGAGTGACGTGTGCTCATGTTGTGTGTGATGTTGCCACATGACATTTGGGTTAGAATTTGGGTTTATTTTTTGGGTCCAATAGCATTACTAAAAAAAAAAAAAAAAAAAAAACTATTTTACATCTCTTCGTTAATATTCTTTTTGAGTAATGTTAGGTGTCCCAATTTTTTTTTCTAAATGATGTGGCGTGTAAGGTGTTAACATCTTGTAAATCATGAGATTATGTGGTGAGCGATGTGATGTTGGCACCTCACGTACCATTTCATTTAAGAAAAATTTGGTAAAAAAATTTGAGAACTCTAACATTGCTCATTCTTTTTTCTTGAACATACTTATCATTATCAATGTTCGTGAGCTTAACATTAGTGTGATGAAGAGAAGTCAAAACCTGAGCTAATTAATTAGCATGACTTAAATATCTTTTTTTTTTTTTTTTTTTTTGAAAGGAACATGACTTAAATTGCAATAACTCAAATATTCAAATTAAAAGTCAATAAAGATGTGAATACACAAATCCAAAAAAGAGATTGTTTGACGTTTAACAACTTACATGCATGCACTTTTCAAGGTGATCAAATGTTCTAAGTAACCTATAATTGCATTTACGTGCCAAATAACCCCAAAAACTTTGCATCTTATCAAAGAGTTTTTGTTATTAGGGTTAATTGCAATAATATACCCTGACGTTTTGTAATATAACAACTATATTGTACTTTTGCTAAATATTATAGAAACATACCCTTGACCAGTTTGACTTGGGTTAGATTTAACAGTGACTTAACGATGTGAAGGGCATGAATGTCTTTTTCCATTAAAAGTACACAAAAAATATTTTTTTATTATAAAAATAACAAATATTAAAAAATCTTCAAAAATATTAAAAATGAAAAAGAAAAAAAAAAGGAAAAAAAAAGGGAAAAAAAAAGAATTGGAAAACGAGTGAAATCTCACCAAATTTCCTAAACCAGATCTCCAAATCTCTTCAATATATATTTTAAAAAGAAAATGGAGATCCATCAAATAAAAATCAAATCTAAAAAAAATCATCACCATTACACCATATCCTCAAACAAACCCAGGAAAATCATCATCCATCACCACAAACCTAGAAAAGCATCACCATCAAAACCCAGAAAAAATGAAAAATCCAACCACTGGCTCAATACAACCAACCATTCTCTTCTCTCTTTAGCACTCACACAAACAGAACCTCCCAAACACATGCACCATCCAAACACAACCAGAAATCGAAGAAAAAAAATGCCCAAATTCCAAAAACCGCCATCACAAAAGAAAAAATGAAAAAAATCGAAACACAAACTGAAATTGAAAAGCATATGACAAACACAAACCAAAATATGAATCTTCAAAAGCCAAACTCCAAACCCAAACCCACTCACTCACGCGACCACCGCCATCCCACCATAAATCACCAGCACCGATCGACTCTCAACGGAGGAGATCAGTGCTCGATCTCGTCGGCGAATGGGAGAGAGAAGAGGGAACGAGAGAGAAGAGGGACCATATGATGATAGCTACTCACGATGTGGTGATTGAAGAAGTCAACGATCTTCCGAGCAGTCAAGCGACCATCTTTGCTGCGTCGTCTTTTGAATAGAAAGTTTCGAGATCCAGATCTGTTGGGTGTGGAAGCAGAAGCTTTCTAGTGATTTATTTGAGAGAATCTCAACTTGTTTAATGTAGATCCATTTTGCTTGTGAGATGATGATCAGATCTGTTCTTTGACTTAAAAAAAAAAATCTAGTATTAGGCTTTTAAGTGTTCATTTATTGTTGCAATGTGTTCTTTTCCTTTGAGATGAGAAAAAGATGGTAATGATAATTAATGAATGGAGAAGAAGAAGAAGACAGTGATGATGACTGAAAAAAATATTTTGATTTTGGCAAAGATGAGAAGAGGAACAAGATAGCGATGATGATGTTAGATTTTCAATTTTCTTTTTAGTTAATTTCGATTGAGAGATTTGATTTTATTGTTAACTTTCTTAATTTATTATTATTATTATCAATTGATTTTCATTTATTTTTAATATTTATTTAAATATTATCATCATTATTATTTATTTTAATTGATAAAACATTAAAAGAAGGACCATATATGGTCATTTTATCTATTAGTGACAATCAACTGTTAGTCAAATGTATCTTCTTGTAATTAATGGTAAAGTTCAATATAACTGTGGTATTGTAAAATGTCAGGGTACGTTATTGCAATTAACCCTTGTTATTATTATTATTATATTCCGACCACAGTAACAATAACCCGAACCTAAGACATTGTCAGACCTTATATATAAAATTTATTTATCGGTAAAATCATAAATTTATGTTAGATCGAAATATATATACTAAAATAAAATATAATATGAAGTTTCAATTAACTTTTTTTTTTATTATTATTTTTATTCAAATCAGAAATGTAATTACATTATTGAACCAAGTTGTAAATAATTACGAGTGTTTTTACCTATTGTATGAATTTTATGGACAAGGGTCATTATATCTTGATGTCAACGTTTATATACGAATATTTGAAGAGTAATGCTACTTTACCCAAATTTGATATCCAAATCCGGTGCCCAAATGATGTGGCATTATTATAATCTATTCATGATTTAAATCTAATACAATTTAAATGAATGAAATATAGTGATGCCACATCATCTAGGCACCAGATTTGGACACTAAATTTGGATAAAGTAGGATTATTGATATGTGAATGTATGATAGATAGTTGATAAAAAAAATATAACGGAGAATTGAACCATCAAAATCCAAATCTTCATTTACGTTTATATTTTAACTATCAATCACAAATTTATAATTGTGCATATAAACGTTCATATATGAGAAGATGATCATCGTTTAATGATACTAATACAATAAAAAATAGCATATTTCACGGTAACAAACATTGTGAAGCATCATCATCATGTTTTTGTTTCTTTTGTTGGTACATTTTGACTACATGCTTAATTATATAAAAATCGTTTTATATAAATTATGATTTGATCTTCTTTGGTTTCGTTTGAAGCATGTCCTACTTGTCATTATACAGATTTAGAATCAATATCACTAATAATTATATTTCGAATATTTGAAATAGGGTTTAAAAATTAAATAGCACTTTTTGGAGGTGGGTTTGTGCAAATAGCACCACTTTAATAAGTCTTGTTTTAATAACACCAAAATAGGTGGTGAGACCGAAATACCCCCACTTACTCTTTTCCTTTGTATTTTTTTTTTCTCAAAAATTCGAGACTTATTTGCAGTTTCGAGACTTATTAGGTTAAATTCGAGACTTATTTTACAAATTCGAACTTATTTTACAAATTCGAGACTTATTCATGAGTTTATCAAGACTTATTAATGCGTTTCGAGACTTAATTCAAGTTTGTTCGAGACTTATTTTGTCGACCTTCATCAATGGTGACAGTGACGATCTGATGACGGCACCAGTTGACTCCAGAGATAGTCGGATCTGGAAGATCGAATGATGTAGAGTTCGTTGGCGCCATCGGTTTCGTCGGATTTACGACGGATAGTCAGATTTACGACGGATAGTAGCAGATCGGACGATGAAGGTTTGGAGATGATTCAGGTTTGGCTTCGTTTCTCTCTCCATACAACTCAAAACTGAAAATGGATACTTCCGTTACAACGGGTGGCGCACGACGGACATTTTGCCGGTGGTTTTGTCGATCAACTCGTTAGTCGGCGGTGGCACCTTCATTGAAGCTCCATCAATAGAGGTTTTGGGAAAAAGAAGAAGAAAGAAGGTGAAGGACACATAAGAGAAAAGAAAAGAAGCTGGGGGGTATTTGTGTCCAAATTCCATTTTTGGTGCTATTTAAACAAGAGTTATTAAAGTGTGATAGTTGTACAAGTCAAAATTTTAAAAGTGCTATATACCCCTATTTCCTCTTTTTTTTTTTGAAATATATATAGGGCCCAAAACACAATAAAGAAAAAAAAAACAATTAATATATATATGGTATAAATAGAGGGAGAAAATTATTGATATATCCAATCAACTTACATTTTAGAACAATCAATATGGTATAATAAATAAAGGCTATTTCAATTCAATTTTCTATCGAGACCATGTTAACCATACTCTACTTTTATATTTCCCAACAAATTTGACTATATAAGTGGTTTATAGCGCCAACAGAGGCGTAGCTCAGCTGGTAGATGAACAAGTATAGGGTTTAGGCAAATGACTCCTAGGTAAGCGGTTCGAATCCTACCAATGGCAAAATTTTTCAAAAAAATACATGATCCTGAATTAATAGATATTGTCAAAAAAAAAAAAATGGTTTATAACTCGAAAACAAATTTTAAAATTAGGATGAGATCTGAAATTTTTTAATTTTATTATTACAAACCATATCTTAATTAATTGAAAACCTTTCTTTAATTTGTAGGTTTTAGACTATCTTCAGGATCACAGACAAACTCATTTCTAGAGTATCTTAATCAAGTAGGTTTTTTTTTTTTTTTTTTTTTTGGTTTTTTGAATTCATTATTTTTGAAAACTATGATACAAATTTAGAAAATTGATTCAAAACTGAATATATATATATATATATATATATATAGAGAGAGAGAGAGAGAGAGAGAGAGAGAGAGAGAGAGAGAGAGAGAGAGAGAGAGAGAGAGAGAGAGTAATTTTCCAACGAGGACTTTTTACGATGCACATTTTAAGCACCTTTGATAAAATTGCATGTAATATATTGAATCTTAATTTGATTTTTGTGTTGATGGCGAAAACATTAAAATACATTTATGGAAAAAAATTAAAAATATATATATTTTTTTCCGATTTGTTTGAAGATAAAACATTTAAAAATAGGGAAACATAAGAAAAAATAGTTCTCGAATCCAAAAAAATTCCAAAATTTTACCAAATGTGTATTTTAATTTTCTTAGGATGCATACAAAAAATCAAATCAAGATTCAATATATTCCATATAATTTCATCAAAGGTACTTAAAGTGTGCATTATAAAAGTCCTCATTGGAAAAATCTCTCTCTCTCTCTCTCTCTCTCTCTCTCTCTCTCTCTCTCTCTCTCTCTCTCTCTCTCTCTCTCTCTCTCTCTCTCTCTCTCTCTCTCTCTCTCTCTCTCTCTCTCTCTCTCTCTCTCTATATATATATATATATATATATATATATATCCATGGCGCCCCATTTTTTTACACAATATTTTACACAAGTTCTTGTCCATTGGATTTTAGTTGTTTGAATGGACAATATTCAATGGTTTTAAGGTTTTTAATCTCTATTTCTCTTTCTTCATTTAACATTTGTATTTTCTTTCACCTATTTATTATTTTCTCTCCTTTATATTTTATTCAATTATTCAATTATCTCTCACCTTTTAATCTTTTTATTTTTCCTTTTAACGTTTTTTTCTTTTTTCTTCTAATTGTTTATCTCTTTGTCTTTTCACATTTTTATTTTACCAATACCAAATGCTAATAATTTTGTAACAAATTATTAGCATTTCTTTTTATATTCTTCCAAAAGTCGGAAAAAAAAAAAGAGAAGTTAATTACCAGAAAAAAAAAAAACTTCAATTAAAATTCATGAGAGTGTACTACATTCAACTAGTAATGATAATTTATTGAATTGTAAATTTTGTCATAAGACTATAAGAGTTTTAATGACAGACCGACAACTCCAAATATCACATAACTACTTATTTTTACTTCTTTGAAATGATTTCTATTGTAAATCATGGAGATATTAAGCTTTCTCTTTAAAAGTTTGTGCCAAGATTATTGCATCTAATTGTTTTTTAACCTATTTTTAAAAAAATTGTTTGTAAACTGCCATACCAAATACATTAACAAGGTCAATATTAGTGAAAATAATATTATTTGTCAGTTTTGAAAAATCACATAATAAGAGCACATGAAAAGATAAAACAAAAAAGTTTTAAAAAAAATTAAAAGAGGAGAGAGAAAAATTGGCCGGTGATGACGTGAATAAAATTTCTAGTTTTAGGTGAAAGTAATAGAAGAGGAAAAAAGAAATAAGATTAGTAGAAAGAGAGAAATAAAAAGAAATGAAAAAGGGTGGAAAGAAATAAGGAAAAAAAAAGTTGAAAGAGAGAAATTAAAAAAGGAGAGAGAATGTAATAAAATAATAAAATTTAGAAGAGAGAAAATACAAATGTTAAATGAAGAAAGAGAAAAGAGATTAAAAATCATTGAATCTTGTCCATCCAAACAACTAAAATCTAATGGACAAGAAATTATATAAAATCTTGTGTAAAAACTAGGGTCATAGATCCTGTCTATATATATATATATATATTTACAAGTCAGTGCGCATTGATATAGCTTACATCAGCACGTTGCATATGGACCACTAGATTTACATGCTTTGACTCAGTGTGTATGCATTTGTCAGTGCTTCTCCATAATCAGTGGACAACATGCAACGCACTGATGTAAGTTATATCAGTGCGCACTGATCAGAACGACATAACCGGACTGATATATATATATATATATATATATATAACTGATCTTCTCAGTGCGCACTGATAAATATATATAAGTGCATTGTATGTGGACCATTAGATTCACATGCTTTGACTTGGTCTGCATGCACTTGTCAGTGCTTATTCATAATCTATGGCCCAGATGCAATACACTGATGTATTTTATATCAGTGCGCACCGAGGAGAAATGGACTATATATATATAATCTTTCTCCTGTCAATTCGACATGATATAAAATACTTTAGTGTATTGCATGTGGGTCATAGATTATAGATAAGCACTAACAAGTGCATACACACCGAGTCAAAGCATTTGAATCTAATGACTCACATTCAAAGCACTGATGTATTTTATATCAAGTCTAACTGATAAGAGAAAGATTGTATATATATATATATATATATATATATATATATATATAGTTTTTCTATTGTCAGTTCATCCTGATATAAAATATATCAGCATGAAGAATGTTGACCATTAGATTTACATACTTTGATTCAAAGTGTATGCACTTGTCAAAACTTTTCCATAATTTATGGTCTACATTCTTCGTCCTGATATATTTTATATCAAGACGAACTGACAGTTGAAAGACTGATATATATATATATATATATATATATATATATATATATATATATATATATATATAAGTGCACTAACTTCACTTATGTAAATACATAAGTGCATTGAATGTGAGTCATTATATTCAACTACTTTGACTTAGTCTAAGTCGAAGTAGTTAAAATATACTTACATAAAATCCATAAGTGTGCACTTATATACACACGATGGTGTTCACATAAGTGTGCACTTATATGAACATGCATTGAATATGAGTCATTATATTCAACTATTTTGACTTAATCTAAGTCGAAGTAGTTGAAATACACTTACATAAAATCCATAAGTGTGCACTTATATGAACACCATCGTGTGTATATATATATATACGAAATAGATAAATCTAACCTATTTTTGAAATCAAAATTCATTTTTAACTTTGTTTTCAAAATAAAACCGTCTTCAACAAAAACTTTCAAAAACTATTCAAAACTAACCTGAAAGTGACGAAAATACCCCTAGGTTATTTTATTTTATTTTATTTGTTTTTTGTTTTTTGTTTTTTGTTTTTCTCTTTCTTTTTATGGGTTTTGATACTATTTTAGATTATGTCAAGGTTTTCAAAATCAATTTTGAAGTTTTCTAAAATTTTTGGTTTCTAATAATCATTGCATGATAGTCAACCAAGTAACATTTCATAGTTCATCATGTAACATATTTCATCAATTTATTGGTTTCTGATGAACACTACATGACAGCTTGCCATGTAATATGTTTTTATTTCATCATGTAACATGTATGATATGTAATTCATTAAGGGTAACATAGTCTTTTTACTATCAAGGTTGGTTAAAAACGAAATTTTAACACAATCCGATTAAACTAAATTTGACGAATTTCATTCGGTTAATTTTTTTTTCTCTCATATATATAATTTTTCTATTGTTAGTTCGTTCTGATATAAAATATATCAGGACGAAGAATGTGGACCATTAGATTTACATACTTTGACTTAAAGTGTATGTACTTTTCAAAACTTCTCCATAATCTATGGTCCACTCTTGATATAAAATATATCAAGATAAACTGACAATAGAAAGACTATATATATATAGTTCTTTTCACCTTAGTGCGCGCTGATATGAAATACATCAGTGCATTGCATATGGGCCATAAATTATGGATAAGCATTGACAAGTGTATACAGACTAGGTCAAAGCAATTGAATCTAATGGTCTATATACAATACACTGATATATATTTATCAGGGGTTAAAAAATTAAATAGCACTATTTGAGGCTCTTTTTTGGGAACAGGCACCAACTTACTAACTTAAGTTTAAAAGGCACCATTTATGGTGAACGGACAAAATTGCCCCCCACAGTAACCTTCTTCACCATAATATATTGATAGTTAAAAAGGCTCGAAAATGTTTAAAAAGGTTTGAAAAAGGCTCGAAAAAGGTTTGAAAAGGCTCGAAAAAGGTTCGAAAAAAGTTCGGAAAAGGCTCGAAATGATTTCGTGCCTTTTTACACTGTCATCGTGCCTTTTGAAGTTGTTATCGAGCCTTTTGGAAAAGTTATCGAGCCTTTTAGAAAGGTTATCGAGCCTTTTTGGACTCGATAACTTTTCCAAAAGGCTCGATAACTTTTCCAAAAGGCTCGATAACCTTTCTAAAAGGCTCGATAATTTTTCTAAAAGGCTCGATAACTTTTCCAAAAGGCTCGATTAAAAAATTAAAAAATATTTCGAGCCTTTTTGAACAAAGTTTCCAGCCTTTTTGTACAGTAATCGTGCCTTTTTGTACATGAAAAGGCACGATTGGTGTATGAAAAGGCACGATTGTACAGTAATCGTGCCTTTTCATTAAGTGTTCGAGCCTTTTCATACACTAATGAAAAGGCACGATTGGTGTATGAAAAGGCACGATTGGTGTATGAAAAGGCTCGAACACTTCATTTCGAGCCTTTTCAATGGAAGATTCAAAACAAAAAAAAACTAATTATCCATTGGAGGTCTGTTTTAAATCTCAGAAAACTTCAAAGTAAGAAAAGAATGTGTAAAGTAAGGGTATTTTTATCCGTTCACCATAATAGGTGCCTTTTAAACTTAACTTATTAAAGCAGTGACATTGTCACCAAATCAGTTTAAAGATGTGACGTTTCTCACCAATTCCACTATTTATCAGTGTGTAATGAGGAGAAAATTTTCATATATATATATTTGAAAAATCCTAGTATGATATGATATGATAGCTAGGTAATGATCCATATGTTTAGAATAGATATTCAAATAGTGTTTATTGCAATAAATTAAGGTTTGAAAAAACTCAAGTACAAATGAGAGAAATAATGGTTGTGGAGGGACCTCAATAAATGATATAATAATATGTATAATTTAATTTCTTACATTAAACTGTCTTGCATTGATGACTTACCACTCATGTGCTCGCTTTGCTATTATAGGAACTTGGAACAACGAACATGAATTTCTTTAGAGAGTTTGGTTTGTATTTCAAAACTAAATAGCTTTTTAATAATATAGGTCATTGACTCTTTGTTACAATACTACATCGTATGTACATTGGTTTAATATAATCATTGTAAATATATATGACATTGGTTAGATGGGATATGCATAAATTTGGTGTCAGAATGGGTAATTTTCTTATTTCAGAGTAAATGTAAAGAGTAATTCAAAATTAATTTTTGTAATTAACACGGAATGAGTTAATAGTCTGTCAGGATCTGTTCAGATCATCAAGCACGGCATGTATGGTCTAGATATTTACTCTCATATCATTTGGAAAAAAACTCGTCACACATGTTTGTTAGATATATTAACGTGGAAGGGGGGAGGACACTAACTGCGCTAAAGAGGAAATGTGCATTTCAAAATTTGTATGATTTTTTTTCCAAGATATTATTAGATGCAATGGGAGTGTGCAAATTACCTTAACTCAATTTTTATTTATTTATTTATTTTATATAAGGAGTTCAGTTGGCTAATAAGAACTAAAAATTTAGGATGTTTTTGTTTAAACCCAACCGGCTAGAATTTATTACTAAAACTTTTAGGATGTAATTTAGATATAATTGTATAGAAAATAATAATGAGATAGTTTTAAAAAGAATTGAATTATAAAATAAAAAAGGAGGGTTTTGTGTTGAAAAAAGCTACTTAATTGGTTTTGTCTCATGCATAGCTTATAAGTCTTAAGCATGATACAATAATAATTCCTCCAACTTTAAAAAAGAATTTAGTGACCTCATCACACACATATTTTAAATTAAAACCATCTATTTTCCATCATTATTCTACTTGTTTTCCTTTTCGGTTTGAATTGTTAAAAAATTGATATTTAATGTTTGAATCATTAGGAAAAGGTGTTGCTTTGTAGTTGGTTCCTTGATGAGGGAAAAGCTTTCCCACTAAAACCATATGCCTTTTCCATTAATTCTCTTCTTCTCCCCCACCCCACCAATAATAGAGGAAGGAACCATGATTCAAAAAAGACCCCCACTTTTTTCATTTTCTTCATTGTAAGGATTGCTACATTTCAAACCCAATGACCCCATTTGTAAGGATCTTCAATTTATATATATTCTTTTTCCCTCTTGTAATTTCTAAAGTAAACTTGCATTATATTTTGACCTATTACAATCCCCACAAAAAGGCTTCCTTTTTCTCTCAATTTTTTTTAATCAATCACAATCTCTCTCAATGGATGATCATGGATGGATAAAAGCTAATTGATGGAATATCATGAGACAAAAGGGCCCATAACTCTTTTCACCAGTGCAAGCTAAATCCCACCAATCTTTTTACACATCTTTTTTTTTTTTTAATGTGAACATGTATATTTTGATAATCATGTCATCAAGGTCAAACTTTAAGCAAACACATAAGAACAAATCATTCACAGCTGGGAGAGAGAGAATTTAAAGGCATTCACATCTAAAAAGTTTTGGTAGCTTCTTGCACTCAAAGCAAGTAGACTTTAAAGACCCTCCATGCCCTCTTTTCAATTCCTTCCCTTTTTTCAGTTTAGAATAAAGGAAAGCGGTGTTGCTTTATCATGAGAGATGAATAAGGTAGAAGGAGTAGAAGAAGAAGCACCAATCAAGCAAAAGATGACCATTGGTTTCCCCTTTTTACATTACAAGAATTGTACTATCATTATATTCTTTTTTAAAAGTAACTCTAGAGTATATCAAAAGTTTGGGGCACAGGTGAGGTATTTACCATCGGACCAGTCTCATCTTATTCGATTTTCCTTTTGGATATATATACAAAGTTTTAATTATAGAAAAATTATGATATACTAATATGTAGATGATAATATTAGCTTGATTCATCATATTATTTTAATAATATAAACTAATTAATAAATATCTTTCCTATTTTATTGTAGATTACAAAATCAATCGCTTTTCCTTATATGATTTTAATTTCCAATCAAAATAATAATAATAATAAATAATTTCATATTATGTTATACATTATTGTCTAGTCTATTATGCATTATTATTTAATATATTTTCACGGCAAAAAGCTAAGTAAATATTGAAGGTTTACTGTCTTATTCTACAATACTCATTGAGTCATTGTATCTTGATGCAATTCTTTGAGTTTTACTCTACATTGTTTGTTAAAAACAAGTGACAAGAGTTTCCAAGAAAGTGTTTGATTGAAGTTTTGACTTATAAACTAATTTTAGATGCAATTCTAAAAATTAGTCTTAAATCTAATGATAAAAGAATGAATTTGCTTCGTTAAGATTTTGGTGGGATTGTATCTAATAATCTAAACATGTTCTGAATTTTGAAAAAATATATATATATTTAAAAACCCTTTTATTTATTTATTTATTTTTCTGAAAAATTTTGGGGTGACAATTGGTTGGGGGTGACAATTCTGGAGCTTCTAGGGATTCCTGATTACTTGGTTAGCCCTCTCAGGGCAAGGGTTTCTGATTTTATCTATGATGGCATATGGGTTCTTGCCGATAGTTTTCGAGCCCGTTTTCCGGATCTTTGTTTTCGGATCGATAGGATTGCTATCTCTCCAGTTGCATATTCTTTGGTGTGGGCTCATTCTCGGGATGGGTAGATTTCTTGCAAGTCGGCTTATTCCCATATGATTCGTGGTTCTCCTCAGGTCACTTGGTGGAGGAATGTTTGGTGCCTTTTTATCCCTCCTTCACGTTCGACTTTGACATGGCGTCTTTTATTGAATCGGCTCCCTACAGAGGATCACTTGTGCAAGGATGGGTTTCACTTAGCTTCTCGGTGCAGTGTTTATAGGGTTAGCAGTGAGTCGTCTGATCATCTTTTCCTTTGGTGCCCCTTAGCGGCTGCTCTTTGGGAGGCGGTTTTTTCAGCTTTTCAGTGGCGTATTTCTATCGATTCGTGGAGTTCGTTATTCTCCCAGGCCATGTCAGTTTCATTTAGTGATCAGGTGAGGGTTTTATAGATTACGGCTATTCATGATGTGGTTTGGAGTGTGTGGTTTGTCTGTAACCAGTGGATTTTTTAGGGTAGGGTTGTGGATTTCAGATCTGCTTTGTCTTTGGTTTGACATGCGGTGTCTGACGTAAACCGGTTAGAGATTAGGTGTATGCGTAATAGTGTAGATGATCTGTTGATTCTTCATCGGTTTGATCTCCATGGTCGTCCGACTAGGGCCCCGGTTATCAAGGGTGTGATTTGGTCGCCTCCAGCTCCTGGTTGGATCAAAGTTAATACTGATGGTGCTGCCTTGAGTTCTGCAGGTGTTGGGGGTTGTGGCGGTGTCTTTCGTAATTGTAGAGCTTTTGTGAAGGGTTGTTTTGTTGTTCCTTTTGGTCAGGTGTTTGCGTTTGAGGCGGAACTTCTTGCAGCTTCGATGGCCATTAATTTTGCCTGGCAGAACGGGTGGCATCGAATCTGGCTTGAAAGTGATTATTCTTATGTGGTTCAGCTACTCTCCTCTCGCTCCGAGCAGGTTCCTTGGCTGATTCGGCAGGCTTGGTAGCGATGTATCTATCAGATATCGAAAATGGAGTTTCAGGTTTCTCATATCTTTAGGGAGGGGAATCAGGTTATGGACGCCCTTTCTAAGCATGCTTTAGGGTTGGAAGTCGATTCGTGGTGGTCTAACACCCTATCTTTCTGCTCTTTGTTGGTTGGAAATGATTGCATGGGTCGGGAGTCTTTTCGTTTTTCCTGATGTTTTTTGTTTCAGTTTTTTGTAGCCTGCACGCCCCTGTTTTTGTTGGGAATGTTTCCCTTGGTTTTTATGTTTTTCTCGTTTTTGTTACTTTTTTTTTTCTTTTTCTTTTTATTATTATATGGATGGATACTGCATATAAGTTTTTCAGTATATGATCGCTTGTGATGTTTTTTCCCACTAAGTCAGTCCAATTTATTAAAAAGATCATCCTAATAATATTGTAATGATTAGTAAATGGGTGCGGATATGATATTGCCATCCATACAACTAATTAGTACACCTATGTCTAAAATTTTAAAAATAAATATTACTATAAACACCCATCATAATGCCAATAGTACCCTTATTGAAATGAATATATTCATTTTAATACATTTTATTTATAAACCTTCTTAAATTATAAACACACCAAAAATATATAAAAAAATTCATATTATTTTTGGAAGATGTAGAACTATATTGTGGGCCAGTTTGGTATTGCTATAACTTTTATAATAATCACTATTAGCTGTGCTGAAGGAATAATCAGCTGTGAAGTTAATCAGCAGATGTTTGGTTAATTGTATTTTTAAAACTATTGTTTAGCTTAAAAGTAGTATACATATGTTTGGTAATTTTATTGTAAAAGTGCTGAGATTAGTTATATTGCAAAAGTGCTGAGATTAGTTATATTGTCTAAAATATACATGAGTTTAGGACCCTAATTCATTTATTTCATTAATTATATATATTAAATCAATATTTGAGTAGAATATTTAAATTAGGAAAAAAAAAATCATCATAACAATAGAAATATTTCTAAAAGATTTTATAAATCAAATCAATATTTAAATAGAATATTTAATTTTGAGATGAAATAAGGTATATAAATGATTTTAACTTGATTTCATAAGGATAATAATAATGAAATTTTAAAAGATTTAGTAAATGCTGAAATAGATTATTCCATAATCACTTTCAAAAAGTAATCTCTCACATACTTCTCAAAATCATAGTCAAAACTTACCAGATTATCAGTTAATCACTTTTGGAAGTTTTACCAAACATTATTTTATATCAAAATTATAAAATAATCTGATTTTAACTTTTTAAAAGTAATACCAAACTGTTTCACAAATATGGGGTTAAGAGCTTTTCAATATGAAATTCTCTTATATATACACCTATCTTTAAATAAAATAATAAAATAAAATAAAATAAAAAAACTTTTTGATATCTACAGCTATCTTTAAAATAAAAAATATTATTCTGTTTATTGAAAAAAAAAACGTAAAATAATACCTACCTCTGTATGATCAAAGTCCTTTGAAAATTCTTTTATCATTACTTTGTTATATGATAAGAGTGTTTGATACTTGAAATAAAATTAGAGTTTAATTAGGGTTTATCATTACTATTATTTATTATTATTTTTTTTTAATAAAGAGACATAGTTCAAGATATGTGTGCAATTAATGAGTGTATATAGTATTTGATTTATTTTTAATTAAAGTAATTTGTCCTTATTGGTAAATTTCTATTGGGATATTTTTGTAATTAAGTTTTTTAATAAAATATGAGAGCTTTTTTTGACAATCCAAATTTTTCTTTTTACACTCATTTTCTAGAGACACTCCATTCTAAAAATTTAAATTAAAAAAAAAATTCTAATGTCACTTCTTTTTATTCCAAAATTATCCATTTTATTATTTGACACTCCTATTCTAAAGACACCACATTTTAGAAAATAAAATTTCTAAAAAAAACTCCATTTTATTTTAATATTACCATTATTATTTTTTAATGTTAATTTTAATTTTAACATATAGCAAAACCCAAAAAAAAAGGCTAGTAATTTGAATCTTTAGTCCACAAAGACAACACTGGCAGTCTGGCACAACTCATAAGATGGACTCATTTTTTATTTTGCATATTTGTTGAATGAAAATTAAACTGTTGTTTAATTTCATCAAGCAAAATTTGATCGAAAAATATGATATTTCTTGTCGATAAACAACAATCTAGTCAAAAGGCACTACAGAAAACATAGTCAAAAGGCACAACAACAAACACACAATATAGTAGTTATCTTATATTAAAGACACTCCATTTTAAAAAATAAAATTTCTAAAAAAAAAAACTCCATTTTATTTTAATATTATCATTATTATTTTTTAATGTTAATTTTAATTTTAATTTTAACATATAGCAAAACCCAGACTAATTACTTGGACAAGGGTTATGGACCATGGTTCAATACTCTTCAATATCAATTTTTTTTTAACATTTTATTTTTATAAATAAAGTGTAATTTTTTTTTTAAAAAGAAATTTGAAAAAAAAATATATATATAGCAAAACCCAAAAAAAAAGGCTAGTAATTTGAATCTTTAGTCCACAAAGACAACACTGGCAGTCTGGCACAACTCATAAGATGGACTCATTTTTTATTTTGCATATTTGTTGAATGAAAATTAAACTGTTGTTTAATTTCATCAAGCAAAATTTGATCGAAAAATATGATATTTCTTGTCGATAAACAACAATCTAGTCAAAAGGCACTACAGAAAACATAGTCAAAAGGCACAACAACAAACACACAATATAGTAGTTATCTTATATTAAAGACACTCCATTTTAAAAAATAAAATTTCTAAAAAAAAAACTCCATTTTATTTTAATATTATCATTATTATTTTTTAATGTTAATTTTAATTTTAATTTTAACATATAGCAAAACCCAGACTAATTACTTGGACAAGGGTTATGGACCATGGTTCAATACTCTTCAATATCAATTTTTTTTTAACATTTTATTTTTATAAATAAAGTGTAATTTTTTTTTTTAAAAGAAATTTGAAAAAAAAATATATATATAGCAAAACCCAAAAAAAAAGGCTAGTAATTTGAATCTTTAGTCCACAAAGACAACACTGGCAGTCTGGCACAACTCATAAGATGGACTCATTTTTTATTTTGCATATTTGTTGAATGAAAATTAAACTGTTGTTTAATTTCATCAAGCAAAATTTGATCGAAAAATATGATATTTCTTGTCGATAAACAACAATCTAGTCAAAAGGCACTACAGAAAACATAGTCAAAAGGCACAACAACAAACACACAATATAGTAGTTATCTTATATTAAAGACACTCCATTTTAAAAAATAAAATTTCTAAAAAAAAAAACTCCATTTTATTTTAATATTATCATTATTATTTTTTAATGTTAATTTTAATTTTAATTTTAACATATAGCAAAACCCAGACTAATTACTTGGACAAGGGTTATGGACCATGGTTCAATACTCTTCAATATCAATTTTTTTTTAACATTTTATTTTTATAAATAAAGTGTAATTTTTTTTTTAAAAAGAAATTTGAAAAAAAAAAAATATATAGCAAAACCCAAAAAAAAAGGCTAGTAATTTGAATCTTTAGTCCACAAAGACAACACTGGCAGTCTGGCACAACTCATAAGATGGACTCATTTTTTATTTTGCATATTTGTTGAATGAAAATTAAACTGTTGTTTAATTTCATCAAGCAAAATTTGATCGAAAAATATGATATTTCTTGTCGATAAACAACAATCTAGTCAAAAGGCACTACAGAAAACATAGTCAAAAGGCACTACAACAAACACACAATATAGTAGTTATCTTATATTAATTTCAGGAAGGACCTTTATGAAATCACATGTATTTTTATGAATTTTGATATGAATTTTTGTATGGATAATAAGAATCACACACACACACACACACACACAAACAATAGAGTAGTTATCAAGTGAGGTATATTTTATTTTAATTTTGATAAGGACTTTTATGAAATCACATCTATTTTTTTGAATTTTGATATGAAGTTTTGTGTAGATGATAAGAATCACACACACACACACACACACACACACACACACACACACACAATATAGTAGTTATCAAGTGAGGTATACCTTATTTTAATTTCAGTAAGGACATTGACACATCTATTTTTATGAATTTTGATCTGAATTTTTATGTGGATGATAATTTCTCTGAAATCTACCAATGACATTTTTTTTGAGAAATTTTCAAGTACTAGAACTATTTTTTTTTTTTAATTTTCCTATATTTATCTCATTTTTCCGATGCCATTATATTTAACAAAATCAGGATAAATAATTCCGGTGCTTGAAAATTTTTTAAATTTTGTTCATATGTAGATTTCATTAAACTTATCTTCCACAAAAAAATTCAGATAAAAATTTATAAAAATAGATGTGATTTCATCAAGATCCTCACCGAAATTAAAATAAGGTATACCTCACTTATATATATACTGAAATTAAACTTTGACAATTGATTGCCGCTATTGGGTTAATAGTTAAAGAAGACTAGCATTTTAATTTCGTTGTGTACTTCTCAAAGCTACACTTTAAATTTGTCGCGTTGTAAGATCTGTGTTGCTCAAGTTAATCTCAATTTCTGTTGGGGATAATCCTACGAACCGATGAACGTGGAAACGCCGTGCCTAATATACGCCCATAACTCATAGCAAATAATAACGTCAATAAGCAGAAAAATAGATGAGAGAGAATAAAATAATCACAATACAAGATATATGTGGAAAACCCAAATCGGGTAAAAAACCACGGGCTGTCAGGACAATAGAGAAAGTTCCACTATATGATAAACTGTTACAACTATATACTCCAGGATTAACTCTCTCACCTCAACCCCAAACCCCATTCACAAGATCCTCACCGAATACCCCACAATATCCCCTAGGTCTCCCCTAAATATCACTCACGGATCTCTAACTTGATCCACCGATATTCCCTTGGATCTCTCCTTGGATATTCCCATTGGGTCTCCCCGGATCTCACTCATACTCTCTGATGTTTACATGGTGTTATTTTCTCCACACAAATAAACCTAATTACAAGGTTCTATTTATATTAGTTACAAGGAGTTTAAGATAAAAGGAAATCCTACTCCTAAACATACAAAACTTACTTGATCCACATAAATACTATTTCATTTTATGACAAGTTTTCTTGTAGGGAGTAAATCATTTTTCCTTCAAGCACAAGAACTTCCAAAGAATACATTTTCCTATTCTGCGCAATATTCCCGATCTCAGCAATACATCGTCTCCGCTGTATTGGTCATGGTGTGCACCCCACTTCCAACACCACGAAACAATTATGCTCCTTTACCGCTCCATGTGCCGCGGCCCAGGCACTTGCCTATGCCGTGGTCCTACGTTGCAGTACCTACCAGATTATGCTTCTTCAGTTCTTCTTCAATCTTCAACCTCCCTCAAACACCACCATACAACTTCCAAACGTTATCCCATGTCTCCAGGAAGTACCACATCAGTTTAGTCTTATTTGGTTCACATCGGGTTAGCTTAGGAATACAAGTCAAAACCTAACAATTTCTATACTGGAGATTGATGATAGAGCAACTAATACTTGCTAAACTTCTCTCATTAATCCATTAAAGCATTCTATTAATAGTCCAATCATTCATTGAAACTCAAATTAAAAATGTCTTAATGGTCATGCGATCTAAAAGACAAGGAACAAAATGATAAGCTAAATTAAAGATACATATGTTCGATCACTTACCAATTAAGAAAACTTTTTAGTTTGTAAAATAGTGAAGAGGAAAAAAAAAACAAAAAAGAAAAAAAAAGCATTGTTTTCTAAAAAAAAACTAGGCTGGAAAAAAATAACTAGGTTGGAGTGTCTATATAGTTTTTTTTTTGTATTGTTTGGTAATTTTAATTTAGGTTAAAACTGTCATTAATAAAAAAAATTAAAATGGAGTGTAAACAGATAATTTATGGATTGTAAGGAGAAGTTCTCATAAAATATGAGTGTACTAATAAGTTTTATGTGTGACAATATTGACACCCTTAGTAAATACTAACATTAGTTAATTTATCACACATCTCATCATCCACGTAATAGTTATAAATCACTTGTCAGTTGTCACGTTATTTAGGATGACTTATATATATACATAAACTTTAGGTTCTGTAGTACCACAATTTTTATTTTTATTTTTTTAAATCTATGTATTTTTAGATCACAAATTAAAACATCCCTTAATGATCCAATTACTTTTACGACACTTAATCTAATGGGTGTTTTATATAAATTTAATTTGCACCATTCATCATTGAGAACTTTGCTTTGTTTCCACCTAAATGTCCCTATAAATATATATATATGTTTTATGCACAAAGAAAAAATTATATATAATTGGCCTATTTCTAGTGAAGCTCAAGCAATGATGATTGGAGGCACCGCCCCATAAAAAACATCCTGCTTTCTTATTTTTATTTCCTCCATTTAATTTGTTATTTTAATTTTTAATTTTAATTTTTATGAGAAAATGGTGTCAAATAGAAGATGCCAAAGACCCACCTCAAAAGCTTTGTTGGTTTGAAAGAACATGGCATCTACTTCTTTCAACTTTTGGAGTCCTTTGAGAATCCTTAGGATTTACTATCTTAAAAGAAGCACAGAAAAAGCACTTTTCTCCACTGATGGTGTAGGAAAAATATTGGTATTGTCAAAGCACTAATATTACCGAATTTGGATCCTCTGTTAAGCTGATTTTTATCTTGTCCTATATAGATCTGTTGATATGTGTAATCAATGGCTATCATTTATTTTATTTATTTATTTCATTTTCATTATTTTTAAATACAAAATCCTATTTTCAAGTGTTTTAGATCAGGAAAAAGATCAGCATAGCAGAGGATCCTGATCCAATATTACCACCCTCCCCCCTATATATATATATATGTAATGTATGCTTTACACACAAGCATATTAAACTTTATAGGGAGAAATTAAGGAAAAAAGTGGGATTATAAAGAATATGACCGACCGAAGAAGACCCTTTTGGATACATTTAATTTGTTTGAAAATTGAAAAGATCAAAACATATTACATGCCTACGTAAGACACTTAAACTTTACATTAGTGTGTGTATTATCAACTTAATCATCCTCTCTTCTGATAGGCCAAGATTAAACCATAAAGTTAGATTTTAAAATGTGTTTTTAAAAGTTAAGACAAATCTTTTAGATACCCAACTTTCCAAGGGACCTACACTACATACATTAATGAATTAATTATTTAATTAGTGTTAATTATTAGATAAACCAAATCCTAGCTAAAGTGATTAAGTGCATATTAGAGGATGACATTTGCTTCAGCATTTTATAATCATATCTAACTTCGTTTCTCAACAAACTTTCTACATGCATGCATCCCTATTTTAATTTTGTTTAAATATTTTGAATAATTGTTCATGAAGACTAAATTTGATTGGTTTCAGGAATTTTCATTTGAGATCATGTATTATGTCTATTAAACTACCATTTTTTTTTTTTTGGTGTTTTATATATATATATATATTTTATAAATATGATGCCGAAGGATCAATTGTATAGTGCGGTCTGGATATTAACTCCCAAAATTCCTGTGAAAAAACTTCTCACACATGCTTGTAAATTGTGTATAGTGTGTGGAACATGAACCACGGCTCCATCAATAACGTGAAATGGGAGGTACACAACACCTATGCTAGGAGGGGATATATATATGTTTACTATATTAGTCTTTGGATCCTGAAAGAATAATGATATAATTGTTTTTTTATTTTTATTTTTTTATTTTATTTTAGAAATATTACAATATTTTAGGTTCAGGGGAGAGGGATATGACTCGAACTCATAACCAGTGGCCGAGATAGAAATTTCATTCAACGGGGGCTTGGTTCAAAATACTAAAATTTAAAAATATAAATAATAATATTATTATTATTTGATTAATAAAATAAATTGAATTTAGACTCAGTTATTATCAATAAGTATCACATATATAACACCAGTTATCACAACTTCTAAACTCAAAATGTAAACTTTGCTAAAACATCAACAACACAATAAAAGAACGATCAATATAAACCAGTAAACATAATTAAGTTCAAATTAGGGTGATAGCTTAAAAAAAAAAATACTAATTGTTAATTATAATTTATATATGGTAGTTAATTACCTCAAAAAATCAGAATTCTATACATAGGTGTGAAATTAAAGACAAGACTACAAAATTAAAATCATGCTGGTATAATAAATTCTGCTAGTATAATAAATCTAAATTACAAAGTTTGGTTTTATTTTTTATTTTTTATTTTTTATTTTTTTTTATTCTAACAAAGAGCTCGACATGGTGAGGGTGTGGGGCTGCTCACTTTTAATAGTAAAAGTGAAAACAAAAGATGTTACAGGTTATGTGTTTTAATTGTAATTGTGTATTTTTTTTTTTTTTTAAAATTTTAAGATAAATTTAGATCCAATTATTTATCGGGGTAATTTCACTAAAGTCCCTATTTTTTTTTTTTCGAATTGTCACCCATTTAAACGTTTTTGTCATATTAGCTACTCTAATCCCTTCTTTTTCAAAAATATATCACTTTAGTCCATTTGACCAAATTACTAACAGTCAACTATAACTAAATGTACAAAAGGTCAATTTTGCCCCTAATTTTTTTTTTGTTATTACATTTTAATTTTCCAAAATTTCTTTCAAATACTTTTTATATTTTAATATTAAATTATAATCAAATTAAGAACAAAAAAAATTATTTTCTTAAAAAAGACAGGATTTTTTTTATTATGAGCATAATATTAATTTAAATATTAAAAAACAGAAGAAAAAAAATATTTTGAGATCCAATTGATGAGATTTGGAATTTTCCAGATCTCTATCATTTCAACAAGACTAATCTCAAAAGTTCTTCATTCTCAATTGACAAATCAATTAGCAACCACTTGATTGCTTCACTTCTACATGAAATGTAGCCCCATTTTCTAGTCATTTTATGTTCGTTTCTCGGGTAAAACCGGGTTTCTAACCTCTAAATAAGTCGTGCAGGGTAAATTAGGTGTTGTTGCTCAATTATCTTGGAAGGAGCAGGAAAGAGGATCAAAAAGGCTCACAAATCGCAAAGGCGAGCTCAGGGCGAGCTTGGTAAGGTCGCCCCAAGCTCGCTAACCTCTCGGTTAAGCCTTCCTCAACATTGTCAAAGGCAAGCTCAAGGCGAGCTCACCCCAAGGTCGTCCTCTGCCTAGATTTTTGTAAACTTCAAGGAAATTACTCTCTTGCCCCTGACCTAATAAGCTCCCCTATATATTCAATTTCTTTCTCTCTGAAAAGCCACCAATCTACCTACCAAGAATATTCACCAACTCATTCCCCTACATCATCCTACATAGTCCTACACAATTCACCTAAACACTTGACATCAATCCATGATCTTTTCTTGTTCTTGGGAGATAGGAGATTGAAGATGCTTGGAAGAGGAGAAGAGCAAAGGAGGAGGAGCTACTCTACATAGTTTCTTCTATTACTTTATTCTCTTTCATTGTCTTTATTATAACCATGTATTCATTTTTTGTATGGCTACACTTTGTGATATGAGCTAAATACTTAGTGCTAGGATTTGATGAAACCCCACCCATGACTATATATTTACATTGACCTTTGTTATCCTTTATGTGCAAATTGTAGTTGTATGGATGTTTTAGTGTGCTTAAAGCTTTCAATAGATTAATCTCCTATTGACTGATTTTTGATTGTGTGTTATGAACCGATCGGAGACGCACTCAACGTGTTAGACGAAATGTCTTCTATGCATGTCTAGAAAAGTAGACCTACTTAGGCTAGCGTATAGGATTCTTTAGTGTGCCAATGTTCTTAGTGAACTCAATCATATATTCTGAGTAATTGAGAGATAGGCTCGGGTATGACTTGGGTGTGACCTATTCCACTCGACCAAGATTATAGGTTAACATTTGGGTGCATGAATCTATGAATTGTATGAGTATATTTTGGGTGAGCAATTGAGTCTAGAAAAGAAGTTAGGAGTGGGTGGAGTATAGTCAATGTCCTAGCATTCATTTTCGTCATTATTACATTCGAGTTTATTTCTTGTCATTTCTTTATTACTTTAGCTTAAATCATTATTATTAGTTTAGTTTAACTTGCTTAATATGAAAACCAACCTTTTTGCTTGTTTGAATAGCATTTAGACTGATCAATTTCGATAATCAGTCACTCGATCTTTGTGGGAACGAACTTTTATTTACCATTGTACTACTCTCTGACCTCGTACTATTGCAAGCGTCACTAAGAGTGTAGTCACCACTGCGATTAGTCTTACCATGGCTTACAACATTGACCTCTTATTTACTCGAAGAGGTTTACTAAGACTCCACTTCATCAATCACCATTTTCGAGTCAACTCAGCTTCCATTTCAAAATCCACTCATTTACTCTCAAATGGGTCTTCAAATTTCTATACTTTGACCTCTTATGTCCACTCTCAGTTCCCCTTAAAACTCACCTCTGCAAATCTTGGTTTGACTTAGATTCTCTCAAAATATGACAAGTTCTCAACTGGGTTCAGGTTTGTTTCCTTCAAAACCTCAGAATTTGGTCAGAAGATTAATGAGAATTTCACAAAAAAGGTTCTTAAGAAGCCGGCGGCAGTTGTTTCTTCTACCTTTTCGCGATACCGAGCAGCTATTGGACTACAAATTGATGCGTTTTTTCGGAGAAATTATCTGTTCTTATTAGGTGCCGATGGGGTTTTGGCTTGCGCATTGCTCTGGAGGATCATGTTTGGGATTGCTAGCACTTTTT
Organism: Acer yangbiense; assembly: GCA_008009225.1. NCBI lineage: Eukaryota > Viridiplantae > Streptophyta > Magnoliopsida > Sapindales > Sapindaceae > Acer > Acer yangbiense. The sequence continues at coordinate 22,051,347 of CM017765.1, read as the reverse complement.
TGGTATATTAGAAGGCATGGCTAAGCAATGTGCTAAATGCGTTGGTTTGTGCATTGCTTTGGAGGATCATTTTTGAAGAAAGAACCCACAAAAATCTAGTCGCAGTGGTTGCTAATTGATTTGTCCATGTTGAGATAAGTCTTGTTGAAACGATGGAGATCTGAAAATTTCCGGATCTCATCGATTGGATCTCATTTTTTTTTTCTTTATATTGTTTTTAATATTTTTTAATATTTAAATTACTATTCCGCTCATATTAAAAAAATCCTATTTTTTTTTAAAGAAATATTTTTTTTTTGTTCTTAATTTGATTATAATTTAATATTAAAATATAAAAAGTATTTGAAAGAAATTTTGGAAAATTAAAATGTAATAACAAAAAACTTTTAGGGGCAAAATTAACCTTTTGTACATTTAGTTATAGTTGACTGTTAGCAATTTGGTCAAATGGACTAAAGTGATGTATTTTGGAAAAAGAAGGGATTAGAGTTACTAATATGACAAAGACATTTAAATAGGTGACAATTAGAAATAATAATAATAATAATAATAATATGGACTTTAGTGAAATTACCCCTTAGTTATCACATGATTTATTTCGTACTTTGACCACTAGCTAGGAGATCAGGATTAAATTATTCATATACAAAAAAAAAAAAGTGAATTTTATTTTTGGGGAGGTAGCTCCGCCCCTACCCATAACCTCATGGTGTAGGTGTGAGGGACACACCATTACATTAAGCCTACATCATCTTGTATATTATGTGTGTGTGTGTGTATATATATATATATATATATATATATATATATATATATATATATATATATATCAGTTCCAATCTTAAAAGTTCAGTTCAGTTTCGAGGAGAGAATATATATATCAGTTCCAATCTTAAAAGTTCAGTTCGGTTTCGAGGAGAGAAAAACTATATATATATATAAGACTTCTCAGGTGCATCCCCCTGACATAAGCATATATCTAAAACTGTTTAATAAACTTTAGATCAATCTTTGTGGCTGTAATCAAAAGTGATAAAAAAACAATTTTAAATTCTTATTTCTCTCTCCTCTCTCCTCTCTCCTATCTATACCATATCAAATGCAGATTAATTTCTCTCACCTGACACACATTCTCTCCTCTTTACGATCACACCTTCTCTCTCACTTCTTACCTTTACATTCTTTACATTTTCTCCGGCTCTCCACTCTGATTCTTTACAGTCTACCATTTTCTGAACAAAAAAACTCTGGTTTTTAACTCTTCCTTTCTTTTGGAACACATTCTTAAATCTCAAATCCTCTCTTTTTCTTAAATTTGGGTATGTTTTTTGTTAAGAGAGAAAAAAAAAATGCTAATTTAAGATTTTTTGGAAAATATTGATTTTTGTCTAGTTTTATTTAAGAGATGATCTTTTTTTTTTGTTGGATTTTAAATAAGTAAGGTAATTTAAAAAATATATATATATAATCTTGTAATTTGGATGTGAAATTTAACACCAATCTCACACACTAATATGTACGAATCTTAATTACAATTTGGTATATGGAGCAAATAGTGTAGAGAATCAAGTTGAGAACTATAGTTTTTTTTTGTTTTTTAGAAAAGAGTAGAGAACCAGAGTTCATAGCCAGAGAAAATATAAAGTCTGTGTATGAGAGAGATATGTGTTGGATATGGCTTGAATTTCCAATTGTTACCAAACAAAGATTCACCAATGCGGAGACTTCCTAAAGACGTGAGAACGTTTGGAAGTATGAGATCTTGTTTGAGGGAGGTTTGAAGGCTTGAAGAACTGAAGAAACGAAGAACAGTGAAAATTACTGTGGGTATCGCTGTGGCTTTGATAGCGGTGGTCATTGCTGTAGAGTTTTCATAGCGGCATGGACATCGGTCCAATTCCAGTGAGTCACGTTGTGGAAAGCGCCGTGGCTTTCACAGCAGCAGTGACATCGGTCTTCAATGATGCATCGTGTGGATCACGGTTTTCTGAGTAATCAAGTTTAACACGGTTTAGGAAGCGGGTGGACAATTACAACTTGAATCATAGTCAATCACAATCATGTGTTGAATTAGGAAATATTCATGGAAAATGAAATATATTGTTTCTAGAAATTCTTATGATTATAGGAAAATGATTTCTCCATACAAGAACACTTATCATAACGGGGAAATAGTATTTATGTGAAACAAGTAAATCTTGTACGACTAGGAGATAGATTTCCTTATAGGTTTAAACTCCCTGTAATTCATATAAATAGACCGTAATAGCTAGGTTATTATGTGCGGAGCAAAATAGCAAATACTAGAGAGTTCTCAAAGAGTGGGAATTGGGTGTAATCGGGTTTGGGGTATTTTAGAGAGAAATCTCAAGTCTGTGGTTGTAACAATTTACTACATATTGGAACTTTCTCTTATCGTCTTAACGGATGTGGTTTTTTTCCCTGATTTGGGTTTCCACGTAAATTCTTGTGTTGTGTGTGATATTAGATTTGATTACTTCTCTTCATCTTATCTTTCTTTATTATTGTGTTTGTTTGTGTTCTATCAGGCAACGCTTCCATGTATAGTGACTTGTTCGTTAACAATTGGTATCAAAGCTCCGGTTGCTTGATAGTGGTCCTAACAAATTGTTAAGTCAAAGATGATGAGATTCGAGGTTAAGAGGTTCGACGGAAAGATTAGCTTTGGCTTGTGGCAAGTTCAAGTCAAAGATCTATTAATCCAATATGGTTTACACAAGGCATTGAAGGGTAAGTCAACCCCTGCAAACCCTGATGGCTCTAAAGACTCTGACAAAGAAACAACTGGTACTAGTTATGGAAAACCTATGATAAGCGATGATGATTGAGAGAATTTAGATGAAAGAGGTGCAAGTGCGATACGATTGTGCCTTACCAAGAACGTTCTTGCAAATATTCATGGAACATATTCAGCGAAAGAAATTTTAGAGAGGCTTGAAGAATTGTATCAAGCAAATGTCATTTGCAATCAGTTCTACCAGAAGGAGCAGTTTCACACACTACAAATGTCTGAAGGTACGAAAATTTTTTATCATCTGGGAGTGCTCAATGGAATAGTTTCAGAATTAGAGTTGATTGGAGTTAAAATCAATGAGGAAGACTAAGGTCTAAGACTCATCTAATCCCTTTCATCGTCCTATACGCACATGAAGCCAATCTTGATGCATGGGAGTTCAACCATATGTTTTGGAGATGTAGTGAACAAACTAATCTCTGAGGAACGAAGGCTAAAAAGTGAAGGTAAATCTTCTGATAACTCTGTTCTTTTGGTTGATAGGAAAAAGAGGAACTCCAAATGGAAAGTCACTTGTTGGGGATGTGGACAGTCTGGACATGTTAGGAAGAATTGTCAAAATAAGAAAATAAGTGTGGCTAAGGGCTTCAAAGAGGGTGATCTGGCAATCGCCTCTCTTGAGTATGATGACTACAGTGATGCCATCTAAAGGGGCATAAAACATCCTTATGGCATGACTGCTAGTTGCTATAATTGAGGATGTATTGCTGATAGCTGGTCCACAATTACGCATGGGCATTGGTTAGGAGTTGATGCAAGGTGTGTAGTAGACAAGGATGTCGATGGTTGAACAAACTCCTTAGGGACCTAACGGGTGGAGTTGCACCACAATTTTTAGTAAGGTAAATTTCGACATGTGCTGGTGAAATCTTAGGATAGGTGTTCCTAAGTGGTAATACCTAGTGGTGGGTATGTTGATTCTTGATGATGAGAGTCGTAGCTGTGGACAAGTTTTTGGAATTCTCGTCATAAGGGAGGATTGTTGGATATGGCTCAAATTTCCAATGGTTATTGAACAAAGATTCACCAATGCAGAGACTTCCTGAAGACGTGAAAACGTTTGGAAAGATGAGATATTGTTTGAGGGAGGTTTGAAGGATTGAAGGCTTGAAGAACTAAAGAAACGAAGAATAGTGAAAACCGCTATGGCTTTGACAGCTGTTCCTACAACGGTGGTCATCGCTGTGGAGTTTTCATAGCAGCATGGACAACAGTCAAATTCCAGTTAGTCGCGCAGTGGAAAGCACTGTGGCTTTCACAACAGCAGTGACAGCGGTCTTCGGTTATGCAGCGCGTGGATCACGGTTTTCTGAGTGATCAAGTTCAACACGGTTTAGGAAGTGGGTGACTAACTGCAACTTGAATCGTAGTCAATCACAAGCATACGTTGAATCAGGAAATATTTATGGAAAATGAAATATGTTGTTTCTAGAAGTTCTTATGATTATAGGAAAAATGATTTCTCCTTACAAGAAGACTTATCATAAAGAGGAAATAGTATTTATGTGAAACAAGTAAATCTTGTACGACTAGGAGATAGATTTTCTTGTAGGTTTAAGCTCCCTGTAATTCATATAAATAGATCATAATATCTAGGTTATTATGTGTGGAGCAAAATAGCAAATAATAGTGAGATCTCAAAGAGTGGGTATTGGGGGTGTAATTGGGTTTGGGGTATTTTAGAGAGAGAATCCTGAGTGTGTGTTTGTAACAATTTACTATTGAAACTTTCTTTTGTCGTCCTGACGGCCGTGGTTTTTTCCTTGATTTGGGTTTCCACGTAAATTCTTGTGTTGTGTGTTATTGGATTTGATTTGATTTGATTAGATTACTTATCTTCATCTTATCTTTCTTTATTATTGTGTTTGTTTGTATTCTATTCAGCAACGCTTCCGCGTATAGTGACTTGTTCGCTAACAATATGAATAGTCAAGTACAAGGTACATATGTGAGAGAAAATGTGTGATCATAAAAAGGAGAGAATGTATGTCAGGTGAGAGAAATTGGTCTGCATTGGATATGGAGCAACAATAATGCTAAACATCCCACCTACAATCCCATCATTTCCATCCCAACACACGTGGTAGTCGAGGTGTCACTTGGTGATTGGACACACATTAATTTGTACTTATCTCTCTTACCCATATATTCACTGATCACCAATTAATGTGTGTCCACTCACCAAATGACACCACACACACACACACACACACACACACACTCTCTCTCTCTCTCTCTCTCTCTCTCTCTCTCTCTATATATATATATATATATATATATATATATATATATATAAAGCGACTCTCTCATAATGGATCCCTTATTTTAATTTTGGTAAAGACCTTGATGAATTAATATCCATTTTTATGAATTTTGATCTGAATTTTTGTGTGGATGATAAGTTCAATGAAATCTACCTATAAATAAAATTTAAGAATTTTTCATGTACTAGAACTATTTTTCCCGATTTTGTTATAAATATGAAGGCGTCGAAAAAATGGGCAAAATATAGGAGAATTTAAGAAAAATAGTTCTAGTGCTTGAAAAATTCTCAAATTGAACTTATCATCCACAAATTTTTTTTTGATCAAAATTCATGAAAATGAATGTGATTTCATCAAGATTCATACCGAAATTAAAATAAGGGATCCCTTATGAGAGAACTACTATATATATATATATATATACGGTCTTGTTCACATCAGTGCGCACTAATGTAACTACATCAGTTTTAATGCATGTGGACCATTGATTATGGAGAAGCTTTGAAGTATGTAAATCTAATGATCCACATCCAACGCACTGATGAAGTTATATCGGTATGCACTGATTTGAACATTTATGTATATATATATAGTCTTTCTACTGTCAGTTCATTCTGTTATAAAATATATCAGGACGAAGAATGTAGACCATAGATTATGGAGAAGTTTTGACAAGTGCATACACTTTAAGTCAAAGTATGTAAATCTAATGATCCACATTCTTCGTCCTCATATATTTTATATCAGGACGAACTGATAATAGAAAAAATTTGTGTGTATATATATATATACAGTCTTTCTATTATCAGTTTGAACTGACAATAAATATATCAGGACGAAGAATGTGGACCACAGATTATGGTGAAGTTTTGACAAGTGCATACACTTTGATTTAAAGTATGTAAATCCAGTGGTCCACGTTCTTCGTCCTGATATATTTATTATCAGTTCGAACTGATAATAGAAAATCCAATATATATATATATATATATACACCATTTACCACAAAATTATTGTTTAAAAACTCTTCCCAAATAATTTAACAGGTAATTAATTTGTAGCCAGAGGGAGTCTTTTAAACATCCATTCAATAAAATCATGCCAGGTACAAAAACGAAACAAATATCATAATTCTATTATAATTCTTCTGATGGGATTACGTGGTAGTTATAAGCCACTTTGACATGTCAATAATTGAGGTGAATATTGTTTTGTTATTTTGTTTTTTATTTGAAACACAGAGATGAAAATGTTAAGAACAAAGTTTTTAGACTAACTTGTATCAGTCGTCATTCTTTTAAGTTCAAAATTACAATTATAATTCGGTAGATATATATATATATATAGCGGATTTTCTATTATCAGTTCGAACCGATAAAAGATATATTAGGACGAAGAATGTGGATCACTAGTTTTACATACTTTGACTCAAAGTGTATGCACTTGTCAAAACTTATGTAAAACTACTGGTCCACATTCTTCGTCATGATATATCTTTTGTTAGATTGAACTGATAATAGAAAGACTGTATATATAGAGAGAGATTATTTATTGGTCAAAATTGAAAATAACCTCAAATTAGTGGAGAATTAAAAAATAGTGACTCCAAAAAAAATATTTTTAGACAAAACTGCCCTCAAGCCTAGGTAACCCACATCGCCATAAAAATTGTAGAAATAGAAACACGAAACCAGGGAGAGAAATTAAAATTTAATTTAACGTGTAACTTTTATTTTTTGGGCTTAAAAACATGATTTTGTGTGATAATGTGTGTTTAACATGTTGAATCTGTAGGTTTCGTCGACTAATTTGGTTGATTAGATATATTTCTTGTTTCCAAAAATATACATGCTAACTTTTAGCATGTAATTTTTTTTTTTTTTTTTTTTTAAATTTTTAGCTTGTAATTTTTAGTTTGTTCTCGATGTATAATCATTCTTTATTTTTTGCGTGTAATCTTTAGTTTATTCTGAACGTGAAGTAAAACACTTTTGAAAGGGTAATTATTATCGGATTTATGCCCATAATATGCCATTGGAATTGTCTTGACAAGGAGAAGAAATTTTTGTCAGAATTTATTTCTTAATTACACTTATTAATAATGCTTTGAGAGAGAAAGACTCAAAAGAGGAGAAAGAAACTTAATGGAAAGATAGAACCGGCTGCCTACTTGAGGTATGTGAATTTACACTCGAAATAAACTTAATCAAATGTTATATATAACTGTAAAAGGAGACCAGTAACACAGAAAATTCCCAAGCTGAAAATATGTAAGTCATAAACTTTATGTAACTGTAAAAGGAGATGAGTTTAGTAGTAGAAGGTAAGCAAAGGCATGGTTGATATATATAGATGGACATTTTGTTCAAAACGAGCGATTCTCATGATATAATTACATATTCTCCCATCAAATCAAATAATTCATAAAAAAAAAATGCATTTAATTATAAGTTCCAATTTGAGTACACCACTTACTCTTAATTAAGTCTTAACTACAACCATAAATGTAATTTTTGATATTAAAATATGGGCCATCAATGAATGAATGAACCCTCCTCCTTTTATCTTCAAAATTCAATAAAATCAAACTGTTAGGTGGCAGATTCAATGCCGAAGGACCTCAAAAGAGACAAGAATATCACATGCTTTTTTAAAAAATCAAAAATATTTGGATGGGATACTGAGGGATAAAAAGTTTTTCTTTATCAGAGAATTTTAATATTCAAAGTGATTATATATAGAGGCAGGCATTGGCAGCTCTGAAAACATATCCTTTTTGGGCAGTTCAAATAAAAAAGACAGCTTTGGATTTGTACCCCATAAGTCCATAACTCACTTTTCAAGCATGCTTTGCTTTGCAAAGCTTTTGTTAGTGGGTGTTTTATTTTTAAGAGAAAAAGCTAAATATAATTGCCATGGACAAATGTGCAATTGTGGATTTGACACTCATATAAATATATAAATATATATAAAGTTATAAAAAAAAAAAAAAAAAAAAATTTAAGCTTTCTTCACAAATATATCTATTCTTTTCTTATCGGTAGTGAAAACGAAAGCATGCATGAATGATCTTTGCAATGGATTACAAGTGATGTGAAGTAATCGAAAGTGTGCATGGGAGACAAACCTATCTTTGCTGTGAAGGATCTCAAAATTCAAATATAATAAAATGAGAGACTTTGCTTGTGTTGGTTCTATTTCTCTGTCAGAGATTATAATGTAATAAAGTGATTCTGCTTTGTTGGACTGTCACCTTCTTTTGTGGTCCTAGGTAGGAGAATCCAAATCTCCCGTAAAGATTCATATTAATCAATAATTAACCGACCATTTCTTTGTGGAAAAGAATCAAACTTCTCACTTAATTCAATCAGATCCTTCTGATCATATATAAATCTAGTGCAAAAATCTTGATCTATATTGATATTATTCCATTAATAATAGTAACAAACTACTAATTGTTAATATTAATGAGAATATTGATAAGATGAGGTTGGAAGTTACCATATAAACCTTGACAATGCCGGATGGAACGAGTGTCTTTCACCATCAAGCCACACTAGGCAGTGGTAAGTTTATTCTCGATATGTAAATTGTAAATCATATTCATACCAAATTACCAACATAAAACAGCAGATTGAAAAAGAATTTGTAAAAGTAAAGAGAAGACAAATAGGAAATGACATGAAAACTTGTAGAGTATGAATTATATGCATAATGCATGCCTTTTGCCTACAACAAGTTTGTGAAAAGCCTGACTCCACTGAGTGTCTGTGAATACACAGGCACAGCACAGCAAACCAGAGAGACACCAAAATTCTTACATATTTTCAGATCCATTAACAAGGCAAACTGACCAAAAATCCAGTGCTTTAGATTTTGTGTTTGTTTTCGAGAGAAAAAAGTGAAATTCAAACATGCGCCTACAACACTGTGTTCAAGAAAGCAGACGTTTTACTTTCTCGTGTCAGAAATTAAAGAAGTAAAAAGCATGCATTCATGAAGGCACATGAGCCAAGAACGCCATATCTTTTTAACAACTTTTATCGAGAGATAAACAGTGCAGAAAGAGAGAAAATCAGAAAAGGAATCGTTTTTATTTTTTATTTTCAAATGTTATAATAAATTCGAGATTTGACCAGAGAATACTATTAGAAATGATATAGATAATGCTTGGGTATTGATACTGACCCACCGATAATGTGTTAGCACGTTGTATTTTTTATTTCACTTTTTATATTTATCTCTTTGTATTCTTTCAAAATGGGTGACGTGTTAATACTCCATTGATGAGGTCAGTACCTTGGGTATTGATCAGTCAATACCCAAACATTATCCAAATGATATTATGGTTTAGTTGTAAAATGTATACCATAAGTATCATCATAGTATTTTTTTTCTTTAAGCGTTATAAAACGACTTAAGATTATCATCTCTCAATATGATTTAATGGGAAAACTGCTCATTCAATTTGATAATATCTTGAATTTAAATTGCCAACATAGCAAGTGATATATATATATATATATATATATATATATATATATATATATATATAATGGCTTAGCATTTTGTGCAACTGAGTACTACTATTTCTCATTATTTTCCGTTGTTTTATATATATATTCAAATCAGTACGCACTGATGTAAATATATGAGGATATTGAATGTGAGCCACTTTATTTTTCATGTTTTGACTTAGTATATATGCACTTTTCAAAACTTCTCTATAATGAGTGGCTCACATTCAATATCCTTATATATTTATATCAGTGTACACTGATGTGAACGGGAATGTATACCATAAGTGTCATCACAGTATTTTTTTCTTTAAGCGTTACTCATTCAATTTGATAATATCTTGAATTTAAATTGCCAACATAGCAAGTGATATATATATATATATATATATATATATAATGGCTTAGCATTTTGTGCAACTTAGTACTACTATTTCTCATTATTTTCCGTTGTTTTATATATATATATTCAAATCAGTACGCAGTGATGTAAATATATGAGGATATTGAATGTGAGCCACTTTATTTTTCATGTTTTGACTTAGTATGTATGCACTTTTCAAAACTTCTCTATAATGAGTGGCTCACATTCAATATCCTTATATATTTATATCAGTGTGCACTGATGTGAACGGGACCGTATATATATATATATATATATATATATATATATATATATATATATATATATATATATATACAGATTTTCTATTATCAGTTCATCATGATAATAATAATATGAGGACGAAGAATGTGGACCACTAGATTTACATACTTTGACTCAAAGTGTATGTACTTGTCAAAACATCTCTATAATCTGTGGTTCATATTCTTCGTCCTGATATATTTATTGTTAAGATGAACTGATAATAGAAAGACTATATATATATAACCTTCCACTTTGTTTATTAGAAAATTTTTAAGTGAATTCGATACACGTTACCTCTTCCCGGCCCTTTTGACTTTCATCCCATCACTTTAATCTATTCAAGGAAATTTCACAAAGTTTTCAATTTTTGACGAAATATCACATTATTAAATGTTAATTTTTGACGAAACTTAAAGTTTTTAAGTTTTTAAATGTTTTTGTCGTATTAGCAATTTTAGTCTCTAATATTTATAAAATGCATCACTTTAGTTCTTCCGTTAACCTTAATGGAACTAGGATTATTTTGGTCATTTGCAGTGTAACACATTATTAGTAAATTAAAAAATAAAAAGAATATCCATCAAGGATGGAGATCTGGTTTCGATATCAATCAATGGTGGAGATACATTAATAGATCCACTTTATTTTATTTTATTTATTTATTTATATTTTACATTTAAATAATCCATCAGTTTTTTTTTATAAAAAATATATTATATATTTTTTTTGGAGAAAATAATTTTTTCGTTGTTAAATTAATTTTTATAAATTATTTTAGCATTAAAATCTTTAATTTTAATATTGAAATTTGGAAAGTATTTGAAAGAAATTTGGAAAATAGATGGGTAATAGAAAGAAAAAAAAAGGGGCAAAATTAACCCTTTTCAGCTTTTATTATAAATTAACAAGGGCAATAAAAATTTAAGTTATTTACAAAATGTTTATTGCTTGAATGAACATAAATTATTAAATCAGTCTTGTTTATCATGCAATAGTCTTGTCTCTCTCCCTCTCCAACCCAACACCAAATTGGTGTTAATTCAAATTCTCACAAGATAAAAACTTGGTGTTAATGACCAAATTTGATGTAATACTGTTCATAACACCATATGTTTTTTTTTAATTGTCACATCAATGCTTTTATATTTTATACAATTTCTAATTTAACTCTCTCATACTTAATTATAACAATATTTATTCTAAAAATTATATCGTTTGAAAGATCTCGTCGCAATATTTTAAATGACACCAATATTAATATACATATTTATATTTTTTTAATTTACTTATTAATTATAAGTATTATATAAATATCTATTTGTAGAATATTCTTTACATATGCATGTTTTTAATGTAGAATTTGGTGCTATTAGTTGGAGTTGAAAAAAAAAATAAGATCCCCTTTTAACACTAAATTGGTGTAAAATTTGGTGTTAGGGTCAAGATGATAAGTATGTATATGTGTTTAATTTTGGGATTTTGATTCTCAACTGTTTTTTTCTAATATTTTTAAAGCATGCGATTGGTGGACGATAAAATGGCTGTAAAAACTAATCATATCTTAATCATCCATTCATTACAATGCAAATATGTGATAAGATCAAGTAAGGTCAGAAAAAAGATAAGATCAATAGGATTCAAATTCTTATTTGAATTTAGCATGTCTTTGAATTTAGCAGAAGACACAATGAAGAGATAGGGAGAGACAAAGCCATTAATGCAAAAAGTTAGCGTGGCCTGTCGATTACTGCTTCTTGTTTTGTCCAACTCCCGGAATTGGCGCCGAATTCTTTTGAGTCGATGTTGCAGGGGCAAAAATGTACTTTTCTACTTTCTTATTAAGATTTAACATGAGAAAGACACACGACACACGACACACGACACACGACACAGCGTTCACACTCAAAAACCTCACCGTGTCGTTTCATAATTCATTTAGGCATTTATGATATATCTGTACGTTGGTTAATTGGATTTCTGCTTTCGGTGGTTGTAAATTTGTAATTTAATTTGCTGGAATTCAGGGCCCCTACACATATTTAGTAGGTCGGCAACTTAACATCGATCATCAACATTCAAGAACCACTACTCGATCTCACACTAGTCAATGCTAGATTCCTTTTTAATGTCCAGCAAAATAGTTTGTTCATCCAGTATACCATTAATTAATGTTGCATCTGCATGCAATCAAAATAATGTCACTACTAGCTCTAACCATTCCTCAGATTCATATAAAATGGCCATCGTTAGCAACGATTGTTATAGTTGTTATGGTCATGTTTGGTTGGGCAGAATGGAATGGAAAGATGACCATTCTTTATGTTTGGTTTGCTAATAAATATTGGAAAAGACTTTCCACCAAAATGGTGGAATGAGCTTGCCTCTCAAAACTCAATGGAAAGCCTTTTCCAATTCTGAAGTAAAATTGGTGTTCCAAAAATAATCCTCCTCTACCCATAATCTATAACTCTATATAGTAAAACCTTGATAAATTAATGTTCGATAAATTAATAACCGCGTTTAAATAATAAAATCTTTCGGTCCCGACTCGGGCCTGTATACTAAATTAATAATCTCGCTAAATGCCTAAGATAATATTTTTAATTTTTTTGAAGTCCTTTAGGTCCCAACGAATATATAAATTAATAATTGATTAAATATATAAAAAATATAACACATAAAAATTCATAATACATATCACTAAACTTTTAACTTAACAACTTCCTTTCAAAAAAAAAAAAAAAAAACTTAACAACTTTTATTTTCTCAATTCAAATCTTTCTTAAAATATGCATCTAAAATCGTTTGTCTTTTCTTTGTACAGAAACCGAACTCAATCCGATCCTTAATTTTTTGCAAATCATACACCATATTTGGTATATATATATTTTTCATTTTGTAGCAATAAGTTATTTAATGTTACTACTGTTTGAAAGGCCTCTTTTGAAGAAACACGTGGTAAAACACTGCTGTCATCTGGATCATGATCATCGGTAGGCATATTCATTACCTCTTGAATAATTTCTTCATCAATAGGCGATTCCATCACTATATCATATTCACTAGGATAATTCAAAAGGTGATCAACATTCATCACATTTCTGTAGTGTAAACCAGAAATGGCTTCACGTAATCCATCAATGCCTTCATCTTCACCAACTTATGGTTCAGAAGCCATGTCTTTATATGAACGGATCTTGTAATGTTGAAAACAATTTGCAATGGTTGTTGTCTTCACAGCATGTTAGCATGTACTTATTAATTTTTATGTATATACTTTTATGAAAGTACATTAATTTTTTGACATTGTACACATGTACTTATTAATGTTTATGTATATACATATATAAGTACTTATTAACTTCTATGTACAGTATTTCTATTATCAGTTCGAACTGACAATAAATATATCAGGACGAAGAATGTGGACCATAGATTATGGAGAAGTTTTGACAAGTGCATACACTTTGAGTCAAAGTATGTAAATCTAGTGGTCCACATTCTTCGTCTTGATATATTTATTGTCAGTTCAAACTGATAATAGAAAATCTGCTTCTATGTATATATGTATCTTGGGTGAAAATATGTATAATACATGTACAGTACAAGTAAAAACATAAAACTTAAAAAAAAAAAATAGTAAAAACATAAAACTCTTTTTAAATTAATAAATATTCATTTATCGATAAATTAATAAATTATTTATTTATCGATAAATAAATAACCCCTCTAGAATAATAATTTTCCCTGGCCCTAACGATATTATTTTATAGGGGTTTTACTGTAATATTATATGTTGACGTCGATTTCTGGAAAATCTAATCATCAGTGACACGTATGCAGATCGGCATCTGAGGTTGCTTATAAAATGAGATCAAGTCGCCTCTCTGATAAGTATGAAAATTGATGAACAAATAACAGATAAAAATAAGTGTGGAAAGAGTAAAGACACAAGTATTTTTAACGAAAAACCCTTAATACAGGGAAAATCCACAGTTGATGTAACGACATATAAGAGATTTCACTATGTAAGAGATAATTGTGATTACAAGTGATGAGTTGCTTGTGGTTTCCTTCATTCTACTTATGCTCGATACATAATATTTTTATTGATATGAGAAATAAATATAATTTTGCTAAAAGTCTATAAATGTCTATGAAAGTTTTTTAAAATGAAAGTTTATGAAAGTGTTTTGAAATGAAAGTCTTTTAAAATAAAATTCTATGAAAGTATTTCATAATCCTGTAAAGTTCATAAAAGTCCATAAAATATGTAAAAGTCATTCACTTAAAAAAACATTTAAAAGTCTTTTAAAATCTTAATTGAATACACCCCCTAATTCGAAAGTCTCAATGAAACAAAAAAAATTGTTTTCTTTTCGTTTATATTTCCATTACCATTCCACCATGGTAACCAAACATCACCTATAGTCGATGAATAATATGTGAGATGATTTACAAAAAAAATATATATATATATATATATCACCGTGCAAATAGCAGTGAAGTCACTTTATTATGAGGTAACAATTTTTTTTTAAGAAAAAGTTCATTTAAATCCTACCCTACGTTTTTAATTATTTACATTTTCTCCTTAAAATTTTATTAAATTAGTCTATAGACCTTCTTAAATTTGATGAAGTTGACTTCGTCCTTATATTCAAGTATTAAAGTATTTCATGTTTGTGATATAGTTGGGTGGGTGCTTGACTCTTTTCTTTAGCTAGTTGATTAGGTTAACAGATGGAGATTATATGTGGTTTTGATTTGATTTGATTCCTTTGTTTACTTAAAATTATCAACAAAGGAATCCAATTTGGCAAATTTGGTAACTTGACTTCACATCAATTTATAATAAATTGATAGATTCCAATTTGGTTAATTACAAGTTTTTCAACCTTGAAAAGGGTCCATCGGCCACATATGCGACGCGTGTTAATTGCTTCAACATAAAAGTCAAACCAAATTGAGATAATGACCTAATTCCACCTTTTTATTACATAAAACGTTTTTTCATCAGTCAATTTTTCTTCTTTCAACACGCGGTTTGATTTTTGGACTCCTGGGTTTCATTTTTGGTAAAAATAATAATTTGAGATGTGACTTGTATAGTTTTTTGCAAGAGAAATAACAACACTTTCTGTGGGGCTTAAATTGAAGATATTTTCCAGGAAAATTAGCAAAGTCAAAATCCCTCTTAAATTGATTCACTACTCACTAGGAATGACAAATCGGATGTGTATTAATTTGTCTTTTCATGTTGATTACAAGTGGGAATTCATGGAAATATTAACTTTTTAAAGTTGATGGAGAGGGACAGCAGTCAGCAGCACACAACATGCCAAAGTTAATTTCCCCAACTAGTTTTCCTATTATGAAAATGACTTTACTTTCATCAACATTTTGATCATCATAATGTTTTACAGTTCAAGGTATGTGATTATAATACGCAAAGCTTTTGCGTCTTTTATTGATTCTTAACGTTAAAAGAATCTTTAAAAGACATAAAGTTGAGAAGACTTAACGGTAAACCACTCACACCCACATAAATAAGTTGAAAACATTGCATAAATGCCAAGGATTTAGATTTATGAAGGGGATGCAAGCATGACTTATCAAAGAGTGTGAAACCATTCATTCACTCACATCAAAGAGTCATCTCAACAAAGAAAGCAAGCAGCTAATTAAAGAAATGAAAATGAAATACAATAATCTCCATACAATTCAGCAGAAGAAAACTAAAGCTGAAATGATTTTCACACGGATTACTTCTATTCATTCTAACAAAGAAACATGCTACACGACCAGCTTTTTTTTGATCAAAATATTTCTCAACTCTTTCATAACTAACAGATTCAATTGTTTTCATCTGTCACCGGATGGCAATTACCTTATACAGTAGTTCATTCATTTCACACCCTTTTGTCCGCCTAAGCTTAGCTTCCCTTGGTATACCATGCAAAAACCCTTTCTCGCAAGCCTGGTTTCTTGCCCCATTGAACGCCCTCCATTCAATTCAAGAGGCTCTTCCGAAATTTATTGAGTAATTACAATCATAAAATGTGTGATTTCTCTTCTACATAATTATTTTGCAGAAGCCATACTTCACTAAGGAGGCAAGCATTGACTCTGAAAACTTGAGATATCACTAGCTGAAAATTAACAGAAAGAGTGGGCACTTAGATAACCATATTAACAATAACATTCGTATGAGTTACGGATGCAAAGAAATCTCATTTTACTTAAAAACATCACTAACTTCAACTTACAAACCATATATGGTTCGTAATTGGAATATGCAAATTTCCCCTTTGTGCAAAGAGCACCTACTTCATAGCTTAAAACACATGATCAGCAACTCAAAAGTCAAAACTTCCAAGATTACAATGAAACATTTTCATTTCAGTATGCAAAGTTTTCATTCTCTCTCACTTATTTGCATTGAAAAAACTTGTATGTTTTTGGGATGTGCATAGTATTACTAGATTCGTCAAGCAAGCACATTTGAATATGATTTAGTTAAAGAATAAAAATCGGTGTTTGGGCCTTACCCTTACCTACAGCTTAACATGGCATAATAGCCAAATCATATGGAGGTACTACATACAAATTTCTCCATGTGACTATCATTGTTATATATGCATTTGTTCTATATCCGTTGGTCTTGGGCATGATGTGGTTTTAGTAGAGCTTAAATACCGGTAATTAGGCTCTACGCCTCTACTTATAGCTTAAGTTTTTAGGTTGAGTGGCTACTTAACGGATTCAACAATGAGATATGAATGATCCTAGTCCATTTCTTTGCCTCAGATACCAAGGGATAGCAACACAATTCTGATTTGAGCTTCCCTCATATCAATATATCCTCAGACTATTTTATGTTTTCATTGTGGAGTCAAGCTTGTAACAGAAGCTTTTTTGGGCAAGCAATTTAAACAAAATAACAATAAGCAAAAACAAAACATCAAAGAACAGAGATGTGCACCATTATGAAGTTCTCCATAACAGTAGTTCCATCCATTAACATGACATAATATCTAGAATTCTTATCGGGAAGTCATTTAACTGTCTCTAATGCAGCAACCCTATACACTGCTATCGACTTTCTTTCTCCTTGTTCGATAATTTCTTTCCTATAGACTTTTCTAAAGAACATGCAGAGAGTATGTCACAACAGGTCTCAAAATAATATTATGTCTCATCCATATTCACACAATAGCAATAGCAACAAGAGATGAAAACAAAAGCCAAGAAAAGAAAGTTATAGAAGCAGATTGTTACATTTTCCCCCATATTTCATGAAAAATACTATCCAAGCACTCTATCAAGATTGAACCATGTTTTGTGTACAAAGGAGAAGCCTGGCCCTTAGGAGATAGGCAGACTGGATTTCAGTTCAAGGAAAATTATTGAAGTAAATACAAGAAAATAAACATTGGAAGCAGGGGACTAATTCCATTTAGTGTAAACATAAGAGCTAATTATATGATAATAAAAACCATTGAATCACCATGGGTGTGAAAAATAACAATTATTGACAAGGAGACTGAAATGTCAACTATTTAGCTTCAGAAAACATATTAGATAGGATATTTTTCTCTCAGCAAAGTGCAATTATCTGAAGTAGTGAAAAAATATGACATGCTTGAGTAGTGGCAATATGGTTATACACCAAGCTATGGAACGCCAACAAAGAGGAACATACCTTCTCCTTGCTAACGCGTCACTCTAGTAATTCAGCTGAAGGACAACATGCTGCAAAATCAAATTTCTAGACAAGGTTATATCTCCTACCATGAATACTCTCTGTGATTTACAATATAGAATCCATTTTTTAAGAAAAGAAAAGGGAGGAAAGAAAGATGGTTACATAACATTGGATAGGCAGAATATATTACTTTGCATAATTTGCATTTTCCACACTCTTGAGTTTTTACCTTAATCTGTGTCCTATTATACGTGTATGTGATGTGAACAAATCCATCACTGGCCTGTATAACAGCTGGATATGAGAACTCCATTGTCAAATTCTCCTCCAATGTCATAGCGTCATGCCATGAATCACCGTCATCTGTGGACAGGGCAACTTTAAGCACGCCTCTGGATATTGTATTGTAAGCAAGTAAGATGCATCCATCTCTCAACTTAACCCCATCAATGCCTGGTAAATTGTGACATTGTGTAAATGGAAATCATAGTATAAGCGAAAAGCAACACAGGAGTGTAAAAATGCAGTCCTACTGGAAAGGATTTTTTTTTTTTTTTTCCTTTCACGACCAATGAGAATATCATTAGAATTTTGTGGAAGACAAGTTTCGTGATTCACTACAGTATAATTTTTCCTTGGCTTTTATTTATTAGAAAACAGTTTTCTTTTTAATCACTAATATTATAAATTGTAGTTAAGACACAGATACTGTTAGACATCAACATTTGCAACTTATTTAATGCAAGAAAAATAATTTGAACATGAACCTGAATTAGGATTAGGCAATTCAATAGGTTTTGCATAACCCCAGGTTTGGCCATCATCGCAGGATTCTGACATGCAAATTCTATCGATGCCTTCAAAAGATCTCATCAAAACACGCAGGGTCCCCTTTGCAGTCTTGTAAGGTACCGGTTGAATTACACTGAGAGATTGATTTTGAATGTAAATAGGACCATACTTTCTCCATGACCTACCCGAATCTGCCGTCACCTGGTGCATGGCAGTCATAAATCACATTATCCACCCTTTTAAAACTTTATTAGATTCAACATCTCATTAGTTGAGTTATCATTATAACCTCCATCCATGAGCCCCAAGAGTTCCAACTTTCAACAGAGGATCCACAGAGCAAGTGCCCATTTTCCAGCAACATAGGCTGCAGAAGAGTTTTCAGCAGATGTGATGAGAACAACTTATCATTAACAATAAATATTCACACATCATGACATAGAGGAACGTGTATGATACTAAATTTTATAACACCTTATTTTTTGATGGCCCTAATATCCCAGGTGGAAGTTGTTCTCTTTCTGACCAAGTCACACCTTGATCATATGACCGCTTCATGCATCCACTCCACCTGTATTTCATTAAGACAGCAGTGAGCAAAGGCAAAGATGTGTCACTGGTTACAGTTCACAGTCCTACATAAGGAAACATAAAAGAAAGTGGTAAAAGATAGAAAAAGAAATACATGTACTTCTATTTAAGAACAAGTGCCAAAACAGAAGTCTAAAATTTCAATCTTATTACAAAATTTAGTCCCACCTTCCTTAAACACTAGGATTACAATAAAAGTCCATAAAACAATTCATTACCCAAAAATAAGGAGCAGATTCTCACATACAATTTCATTATCGCATTGTGAAACAGAAGTATTAATTCTTTATAGCAGGGGAATCTGAAACACCCATTAGAAAGCGCACATCTCTTGCAAATTAAAAAGACATGCTCATTACTTAACAAAGTGTTTCTCTCTTTATAGTTCTTTCACAGTAAATCCACGAATCAGTATTCTGCTTTGAGAACAGATCACATGGAATCAATTGTTCTTTGGGAAAAAAATGTGAATGCAATGAATGGATGTTTTTGGTGCATTGGGATCATAATACTACAAGAAAATAAGTAAATTGTGCAAAAAAGATGTAAATAAGAGGAATATTCTCAAGAACCACAAAATGATTGAAGATAAATGTGGTGCTTGACTACAATAATAAATTAAAAACTACTAATGCTTATTCAGAAGAATGTAGAGCTGAAATTTTACTTTTGGACCTCTTGGCCTATTTTATAAAATAGCAACAACTCATTTGAAGGAAGCTTGAACAGTACAGGGTTCCACATTGGAACATTTGGTTCTTCATCAAAAATGACTGGTGATTGCCAACAGCCATCCTGCCCAAAACATTTCACTCAATATGAGATAAATGGTCATCTTAAAATGCTAAGTACGTATGCAATGCCAAGAAATTTGAGATTGAGATTTAGTAATGAAAATGCATTAAATTGAAAGGGAGATTACTCTAAATTTTATGTGCTTTCACATATTTACAAAATTTTGAAGGAAACATGGATGGCAAAGAAACCTTTAAATGCTAGAGCGGTGCATGGATTTATTCAATCTAATTACAATGTAAACAGAACTTATTAGAGGCATAATGCCATACAACAAGGGAGATACAGTCATTAAAATGGAAAATATATAATTTCTTGAATATAAATCGAAAACTCATTGTATACAAAAAATAATATAATGTCGTGATTAACCTTGAGCGTCTGCAACCAAATTTTCACATCAGGTGCTCCCTCTGATGAACCCCCAAAATAGGCAACCAAAAAATGACCATTATCAACCTGCACAAATTATATTTTAGCAACAATGCAGTTAACCTCTGTCAGTGGAAGGCTCATTGGATAAAACTAAAACATAAATTACATCAAAGAAAGTGCATAACCTCAACAATGGTAGAGGCATGACAGCTATTGAATGGAGCAGAATTTGCAGGAAATGTGAACTCCTCCACTAATGGTCCCTGAATGTTATAATCCTTCCTCATATTTAAACTCCCCGCGACCGAAGTCGTAGCATTAGCATATGTTCTACCTACTTTGCTGCTCAGAGTTTTCAACACATCTTATTAGATAATCTCAGATTATACAAACACATACTGCCACACACCTATAACCACATTCTCTTTTTTGTTCTAAAAAAATACTTGGGTTTCTGAGATAAAACCCATACAGTCCACCAAACAAGCAAAATCAACAAAATCAGAAAAAATAATAATAATAAAAAAATACTAGGCTACCTGGCAAGGTGTACATGGAAATGATGAATCCATTGATGAATATGGTGAGTTGAGTTAGAACTCAACAAATTATGAATGGAGTTGGTGGCAGTTCTACCCAATCCAGAAAATGGAATTGGGTCATGTGAATCAGATAAATCTGATACAGAAAACAACAACAACAACACCACCAAGAAGACCAAGGACAACAGCGGAACCAGCACAAATTTTGCAGCTGGTTTCCACATTTTTCATGTAAAACAAGCTTTACAGAGAGTTGAAAGAGCAGTAGTACCTAAAGCATTTGTTTATATATAACAAACAAACAAGAAGAAATAAACTTGAGAGAGTCGTTTTTGCTTTAATAGTTTTAAATTAATACATAATAGGGTTTGACTGAAAGGAAACAGAGTGTGATACTGTGATGAACATGATGTTGCAGAATTCCTTTAAAAACAATTGTAGAATTAGATGGACGCTGCCTGCCAGCCACACAGAGAGAGAGAGAGAGTGAGTGTCCCCACAGCCCACAGGCCACAACACAACCCAGGCCCAGTTTTATGTTTTTTTTTTTTGTTTTTTTGACTCAAATCGTATGTGCAAAATTAGTGTCTTAATTTGTATCTAACCAATCAAATTGTAAATTGAAACATGTATCTATATTTTATTTTTATTTTTCAACTTCTAACATAAATGTAGACACATATCCCAATTTGATTGGTTAGACACAAATTGGGACATCAATTTTGGACAGACAATTTGAATCTTTTTTTTTTCAAGTATTCCAGGTTTTTGGGGAGGGGTGGACCTCGTGGTTTCAGGATGAGGGAGGGGGTATAACTCGTATTCACACAACCTCTTGATCGGAGGTGTGAATGGCGTCAACCTCGTCTTTTGGTCTCACCCCAATTACTCTTAACAATTAAATGAAAAAATTTAAGACAGTACACCATAAATGGTCAAAGTTGATATAATAATTAGCAACAAAGTTAGAAGTTGATGTGGCTAATTAGAAATGGGCAAAAGGGTGTCTTAAAGATAAAAAAGAGACTAGCGGAGTAAATTCATTCGTACGGAGGAGAAAATCTTCGATGTACCGGATATAATATTGAGTGGTGTACTCGATAACTAAGGTCTAAGGATAAGACATGTAACTATTACATAAGCTTTTCTTGCTACATGGAACGAACTTAGAAGGGTTGATACTCAAGAACACGGGATCTGCGAAGCACCTAACTGAGAAGTGAGAATAATGGGCCATGGGTGAATGGGCGACTTGGGTCTGGATTTTTTAAATTTTCTTATATTTTTTTCATTATTAAAATTAATTTAATAAAATTATAATAATCAATAAAATAATTCATAATTTAACATCGGTCGGTGGTTATTTTTAACGAAGTCAGCTAACGGCATGCCAATGGGGTCTATTATTGCAATTTAAAAGATTTTAAGAAACAGGTTTG
This sequence comes from Acer yangbiense, assembly GCA_008009225.1. Lineage (NCBI taxonomy): Eukaryota > Viridiplantae > Streptophyta > Magnoliopsida > Sapindales > Sapindaceae > Acer > Acer yangbiense. Next base: position 22,028,860 of record CM017765.1, on the reverse strand, counting down.
GGGTTATTAAAAGAGCAAATTGAAGCTAACTTCCCTGAGGTTTGGCCTTTGACAACCAAAAACAACTTTATCATTAATTGACAATGACCTCCCCTAATGTCAGTCAAAGTTGGTCAAATTTAACCATTGATTGGATTTGGACGCTACAAATATCAAAATGTCCCTGAATAAAAAAATTATGATTTTAAAAATATATAAATATTTGAAAACTAAAAAAAAAATATAAAAAAAATTGGCTCATCTAAATATAATCTAACATTTTCTTCTTCCATTGATGTATCTCAAGATTTTTCTTCAGATTTAAGTTTTTTAGATTTTTCAAAAATAAAAAATAAAAAGTGTGGCTTACCTAAATCCAATCCAACAACATTTTTTTTTTTTTTTCATGTTAGTAAAACTTGAAAAGAAAATAGAAAAGAAAAAAAAAAAACTTGAGAAAACTTGAGATCTGTTTTTTTTTTTTAATAAATAAAAAAGGTTTAAAAAGATAAAATTACCCTTATTTTTGTTAAGTTTAACTTTACTTTAACTAACAATAGGGGAGGTCATTGTCAATTAAGCATAAAGTTGTTTCTGGTTATCAAAGAACAAACCTCAGGGAGGTTGGTTGCAATTTGCTCTTATTAAAGCAACAGGTGGGGCCGTGGGGGGGTGTCTTTAGCATATGGAGTAAAAAAAACAAAACACCATTGCCGGGGATCAAACCCGGGTCACCCGTGTGACAAGCTGGAATACTCACCACTATACTACAACGACTTACTTGGTAATATAACACATGTTCTTATATATATCCTAACATATTGTTCTTTCCAAAACAACCTACAAAACAATTGTTTTCGAAATCCATAAATACTTTCAAAACACTTCTTCAAAAAGCGTTAATGATTAATGAATAATATAATTCAACGTTATTGTTAGACATTCATTCCTATTTATTTATTTTCTACCCACCATATGTTTATACTTAAGTTATCTTTAAATTCACTCAATAAATTCCTTGAAAGTTGAGTATTGATAATCAGAGTTCTTTGAAGGTTACATGGTTAGAAGAATCATTTATTTCTAAGTTCTATCATACTAACATTTTCTAAATTAGTTGTTCTATTTTTAATTTTCTATTGTTACTGTGTTTGTTCATTTTTTAAGTTATTGGATTGTTTGCTATTGATTCCAATATATATATGATTTAAAAAAAAAATAAAAAACGCATAATATATTTGAATAACAGCAAATAAAAAATACCTACCAAACGCACTCTAATATTTCCAAAAGATGAAAATTCCAGGCATTTCTCAACCGCACACTATGTTAAAACATTATCAAAATAGAGAAAAAAAAAATCATAGGAAATGGCTAATATATTCAAAAGATTGTTATAGAGTATATTGTTTTTGTTGCAAATGGATTAATCCACAATTTAATAAATAGGGATGCTAGAGAATCTCCCAACCCACCCTCTCAAGCCACTTTATTGTTATATAATGGCACGTTGACAACTTTAACTTTTCCACATCAAACTTATAGTCATTGTAAGGGTGTATTTGATATAACTTTTCTGTCACGTCCCAAAATCCGGGTACGTGATTAAAATATTAAAATTTTAAGGAATAACAAGTAAATTTAGCATTCTCATCTACTGACACGCTCGAAATGGTTCTATAAAATATCCTCGGTGGCGCTATAAACTTTGACGCGCCCGAAACGATTCTATCCACGGCGGCGCCAACAACTTGGTCGGCGCACGCAGGACACGAACACGACAGTTCTATAACTGTCGGTAAAATGATGGGGCGTGTGAATTTATCCGCAAGCGCACGGATCGTTACGATCGCATAGCGGCAAGTACGGTTCGTTCCACAGGGATTGTGAGGTACCTTTTATTGGTTCTAGTCTTATATATATTATATACTATTTACACTAAGTACAACATATTTACATGCAAGAAAAGTAAAGCACGGTGGAGGATGGCATGTAAGCAATTAAACTAGGATGCAAGAAAAGTAAAGGAGGATGGCAAGTAAGCAATTAAACTAGCTAATAACTAAATTAAACTAAGATGATATTTTATCTAAGTTACACTACATCAATTAAAACTAATTAAACTACAATTACACTAAGATGATTTTAATCTAAATTACACTAACTAACTAACTAACTAACTAATTACCATCTAATGCAATGGTCTTGCAAAAGTGGTAATGAGACTTGGGATGTTGGGATATTGGTGTACTTAGTTGATTTCTATTAATACCTAGGATAGTCTAAAACCTTTAATAAAGACACATGCATCAATAATCATTCATGCATGATCTAAATTGTATTACATGCTTATGAATTTGTTAACTCAAACAACACATATATGAATTAAAGCTCAATATAGAAAACCAACACATATCATAGATAATATAACAAATACACCAAATCCCAACATCAATATTAGTTACATAAGATAACTAAGGTGGTGAAGGTGGTGTGAGTTAAGTTATACTAAACTATTCTAAGCTAAACTAACTACTTCTAAGCTAATCTAGATTATTAGGAGGTAGGGGTGGGCACAGTTCATTGAACCGAACCGAATCGACCCGAACCGAGTCGAAATAAGGTGTTTGGTTCGGTTCACCTTGTCAATTCGGTTCGAACCGAATGAACCACATTGAATATGGGTCGGTTTCGGTTTTGGACCTTCCAAAACCGAACCGAACCGACGAATCGACCTTTAAATACAAAAAAAAAAAAAAAAAACCTAATTTTACTTTACCCTATCTCTGTTGTTCTGCCGCAGGTCATCTCTCACTGTTTTCTCTCATACCTGCTCCATCTCTCTTCCCCTGCATCATCTATATTCTCTCACAATGTCTCCGGCCGGCTCTTTTCTCCGGCTCCGCTGCACACGTCTGACGTCTCTCTTCCGCGGCTCTGCTGCACAACGTCAAGGTATTTTCTTCTTCTTCTTCATGCTATTCTATTTTGCTTATGGGTGTTTGATGTTTCTTTATTTTATGGGTGTTTAAGGTATTTTATTTTATTTTTAATATGTTTAATTTGAATATTTGATGGATCTGCATCACTGATATTAATCATGTTATACTGTCATGATTTTTATGCTTGGATCGTTCTTTGTCATATACCAAGTGATTTTGGGTTGTAAGATTTTCTAATTTCAAAATTGAAATGATAGCTGTTTCTAATTTGTGTTGTAAGTATACTTCTTTATTGATTTTGTTTGCTTTATTGTATTGAGGATATTCTTTTTGATATTGATTTTAGTTCTGGTATAAGTATTTTTGTTACTTTTATTGTTCATCTTTTGTGTAATCAGGAGAATATTGTGCTGGATAGTTCTGGTTGTCATTATTCTATAGGCCATTTAAACACTGAAGAATATCTGCCACTATTATTTGTTTGTTGATTACCCTTAACAATAAATGAATTTATTAGGACTTGTCATTCTATTCTTGTTTGTTAAGATTTTTGGGTGCTTGGTGTGTTTTGTTCAGATTCAGTATTTGTACATGGTCATCTCTTGTTTGGATTGGTGATTTGTTAAAAGATTGTAGTCCACATGTAATAGGGAAATGCTTGATGATGTTCTGAAATCATGAACAGGTTAGCATAATAAGAGAGATGTTTGAATCTACAATTTGTTTGCCTGATTGAATATTTAATTTGGTATTTGCTTGTTTAGTTTTGTATTTTCTCTATTTATAATTATGTGTTTTGTTTCTATTAGTTAATTTATTTTCCTTTTGTATAGGTGAAGATTTGAAGTGGAAGAAACACATGATTTGAAGTTTAATTTTATTATGGATTGAATTGTATGTTGGATTTTTTATGTGTGATCTTATTTTATTTTAGACTACATTTTGGACTGTATTTTGGACTGCATTTTCGATTTCTATCATTGTGTAATTGAAGTTATATCATCTATGGACTGAATTTGATAGAATGGTGGTAGCTATTGAGCAGGTGCATTACAGCAGGTTTATTTATATTTTTATATATATAATGGTGATTGATTTGAATTAAATTTGATTAATGGGGTTTATTTAGATGTGTTTTGAATGTCAGGGAATAAGGGATTGTTAAAAAAAAAAAGCCCAAAATTAATTGTCTAAAGGTCCAAATACAAAATAGTTGTTAATGGATACAAAAAATGAAAAATTATATTAAAAAAACCTCAAAGCCCAATAGGCCAAAAACCGAACCGAATCAAGATAAAGGTGTTCGATTCAATTCGGTTTCATGGTCCAATACGGTTTAAACCGATTCAAGTTTTCAAAAACCGAAAATATAACGGTTCAATATGGTTTTGGCCAAAACCGAACCGAACCGCGCCCACCCCTATTAGGAGGGTATTTGGATATTTGGGAGGTGTGTTTTAGGTTTACAAAGGATGTATATATATAGGGAAATGATTTAGGGAAGGTTTGGACGAAAATATCTTCCAAGTCGGTCGTCCCGGCGGGTTCAGAACCTCTGGCCGGCGGGTTTGTGCACGCCGTCGAAGCTCGCGGTGGAGAAATTGAAGTCGGCGGCGAGTTTCTTCCTTCTGGACTGTGGGTACTTTCCCGCAGCATGAAACAGCTGAGATTTGGCGAGCTTGAACGTTCTGGTTCGCGGGAGAATGGCCGTTGGAATTTTCTTGAAGCTTGAATGGCCATGGAAACTTGGAGGATTTGTTGGAGACAGAAACCTTTGCATGGGAGCCTGAAAATGGGTGAAATAGGACCGGAGGAATGTGGGATACCGATCTGAGCATAGAAACGCCAGAAAAATGGCCGGAAAACCATCGAAAATGGCCGGAGAAGATGTCGGGTCGAGACCGGTTCGGGTCGGGTCTACCGGGTCGCGGGTCGACCCGGTTTTGCTGAAGAAGACGATCTGACATCAGCATGACGTCATGCGTGACGCGCACAGGGCCAAAACGGCGACGTTTCCAGCGCTGACGTGGCTGCGCTACTTGGCTGGCGAATTACAATCAGTATCCCTGAGCTTTCCCTTATTCACAGACTCTTCAATAAAGTCCTGAATTTTGCACGTTTGCCCCTGAATTGTCCCAAATGACAATTATGCCCCTGAACTTCCCTATTTACCTGAAACACTTATTTATCCGTTAAATATCCGGTTTTACCCGAGAAACAAGTACAAAAAGATAGGAAAAGGGAGCGCTAAATGTGAACATTTGGAGCGCGATCATCTACTATAAAGCATGATCACAATAAATTAGATTTTTAAGAAAATCTCAACAAGGCTCTCTTTTCTAAAGGAGCAATTCAAAATTTGCCACCTAACAATACTAACATCAGTTCCACATAATAACTCTATATGTAAACAAATAAAAGTTTAATCACTCATGAATTTCGAATGTCACTAACAATTTCAGATCACTGATCGACAAATCCCTTCTCTTCATCATCACTAATGTGTTCCCATACGTGGATGGACAATGTCTTGAATTCACAAAAATAAAGAATAACCACCAAACATTAACCCGCATACCGCTAGGTGTAAATGTTTGCGAACCGCCAAACATTTGATCCACAAACCGCCGGATGCAAATGTTTGCGAACTGCCAAACATTTGATCCAGAAACAGCCGGATGCAAATGTTTGTGAAATCACTAGGCATAAAGCCTAGAATACCGCCAAGCTCAAGGCTTGTGAAACCGTCAAACCCATGACAATTCTAACCATCTCCATAAACTCACAATGTATATTAACGTCAAACTTTGGCTATAAATGAAAATACCTATTTCACAAATTCATTAATTATCCATGACTTTAAACTGCTATAAACCACAATATACTAAACATTCATTTTGAAAGTTCTCACGGTGTGTTAAATATTAATTTAGAGGGGAGTGAATAGATTTTAATTGTTATTACCCAATTTTCTCATACAAGTCAATTTTACGAAAATGCCCCTAACTAGTCAAAAATACATACAAGTGTAATATGATGCGGAATGTAAATCACACTTGATGTTTATGTGGAAACCCTCACGGGAAAAACCATGGGCTGTTTTGTGAGCCACACACGAACCTCGAATCCACTAAATGTGATAAAATTACAACCTAATCCTGGAAGTAATCACACACCTACCTAATCCCAGTATGAGTGAACCTAGTTCGAATGCTTGCGATCTAAGCAACCTAATCCCGGATGCTACACACAAGACTTATGTTCTCAATGAAGAGATTAACACCCTAAGTGAATATATGAATATCCAAATGCAACATAGAGCAAGGGAAACCCTATATGCTTATCTAAGATGATGAATTTGCAATTAGAACAATCCTAGATATTAAAGCTAAATGACATTTCAAATAGCTTAGCTAATCAAGATTAAGCAACAACCTAATTAGCTATCACAATACAACTTCTCAAACATTCAATACACTAATCTCAATCTTGTATCCAAAATATATATAAATAACATACAAGTAATAAATTGAGATTGCTTGTTAAGAAAAACACAAAATATGTAAGATATTAGTGAAAAGCTTATCAAGCAAAGTGTGATAAAGAATCCATGCAAAAAGACATCTAGATGATCAAAGATGATGCTAGATGATGATTGATGATCATGAAATGGTGTTTGAGTAATCAAAAATGAGTTCTTGGAATTTTTCTTGTTCTTGAAAAATATCCTAAGTATGAAATCTGAATATGAACTCTCTTAATTGACCTAAAGTCAAAGTGACATATATATAAGGGGCCAAAACAAAGTGTGGTCGTTTTGAATAAATTGCCCTGTTTTTGCCTTGGGCGTTGTACATAGAGTGCTTCTGTACAGCATTTCTGTACAGCGCCTATACAGCGCCCCAACTCTGTTCTCTCGGGAAAACAGAGTGGCGCTGTACGTACAGGGCGCTGTACGTACAGAGCTTTGTACAGCGCATGTACAGCGACCCAACAGCGACCGAATTAAATCGATGGCGTTGTTCGTACAGCGCTCATATGGGTGCTGTTCGTACAGCGCTTCTGTAGAGCGCTTTCTACAACGCCCATTGCAAGAATGCAATCCTAAGACTATGCATGACAAGGCAATTGGATATGCAAGATGCAATCAAAATAACATGCAAGAAGAGATGTTTTAAACATGAATGCACATATAAATAAACACATGTTATACACAAAGAATGGATATGAATGGAATGTGTGTGTGTGTGCATCTAATCTCTTCAAAGCACAAAACCAAGCACTAGATATACCTTTGGAGTGCTTGAAACCTTGAGGTCTTGAAAGGGCCATTAGACATGAACAGCAAATCCTAGACTACCCTTACAAAGATCCCCAATTGTGGTTTGTCCACGAAATAAGCCAATCAACACATGAGAAACCTTACACATTTCATAGTTTAGATGTATCAATGCCACAATATATGCATAACAAGCAGCATACTTATTTTACAATTTCCTTTGGGCTTGAGTTTGAGATTCACATCCCAAACGTATACGTACCCCATACTCACTACAAGAAATTAGGCTATTTATAACGGAGCATCTACCACGGGCATACTTGGCCCATGTTAGATAAGAGATAACAACAACAGGCCTTTAAATGCCCATTGTTAATAATTTCTTAAAAGCTTTTCCACCACGGGCCTTTATATGCCCGTTATGGATAGTTTTTACTTACTACGGGCAGTTGTGAGCCCGTTGTAGATAGTTTTAAACTTTTATAATGACCACGGCAAATAATGACCCGTTGTTATTGAGACCATATATATCTCAAGGGATAGTAAAAACTAAAAAATCAAAAATTCCCAGGTCAATTGCAAAACCCTAAAATCTTCAGATCGATCTTGCTCGCGCACAATTCTAGCGATCTCCTCAGACGAGGACTTCCTCCTCTTCGACCTCTCCTCTCACTCAATCCTACCCTGCCACGTCTCTCGACTAGTGCCTTTTGTTGAATCAAAATACTGGAGATCAAAGCCTTTTGTTGGAGAGGGCGGAGATTGAAATAGCTGGCGTAGTGTTTGAAGGTCCCTTGAGGTTTTCCAGGTAAGTCAGTCACTCTATCAACCTTTGCTTCTCTGATTTGTGTTTTAGTATTCCATTCATGAGTATTCCATCAAAAGCTTTATTAGAAAGCAGAGGAGTTAGTGGGGAGTTTGATTGAGGATGGAGATGTTTACTAAGATGATTGTGTAGCCACCTGGAGATATATTCACTCTAATACTTCTGCTGCTGCTGGTGCCGCCAATGGACTCTATGGAGCAATTGTTAGAAAACTTTATATGAGAAATTTATACTATAACATGACTGAGATTCAGCTCAGACAGGTAATTAATATGAGGTATTTAGATTTGTTTCAGTATTAACAAGTAGAAACACATGGGTTGATTTTTCATTTATGTCATTTTAGTTTAGATTTTGAATGATACATAACCTGTCATCAAAAGGAAAAAAAGGAAACAATTGAAAGACAGAGGATATAAAGTTTATTATTAATTTTGTTTTGATTGGAGTAAAACCTATAATTTTAAATCTGAAAGTTAACATTGTCCTAGTACTGGATGAGAAATTCCTTTGGCCGCAAATTACGATTTCAGAAACCTTGAAACATTGCCAGTCATGAATATTTCTTTCACTCAAAGAAGTGGCTTTAAATTTAATGATTTGGTGATCAAAACTTATACCAAAAAAAAATAATTTAAATTTGTGCAATCATAAATATTTCTAACTTTTGACCCTATTAGCTCAAAGGGGAAGGCGATTTATTTTCCTATGTTAGTCTAATTCAGACTGAAGTAGATCAGTTGATGCCAGCGAAGAAACTAACTTTGTTTGTACTAGTGTTTTTATTTATTTATTTAAGATAGTGGAACTCAAATGTAACCTAAACTTTAACTCTGATATGAGAGAGATTCGATCTCAAGATCTTTTATACAACTATAATTAGAATGAGAGTAATTTTCTGAATTCTATAGAAAAGGATCTTGTGCATTTGAAATTGAGAAATTGTAATAGTGTATGCTTAAGACTTTTTGAAGCTGGAAATATAAATATGATTACTTGTAGCATGATGTGATTATAGTAAATGTTTATTTTTTTGAAGATGTGTTCTTACTCGTGTGACATTTCGTGTCACTTTTAAATAGACTTCTCATCTAATTGTTTATGTACACATGCAGGTGTCATCTGTTACTGATCATGTAGAAGCACTAGATATCGGAGCAAAATCTACAGACTTTGATGATGATGGTGGTGGAAGATTGGTTAGTCATGTTGTTACTACATGTTGAATGTAGAGTTATGCTCTGATGATATATATTTGGTCACTTTGACTATTGCACGGTTGTTTTATTGTTAGTTTGTTACTATCATACGTGGGCATTATCAATATTTGAATAAATCTGTATCTATTCAGTTACACTAGGCTACCCTATTTTTCTCTTGATGTAACTCTCTGTATCTGTATATATATGCAGAGAAACTATTACAAAAACCTTTTGTAACTTGGAGTATAGAATATGCATCCTAGGCAACTACTTTGTCAGGATCCTAACTATATATCTGACCAAAATGTTACTATTATTGAACATTTGCACAAGAGAAGGACTAATATATAAAGCATTGGATTGGGCTTCTTGAATTTAGTAGCTCATTTGTACTAGAATTGAACTGGTCAATATATCAATAGAGAATGTATGGTTGCTTCATGTTTGGTTCTTAGTTAATTTATATCTAAATTGAGCTGGTCAATTTAGCTCATTTGGTTCTTGTTAAGACCTGTGCTCCATCACTGAAACTACTAAGGATTTCAGTGAATATTTATGTATAAACTTAAATGTTAGGACTTGTGAACTTTTTAATTATGTGAATGTTTATGGTAGAATGTTGGTATTTGAGGATTTTTAATTTAATGTTTATGGATTTTTAACTATATATATTTATATATAATATTGAATGCTTTGGAACGTGTTTCGTCTTCCAACTATTTCCAATAACAAGGTATGTATAAATATAATAAATCAATTTTGTGTTTTTTTTTTAAAAAAAAATTCAACATCGACAACGGGCATTGCATGTCGTAAGTAATGCATCGACAACGGGCAATGACCGTTTTCAGTAACGCATCAACAACGGGCAACGCCTGTGGTCGAAACGCACGTTTTTCCATAACTGCTCCATCTATAGCGGGCACATGCCCGTGGTCAATACTCATCTACAACGGGCATTGCCCATTGTCGTTAAATGTTTTTCTTGTAGTGACTCAATAGGGATCAAAGCCCTCGTGGCTCATTTACAATGAATCAATTTAAGAACCAATATCCATATCACATAATTACATTTGAACATGTTCTATACAATTCTCAAATCACGTTTAATGGATCCGTCTTTGCAAATCTATTCTCATATTAACAATGGTATATCAATAACAAATTCAAATTACTCATCTACTTGCCCCTTCTCATTTCTATATCATAACAAGTGTAAGAGTTCCTAAAAGTGGATGGACAATGTCTTGGGTTCACAAAAGTAACGTATACCGCTGGGTGCAATGTTCGCGAACCGCCAAATATTTAATCCGCAAACCGCTGGATGTAAATGTTCGTGAAGGCACAAAGCCCACCATACCGCCAAGCACAAGGCCCGCGAAACTGTCAAACCCATGACAATTCCATCAATTCCACACTTTTACAACTAGTCCTCACTTCAACTAACATCATCTGGGTATTGTACAAAACTTCAATTCAAAGGGGATAAATTTTAAAAGAAGGATTTCTAAGTTTACGTTCCAGACAAAATACATGGGATTCGTGAAACACAGTCACAGAAAGTCCAACAGACTAATCAATTTCAAAGATTTATTAAAAATCACTCACAAGGTTATTCGAAATAAAACCACTTGGGAACGAAAACTTAACGTGTCTAGATTCTAATACATAAACAAAGTTTTCGAAATCAACTACTAATTTGCACAGGCATTTGAAGGTGTCAAAGGCTGTCGTTGACACTAAAAGATTTCAGCAGGTCTTACCCAACTTAAAAATTCATTAAAAATCGTACATAATACTAATTGAGGTAAAACCAAATGGGAGTGAAAGTTTTATGTGTTTAGATTACAATACAAGAATAAGAAGTTCGAAATGGGCTGCCAGTTTATACAGATTTTTTGAAAATGTCCAAGGCTGTCGCAAACGTGATAACTTTTCAGCAGTTTTTGTTCAACTTCAAAAATTCGCCAAAAAATAGAATATAATACCAATTTAGCTAAAACTAGTCATGAATAAAAGCTTTGTAAGTCTATAAACTAACACAAAAAGAATTATTTCGAAATTCTTGTCCAAATAGTACAGATTCGCAAAACAAGACATTGTCATCTCACTTCCTCAAACATTTTTGACAATACTCATTCTCATTCCACAACCCATCATCATCAAACATAACAACAACAACAATAACAATGACAACAACGACAACAACAACAATAGCAGCAGCAAGGAGGAACACAAATTTCATAATCACCATCATATTTTATTCAAGATACTCTACAATACAACCATACACAATTATCCAACAAAGACAAAAACAAGTAGGCAAGAAAACGCCTACTGTATATGTCACGATTATACACAACTATAATACACTTGAAATGATTTTGAGTAAAAACCTAATTGTTTTCATTCACAATTTCTACCTCCAGAAGGTACTGCAAATATAATTATTCACTAATCTTATCCAAAATTGTTTACTCAACTTCTAAACCACAACATAGACATTAATTTACTTCATACATGAATATTCATATGCTCCAATCAAGATTAAAAATCCTAAATTTAACTCAAATGCATCATTTGAATTCAAATCAATTACTTGTAAATCACAATTTAAACATAAATTTCTCTCTTACAAGAGTATTCATTTCTAGAAAGAGAAAACTCCAAAAAAATGACAACAATACCAAGTATGAAATCAAATAAACTAGAATACTTACCTTGAAATCCCATAGATAAGTTTGTCATTTATCTTGTCTTCCTTTCTCCTCTCTCTCCCTTCATAGCCACTCTCATTCTTTCACTTTTCTCTTTCTTTTCTTTCTTCCTCTGTTCTTCCTTCACTCCTCTCCCTCTCCTCACGGCCACTCTCCCTCTTCTTTCTCTTTTCGCCTTTCTCCTTCCTACTTCCTTTCTTTCTTTCTCGGTTCTTCCTGTCAGGACTTGGTTATCTCTAAATTGTGGGGTACATATTGTTTGGGCTGTCTATTGGGCTCTGAAAAGTTTTTTGAGTATGGGTTGAAAAAATACATAGAAACCCAATTATTAATTGGATTGGGATTAATGGGCTTCCATTCTGATTAGTATATAAAGATTAATAGTGGTTGTGGTCCCCAAGCCAATCCTATATATATACACTTTGCTCACATTTTTTAGACAACCCATTCCAGTATCTTCTGAGAGCACATTTAGGAAAACAAAAGTGGATTTGGCTGTGGAAGATCCTACCATTCGTTCCCTTGCAAAATGGATCCAGGTGTGTTATCTCATCAATCATCCTGGACAATTCAACATGATATGTTTGGAATTCTAGATTAAGGATTTGGGTTTATGAACTTCTAAATTTCTGATGTCTGAAATTGAAGCTTGCATGCTGAATTTCTGAATATTATTGATGTTGAATTGTAGCTTACATGTGGTATCAAAGCCACTCATGTTGAATTGTTGAGTAACAATTTCTCATTTAACTTCTGAATTTATTGAATATCCCTGTAATTGGGTCTGCTGCAGAGTTTTTGAGCAACCGTGTGCACAAGTATACGTTTGTTTAATGAATATCCCATACAATTGAGATTATTGATGTGGACTTTGTCTTATTATTGATATCCATGTTACTTGGTACTTTGAAAGAAAACGTGAATGCATGTGTGTGCAATTGTGTATATATGTATAATTGAGTTCACTGCAGTGTTTTGAATTCATGTGCATCTGTGGTTATTTGATTAATATCCTTGTGATTGCAATATGTTGAGTATTGATGTTATTATAGCTCACTGCAGTATTTGTTATATATCCATATAATTGTTACAAATTGGATACCTATGTGATTGTTTCCTTTTGGGAAATAAAAGTTTGGTGTTTCAAATAAATTGATTGATATTATACGTTGCCAAAGTAACTTCTATAATGCAAATTTGTTTATTTTGGAACATAAAGATGTGTTTGTCAATTATTTATGTGAATGATGACCGGCCCAAAGGAAGGTTGTTGTTTGGCCAAATAGTAGACACACTTGTGGTGATAAATATGTGGGAATTATTAGGCTTTCCATGTGAACAATAAGCCGGTCCATAGAAAGGCTTATTGCTTGACAGGATTAATTCTCAATATTTGATTACTGCGCAGAGAGTACCGTTTACTGTTGATATTTCTGTCCAAAGACTAAATGTCAATGCTGTGCTAGGTATCTTGTATTAGGGCCCACCATTGGGTGAATTGTTTGATCATGTCATGTGTGAATTTATTGTTGAATACTCTTGAATTGTGATGCGATCATTGATTGTGAGCCTGTAATTTGTTTTGTTCTCAATTCAGTTACCGCTTCCGCTTCATCGATATTTGCCAACATCAATTCCATTCCTGTGCTTAATGGCATAAATTTCAAGAATTGAAAAGAGAACGTTATGATTGTTCTCGATTGCATGGATCTTGACCTTGCGCTTCGGGAAGAACAGCCTGCACCTCTCAGTGAGAATAGTTCCAATAATGATAAAAGGAACATGGAGAGGTGGGACCGTTCTAATCGCATGAGTCTTATGATCATGAAACGTTCCATTCCGAAAACCTTTAGAGGCTTTATGTCCGAAGAGAAAAATGCTATGCAGTTCCTTAAGGAAATAGAACAACGTTTTGCCAAGAACGAAAAGGCTGAAACAAGTACCCTTTTAGCTAATCTTGTTTCAATGAAGTATAAAGGAAATGGGAACGTAAGGGAGTACATCATGGAGATGTCTAATCTCGCTTCCAAACTAAAGGCATTAAAGTTAGAGCTGTCTGAGGACCTGCTCGTGCATCTGGTTCTCATCTCACTTCCTGCACAATACAGTCAATTTAAAGTGAGTTACAACACCCAAAAGGACAAATGGACTCTTAATGAGCTCATATCTCACTGTGTGCAAGAGGAAGAGAGGATCAAGCGAGAAAGAACTGAAAGTGCTCACTTAGCAACCAGTTCTAAGGACAAGAAAAGGAAAAGAGGAAAAGAAGCTGCAGCTGGGACATCACAGCATAAGGTACAAAAGAAGCAGGATGAGGTGTTTACCTGCTACTTTTGCAAGAAAGCTGGACATATGAAGAAAGATTGTCCCAAGTACGCCAACTGGCGTGTCAAGAAAGGTATGCTTCTCGCTTTAGTTTGTTCTGAAGTAAATTTGGCTTCTGTACCGAGACACACTTGGTGGATAGATTATGGCGCTACTACTCACATAAGTGTGTCTATGCAGGGTTGCCTGTGGAGCTGACAGCCAAGTGATGCTAAAAGATTCATCTATGTGGGTGACGACAAAGCAGTTACAGTAGAGGCTGTAGGAACTTTTAGGTTGTTGTTAAAAACTGGTCATTTTTTGAGTTTGGAAGAGACTTATGTTGTACCGTCTTTTAGACGGAATTTGGTTTCAGTTTCAGTTTTGGACAAATCTGGTTATTTTTGTTCTTTTGGAAATAATAAATTTAGTCTCTTTCAAGATTCGAATCTTATTGTTACTGGTTTTTTGTCTTTGAATGATAACCTATATTTATTGAACACAATTGCCTCATTTAATGAAACCTTGCATACAAGTTCACGTGGTACAAAATGAAAATTAACTGACAGGGATTCCGCCACACTATGGCACAAGCGTTTAGGTCATATCTCTAAACAGAGAATTCAGAGACTTGTGTCAGACGGGATTCTCGATCCCCATGATTTGACAAATTTCCAAGTCTGTATTGAGTGTATAAAGGGGAAACAGACAAACGTTAGGAGATTAGGTGCCAACAGATGTTCTGACGTTTTAGAATTAATTCATACTGATATTTGCGGACCATTCCCTACAACTTCTTGGAATGGTCAACAGTATTTTATTACGTTCATAAATGACTATTCAAGGTACGGGTACCTAAATCTGATTCATGAGAAGTCTCAATCTCTGGATGTATTTAAGGTTTTCAAAGCTGAAGTTGAAAATCAACTTGGCAAGAAAATTAAGGCTGTCAAATCTGACCGTGGTGGTGAATACTATGGTAGATATGACGGATTCGGTGAACAACGTCCAGGACCCTTCGCGCAATTCCTAGAGGAATGAGGTATCGTCCCGCAATACACAATGCCGGGCAAACCCAGCATGAATGGTGTTGCTGAGAGATGAAACAGAACGCTTAAGGACATGGTGAGAAGTATGATTAATCATTCATCTTTACCAGAATCCTTCTGGGGAGAAGCTCTAAAGACTGCAGCATATATCCTCAATAGGGTTCCAAGTACAGCAGTAGCCAAAACCCCTTATGAATTATGGACAGGCAAGAAGCCTAGTATTAGGCATCTACACATTTGGGGTTGTCCAGCTAAGGCAAGGCCTTACAAGCCAAATGAAAGGAAACTGGACTCGAGAACTGTGAGCTGCTACTTTGTTGGGTACTCTGAAAGGTCAAGGGGTTTCAAGTTTTTCGATCCCACTGCTAGGACATTTTTCGAGACGGGAAATGCTAGATTCCTTGAGGAAGTTGAGTTTATGGGGGGAGATGAGGTTAGAGACATTATTTTTGAAGAATAATTTATTTCTCTTCCTATTGCAATTGACAATGATCAGGTTTCCGTTCCTGACATTGTTCGAAATGCAAATTCGGAATATTAAGACAATGTAGAAGAACTCCTGTGCAAAATGACGAAATTGTACCTGAAGTGCAAACTCAACAACCTCAAGAGGATATGCCATTGAGAAGATCCACTAGAGAAAAGAGAAATGCGATTCCGGATGACTATGTTGTTTTTCTCCAAGAACATGAGGGTGATATAGGAGTGATGGAGGATGATCCAATCAACTTTCATCAAGCCAAACAAAGTTCTAATTCTCAAAAGTGGATTGATGCCATGAATGATGAGATGAAATCCAAAAAGGACAATGACGTTTGGGATCTTGTCGAATTGCCTGAAGGTGTGAAACCCATTGGTTGTAAATGGATATTTAAGACCAAAAGGGATTCGAAAGGCAATGTCGAGAGATATAAGGCTCGTTTAGTTGCTAAGGGTTTCACTCAAAAGGAAGGCATTGACTACAAAGAGACTTTCTCTCCGGTTTCAACGAAAGACTCTTTCAGGATTATAATGGCGCTTGTGGCTCATTTTGATTTGGAGCTACATCAGATGGATGTAAAGACTTCATTTCTCAATGGTGACATTGATGAATCGATATATATGATGCAGCCAAAAAACTTTGTAACCAGTGATCCAAAGAAGATGGTCTGCAAACTGAAGAAATCTATCTATGGTCTCAAACAGGCTTCCCGTCAATGGTATCACAAATTTCATCAAGTCATTATCTCGTATGGGTTTGAGGTAAATAAGGTTGATGATTTTGTATATCATAAGTTCAGTGGGAGTAAGTACATGTTCCTGGTGTTATATGTCGATGACATACTGCTTGCTAGCAATGATATAGGCTTATTGCACGAAACCAAAAGATTTCTGACCAAGAATTTTGAGATGAAAGATCTTGGGGACGCCTCTTTTGTATTAGGAATACAGATACATCGAGATCACTCTCGAGGCATCATTGGGTTATCACAAAAGAGCTATATCAAAAGAGTTCTTGATAGATTTGGCATGAAAAGTTATGCACCAGGTGATACCCCAGTTACTAAGGGAGACAAGTTCAGTCTCAGTCAATGCCCCAAGAATGAATTGGAATGGAAAGGAATGTAAAAGATTCCTTATGCGTCAGCTATAGGAAGTCTTATGTATGCTCAAGTATGCATGCGTCCGGACATAGCGTTCATAGTGGGAATGTTAGGCAGATATCTCAGTAACCCAGGGATGGATCATTGGAAAGCAGCCAAAAGGGTTATGCGTTATTTGTAGAGAACAAAAGATCACATGCTCACTTATTGGAGATCAGATCATTTAGAGATCGTTGGATATTCTGATTCCGATTTTGCTGGATGCCAAGACAGTAAAAGATCCACGTCAGGCTATATTTACATGTTAGCTGGAGGAGCCATCTCCTGGAAGAGTGCCAAACAGACACTCATAGCCTCTTCCACTATGGCAGCTGAGTTTATAGCCTATTATGAGGCGTCTAATCATGGGATATGGCTTCGAAATTTTGTCACTGGGTGATCGGACCAAATATGGTACGATTTTGTACCCTTATTTCCTACTCTTTGTGCTTAATTCTCGGGCATTTCCCCGTATTTAATGTTGCAAAATCAAGTGTTTCAGGTTTATGAGGCCTCAAAGGAAATTGTGAAAAAGAAGAAGAACTTAGAATGAAAGAAGAGCATAAAGATATGAAGCAGTGCATTCTCGCCACTTGCTAAAGATGGTCGCCCTAGGGTCGCCATGGCGACAGAATGGTTTGTAAAATCACCTTTTGGTCGCCCCAGGGTCACCATGGCGACATACCATATTTCTCCAAGAAAATGTATCAGGTATGGTCGCCATTTGCATGTCGCCATGGCAACATTCAATGGCAAATGGCGACCTTCCCCCAAATTCCTCAGTATCGCCATTTGCAAAGGGGTGAAAAAGATGATACTCATGGCAACAATGGGATCTCAGAATGCATAACAGTATGTCGCCATGAGGTCGCCATGGCGACACAAATAGCGACATTCCCGCCACATCAGCTTTCCAAGAGATTTTCAGCACAAAAATCAAGCCAGTATAAATATCCCTCTTCTCTGAGTTTGAACTAGAGAGAAATATACAGAGTTTTAGAGAGAACACTTTTTACTTAGCATTTTAGACCTAGATTTTCTTCCATGACTCCCACTTCCAAATTCCTCCATTTCTAACCTTGAACTATCTTTTCCATCAAACACTCAACACCAAATCTATCCTACCTCACCAAAATCATTTCTCTCTCACCATATTTTCTTCACCTTATTACCTTAGTCACACACCATTTGTCACTCATAACACTAGTACACAAGGAGCATCTAAGGAGGGAAAGGATTGAGCATTAAAGAAGGAGACCTACGGGTGATTTCCTCATTATTTACTTTCTTTTCCTATTTGTAACTATGTGTAGCTAAAACCCCCAATCTAGGGGGTTGGTGTTAGAAACATTTGGACTTAGGGTTGCTTGACTATATTTTAATTGAATCTCTATGTATTTTCTATTTATTATATCTTTAGATTCTTGTCACTATATGATTGATTTGTATATCAACCTATTAATCATAATCTTGCTAGAATAATCTATTTTATAATCACTTTGGAATGACAGCCTTATTTGATTAAAGAATTCAATAAATATGATGGATTATTGTAGGAAATACCAACCACAATAATCCAAACCTTGTTGTGAGGTTAATCCATTTGAGATTGGTTCTTTATGATAGTTTAAAAAGCACCCTTAATCCATTTTCAACTTCACTAATCTTCTAGCGTATCTCTTAATTGAATTCACCCACTTCTCTTATTTTAGATTGTTGAGATTCTATTTTCCCTATCACTTTTATTACTTTTACTTTATGCATGTTTTGTGGTATTTTAAACCACCCACTATCCACTTATTATGATTTATATTATCGCAATCTTAGATTAGTTAATCAACCTAACCATTACTTCATTTCCCTGTGGAATGAATCCAACTTACCATTATTACGTTTCATATCCTAAAAAAGATTCCCAAGTGGTAAAACATTATTTTCCTACAAGATCACACATATATTTATATTGTTTTGATGTGCACAAACAACCTCATCAAAAATGGTGCCGCTGCCGGGGAACATGGTAGCAATTGTTAAGTTGATTAACTTTTCTATGTAGTTTAGATTATTGGTACTTAGTTTATTACATTTGTATTTTGTTTAGTGTCTTTATATTTTAGTTCCATTAGGATTCTTTACGTTTTGGTATTGTGTTTTTGCTCTAATTTCAGGATATGGATTCTCTTGCAATGCAAATGGCAAAGTTCAATGAGGAAATGGTCTCATTTGCCTGAAGAGCCTCAAGGGTGACAGAAGATCAAACTAGAAAGGATAAGAAAATGGGATTGAAAGAAGGAGATTTAGGAGATGAGATGAAGAGGAACCTCCAACAGACTCGGACAACCTATGAGAGACTTTTGAATGGATTCATGGAGGCTAGTCAAGATAGGTTCTCAAAGCTAGAGGATTCAGTAAAAAGAATCGAAGGGCACATAGAAAGGATCGCGGATAAGGTGTTGAATGGTGGAATCGGAAGCTCAAATGATTCATCTCACCTAGGTAGTGCTAAAGCCATTTTAAGAAGTGGTAGAATAGTGAACAATGGGAGAAACGAAGAACCAGTTGAAGAAAGCAACAAAGCTCCTAGGGAAAGGAATGATAGAGAGAAGGGAATTCCGGCGAGAGAAGATACCGAAGGTGAAAGAATTCAAGTTCCAATTGAAGAGGAGACACCAAAGGCAGATTTTAGCAACAATAAGCTACATAGTCCCATCACTTCTAGAGTACCGTATACAAGAAGGCTAAGAAAAGATAAGATGGAGAAATCATTTCAAGACATTTGCGATGTGCTTTCTAAGGTAACGATCAACTTACCTCTTTTGGATGCAATTCAAAAGATACCAGCATATGGGAAATTCTTCAAAGAGTTAAACAAGGAGAAGTATAGGTATAGGCCCATAAATCAAGAGAGGCTTGATGAGAATGCAAGTGCGGTCATTCAAAAGAGACTCCCTCCGAAACTAAAAGATCTAGGAAGCTTTATCATCAGTGTAACCATTGGCGGAGAAGGACAAGTAAGAGCTATGCTTGATCTAGGGGCGAGCATCAACTTGATGCCGTTTACCATTTACAAGAAGTTGGGGTTGAATGAACTAAGGCCAATGAAAATGTCTCTCATTTTGGCGGATCAATTGGCTAGGCAACCTAGGAATCAACAAGGAGGATACCAACAAGGCGGATACCAACAAGGCGGAAACAATCAAGGTGGATACCATTAAAGGGAGCAACAAGGTGGATATCAACAGAGTGGATATCCACAAGGAGGAAACCAATGGGGAGGAAATCAATGGAACAACAACAACAATGCTCAGTCTAGCTCGTATCAACCTCACCGTAATGTAGATGAAGAAATGAGAGAGATGATGCAAGGCTTCCAAAGGGCCGAAAACACACTGACAAACTTCATGCAAGCTAGTGGCCAAAGGTTTGGCAACTTAGAGGCATCGTTTGGGAAGTTGGAAACTCAAATGGGGTAAATTGCTGAAGCCCTCCAAAAACAAGAAAATGGGAAGTTTCCTAGTCACACCGAACAAGCCAAGGAAGGGAATTTTGTCAATAGGTACGGAGTTAGAGACGAGGCAATGATGTTTGAAGAAGCTTTCCAAGCAAAGGTAGATAATCCAGGAAGTTTTGTGATCCCCATATCGGTTGGAGAGAGTGAAGTATTAAAGGGAATGCTTGATTTGGGTGCAAGCATTAACATGATGCCTTTGGCATTATATGAGAAGTTAGGATTAGTGGGACTAGAACCAACTAGGAAAAAGCTTTTGTTGGCGGATCGAACTTCTCGATCACTATATGGAGAGATAAAGGATATACCTATTCTTGTAGATAGAATAGTGGTTCTTACTGATTTTGTGGTGTTAGACATTGAAGAGAAATCAAATGATGTAGCAAGATGGCAAGTTTTGCTAGGTAGACCTTTTATGGCTACCGCTCAGATGAAGATTGATGTGTGCAAAAGGAGAGTCGTGATGCACTCATCTGAGAGAGAGCTTAAGCTTGATCCCTGCACTTGCAACAATGATTTAAAGAGCATTGGGAGTTGCAATGTGGTGGATGTGCAACCATCAGAGGTAAAAAGAGGAAAGGTGAGCAACTTGGTTTAATTGTATGAGAAGAGTAGCAAAGAAGATGAGGAGAGTATAGGCGATTCTGAGATTGAAGGACTCAAGAACACTAACCTAGAACTTATGCTTGAAGTGGAGATGCTTAAGGCAGAAAAGTTTGCTTTTGAAAGGAAAATGGAAGACCTTTCAAAGAAGAATCACAAATAGAAGAAGGTCAACAGAACCCTTGCATTGGAAAATGAGTCAATTGTACAAGAACTTGAAGATTTAGCCAAACTCACTGAAGAATTTGAGGAGGAATCCTCAATGAAGATGAAAAAGACCCTTATGAGCGTAGAAGCTAAGAACAAGGCATTAGATGAAGTCAAAGAAGAGTTGAGCAAGAAAGAGTTGGCATTGAAGATTGCCAAGGTGAAGGAGTGTGATCATTTGGTGGAGATAGACCGAATGGACCAAGCAATCAAAACATTTACCATGGAGGGCCACTCCAATGCTCAAACTCCAATGAAAAAAGGGAGAATTCCTTTCTCTTCCATATCTTGTTATTTTTGTCATAGGAAGAGTTATATTAAATCAAGGTGTTTTGAATTTTTGAAGCATGCTAATTATGAAAGAACTCAACCTAGGATGAGGCCTAATCATGTCAAGAAAATTTGGGTTAGAAAGGAATTAGTGGACAAAGTCCGGGTTGGACCTAGAGGATCAATTTGGGTAGTTAAGAGAAAGATGAATGAATGCTTGGTTGACCCTCATAATGAGCATCACGGTCTGAATTTGCATAATAGGATGCGCTAGTGCGGGCTTGCAATTGTACATTTTATGCTTTGAATAAAGTTTGTGTGTTTTATTTTAGCTCTTGTTGTTTGTCTTTTTGCTTGTTTAATTTTCAAGTTGCGCCATGTAAATTTTTCTTCCTCCTATGAACATTGAGGACAACGTCCAATTTAGGTTTGGGGGTCATTTGCGCAACACCACTTTACTCTCCATGCTTGGTTTTATAATTTGAGCCGATTTTTCAAATTTTTGCGATAATACCATATTGAGCATTCCTTGCTTATTGAGATTATGATTTACATGAGTAGTGAGGAATTGTGCATCTTTGTCATTGTATGGTTTAAATTAATGTCATGCCATTTGGGACTTCATTGAACAAAGCGCGTGCATCTCTTTCTCAAAATGTTAGAGTGGATTATCATTGTTGCTCGAAGGACTAAGAATTAATAATGGAGATTCCCGAGAGGATCACAAACACGGCCCCAAAAAAAGCATATTTTGAGTTGTCAATATTTCACTCTTTAAACACGCTCTCTCAAACACTCTTTTAAGCATTTATAGGTCTCATTGCACTCAAATATTGCATATGATAGAATACTATAGATTGCTTGTGGATGCTTTGATTTGCTCATGGACAAACCTTTAGAAAAGACTCTAGACAATGCATGTAAAAAAAACTGTAATTGGACTAAAACACTTCCTCACCCTCTTAAATGTGTGTGCTCCTAAGCCCTTTCGATGCCAAATACATCTTAAACTTTTCATTTTGTGAACCACATCTAAATTAACCATATAGCCTAAATAGTTGACTTACCTCAACCGAATGATTTTGCTAAAGGCTTAGGTTATATATGTAAGCTCTTTTATGTAAAAATGTTGATGCATGTACCTAGGCATGTAATTTTGTGTTTATAGCAAAAGAAAAACAAAAGGAAAAGAAAAGCAAAAGCAAAGAAAAAGAAAAAGATGTATGCAAACAAACAAACAAACAAACAAAAAAAATAAAAATAAATAAATAAATAAAGGCAAAGCCAAGAAAAAGATAAAATGAAAAGAAAAATATGAATTAGGCACAATTGGCCTAGATAGAGGTTTAGAAATTGAATAGGCTACTCAAGAAAAGTTTGAGTAGTGAATATGCATTTGAAACATTATTGTAAGTAATGGGCGCCAAAGGCGTAAATGAATGTGTGAAGCAAGTGGAACTTGTACTAGAATGTATGCCGAAAGTATAATCATTTGGTTCCTTGTGATCTTTTTGACCCATTATTTAGCTCACCATTCACCCAAACCCCGTTACAACCAAAGAAAGACCTTCATGATCTTTAGGAATGTCCATTTTGTGAATTGTAGTTTTCGCATGTTCTTTCTAATTCATGATGTGCAAATCCATTCATGGGACCATATTTTTCAGAAATTGCGTTTTAAAATATCATCATATGCAATCAATTTGATTTTATGAAATTAACTCATATTGCATATGTAATTTTGAGAAAAGCTTAAGGTTCTGAGAGAAGAAATGAGAGAATCCAGTAAGGAATAGCTATCAAGGCGAATTACATTCTAAACTGAACAGTACCTTTGCTTTGAAGCTTAGGCATTTTTGAATGTGAGATCGCGCTGCGTGCAATCATATCTAAAAGTGGCATGTTTTTAATTTTTACTTGACATTTTCTTACATGAATAGGTCCTCACTAGTGCATCATTGTTTTAATCTCTTCATTATTTGGTTTTGCTTATCAATCAATGGCTAGTAGAATCTTGATAGGTTGATTTGAACTTGTTTAAATATTTTGTTGAGAAATAGCTTGATAAATGTCTAGGGGTTGATTGATGATTGTTTTGCTCGAGGACGAGCAAAAGATAGGTTTGGGGGTATTTGATCGGACCAAATATGGTACGATTTTGTACCCTTATTTCCTACTCTTTGTGCTTAATTCTCGGGCATTTCCCCATATTTAATGTTGCAAAATCAAGTGTTTCAAGTTTATGAGGCCTCAAAGGAAATTGTGAAAAAGAAGAAGAACTTAGAATGAAAGAAGAGCATAAAGATATGAAGCAGGGCATTCTCGCCACTTGCTAAAGATGGTCGCCCTAGGGTCGCCATGGCGACAGAATGGTTTGTAAAATCACCATTTGGTCGCCCCAGGGTCGCCATGGCGACATACCATATTTCTCCAAGAAAATGTATCAGGTATGGTCACCATTTGCATGTCGCCATGGCGACACAAATAGCGATATTCCCGCCACATCAGCTTTCCAAGAGATTTTCAGCACAAAAATCAAGCCAGTATAAATATCCCTCTTCTCTGAGTTTGAACTAGAGAGAAATATACAAATTTTTAGAGAGAACACTTTTTACTTAGCATTTTAGACCTAGATTTTCTTCCATGACTCCCACTTCCAAATTCCTCCATTTCTAACCTTGAACTATCTTTTCCATCAAACACTCAACACCAAATCTATCCTACCTCACCAAAATCATTTCTCTCTCACCATATTTTCTTCACCTTATTACTTTAGTCACACACCATTTGTCACTCATAACACTAGTACACAAGGAGCATCTAAGGAGGGAAATGATTGAGAATTAAAGAAGGTGACCTACGGGTGATTTCCTCATTATTTACTCTCTTTTCCTATTTGTAACTATGTGTAGCTAAAACCCTCAATCTAGGGGGTTGGTGTTAGAAACATTTGGACTTAGGGTTGCTTGACTATATTTTAATTGAATCTCTATGTATTTTCTATTTATTATATCTTTAGATTCTTGTCACTATATGATTGATTTGTATATCAACCTATTAATCATAATCTTGCTAGAATAATCTATTTTATAATCACTTTGGAATGACAGCCTTATTTGATTAAAGAATTCAATAAATATGATGGATTATTGTAAGAAATACCAACCACAATAATCCAAACCTTGTTGTGAGGTTAATCCATTTGAGATTGGTTCTTTATGATAGTTTAAAAAGCACCCTTAATCCATTTTCAACTTCACTAATCCTCTAGCGTATCTCTTAATTGAATTCACCCACTTCTCTTATTTTAGATTGTTGAGATTCTATTTTCCCTATCACTTTTATTACTTTTACTTTATGCATGTTTTGTGGTATTTTAAACCACCCACTATCCATTTATTATGATTTTTATTATCGCAATCTTAGATTAGTTAATCAACCTAACCATTACTTCATTTCCCTGTGGAACGAATCCAACTTACCATTATTACGTTTCATATCCTAAAAGGGATTCTCAAGTGGTAAAACATTATTTTCCTACAAGATCACACATATATTTATATTGTTTTGATGTGCACAAACGACCTCATCACTGGGCTGTGGATTATGGATGGTATTGAAAGATCGTTAAAGATATATTGTGACAATAATTCGGCTGTGCTTTATTCCAATAACAACAGAAGCTCTACGAAGTCAAAGCACATAGACATCAAGTTTCTCGTTGTTAAAGAAAGAGTTCAGAGTCGTGAGGTGGCTATAGAACATATCGGGACAAACTCCATGATTGCGGATCCGCTTACTAAAGACTTACCACCCAAGGTCTTTCATGAGCACACCGCTCACATGGGTGTTGTTTTAATTGACGATGTGCATATTTAGTGGGAGTTTGCATTATGATGTTCTATGTTACAGACACGTTGTGTGTTTATTTTCTGCAGAATAAAGTAAGTAGTTCATTTATAAACTCTGAATGTTATTTGCATTTGATCTCGCTAAAGAATAAAGCTGGATCAGTTGGAAATAGACATGTTTAAGATCACATTACATGTAATTTCCATGCTATGCATCCATACTCGATCTATGTCATTGAATGTATTGGTATGGTGACCATTGATGGGTCTAGTTACGAAAATGTGTAACGAAGGTCACTTTGATCCTATGTTGATATAGTAGATGGACCAGATTGTAACTAAAGAGATATTTCCAAGTAGATAGCTTTTCGTGCACGCTTATGACTATATGTAATGATTGTTTCAGGAATCATATGTAGCCCAAGTGGGAGATTGTTAGGACTTGGTTATCTCTAAATTGTGGGATACATATTGTTTGGGTGTCTATTGGGCTCTGAAAAGTTTTTTGAGTTTGGGTTGAAAAAATGCATAGAAACCCAATTATTAATTGGATTGGGATTAATGGGCTTCCAGTCTGATTAGTATATAAAGATTAATAGTGGTTGTGGTCCCCAAGCCAATCCTATATATATAAACTTTGCTCTCATTTTTCAGACAACCCATTCTTGTATCTTCTGAGAGCACATTTGGGAAAACAAAAGTGGATTTGGCTGTGGAAGATCCTACCATTTGTTCCCTTGCAAAATGGATCCAGGTGTGTTATCTCATCAATCATCCTTGACAATTCAACATGATATGTTTGGAATTCTAGATTATGGATTTGGGTTTATGAACTTCTAAATTTCTGATGTCTGAAATTGAAGCTTGCATGCTGAATTTCTGAATATTATTGATGTTGAATTGTAGCTTACACTTCCTTCATCTCCTCTCCCTCTCTTCCCGGTCACCTCCCTCTCCTTTCTCTTTTCTCCTTTCTTTCTTTCTTTCTTTCTTCACCACCCCCCCCCCCCCCCTAAAAAAAAAAAAAAAAAAAAAAAAAACGGAATGGACTTATTCAATCCCTTTTTGTTTTTATAAAATATCTCTCTCTCCCTTTACACAGGTCAATCATGCATTTTAAGTCAGCAGTTTTTCATGGCAAAATACATTTTCAACCCTTATAATATTTCTCATCCCTTTTTAACTCATCAAATGCATAGAAAATTACAATCTCACCCATTGAATCACACCAAATTCAGTTTTGGGCTTAGATCAACTTACAATTTAATTGGGCTAGGGCCTTAATATTTAAATTAAAATAAGCCCAAATACCAATTGATTTGGGTCCAGTCCAAATCATTACTTCACTAGTCATAATTTTAAGCATTGCCAACATTATCATTTTGGGCCTCTAGTCCTTTAGAAACTAAATTGAGCCTAAATTCGTAAAAATTGGGGCCAACGATTTAAAAACGGGTTACCCATTTTTTTTTCTTAAGGATATTACATTTTCAAATAGAGCTTTTGGAGTAGATCTTTTAACCGTAAAACTTTTAACAAAAAGTTGTATATTGTTTGGTATTCAATTAAAAAAATGGTTTTAAATTAATAGATTGTTTGGCAATATATCTTCAAAAGAGTTTTTAATTGTAATAAATTACAAATAAGGGCATATACAAAGTTTTTGTAAATTATGACTCCAAGGAAATAAAAAAAGATTACTGATAAATAGGCAAATAAATTCCAGAATAATTTCTTTGATGTTCAAATAAATATAAATATAAATATTGTTGATAGTGATTTCTAGACTTATGGAAAGTCAACTGGTCAACGATGCGATTCGTCTGATCTGTAAGGAAATAAAGTAAGATAAAGTGAATAATAAAGAGAACAGTTTTACTTGGTAAAACTCTGGTAATGGAAAAACATCCACGGGTTGCCGCTTGACGGCAGAGAAATGAGTTCACTAAGAAATTAATTGGTTACCCTCTCTCTCACTCTATCTATATATATATATATGCTGCTAATTGATTATTATTATTACAATGAATACATGGTGGTATTTATATCATTCTCTCTAGGGTTTCTTAGCTCCTGGCTTACAAGTAGCAGACTCATTAATTTGAATCCTACTAAAGTTTGGATATTTTCGGACCAATTGGGATCCTTTCCTGATTGGTGTTAAGTCGTTGCCTGATTGGAATTCTTGTATCTTTTAAAAAAGATATGTTTGTTTCCTTCTTAGAGCAGATCTCTTGTGGCTTAGCGAAACTGGAAATCTTTTTAACCGGACGAGGAGATCTCGGTGAACTGGGATCCAATGCATATTTTTTCATCTATAACTTTATTTCTTCTTCCTTCAGCTATTCTTTCTTTTTCTCTCTAATTATTTCTCTTCACTCATTCTTCTTCTTTTCTTCTATTTGCCCGAACCTCTTTGTTTTCTTTTATTTCTATTTAATTCTTTCTTCCTCTATTTTGTCTCTCAAAACAGCTCTCCTTCTCTATTGAATATTGGTCTCTCTCATCCTAATTTTCAATATCTTGGTTCTCTCTCTCTCTCTCTCTCGGTTTCTTCTTCTTTCTTTCTTTATTTATATTTTCTGTTTTGGTCGAATGACCCTTCTCTCTCTCCTCTTCAATTTTCATAATTTTATTTCCTTTTCTTATTTTATATTATTCTTCTTCTCCTTATCCAACCGCTTACCACCTTCCTCTCTTCTCATTTTATTCTTTTTTTTATTGTTATTTTATTCTATAATATTGCCACCTCTCATCGGTTTTTAACACCTCCAATTCTCTTTACCACCTCATTGCATCATGCATTGCCATGTGTCCCATGATGACATGTGTATGATTTTATTATTTTATTATTTATTTAATATCCTGGTGAGCTGAGTTTATCAAACTGGATCTTGGGTCATATGTTTGGGTTTAGATTTTGGCTTGGGTACGTCAATTAGAGATCAGATCGAGTTGTACTTCTTTCAAATCTCTTTCATTCTATATATATATTTTTAAAATGTTAAATTTAAGTTGGTGGAAAAGCAGAATGGTAAATTACTTGACGGATTTCAGAAACCTTCCCTAATTCAATTACCCAAAAGACCTTTTCACCCTTTGACATGCTATCTGATGCTTATTGTTTTTGTAATTCTGACATTTATCAAGGATGTAATTGTCTTTCCAAATTATAAAAGAAATTAAAATTTCAAATTAGATATCTAGCCCTTCTTTTTAACCGGTTTATACAAATTTTTATGTAATTCAATAGATAAACTTTAAGGGCTTGTTTGGTACGCTGTATTGTATTGTACTGGATTGTATTGGATTATGTTGGATTTGATAGTATTGCATTGGACTGTATTATTATTATACAATCCTGTGTTGGTGATATTTTGTATTAGAATGTATTAAATTATACAAAGTTTGGATGTGATTCGTATTAGACTGTATTAATAGAATTTTAAAATAAAAAACATATTCTATAATATATATCAGTCACCGTCCAAGTCCAGAACTCAAATCTTATCAAAACATATTTGCATATTCTGAACTACTTCTCAAATCTGTTTCAACCACAACTACCACCGCCACCGTCTAGAGTCCAAACCCAAACCCCACCACCAAAACCTCCATCTCTATCAGTTTTCAAGAAGCCAAATGAGATCGAGATCTCAGATTCGTGGATTCGCAGATCTTATACCCAAACCCAACCGTCCCTCAGCTCAATCTCATATTTGCGGTTCCATTTGATGCCGGTGGAAGGATCCGTGACCCCATCTGAAGCTTACGGAAGGAGAGAGAGATGAGATTGATTGGAAGAGATGAGATCGAGAAAGAGAGAGAGATGAGATCGATTATGTTTGATTTGAAGATGTTTTTGCAATTTGTTTTTTGTGTTGTCAGAATTTTCAAGCAACAGTAGAAGTTTGGGTTTGGATTTGGTGGTGATTTTGGTGGATTTGGTTGTTGCAAGAAGAGAAGAAATTGTTTGATGTTTGGATTTGGGTGGTTTGGTGTGGATGTTTTTGGGTTTGGGAACATGAAGGTGAAGGTTGGGTTGTGAAGAAAGAATGGTAATACCATACAAAGAATGGATGTTTCTAGGTTTGGGAAGATGAAGATGAAGATGAAGGTCGGGTTCTAATACAATACATCATAATACCATCTATTATTATGTATTACCTAGTATAGAGAATGGTGTATTAGGTGTAAAATTTTGTATTAAATTAATACAATACAATTGAACCCCAAACATAGTATTGTATTGTATTGTTTTAATACATTTTAAATGGGTAGTATAATACAATACATGCAAACAAACATGACCCTAAGGGTTATATTTGTTATTTAACTTTCAAAGAAAATCAAAGAAAATAAAAGGGGTGCTATAATTGAAATCAACATTCACTCTTTTTATATAGCTAATAGATATATAGTTTTTTTTTTTTGATAATAGAAGCAAGATTACACAACAGAAGGGCAGAAAACAGAGCTGAAGTTCAGCCACAAATGCTCCTTACACGAGGAGAAGGCATTCGAAGCTAGTAAAAAAGCCAAGGAGTTCCCCGATTTAGAGGATGCTTGACTCTTACAAATACCGACCGCCGAAAACAAAGCCTTAATGTCTAAGACAATAAAATGGGAATCACTAAAATTAGGACTATAACACTGCAGGGAAGCAACAGCAGCAGGAGAAGAGCATTCAATGATTGAAACATTGAAATTATAAAGCGAGGCGAGTTTAAGGCCCTCACGGATAGCCAAGAGATGACCCACCTTTTGGGAACAGACCCTACAGACAAGACGAGCTGGTAGCCAGGACATTACCTTTACAGTCTCAGATAGCAGCACCTACACCAATTTTGTTCGCACAACTGTGACGAACGACAGTAGTATTCAGCTTCAGAGCACCAGGCGGAGGGGCAATCCAATCCGTAGGAGATCTGGACAGGGAAGGAGAAATACTGCCAGTTATCGCCTGACTCAAGTTCACAAATTCAATCAGTCTCTGTTGAGCCCTGCTTGCCACCAGAGCAGGATCACCCTTCTTACCCTCATTCACCAAGGCATTACAATTATCCCAGACAGCCCCCGCGACCATACACACCTAACTAAGACAGTTCGTGCCGAAATGCGTGGCCAGCCCAATAAATCCTTCCAGCACCGAAGGGAAGTTCCTAGAAGCAATCCAGCAACCAAACTGAGTTTCCTGCCAAATTTTCCTAACTTCTTTGCAACCAAAAAAGGCGTGAACAGCGGACTCCCTGGTATGAACACAACTCCTATAGCAGGGATTATCCGCAATCTTTCTCTTCCACAAGTTTTCCAACGAGGGAATAGCATTCGAATAAGCACGCTATACAAACATTTTAATCTTAGGTGGTATATTTAATTTCCAAAGAGAGGTCCACCATCTACTGTCTATGGAAGAGGGAGAGGCCTCCACCTGCAAGCTATCCATTAACGCACACCTATAGCCACTTTTAACCGTATTTACACATGTCTTATCAAAATGCCAATTGAGGAAATCCTCACCACCATTCCAGTTGATGGGCATGGCAAGAATCACTTCTTGATCAATAGGGAGCAGGTTTTTGTTTATAATATCCAGCTTCCAAGAGTGCCGAGACCTATCAATCAGATCAGAAACCAGCAGATTCGAACCAGGATCAAAAGTAACAACTTTAAAAGAGCTCGGACGCGGGATCCACTTATCTCTAAACACATTGATACTCAAGCCATCTCCCACTTTCCATCTTAGCTCTTTCGAAAGCAACTCCCTACCCCAGATAAGACTACGCCAAATATGGGAGCACCTGTTTCTAACAGAGGCAAGCATAAAGGATTCCTGACTGAAATACTTAGCTTTGAGCACCTGGGCTGCCAGGGACTCTGGGTTGGTGAGTATATGCTAAGCTTGTTTCACCAACATAGCCTGATTAAATAGAGAAAGGTCCTTAAACCCCAACCCCCCAGCTGATTTTGGCAAGCATAACTTTTTCCAACTAATCCAACTCACTTTTCTCTTCCCGTTCCTAGCTCCCTACCAGAATTTCAAAGTCATCGCACTCAGATCATTACACAACCCTATAGGAAGCTTTAACAAACTCATAGAGAACGTAGGAATAGCTTGTGTTACTGCTTTGATGAGAATTTCCTTACCACCGAAGGAAAACATATTACCATGCCACCCCCTCACTTTATTGCCCATCCTTTCTTTGACATCATTAAACATTTTCCTTTTGTTTCTGCCCACCATAGTGGGAAGACCCAAATACTTATCATTCGAATTACAAGCACCAATATCAAGGAGATTCTGGATCTGCCGAACCAAAGGAGCCGACACTTTCGGACTAAAAGTGATGATCGATTTATTCAGGTTTATACTCTGCCCAGAACCCTTTTCATACATCTCCAAGATCCGTTTCATGCACATCGCACTCTCCAAGGAGGCCTTACAGAAAACCATACTATCGTCCGCGAAAAAGAGATGACTGATAAGCAGACTCCCTCTACAACTCCTAATCCCTAGCACCCGACCATTTCTTTCAGATTTTGAAATTAAACTAGAGAAGGCTTCAGAGCACAGCAGGAACAGATATGGGGAAAGAGGGCATCCCTGATGAAGGCCTTTGGAAGGGGACACACTACAGACAGCCTCACCGTTGAGATGGAATGAAAGAGTAGACGTCGAAATGCAATCCAAAATCATGTTGATCAGTTTGGTTGGGAATGCCATCCTCTTCATAATGGTTGAGAGAAAGGACCACTCCATTCTATCATATGCCTTGCTCATGTCCAACTTGAGAGCCATATCCTTGTTTTTCTCGGCTTTCTTACGGCTCATAGTATGTAGAATCTTGAAGGCTACCATCACGTTATCAAAAATCTGTCTGCCCGGGATAAAGGCCGATTGAGATGGAGAGATAATATGGGACAACGAGTTTTTTTAACTTGGAGGCTATCACCTTCGTCACAATTTTGTAAATCACCGTACACAGAGAGATGGGTCTGAAATCTTGGATACACTCAGGACTTTTCGATTTAGGGATAAGGATAACATTCGTATCATTAAACTCTTTTATAGAGCTCCCACCATTTAAAATTTTCAGAAACACTTTTATGACATCACTACTGATCAAGCCCCACATTTTTTGAAAGAAAACTGCCTGATAGCCATCTGGTCTAGGGGCTTTCGAAGGCCCCAAGCTGAAAACCGCAGCTTTTACCTCATCCGCCATAAAGGCCGTATTAAGATCCTCAATCATATGGTCCTTCAGCCTAGAATCAATGTCTCTCGAAGCTCTCCGAATATCTCTATCTGAGGGGGTTGAAGAAGTAAAAAGAGAAGAGAAAAAATCAGTAACAATTCGAGACAATCCCTCATCCGTTTCCTGAATGACCCTATCAGCATCCCGAAGGTTATTGATATGCTTTTTCTTTTTTCTTGCTGTAGCTTTAGCATGGAAAATTTTTGAATTTCTATCCCCCGCTTTGAGCCACTCGACTCTGGAACGTTGTTTCCAATACAATTCTTCTTTTTCCATCAACCCTTCCACTGAACTTTCAAGCTCCTTTATCACCCGCATATTACCAGGTTTACCACTAAAACAATAAAGCCTCTCAATTTCTCTGTTCTTCTTAGCAATCTGATTACCCAACTGACCAAATCTCCCTTTACTCCACTCTTGCAGTTTAGACGCGCACCACAAAAGCTTCGCAGAGAGATTTCCATCTGAATCATTAGAACTCACCTCATTCCAAGCTTCAGTCACCACACTAAGGTAATCTTCTTCTTTGAGCCAAAGAGGCTCAAACCGAAACACCCCACCTCTTCTTCGCACAAAGGGAGCCTCGGGCTCACTGTTCAGGAGAATAAGGCGATAATCCGAGGAGAAGAACCCCAGATGATCAACTTTGACCTTAGCAAAACTATCACGCCATTTCTTATTAGCAAAGAACCTATCAATTCTTTCTTGAATGTTACTCTTTCCCTCCGTCTTATTATTCCAGGTATATCTTGGGCCAGCATAACCTAAATCTGATAGGTTACACTCCTCAATAACTTGCCTAAAATTTAACATTCCATTGAAGGATTTAGCCGAGCCACCCACTTTATCGTTAACACTTAGGATTTCGTTAAAGTCCGCTTCACAAACCCACAGAAGGTCATCCACATCCTTGAGCCAATGGAGGAGATTCCACGAGAAGATTCTCTTATTAGGATTCGGGTCCCCATAAAAACCAGTAAAACACCAATTGAAACCATTCCCCATAACCACTCGAGCATTAACATGACCAACAGAAAAAGACAGGACATTTACATTACAAGAATCCCTCCACAGAAGCAAGAGACCACCACTGGCACCCACACTATCCATACAAAAACAGTTATCATACCCCAACAGAACACCACACTTACCTAACTTTAAATCGTCAAGTTTCGTTTTTGATAGAAAAACAATATCCGGGGAATATTTTTTGAGTAGCCATGACAAGGCCACGAACGCCCAAGGATTCCCTAGCCCCCGAACGTTCCAACTAATGCCTATCATTGTTCTCAGCGAGTCTGTACTTCAGGCTCCGCCAATATAGGATTTTCTGTGTTAGGGATTGAACTCTTCCTTTTCTTTTGGTTTCTAGTTTCCTCTACTGACATATCAAAGACAACTTTCCTCTTACAAGCTTGTCCTTCCACCACTATTCTATAGGTAGACACATCACACTGTTTGTTTGGGAAATTAAGGGCTGCTGGCAAGAATTTCTGTGGGCTTCTTCCTTTCTTAGAACTCTTTCCTCTTATTGCGGCAATTGGGGATGAAGAATTACATTTTGGTGATCTTCTTGGGGAAAGACTAACCCCTAACATTCTCTGGAAGGGACTATAAGTCAGTCCTACTGTTTGCTTCACAGCACCCTCGCGAGCTAATCGCTTCCACTTCTTGGACGAAGGCTTGGGTTTAGGAGGGTTTGGAATGGGTAGTTCTTTAGCTCTCATATTATTAGGTGGCACATTTTGTAAATTCTGAGTCAATACCACTGCTTTGTTAACTTGTAAAGGGAGATTTTGGGTTGGGTTGGTTAATTCATCAACTAGAAAGTTTGCTTCAGACTAATTTATCAACTGTCCCACTTCATTTGAAATAACTTCCTCACTTGGGCCCGGCTCATCAATACATATCTGAGTATTCTGTGATGGCCTACTAACCTTCACAGGAGGTAGGGTTTCCACTAGCTTCTTCTTCAAAGCTTCTTGTGCCGTCACTACATTGTTCACCGGAGCTTCTTTCTGTGTCGCCAAAGACCCATTTTTCACACTCACAGATCCATCCCCTTCAGTATCCCTGGATACCTCTAACGACCTAGATCTTTCTGATGAGCTTCCATAAGTCTATGATGCAAACCTAGGTTTCGTTCGGTCGGGTATGGGGGCTTTTAACCATGATCCAAATCTGTTTGGTAACCCATCTAAACTTGCATTCCTAGCCTCCTTATCTTGGCATTCTTTACTACCATGACCAATTTTCCCACAGACAAAGCAGAACTCTGGGAGCCTCTCATATTTTAAGTTTACCACAGTTACCTTCTTTGTCTTCCCTAACTTCAACCGGAGCCATCTCTTCAGCAATTTTGAGATATCAATTCACACCTTTACCCTCAAGAATTTCCCCTCAGCATTCTCTGGACTTCGATGGTAGCTCCACTACTTCACCTAGTTGTTCAGCTAGCCATTTAGCCATTTTTCGATTCATACACAAGATAGGGATATCATGTATTTGAATCCAAAAATTGGCTTTGTTGAAAGCCAACTGGGCAATATTTCCTGAACCTACCGGTTTTTCCATCATTATCAAATTGTTCCCAAAATGCCATGGGCCTCTCTGCCATACCTTATTCCGATCTACCCGATTGATGAAATAGAACATAAATATATTATCCCCTACCATCTCCACTTCAACTGTGCCAAAAGGATTCCAGATTTGTTCGATTAAACCTTTAAATGCCTTTCTATTTACCTTCTTACCCGAGAGAACCTTTCCAACCAAACACTTTTCGACATCCTCCACTCCATCCAGCTGGACGTCCTCTGACGTTTCCAGCACCGCTCCATCTTCATCTGTGATGGATAGGTTCTCATACAGCCTTGAGATCTCCGTATCACACATCAAAAGGGAAAACAAGGAACTCACACAATACTTGAAACAACACGAGAAAGAGCAAAAGACACAAACGAGAACACGAAAAGCGAAGCAAGCAAGACTACAAACCTCTATTTAAGAAACAGGGGAAGACATGCTACCTTACAGACCAAACTGCTCACACACTTTTTCTCCAGAGAGAGAGAAAAGATGGAGAGAAAAAAGAATGATGAAAATTTAAACACCCTTAACGTTATAGATATATAGTTAATAGATATAAATTAAAACATTTAGTCCAATCCCATGTTCACCTAAATTTAGTCCAATCCCATGTTTATCTAAACACAGTATAATATTAATTTAGATCAATAAAATCTCATCTAATCTTGGTCTCATTCCAATTGAATCAAATCCAATTCCTCACTGTATTTAATTATTTATATTCGAAGGACTCCAAATATATATTAAAAATCGAAGATTAGATTTGGTTTTTTTCTTTCTGAAAAGAACCAAAAAAAAAAAAAAAAAAAGTGTTCTAAGGTGAGTTTCTGTTAGTTTTGCGATTTATGGATTTAGCCTTTAGGTGGTCAAATTCCTTAAAACCCTCTTGAAAGTGGTCAGTCTTTGAAAATTGAAACTAAACAAAATCCGTGTCCGACTCTGAGAACTGAAACGCAACACAAGTACAACGCTGTAGTGGACTGAATAATTTGTTCTCAAATCAAGAGGAGGCGCGTAGGGGGTTTTAAGACAAGGTTTTGTTGAAACCCAAATAATGTCCTTCAATGGCAACTCCAAAAACTTAACTTTACTAGCAGTCGCAGCAGCAGCAGCCATTTCTGCTTCCTCTGCCATCTCTCGTAATTTCTCTCTCTCTCTCTTTCTCTCTATTCCCATTTCGCGTTTTTGTATATCTATTTATGTTATGTATCTTTCCAGTTTATATATGGAGGAAGTGTAGAGAGCTGGAGAAATCTTTGAATTCAGCTTTAGAAAAATGTGCTGCTGAGAGGCAAGGTCGTATTAGGTCTCAACAGGTCTGCTTTTATGTGGGTTTTTCATTTCTTGTGCTTCAACATTTATGGCAAATCAGTTGTAGTTACTAACATGAACATCTTGTATCATATTTGTAGGCTTTGAGGAAAGCTTTAGCGCAACCCAAGTCTGAAAATTTAGAGCTGACTTCGTATCCAATGACTCCTATTGGTGTAGTCCAGTCTTGCTTCTCTACCAGGTAATTTGCAGCTACCATAGTTCATTTTTCCTTATTTATTGTATAATATTATTGGCTGAAGTGTTTGGAAACACCCATGTGACGCTTGACCTGAAGAATCAATCTTTTAGAAGTGAATAAAATAAACTTTTTCCTGTAACCGGGTTGATCCATGATGAGTTGAGACAGCAAATTTGCTGTCTGATTTAACCAGGTTGATTCATAATGTATGAATCTAAAATGAGAATCAAGATAGGAAATTATTTTGCAAATCCGTATTGAGGGAAAATGACTAACATTTAGGGGAATCATTGGCAGCCAGTGCAAAATTTTGATTACATCTGCAATTTCTGTTTAAAGTAACGCTTTGCATTTTCTGTTGTCAGTCTGAACATGCAGATTTTTTACACTGGTTAATTGGAATAGGTAGTTCTTCTCTGAATTTTTTTAAGTGATCTGTTTGTGCATGTTCTTACTTTTCCATAACCATAGAGGTTTTTTGTGCATCTATTTGTGTGAATATTTTGGCGAAAGATTTATAAACATGTTCATTTAGTAGTGTTTGTTTAATCAAATGACTGATTCCTTTGTGCAGAAATGGGACACCAAGGCAACCTTTACTCGTTCCTCTTTCTAGAGCATGTTTGGTCTTTGATGCAGCTCGCGTTCCTCCAGCTTCCCTTGAGGGTCTTGGAGAATATTCTCATTGCTGGATTATTTATGTATTTCATTTAAATACGGATTTGGAGAAGTTATGGAAGCAACCATCAAATTCAAAGTTCAAGGCAAAGGTATATTGCACTTAACTTTGGTATACTAATTGTTGTGACTTTTATTTATTTTATTTTGGTCATTCTTAAACTTCTACAAAAGGTTGGCTTGATGATTAGGTGAGAGTCCCACGACTGAAAGGTGAAAGGATGGGAGTTTTTGCTACACGATCTCCACATCGGCCATGCCCAATTGGACTTACAGTTGCAAAGGTACATATCTTACCCATGCATGGACATCTTTGTATGTAGATGCGAACGCCCATCTGTCAATATAATTATGTAGACTTAGATCAAGTTCAAACAGCTATCAAAGCAAAAGATTAAACTTTTGAAAACATGGAGAAGATGAAATTACCATAAGAGTTTGACCCGGGCAATTCAAGTAGGTTTCAGAAAATCAATCCAATGCAAGCTTTGGCGTTCCGTATCAGGAATGGTTTTTTTATTTTATTTTTTTTTAAATTTAATGTTTAGGCAATAGGCACAAGTATTCCAATCAATTCTAACCTATGTTAATATCAGGTCCTTTTAACAATTGACAGGTTACATTTCTATTTTGATTGTAGCTTAAGGTTTCAGCTTTCAGTTGTTGAGTTTTTTGTATGCTCTAATTGATTTGCTTAAATTGGGGGAGGGGGATGGATAATAACCAATAATGTCTCTTGACTTGCATAAACTGGGATTCCTACTATGTGTGTGCGTGTGATATAGGACAAGAAAGACAAAGACAAAGACAAAGACAAAGACAAAGACAGAAGAGAGCAGAGGAGAGAGAAAGAGAGAAAAGAATTATAAGAGAAGAGGATAATATAATTTAGAGAGAGATTAGAGAGACAAAGTGTTTTAGTTTCGTTATCTCAACAATCAACAATATCTATTGAAAGAAAATAACTTGAGGCCTATTTATAGTGGCCATAAACAAAAAAAGAAATCAAATGACTCCTAGAATATTAAACCAATCTACTCCTGATAATTAAAAGAAACACAATTCAATACAAATAGGTATATACTGAGTTTTCTGAACAAAATATAACTAAACAAATCCTAGACATTTAAGTCCTAGGTCCTAATATCTACACTTACCTTAACTGCATAGGTCTCTCCGAGGTTCTCTGTCAGTGAGAGTGTGTTTGTGTGTATGTGTACGCATGTGAATGTAGCAATTGGGCTTTGCCTGGAGAGAAAGGTGTAGGGGTAGAAAACTGATAACATTTTTCATTCTATGGTAGGATGAAAATGGACAGGACAAAATGTTGGATGGGATGCATTCCCCATCCTCAATTGTCAATTCTCCTACCACTTTTTCCTCTTGCCATCAAAAACATGGAAGTAAAAACAATTATTATTTTTGCTTCCTTACATTTTTTATATCTTCAATGTATACAGTCATCTGCATTTTCAACCCTCCTACACATCAGGACTCAGGAGTACTGTATCAATTCAAAGTTTTGTTTAAATAAAACTGGCCTTAATCTGTTGTCAGAATCACACTTATCTGTCCCTGTCATTGCATTAAAGTATCAACTGCCATGTATTTGTGTTCCCAATGCAAAGTTAGAAACTATTAACTCTTGATAAAAGACAAATGTGCTTGTGAAAAGATCCTTATATTCATTTTAATTAGTGTACTCTTGTGTACATTAGGTGGAGGGAGTACAAGGAAATATGGTTCTTCTATCTGGTGTGGATCTGGTTGATGGAACAGTAAGTTTAACATTCCTTGTGCATTGTGAACTAAGTGCATATAAGTCTGCTGTTGATAATTAAATTATTAGCTTGCGACCGCATATTTATCATATTGTGATACTATTTAAATTGTCTTAACAGCCAGTACTAGATATCAAACCATACTTACCATACTGTGACAGCATAGAAGGAGCAGCAGTGCCAGAGTGGGTAATGGTATATCTCTATAATCCTTTGGTTCTATGTATAATGTGGGAGCATAATATATCTTAGGCAGAATTTCACATAAGTCCTACCTTTTTGGTGATTTGTCACCCTTATAAATGTCTTTTCAAATTCATCACTTTAGTCCTTACTTTTTCCAAAACTCATCACTTTAGTCAATTTGACCAAATATGTGAAAGTCAACTATTTTAAAACCTGTGAAAGTACATTTTTATTCCCATTACTATTTAATTTAGCTAAAATGATTATCTTAGCTTTAAATTAAAATGAAAAACAATATAATAAAATCTTAAGTAAATATATTACAAAAAAAAAAAAAAAAGCTTAAATAAATAATTAAAAAATCCAATAATTTTTTCTTATTTTGTATTTTTTTCATAATGAATTTTTACTTAGCTAAAATGATTATCTTAGCTTTAAATGATTTTTTTTCATAATTTTTTTTTGTAATCTAT
The DNA here is from genome assembly GCA_008009225.1 of Acer yangbiense. NCBI lineage: Eukaryota > Viridiplantae > Streptophyta > Magnoliopsida > Sapindales > Sapindaceae > Acer > Acer yangbiense. The sequence goes on along the minus strand of CM017765.1, from coordinate 21,989,025 downwards.
TTAAGATTTTATTATTGAGAATTTTATTATTTTTCATTTTAATTTAAAGCTAAGATAATCATTTTAGCTAAATTAATATCTATTATGACAAAAATACAAAAAAAGAAAAAATTAATGGATTTTATTATTATTATTTATTTAAGATTTTTTTGTAATATATTTATTTAAGATTTTATTATTGAGAATTTTATTATTTTTCATTTTAATTTAAAGCTAATATAATCATTTTAGCTAAATTAAATAGTGATAGTGGCAAAAGTGTACTTTCACAGGTTTTAAAATAGTTGACTTTCACATATTTGGTCAAATGGACTAAAGTGATGAGTTTTGAAAAAAGTAAAGACTAAAGTGATGAATTTGGAAAGACATTTATAAAGGCGACAAATCACCAAAAATGTAGGACTTATGTGAAATTCTGCCTATATCTTATTGTAACTTATAACTTCCATGTTCCCATATTCCTTGAGGCTATTCATTTGACCCTTTTAGGTGCAATGTTTTATAATCTGGGTGTAGATCCTCAATATCTAGGTTACACAAGCATAACTATCTTGGAACAGTTAGGTTTCTGTGACAGATTATCCCTTTCTTAGATCTATGCTGCTTTGTTAAATTGATCCAAGGGAGTACAGGGCATTACCTCCAAATCAAAGAGAATATCTCTTATGCTGGAAATGATCGGCGTTATGCGATCATGCATCACTACCAATCATGTTGCATCTGTGAACACATCCAAACAACCATTGAAAGCATCTGGTGGTGTTGGGGATGCTATACCCATGTAATCAAGGGTTTAATTTTTTTAAAAAAATTTGCTTCTGTGGTATCCTGTGCGGCAGTAGTCTGTTTAATAAGAATTGTAACTGATTTATTTAGAGATATCACGTGCTTTGACAACCGGTTGTCATTTATTTGATATTTTTTTGATCAGTTGAGTAATTTCATGCTGTCATGAACAGAAAATGTTTGGAAAATATACCATTCATGGTCAGAAAAACTATAGTAGAGAATTACAGATGACTATTAGATCTTTGTGGTTGATTCACAGACACACACTGATGTACAGTGGAATTTTGTTTGTTTCACAGTTCCATGCATAGTTCACCAGCCTTACCTCTTATTGTTGTTGGAGGATTGTAAATATTGGCATACAATTTGTAAAGAATAAATAATATTTATCATATGCTCCGTGTGACCGTGTCAGAGGGACCACTTTCATAGACTGAATATATCTCTGTGCTATTATCTTCTTCTTTTCTTCTCTTTTTCTTCGTTTTTCATTTTTTCCGCTGATTGATATCACTTGTGTTTTGTTCTGAATGATGTGTAATTGCGAAGGTGGACAAAATGTTAGCAGTTCCTTCTGTCAGCTTTTCCAAGGACTTCTTTTCCACACTTGATGATTGCTGGGGGAAAGCGGTAAGTTTCATATCTGCTTATATATATATATATTAAGCACCTCTATTATGCTGTTTGTTGATTTTGATATGTAATTCTGTTCTAGATTCTTTCTAACTTCTAATTTTTTTTTTCTTTTTCTAGCATTAATTTCTGCTTATTGACTATCTTTGCTTTACTACGTTAACAAACTTTTTTTTTTTTTTTTTTTTTTTTTCATAATTCCAAGTAATTTGCGACATTTTTATTTTTGACCAAACCTGTCCTCATGTCTTTTAAAAGTACCGAAGTCTCTGACTTTCTAGAAGTGACCAAATTGGTCCCTCACATAGTCAAACCTAACATTGACTTTAACAAAATTTGTGAAAGTACATTAATACCCCTGATTTGTTTTATTTGAGTAAAATATAAAAAAATAACTTAATTAAAATAGAGGATAAAATAATATTTATATTTTGAAAAAAAGAAATTTAAGTTACAGTAAATATAAATTTATATTTACAATAAATTAATCTAAAATTATAATAAAATAATATTAAAAAAAAATTAATAAAAATTATTAAACTAATTGAAAACATTAAAAATTCTATTGGATTAAGCCAAAAAGAATCAAAGTAAATAATATTAATTAGGTGCTAGAATCAGTACAGTAACAGAGAAGAGAAAGAATCATTGTATGATTGGGCCTGAATACAAATAAGATCGGTAGCCCCTTAAGGGCGTGTTTGGCACACCGGACTGGACTGGGATTGGACTATTTTAGTCCCAATCCGGTGTTTGGTGCAATTTTGAAAGACAGGACAACTAGTCCTAACAGCAAAATAATCCCACTCGTATGGGATAAAATAATAACACCTCTCCCCCCACCTTTATTAGTCCTAGGACTATTTGCACATGGCCCACCACATTAAATTCTTCTCTCTCTTTTACATCACCAGACACCAGCCCATCGTTTCTCTTTCTCTTCTCTTTCTTCAACATATCTCAACCACTCCTCATTCAAGAATCAACACTGCTCTTTCATCTTTTTTTTTTTAAAAAGCAAACAAGAAATTGGTTCTAGCAACTAGAACACACAACACTAGGGCAAGATCCTTGACACAAATTGTCCCGAGATAAAGAGACAGCCAAAGAAGCGCCGTTTCCGCTCCTGAGAATAGCCTAACACTTTCATCTAATTTCGACCGATCTTCAACTTCATTTTTTTTTTCTTTTGGGCATCGATGACACCTTCAAATGCCATTCTCAAGTTTGCATTTTTGTTTCTATTTTTGTGAAATCGCCAATCAATTGTTTCTGTCTTTTGTGAAGTTCGATTTGTGTTGGAGTGAAGGATTTGAGTGTGTTGATTGATAATATTTGTTTGTGAAGATTGATGATCTAGGTTTGTCAAATTGATGTAGGATATGTGTTTGGATCTGGATTGATGAATAATTTTCGGATCTAGGTTTATTTTATCTAAATGATGTGTTTATTTTATTGAACTAATTGGATCTGGGTTTATTGATGAAGATTGATGATTATTGATGAAGATTGATGATTATTGATGATCTGGGTTTGTCAATTTTTTGGATCTGGGTTTACTGAAATAATGTGGTTATATTATGAAATTAAAAAAAATTATTATATTTTCCTTTCAAAAATAATTATTATATTTAGTCCAATGCCACGATTTACCAAACAAAACATGGTACTAATTCAGTCCAATCCCATGTTTCTCCAAACATAGTATAGTATTAATTTAGTCCAATCCAATCCCATATAATCCCAGTCCCATCACAATCCAATCCAATCCCATAAAATAGTCCAATCCAATCCCGCGCACCAAACGGTGCCTAAAATTACACAAAATTTTACACAACTTTTAGGCTGTTGGATTATGATGCTTTGAATGGTTGAGGTGAACTCATGCCTTTAATTACAATGTTATTATTTATACATTTTAAATATATGATTTTCTCTTTCCTCTTTTATTATCATTTATACCATTGTTTTAATTTCTTATTCATCGCTCTTCTTTCTCCTCTCATATGTGTCTTCTCTCTCTTTTTCCTTAATTTTTTTTAACACTAAATATATGTATATATCACGATTCACGTAAAATCGAATTTTCTCTTACCTGGTTAATTTGCTACCTACATTTTATCTTCTAATATTATAATGTCGACCTTCACCAATTCACCATATCCTTCCAATTTGCTTAGCCTAGTTGCGTAGAACTGAACTGATATATGATTGCCGACTAATATATATGGAAACAGTATGAATTTCGAGTAAAAAAAAAAAAAACAAATCTTCTAATCGGTGATGTTAAATATTATTAACAGCTTGTGATGTTTAATGAACTTGATTTCGTATTTTGGTGTTTGTTCATGATTCATGCTTAGGCTCTGTGTGATCTTCAAATGGTGACTGTAATGATGAATGTAAGAGATGAGAGAGAATATGTGAGACGAGATGACGTAAAGGAGATATAATTGAAGTAAAAAAATAATAAGAGAGAAGAAAGAGAAATCATTTGTATTCAAGTCTACAACAAATTGCATTCTTTAAGGTATTAATTAATCACAACCCTTCAATTCTATTAATCTAAGTGTCAATAATGCCTGTAAGAATTTGTGTAATTTTTAGAGGCTGGTGATCAGGCCCCAATAAAAAAAATTAGATTTCAATTTAGCTCATCAGGATCCCAGCTAAGATAATTGTCATATTTTGACCTTGATGTTGTGGAAATCAAAAGGAAGATTCATGTTCTCACAAGTTTTCCCTTGTATGCTTGATTTCTTTGAGTTCTCTCATACCTTTGTTGAAGTCAGTGTCCTGTTCCACTAACAACTTGTTCCCTGAATTTATATTCATCAGGTTTATTTTCCCTTTAAACCTCAATAGAACTAATAGGCTCTAAAATTTAATGCTTTCATCAAAGGCAATTTTAGAGATAGTTTATCCTGTCAGCAATCTTATTCGTAGGTGGGGCATAATCTACGTAAGATACAAACTAAGTTGAGTGTGGTTGTTATCGACATTAGTAATGCTACATTGGATGCACAGCACAACTTTGTATTCTGTTCATCTTCTATTAGTGTTGATCACATTGTACTGGTTTCAGGAAAAGTCTCTTTATGCTTCACCATATGAGTTTCAGAGCTTGATCAAGCAGGTCCTTTCATGGGATATTAGATCAGTATCCCAGCGAAATCGACCTCATGATTCCATTGTTAAGACAGCGAATGGCAATGCACTGGATAATACTTCGGATTTGGATGATAACCAAGATGAAGAAATGTCTGGTGGCAAAAATGACCGGAATCCAATTCCTTCTGAGTGCATAATTTATCACCTGATTTTGGAAGGATTGGATGTCTCATACAGAATCAACGGCTATGGCAATGACAATGTCATTGTAGAGAAAGTCACATTTTCATCCGACATTTCCTATGTTAATCAAAACCGTTGCGATTACTTAATGTGGAGAGACCAGCTAACATGATTCATTTTAACTGGAAATATTTTTTGTTCCCGGAATTGTATCATTTTTGGTGATCCAGAGGATCTTTATGAACAAATTACCTCTAAATGGATTTTTGAAATATCAGCAATTACGGCGGATAAAAAAAGGGAGTAGTTACTGAACCATGTTAGTAGTATTTGATCCCAATAGGTTTTCGATCCTGATACTCGTTCACTTAGAAGTTACAACATAATCGGATATCCCATGTTTTATGCTTCTGCACGATTAGGTTGAAAGTGCTGGAATTACTATTGTTTTGTTAAATATGTGTTGCATATAAAGGGGTTGTCTGTTTTTTCCACTTAAAACTTAATGGGTTTGAATTGAACTCATTAAGTTGTTTTGTTTATATTTTTTTTTTAGTGGTCAAATAATTTAAAAATATTAAAAAATAACTTAAAAAAAAAGTCAGGAATCCTGACTTTTACCTTAATTTCGAATCACTGGATTATAAGTAAAATATTCTCTTTCAATTTTATCTTCCCAAAGAAGATATATTTTCAAATTTATCTTAATTTGATATGGTGTAGAGATCTTTCTTTTAACATATTTCTTATTTTAAACGGCATGTAGAACAAAAAAAAAAAAAAAAACCCTAATCACTTCTCATAGAGACCGATACATATAATTCAGGAACTTGTTTCAAGAAAAATAATCAATAACCATTTTTTATTTTGTTTCTGGTGCATATGTCCAAGAAACTAAAAAAAAACAAAAATGGTTTCCTTAATTATATATACCGGAAACGTAGACAAAATGCAAAATAACTTAAACCTTTTTTTTGACAATAAATTGAACTTGAACTTTCTTTGTAGAACATATAAAATTATATTCTTTGATGAATTTTTTATTTTGTTAAATTGTACTTTGTTTGCAGAAGAACATGCATGTTAAATTACTTTTTTTAATTAGTATAGGTATAAATGTAAAATTATTTATTTTCAGACAATTTTATTTTTAAAAAACAAACATATTGACAGTATATTCAGATGTGAGAAAAAAAAAAAAAACATGTCATTCAGGTTCAAATTTCATTCCATACTCAGTATTCAGAAAAATTCAAGACTATTCAGTCTTCAGACAAAAAAACAAACGACCCTTAAGTCTCTTCGTGGCTCAAGGTAGTCATGCTCCATTAATTGGTTATAAATGGCCTGGTAAAATTCCATCGTATTCAAGTAAAATGGAATTCACATTAACATAACCGATTTAGGTGCCGATATTGTCACCCTAAATATGATTTATACATCTATATTTATAAGTATATTCATGTCGACTAACAAAAAAGTAAGTCATTTTGGATTTAGAGTACCTCTTTCTCTTTGAGTCCTCTGCGGCGCAAAGAAAAGTAGGGTTGGGTATTTTTTAGGTTTGTGTTTTAGGCTGAGTTTTTGGCTTTTCAGTGTTTCTTTGTCTCTGTCATTTCGGGAAAATGAGTGCAGATGAAGTTGCACGTTTATGCGCTTCAATGTCTCTTAAGGAACGAGATGGTCCGGTTAGAACTCTACAGACAGATTTGAAGGATACGGGTCTTAAACGAATGACGATGAGTCTGGTTGGTAAAGTTTTTTCAAATAAGGTTGTTCACAGAGACGGTTTCCGAACAGTGATGAGGAAAATATGGCAAACGAAAGAAGCTGTTGAGATTGAACCAATCTCAGATAATATTTTTGCCTTCCATTTCTAGAACGTGGATGACAAGCGAAAGATTATATCGGGAGGACCATGGAGTTTTAACGATGCTCTGATCGTTATGGAAGATCCGGGAGGAAAGGGGGACGTTAACCGTATGAAGTTTAATAAGGCTGAGTTCTGGATTCAAATCCATAACGTGCCAATGATATGTATGACAGAGGATACTACTCGTTTTCTCGGGAGTATTATTGGCTATGTGCAGGAAATAGATGGTGGTGACACAGGATCGAACATGGTGAAATTCCTAAGAGTTCGGGTAAAAATAGATGTTGATATCCCTCTGCGCAGATGTTTACGTGTTGACACAATGGGAGATGGTGTTGAATCTGTGATGCTCCTGAAATATGAGAGACTTCCAGATTTTTGTTTTCGCTGTGGACATTTAGGCCATTCATGTAGGGACTGTCCTGATAAGCTGACAGGAGATGTTGCTATAGGTGAAGAATTCTTGTATGGTCCATGGATGCGGGCACCTACTCCTTTCAAGAGGAATGGTGGATGGGGACGGAGATGGGAACTAAGAGGTGGGGGTGAAACAGTTCGTTTTCAATCAAGGGATCACGAGATTCGGGGTGGCCAGAATAATGCTGTTACAAGTGGGAAAGGCGGCCATCTTCCAGGTACAAGGATGATGGAGGATCGTGGTCTCTATCGGACACCTGTTTTGGAAAGTAACAAAATAGGAAAGGAAATTGCAATTGATCCAATGGAAGGGAATAGGGCGGGATCTGCGGACAAGACTGATGTTTCGGGGATTCAAGGAAATCAGGGCTATGACGAGGGAGGAAATTTGGGTCCTAATTATATGCGGGAGAATGGGGATTCTATTAGAATTTCAAATTTAAATTATATTCCTGTTGACAATGAAGTGGGCCGTATTAAAGCTGTGAGTCCAAAAGGTTATGTGGATCAGCTTCAAATGGCCCATAAAGGAATTACCAGAGATTGAGTGTGGGTGGACCGGAGTACTGATGTGAATGGGCTGAATTGTTATGAAAGTCATGATATTATTGGGTCCACTAACGAATTTCAGATTAAGTCCACTGAGGAATCTAAAGATCAGACAAGAGAGGTGGAAAAAGAGAACCAACTATTAGTCTTTACAGCTCAAAATTCCCAAAGCAATTTAGGGGATCTTAGCCTGGTGAGTACTTGGAAACGCAGAGCAAGGAACCATCATCGAAGTATCGAGCAGAATAATGGGGGTGTGGTTATCGGTAAAAAGAACAAGGGTGCAGTTTTGGGAAAGGCTATTGAGATATCAAAAAAGCAGAAGTTTGTTTCTTCAGGGGAGGATTCTACTGATGCATGTGTTGAAGAAGGATCGGCGGGTCAGTTTTCACTGGCTTGCCGTTCGCAATGAATGCGATAGTGTGGAACGCTCGAGGTTTGGGGAGCGATCAAGCGTTCCGTGTACTGGTCCGGTACAAACAAGATTATGCTCCGGATTTGATTTTTTTGATGGAAACGAAAGTCACTCATGTTAGATTGGAAAAGCTCAGAATCAGATTGGGTTTTGATGGGAAATTGGTGGTTGATAGCAATGGTAGAAGCGGGGGTCTGTGTCTCTTGTGGTCTAATAAGGTGAATGTGTCCCTTCTATCATACTCCCGATTTCATATTGATGTTTTGGTTAATTCTTTGGGTATTGGTGATTGGCGTTTTACTGGTTTCTACGGAAACCCAGAACTTGATCAGCGTAAGCATGGATGGTCCCTTCTGAAGCGCCTCCATAGTATGTTTCAGCTCCCTTGGTTATGTGCCGGGGATTTCAATGAAATTCTTTCAGAGGATGAAAAGTTAGGGGGAATTATACATAATAGAAATTTGATTGATAATTTCCGTGAAGCGTTGGATCATTGTGAGTTGGAGGATTTGGGTTTTAGAGGGGAGATGTTTACTTGGAGTAATAAACGGCAAGGCCCAGCGTCCATTCAAGAAAGGCTCGATAGAGGTGTTTGCAATTTTGATTGGAAACTGAAGTTCCCTCGGGCTGCTGTTTCTCACTTGGAGTTTTGGCATTCTGACTATCGAGCGCTCCTGATTGATCTAGATGGGCAAGCAAATAATAGTGGTTATTCTATTAGTAGGCGTGGCCGAAGACGGTTCTTCTTTGAAGCTTGTTGGGCAGAAAAGGAGGAGTGTCGAAGATTGGTGAAAAACTGTTGGTGATCGAATCATAGCAGAATGGGTTTGCCGGGGACAGTTGCGACTATTCGGCAATGTTCTAGAATTCTTAACAGTTGGAATTGTTCAAACCGAAGTCAGTTGAAGAAGGATATTCATGCTAAAAGAGAGGAGTTACGCACAGGTGATTCTAATCAGCTTTCTTGGTGTCATATTAGGAGGATCGAAATGCAGCTCGACGATTTGTTGATTTGTGAAGAGTTGTACTGGAAGCAGAGGTCTCGTTTAGAATGGTTGAAGGAGGGTGATCGTAACACTAGGTATTTCCATTTGAAAGCTTCGGATAGAAAAGCTCGTAATAAGATTCATGGTCTTAGAGATAGGTTCGGTGGGTGGCAGACGGATATTGATGGTTTGACTAATGTAGTGGTGGACTATTTCTCTAACCTTTTTAGTTCTAGTTAGGTTGATGAAGCGCATATGAAGAAGGTTTTGGATACAGTGACTCATAAATTATCTTCTTGAAGCTCTTGCCTTCTTGATAGAGCCTTTTCATAGGAAGATGTTCGTGTGGCGGTTTTTGCAATTTCACCGAATAAGGCTCCGGGCCCGGATGGGATGCTTGGATTGTTCTATCAGAAGTTTTGGGATTTGGTTGGCCCACATGTGACGATAGCTTGCCTGAGATGTTTGAATGAGGGGTTTTCGTTAAGAGGCAGTAAATGATACTATGGTGGTTCTAATTCCTAAAGTTAAAAATCCTACCCAAATGTCTGAATTTCGTCCCATAAGCCTTTGTAACGTTATTTACAAAATTGTTGCAAAAGCGCTCGCGAATAGGCTTCGGTTGGTGCTTGATGAAGTGATTTCAGATTCTCAAAGTGCGTTTATCCCTGGAAGACTCATTTCTGATAATGCGCTTATTGGTTTTGAATGCCTCCATGCTGTTCGCAATAGGAAGAGAAAAGTGGGGTCCTTTGCTCTGAAGCTGGATATGTCTAAGGCCTATGACCGGGTCGAGTGGGATTTTGTTGTCAAGATGATTATTAAGCTGGGGTTCCCTGTCCAGTGGGTGTCTAAGATGCTAAATTGTATGTCGTCAGTGTCCTTTTCTTTTGTTATCAATGGTGAAGTTCGGGGCTCTGTGAAACCGTCTAGGGGTCTTTGTCAGGGGGACCCTCTGTCCCCGTATCTGTTTCTTTTGTGTGCTGAAGGTTTATCGAGTGTTATAAACGGGGCTATCAAGGATTCTTTGCTCTCGGGTTTCTATTGCAAGCAGTCAGGGCCTAATATCTCTCACCTCTTTTTTGCCGATGATAGTCTTCTCTTTTCAAAAGCGTCGGATAGGGATTGTCTTACTGTTCGAAAGCTTCTGGATGACTACTCGGTGGCTTCGGGGCAGGTAATTAATTATGATAAGTCAGCTATATGCTTCAGTAATTCGGTGGATTGGGCGGAGGGAGATCACTTGGCCAGGTTGATTGGGGTGAAGCATGTTAAATGTCATGAGAGGTACTTGGGTCTTCCTAGTTTGAACTGCAGAAATAAACGTCAACTGTTTAGTATCATTAAGGATCGTATGTGGGCTAAACTTAAAGGTTGGCAGGGTAAGTTGTTGTCTTCCGGGGGTAAAGAGGTTCTCATTAAAACCGTTATTCAAGCTATCCCTACTTATACCATGAGTTTGTTCAGGCTCCCTAAGTCCTTTATCCATGAGCTACATCGCCTCTATAATCGTTTCTGGTGGGGTAGCTCGGAGGAGCACTTAAAAATTCATTGGTGTAATTGGAAGCGTATGTGCTCTCCGAAAGAGGTGGGTGGTTTAGGTTTTCGAGATTTGGAGGTTTTCAATCGTGCCCTTCTTGCAAAGTAGTGTTGGAGGATTATTAAGAATCCGGATTCGCTTGCAGGAAAAGTGTTGAAAAGTTGCTACTTTTCAGATGGCTCTTCTTTTATGGATGCTAATCCTAAGTCTAGGGGGTCTTTGATTTGGCAAGGCCTCCTTTGGGGTCATGGTATTATTGAGTTGGGCTCTCGGTAGAGAATTGGTAGAGGAAATTCGGTTAGTATTTATCATGACAGGTGGATTCCTAGACCTTCAACTTTCAAGGTTTTATCCCCGGTTAGGCTGCTTGATAAGGCGACAGTTGATTCGTTAAAGTTGGCGTCTGGGGCTTGGAATGTTGATTTGTTGCAGAATTGTTTTGTGGCTGATGATGTGGACCATATTTTGTCCATCCCCCTACTGATCCTTCCGTGGTTGACTCCCTTCTTTGGCACTTTGAGACTGATGGGTCGTATTCTGTTCGAAGTGGTTATAGATTGGGTTGTTTTTCCCCTGAGAATCTTAGTTCGTCAGGCTTGGGTAATGCAAATTCTTGGTGGAAAGCTCTGTGGAAGCTCAAGATCCCTCCCAAAATAAAGATCTTCTTGTGGCGTGCTAGTAATCATTGGCTTCTGACTACGGCTTACTTGGCAAAGCGGGGTGTGCCCACGGATGGCCTTTGCCCTCACTGCCTGCGCCATGTGAAGTTGATGTTCCATGCTCTGTGGGACTATAAAGCTCTGGCTGTGGTGAAAGGTAATTGTCAGTTCATGCATTCTCTTAAGATTCCTGCTCATGTCCACTTCCATGATTTCATGATTATCTATCTGAGTAACCTTGGCTCTGGTGATTTGGAGTTGCTTTGCGTTATTCTTTGGAGGATTTGGTCTGGTAGAAATCAGATTGTTCACAATGGTACTGATTTGGTTTTAGAGGATGTGTTCTAGTGGGCTTCAGATTATTTGGTGGATTGGAAAAAGGCTCATCATGGTGTTGTTGCTGGGTCTACTGATAAGGCTGTGTTTGTTGCCTCTTGGAGACCTCCTGAGGTTGGTCACTGGAAAATCAACATTGATGCAGCAACAAATTATAAAGATAGATTGATTGGTTTAGGTGTCATTATTCCTGATGCGAACGGTAAGGTTAAAGCGGCTGAGGCTGTTAAGATGCCAGCAACTCTCTCGGTTGTGGTGGCTGAGGTTATTGCTGTTAAGTGTGGCATTATGAGAGCTGTTGAGCTGGGTCTGATCCCGTTTCATCTAGAATCTGACTCTCTTCAGGTTGTCAAATTAATTCACAATAGTGTGTCCTCCTATGGTGATGTTGGCCCTGTTATCAGTGACATTTTGGCTCTTCTTCATCAGTTGCCTTCTTGGTCGGTTAGCTTTGTTCATCGTGGTGGTAATATGGCTGCTCATGCTTTGGCGAAAGAGGCTCTTGTTGTTGAGTCTGACTGCAAGTGGTTGGATTGTTGCCCTCCCTGCGTGGTGAGGCACGTCCAGACCCATGGTTCTTAGCTTGTGTTTTGGTTTTTTTGCTTTTCCTTGTCAAAAAAAATAAAAAAAGTATATTCATGTCTAAAATTTAAAATTAAACCATTACCATAAACACTCATCCTAATGCCAATAATATCCTTATTGAAATGAATGTATTCATTTTAATACATTTTATTTATAAACTCTTTTAAATTATTAACACACCCAATTAAAAAAAGAAAAGCATAATGCTTGGAAGAATCGATCTTTTTTAACAAACAATCTTATTTATCATGTTATTTATGCTTCACCAGTTTCATATGCAAAGTCCATATGATCACATGCCAAAAATGATGATTTATGAGTTATAATTAAAGATTTAAAACCTTTAATTCTATTTGATTCAAGGACATACAAAATAACAATTTGATTCTTTCGAATCTAGAGAGCACACCCAAAATTCAGTTTTCAAGTAAAAAAAAAAAAAAAAAGGTTTGTATTCTCTTCTACAAAAACATCTATGGATGATTATTGTAAATACATGGTGTGATGGTGAGAATATGAGAAAAACTAAAATTTTAATGTAAAACCCCTTTAAATTAATATTCTTGGGACCCATCCTTAGTAGTAATTGGTCCTAGGAATATTTGTTTAGAAGGGTTATTAATTTGAAGGATTTTTCCTTATAAATTGTTATTTTATCTTAGAAAATGTGTCTATTTAATGTTACATGTCCTTCAAATTCCTATAAACTCTATAGCATTTAATCTCTTTTAAAAATCTCACCTTGGTTGGTAAGCTCCTTAAAAAGCGCCTTGCAAATATATCTTATCACACTTCTTGCTCTCCTAAAAATACTCTCTTCTTGTTCCAGATCTATCTTATCTCTTCTTGCACTTAAAAATTCTCTCATTTCTATCTTCTTTGCTATTGCTCCTATAGATGATGACGACAACGATAGTCATAAGGTATCGAAAATCTCTACAAGTATGGCTATTGAAGTGTTAAATTTAATTGAAATCTTTTGGTTACAACAAGAAGATGATCACAATAACTTCTTGAGGACAATTCAAAATATGAAAAATGAAGTCAAAAATCTCAAACATGGTGGCCTTCTGTAAACTAGCATCTTAAAGTACTTTTCTAGTTCTTGAATATTGTGTAATATATTTTGTACTTTTGTGAAAATTTTAATTTATGTGATAGTCAAGACCGAAATTTTACACTAGATTTTAAAAAGAAATTATTAATTATTATGATAGAGAGGTTTATTAATTTTTTACACTGACCCGAGTTCGGACCAAGATATTTTATTAATTTAGAAGGGTTCTACTATAATATATAACTATACCTTGTAATTTGTAAATTTACGGCTATAGTCCATAGTACATTCGACTCCAACATTGTTCATGCTTTGTTAAGAATTCACAAAAATTAGATCATTGTTCCAATAATGGCTATCATTTAAAAAAAAAAAAAAAAAATTACTTCTCGCTTTTTGTTTATTGATAGAGTTCATAACCAAAAAAAAAAAAAAAAAAAAAAAAAGGTAATGAAATACATACCTCTTATGATCAGAGTCCTTGAAAAATTCTTTTTCCATTACTTTGTTATATGATAATGGAAGATTTTAATACTTAAAATATAATTAGGGTTTATCATTATTGTTTTTAATAAAGAGATATAGTTGAAGATATGTGTGTAATTAATAGATGTACATAGTATTTGGTTTATTTTTAATTAAAGTAATGTGTCCTTATTGGTTTCTATTGAGATATTTTTGTAATTAAAATTTTTAATAAAATATGGATGAGAGCTTCTTTTGACAATCCAATTTTTTCTTTTTACACTTCTTTTCTATTGACATTCTATTCTTAAAATTTAAATTTAAAAAAATTCTAAAGACACTTCTTTTTGTTCCAAGATTATCCTTTTTATTTTTTAACACTCATATTCTAAAGACACTCCATTTTATTTTAATAAAAGTTATGACGAGCCATCGTAGCCTTTGGATTCATCCGATGCATCCGATGAGTAATCTTTTTTGAATTAAATTATTAAAAAAAGAAACCATCTCTCCTAAACCATTAGATTAAATATTATATATTAAACACTCTCCTAAATTTTTAATTACCATATTAAACTCTTTCTCCTCTAATACAAATATCTAATTTTCTATCTTCATTCCTTCTGAAACAAGACTAACAGTTAAAAAAAGAAAAAGAAAAAAAAAAGGAACCATATATATGTATATATTAAAAAAAAAAAGTACTTTGTTTTTAATTCCTTCACTAGTCTTAGAAATTATGAGTTTAATTGAATCTAGTTGTAACAAATTAAGTTTTTATAAATCTAATTTTTTTGAAAATATATATATATATTACTGTTAATAAAAAAACCAAAAATATTCATAAGTTTATTTTTTCTTTAACTATTAATCGAGAAAGTATGGAGATAGGATTATTTAAAAAAAAAAAAATGGAGAGATAGTAATTAGGAGAGAGTGTTTAATATGGTAATAATAGATTTAGGAGAGAGAGTTTAATACGTAATATTTAATCTAATGATTTAGGAGAGAGAATTTCCTTTTTTAATAATTTAATTAGTTTGGAGTGTCTTTAGAATTTTTTTGTCTTGATTAGATTTTAATCAGGTTAAAATTGTCATTAACAAAAAAAATTAAATTGGAGTGTAAATAGATAATTTGTGGATTGTAAGGAGAAGCTTTCAATATGGATGTGCTAATCATATTTATGGGTGGTAATATCGGCACAAAATCGATTTTTATAAATAATAAAAAGTATTAATATTATAAAATAGTGTAAATAATTACATAATGTTTTTAGATTTTGATTTTAGAATATTTAATACAATTTTGTACGTTCTTTATCATTATTTTAGTGTAAATAATAATAATAATAAGTAGGAAATATAACCCCCAGGTCAGCAGCCTAGGGTGGGTTTTTGTGGGTTGAGACTGAATAATGATTCGATCGACAAAAAATCAATCAAATCCAATTCAATATAAATTTTCAATCCAATCTAACTCAACCCAATATTAGTCAAGTTAAGCCAATTGAGTTAGGATGGGTTGATCAGGTTGAGTCCAAAAAATTTCTAGCACTTTTTGGAGGTGACTTTTCAACACTGTCTCCGTTTTAATAACTTATATTTAAAAGACACCTATTATGGTGAACGAACAAAAATTCCCCACACAGTAACTTTCTTCACCATTTTTTTGTTTGTTTTTTGTTTTCCTTTCAAAATCCTCCATCAATGGAGGTGGAACTGAAAAATCGATGAACACATGTACACCACCAATTGACGGTGGACCATGAATACACGTACGTCGCCATTGACGACCCCGACCAAACACAATAGCGATTTTGATTTCTCTAAAAAAAATGAAGTATGTAACTTTCTTTGAAAACGAAGGGTTTTGAATTGGGGATTTGGGGTTGGAGAAGATAAACATAAACAGAAACATAGGAGCACAAAACAACAACCCAAAAGTCTCGAAAAGCAATCACAAAGTCTCGGAACACAAACACAAAGTCTCGGACGACACATAAACACAAAATCTCGAACACACAAACACAAAGTCTCAGAAGACAACACAAAGTCTCGGAACATAAACACAAAGTCTCGGAACACAAACATAAAGTCTTGGACACACGAACACAAAGTCTCGAAAACACTGGGTTGTTGTTATGTGCTCCTCTGTTTCTGTTCTGTTGTTGTTTATCGTGTTTAACAATGGAAGATTCAAAACCAAAACAATATAGGAAATGAGAGAAAAATCTATCGGCCGGGGGTGCTGCCCACCGAACCCCATGAGCTGATCGGGTAGCTCGACCACTGCGAGCTCAGCGGGGAGCTCGACCCCCCGAGTGCGTCAACATAGCACCACTAAACTAATCCAATAAAGATGCATTGATAATGTTATGAAGTTGGCTTTGTTCGATTTCAACCTCCATTAGAGGTCTGTAAACAGACCTCTATTAAGAAAATGAAAGAATAAAATCAAAAAATGAAAACCTGAAAAGTAAATAAAAAAATTGAGTAAAGTAAGGGTATTTTTGAAAGTCATTTACTTTGGTGCCTTTAAAACATAAGTTATTAAAGTGGTGATACTCTTGAAACACCAACTTAAAAAAGTGACAAAAACCCCTATTTCCTTTGATCGGGTTCGACCAAAAAAAAAAATAAAAAATCATAAACCTTACATTAAATTACATATTAGTTTATTTATTAGATAAGATGACACTATAAGATTGTGGGTTTGAGTATGTTCCCTTCACGAAATCCCGAATATTGTAATATTTCAAATATATATAATATATTAGTTTATTTATTTATTTTGAAATCTCATATTAGTTGAAATGTCAAATATTACACCCAATATCAATCCGATTGATATTATTGGCAATCCATTCAAAATCTTTCCACACTCCATTTTTTTTTTTTTATTAATTACAAATTTATCCATAATTGAAATTACTAAGGAATCCAAATCAATTCTAAACACACACACACACACTATATATATATGGGTACCGATATTGACACCCATAAATATGATAAGCATACCCATATTTTAATAAAAATTTTAATTACAAAAATATCCCAATAGGAATTTACCAATAAGGACAAATTAGTTTAATTAAAAATAAACCAAATACTATGTACACCCATTAATTACACCCATATCTTCAACTATGTCACTTTATTAAGAAAAGAAAAAAAAAAAAAACTAAACTCTAATTAAACTCTAATTCTATTTGAAGTATCAAAATCTCCAATTATCATATAACAAAGTAATGGAAAAAGAATTTTCAGAGGACTCTGATCATATAGAGATATGTATTTCTTTATTATTATTATTTTTTTGTTATGAACTATCAATAAAAAAAAGTGAGAAGTAATTGTCATAAGCATGCCTAGACTATTGAGAATAGACATGTACCAAGTTTCGACATTAGAGAACTCCAAGGGTTTGATGTCGTTTTGGACTTGGACTATGAAATTTTTGATGCCATTGCCGATTGCTAGACAAGAAAGAAACAAATTCAAAGAGAGAAAAATGGTGAAGTGAACCATTTCTCACTCTACTGCAAAAAATTGTTCAAAAGAAAATATGTTTTTGAGTTCATATAATAAATATCATAAGCATGCCTAACACAGCTATATGAAATTTACATGTGGAGGTATCCTCCTATAGATCTATCAAATACAGTGAGTATGTTAAACTGCCACATAAATTGATTTCAAGTGGGATTTAATCAAGGTTGCACGCATAAGAAATTTTAAGCATCGTTGTATATCCAGGAGATCAACGGTGGTATGAGGATGTGAAATCTGTTGTAATAGATATCAGAAACTTGATGGAGTTGAGTTCTCTCTGTTTTCATTTCCCTGAAGTAGAGCTTCTCGAAATTTAAGAATTTAAAAGTTCTCCAGACTGTGTTTTCTAGTTTGGAGAACTTAAGAATTTATCATTTATGAAATTGGGTGTATTAATAATTTAGCACTTTTTGATGAGAGATATGAACAAGTGGCTTCGAGAAAACTCGTGTTTCTTGAATTATATGAAGCCAGTAAACAAACAGTGAATCCATGGGTCTTTGAACCCGAGTATCCGGGAAAAAGCAAAATATTTGATGGACGAACGGGAGATCCTTTTGAACAACCTGTTATAATAGGAAAGCCTTAATGAAAAGGGTTAATATTAAAACCCTCCCCTTATCTTTGAACTATTATTGAATGTATACTTATAAATGCTATTATTTTAGAAACCCCCCTATAAACTAACACCATTAGCATTCCATTTGTGTTGATTGAGTTTGACTATTAAAAAGTCTAAAATGTCCCTATTTAAGCTTCAATTGTATGAATTGACCATTATACCCTCATACTTTTACCAAATAAATTAATAAAATAATACAAAGGTGGGAATGTTAACTTGCAAAGGAGAAGTTATTTTGTGGACAATTTTATCCCTAAAAATAATAAAATTACAAATGAACCAAAAGCATTGAAAATGAGTATTTGCTTGGATTTATATATAAAAAAAGACAAATAAATAAATAAATACATATTCTGGTTTATTTTCAATGCCTCTGATTCATTTGTAATTTTGTTATTTTTAGGGATAAAATTGTCCACAAAATAACTTCTCCTTTGCAAGTTAACATTCTCGCATTTTGTATCAGTTTATTAATTTATTTGATAAAAATATGAGGGTGTAATGGTCAATTCATACAATTGAAGCCTAAATAGAGACGTTTTGGGCTTTTTAACGGTCAAACTTGCTCAACACAAATGGAGTGGAAATGGTGGAAACTGTCACCATTTTAAACTGAGTTGGTGAGAATGTCAGTGGGTTAATAAGTTAAGTTTAAAAGGCACCTATTATGGTGAACTACCAAAATTGCCCTTAGTTAATGATTTATGTTATTCAGTTTGGTCTTTTCTCTGTCCACACTTGCAACAAAAACGTCAGTAGGATTTAACTCAGTTACTCTGTCTCTCTACAAATAAAAGTTCAAGGTGTTGCCCCGACTTTCTTCTTCAGTAAAATAAGGTAATATTTCTTCATCCTGCTTGTTTGAATAGTTCGAGCATTTTAGTATTTTGTTAAACTGAAGCCATTGTTATAATTTAAGAACTTTTCTTTTTATTTTCGAGCCTTTTTGAAACAATTCGTGCCTTTTTGCTCATGAATCGAGCCTTTTTGAAACACAATCGTGCATTTTTGGTCATGAATCGTGCCTTTTTGAAAAACCTTTCGTGCCTGTTTGAAACAAAATCGAGCATTTTTGCTACAAAATCGAGCCTTTTGCTTACAAAATCGTGCCTTTTTGGTCATGAATCGTGCCTTTTTAAAAAACTTTTCGTGCCTTTTTGGTCATGAATCGTGCCTTTTTAAAAAACTTTTCGTGCCTTTTTGGTCATGAATCGTGCCTTTTTGATCATGAATCGTGCCTTTTTAAAAAACTTTTCGTGCCTTTTTGAAACAAAATCGAGCCTTTTTGCTACAAAATCGTGCCTTTTTGGTCATGAATTGTGCCTTTTTGAAAAACCTTTCGTGCCTTTTTGAAACAAAATCGAGCCTTTTTACTACAAATTCGTGCCTTTTTGGTCATGGATCGAGCCTTTTTGAAACAAAATCGTGCCTTTTTGGTCATGAATCGTGCCTTTGTGAAAAACATTTCTTGTCTTTTTGCTACAAAATCGTGCCTTTTTGCTCATGAATCGAGCCTTTTTGAAACAAAATCGTGCATTTTTGCTCATGAATCGTGCCTTTTTGAAAAAAACATTTCTTGCCTTTTTGGTCATGAATCGAGCCTTTTTGCTACAAAATCGTTCCTTTTTGCTACAAAATCGTGCCTTTTTGGTCCTCATTCGTGCCTTTTAAAAAAAAAAGTGTCGTGCATTTTTGGTCATGAATCGAGCCTTTTTGCTACAAATTCATGCCTTTTAGAACTGAAATCGTGCCTTTTAGAATTGAAATCGTAACTTTTTGAACTGAAATTGTGGCCTTTTCAAATCGTGCCTTTTTGAACTGAAATCGTGTCATTTTTAATGGTTTGTGATTATTAATTTGACAGCCTCATGAATCGGATTAGAATAGTAATATCTTACAACGGTCGATGGGAGCAGTTACTCGACGGAAGTCAGAGGTTCGTTGGATCTGATAACCGAGGAATGTATGTGTCAAAGAATTTGACTTACGATGAATTGGTGGCGATCGTGCATACTATTGTGAACTATGATGTAAATAAATACAACGTTGATTTTTCATCAATATCAATAGTTCCTGGCAGTACGTGTCGCACATTTATAAGCAATGACGACGATGTCCAGTTTATGCTAGGGGAAGATCGAGTGATCCCTCAAGTATGTGTCAGTCTTATTGAGCGGACAGCTGGAGATGTGTTAGGGAATGATATTCCTCCCCCTGAAAATACCCTACAATTTGGATCCTTTAGTGGTAGCAACCAAGTGTTCACCCAAAGGAGTGGCAGCGAAGGTGGGAGAAACATGTTTGGTGTCCCACAAGTTGTGGTTGACCATGCAGATGCCGCTGAGACTCAATTTGGTGATGTGTTTGGTTGTCGAATTGAGCAGTTTGATGCGCAGTACAATGAGCAGAACAATGACAATTACCCGAACCATGAGGTGGATAATGAGGCAAATAATGAACATGTTGATGATTTGCAAAATGCGGATGAAGAGCATGCATATATGCAAACACATGGTAGACGTGTAGAAGGAATTAGTGGCACTACACTAGATATGCCTGGGACTTCCGAGGTCCGTTATAATGTGACAACATCTGATTCTGTTAATGGGACAACTTGGGTTATTCCGGGAGCAAATTCATACTCGTTTGGTACTGGTAGAAGCAGCACCTTGGAAGCGCAAGAACCGAGAACCATGATTTATAAGGGTCAATTTTTCCCGAGTAAAAAGGATTTGAAGAGGCTAGTTGGCGATTTTGCGATGCGTCAGAACTTTGAATGGAAGGTGAAAAGGTTCAATAAGACAACTTTACATCTGATTTGCATCATTGACGACTGTACGTGGAAATTAAGAGCGGTGAGGAGAGAAGAAGGGACTTACTTTCAAGTCAGAAGTTTTGTCAACGAACACACCTGTCCCTTGGAGGAGATTCACCGTCGCCATCGACAAGCTAGTGCAACCACAATCGCAGAAGTCGTTGCACCTAGACTTCAACAAGCCGATGGTCGTCTCATGCGTCCGAAGGACATAATCGCCGATATGAAAACAATGTATGGCATCCAAATCATGTACAGTAAGGCACATGATGCCCTGCAATATGCATTGTCATTGACCTATGGAACGCATGAAGAAAGTTTCCAACTGCTGCCATCTTTTGCATACGTTCTGGAACAGCAAAATCCAGGCACAATCACAGACTTACAGTGCGCAGATGATGGTAAATTCCTTTACTTTTTTATGTCGTTAGGGTCCTCAATTAGAGGTTTTCGAAGGTGTATGCGTCCTGTGATTGCAGTTGATGGTACCCATTTGAAGGGAAGATTCGGGGGTACAATGTTTGTGGCAACTGCACAAGATGGAAACGAACAGGTGTATCCAATTGCTTTTGGGTACGGTGACTCAGAAAACAACCTTTCATGGGAGTGGTTTTTGGAGTGCTTGAGAGGTGCCCTTGGTCATATAGATGATCTGGTTTTCATTTCCGATCGTCATGCAAGCATTGAAGCAGGGATTTCTAAAGTGTTCCCTTATGCAACCCATACCATATGTTGCTGGCATTTTGGTGAAAATATGAAGAAGCGATTCCACAGAAAAGATGTTGCCGACATAATGGATAACGCTGCTAGGTTGTACAGCCAAATCCACTACGATCGCCACATGGAGGAGTTACGTAGGCTGCACAAGGGTGCATACGATTATGCCATTGATGCCGGTCCACACAAGTGGTCCCGTGTTCATTGCCCCCAAAGAAGGTACAGGTTGATGACAACAAATGTTGCAGAGTGCATAAACTCATGCCTAAAATTTGCACGGCAACTGCCATTGATGACACTGGCAGAGTTCATTCGGAATATGCTACAAAAGTGGTTCCACGATCGTCATACAAATGCACGGTCAATGCGTCATCGATTGACCGACGCAGCACATCTTGTGATCCTTAAACGTGTCGAGAAATGCGGTTATATGACCGTAAATGCAGTTGACTGGAACATATTTTCCGTTAGACACAAGGCAAAACAGTGGACGGTTGACTTAGCCCGGAAGACATGCACATGTAACAAATTCCAAATGGACTTTTTACCATGTTCACACGCACTCGCAGCGGCAAGGTACATGACTCTGTCCATTTATTGCTTTATAGTACCTAAACGTGAATCTCACTGTTTTCATTGTTGCAGGGAGCGGAACTTGGATTTCACATCTCTTTGTCCGGACTACTACAAGAGGGAGACACTTATTGATGCATACTCGGTTCCTATAATGCCTATTGGTCATCCTTCTTCATGGGTAGTGCCATCCGACATCGCAGCGCGGGTGGTTTTAAATCCAAGGACAAAGAGACAATCCGGTCGCCCGATGGAGGGTCGACATGTCTCGTCTTCAGAGAGGACAGCCACACAGTCGTGTAGAAGATGTGGACAACCAGGACATAACAGCAGGAAGTGTTCCAACCCGCCTATGGTTAATGAAGGTCCTAGTACTATTGTACCCGAACAATACCGTCGCAAGTGCAGCATCTGTCATTCAACTGGACACAACAAACAAACGTGCCCTCAGAAGGACTATATCGTGGAATGAATGGAGTCTTACAAGAGGAGACTTGACCCCACATCATAAATGCTGTCATGGAAGCGATTGAAGGGATGAGAGTTGCATTGGGTGCTGCTATAGGGGCTTTTCCATCCTGCTCGGAAGGTTAGAGAAGTGTACTGGAAGATTTACAACTCCCTATATATTGGCACTGAAGATGCTCTTGTGGCTGCTTATCCAACACTAGACGACGAGCATAATAACATATACAGTAGGCCAGAGTTAGTGATGTTTATTTGAGTGCAACGAGTTTCAGCTAGAGAGGACGAAAAGATGAACGATGCAATCATCTTAGGGCTTATGTTTTAGACATGTGTTTTGGATTTTAACTGCTGTAGTTTGTTTATTTCCACAAGTCACCATACCAGTTGATATACTTATATATGGTTGTTTTTTAACTTTTTGTATGCTTTGATAAATGTCAATATATGGTACTTTTTAACTTTGTGTATGCTTTGATATATGTTAATATTTTAGAAATATTTTATGTTCGAAAATATTTTTGAATTTAGTTGAACTTTGAACTGCAAACAACTTGAAATAAAAAATTAATAATTTCATTAACAACAGCTCTGTTATGTACAACAACTACAACGTCCTGGAGTTACAATAAACCTCCACGGCCATCTTTTGCCGGATGATGGCCATATCGGCTTCCGTCCAATCGAATGTATCCCTGTTCGCCGTCAGGTACTCAATCATTCTCAACGTATGGGCACCACAGTTTCCCCTGCAATTAACCACATGAACAACCATTAGCATTGATACATTTCTTCACCGATTGGGATAGAATAACAACTTGAAATAGTCATACCCCGATTCCTGTTGGGGCACCCGGTCGGCTGACACAAATAACATCCGAAATGGCCCATCCCTCTTTTTGTAAGTCTTGTCACCCGGTTGTCTATTCCTGTGAAAGTGCACCGTATAGAGTTGAGAGGGTAGCAAATAGCGCAGACATGCAAACTGGGCATTCCTGTGCCTAAATGGGACATCCTGTCTGAACGGGTCAAACACAAGAATGTGCCCATACTGCAGATCGATGCTGGCCATGACCCAATGCATACCTCCAACGTTGCAAGGAATCAGAACCTGCAGGTGTTTCTCCAAGGTGTTATCAAAACTCGAATAAACATAGATGCAAAACTCGAATAAACATAGATGCAAAACTCGAATAAACACTTACAATGTCAACATCGTGCCAAGGCCGATTCCCTAACGGGAGCTCCCCACGGACCACCATAAGCTCATCACGGGACCACTGCTGCTTAAACACAGACCAACCTGATGGGGGTTTCCTCTCCTCACCAGTGCCGATTCTGTCCCATTGGTGATCTAACAATGTCTGAAAGAAAATTAACTGAAACGTTAGGCAGAAGATGTATGAACACATCAATGTCGAAGCGAAAACCGTATAATATTAACACTTACAAAGAATTGTGAATCCAATATGTTGATCCTCGAACCGTAGACAGTGGGGTGCAATCGCTGACGCCTCCGGACAATCTTCAAGTATGCGTCAATGTGCTAAAAATTTGAACAGTTTGTATTGTTAGGATGCAACCATTTATGACTGAGTTTTATAAAGACAGTTCAAGGAAGGAACATACAGTATCCTCCAACTCCATGAAGTTGGTTTGCAACCGGTGGAACCAAGTGACAGGAACACCAACTGGGTCGTGCAGATCCACATCACGTCTGCATAAGTAGGGAAAAAGTTACATAATACTGACTTACATATTTGTCAAAAAAACTATAAACAGAATGTAATACTTACAATTCCCCCGACATGCTCCTCTTGTAGTCTGCGTACGCCGCAAGCTGTTCAGGATCTAACAGTCCATGTGGATTCCATTCATGTGTCGGCGGCGGCATCACCCGTGCCCTCTTTGGTAGACAGGGGTCTGTGTATGGGCTCCGTTCCATCCAACCTCGACGTTGAATCCGGTCTCCACGCCTTAGGGGTGGGGGAGTCTGTTCCGGACCATGGCGATCGGTGCGGTCTGAGGAGGAACTCGGTCCCTGTTGATCGACCTGTGACCGTGGAATCCGAAGAACCAAATCTCTCCTCGAGGATCGCCTGGAGGGGTCGGCTATGCTTTGGTCGATCGGAGGCTGCGACGTGCGGTCAGTGGACAGCTCATGGATTTCAACAGGATCATGCAGCAGCTGTGATGAGCGGTCTGCGGTGACTGCCTGCGATGGTATACGTTCCAATAATGCTGTCTCTGTATCAGCGGGGACCGCCGGTTGTCCTAACGCATCAGGAGCCTGCTGCTCGGGTACTGTGTCTGTAGTATATGCCTCCCCATGTCTGGCCCCTGAGCCTGTCTCATCATGATCAGTACCTGTCCTGCCTGTACTGAATGCACCATCATGGTCATGAAATGGTTGGTCATCGAACGGTGGATCCTCCTCCATACGCCCCTGCGATGGCGGACCCTGCGACGGCGGACCCTGTAGTGTCCGAATCATAGCCACCAACTCCAGATGCTGTGAATTTCTTTTCTCTTCATTCTTTTGGATAGCATCCATGACATCCGTCCGTAATGTTCGAACAGCATCCATCACTTCTGCTAATTTCTGCTCCCAGCCCTGAAAGGATTGCAGACTCTGTCAGTACTAAAACTATTAAGTCAATGGAAAGTAAAGCATGCGGTTAAAAAAATGCTGATGTACCTCCGGATGGTCTTCAACGCCTTCAGGTTGCTGACCTTCAGGTGCAGGCCGTCTGGGCAACGTGAATCGTACCCGCCTACGCCTCACGGGAATAGGACTGCGACCCTCCGGGTCTAAATCACTAGGCCTAGGTCGTGGTTGTCTGGCTTGACTGAAAGGTATCCGCCTAGACCTCGTGGGACTCTCAGTACCAATGTCAACCTCCGGCTCTGAGCCCTCAAGATCATAAGGTGCAGAATACTGAGGATCCATATCACTAGGTCCGTAATATGATTCCTCTGTATCACTGGGTCCGGCAGTCCTATGTCGATCGGGATCCGGGCGGTCACGAGGTAAATCTGCGGCATCGTCATCATATAAACTGCCTCCCAGGTTTATGCCTTCATAGTACTGTTGATGCCTCTCAGCCTCCGTAGGCACCAATTCAGCCCGCGCAAACATCTGCAATCGGAGTGACATCATTGTAATTGCAAACATACTGAAAATAATAAACATTAACAACATCAATACTTACCCTTTCAGTGAAAATCTTATCCAGCGTTTTCCCCCGTGGTCGCGCAGTCAACTCCCATTTCAGAATACGTGGAGGGGGTAGCTCGATTACCCTGCGTTCCCCACATTTGTGCTTATTGCTGCTAAGGTCCGGGATAACCTCAAAAGCAAATATCTGCATAATAGATAACACATTAGTGATATAAAATATTTTCTATTAAAGTACGGCTGTAAATTATAAATTCTCACCAATAATGCGTGCACTAGACCGTATATGTTATACGTCTCAGTGGTGTTAGCCGTGGCCTGTTGTTGCTTTCGTTGTTCGGACCGCTGCTGTTGACCATCCAAAGCATGCTTCAAACCAGATATAGTTTGCCTATACACGTATGCACCCCACGGGAATGCATCAAAAGCGTCCAAGTCCTCAACTAGCTGAAACTGCCATAATGGAATTTTATATCTCTCGTCCACCCCCATCAGTATCCAGTTCAGCAAAAACAATAATGACAGCTTCACCGCATCGTACTGCTGCTCAAAAAGACCACTCCGCAGCACCGCTTTCAGGTCTTCATTCTCTACGACTCGACCCCGAAAGTATCGGTCGTGTATGCCATTTTGTACCATCTCATAACTTGCTGGGTCGGGAATGATTCCGAACTTCAATCCGGTGATTACACAGAACTCAACCCTGGAGAACCGGACCGTATGCTTACCCAACAAAAATCTCATCTCATCTTCTGGCCCGTCGTGATGCAACTCGCGCAAAAGCATCCGATGGACAATTCCAGCCGAAAAATTCATCTCCTGATGCATGTGAAGTAAATGACCGAAGCAGGACTCAGTAAACCGACGATGGTCTTCCATCCGAAGAAGTTCATGTACACTTTCAAGTGCGTTGTGGACATCTGTAATGTCATTCACATGGTCATGCCGAATAATTTTTCCGTGGAACCATTCTCCCACAGGGATTTTCAGGAAATCCTTCAGATTCACCCTCTGCATATTCACATAAAAAAAAAAACCATATCAGTTCATGAAAACTCCTAAAAAATCAAGGTTCAAAAAAGGCTCGAATGCAGTTCAGAAAGGCTTGAATATAGTACAAAAAGGCACGATCACAGTACAAAAAGGCACGATCACTATACAAAAAGGCACGATCACAGTGTCAAAAGGCACGATCACAGTGCAAAAAGGCACGATCACAGTACAAAAAGGCACGATCACTATACAAAAAGGCACGATCACAGTGTCAAAAGGCACGATCACAGTGAAAAAAGGCACGATCACAGTACAAAAAGGCTCGATTACTATACAAAAAGGCTCGATCACAATACAAAGTTCAAAAAGGCTCGAATACAGTACAAAAAGGCACGATCACAGTGTCAAAAGGCACGATCACAGTGAAAAAAGGCACGATCACAGTACAAAAAGGCTCGATTACTATACAAAAAGGCTCGATCACAATACAAAGTTCAAAAAGGCTCGAATACAGTACAAAAAGGCTCGAAAACAGTTCAAAAAGGCTCGAATACACTAAAAAAAACGCTAGACATAAATGTACAAAAAGGCTCGATCAGTTCAAAAAGGCACGATTACAATACAAAAAGACTCGATCACAGCACAAAAAGGCACGATTACAATACAAAAAGGCTCGATTACAACACAAAAAGGCACGATCTCAATACACAAAGGCTCGATTACAACACAAAAAGGCACAATCTCAATACACAAACGCTCGATTACAATACACAGTTTATAAAGGCACGATTACAACACAAAAAGGCTCGATTACTATATCAAAAGGCTCGATTACAAAACACAGTTCAAAAAGGCACGATTACATCACAAAAAGGCTCGATTACAACACCAAAATGCTCGATTACAATACACAGTTCAAAAATGCTCGATTGAAGTTCAAAAAGGCTCGATTCAACTACAAAAAAGCTCGACTGAAGTTCAAAAAGGCTCGATTCAACTACAAAAAGGCTCGATTCACAAAAAGGCACGATTTAACTACAAAAAGGCACGATTTAACTACAAAAAGGCACGATTCAACTATAAAAAGGCACGATTCAACTACAAAAAGGCACGATTCAACTACAAAAAGGCTCGATTCAACTAATCAAACCCAGATCTTCATCGTTTTCAAAGAATTTTTTTTCCTAAAATAAAACCCTAACCTAACCTGATCAACAAACACACAATCTTATTCGAAAACGAGAATCAAAATGCTTACCTCACTCCTTCTGCTTCGCCGTTCAACTCTCGTCGACATCGCTACTGTTTCGGTGGCTCACCGTCGGATTTTGGTTCTGTTGTCCGTCCGTTCCTCTGTCAAATGTTTTTCTTTCAACGTTTGAAAAAACTCACAAACCGACAAATGAAGTGGTATTTTTGTCTGGTCACCATAAATGGTGCCTTTTAAACTTAAGTTAATAAGTTGGTGACTTTTCCCCAAAAGGCACCCCATAAAGTGCTATTTAAATTTCGAACCCCACAAATGGAATGCTAACGGTGTTAGTTCATAGGGGAGGTTTGTAAAATAAAAGCATTTATAACTATACGTCTAATAATAGTTCAAAGGTGAGGGGAGATTTTTAATATTAACCCTAATGAAAAATAAGTACAAATTTATTCGCATTAAAATATTATTATAATTCTCAATATCATGAATGCTTTCATAATAATAGAAATACTCACATATATGCTTAAATGCGAAAATAAACCTAAAACAAATACAAAATGTCTCTATTTAACACAAGGAAAATGAAGCAATTTTCAGCTATTATCAACCATTGACCACCATTAATCACTAATAAGTCTAATGATAGTAAAACGCATCAAGCATTAGTTTTTAATTTTTGACACACATTTTGAAGTCTGTTTTCTATTGCAACGACTGTAAGATGTAAATACGAATCTTGGTCAATTTTATGTTGGAGTTTCTTCTAACATAAATGGATGTTAGAGAGAAAAGTTTTGTTTAACATATATTATACAAAAATTTATAAACAAGAAACTAGTCTATTGATTTGGTATTAGGTGATTAATTTCAATAAATAAACAACAGATAAATTCAGATTACCGTTCATCATTAGAATCCAAATTATACAGTGGAAACGGATCGAACACCAATTGTATCACCGGTCGGAGGATGATCACGATGACGGAAAGTCCCCTCTAGTCACGATTCAAGTACCCATACAATGATTAAAGATGGGAGAAAATTCTTCTTACTAATTTCTCCAGTTTTTGTTTCCATTTGACTCGCTGTATGTTGTTCACATGAACAGACACACTGCCCATCTCTCTGTTACGTTATGCACACATGCACACACAACTATACACACCCATTACTGCACAATTGTCTCATGCATATTGCACAGAAGCATACCTTTTTTCTCATTTAAAAATAATAAAATACATGTACAAGTGTATATTGTAAACTGCTCAAGCAGTTTTTCGCAATACATGCTAAGTTATTATCAGGTAAGTGCATCTGTGCATGGGCTTGGGTTGGACATTCATGGATTTAGGCTCTTAGCCCTACTTAGGTGTCTAATTGGATCTCCAATCCAAAGTCAAATATACCAATAGTATTGGAATAAGTATTGCAACATCATATAACAATGTTCTTAATATATTAAAGATTGACGGTATTTATATACTTGGAAAAACTGTATGTGTACCTCTTTTTGTACGTACACCCTATTAAAACTTTTAAAATGTTATAGTTTGTATGAACACCCCATATATTATCAAAAATATCATTTCTTTTAGCTTTTAGTTAAATACAATAAACTAAAAATTATAAAGTCATTAAAAAAAAAAAAAAATCAACCATCAATATATCAATCATTCTCAGAAAGGTCAAGTATATCACTACAAAGTTTCGTCAAAAAAGAAAAAGAAAAAAAAAGTATATCACTCCAAAGCAACCTCATAAATTGCAACCAGCCAACCAAGAAATCATAATTCATTATAAAACTTCTCTAGTTCTGAGTTCCTCTACTAATTTTGGGATTCGCTGCTGGCATCAGCTTCTAAAATATGCTTCAGCTTATATTGCAAGACCAAACTGGAGACATTTACAATAATTTTTATATCAGTTACCAAATACCAATGTCCCCTTAAAATACAAGTTGTTTGTAACTGTAGGACATTTGAATAGCTGCTTGAATTTTATTTCTTAGCACCTTTTGTTCTTTTGAATTCTCATATTGTTTTGTTTTGTTTTGTTTTGTTTTGTTTTGTTTAAAAACCAGATTGTCTCTTTTCGTTTTTCATTTGAAATTGGTAACTATAAAAATAAAATCATGTCATCAGGCATTCAAGCCTACTTACTTTTTCTTTAATAATTATTTAATTTTTATTTTAACTCATTGATATTTAAATGAAATGATTTTCAATATATTTTTTAAATATTTTAGAATAGTTATTTAATAATTTAATTTAATTAATAAATAGTTAATATTTCGATAAAAAGATATCATACATGTTGAAAATATTATATATTGTTTCGATTTGATATATAATTATATATGGTGCATTTAGAATTGTTTTTCTTTTAATAGTTTTATTTAAGGGTAATATTGGAATTTCGAAACAAATAATACTTTGGGGTGTACATAAAGTTTTAGATGGTTTTAAATATCGTCACTCTATATTAAAATTAGTGAACCAAACTGAACATGATTGATTATGTTTGGTTCGGTTCGGTTCAATACGGTTAGAGGCTTTTCGTGCTTTTAAGCCTTTTAATTTTTTACATTTTTTTAACTTTACAATTCAATATTAAAAAGAAACCAAAACAATTTTATAATCTCATTAAATCACAAGAAACTACACTATTTAACTACATAATCATTGTATATAGAGATAATGGAAACAGTATTTAACCAACAGTATCTAACTGCATCATCATTGTATAATTCTAATGCTACTGAATTTGACAATAGAATCCAGACAACTTCATTAATATCAATCCTTGGAATGGATAATACCCTATTTTTGTACCTTATATCCAACAAGTACCCTTGAATCGTGCGTCAAACTGTCATAGTTTTGTGGCCGATTCTTGCAATGGCCACAAAGAAGTTATATGCAATGGACAATCGTACGATTTTCTGAATAATACTTTCGAAACCACATCCAGCGTCGACTGTGATGACGCATAACAAACCCAAGATTTTAATCGACAAATTTTGAATCCCAAAATCCATATAATGCATTCTACTATGCGATTCATTAATGTTTGTAGTGTGTACCACTCATCTGCAAAAGTAGGAATAACAGAGAGAAAAGTTCATTTTCTAGTTTTAACGGATCAATAAACACCTCACCTTTCAAACTAGGATGTGACCAAACAGGGTCAAATATTGCATATTAAGTGATTAGATTTTATTATCATATAAACCATAGTCTTGGACTTGGAGTCTTCTTGCTTGTATGAGCTCAACTACAAAAATATCACCTCTCAACATCATGAAGACCCATTTTGACATTGACATCTTCTTCTTTTCCATATAACGATGGTCGATGACACAATGTACATCCTCTTCTCTTCCACATAACTATGGTCGATGGCAAAATATATTTCTCGTAGTCTTTACGCATGGTAATGGAAGGAGTGCTTGATCCTATCAAAAAAATTATCAAGATTTATTTTCTTGATAGAATTAGAGGTTGGATTTTCGATGGTAGGGATCAAAACTGATAGTCTTGGGAATCCGATAATTGGTGTCTAGAAAATGAAGGTGGCATTTTTGGGATGTAACAAGGAAGAACAAGTTTGTGGATTGCGTTTCTGCTAGGTTGCTTCTACCAAGGTTTTTACTCATAAAAACACATCATTAGAGAAGTTTCCGTAGCTGCAACCTGCAATATGGGTTTAGGACAAATTTTTTTGAAATAAAATAAAAGGTTGGGAGTTTGGGTGTTTAAATTTGAGGACCTGATTATTTAATGCAAGTCATTTACCGATCCGGTTACGATTATTAAGTTTAACTTATTATTTTATTAATCATAGAAATGGAGTTTACAATTTACTCCCTATGTAATTTGAAAACGTTAGTTTTCTACTTTGAATTTTTCGCTTCATCAATGAAGTTTGTCTCCATCGATGGAGATCTCCACAATTTTTTATTTTTTTATTTTAAAGTTTTTTGTTTGTTAATTCTGTTTTCTAGTTTCCTTTATTATTATTTTTTTAATAATTTGATATCCACTATCGATTTCAAAAGATGGACATTGGAGATCCACACATCAGTTTTTTTTTTTTCTTTTCAATTTTTTTGTATTTTATCTTTTTAAATTAGACTTTTAGGTGAATTTATGACCATTGTATTAGGATTTTGAGTTATGTTGATATTATTTTATATCAAAACGACATTTCTTTTGTATTAATTAGTTGTCTAGGATTAATGGTTTATCAAGCTTTAAGGAAGTTGGGCAACTCATCAAAGTGAAGCCTTTAAGAGGATTAAGCGTTATTGCACATCAAAGGTATATTAAGACCCCATTCCTCTTGCAAGGCGTTTAGGCACATATATACATTGCATCTGAAACTAATAGGGGGGGTGGTAATCATGTTATTTACCGATTTTTATTGATTAGTCAATATTCAATACAAACCCCAAACTAGTCAAAACAACAATCAAGTGTAAAATGCAGAAATTAAATAACACTTGATTTTTACGTGTAAACCTTCAACAAGGAAAAACCACGGGCTGATATGTGCGCCACACACGATCCTCGAATCCACTATTTATAATGGTGTTTACAACCTAGGTTGACCACGTCAAACCCTACACGGTCAATAACCCACCACTACTCCTTTAATAGCAAACATAGATTAATTTGCTTGCGGACTAAGCAACCTTAGCCACAAGACTTAATTCTCACTAAAAAGATCAACAACCTAAGTGAATATCATGATATTCAATTATGTAATTAATACTAGGTTACACTAAATGCTTATCTAGGATGAAGGATGACAATAATCACAATCCTAGATATCAATATTGCTATATGACACGGCATACAACATAGCTAACAAGATTAAGCAATCCTAGGCAATAGCTATCAAAATACAACTCTCAATCAATCAACACAATAATCTCAATCTTGTAAATAGAATCTAATCTAAAAGAATACAAGTGATAAAAGAGATTAATTGATAAGAAAGAACACTAAAATGGATGAGTATGGTGTTCAACTTACCAAATCAACTTACCAAATTAATTGATAAATAGATTTTTTATTATTTATTTATTTATTTATTATTTTTTAAGTAATCAATCTCATGAATCAAAAACTAAGGCCCAAATATTACACTAACATTTATCGGAGGCCTAAAGTGTTTAAAAAAAAATATCGACCCATACACGTTTCCGAATACGTAACCCTAGCGTCACGAACACTCGACCTTGTGCTTTTGCGCGTAGCCGTTGTTCGCACTAAGGGGCTATCCGCAGCCTTGCGCGTAAGCGGCTGCCAACCTTTGCGCGAAAATGTGCGCAGCAAGGTGCACCATAACATGTGCAGCCCTTGCTTTCACGCATGCCGTGGGCAGCACAACCCTTGCGCATGCGCCAGTCGTGCACAGCACCCCTGTTTCGCTCAAGACCACCGCAGTTGGTTTGCCAAAACGTGTGCCATGCACACAGCAACCCTTGCCTTGGGCAAGACTAGCACAGCTGGTTGCCATGCATGCAACAGCCCTTGCGCGTACGTGCGGAGCTACCGAGCCTTTCCATCTTTTTTCGTGTGTTCTCGAATCTTTTTCTTCGTACAAGAATACAAAATCATATTACAACAAAAGAAAATTTACATAGAACGATTGCATCTGAAAAAGAATAAAATTAATTATTACAACCCAAAATTTTTTAACTAAACTCATCGTACCATACAATTAATGATCAACCATGTTTATAAAAAAAAACTTATAAACATCATACAACCCTAGATTGTGCCTACACATATCATACATATTGAAAAAGAATTTGAAAACAAATTTAAAATATTCATGTATATCAAAAAATTAGCTCTAATACCAATTGTAAGTCGCGCAGTGGAAAATGAGAGAATTCGATGAGGATTAGATGTCAATGCAAATTACATTCTCTACTGGATGGCACTCTAGTTTTTGAAACTTTGGCATCTTGAATGTAGGATCGCGTTGCGTGCAATGTTTACCTAGAGTGACATGTTTTTAATCTCCATTTAGCATCTCTTACATTCATATGGCCTAATGAGCACAACGTTGATTAAATCTCTTTACTTTTGGTTTTGCAAGTATAATTTTGACTTTTGAGTCTTTTACAAAGAGTCTGTGCTTTAATGTTGATTGTTTGATAATTAGACACATGTCCATTAGTGCTCATTGTTTGTTTTGCTCAAGGATGAGCAAAAGATAGGTTTTGGGGTATTTGAT
This sequence comes from Acer yangbiense, assembly GCA_008009225.1. Taxonomy (NCBI): domain Eukaryota; kingdom Viridiplantae; phylum Streptophyta; class Magnoliopsida; order Sapindales; family Sapindaceae; genus Acer; species Acer yangbiense. Next base: position 21,955,051 of record CM017765.1, on the reverse strand, counting down.
CGAACCAAAATTGGTATGATTTTGACCCTCATTTCCTTTTCTTTTCGCTTGATTCTCGGGCAATATCCAGTGATATAACAATGTTAATAGAGTGTTTCAGGATTATTTGTGCCACAAGGGCATTTGTGAAGATGGAGGAGTATTTGGTGCAAAAAAAGGTGAAAATAGAGCAATTGTCACGGTTATGTTGCGTGGAGGCAAACAACGACTCAACAAAGAGAAGTGTCGCTGTCTAAGTGTCGCTATAAGGACACCGCGACAGAGAACCAGTTGCAGCAAATAAAATGGCCAAGGCATTGTCGCGGTTTAAGTGTCGTGTTTCAAGACACCGCGACAAAGAGGAATTAAATCAAAGAAGCAATCAGGTCTAATGTCGCGGCCTATTGTCGCTGTCAGACCAACTGCGACATTTCATTGAAGAAAACAAGGCAAAAAGGGGTGTTAGCAGGAAAATGTTAGTGGGGTCAAATTCCAATTAACATAGTATGTATGTATTATCAATAAAAGGGGAATACCATTATTTCATTGATCATTCAAATGGAATACATGATACAATAGAGATAACACAAGGTTTTGATACAATGAGGATTTCGTGGGGTTTAGGTAGGAGATTTCTGACACAGTTGGTGATGGCAATGGCGAACTCATGCTAGTCGATAAGTAGAGAAACTATAGGGTTATGGATTCCAGAATCACCCCCTTCTCTTTCTAGGGTCTCGTTGTATTTATAGGTCCCTTTTCTTGCTCATTACTCTGGCAATCAATCAATTAATTTAAGCAATCAACAGGACGTTGATGATGGCTTTGTTTTAGGGGCGAGAATGGTTCCCATAATCAAGTGATTCTGTTTCCTTCCATGGCGATCTTGATAGAGTTGGCTAATCTGGTTCAAAATGGCGGGAAAAGTCAACTTTCCTTGTATTTAGAAAGTTGGCGTATTTCGTCCTTCTTGTAGCATAAATCTGGTTCCTTGGTGTATCGGTTCTTCCTTTCTTGATAATCTTCTCTTCACTTCGGTCCCCACTACTTGGTAACTAGGTTCTAGGAGGGCTTGGGATATCCGGGTATCCCGCATCCTATTGGGCTGAGATACCAGTATCCTTTGAGTAGTAGGGTATCGGGATAATGCAGTAAAGGGGTCCTTAGGACCTTGACTTCTCTGTCTCCTGGTACTTGAGGACTTAGGTGTCCTTGATTTTGATCTGGATTGGCAGGAGGTATATCTGGACATACTGGTCCAGCTTCTCTTCTTCTCGGGTGAAATTCCCTTAAGCAATTGTGTGGGGGGGGGGGGGGGGGGGGGGGGGGGGGTGGTGAACTCCTAGTCTATCCACAAGACCAAGTGAATCACTTCCCTACTCCCTATCCAAGATGAGTCCTTCACCTATAGGAAGCAACTTCCTATCCAAGGCTCTCAAGCCTCTAGGAAGATTTCCTTGTTTAGCTATCTAGATCACAAAGATCCTAGTCAAGCTTCCCTAGCTCAACCATCCAGAGTATCACACTCCTAGCTAAGACTTTTGCTTAGCTATCCTGATCCTCTTGATCCTAACTAAGACTTCTTGCTTGGCTATTCGGATTCTTTTCCTAGCCAAGTCTTCTTGCTCAAGATAAAGCTTCACTCATTTTAATCAAGAGACTTCAACCTTTTCACAAGGCAATGATCTAGGTGATGCAAATGATGCAAATCACAACCAAATAAAGCAAGATGATCAATCAAGCTTTATGAACATGCTTAGAGATATTCTAGGATATGCTTTCAACAAACAATCACAAATGTACCTAGAAATCAATGCATGTGAATCAATAAGAACAAGTCAAGAAAAATATTCAATATATCACTTAAGAATTCTTTGTTTTTAGATCATGAAATTAAACCTAGAAATTATCACAAGACACATCATACAAGGTATTTCTAGAAACAATTTCAAGTTTAATCAAGTTTAGCAAAATATGTTCAAATAAGATCACAAGGCTAAAACTCAATCAATCAATCAATCAATCATACAAACCTAGAATGTGAACTAACATCATTCTTAACACATTTCATCTATCAAATAAGAAGATTAAAAGAGAAGATCAAAAATGAAAGTAAGAACAAGATGTTTCACATACAAGTATGAACCTCGGACTGAAATCTGCTCACAGCAAAGAATCATGAAGTCACTTGGCTCTGAAAATGCTTGGGGTTTGTAGATCTCATCAAGACCAACATTTTTGGATCTTGAATCAAGTGATTCAGAGTTAAAATGAGAAAGTTATGATTGAAAGAAGATACCAAAAATTCATGAAGAAATTCTGCACATCAGTTTTTTCAATTTTCTTCAAGTTGAGTTTGGAGGGAAGGAAAATGTTTTTTAAAAGAGAGAGAGAGAGAAAGGAAGCACCCAATTGAAGTGTGCCACATCACCAGGCCCATATGGGGTGCGTGTGGCACACGTGGGCAGAGGACTCCTCTGGCCATGTAGCACACGACCTCCACACGTGGCCCTTCAAGCTTGGCCGTTGGCCTGGCTTGCTCCTCTCGTGCTTCGCTCGCGTTCTTCGGCTGTATCCAGACCTCCGAACTCCAATTTTGAATCCATCTTCGGATTATGAACCATGACTCCCTCATGCATAATGAAGACTACAAAACTTTGACAAAAGATTGAGAATTCATCTCAGAAAACAACGACGAAGACAACTCAACGAATGAGAACGCAAAGTAGCGTAGTTACATCTTTTGGACTTAAAACCTAATGAATGAGTAACCGAAATGACCGGGACATAATAATGAATCATATGAGATCATGTTCAAGTCCAAAATACAAGAAACACAAACAATTAAACACAATATCACACAAGTATGCCATTTCCTAGACATAGTCTTAAAACATGCAACTCTACAATGTATGACAATATGAGTTCAATGCTCAGCATACTTCAATGGTGTGTGAATGTTTTATACCAAATGTAGCACAATGATGCAGGGACACACATGAATGAATTATGTGTGTGTGCGCTTACGCCTTGCAAGAGGAAGAAAAATCTTGATACCTTAGCATCCAAGTACGCGTTTTTCCTCTTGAAGACGATATTTGTATGAGACGTTGCTTTTCTTCTTTGAAGCTTCTTTTCACTAAGAAAAACCTAAGCAACTAATCATTACAAATAAAGAGTGTTTTGCAATGGAATCAATCCAATAAAGATCTAGGATCTTTTATCGGGGTAGCTGGATACTCCATGTAGTGTCCTTCTACTTCAAATAATCTTGGCGTGGATGGAAAATTCTTCTTTGGACCCCTGCCATTTTTGGCGGTTAACAGAAGTCCCCATTGACTTGAACACCGGTATCTAGTTTGGGGTTGGAGTCAGGATACACGAAACACTTTAAGGATTTTACTCATTCTGCCTAGCTGGTTTCCATTGTCTAGAAGGAAGTCTTCCTTCAGAACGTTTGCACTTTAATGAGCGATCCACGTGTCAGGCGAGGAATGGTGCGTTTGTTTGAATGGGCCATTTTTTGGCACGATTTCTGGCACGATTTCTTTGAAACCATCACTTGCACGTCTCCGGTCATTAATCACTGTTTCCTTTTCTATTTCGATTACCACCTACCTTCTTCTATAAATAACTTGCCCTTCTTCTTCATTTATTCACACCAATTTCAAATTTCAAATTTCAAAAAACAAACCCTAAATCCCTTTCTGAGCCTTTCTTCTTTCAAAAGAAAACCTCAGCAAATCTTCTTCTTCTTCTTCTTCTTTTTCCTTCTACCACTATAATGGCAGCTTCACCAGCTCATACTGACAGTCTTGACAACCTTCTTAACTTGGAGAAGGACGATTCAGTTGACAACTCCTCCTTAGTTTCGAAGAAACGGGGTCGCGAGGGAGGTGATGCCGTTAGGAGTCTTATCCTGATCAAACGCCACCACTCCAATAGAAATAGCGGTATTGGGTTGGGTTTCAACAATAGACCTGAGAATCTAGTCGATCTTGTTGACGAGGATGAAGATCATGAGTACATAGAGATTGAGAGGGAGGGTGCATTAATTATAGATTTCTCAAGGGTGGTGAGCGGCCCCCTGTCTTCCTTCCACGATTCCAGGATCATTCTTGATTCTGTCAGTACCGTTAATACTATAACGTGCTTGAGAAGAGAATATCAGATCCTTGATGCCATAACCCTATCTTTGCCACATAAGGGTTATAAGGTGTATTCCTCTTCTAAATGTGACTTCCCCATACATGAGGCTGCTTTCGAATGCAGGGTCAGGCTACCCCTCCACCCCACTCTTCGTAGGGCGTTTCACGCTCTTGAGCTACCTCCGTTACAGATTTCACCGGGGTTCTAGAAGCACCTTACCGGGTTCCTAGTGCTTTGGAAAGAACAGTGTGTTAAGGATAATGCGGTGAGGTAACCGGGTTTCGATGAGATCTGATATATCTTCTAAGTGGCGAACCTGACGTCGAGTCCCAATGGTTAGTTCTACTTAAGGGTGAAAAATCGTTTGAAGCTCTTCGTACCCGGAGCCAACACAAAGTTCAACAAAACTTGGCACGATGACTGGGTCATGGTAAGAGGAGATTGGGGTAGCTTAGTGCATATCGGCGGGATTGAATACTCAGTTCCTACTCAGTTTACTAGGAAGGATAAATGGGGTAAAAGGAATATTTTCACGGAGTCATTGCGTATCCTGGAGGGAATTATAGACCGGAAATATATGAACATGATGTATCCCACTTGCGATCCCTTTGAGGGTCCTAAGGTAGACCGGTATCTCAAGATTTTCCTCACTTATCCGCATATGTATTTCCTTTTCTCCATGCTCATTCCTACTTTATTAATCTTCCTGCCTGGTATACTAACCTTTTTTTGATAGTTTTTGCAGCACCTCTGCCATCTTTCCTTTATACTTCTGAGCTTCAAGGGACCTCTCCGGTCATATCTCCTGCTTATTCTCCTACTACTAGTACTGGTGCCTTACCCGGGTCCAGTCGACCTACAACAACTCTACCTCTGGCTTCAGCGAGGTCCCCTCTATGTCCTCCTACTCTAGTCCCTACCCTGCCTTCAACATGATCCTAATTAAGAGAGATGGCTGAAAGGGTCGCCAGGATCTGGGGTTCTTCTGATCAGGTACAAAAGAAGGCTCCAGCTGCTCTTATAGTTGGACTGTCATAAATAGTTCCTTCTCCTCCTCCAGTACCTTCCAAACGTCGACTCAGGGTAGAAAAAGGGAGGGATGTAGGTACCGTGGTTACTCCTTTTGCTGACCAGCCATTAGGGTCACAGTCACGGGATAGTAGCCAAGATGAAGTACTAGCCCGATTTGCAGCTGCATGTCCTAGTGGAGGTCTGCAGGCTATGACTTCCATGCATGTGGATCTCATGGTCATAAGGGGAGCTTCTCTTGTTGCTAAGGTATGATTCTTAATCTTCCTCTTTACTTGGTGTAATTCTAAGAAGAAGAAGGTACTTACTCTTCCCTTTTCTTTTTGTAGTCTTTCAAATTCACTCTGGCCATGGGGCAGTAGGTGATTGCTCTTAAGGAGGCGAACCTTGCAGCCATGACTGAGTTAGAGGATGCGAGGAGGAACCTGGCTTGGTCTGAAAAAAGTATAGCTTTCCTGAATAGGTCCCTGACAGAGGCTGAGAAAAGCAGGGAGGATGCCTTAGTGGACTCGGAGCGATTGAAGCGCGCATTGGATACAGAGACACTCAGGTCGTTGCACTATCACGATGAGAGGGATGGTGTGAGAAGGGAGAAGACCCTGCTTTAGGAGGAGAACTGTTTCCTACGGGATATGGTGCAGGCCCTAGAGGGCAAAGTGGACGACTCCTTTGGTGATAGGTACTTTTTCGCCTTCCACGAGGTCGCTAAGGCCTTTCCTCCCACATTTGATCTGCATGCTACCTTTTGGTGGATCCGTAAGCAGATCATGACCAGGGTCGCTCAACTCTCTGGTGCTATCCCAGTCCTAGAGGATCCTCCTTCAACTGCTGCTATCTCGGATCCTTCCCTGCCTCAAAAACCTAATCTGCTTGCTACTGATCCAGTAGGAGCAACTGAGGAGGTGCTTCCTGATCCTCTTGCAAATCAAGATGACCAAAGGCAGGATGTAGAGGACCCTGCTGAGTCTAAGCCAGTGAAGGAGATGGAGGCTCCTACTGAACCTGCGATTCCAGGAGCTGGGGAAATGGCAGAGGAAGCAGACGTTGTAGGCCAGAACCTGGAGGTTGGGGAGAAGAAAGATGATGGGGATGCATGATTTGTTGTTGATTTTATCTCTTGTCATATACATTTTTATAACCCGGAAATGGGGGTTAGGCTCTCTGTTTGATCAATACAAATTCTCTCCTTTTGCAAGTATATTGTTTTATATGTTCATGTTGAATCCTGATAAGGCTTGGTACCCAGATACTCATAACCTTGATAGATCATGCTTGAAATGTTGACGTTGACCAAGTCTTCACTCCATCTAGGTTGACATCTAACTTCTATTGCCCACCTCTCTATAAATATCTTGTCCTTCCTCTCCACTTACTTATACAGATTTAGATTTCAAAAAAGAAACAAACCTTGACTTTCTTTCAAAATCCAGAACCTTCTTTCAAAAATTCTTCCTTTTTCTCCTTCGAATTCCAACTATGTCTTCTCCAATAAAATCTTCTAGTAGTCTTGGCGTGCTTCTCAACCAAGAGGAGAATCACTTGGTTGATAGCTCTTCCCTAATTTTAAGGAAGAGGGATCAAGATAGAGATGACGCAATGGTAGGCGGGCTTTTTTCTTCCTTTCATGATTTCAGGATTGTCTATCCTAAACATAATGAGCAAATGAAACCTTTGTTGGGGTTTTTGCCCTAAAGCTTGTAATTTGTAAATGTGAATTGAACATAAATAAAAGAAGTAGTTTATTCATTCAAATTGTTTCATACATTTATTTATATCATGTGTACTTAACATCCAAGATTGTCGGATGTAATCTCTAACTGAGTATATAAGTGTCATATACAGAGGTATTTAGTTTGAGATGAGCAATCTAAAGAATCCGTAGATAGCAAATAGAGTTGGGTACTTTATTTGTGGTTAATCTACAGTTGCGGTCCGTTTCGTAATGTACGATGGTCTTAACCTAGACTATTCATATGGTGATATGAGAACGGAGGCACCTTATATGATGTGATCATATAGGACTGGGCCATGATCTATATGAATCTCTCACCAAGATCCGTTACAAGATGTGATTCATATATATCAACAAATGATGGCTATATATGGGTGATCTTAATCATGAGTGTCTTATCGACTCCTTCAGGTTAGATCATGGTTTTTGATATACCATGGGTGAGATCGGAGTTGTATTCCCGGTTAATAACTTCGTATATTAGAATCGCGGTTTGGCTTGTGGCTGGGAAGGTCTACACACAATAGTGGAATCCACTTCTTCTTGTGAGAAGTAGATAGTAGTTCCCTTAAGGGTTGATTCGGGGCTTGAACAATATGAGCGCTCTCCTAATTCCGTGAGGAATGTAGGATTTATTGTTCATTAGAGAATCAATGGTACTTAATGAAAAGATGTAATTAGAGAGGTATAACAAACATTATGACCTAGCTCTAATTATGAACTTATTGTGGAGGATCATACCATATGTAATAGCTATATCGATGGACACCATGAGTTATTGGTTTGTGTAAAAACGTTTACAGTTGAGAGAGTATAGCTTCAGGTTTTTAGTGGAATAACATCGAAGTTAATAATCATGAAATATTAATTAAAGAGTTTAATTAATTATTTCTAAGGATTATTGGAGCTCAAAATACTGTAGGTCTATTAGGTCCTTTTGCTAGCCCGATCGATTTAGGTAACAAGGGTCATGGTTAATTAATTGGATTGTTCAATTAATTGTGTTACGGAAGTGACACGTGTTTATACGAGAATTAATTGAATAATGAGATTATTTAATTAATGAATATTAATGATTATGTTAATTAAATAATTAGATTATTTAATTATGTAATTAATTATTGATGGAGGGTGTTGATATTTATATTTGAAAAATGGGATAATATGATTATCTTATTTTTAATTAATTAAATATTAATTTTGAATTTAAATAGTTTAAATTCAAATTAGATGATATCTGTTAATAAAATAAAATAAAGATTTTGTTTTTAAATTAAAAAGATATCATCAGTTGTTTTTTAAAAAGATATACATATGATATAATTTTTTTAAGAAAACTAATCAACACACACAATACAAAAAAGAGAAACAAGTGTGCGGAAAACTAAAGAAATAGTGTGGCCGCATTCTATACATATAGCAAGGTGTTGCTTTCGTGTGTCTCTTTATCCTCCTTGTTCATGAGTACTGTGATGCGCCTACACGCCGTTATCAATCCCGGGTCATAGCGAGGACAATCTTGTGGTTCAAATCAGGGAGCAAATCGTATTAACAGAAAGAATGTGCCTACAACACTGGTATGAAATCGTTTCACCTTCTTTATTGTTTTCGATTATTACTGTACAATTAGGTTGACTTGATGATTGCATAAAAAATTTTAAAACCCTTCTGCTGCATAATCTGTAACCCTAGGTTCCTACAACCTCATAAAGTGGAAGGCTTTAATTTTCTTCGTAGTAATTTGGTAACAGATGATCCTGGGGGATGCATCTTGACTCATGATCCTGGTTTGGGCAAGACCTCTATGATCATCAGCTTAACACAAAGCTTCTTAGCCCATTATTCCCGTGCTAGACCATTGGTTATACTCCTCAAAGGAATTCTGGGTACATGGAAAATAGAGTTTCAAATATGGCAGTGGAAGATCTTCCTTTATTAGGCTTCTACACTGTTGAGGCAGATAATCGGGCTCATCAATTATAGGTATTGAAAAAGTGGGTTGAGCAGAAGAGTGTACTCTTTTAGGGTACAAACAATTCTCCTCCATTGCTTGTGATAGGGAATCCAGCCTGGTATCCATCGTTTGTCAAAAGGTACTGCTCAAGCAACCTTTTACCTTGATCTCGGACGACACTCCAAAGAATGAGGATATTGATGTGCTTCAATCTCTTTCCAAGGTGCAGATTGAGCTAGTGAAAAAGATAGAGACTCCTGCTGAACTAAGGGAATCAGGGACCAGTGAAGCCCTAATTGATCTAGGAGATGCTGGGACAGAGGGGATCAAGGATGCTGATGCTGCAAACCCGGACTAGGGGGCATGAGAGGAGGATGAGGCTAATCCTTTAGTATGATGTGGTTTTTTTTTTTTTTTTTTGTATGTAGCTCGGAAATGCAACTCGGGCTCCCTTGATGATTTGTTATTGCCCACAATCGGGGTCTGGGCACCCTACTTGATCAATGGAAATTCTCTTCTTTTAAACATATTGTCTTACTTGTTCGCACTAGATCTTAATAGGATTTGATGTTTGCAAGCTTGTCCATAATCGAGATAAGACTTACTTGGAATGTTGGCAGTACTTGGCATCTGAATACTTGTTCATAATCTAGACAAAACTTACTTGGAATGCTGATGGTACTTGGTGCTTGCATGCTCATCCAGTAATCTGGATAGAACACACTTAAGATGTTTGACGTTGATTAAGTCTCGGTACCTGGATACTTGTCAGAGGTATCCTGGTAGGTAGTCCCCTTGTAAGATTTGATAGGAATTTTACAAGTAATTTGCACCAAGTACCGTCTGACCCCAATAGAAAGGAATGATCCCTATAGGTGGCTAAGGCTGCTTTGACAGCCAAATTAGGATAATGTAAATCAGGGTACTAGGTATTTGTTACATAGGAGATCTTGATTGTGAACCGATCTTGGTAGTCCGCTAAGGATACTCCTTGAATCTCACAAGGTAAGTCGGGGTACCCGGTAATTCTACATAAGGAATCCTGGTCCCTAGGCGAACTAATTCCGGTAGGTGGCTAAGGCCATTTTAGCACCAGGTCTTCTGTTAGGCGAACCAAGGTACCTAGCATTCCTGTTTCCGGGAATCTTGGTACTTAGGCTAAATGAGACCCTGGTAGGCAACTATGCCATTTAGGTACAAGGTCATTCCTGGTGGGATTGGGTGCCGGCTAAGGCAGTAGGAAGGCCATTGGGCTATCCTGGTCTTGAGGAAGCAACTGGCAACCAGGGCCACGACTTTGCAACCTTGGTCTGGTAGGCAACTATACCTTTTATTAACCATGTAAGGATTCCCAATTATTGATTGGCTTATTTCGTGGACAAACCATATATGGGGCTTGTTGTAAGGGTAGCTTAGGAATTGGTGAAAGTTCAATGGCTCTCTTAAGACCTCAAAAGAAGAAGCACTAAAGGTAAATTCTAGTGCTTACGTGCTTTGAAGAGATCTAGTTGCACACACACACAACTCAGGCATATCTCTTATTCTTGTATGTTGTGTGCATGCATGTTCTTGAATGTCTCTTCTTGCATGTTTTAATTGATTGCATCTAGTTTATTAAAATGCCATGACATGTTTAGGCATTAGGATGCAAAGCCATGAATTTTATTCATGCATGTTGAATTGATTGCATCTTGTTTTATGATAATGCCATGACATGTTAGGCATTAAGATGCATTCAATTCCCACACTTGCTCTTCATGTTTGTTAGCTTTAAGTGTGGTGTAATTCGTTTCCTGAAATATGTTCGGAAATGTCCGCGCGTGCACGTTGGTGTGCTTGTCTTGCTTTAAGATTGCCTTCAGAGAATGCCATTGGCTTCTCCTTAAGATTCACCACTTTACACAATTGCACATTATGCACAAAGTGGAAACAGGGCATTGTCGCCATTTGTTGGTGTCGCCCTTTGGTGGTGTCGCCATGGCGACAGAAAGTTATACTTGAAAAAACCAATTAGGTATGATGTCGCCATTTGACAAATGACAACAAAGAAGAAAATCAGGCATCACCATTTGTGTCGCCATGATGTCGCCCTTTGTACAAATGGCAACATAGAAGAAAATATGTTGTCGCCATTTATGTCGCCATTTGTACAAATGGCGACATAGAAGAAAATGAAGCCTCTTTTTTCAAAACGATGTCACTTCTTTTTTATATATGCCTCTTTCTTCTTAGGTCAACTTATGAGTTCAAAATCACCTCTTTAACTTAGAATATCTTTCAAGAAGAGAAAATCTTTTAAAGAACTCATATTTAATGACACAAACCCATTTCCACATGTATAAATTATCATCTAAGTATCATCTAGGATCATCTAGTATGTGCTAATGCATGGGTCTTCTTCAACACACATGGTATGGTATGTTAAACACTATTATCTTACATAATTAGTGTTTTTACTTATCAATTTTATCTCATATATTACTTGTATGTGTTTAGATTAATTTCTACATATAAGATTGAGATTATGTGTTGATTGGGTTATTTGTGATAGCTAGGTTTTTATGTTTATCTAACATCTAGCTAATTGATCTCATTAAAATAATTGAGATTATTTTTGATAGCTATTGTATCTAGGATTGGTTATCCTTTACTTAGCTAAAGTTGTATGCCATGTCATATAGCTATTTTCATATCTAGGATTGATTTTATTGTCATCATATAATCGTAGATAAGCATTAAGTGTACCCTAGCTTATTTGCATATTTGGATATCATTGTATATTCACTTAGGTTGTAGATCTCTTCGGAGAAGTAAGTCTTGTGTGATGACCGGGATTAGGTCGTACACCGGGATTAGGTGTTCACATGAGCAATTGGACTAGATCTACTTTTACAGGCCTGAGGGTAGTGATAGAGGGTTATTGACCGGGATTAGGTCGTAAACCGGGATTAGGTTGTAAACGTTATCACAATTAATGGATTTGAGGTTCTAGTGTGGCGCACTTACCAGCCCGTGGTTTTTCCCTGTTGAGAGTTTCCACGTAAAAATCAAGTGTTATTTATATTTCCGTACTTTTACACTTGATTTATTGTTTTGTGAATTGGGGTTATATTTGTAATATTGACTAATCCAAAAATTTTGGTAATAACGGATTAATAACCCATTCACACACCTTCTAGGTTGTATTTAAAAGACACGCACGCGAAACAGGAATTCATTATTCCTTTCAAGCCAGACCTTTCTTGGTAAGATTAGGTTCCGGCCAAGGTAGCAGGAGGGCCATTTGGCTGTCCTGGTCTTGAGGAAGCGACAGGCAACCAGGGCCACGACTTCGTGACCTTGGTCTGGTAGGCAACTATGCCTTTATAAACCAGACCCTTCCTAGCAATATTAGGTTCCGGCCAAGGCAGCAGGAGGGCCATTTGGTTGTCTTGGTCTTGAGGAAGCGACAAGCAACCAAGGCCACGACTTCGCAACCTTGGTCTGGTATGTAACTATGCCTTTATGAACCAGACCCTTCTTGGAGAGAAGTGGGTTCTGTCCAAGGCAGCAGGATGCCATATGGCTTTTCCCGGTCTTGAGGCGATCATAGGCGAAAATTCCAAGGCGATCATATGAGAAACATGTAGGAGAAAAAATACTGAGTTCTTTATTGAACTTTCAAGCGATACAAAGCAAATTCGGGGTACATACTTAGAGTAATACCGATTAGGATAAACTTTATGGATAAAACCTCTTGAGGTGATCAACATTCCAGGTGTGATCTACTGGGTAGCCATCCACGTCTTCTAGTTTGTAAGCTCTTCCAACTCTTCTACGGGGTGCCCACTGGCCTATCCTTGATTTTCTTCCTCTGGTTCTTCCATAATCATGTCTAGTACTTCTCCTTCCTCTAGGATATCATGATCCTCCTCTGGTACCTTTATGCTCGATTCATTGGTCACATGCCCGCATTGCTTGGCTAGCGCAGTAGAATTGGTGGACACTGCGTAACACTTGCGGGCTGTTTGTTGATCTTCTCGAACTACTTGTAAGGATTCCCGTTTTGTTGATTGGCTTATTTCGTGGTCAAACCACATGTTGGGGTTTTGAATGTAAGGGTAGTCTAAGTGTTTAGTGTTGAAGATCAAAGGCCCTTCCATGACCTCAAGATACAAGCACGCCAAAGGTATAATCTCTTGTGCTTGTTTTTCTTTGAAGAGATTTAGTAGCACACACACACTTAGCATTCTTGCTATGATTGCATACTTGCTTATTTTTATGTGCATATCTTCACATGTCACTTTACACACTAGCACTTTGGTTGATATATCTTGTTGTGTGTATATGTGCCTTATAATTCGTTTCCCGACATTGTTCGGAAACGTCCGCGCTTGCACTAATTAGTGCTTGGTTTCGCGCGAAGACCGCCTATGGAGAATGCCCTTGGCTTCTCCTTGGTTTTCACCATTGTTGGTGATCGGCGGTTATGATCGGCGGCCTGGCCGCCGAATGAAACCGCCATTTCAGTCCAGATTGGTCTGAAGCAATTATGCGGTCAAGATCAGCGGTCACGACCGCCGTTCATACCTGATCGATTTTAATCCCTCGGGTTTGATTCAGCGGTTGGATCGGCGGTCACGAAACCGCCGTTAATGCTCTGTTCTTCACGAGCTCTATTCGGCGGTCGTCATCGGCGGCCTGGCAGCCGATTGAAACCGCCGAATGGTGCGTTTCAGGGGCAAAAGTGTCTTTTCACATGCCCAATTCTTGATGTCTATATATATCACACTTTCTCATTATCTGATTATGTTCTTTGACTCTTAAGATCCCTAATCTTCAAAGATAGATTTTGAGAGAAAATCAAATCAAGAACTCAACTTTAACCACTCAAATCAAACCCCTTTTGCATCAAATTTCATATTGCATCTCCTATGTCTATATAGAGTGCATCCATGTATGGGTTTGCATCATCACAACTTGCTTGGTAAGATTTTGATTAATTTCATCTTATTGTAGTATTTTAAATACCAAGCCATCTCTTTTAAATTACTTGTATGTTTTAGATCATTTGTTAAATACAAGAAAAGAGATTATTTGTGATGAATTAATTGAGTGTTGTTTTTGATAGATATCTAGGTTTTTATAATCTATGATTATCTATGCTATTTGACATGTCATTTAGCAATTGATATCTAGGGTTGATTTAAATTGAATATATCATCATCCTAGATAAGCATTTAGAGTACCCTAGCTCTTATTGCATTAATTGAATATTCATACATATTCACATAGGGTTGTGCATCTCTTTTGAGAGATTGAAGTCTTGGTCTAGGGTTGCTATTACAGGCCCGCTGGGTAGTAGTGGTGGGTTACAGAGCGGGATTGGCTGTAAACATCATTACAAGTAGTGACTTCGAGGATCAAGCAAATTGGAATAGGGTTGCTAATAAAGGCCCGCTGGGTAGAAGTGAGGGGTTACAGACCGGAGTGTTAGACGAGGTCTACATAGGTTGTAAACTTCATTTCAATTAGTGATTTCGAGTTCCGAGTGTGGCGCACTATACAGCCCGTGGTTTTTCCTAGTGGTTGGGTTTTCCACGTATACATCAAGTGTCATTTATTATTTCCGCACTATATTACACTTGTATGTATTGTTGACTTGCTAGGGGTATTTTCGTAAAATTGACTTGCATGCGAAAATTGGGTAATAATTAGATAAAATCTATTCACCCCCCTCTAGCTTTATATATTAAACACACCTCGAGTATTTAATTACTTTCAAATGGTATCAGAGCGGGTTCCTAGATATACTTAGGTGATCCTAGCTCATTTTAGGTGTGTTGTGCATTTGTGTGATTTTTGCTCTTTCATACATTTTGCATACATTTCATTCATTCATTTGAGACAATGAGTGGATTCGGTGGCAACCATGAGGGTGCTTCAAGCACACGGCCTCCTCTCCTCACCGGTGTGAATTATGCCTCATGGAAAGGCAAGATGGAGGCATATGTGTGCCAAATCCATGATAGGGCATGGATGGCAATTGAAGATGGGTATGCACCTCCTATGATGACTCCCACAAGTGGTGGAGAAGAAGTACTCAAGCCAAAGGCCCAGTGGTCACCTGAAGAGTTTGAGACTTCAAAATGGAATAGGAAGGCATGGCATGCTCTTCTATGTGCAGTGGATGAAAATCAGTACAAACTGATTCAGAACACTAGGATAGCCAAGGAGGCATGGGATATCCTACAGGTTGCACATGGGGGAACCGATGTCGTTAAGGATTCCAAGCTACAAGTCCTTCAAACGCAATTTGAGTTGCTTAAAATGGAGGAGGACGAGTGCTTCAATGACTTTGAAGTCAAGTTGATGAATATTGTGAATCAAAGCCATCAACTCGGTGATCCTTATTCGGATAGGAGAGTTAAGCAGAAAATTATGAGGTCTCTCCCCGCTAGGTTCGAATCAAAAGTGACGGCTTTAGAGGAAAATAGCACATACAAGGATATGAAGCCGAGCGAGGTGATTGGAAGACTCCTCGCCTATGAATCTAGGAAGGCTCCTAGTATTTCACCTCCTAAAAAGCAAAAAGGAATTGCTTTGAAAGCTTCCAAGGTTGAGAAGGAGGAAAAAGATGACTCGGACCAAGACATGGCTTTGCTACTTAGAAGATTCAAGAAGTTTGTCAAGTTCGAGAATAAGGGCATTGGATCCAAAGGCCAAGACTTGAAGAAAAAAGCTCCCTTCAAGAGTTTTGAGCCTAGGCAAGAGCATAGTGAGAAGAAAGGGGTCCAATGCTATGAGTGTGGTGGTATAGGTCACATCTCACCGGATTGTGGGAACTTGAAGAACAAGATGGCAAAAGTGATGACCGCCACATGGAGTGAAAGTGATGACTCCGGAGAGGGAGATAAGTCATCAAGTGATGATGAGCTTACTATCAACTACACGGCATTTGGGGCCACTTGTGTAGAAGATAAAGTTGTTGGTAAGAATGACTTGACTAGTGATCCCATAGAAGAAAAAGATGAAGAAGTAGCTCTAGAGAAGATATATGTAGCTACTCATTGGGATATGACTCTCATTGACTCAAGAGATCAAGGTAGAGGTCTAAATGAGGGAAATGACTCCATTAGTGAGAATGAGAGTGGAGGAGATAACTTAAGTGAAGATGACTCCTCATCTATCTCTACAAATGGAGGTGTAGAGAAAATGGATGTAAATGACTTTATAGTCAAGTGTGAAAGTTCATTGGAGAAGAAAAATATAAAGTTGAAGATTTTAGAGGATGAAAATCTAGAACTTTCAACACACAATGACCACTTAAGTAAACAAGTGGAGGCATCCAAGAAGATTGAAGACAAGCTAAGGGATGAGCTAGCTATGTCTAAGAGGAATGAAGAAGGGTTGAAGAGAGAGCTTGTTGAAGCCATAGAGTCATTGTCTAGGATGACTACAAGCACCAAGAAACTTGACCACATTCTTGGTAGTGGAAAGAACCCTTGTGACAAGAGAGGTATTGGGTATGAAGAAACAAAGGAGATCACTACTCCAACCAAGACCGTCTTTGTCAAGAGTTTGGGCAAGATAGAAGCCTCACCGGTGCACACTCCTAGGAAGAAAATTGATCTAGGACAATGTTCAAGAAATGCACAAGTGAAGGTAGCTCCTAAGAGACAACCTCAAGCTCAAAAAGTTCCTCAACCTAACTTCCCTCAAGCTCATATTCATCAAGGGAAGAGGCCAATCATGCAAAATGAAACAAGGAAGCAAGCTAGACCGGTTCAACAACAAAGAAGATTTGAACCCGCTCAACCACAAAGTCATGGGATTGCTCCTATGCATGCACAAGGACATGGTATGAATTCTAAATTTATCCCTACATGTCACTTTTGTGGTATTAATGGTCACATTAGACCAAATTGCTTTCATTTCATTAAATTATGTAGAATCAAAAGCATGATTGAAAAGAAAATGATAAGAGCTAGAATGCATGCTAATAGGAAGGAAAACATTCATATTCATGATCCTATTAATTCTAGTACTCTTGAACCATTGTCCACTAGGAAGAAAAATGTCATATCTATGTGGATAAAGAAAAATGAACCCGCTTGCTATGAGACTAACAAGTCTCAAATAGGTTCAACCAAGTCAAATGGACTTGGTAGGTCCATAGGACCTCATGCCCTTCATTAATGAAGGATGATACTAACCCCATATGGGGAACTCAAGCAAAGAGAGCTATTTTTGCATTCTTGTCACTTGCAAAAAATTTGAAAAATCTTATGCTTCTTGGTTGATTGCTTGAGTAAGCTTGGTTGCACATATGTATATATGTTTTCAATTCAATAAGTGTGAACCTTGCTTGTTTACAATCCATGTCATATTTATGTTCAAACATGCATTTTGGACTAGGAGATGTATGTAGGAAGTATGATTTGAATGACCTATGATTATCTCCATGACATGATGATTCTTAAATAACATGCTAATGTCTTATGAAAAGCATGAAATTCATGTACATGCTCAAATGAAAAAGCATGAATTGATAATTGCGTTCTTAAATGCAAAAACTTGTGTGAAAAAGCTAATGAGACTCAAATGAAAAAGGATCTAGTATCCATTCAAGGATTTTACAATCCAAATGTCTCTATTTCTTTATTGGTTGAACATGTCTACTATCATACGGGTTTCATTCCCGGAAAAATCAAATAGGGTGCAAAGTTGCTCATGACATGTTTAGCTTATAAAGTTGGATATAGTTGTTCTTAAATTGAAATCAATGAAATTTCTATATCCTTGCTTCTCTCATGACAATGGTGAAATTGGTTTGAATTCCTATTAGAAACCTTTGTCATTTGCTTTGCCAAATACCATGGTATTTTGGACTTGAATGCAATATGTCTTGTATGCAAAGCATTTTGTTTCACACATTTTATCTAATAAATCTCCTCGTTTCTCTCCGATTAATTGAGATTGCATAAAGTGACTTATATTGATTATGCATATACTAGAATGCTACTATCTCTCTTTGCCTTGAGTGACCCGGTTGGGGACTACTCCTTTGTCTATATCATGACAAAAAGGGGGAGTAGAATGTGGTAAGGGGAGGTGCAAATTGTTGTAGCAATTGGTGCACATTGGGGAGAATATACATTGAGGGGGAGTAACCCTTTGAGGGGGAGCATTGCATTCATCATGCATTGCATTCATCATACATTGCATGATGTTGTGTTTAATTTCTTAGAAATGCAAATGCTTGTTTATGTCCTCACTTGATTCATCTCACTTTTACTTGTTTTGGAAAGTTTAGAAACCTTGTTTCAGGGAATGATTGTTTTATAAGAGATTGAAGACTTCAAGTTTTATTTTTATATATCTCTTTGTATTGTAGAAAATCTTCATTGACCCATAGGTTTATTTTTGTTGTGAGGAATCAATGTGAGTGGTGGTTTTGTCACGAAATAGCCAAAGGGGGAGATTGTAAGGATTCCCGTTTTGTTGATTGGCTTATTTCGTGGTCAAACCACATGTTGGGGTTTTGAATGTAAGGGTAGTCTAAGTGTTTAGTGTTGAAGATCAAAGGCCCTTCCATGACCTCAAGATACAAGCACGCCAAAGGTATAATCTCTTGTGCTTGTTTTTCTTTGAAGAGATTTAGTAGCACACACACACTTAGCATTCTTGCTATGATTGCATACTTGCTTATTTTTATGTGCATATCTTCACATGTCACTTTACACACTAGCACTTTGGTTGATATATCTTGTTGTGTGTATATGTGCCTTATAATTCGTTTCCCGACATTGTTCGGAAACGTCCGCGCTTGCACTAATTAGTGCTTGGTTTCGCGCGAAGACCGCCTATGGAGAATGCCCTTGGCTTCTCCTTGGTTTTCACCATTGTTGGTGATCGGCGGTTATGATCGGTGGCCTGGCCGCCGAATGAAACCGCCGTTTCAGTCCAGATTGGTCTGAAGCAATTATGCGGTCAAGATCGGCGGTCACGACCGCCGTTCGAAACCGCCGTTCATACCTGATCGATTTTAATCCCTCAGGTTTGATTCAGCGGTTGGATCGGCGGTCACGAAACCGCCGAATGAAACCGCCGTTAATGTTCTGTTCTTCACGAGCTCTATTCGGCGGTCGTCATCGGCGGCCTGGCCGCCGATTGAAACCGCCGAACGGTGCGTTTCAGGGGCAAAAGTGTCTTTTCACATGCCCAATTCTTGATGTCTATATATATCACACTTTCTCATTATCTGATTATGTTCTTTGACTCTTAAGAACCCTAATCTTCAAAGATAGATTTTGAGAGAAAATCAAATCAAGAACTCAACTTTAACCACTGAAATCAAACCCCTTTTGCATCAAATTTCATATTGCATCTCCTATGTCTATATAGAGTGCATCCATGTATGGGTTGCATCATCACAACTTGCTTGGTAAGATTTTGATTAATTTCATCTTATTGTAGTATTTTAAATACCAAGCCATCTCTTTTAAATTACTTGTATGTTTTAGATCATTTGTTAAATACAAGAAAAGAGATTATTTGTGATGAATTAATTGAGTGTTGTTTTTGATAGATATCTAGGTTTTTATAATCTATGATTATCTATGCTATTTGACATGTCATTTAGCAATTGATATCTAGGGTTGATTTAAATTGAATATATCATCATCCTAGATAAGCATTTAGAGTACCCTAGCTCTTATTGCATTAATTGAATATTCATACATATTCACATAGGGTTGTGCATCTCTTTTGAGAGATTGAAGTCTTGGTCTAGGGTTGCTATTACAGGCCCGCTGGGTAGTAGTGGTGGGTTACAGAGCGGGATTGGCTGTAAACATCATTACAAGTAGTGACTTCGAGGATCAAGCAAATTGGAATAGAGTTGCTAATAAAGGCCCGCTGGGTAGAAGTGAGGGGTTACAGACCGGAGTGTTAGACGAGGTCTACATAGGTTGTAAACTTCATTTCAATTAGTGATTTCGAGTTCCGAGTGTGGCGCACTATACAGCCCGTGGTTTTTCCCAGTGGTTGGGTTTTCCACGTATACATCAAGTGTCATTTATTATTTCCGCACTATATTACACTTGTATGTATTGTTGACTTGCTAGGGGTATTTTCGTAAAATTGACTTGCATGCGAAAATTGGGTAATAATTAGATAAAATCTATTCACCCCCCCTCTAGCTTTATATATTAAACACACCTCGAGTATTTAATTACTTTCACTTCTCCTACCTTGGTTCCGACCGAGAATTTCATAACGTTATGGTAGATGGATAACACCTTTCTAATTCCTGATAAGAAGGGTCTTCCTAGGATTGCATTATAGGCGGATGGGGTATCAACCACAACGAACTTTGTCATTATGTTCTGCTGAAAAAAAGCTTCCCTGATTATTACCGGTAGGATTTTTGACCCAATTGGCATTAGGGAGTCTCCTGTAAACCCATATAAAGGCGTGGTACAGCTGTTGTAGAAGGAGTTCTTCAAGTTGAACTTCTCGAGTGCTATATTGAATAGGATATCAACACTGCTTCCGGTATCAATTAGGACTCGGTGAACCTGGCAATTGGCTATCTACAGTGTGATCACCATTGGGTCATCATATGGTTGGACCGTGTTGTAGACATCCTCTTCTGTGAAAATGATCTGGGTTGCATGGGGGAGGACTTGGGATCCCTTAGCGACTTAGAGTAAGTCATGACCAGTAGTGAGCTGAGGGATCTTCCTAGCATGGTTCTTTCTTGAATTGTTGGAGGTTCCTGCTGGCGTAGGGCCTCTATTAATGGTGTGAATGATCTGGATCTGCTGTATCAGATCCTTTCCCTTATCTCTTATTCTCTCTTCTACTTCCTGCATCTCTCCCTCAATCTGGATACGGAGGCTGTAGCATTCGGATGTGTTGTGTCCCACATCCTCGTGGAAGTTGCTGTACTTATAGCGGTTCCTCTAGTCAGTCGGGATTTTAATAGGACCGGGATTCCTAAGCAAACCCTTGCTGCGGATGGCGAGGTATATGGTCTCTCGGGATGCATTGAGGGGGGGGGGGGGGGGGGGGGGGGGTGTAGTGGTTGTATCCATCCTCCTATCCTGTTATCTACGCTACCTCCCTTGGTGGGGGTGATGTTCTGGAAGGGGTCCTTCTTGCGGGTACCTCTCCTGATATTGGGGAAAAAGAGGTGACCGGTAGGTGGTCCGGTTTGGAGGTTGATTCTGGGACTTCTTGGTTGACACGGGCTTTAGAGCCTCTTTCTTTGGGCGATTGGCTGATCGGGCTTCATCATGCTCGACCTTGATCCGGAGCTGCTCATCTATCTCCACCTGCTCCAATGCCCTGTCATAGGCTCATGGTAAGTTTCAGATGGATGTTTAGCAAACGACCAGAACAACCTGCCAGCCTATAGATTCCTTCGGAAGTTGGCCAAGGTTTCCTTCTCTGCGAATACTCCCATTTGGATCACTTCTTTGTTGAATTTCTCCATATAGGACCTCAGCGTCTCACCCCACTCCTGGATCACGTATTGAAGAAGGACGGGGTCTTTGGGACGAGGCTTGATTCCCTGAAATTGAGCGCAGAAATCTTTGGTAAGCTATGTAAAAGAATCCACACCACCTTGAGGTAATTTTCTGAACCAAGTCTTAACATAGTCTGTCAGGGTTGAAGGGAACATCTTGCACATTGCTAACTGGATAGCATTCTGTATCTTTATCTTTTGCACAAAGCTTTCCATGTGGCTCACTGGATCCTCTAATCCGGAATACTTCTCAGATGGCATTTTGAACTTGGGGGGTAGCTTTGCCTCTCTGACCCTTCTTGAGAAAGGTGTGTTAGGTTTTTGGTTTATCTTGGCATATATTCTATATCAAAGCGATGTTTTTCTTGTATCGATTAGTGGTCTTAGGGTTGATGATTTGAAGCTTCAAATAAAGGCTCGGCCACATTTCATGCAAGTTGGTGTTGTTCAAGGAGGAATGTGCTTCATTGCACAATAAAGGTAAAATAGACCTCAATCCTTTTACAAGGCTAGGCACACACACACATGGCATTCATTTGTGTCCCTGCATAGTTGTACACCATTTATATATCTTTTTCACACACTTGGTAATGTATGCTCATGCATTAGATTCAAATTGATAAACATTGTTAATTGCATGTTCTAGGACTATGTCTAGGAAATGGCATAAGTGTGTGACTTTGTGTTTATTTATTTCTGTTTTATTTATTTTGGACTTAAACATAATCTCTTATGATTTCTTATTGAGTCCCGGTCATTTCAGTTACTCTTTCATTAGGTTTCGAGTCCAAACGATGTAGCTACGCTACTTTACATTCTCATTCATTGAGTTGTCTTCGTCATCGTTTTCCGAGATGAATTCTCAACCCTTTGTCAAAGTTTTGTAGTTGTCATTATGCGTAAGGGAGTCACGATTCGTAATCCGAAGACAAATTAGAAATTGGAGTTCGGAGGCCCGAATACGATCAAAGAACGCGGGAGGAGCGCGAGAGGACCTTGCTTTGCCAACAGCCAAGCAAGGGAGGCCACGTGTGGAGGCCGTGTGCCACACGGCCTGGGCAGCTTTCTGCCCACGTGTGCCACAAGCGCCCCACACGGGCTGGTGACGTTGGATGCTCCTATTGGCCCTCGTTTTCCCTCTCTTGAATTCTTTTAAAAACTCTCCTTTCCCTCCTATTTATTCCAAAAAGAAAAATTAGAAAATCCTTATGACCAGAATTTTCTCTCAACTTTTTCTCACCATCCAATCACCATAACTTTCTCATGCGAAGTCAGAATCGAGTGATTCAAGTTGGAGATTGTTCATAATCAAGTCCTCTACCTTTTCCAAGTGATCTTATAGTTGTTTGATCGAGATTTCTAGTGGTTCTACCCAGAAAAACGAACCAGATCGTGAACTTGAGGTAGTGTTCATATCTTTGTGATTTCTTCTTTTATAACCTTCAATTTGCTTGGGGTTTCTTCTTCTATATGTATGTGTATATATGGTGAATGCTATTGAGAAAGATAGCTTCATAATCAAACCTAAAATGCCCCTAACTAGTCACAATAATATAACAAGTGTAATATGGTGCGGAATGTAAATAACACTTGATATTTACATGGAAACCCTCACGGGAAAAACTACGGGCTGTTATGTGCGCCACACACGAACCTCGAATCCACTAATTGAAATGATTACAACCTAATCCCAGTTTAATGATCTAATCCCGATCAATATTCATCACAACTACCTAATCCCGGTATAAGTGGACCTAGTCCAATTGCTTATGATTTAAGCTACCTAATCCCGATAGCAACACAAGACTTAATTCTCTAAAAAGAGATAATACAACCTAAGTGAATATATGAAATATCCAAAAATGCAATTAGAGCTAAGTAACCCTATATGCTTATCTAGGATGATGATTTTGCAATTAATTCAATCCTAGATATTAAAAGCTAGATGACATATCAAATAGCTTAGCGAAACATAGATTATGAAAACCTAGATATAGCTATCAAAATACAACACTCAATCATATCAACACAACAATCTCTATTTTGTATCTAGAATATATTCTAAGAACATACAAATAATATAAGAGATGTCAATGATAAATAAAACACTAATTATATATGATAATAGTGAAGAACTTACCAAAGAATGTGTTTTGACCAAAACCCATGCAAGCAAGCATCCTAACTATGCTAGAAAATGCTAGATGATATTTTGATGCATATGAGAATGGTTTTTGAGTGTTAAAAATGTGTTCTTGATTTAATTTTCTCTCAAATGTCTCTCTTTGAAGTTTAGGGTTCTTAGAGTTAAAGAACATAGATTCAGAAAATGAGAAAGTGTGATATTTATAGATATCAAGAACAGGGCATGTGAAAAGACAATTTTGCCCCTGAAACGCACCGATCGGCGGTTTCAATCGGCGGCTAGGCCGTCTATCACAACCGCCGAATTGAGCCTGTGAAGAACAGAGCATCAACGACGGTTTCATTCGACGGTTTCGTAACCGTTGATCCAACCGCAGAATCAAACCGGAGAGATTAAATCGATCAGGTATGAACTGCGGTTTCGAACGGCGATCGTGGCCGCCGATCTTAACTGCATAATTGTTCCAGACATTTCTGGACACAAACGACGGTTTCATTCGGCGGCCAGGTCACCGATCATAACCGTCGATCACCAACAGAGGTGAAAACTAAGGAGAAGCCAATGGCATTCTCTGTAGGCGGTCTTCGCGCAAAACCAAGTACACTCTAGTGCTTGCACGGACGTTTCCGAATAATATCGGGAAACGAATTACTAGGCACATAAACACACAACAAGATATATCAATCAAAGTGCTAGCGTGTAAAGTGACATGTGAAGAGTATGCACACAAATGCAAGTATGTTAAGTGTGTGTGTGCATTCTAAGTCTCTTCAATGGAAACTAAACACTAGAAGTATACCTTTGGAGTGCTTGTCCCTTGAGGTCTTGGAAGGGCCTTCGAGCTTGAAGTTCAATCACCTAAACTACCCTTTCATAATAAACCCCAACACGTGGTTTGTCCACGAAATAAGCCAATCAAAGAATGGGAATCCTTACAATAGTTTTGTGCGTGTGCCTATTGTTGTGTGTGCGTGCTAACTGTTTTTACAGGTGCTTGGCTTGCTTTGCAATAGCTTGGTGTGTTGTGGCGTGGTTACAACAGGAATTGTGTGAAGGATAAATAAACACTGGGAAACATATTGAGGGTGTGTGTTTGTGTGGCTGACTAGATTCCGGCGTTTCTAGTGCCAGCACCTTAGAAAATTGTAGAGTGATTTCTAAAGGTGTGACAAGTAAGTGCCGACTCTTAAAAAACCTTGTCAATTTCAATATGAAAAAAAAAATGAAAAAAAATGATTTTTATTTTTATTTTTAAAATAGGTTTTTTATGATGAAGTGTTTAAAAAAAAAAAAAAAAGGTGTGTAAAAGGTAAAAGAGGTAAGTTTGGAACAAAATAGAGTGTTTTAAGAATTTTTAAAATTTAAGTTTTTACTTTAAAAGGAATAATATTTTTGTAGGACACATAAATCATGTTAATTGAATAAAAATGTCTTTAGGAATTTAGTTTCTAGTCTTTAAACATCTAGAGTGCCTTAAAAATCCATTTTTATCCTTGAAATGGATGAATAAAGTGTCACACTTTCATTTTTTAGTAATATTTAATTTTCTATTTCTAATCTTGAAAGACTATAAAAGTAGAATAATATTTCAATTAAAATGAAAATAATAATAATAATAATAATAATAATAATGAGAAAGTCATATACTATATATATATAGTCTTTCTGCTATCAGTTCGTCCTGATATAAAATATATTAGAATGAAGAATGTGGACCATATATTATGGAGGAGTTTTGACAAGTGCATACACTTTAAGTCAAAGTATGTAAATCTAATGGTCCACATTATTCGTCTTGATATATTTTATATCAGGATGAACTGATAATAGAAAAATTGTATATATATGTATATATACAGTCTTTCTACTATCAGTTCGTCTTGACATAAAATATATCAGGACGAAGAACGTAGACCATAGATTATGGAGAAGTTTTGACAAATGCATACACTTTGAGTTAAAGTATGTAAATCTAATGGTCCACATTCTTTGTCCTGATATATTTTATATCAAGATGAATTGACAACAGAAAAAAAAAATATAAATTAAAAAAATTAAAAAAGTGTTAATTTAGATCATAATTTGTAATATAACATTTATCCAACTAGTTTTTAAATACATATTAATTTCGGATCCGGATCCTCTCCTTGGCAAGGCTTTGTCCTTGTTTATCCTTGACTTTAAATCCTATCTTTCCATTTAACATCCAAAGGCTGCCAAAAACCCACATCAGCATTTAACTATTAAATATTAAAAAACTTGAATTTCAAGACCAAACTTCCATTTTCTTCAACACCTTCGTTAACTCTTTCAGAAGAAAAAAAATTGGAATTCAAATGGATGCCTCATTTTCTTTTACCGTCGCCCTTCTATCTCTTCTATCTCTTCCATCTCTTCCATCTCATCTCCTTTGAATCCGGAAGCTTCAGCCATACCCATCGCCTGGTAAATTTTCCAACCCATCAACAACCATAGCAGCTATAACAACAATTCACTGGGTATCGAGTTTGGTCTTGCATTCAGAAAATTTGGAGTTAATTTTCGATGGCTAAATTTCGATGCAAGGAGAATCAACTAGACTTCATATATAAACTAGAATCAACTTGAACTCTCCTTGTTTTTATACTTAAAAAGTATTCAACAAGGTTCCGGCAATTAATTACCAAGTTCGGTTGAAGAAGATGATCCACCTAAACATAACAAGAATATTGTTTATAAATGAGTTTATATGATGCTTGTTTTAGTGAGTTTTATTCTACTTTATCATTAGGTAGAATTTGGTGTTGATAAGCCTGAAATGCTCATTAGTTTGAGCTCAGAGGACATGTTTCTATATAAATACTTGATCACTTTTTTTTTTTTTTAAACTTCAATTTCTTGAACATTCATTTTTGATCGAATTCAGTAGAAGATTCTTAGTTAAAATTTGTACGTGATGTGTGTGCCAGTGAATCAATAAACGAAAAAATTATCTGGATAATGTAGATACATACCTATGGTAACATAGGTGACTAGAGATTGCTATAAAAGTGTTTGATAAAATGCCTAATTGGAATGTATGATAAATTGTTTGATAAAAAAAAGTAGAAATGTATGATAAATTGTTTGATAAATTTCGTTTTTTGTTTTGTTCTGCAGGTTCTGCTGTTTTTGTTGTCCTGCTTGTTACCCTGTTTATCTTTTGGCTGTCCTGTTTTTGCCTTGTTTTGGTTTGGTTTGGCTCGTCGCCTCCTGTTTTGCTTTGTTTGTGGGTGACGCGTTCGGACCAGTTCTACAAAATCCCACTACATATTACTCTATCCTACCTCGGTTCTACTAAAGGGATGCGCGAGTCCTTTACTCTTTGCAATCGTACAAGTCGCTAAACTAGTATAGTGTACAAAGTAAGGGTTATCGTTCCCATGGAGGATTAGCAATTTACACTTAATTAGAATAGAAGTTGATAACACTAAAGTTAACTCTAACTAATGTCAATTCAATTAACTAAGATGATCAACACATTAACTATGCTAAGTTTGGAATTGATTAAGGAAACAATTACAACTATTAGGATTAAATTCTAGATTAAAAGATTGCTAGGGGATAGATTAAATCAAGTAACAACCTATTAGCTAATCAATCATTCATTAAGCTCAATCATAAAGACCCTAACATGCATCTATTCATGTGAAATTATAAGGCATTAAATCCTCAACTTTGATCACAATCTAAGATTAGAAGAGTGATTAAAAGAGGTTTACTCAAAGGTGTTAGTAAAGATTCACAAGTTAGTAATCTCTACAACATAGATGGCATAAGAGGCACATGCATAAATGGTCTTAATTGCATATAAGTTCATCAAGTTTATTGTGCATCAAACGATTGATTGGTGGTTGCAACCACCACTCATAGTTAAATTAAAGAGCACATACATAACTTGAGAAGGTGAAGTTAAAATGATTGATTATATAGCAAGGTTAATTACAATAATTACATCTAATCCCTTAACAAAGAGAATTTAGTTACATATAGAATCAAAGCTACTAAGAGATACAATTGAAGGAAACATCACTGGTTGATAACCTTTGTGAAGTGGAAATGATCCCCTTTGTAATCCAAGCAACAACTTCTTCTATGGCAACTTGAAGTAATCTACACTAAGGTACCAAAATGGTGTTTAGTTGCTAAGAAAAGTAGCCAAGAAAACTCTCTATCTTTCTATTTATATATCTAGCTATCTATATTTTCTAAGTATTTTCTATGTGTGGTGGTTAAGAGCATTAATATAGAAGTTAATTCCATCCTCTGTGCATAGTGGTGAGAGAAGGCCTTTCAAGGACAATAGGTGGCAAAAGGGCTTGATTTGATTGGCTTTGGGGCAAGGTTTGATCCACTTGCAGCTCGTCAGAGTCCTCGGCGGGTATGTGCCGTAGCTTCTTTCCCGCTGCATGAACCCGCCAGAGTTTATTTCCCTTTCTGAGCGGACTTGTTCCGTGGGAATGTTCTCTCCGAAAGATAAGTGTGAACCCGCCAGAGGTTGCCGCGGGTTTGTTCGGCGGCTTCGTTCCCGCTGGGCAGAAGGCCTGAACTTGCTGGAAGGATGAGATGCACTCCCGCGGCTTCGTGCGGCGGGATTATTCCCGCTGACTTTGGTAGTGAGCCTGCCAGCCTGAACATCTTCTATTTTCTGCCTTCTTTGCCTTCTTTTCATCGCTTTGGACCAAAATGCCCTTGAAATGCCTGAGTTACCTGAAAAGACTTATTTACAACGTTAAATACATAAAATGCTTGGGAAACGGTTACAAAAACCAAGTAAAAGAGGGTGCTAAATGTGAACATTTGGAGCGCGATCAAACCCCTAAACCTGACTTTTGCTCGTCCTCGAGCAAACTACAAATGCTAAAAATTAAACTAAAAACAAAAGTCTACTATGTACTAAATATATACAACGCACACTAACAACTTTTCTGAGAGCCAATTTGCAAATATGCAAAAAGATGTGATGATTCAGGAAATAAAACATGTGAAAATCTCTAGTTAGATGCTAGCATAATTACAATCCTCAAAAACACGCGACAAAGTGAATCCCACACTCTAAATACTCAGTTTCAAAAACAAAGCACTCAAGAGCAAGAACTCAATTCGCCTTGACTCTATCCTTACCGGATTTCAGTTTGATTTTCTCTCAGAACCTAAGTTGCTCTCAGATAACATATACGAGTAAGAGTATATATATAAGAATCAAATGTAACGCATATGCAATCAAAATTAACGCACAACTTATGGAAACTGTTTCATGAATGAATTGATATGCCACATACGTGGAAATAGCATGCTTGAATTGCATTCCCAGCTAGACTTTCTAAAAGATCAACTAGGTCTTTCCTTGGTTGTAACGAGGCCAAATGGTGATATGGGGTGAATGGAAGAATCAATGGAATCCTGAAGTTTTTGATCAACTTTATGATTTTGTTTCCTTAGCTCATTATCAAGATGTCTCTAAGCGTCTAGGCTAAGATTTAACTTTCAATTTGTGCTAATTAGTACTCGGATTTGAGCACTCTTCAATCAAGTCTCGTGGCTTACGCGTTTTTTGTTTTTGAAAAACACTTTTACACATGCCAATAATTTGCACAATTATCTATCATCGCCTGAATACACGCTATTTACAGAAATTTTGAGCTATCCTAATGCATTTATAATCATGCATAATCCATGATCAAATACTGCATCATTCCAAGTGTGTGTATATGGGTATGTGGTGGTGATGAAATGAACGGTTTGTGTTTGGACTCAAATTTGGCAATTGGAGCACACATCACAACATGGATAGTGTTTGGGCATTTGGTAGCTAAGCACACACGTGCCTAGAATCCTTTCCAAAAGTCTGTCTAGCGAGGGAATACAAGTCTAGCAAGCAGTCCACAATTTTATTGTTCATGGCATTTCAATTATGCAAATGAGATCATATAACAATTTGAATAGTGTTTACCCTCAAAAGGTGAAAATTTGGGCTCTGTTTCTTATGGGTAGTCTCCACTATTGGTTAATGCAATCTCGCGCTAAGTTCTTGAAACAAATTATAGCACGGTGTGTATAAAACTATCTAGAAGGGGAGTGAATAGATTTTAAATTTATTACCCAATTCTTCGTGTTTAGTCAATATTATGAAAATACCCCTAAATAGATAAAGCAATATATCAAGTAAAAAATCCAGAAATTAAATAACACTTGATTTTTATGTGGAAACCCTCACGGGAAAAACCACGGGCTAGTAAGTAAGCCACACTCGAACCTCGAATCCACTAAATGTATAAACGATTATAACCTAATCCCGGAAGTAATCACACACCTACCTAATCTCGGTATGAGTGAACCTAGTTCGATTTGCTTGCGATCTAAGCAACCTAATCCCAGAAGCTACACACAAGACTTACTTTCTCAATGAAGAGAATAACACCCTAAGTGAATATATGAATATCCAAATGCAACATAGAGCAGGGGAAATGCTATATGCTTATCTAAGATGATTAATATGCAATTAGAACAATCATAGACATTAAAACTAAATGACATGAACATCAAATAGTTTAGCTAATCAAGATTAAGCACAAAACCTAATTAGCTATCACAAAACAACTTCTCAAACATACAACACACTAATCTCAATCTTGTATCAAAAGATATATGAAAATCATACAAGTAATAAATTGAGAATGCTTGTTAAGAAAGACACAAAATATGTAAGATATTAGTGAAAAGCTTACCAAGCAAAGTGTGATGAAGAATCCATGCAAAGAGACATCTAGATGATCAAGGATGATGCTAGATGATGATTGATGATCATGAAAAAGTGTTTGAGTAAATAAAAAATGAGTTCTTGGAATTTTTTCTTCTCTTGAAAAATATCCTAATTATGAAATCTAAATATGAACTCTCTTTCTTGACCTAAAGTCAAAGTGGCATATATATAGGGAGTCAAAATGAAGTGTGGTCGTTTTGATAAGTGACACCACTATTTTGCCTTGGGCGCTGTACGTAGAGCGCTTCTATACAGCGCCTGTACAGCGCCTGTACAGCGCCCCAACTTTGTTCTCTCGGGAAAATAGAGTGGCGCTGTACATACAGCGCTTCTGTACAGCGCTCGTACAGCGCCTACTTAAAAAGCATCAGACCTGATGCATTAAAATGACATTTTCAATCAGGTCTCAGTTGGGCGCTGTACGAACAGCGCTCGTACAGCGCCTCTTCAAAATGCATCAGACCCGATGCATTAAAATGACCATTTTTTCATTAGGTCATGTGGGCGATGTTCGAACAGCGCCTTGTAGAGCGCTTTGAACAGCGCCCTTTGCAATGCATGACTTCTAAGCCTAATCATGTTAAGGCAGTGGACAATGCAAGATGCAATCAAAATAACAAGCAAGAAGAGATGTTAATGAACATTAATGCACAAAAATAAGACACACAATATACAAGGATTAAACATATGCATGAGTTGTGAGTGTGTGCAACTATCTCTTCAAGACAAGTAAGCACATAGAAATTTACCTTCGGTGCTTATCAAGACGAGGTCTTCAAAGGGCTTGAGCAATAACAACAACACCTAAGCTACCCTTACAAAGAACCCCAACATGTGGTTTATCCACGAAATGCGCCAATCAACAAATGAGAACCTTATAGTTCTATTCACTAGGCAAAAGAGAAAGGGACTATTACACAATGTGCAATGTCATCTTGGAATGCCATTGTGATAGTTACAATTTAGTAATCAATGCATGAACAATTCCTTAACAACACATACATCTTAGCATCTCATTTAAACACAAGTGTTCTTTTGGCTCAATCAGAAAATTTTGGAAAAATTTACACATATAAAGACACTATATACACTATATACACTATATACAGTACAACATATAAAAACACTATCCACAAGACACTATAGACACTATATACAACCATGTGAATGATTGGCAAGGTGTTAATGTGCCCACACCCCCAAACCTAAACTCGACATTGTCCCCAATGTTCGCACATGGAAGACAACAAAAAGAGTTCTTTGGTTTAGTTGTTTGGCCAACAAACAACAACCCAATCCATGCAAAAATGAGCCCATATATACAATCACATGATCTCATATCCATCCATGCACAATACTTCAAAATATCCTAGTCAACTTAATAGTATCATCCTAGGCATTATCAATCAACCACACAAAAATTCCACACTTAGATCTAAAAATTAAACAACCTACTATATGCAAGTAAATATAACTAAAGTGATATAATAATAATAATAAAACTAAAAGTACTATAGGTACAACTAAACCAAAAAGTACCAAGTGTAAAAAAATATGCGGAATAATGTTCCGGCTACAAAAATTCTCGCGGAGTACCAATCCGCCTAAATCGAAATGCTATCGTCACTGGTGCTGCTGGGGCTGCTGGGGTCTAACGGTGTGAACTGAACACCTCTAATGGAGTAACAAAAGATAGGCTCAGATGGAGGTTGTGGCCCCACGTATGGAACTATACTCCATCGGATGTGCAATCGTATCCTCATATCCCTCCGGTAAAAGCTCAATGCTTACCACGTATGACCCCTCGTACTGCTCATTTCCCGATCTCTGCTCGCAGAACTGCTTTCGATCCTCCATCTCCTCTGGATACTGTCCTCTCGTTGTTTGAGCTGGACTTCCTTCTGCCTCTGGTTTCACTAGGTACTGTTCTAACATCTGTTGCTCATCATAAAGTAAGTCCATGAAGTTGAAATTTGGATAATATTGGTCCAGTTGGTTCGTAGGATTGAAAAATAAATCATCAATGTTAACAAAAAGATGAGGGTTAGGTATACCTGATTCTGGGGCGGTGGGGAATACTGGTGGTGCCTCAAATGTAGCAGGTGGCTCCTCATGCCTGCGCTTATGGCGGCGCTCCTCATCCTGCTCACTAGACTGCTCGTTATTGGCCTCAACAGTTTGCTCTGGCTGGTACCCCGCCAAGTGCGCGACTGCTCCCTTTAAACCCTTTACCTGCTTCGCAAGGCGGCGAATAGTCCGTGCCAACGCGGCATTGGAATCCATCATGTCCTTGTGGGACTGCATCATACTCTGTGCTCAAGATGGTACAACATCCTCTCTCTTAGACTCAGACTCCCTAGATTGGCTATCCTCAACTCCTATATCAGACTCCTCAACTCGAGCTTGAGCCTCAAGTCGCTCCATCTCTACTTTAGTGACGGACCTCCTATGAGCCAGTCTCTACTGCCTCAATTCCTTGGCATTGAGAAGCCTCTCTATCCCTGGCTTGCCTTTGGCAGTCTTATTGTAGGCTCTCCTACCTATGGTCCCAAAAGGAGTCAGGAGTCCATCTGTTGGCCTGTTTACTTGGATGCCTACCTTCTGTGCAAAGTGCGTAATCAAACAAGGAAAGAAAAGGCTCAGATTGCATCTTCTACCAGATTCTGCTATCCATCTCACTATAGTACGCCTAACATCAAACTCCAACTTGTTCTTCATTTGGTAGAGCATGATGGCCACGTCTTTCTTCAAATCTGTCCGGTGGCTACTGGGCATGAGGGAGTAGCTGAAATAGATGCTTCAGAAGTGCTCCTCGAACCCCAGCTCTCTCTGATGGACCTTACGGTCCTTGGTGTCCCAAGGTAAGTCTTTAATCCCTGTGAGAGCGACTCCGAACTGTTTATCATAGTTCTCGAAAAAGGCATTGGGCTCATATCCTTCTTCCCACTGAGGGTAGCTCTGAGTCTGGAGGTACTCGTTTATCTGCTCAACTGTCATGGAGATCGACTTCTTTCGGATCATAACTGGAGCTCTACTCTTAAACTCTTCCGGATCTATAGCTGCATAGAACTCCTGAACAATCTTTCGGTTGGCCCTTTTCGAAAATGAGACATAGGCTTCCCACTTCCTTTGGCGAATCTCGTAAAAAATGGCCATTTCCCCCAACTCATCGAAGCTCACGTACCTCTCGAGGATAATAGGCCGTCTCGTGGTGCCCTCCAGTCTCTCCCTGAATATCTACTCCGCCGTCCTCTCTTGACGTGCAGACTTCTTCTCTTTTCCCTTTTGGGATGAATCGCCTTACTCAAATGTGGTGGCCTTTCTTTTCGATGCCATCTGTTTGTTAGAGCAAAAACACACCAAATATCTCCAAACAAGTTAGTGCTTGGGTTAGTGACTATACATTTCAACACTACATTTATTCATGTACATTCTATAACTACGCGTACTATGTGTACTTATGTGTTTGTATTCACTTCATATTAATTTATCAAGTTAGGACAATCTATGGGATCAAGTTCAAGTGAAATGGGTGCCCATTAGGTTCACAAAGATTCACATGCATGCATTATTCTCAATCAATTTATCACTGAAATGTGCACACACAAATTGCATCAAATTATCACAAACATGCCCACTATCCTCAATTTGCAACATTCTCAATCAAACATACTCACATACATTTCATTATTCAATCAATAATTCACTCAATCAATGCATATCATTCCATCAATCCCTATCAATCTATCATCAAGTGTATCCATAAAACCTATTCTATCAATGAAAACCATCACAAGATTCAAGAGTATAGTGATCAAACTTGACACTCAAATTTGGCCAAAACAAACCCTAACACTAAAATTTTGTGAAATCGAATCAATACTTGGGGAATGTTGGTTGAAATTGGTCCTAGCATGCATATCTAACACATACACATCCATCAATCCACAATAATTCACTCAAAAATCATAAATTGCAAAAACCTTAACTGTCGCCATTTTTAAATGAACAAAGATGAATTTGATATGATTTCGTGATTAAAGAAGAGGGAATAGAGATTACTTACCTTATCCTTGTGGATTCGAGTGGATTAGAGCAAGATTGAAGAAGAAGTTTTATGATTTGGGCTGAAAATTGGAAGAAATTTGAATAGGGTAAAGTTTGGGCGTGAAAATGACAGCCTCTATTTATAGTGGGGGAGGTCTCGTGGGTTTATTCCTGCTGAACGAACCTGCGAGGTCCTAAAATTAGGCCCAAAATGGTGTGTTTTACCTAATTGGGACTACCGCGAATTCGTGTCTGGCGGGATTATTCCCGCTGTTGGAAACTGTGGGATTCTTCCTCCCTCTAGTGACTTTGTCTCTTTTGACTGGAGGGAGTATTCCTGCTATTAGAAACCGCGGGATTCTTCCTCACTCTGGAGACTTTGTCTCTTTTGACTGGCGGGAATATTCCCGCGGATGGAATCTGTGGAAAATATCTTCTCAACTTCTGGCGACTTCAGCTCTTCTGGTTGGCGGGCAAGGTCCCGTCGGAATGAAGTCCCCAAAATCCTTCAAGTGTTGCCGCGGGTTCTTTTCTTCTATCCCGCTGACAATGTCCCGCTGAAACGAAATCGCCGAAGTTGGCTTCTGCGTTCCCGCGGGTTCCTTCACTCTGTCGTGCGGGCAAAGTCCCGATGGGAATGAAACCGTCGGAATTACTTATCACTCAGAAGCTCTTGCCGCAGGTTCATCCATTCTACCTGGCTAGACATTTCCAGCGGCACAAACCCGCGATCATGTATTTTACTCCATTTTTAGTCCATTGTGTTTCCTTTGCTTGATTTCCTATCACCTGCATATCATGGCACAACAAACACACAAAATACAATACATATTTCCTACATCGATTAATCTATCCTAAAAAGCTTAAGGCGTAACGAGGACTTTAAAACCCCAAACCTTTCTTTTGTCCACACGACCACTTAAAGATGAATTTTAACGTTCTTCGGGTAAACAAAAGCTAGAATTAGGTTTTCAACATCCCTCATTACACCCAAGGAACTTAAAATCCACATATCCATCGATATATCTATATTTTGGAGGGACCGATATCAAAACAGGGACCGATATATCCACTGATAGAGAAGAAATTGGTGTAGATCGCGGAGCTACTACTAGTAAATCATTTTTTAAATTTTTTACCGAACATCCACCGATATCGATAATATCCCCGATATATCCATAAATTTAAAAGCCCGATATCGATACCGATACCGATATTTTATTCCTTGATTACACCATTGAAACAAATCAAAATACTCAGAGTTCAAAATGTGTACAATACAAGGCATTGCATCTCATAGAATGAGTGCAACCATAAATGTTTGCTAAGTGTGTCCTTGTTGTACAACCTATGCACACTTAAGCAAACATTAAACCATTCACCTCCTCCAAGCCCCATCTAGAATGGGTGGCTCAATAACAACATACCCCTTGTCTTTCTTTTTGACCTGGAGGGGTCCTTTTCCCACCAATTCCCTCCAGCTTGGATTTTGTAACCCAAATGGACTTGACATTTGTTTTGGAAATTGGGGTGACATATTTTCTAACCTACCATCTTTTGTTTGGACAATTAGGCCTAATGTGGCATATTCTATAGCAGTAATGACAAGTGGGAATGAAAGTAGAAAATATACCTCCCGATATAGTTTTTAGAGGTTGAATGTTGTTCTTCCTTCTAGGCCTTGGCCTTGGTTTTGGTTTCGGAGCAAACGTTTGGGGCTCCTCGTGTGATACATGCATTGTCTTCCTTAGAGGTGGCTTCACCACATCTTCGGACTTGACTGGAGTGCCTATCTTTGGCATACCAATTTCAACTCGTTCTCCTTACTCTTCACTCTCAAGATCTCTAGGGCCTTGTCCCTAGAATTTATCTCTTCCTCCATGACCTTCATCTTGCCTTTGAATTCCTTATTAAAGACTCAGTCCGTTCCCCGAATTCATCCTTCACTAGGGAGAAATCATCCTCAATTTTGTCTTGGAGGGCATAGTTTTCCTCTAAAGCCTTATCAAGCTTGGTAGTGAGTTCGAAGTTCCTTTCCACCAACTCTCGATTTTCTTCTTTGAGTTGAGCATTGGTGTCTTCGTAACTCGATGAGTCATGCTTTAAGAGCGGGGTTTCGTTAGTCACCTCGCAGTGAGCGAGTGCTATGTAATCCCCGAAAATGGAGTGGGGTTTATCATCCTGTTCAGCACTTCCAATGTTGAAACAATCACTACCCTTCAACGAGTTCCTCATGCTCTCAAACACTTCAAATTATGCTGTTTGACCTAGGACTGTTATGGAGAGCTGTCCCTTATGAACATCGATAATTGCTTTGGCGGTTGACATAAAATGTCGTCCTAGCAATATCGGCATCTCCTTAGCCTTAGATGAATCACTCTCCATCTCTAGAATAACAAAGTCAGCTGGGATGATCAATTCTCCTACCGTGACTAAAACATCTTCGACCACCCCTGTTGGATGTCATACTGAGTGGTCGGCTAGTATCAATTCCATGGTAGTCGGTTTCAATCCTTCTAATCCTAAGTCTTTAAATAATGCGTATGGCATTAAGTTGATCGAAGCTCCTAGGCCCAACATTGCCTTCTCCCTTCGAGTTTTACCAACTGATATGGTAATGATGAAACTTCCCGGATCCTTTATCTTAGGTGGCAAAGCTGTTTCCATGGTTGCACTTGCTTCCTTGGAGATCACTATTCTCTCCAGAAATTCCTTCTTCCGCGCCTTTGAGTTAAGCTCCTTGAAGAACTTAGCGTATGCGGGTATTTTTTCAATCACTTCAAGTAGGGGAAGGCTCACATTCACCTTCGATAGGATGTCATAAATCTCCCTGAAGGTTTGGTCCAATTTTGACTTCTGAAGCCTTCCCGGAAATGGAATTGGAGGCACATAGGGGTTAGGAGATTTGTGTATTCTCGAGGTATCCTTGTGACCTAACTCTGGCCCTCTACTTGTTCCTATCCCTACTTGGGTGTCAAGATCATTCTTACTAGGCACTTCTCTATTTACTGAAACATTATCAGGATTATCAGAAAATTCAGGTGGAGTTGGGTTAGAAAGTACCTTACCACTTCTGAGTACCGTGGTAGCCTTGGCTTGCTCGAATTAACTTGGGAGCTTCCTCAGCTCCTTCCTCTGACTCACCTCTGCATACTTGCCTCTCTGTCTTTCCAATGTCTTGACCACCCGTTCCATAGAGGTAATCCTAGTGTGGTTAGAGTCATTTAGGTGATACTAATCAATGGGTCTGTACTCATTATCTCTCTGGCCCTGTTGGCGCCAAGGTAAGGCGTCTTTCACCTTCCATGGTTGAGTACTCTGTTGTGGTCTGGGTTGGTGTCCTTGAGGTGGATACCAGTTGTTGTTGTTGTTGTTGTTCTGTTGAGGTAACGGGGGATTTAAACAGTGGTTATTTCCATAATTTAGATTCTGATGCCTGGCCCATCCTGAATTGTATGTGTTGGAGAAAGGATCGTCCAATTGTCTTGACTGATGTGGCGGATACACCACTTGTATTTATTCCTTCCTAGGTGGCACTGGCTCAACCATGGGATACATGTCCATCCCACAGTTTTCCTTAACAAAAACCTATTCCGCCACCATATGTTACTTCCCGAACCTATTTATGAGTGTCTCAATGTTCTTCCTCATATCACTCATTTGGTTTGCCATTTCCATGCTCACTCCTCCTCGACTATCTCGAGTGTTCCTCTGCTACGAATTCTGATCAAGCATTTCATATTTATCAAACACCTATTGTGCCGTCTTCTCTCGCATCACTCCTCCACATGCGTTATCAACAATCGCTTGTGAGAGCCCCGTCAGTCTATCATAGAATGACTGAACTTGTGATACTAAAGTATACTCGTGGTGAGGGCACTGTGCTAAAAGTAGCTTGAATCTACCCCATGATTCATGAAACGCATCCCCTTCCCTTTCCTAGAAATCAGCTATCATACTTCGTATTTCTTTAGTCTTCCATGAGGGAAAGTACTTGGCAAAAAATTTCTGCTCCACACCACTCCATAAGTGATCCTGCCGGTAATGCCATGAGCCACTTCTTGGCATCATCTCTCATGCAATATGTAAAACATCACATGCGTAGGTGATCCTCCGTCAGATTCCTAAGTGGGAAAGTAGTCACCACATTGTAATACTGCTTCATGAATTGAAGACAGTCTTTACTTAGGTTACCACCAAAGTGCAGGAGTGTGTTGTAATGCAAAATTTTCAGCTCATAATTCCTCTGGGCATCATCTAACAATATAGCTGAAGGATGTGATCCAACGGTAGGCAAAGAGAATTCCTTCATCATTCGTTGATCCTGTCCTTGTTTTAACTCGGTGGATGTACTGCTAGAAGAGGTTAACCCTTCCTCAATGTCGGATAGTCCTTTGGGATTGTCCGTCATCGTCGGTAGCCTAGCTATGCGATCAATGTTTTCAACAAAAGGTTCTAGCGGACTTCTCAAAGATCGTTTTCCGTGCATCAATTCGTGACGAGAAACCTGAAAGTACACTACAAGAAACTACCAAAAGGTTAAGTGCTCAAAACCGAATTCTAAATACAAATAATGACAATTACATTAACTAATGTTCTACGAAAGCGCAAACACTGCTCCCCGGCAGCGGCCCCATAGATTATGACGCGTCCGGATCGATTCTACAAAATCCCACTACAGATTACTCTATCCTACCTCGGTTCTACTAAAGGGACGTGCGAGTCCTTTACTCTTTGCAATCGTACAAGTCGCTAAACTAGTATAGTGTACAAAGTAAGGGTTATCGTTCCCATAGAGGATTAGCAATTTACACTTAATTAGAATAGAAGTTGATAACACTAAAGTTAACTCATGTCAATTCAATTAACTAAGATGATCAACACATTAACTATGCTAAGTTTGGAATTGATTAAGGAAACAATTACAACTATTAGGATTAAATTCTAGATTAAAAGATTGCTAGGGGATAGATTAAATCAAGTAACAACCTATTAGCTAATCAATCATTCATTAAGCTCAATCATAAAGACCCTAACATGCATCTATTCATGTGAAATTATAAGGCATTAAATCCTCAACTTTAATCACAATCTAAGATTAGAAGAGTGATTAAAAGAGGTTTACTCAAAGGTGTTAGTAAAGATTCACAAGTTAGTAATCTCTACAACTTAGATGGCATAAGAGGCACATGCATAAATGGTCTTAATTGCATATAAGTTCATCAAGTTTATTGTGCATCAAATGATTGATTGGTGGTTGCAACCACCACTCATAGTTAAATTAAAGAGCACATACATAACTTGAGAAGGTGAAGTTAAAATGATTGATTATATAGCAAGGTTAATTACAATAATTACATCTAATCCCTTAACAAAGAGGATTTAGTTACACATAGAATCAAAGCTTCTAAGAGATACAATTGAAGGAAACATCACCGGTTGATAACCTTTGTGAAGTGGAAATGATCCCCTTTGTAATCCAAGCAACAACTTCTTTTATGGAAACTTGAAGTAATCTACACTAAGGTACCAAAATGGTGTTTAGTTGCTAAGAAAAGTAGCCAAGAAAACTCTCTATCTTTCTATTTATATATCTAGCTATCTATATTTTATAAGTATTTTCTATGTGTGGTGGTTAAGAGCATTAATAGAGAAGTTAATTCCATCATCTGTGCATAGTGGTGAGAGAAGGCCTTCCAAGGATAATAGGTGGCAAAAGGGCTTGATTTGATTGGCTTTGGGGCAAGGTTTGATCCACTTGCAGCTCGTCAGAGTCCTCGGCGGGTATGTGCCATAACTTATTTCCCGCTGCATGAAACCGCCAGAGTTTATTTCCCTTTCTGACCGGACTTGTTCCGCGGGAATGTTCTCTCCGGAAGATAAGTGTGAACCCGCCAGAGGTTGCCGCGGGTTTGTTCGGCGGCTTCATTCCCGCTGGGCAGAAGGCCTGAACTTGCTGGAAGGATGAGATACACTTCCGCGGCTTCATGCGGAGGGATTATTCCCACTGACTTTGGTAGTGAACCCGCCAGCCTTCTGCCTTCTTTGCCTTCTTTTCATCGCTTTGGACCAAAATGCCCTTGAAACGCCTGAGTTACCTGAAAAGACTTATTTACAACGTTAAATACATAAAATGCTTGGGAAATGGTTACAAAATTCAAGTAAAAGAGGGCGCTAAATGTGAACATTTGGAGTGCGATCAGTGGGCGTCGTGTTTTTGTTGTGTTTTGCTTTGGGCTTGCTTGCCTTGAATAGTTGAATTAATAGCTTTTCAAAAAAAAAAAAAAAAAAAAAAGAAGAAGAAAAGTGACTGACCATTGACCTAATAATGTGAATTGTGAATTGTACACAAAACCATACATTAGTTTGTGCTTCAATTGCCAAATGACAGAAACAAGCAGAAACCATTCATTAGTCTGTGCTTCACTGAATACATCCAACCAGAGCAACACCAGACAAAAAGGGAACTAAAATGACAGAAACAAAATAAAGAAAGTCCAACCAGAGCAACAGTAGACAAATTTTTTTTTTGGTTAGTTTGTGCTTCAATTGCAACAGAAGAAATGTCATAGTATCACTGATCACATCTACAAACAACTTGATATCAAGACAATAGAAGAAGTCTTTTTTGCATGGATCAACTTGGTATCAAAACAATAGTACTTCCATCACGATCATGCTTGGAAAATTTATCTTCACTGTCAAATCATGAAATTATCAAATCCCTCGGCGCACACATTCAAATCCAAGGCCTACAAAACGCATATCAGTTAAATAGGCTGCATTAGTACAGTGATTACATCTCGCACATCACATACACACACACATATACACACCGAGGCTTGTGCATCATGAGATACTAAGTTGTCACCAGTATTGCTATCTTGAAGTAATGCTAGGAATTGATCAATGTTTTCCATTACTACAGTCTGCACCCTTGTAGAGAGCTGGAGACCACTACAGGTATCTGTATATAACATATGACATTTATTCATAACTCAACAAATACAGAAGTAAATTATATAAGGTTAATTATAACTTTATGAGAACCCACAACAAATGAAGGACGAACCATTAGATAAAACTGCATAAGGGGGATTTGTGGGAGAGGTAGAGGATTATCAACTTCTTTTGGAACAATATTTATAGAGATGTATGCTGTTTCCTGTAACATGAGAAATCATTTATATGAAAAGATATTCTTGTATAACCAATCAGAAATCAAAAGAAAATAAAAGGAGTTATAACAACTTACTTTTGAAGAAGGAGAAGCCTTTGAAGTTCTTTTAATACTCTTTCTTCCACAAGTACTCTTCAAAGCCTGGCTTTTTCTTTTCGTACCCTTTGCTTGGACAGTAGCAATACCATTACACTTATTGGATAACTGCCTTAATTTCCTCATATAAGCTATCGCTAATTGACTTTTCATTCTTTTTCTTCCTCGTGAACCTTCTCTCTTTTTAAACCCTTTTGCTTGGACACGATTACTATCATTGTCTATGATCAGAGCAGATCCTTGATCATCATTTTCATGGCTACTACCATATAGTTGTGAGCTCAACATCTCTTCTATAATGTTGCTTAACTCATTGGCACGTTCAACTGCATCTTTATAAGTCTCTTCACTCTTAGCCCCCCTAGAAGATATCTTTGTGAAAATGGAGCATAAATTCCTATACCAAGTGGTGTGTTGCAACCTAGCATCTACTTGTATGTCACGCTCGTCCATATCCTTCACACTTTCACTTCTTGCTTTTCTTGTCCACCTTTTTAGAATATACTCACTAGGAAGTTCCTTTAGATTCATTACCTCTCTTAAGATCTGTATTGCATGACCACACAAGACACCATTCATTTCAAACAACCTGCAACTACAAGAGAGAGAATTGTCTATCTTTTTCCTTATAACACGAAACTCCTTAGAAGTGTCAACATCAGCAACTGTATATGCAATATCCTCCCCATCAACAACAGTACTCTTCATATAAAATTCAAGAGCGCTCATAAACTAACCCTGAAATTTCTCGAATATAATCTTTGTGTAAACCTTTCCTGCTTAATCAACATTTTGATAGGCTTCTATACTTGAGGTATCTTCTGACACAAAGCATATTCTACTTCTAACTCTTTATAACGCTTATCATTCAAAACTCTCTCAAAATGCTTGAAAATTTGAACCAAATCATGGTCTGATTGAAGATAATCTTTTAAATCAGAATTAATACTTTCACTAACCTGGGTGCTCTTCAATCCTGCACTCCATGTCCACCTGACATATATATAGGCCCATTTCTTCCTTACTTCAAAAGTTCTTTTAAACCAAACATTTTCATGCAGATTATACTCGGTGAGCATCTTCTCCCAAGCAGCTAAAAACTCATCTTCCTCATCATAGCAGTACATGAATTTTGATAAGACCTTGTTAACACCACCAGGGCCCCTTAACAATTGATTCACCTTTTTAAAGGCATTTTGCATTATATGCCATGTGCAAAGCCTATGGTATGTATCGGCCATCACAGATGAAATGGCTTTAGCCATTGCGGCGTCTTGATTTATATATATGGTTTGTGGAGCTTTTTTAGACATGGCTTCCAAAAATGTCTCAAACAACCAAATGAATGAGTCAGTAGTCTCATCATACATCAATGCAACCCCCAAAATAATAATTTCTCGATGATGATTGAAGCCAACAAAAACTGCCAATGGACAATTTTCTTTGTTAGTTCTGTATGTTGTGTCAAAGCTAACCACGTCCCCAAACTGGCTATAGTCAAGAATCATTTTATCATCAGCCTAGAAAATATTAGTTATTTGTTCCTCATTGTCCAACTGTTCAGCATGAAAAAATGATGGATTTTCCAAGACTTGCTTATGAAAATATTTCAATAAACTTCTAGCTTCTCCAAATGCTAATTGCCTTTGCCTTTTGGACTGAAGATAGTTCTTTATATCTTGCTTTATATATCTAAGAGATTCTCTTCCACCAGATTGCCTGCCCATAAGCTCATAGGAATTCTTAATAGAAATGCCGAATTCTTCTGCTAACTCCAGTTCAGTGGCTTGGGAGCTGGAGATTTTATGCTGGGAAGGTAGCATATGAGCACAATTTTGTGTTACAAGAGCATGGTTGTGCACTTCCTCAAAATGATTAACTATACATTTGTTACCACACCTATTCAACTTAATACTCATTTGAGTATCACAACCGGTCCTTGTCTTAGCTCTAGGATGTTTAGTTAAACTGTCTCTCTTGTCTTTCGATCGAAAACCCTCCTTTGAGCAAACAAATATTCTTGACGTCACCTCACTAGTACGCTTATTCTTCACCATAGCTTCCTTTCTAATACTGAATCCCATTTTTCCTGCATACTCATTGTAGAACTTATAAGCTATTTCTTCAGAGTCAAACTCCATACCAAATTTTGGTTTGCAACCTCTATCAGCAAAGCTAGGCTCTTCAACAACATTTGTTATCTGTAATATGAAATGCACATGAAATGTATAAAGCAATGTAGCTTAAAAATAAATTGAATGCAATGGTACCATGATGTTGTATCAAACAGAGCAGCAATTTTGAATGTAGTATTTAACATTTAATAGATGTCGTTTTCTTGGGTGGAACACAAGCTCGTAAAGTAGACATCGATTAATAATTAAAAAATAATACATGTTAACTGAGATTTTTTGTTTGAGGCATATCATCAAAAACCATGACTGCACCATCCAAATCACAACTTGCAATATAAATATCAAAAACTCTATCACACAAAAGTCAAAACTTGCTCTTTGTCAAAACCCAACTTCAAAATCTTCCCATGAATCCTTCCACATAAGTGTTAGAATTAAAACAAATATCTATAAAAGCCAAATGATTTGAAATAATCTTCCATACAAAATAAATATATAAATAAATAAACTTATTTTTGACAAAATTTGTAAGAAGTTTTTTTTTTTTTTTTTTGAAACGACAATTATATTAGAAGCCCGAAGGCAAGCTGGGAGAACCCAGGGAACCAAGAACAAAACAAGGCAATACTACAACAGCTAAACC
The DNA here is from genome assembly GCA_008009225.1 of Acer yangbiense. NCBI lineage: Eukaryota > Viridiplantae > Streptophyta > Magnoliopsida > Sapindales > Sapindaceae > Acer > Acer yangbiense. Next base: position 21,910,666 of record CM017765.1, on the reverse strand, counting down.
AGGCAACAACCCAGCCTCAACAGGCCAAGACCCGACAAACACCAAAAGAAAGAAAGGAAGAAAACAAGAGAAGGGATGAAAACAGAGGACCCCAAAACCAAAACAAGCAAGCCAAAACAGGGCAAGAAGTAAAAACTTGCCTACCAAAACAGCAACACAACAACCCCCTGTAGGGAAAAATCGTAGTACACGCAGCGGAAGCGAGACTAAAAATCGATTTAGTATGTTTTAAAATTTTTCCTTTTTATGAACCTTAACCCTTTAAATTAATTAACCATATATAAAGTAACAAAAGTTGAATACCTTTTGTCGCGTGATCCGATTGACTTACGTCGATGGTAATCCGCAAGATCTTCAATCCTAACATGAACGTGAATCACCTAGGAGCGTGGTCTCCCTTTTCTTTGAATTGCAAACCTGAGAATGGACAAACAAACTTTTCTTTTTCTTTTGTTAGTCACAAAACAATCAAAAGAATACAAAGATTATTCCGGTCACTTTTGAGTTCTCAATCTAATGATCGAAACTCGCGTGAACCTAATTCGACGATGTACACACAAGCTTATTGGTGAACAAGCAATTAGTGTACCATCAAAAGAATAATCTCTTCTCTCTTTTATGTCTTAGTAGAATAATCAAATACTTGTGTATGAGTTTAGAAGAAGAAGAAAATTGAATCAATGAACCATTAGAGGTGGCCGAAACCTATCACAATAAATAAATAGGGTGGCCGAATTTCTCTTCCTTTTTACTTTAGGGTTGCCGAATTCTATGTGGTGTGGTATTAGGGTTGGCCGAATTTCATCACATCACCTATATAGGGTGACCGAAATTCAACCCTAATTCCCATCATCCTTTTAGACTCCTAACCCTAATTTAATTCATAAGTATTTTTATTCTTTTATTGACTAAATAAAAAGACTTCTTATTTGATTAAATAAATAAACTTAATTATTTATTTTCTTATCAAACAAGTCTTTTACTTTTAATATACTACTACCAATAGTATAACTCTAGGAAATATATATATTTCCTGATCAGAAAAAGATTTGTTTCTTAATTAAATAATTAATTAATAAATTAATTAATTCTTATTTAATTAAACAATGAAACAAAATAATATGTTAGGCTAATATTTTAACCTTGCCGCCCCACATGTATAAAATGGGCTATATATTATTTTCTTATTTCATTTAATCCATTGGACTTTAAATAAAAAGCCCACATGTGAACCAGACCCATTCTTACTAAAAGAAACAAGCCCACATGCCTTTCATTAATATATAAATATAATTGAGCAGCCCATTAAATAATTAATGTGCAAATTATATTCTTAATATATTAAATGCAATTCTAGATGGACACATAAATTGGTCCGGTAGAATATATCAAGTGATCCATGCAAGTCCGTGTGGATTGGGGATCTTGGCGGGTTATCTAAATTTAAGCTTCAATAGACACAACCTAATCACAATCAACAAATGATTCACTTAGGTCCGATCCATTAATTTTAACTCATTCCACTAAAGAGCTAAAATTGAACTCTTAAATAAAGATAGAAAAGGAAGATGTTCCTCTTTCATAACCCTAGACAATCATATTGGAGATAGTGTATCCTCGTGATTAATATCAGTAATCGCCAAGAGTTCATAGACCGCCTATAACTCTCCAAGTTACCATATTTACTCATATGACCACGTTTTGAACTTGGATATTTTGACTTGTCTAGAAGCCATGTTTTCAATAGTCACTATCGAAAACTCAACGTTGAGATTTAATATCCAATTACCTCAAAACATCCATATGATGATATTATACTCTCATTTAATAAATGGAGCCACGATGTCCATCTCTATAAATGAAGTCCTCTATCGATTAACAAATGAATATCACCAAACTATCGAGGATAGACTATGCTATATAATCGCACTCATTGATAACTCAAATAATATCACTTGCAACCATAAGTCCATCATTTATCTCAGGATTAAGATAGACTCTCCGATTGTCCTGGTAATGAAAAGACTATTATCTATTGACGGTTCTAGATAAAGCTTTTCATTGTGATCCAGTTCAATGCACCCAGTGCACTAGATTCTTTTGCTCGAAGACACTCCGATGATTTTAGACTCATCATATCTCCCTTTAACTTAAGTTGTGAACAATATTCAAGACTAACTAAAGAATTGTGTCTACCACATACATATCCAGATGTACGAACAATTCTTCTTTTCTCATAGTCTTTAGACCTTATGATTATTTACTTTGACAATTATAATATTAAACTATAAATGCTATAAGATTTGTTAAACCAGAAATCACTTTATTAATATGAAAAAGATTGTTAACACTCTTGCTATTGAGCATAATCCTAACACCCCCAACAAGAAACAGAAATAGAAACGAAACGCAGGCAATGAAATCACCCTGTAAACACACCCCAATCCAATCTCTCACCACATATCTTTAATAGAAGGTAATCTTTATTCACAAACTTTTTAAAATAAACATTTAAACCAAACCTTTTCTCCATTATCAAACTAAGAAGGAGAAGGAAATCTTAAATATGGTCCTATGGAAATTTATAGTCTAACATATAATAAATTAGACAAGAGTCAGATTAAACTTACATCTTTTAAAGCCATAGCTGCTATGGTTGTTGATGGGTTGGAAAATTTACCAAGCGATGAGTATGGCTGAAGCTTTTGGATTCCGAGGAGATGAGATGGAAGAGATAGAAGGGCGACGGGAAAAGAAAAGGAGGTGTCCGTCTGAATTCTAATTTTTTTTTTCTGAAAGAGTTAACGAAGGTGTTGAAGAAAACGGAAGTTTGGTCTTGAAATTCAAGTTTTAAAATATTTAATAGCTAAATGTTGATGTGGGTTTTTGGCAGCCTTTGGATGTTAAATGGAAGGATAGGATTTAAAGTCAAGGATAAACAAGGACAAAGCCTTGCCAAGGAGAGGATCCAGATCCATTAATTTCTCTTCAATAATGTTAGAAAATCTAGAAAAATTAACCCAAAACTAAACCCAAATGATTATATTTTTGGACTAATATTTTGAATTATATAACCTTATTTATTTAACTTATCGCATATAATTTGGATTAAATTTCCACATTAATTACGTTACAAGTTGAGTAGTTTGTTTTTCCCACTTATCACTCATGGGATTTAAAAGAATATTATGTGATTCACGAGATAAGGTTAGTCCGGTGGTAAAACCCCTCACACCTGCATCATGAGGTTGCAGGTTCGAATCCTTCATCTCCCTAGAAAAACCCCAAATGTATGTAATAGTATAAAAGCATCTTCAATGCAAATATGCAATTTTGAGTTTCTAAATAGTGTCACATCAGCATTTCTATTAATTATGAGCCCACTTTTGAATTTTTTTTTAGAGAAATGCATATTTACATCTTCAATGCAATTATTTAAAGTCAAATATATATCTATTTTATGACCAATCATAATAAAACAATTATTATACTCTCTCTTCTCTTTTATTTTAAAATTAAATGAGCTTTAATATTATTAGTGGAAAGAGTTAGAAATCCTAGTTAGCATTTCTAGGAGAGTTTTTAGAATATAGTATCTTGAGCATCTCCAATGCAAATATGCATTTTTGAGTTTCTAAATAGTGCCACATCATCATTTCTATTCATTATGAGCCCACTTTTGAAATATTTTTAGAGAAATGCATATTTACAACTCCAATGCAATTATCTAAAGTCAAATATGCATCCATTTTATGACCAATCATAATAAAACAATTATTTCACTCTCTCTTCTCTTTTATTTTACAATTAAATGAGCTTTATTCTTATTGGTGGAAAGAGTTAGAAATCCTAGTCAGCATTTCTACGAGAGTTTATAGAATTAGAAACCCTGCTCCATATTCTCTATTTTTTTTTTTACCACATCATCTCCATATTCAACTTAGATAATAACATTGGAGATAGTTTTTTTTTATTTTTTTTTTAACTTTTTTAATATCTATCATATGTGGCACTCCATTTTCTCCAAATGCATAATAGCATTGGAGATGCTCATGCAAATATGCATTTTTGAGTTTCTAGATAATGTCACATCAGCATTGCTATTCATTATGGGCCCACTTTTGAAAAAAATTAGAGAAATACGTATTCACATCTTCAATGCAATTATCTAAAGTCAAATATGCATATATTTTATGACCAATCAAGAAAAAAAACTTTGAGAGACAGTGACTGAGGGTATTACGGGAAATTGAAATTTTTGGCTTGAATCCCTAGCCGCCGCCGTCCTTCCCCTTCCATGTTCCAGTCCGATCTAGACTGGCCGTCGACACCCAAGCCTCTCCACCTCCGTCGCCGACCTCGATCGCACCCAGTCAGTTCCGTCACACCGTTTGCACTCCGTCGCACGTCACGCCGCTGCTTTCCGACCTCGATCACACTTCTCCAGCCAGCTCCATCGCACCGACCGCACCTCACACCAGTTCCGTCACACTTCAGTCGTCTGTCCGGCCAGATCCCATCCAAATTTCAGTCGCTTCTCCACCAAGTCTTGCTTCCGCTGCTGCTCTCTCGCTCACATGCAGTTTTTTCTCCTTTTTTCTTTTGCTGAGATGAATTTCGGATATTTGCAACATAAAACTTGATTATAATATTGTTGTTTAATCGTTCTCTCATGTTTGTTTAGACCTATGGCTTCTATGGAGGTATCAGATCTATTTCCAAAGCTTGAACCACGGGATAGAGCCCCTTCAATCCAAACAATCCCTCTCACGGATGGACTTTCGAACCCCAAACCAGTAATGAAATCTTATGCCCAAGCAATCTCCTCTGCCATTGCTTCAGTTACTTCAGCTCTGAAGAAAAAAAGGTGATTATGTTGCAGTCAAAGTCAACCCGAAAGCCTACGAAGAACGGTTGAAACTTTGCAGTTACTCTCTTATCGGTCGAGTTGTCTTGTCAAAGGGAGAGGAACCATGAAAGATATTGGCTCTTAAAGAGAAACTTCAATCTATTTGGAAATTGAATTCTCAATGGCGTCTCATCTCTGTTGGACGGGGATTCTTCCAGATTCTTTTGAATTCTGAGGAAGAAAAAACACAAGTTTGGGGCATCGGAACACTTCATTTAAAACCTGGAATTCTAAGGCTGCAACCATGGACTCAGAATTTTAATCCAAACACACAGCGCACGACTAATGCTCAAATATGGGTATGGTTTTACGATTTACCTTGGGAGTTTTGGCATCCTCAAATTCTTTCAGATATGGCACGTGGGATCGGAATTCCTCTAAAGTTTGACAGAGCTACCCTAGAGGGTGATTATGGCCACTTTGCTCGCATGCTGATTGATGTTGACCTTTCTAAGCCTTTGCCAGATTCCATCATGATAGAGGTTGGGGAAGATTGTTTGTTTCTGACTCTTTACTTTGAGAATATTCCAAATTTTTGCTCGGTTTGTTGTTCTATTGGTCATTCGGCCGCCTCATGTCACCATACGTCCTGCTTTACAGGGAATGTCACCAACGAGCCAAAAGATAAAAATCCGGAAAGAGGAAGATCTAGAATTAGACAAGAGTACAGACCGAAACATAAGTCAAGAGATGTTCCGACCTCTCGAGTCTTTGAGACTATCAAATCGGGTATTGATGCTATTACGATTAAACCCGATGAAGCTGCAACCTCTCCAAACAAGACAACTTTAGACCCGACTGCCTCTTCTAGTTCTCTCAGGCCAATCATTCCCTTTAGACAAGAGGAGACCTTGAAAAACGCTGTTTATTTGAATGACTCCACAAACCTTTTACACACTAATCATATAGATATTGATGCCATGACAGATCCTGTTATTGCTCATATGGAGGACCCTCCCATAATAGAGCCACTTTTGCACACTCTTGAGGGTGAAGTTAGTTCTGACACTGATAGTGAAGGCACCGAATCAGACTTCAGCCATCCCACAGCTTTAGACATCACAGGTATTCAAGGTGGAGTCTCTTGGGCAGAACAATTGGAAGATTCAGGTTGGAAGGATGTTACCGCTAAACAAGGTAAGAAAAATAAAAAACAGGTTGCCAGTGTTGTTTCGCCCAAAACTAGGGCTGCTAAAAATAAATTATTACATAAATGATTGTCCTTTATTGGAACTGTAGAGGTATTGCAAACAGTGATACCCAATGTACTTTGAAAGATTTCTGTTCTCGTCATAAACCGAATTTTGTTTGCATTGCTGAACCGTTGTGTGCTTTTGATTCAATTTCTTCTACTTTTAGGCGCTCTATAGGGTTACACTTTATTGGTTCTAATGCTAGAGGTACTCATAGTATGTGGATTTTTGGGTCTACTGCTTTTCAAGATGCTACTATTGTTCTGTCTCACTCTCAACATGTTACCGTTTTTGCTAATTTTTGTGGGATTGTCCATCGGATCTCTTTTGTTTATGCCAGTGTGAACTACATCACCCGTAGATCTCTTTGGAACTCTCTTATGGACATTGCTGGTTTAAATGATCCGTGGCTTGTGCTTGGGGATTTCAACTCGGTTCTAGGCGCTCATGAGACTACTGGTAACGTTTCTACTATCTCCTGTGATGATTTTCGTGCTGCTTTAACGGTATGTGATCTTGTTGACATTGAAACGAAAGGAGTTTTTCATACCCGGATAGGCCGAGGTAGGCGTGGTATGGTTCTTTCTCGATTAGACAGAGCTGTATGCTCTCATTCTTTTCTGGCCTCTTGGTCACAGATATCCTGTGTTACCTTGCCTAGATCTCATTCAGATCATCACCCTTTATTGGTTTCTTGTTCTGCGGGTATTTCGCCGGGTCCACGACCCTTCAGGTTTCAAGGTATGTGGGTTTCTCATCCATCCTTTCTTAATTTGGTTAGATCGGTTTGGTCTTCCCCTATTACTGGGAGTGGTACTGGGATTGTTGTTCAGAAATTGAAGCTGTTGAAAATGGCTTTGAGGAGGTGGAATTGGGAGGTGTTTGGAGATATTGCCTTGAATGTCACTAAGGCTAATGAGAAGGTGATGCTTATTCAGGGCATGATTGGTTCTGAAGGCTTTTCAGACGATCTTTTTCGTCTTAAGACTGCTGCTATTGCAGATTTGGATAGCGTTCTAAAACAACAGAAGATTTTTTTGAAAGAGAAAAGTAGAGTCAGGTGGCTTGCTGAGGGTGATCGGAACTCTTAATTTTTTCATTCTCTACTGAAGTGTAGAGGGGGAAATAAGCCCCTTTCCTCTATTCAAATTGGTGAGAATATTTCTTATGATCCTGCTGAAATTGGTGAGCACGTTTCCTCTTTTTATCAGCATCTCTTTTCGGATCCTGGCAACGAAAGTTCAGACTTCTCTTTGATTAGAGAGCATGTGCCTTCATTGGTTACTGTTGATGAGAATGCTTCGATTCTTCGAGTTCCCTCTTTTGATGAAGTGAGGAGTACGGTTTTTTCCATGGATCCTCTGAGTGCTTCTGGTCCTGATGGTTTCTCAGGCAATTTTTATTCTCATTGTTGGGAAATTGTGGGACATGATGTGGTTTTAGCTGTGTAGGATTTTTTTCACACTGGTCGAGTTTTTCCGGGTTTGAATTCTAATTTCTTGGTCCTTATTCCGAAGACTTCGAATGCTCTCTTGATCGATCAGTTTCGCCCGATTGCTCTTGGTAATTTCCTGTTTAAGGTTATTACTAAGATTATTGCTGACCGCTTGGCAGAAATTTGCTCCCTCATCATCTCTCCTAACCAATTTGGTTTCATTAGGGGTCGTCAAATTGGAGACTGTATTGTCGGTGCTTATGAATGTTTTAATGTGTTGAATAATGGTAGTCGCGGTGGGCACTTGGCTTTAAAAATAGATATTCGTAAGGCTTTTGATTCCATTAGTTGGCCTTTTCTCTTCGAAGTCCTTTGGTGTTTTGGCTTCTCTGAGAATTTTGTTGGTTGGGTTGCGGCTATTTTTGATTCTGCTAGGATCTCAGTTCTTATTAATGGTTCCCCTCAGGGCTATTTCCCCTGTTCGCGTGGTGTGCAGCAAGGTGATCCTTTCTCCCCCCTACTTTTTTGTTTGGCGAAAGATTTTTTGAGCAGATACCTTACGCATTTAGTAGACTCGGGCTCTATGACTTCTATCTCTTCTCCGGTTGGGATGCGTGCCCCTTCGCATTTTCTTTATGCGGATGATGTTATCCTTTTTTGCTGGGCTTTTCCTCAGAATTTACGAGTGATTTTAGATACTTTTGCTCTCTATGGCTCTCTCTCGGGTCAGCGAGTTAATTGGGAAAAATCTTCCATATTTTTTGGCAAAAACATCTCTGGGCCTCGAATTACTAATTTTCTCTCAATGTCTAGGATGCGCAAGGGTGGTGATTCAATGACTTATCTAGGGGTCTCTCTTTTCATTGGTGCGCCTAAACGTCGATGGTTGATCCCATGGGCTGATAAAATTAAAAGTAAGTTGGAATCATGGAAGGGTTTCTCTCTTTCAATGGCAGGTAGGTTATGTCTTATTAATTCAGTGATTATGGGTTCCTTCTTGCATTCATTTCAAGTTTATCGTTGGCCTTCGTCTCTTTTGAAAGATTTAAATGCTGTTATTTGAAAAAAAAAATTTGGACTGGTTCGACCGATGGTCGTAAATCTGTCCAAGTTGCTTGGAATTCTTGCTGCAGGCCTAAGGATGGTGGTGGCATTGGTGTTAAAGACCTTGGTATTCTTAACAAGGCCATGCTTAAGAAGTTCACTTGGAGGTTGTTGACTGAGGAGTCCTTCGTATTCATATATCTTCGGGCTCGGTTTTTCATTCAGGATCACAGACCTAGAACATGGTATGTTGTTTCTTCTATTTGGCCAGGCCTAAAATTGCATTATACTCCCCTGATGATTGAGTCTAGGTGGTTGGTTGGTTGGTCGTCACTCTAAGGTTCATTTTTGGACGGATAACTGGTTGGGAGATCCGTTGATTGACTTGGTTGAAGATAGGTCTTCGTTACAGCTCCGCTGGATTCTGTTGTGGGTGATATTTACTCAGATACTACGGGTTGGGATATTCCCGCTTCTTTTAAAGCTTCTCATCCAGTTGTTGCTTTTGAGATTGAGAAGGTGGTGGTAAGCACTGACCTAGATTCGTTAGTTTGGACATGTTCCTTGGATGGTATTGTTTCTTGTAAATCTGCTTATGATTCTCTTTCTGAGGTTATGAGTCCTGTTTTTTGGGGTAAGCAAATTTGGGCGTCTTTTATTCCTCCTTCTCACTCTGTCTTCATTTGGCGATTATTTCATGGTAAGATTCCCACGGACATTGCGTTGCGTGCCAGAGGCTTTATTTCTCCTTCTCGTTGTCGGTTTTGCTGTGCTGCAGAGGAAGACTTAAGGCATCTGTTTCTTGACTGTCCTTTTGTTCGTGGGTTGTGGGAAGCTGTTTCCTCTACTTTTGGCCATAAGCTTAAGTTGGATGGTACTTGTTTAGACCTTTGGCAAGAGGCTATGATGGTTGTCTTTAGCACTCAAATGAAAGCTCTCTGGCGGGTTTCTATCATCACGGTTTTCTAGGTGGTGTGGTTCCTCCGGAATCAAGCTACTTTTGAGGGTGGCAAGTCTGTTTTTACCGATGCTCTTTCCTTGATTTGGCGTTCCGTTCGCGAGGCCGACTCCCTTCAGTCTGGTACTATAAAGAATTCAGTGGATGAGCTTCAGACTTTTCTTCGGTTTCATGTCTCTGGTCGTCCTCCCAAGGCTCCTCGCATTTTAGAGGTTAATTGGCGCCCTCCCCCGTCGGGTTGTCTTAAGGTTAACACAGATGGGGCTGCTTTTGGTAGTCCTGGTCTTGCTGGTTGTGCAGGGGTTTTCCGCACATGCAGGGGTTTCGTTAAAGGTTGTTTTGCTATTCCTCTTGGTGTCTGCTTTGCTTTTGAAGCTGAATTGGCCGCTGCCGTTCACGCTATTGATTATGCTTGGACTTTTGGCTGGAGTCGGTTATGGTTGGAGAGCGATTCAACTTTTGTAGTGAATATCCTTCGTTCTAGGTCTCATAAAGTTCCTTGGCGTTGGCGCCCTGCTTGGGATAGGTGTTTGAGCTTAATCTCTCAAATGGACTTTGCTGTCTCTCATATTTATTGGGAAGGTAACCAAGTTACATATAGTTTAGCTTCCAGGAGCCCTAGTATCGTCTCTCCTACATGGTGGTGGACCGCTTCGAGTTTTTGCAGTCATTTTATTTTCAATGATTTTTGTTGCAGACCTTCTTTTAGGTTTTGTTAATCTGTTTTCTTTTTTTGTTTTCCGTTCTTTTTTGTTCTCTTTCTTTTTTATTTAATAAAATGTTGGGCTGGTTCCCAACAACCTTATCAAAAAAAATAAAAATAACAAAACAATTATTCTACTCTCTCTCCCCCTTTTTATTTTACAATTAAATGAGCTTTAAATCTTTAATATTATTGGTGGAAAGAGTTATAAATCCTAGTCGGTATTTCTATGAGAGTTTCTAGAATTTGAAACCCAACTCCATATTCTATAACTTTTTTTTTTACCACATCATCTCTATATTGAAGTTAGATAATTGTATTAGAGAGAATTTTTCTAACTTTCTAACTTTTTAACTTTCTATCCCATGTGGCAGTCAATTTCTCCAAGTGCATATTTACATTGGAAATCATATCAATAATTAAATAATTTTGTTTTATAATATTTAATATATTAATATTAAAATGTAAACATATAGCACCTAATAGTTGAAAGGGTATACATATAAAAATATTTGTTTTCAAATAAAAAAAGAATAAGAAAAAATCAATCTAGAGAAAAAGAAAAGAGACGTGGCATAGCAAACATAGAAGAAAAACACGTGATTAAAACCCCAAAATATTGAGGGACTTGAAGCGCACGCACATAAACCCTTTAACAGCTCCAATCGGTTAAATTTACGCCGAAACATTTCTTCTAAAACCCTAAACCTCTCTTCTCTTCTCTGCTTCATCACCTACACAATGATGAACCTTATTCTCAGAAGATCATCCTCTTGTCTACCACCTCCCAATCGCACCTTCGCTGCCGCTGCTTATTTCACCTCCCTTTTACATCCCCACTCATCTCCCAACTCCGCCGCCGCCGCCGCCGCCGCCGTCGTTTCTCCTTGTCTCGCTGAGAGGAGGAGAGAATTCCATTTTAAATCTGGACCCTTGGATTTCAAGGCGTCCTTGCCGCGGCTTGCCGAGTCGGCCGTTGACGATTACATCTACGATGATAATAATAATAAAGACGAAGGTCTTGAGATTTCCAAGCTTGGGATTTCGAATGATATTGTTTCCGCCCTGGCTGCTCGCGGTATTGCCAAGCTTTTCCCCATACAGGTCTGCTCATGATTTATTTTGTTTTGTTTGTGTTTTCTTTTTTTGGGGTTTTGAAATCTTTATTATTATTATTTTTTTTAAATATATTTTGTTTGAATGTATAGAAAGCTGTTTTGGAACCGGCAATGCAAGGTCGCGACATGATTGGTCGTGCGAGAACTGGAACTGGGAAGACTCTTGCTTTTGGGATTCCTATTCTGGATAGAATTATTCAATACAATATTAAACATGGGTTTGTTCACTTAATCATATTTCATTTGTTTAGTTATTGTTTTTGTGTTTTTTTTTTTGGCGGAAATTTATATCGTAATGTTTGCTATGCAGAAAAGGGAGGAATCCTCTGTGCTTGGTTATGGCGCCTACAAGAGAACTTGCTAAGCAGGTCGAGAAGGAATTCAGTGAGTCAGCACCCAGCTTGGACACTATTTGTGTTTACGGGGGCACTCCCATTTTCCAACAAATGAGGACTCTTGACTATGGTGTTGATATAGCTGTCGGGACGCCTGGCCGCATTATTGATTTGATAAAGAGGGGTGCTCTCAATTTATCCGAGGTTCAGTTTGTTGTTCTTGATGAAGCTGACCAGATGCTTAGCGTTGGCTTTGCTGAAGACGTTGAAGTCATCTTGGCAAAGTTGCCTCAGAATCGTCAGAGCATGATGTTCTCTGCAACAATGCCACCTTGGATTAGAAGTCTCACAAATAAGTTCCTCAAAAATCCTGTAACTGTTGATCTTGTAAGTGTGAAGACTTATGTTTTGATATCATCAGATAACTGTGTAGCGTATGGTTGTATGCTCTTATGGATCATTTTAGTAGATTTTGTGGGGTTTATAGAATTGGTACAATTTGATCACATAGATATGATGTGGTGTTTTATCTTCTTCATTACTATTCATTTCTGCAATTTTATGAACTTCTTGTTGTCCTCGTGGATCATGTTGTTACTCTCAACTTGTATTTATTTATTCTTTTTATTCAGTTGTCATTGTGGTGACATATTGCTTGTGTAAACATGAAACTACAGCTGTTTTGGATGGATGGGATTATTTCCATTTGGCCATGTGGTTGCAGTCCTTTTATTGTTCATAACTTCATATTTATTTTCAGGTTGGAGATTCTGACCAGAAGCTGGCCGATGGAATTTCCCTCTATTCTATTGCATCAGACCATTGTGCAAAAGCATCAATTCTTGGTGCTCTGATAACAGTATGAATTCAACACTTTGTTACTATTTAATATTAAATGCACGTATTTTTATGGTTTCCTGTGAACCTTGCTTTTTTTTTTTCCTTTAACTTTTTATATTCATGATTTATCCCTGTCAAACCTTTCTTTTTCTCAACATTAGATATTTGTGTCTTAGGAACATGCAAAAGGAGGAAAATGCATTGTTTTCACTCAGACGAAACGTGATGCTGACCGTTTGGCCTATGCCATGGCAAGAAACTATAAATGTGAGGCTTTGCATGGGGATATCTCACAGAGTCAGCGGGAAAGGACACTTGCAGGCTTCCGGGATGGAAGTTTCAATATACTTGTTGCCACTGATGTTGCTGCACGTGGTCTTGATGTACCTAATGTTGATCTGGTCAGTTCTATATTGTCATTCTTGTTTTAATTGTTTTGCAATATTTTGTTACCTTCTTAGTCTCTATTACATGCTTTCTAATTTATCTTGTGCTGCTGATGATAGATAGTTTTGGGGGGTGTCTGTACATAAAAGATGAACTTTTGCTTTTGTATTATTCATAGGTGATCCTTCTTTCGGGTTGTAAGGCCTCACAAGTGGACGATTGGTTCACTTCTTTTTATTAATGAATTCATTGTTTCTGATTAAAAAATTCCTTCATATGTCTTTTATTCTTCATAAACCTGATTTTTTAGTTCATTTTTTTTTTCTTTGTGCATATCCGTGATGTTAAGTTTATAGATGTGATGGTATTTGATCATATGTGTATGTCATGTATTTGCTCTTTTATTTTTCTTATTATCATGTCATGTCGATGAGTAATCCTCCCTTCCTCGTCATGATCCGATTGTATTTGGTTTCCTAATATATAGGCCATTTATTATATTTGACATTTGTAGATACCCTTACCATGACTAGCTTTTCTTAACATTGTTGAAAGATTTCCCACTACTCTTTTCATTTGGCTAATAGGCTGTATAAATAAAGTATGATGTTAGAGTCAAAGCTGACTCTAGGCTCACAGACAGTTGGCTGAAGGAACAGGAATTGCATGCTTTGTGAAAATTCTTATCAGTATGGGAAATTTGGTACACTCAAATATAAGAGTTTAGTGCAATGGTTAAAAGTCGAAGGTCATATCTTAGATTCCGCTTAAATCCTAATCAGTTCTATATAAACACTTCTTAAATTTTTACTTTAGTTTATCTTTTATCTTATTCAATCTGTATCACACGATTATATGAATCCCTAGGTTCATTTTCCAGCTGTCACAAGCTCATACATTTCTGTAACCTAAGTCAGTTAAACAAGTTTCAATAGGTGGCATTATAAGATTCATTGATTATATCATGCACGATTAAAAGATGAATCGTAGAACCAAACGGTGTTATACATTCCTGTGATGATGTAGGTACAAATGTAGTTCAACTCATTAGTTGATTATGACTTTGTAAGGTGGTGATAGAAAATCTAAGTGCAATGTTTAGTGATAGGCTTGTTCACTGAATTCATTGTTGTACATTATCATTTAAGATCATGTCATTTGACGCATCTCAAAGCATGGGGGGTACATTGTATCAATTAATTGTAGAGGGGGTAATTTAGATCCAAATTAAAGTACAGGGGATGTGTAAAAACTCCAGCAATTAACGAACCCTGCTTGAGCTATAAAACCCTTGGTCCATCTGCTGACTGTAACTTTTAGTTTTTAGTGATCCAAATTTCAACAATCATTCTTCTTGTGTTATTTCATATTATTATTATGTTTGGGTGGTGTGTTCTCTCTCTCTCTTTCCTCCTTTGGGTTGGGAGGGTAGGGGGTAGGAGTATGAGGAGGTGGGTTTTGTGGCGGTTCCCCTTGTGAGATTTGCACGATAAGCAGTGGCTGAAGTCTTATTTTCTGTCAATAATATATATATATATATATTTCATTTTTTGATGTTTTATTATATGCTTCCTAATTTATGAAACTACTACTATTGTTTTCTCTATGCATTCTTAAGTTGACTTGTTGACCTTTTGACCTTTTTTTAATTAGATAATACATTATGAGCTTCCAAACAGTTCAGAGACTTTTGTTCACCGGACAGGCCGTACAGGTCGTGCAGGGAAGAAAGGAAGTGCTATTATTATCTACACAAATGATCAGGCCAGGAGTGTCCAGACTATCGAGCGAGACGTTGGATGTAGATTTACCCAGGTAACTTCCCTGCCATTTTCATGCATAATTATATATGAAGTTGTTTCTAATTTAAACAAATGGGTAAGTATATATGGATAGCTATATATGATCAAATGCATTAGTATATATGAGGATGAGTACATATTGAGATATGCTCATGTTTACAAAACCTCTTATCTTTATGCATTATAGTGTCTATCTGCTTGCATAAAAGGAAATCATACTCATATGCTAATAGTTTTCTCCCTGTGCTATTAGCCTATTACATGCTTCTCATTAATTTTATACACAACACAAGGATAGGGCTTAAGTTCAAAAAAACTAAAGAGAGAAAGAAAGAAGAGAAGGCCAGAGTAAGAAAATTACGAAAGGACTAATTGTTACTTGTATATTTTACAGCTCCCTAGGATGACCGTTGAGGGGGGAATGGGAGACATGATGGGTGACATGGGTGGCCGATCTGGAGGTATGGGTTATGGCCGCTCCGGTGGCATGGGTGGCCGATCTGGAGGTATGGGTTATGGCCGTTCTGGTGGTATGGGGGGTTCTGGTTTTGGCCGTTCTGGAAGCTACGGAAATTCTGGATCTGGCCGTTCTGGTGGCTACAGTAGCTCATATTCTGGTGAATATGGTAGAGCTAGCTCTGGGCGTCCCGGTTTTAATGCAAACCGAGGTGGTAACTTTGGTGGTTCTGGGTCTAGTCGTTCAGGAGGATTTGGGGAGTTTGGTAAATCTGATCGTTCAAGCAGTTTTGGTGACTTTGGCTCAGGTCGTACTGGTAGATTTGGGGACATTGGTGGCAATCAATCAAGCCAAAGTGGTAGTTTTTTCGGCAGCTTTGGAAACAAACATGAGTGATGATAATCAAAACGCTGGAAGAACTTTCTTACTTTATTGAAGGTAAGTCTTTTTTCTAGAAAAAAAAAAAAAAAAATCTTCATTAGGAGTTGTTGAATTCGTGCATTTTGTTTGTTTGTTTGTTTTTTTAATCAATTTTTTTCATTTTATTTTATCTAAATGCTATCTTCTAAGGAATGTGTAGCTGCCTTTGTTATGAGACTGCCTGATCCCCCCTTCTTTTAGATGTGTGGACTACACTGCAGGTCAATTGTATTGTAACATGTGCAAGAATGAATACATAAGAAACTGTAAAAAAAAAAAAAAGAGAATACAAGATGTGGAAGTTGTGATGTAATAGTTGGTAGGTCCATTCCTTTATAATTTTGAAGTATAGGGTGAGAAGATAAGGACCTTTCTTCTGTTTAGTTGAACAAGAGTCAGTCTGGTTAATTGGAAGGAAAATTGAAAACCGATTAAGTAATGGACAGTGTTGTAAAAAGCGCCAGGTGCTAGTCGAGTGATGGGCTGGCATTGGCGCTTGGGCAGTGTCTAGGTAATTCCTTGGCGGAGGCCGGATGTGGAAGGAGAAAAAAAAAGTTTTATGGTATTTTAAGAAGACAAACACCAAAACGACATCGTTTTGGGGTTGTCTTCTCAAAAAAAAAAAACGCCCTAAGTGCTGCCTCGGGTGCCTTCGCACCCGCCTAGTGTGCCTAGGTGGCACCTGGCGCCAATAAGGCGTCAATTTGCCTAGACTCACCGATCTAAAATAGGTGCGGCCAGCTGTGCCTAGCGCCTAGGCCGCGTTTTACAACACCGATAAAGTAATTGAAGTTTACCTTTTTATTGTTCCTTTTGAAATTTAAAGAAAAACTAACGAGGAGCAAAAGTACATAATAAAATGTGAAAAAATTCTCACATGATTTAAACAAACTTTAGTGAAGCTTGTTTTTCTCCCTTTTGTTTTCTCAATGTTTTCTGTGTAACGAATGAATATACAATCTTCCTCTTGTACTAGTGTTCAGTTGCAAATCTAATAAACTGTAAATTTCCTGTTGGTGTGAATGAATCATCTCTAGAGTCTAGGCATGATAAAAGTCCGGTTCGGGGTGGATTTTAGTAAACCCAGACCCAGCCTAGGCGTTATATCTTAATTCGAGCAAAACCAACTTCTACATCTTTGTTGAGCATTTTTAGCAATCAGACGGTTAAAAATGCAATTGCAGGTAAACCAACGTTGATTTTGACATTCATTTATCTTGCAATTGCAGGTAAAGGGGCAGCAACTCTGGGCATTACAAGGACACTGATTTTGACGGTAATGTGTATGAAGTTTCCAGAATGGCATATTAGGTTTCTTTATACGTTAGCTCTTTTAGATGGTTCTATTTATTTGAAGACGGTAGTGTTGTGATGTTTGCTGTTGATATTCCAGTGTTATAATCTTATATAGGTATTGAAAGAGGGCCATCTGTAATCTATTCTTAGGATGTAGTAGTCCAATATCACTTTTCTTTATCTTTTCTCCTGCTATACATATTTATTCTAGTTATGTACCCGGAGCGATGCTGAATGCTGAATCGCTGCTAATAATTACTTATTCATGATTGAATTCAACATATAAAAGTAATGGAATTAAGAAGAGAGCTTATTGAATTCCAAAAATGGAAAAATCAATTTATTTTGGGTCTTTTTTAGGGTCAGCTCTGTCCGGCTACATAGGCTGGACACATTTCGGTACATTTACAAAATGAGAGTATTAAACTTAATAGGTCATGGGTTTTGAGAGATCAACCCAAACCCGAACTATTATTTTTTGGTTTTAATAACCACTTGACCCAATAAAGCTAGATGTATCATCCAAACATCAACCGTTTGGATTGAGTGGGTTGGGTGTAATTTTGCTAAATCTATGTAAGAGGATGTTTTGTAATGGAAGAGTATTTGTGGCCTAGAGTAGTTTGTTAATTCTAATTAAAAAAGACTTGTTAATTTTTGCTCTTTTTGAAACAGAAATTAATATGTTAGTTTGTCATCAATGGTTCAAATGTTTAATTAATTAAAGGGATATTATTAATTTACCCGTTGACGTTGATCAACATCGTTTTACCACCTAGGTTTTTAGAAATCCCCATTTTTCCCTTTGCTGTCTATCAACCGTTAAAAACATTAGTGCTTAACATGCATTGTGAGTAGAAATATTGAAATACCCTTATTATTAAAAATTTAAATTTAAATTTTACTAAATATTTATTTTTAAAATAACAGAAATTAAAAACAAACAAAATTTAAAATTGTAAAAAGCATCTGGTGAGATCCACGACCAATTCCATCAAAATCCACACCACCAAAACCCTCACCAGACCAAATCCACTAGAATCCACACTACCACAACCACCACTACCTCCAAACCACCACCAAATCCACACCACCGCCACCAAACCCCAACTGAAACCTCCTAGAAACCCTAAAAACCGAAACCAAAACCAAATCAAAGCCGAATCAAAACCTAAACTTCTCACATACGAACACTAATCTACTCCTAGCCGAGGAGATCCCAACCGCCACATTTTCTGTCTCTGTCTTTCCATCTTTCTCTCTCGTTTCCTCTTCTCTCTTCCATTCGTTAACGAGATCAAGTGCCGATCTCCTCCGTTTAGAGGCGATCGGCGTCGGTGATGGTGATTTCTGGTGGGATGGCGGTGGTCACGTATGTGAGTGTGTTTGGGTTTTGAAGATTCATTATTTGGTTTGTGTTTGTCATAAATTTTTTTTCAATTTCAATTTGTGTTTTGATTTTTTTTCTTGTTTTTCGATGATTGTGTTTGGGATATGAATATTTTTTTTCTACAATTTCTGGTTGTGTTTGGATGGTGGAAGTGTTTGGGAGGTTGATGTTTGTGTTAGTGTTAAGAGAGAGAGAGAGAGAGAGAGAGAGAGAGAGAGAGAGGAGAATGGATGATGCTTTTTCTGGGTTTTGGTGGTGATGAAGCTTTTTTGGGTTTGTAGTGATTGATGATGATTTTCTTGGGTTTTGTTTATTTGATGGATATGGTGTTGGTGGAGATCCACCATTGATCTGGGTTAGGGCGATTTCTGGGTGGGATTGGTGATGGTTTAGGCTCGCCGGGGAAGAAGACCGGAGAAGAGAAGGAAAAAAAGAGATAGGTGGTGGTGCACTGGTAATTGTTTCAGAGAGATTTTTTTATTTTTTGATTTTTTTCAAGAGCATGTTATTGAAGTACCAAACTGTCCATCCTTCAAAACTAACGTTCATTACACCATTTTAATGGCCGATAGACGGCAGGGGGGAAAATGAGGATTTCTGAAAATAGAGGGGGTAAAACAATGTTGACTGAAACGTCAGGGGGGAAATTAATAATATCCCTTAATTAAAAGGTTTCATGTTTTGCAATAGCCTGTGTAGTGGTTGTGTTTTGTTATTAGTGCAAATGTGTTGGTGCCATGGAAACTGTTTGCTGAAAGCACAAGTATTTTATGATCTATTATAAGTTTTAGGGTAAATTACACTCACACCCTTAAGGTTTGAGACAAAGACACTTAGATAGAAAAGTTTAGTTATTCTACACTCACACCCCTATTTGACCATGGTAAGGTCCAAAATGCCCTTGGGTGTTAGTGTAAAAAAAACTTTTATTTTTATTATTATACAAGGGCATTTTCGACAATACAGGGGTGTTAGTGTAGAATAACTAAATATTTCCATCTAAATGTCTTTGCCACAAACCTTAAGGGTGTGAGTGTAATTTACCCTAAGTTTTATAATCACATAGAAATGTTACGTAAGTTGTACTGTATTCCTTTAATCTTTGGGGTTAAGTGTATATATGAAGATAATTACATCGAGGTAAAAAGTAGAAGGAATGCTTTGATGGGATCCATTTGGCAAGTCATTTTGTGGATTAACATGTATCATTTGTCTTCTGTCCAAAACTCAATCATGCTCCCTTATTTGGGCTATATTTGTCCCGTAACTTCAACATAGTATAAATATTTTCATCTTACAAATGTTTTTCATTTTCATTTATGAAAATTCATTTATAATATCTCTACAGCAATAGTTTCTAAACACACATTATCACTACAAGTAATATTGTCTTTTCTGACCATTAATTTTCAACAGAGTTGAATTATGGTTGGCAATGGTTGTTTTTCAACCGCCGTTCAATGTAGTTGGTAGTAAAGAACGCTCATTTAGTCTGGTTATATCTCAAGTTCGAATTGTCACACCACGTGTGATGTGTATATATATATATAGTAATGCTAGACATCACAACCACTATCACAACTTTTCAATCACAATCCATGTGGCAACTAGAGATGCACATTTGAAGAATGTGGATGGATATAGGTCTCCACCATCTCCCATTTGGGGAAAATGGGGATGGGGAATTTTGTGGGGAGGTATATCCATCCCTATCCCCGGTTCCCCATTTTTCCCCTTTTTCCCTGTTTCCCTGTTTCCCAAATTTCCCCGTTTCCCCATTTGATTAAAAATTATAAATTAAACTAAAAAAATCAAACATTCCATTGCAAATACAAAATAAAATATATTAGTGCATTACAAATACAAAATAAAGTGTTTCAAATAATTCAAAGTTTCAAGTTGTATATAGTTAAAAAGAGTAAATGTGTATATATAGTTAGGGTTTTCAAAGAATAAAAACAAAAATTAAAAATATATATTATAATTATATTTATATATGCTTGTGGGAATTGGGGAAATGGGGATGGGGTACCACCGCGCACCCCCCGGGGTCCCCCCATCTCCATTTCAATTTGGGGATGAAAATCATCCCCCCACCCAAAAAAACACGCGGGGAAATGGGTATCCGAGGGAAAATGTGCAACTCTAATGGCAATTGTGAATACATGAGTAAGTGAGAGAAATAATTATTAATGTGTATCCACTCACCGATTGACATCTCAGTTGCCACATGAGTTGTAATTGAAAAGTTGTGATAATGATTGTTATGTGTCTCGCATTACTTATATAAATGGATGGTCGTTTATCTGATGACAATAAACTTATTGTTGGAAAAGGGTAAAAATAATGTATATTTGTAACAACCGAACAAATGTCCTAAAAATATACCTCAGAATTATTCTACGCTTCTAACTTGCCCTCATAAATATTGCACATATTCGACCAAAATGATGGGCACACGGAAATAATATAGTTGGTACTTATTTTTCCTTCAAATTTTTTTTAAAAATATTGCATATGTTTGACCACAAATACTCTCGAAAATAAAGATCTTTAAAATTAATTTTTGATAAAAAAAAAAGTTACTAAAATTACGTTTCATTGAGTGATTAAAACTGTTGTAAATAACAAACAAATATTTTCAATTTTTTTCAAAATAAAGTAATTAAAAACTAAGTTTTAATTGTATAAAATTGTGAAAGTATTTTGATAAAATAAAAATAATATCTTTATATATGAAAACATGTACAGTAAAACTTCGATAAATGAATGTTCGATAAATTAATAATCTTGCTTGAATAATAAAATATTTCGGTCCCAACTCGGGCCAATGTGCTAAAATAATAAACTCGCTAAATGCATTAGATAATACTTTTTAAAAAATCCTTTAAAGCCCGACGAATATATAAATTAATAATTGGTTAATTACATAAAAGAAATAACACATAAAAATTCATAATATATAGGGTGAAATCCATTTTAGTCCCTCTAGTTTGACCTATTACACAAACTGGTTACTCGGTTTCCAGTATTATCTTGACAGGTCCCTCTAGTTTCCAAAAATATGTATTTTGGTCCCTGCCGTCCAATTCTGTTAGGGTTTGGAAAGATTTCGTCTAGGGTTAAAGGGTAAAATCGTAAACTACCCTCTCGAGCTTCTAGAAATGATTTGAACGAAGGGTAATTACGTAAATTGATTTATAAATAAAACAATTATTTAAAAAAAAAAACTAATAGTACCCACTAAAATGACGACATGTGTCCTACCCCATAGACAAAAAGGAAATTGTGGTCCAAAAATACTCCTAAACCCTTTTCATTCGTATTTTCTTCACAGACAAACAACAAAAATTCCTATTGGCACCAAAAACCCTACAAAACCACCCAAACCTATCGATTTTCTGTCAATATTACCAGTTGTTGTAAAGGCTAAAGTGTTGGTGTTATTCTTCACGGTTGTGGCGAACCACCAGCTGCATGAACTGTATTTTCGGAGGATTTCTAAAGCAAAGTCAAGAAAGGTTAGTTTAGTTTAGTTTTTGTTTTGTTTTGTTTTTTTTTTGCACCGATTAAGTAACTTTTGCATGTTTGCTTGATATTTGTTGCATGCAATGTGTTTGTGTTGTGTTTTTGCAAAGATTTTGAAAAGTTAGGGTTTGTGTGTTTGATAAAATTTGGGGGTTTTTGATTGAAAGCTGAAAATATATTACTCGAGTGTGTCTAATACAACCCGGGGGTGGGGGTTGTTAATCGATTATTACCAATTTTTCGATTAGTCAATGTTAACATATAAAAACCCAAACACACAACAAAATAAATCAAGTGTAAAGTGCAGAAATTAAAGAACACTTGATTTTTACGTGGAAACCTTCAACAAGGAAAAACCATGGGCTGATATGTGCACCACACACGGTCCTTAAATCCACTATATGTAATGATGATTATAACCCTAGGTTGACCTCTAGTCACACCATTCTCAGTAATTAACCCACCACTACTACCCGTAGGCCTTTTATAGCGAACCTAGACCAACCCTAGGCAACCTCTATATAAAGAGAAGGTTACACCCTTAAGTGATCTCCACGATTCACTACTATTGGCGTGAGCACCTTCTAATCTACCCGCAAGCCTTTTACAGAGGAGCTGGTACAATGTTTGTGCAACTTCACCGAGAAGCCACAAGACTTTGACTTTTGAAGAGAATTAAAAGTCCATGTGCATATGACAATTATGCTCAACACAAAATATGCTAGACAAACATATAATGCTTAACTAGATGTTATAATGCAAATCATCACTCTAGTTATCAACAATGCCTACATGTTTATACATGAGGACTCAATTAGATGCAAAGAGAATCTAGCAACCTAATTGTCAACAAACAAAGCCAATTCAACACAAGTTGTCAATAATCATGGCAAGGACTAAAAACA
The DNA here is from genome assembly GCA_008009225.1 of Acer yangbiense. Lineage (NCBI taxonomy): Eukaryota > Viridiplantae > Streptophyta > Magnoliopsida > Sapindales > Sapindaceae > Acer > Acer yangbiense. Next base: position 21,887,946 of record CM017765.1, on the reverse strand, counting down.
TGCAATCAACAAATGCAATCAAGGAGTCCTACACATCAATGTTTAAATGCAATGCATAGAGACTAGCTAGAGGCCAAAATGGTCTTAAATGCTAGCTATCACAATACAAACCCAATCATGTCATCATTCATCAATAAATGCATTCAATAAAAGATTTCTACAAATGATAAGCAATAAAAATGAACTCTTGGACTTTAAGAACAATAAACAAAGATAAAATGTTTGTTCTTACTTACCAAGTCAAGAATGATGAAGACCCATGGAAGATTGATGCATGAAACATGTTAGATGCACATGGTGTTTTGGGTTTAGAGAGTCAAAGAAGCAAGCTTCGTGCTTTCTCTCTCAAGAATCTCACTTTCTATCTCAAGAATATCTCTTTCTCTCTCTAGGGTTTCTGTTGAGTTGAGAGCTTAATCAAGAAGAAGAGATAAGGGTGTATATATAGGGAGATGAGAGAAGGAAGTGAAAGGACGTCGTTTTAAAAAAACGAACTAGCTGTTGGTACCGCTGTGAAAGCCACAGCGGTGAGCTCTGTCAAGACAACTGCTGTCGCTATTGCTGTAGAAATTCACAGTGGTCATGAAGGCGATGCGCTTTGTCCGTGAGAGCGCTGTCTCTACCGCTGTGGAAATTCACAGCGGTCATAGGAGCGGTCAGAGGCAATTTCAAACTTCTCAAGACAGGAACATGCATTTTTAAAAGCCAATTGATACAATAGAATAATCATGCTTGAAGAGAGATAAAACACGAATATGCACCAGCAATAAACACACATGCAATCATATAAATGCAATGAAAGTGTGTGGTGCAACTAGATCTCTTCAAGAGGCAAGTCAAGTGATTTACCTTTCGCTCTTGTTCTTTAAGACACGTTAAGAAGTCTGGAAGCTTGCCAAACACAATAACCTAAGCTACCCATTACATACCAAAACCAATCCCAATGTGGTTTGTCATGAAATAAGCCAATAAAAAAAATGAGGAACTTACAATCTCCTCCTTTGTCTATTTTATGATAAAACAACCACTCACAAAATAATCCTCACAAAGTAAACAAAATCAAGCTATTGGTCAACAAAGTAAATTCTACATTACAATGAGAGAAACCTAAGAATCCAAGTCTTCAATCTTTTCGTAGATCATCATACCTACACACAATAGCAAGAAAGCACTTTCCAAGAACAAGTGCATGTGAGGTGAACAAACATAAAAGACATTTGCACTCAAAGAAGCAATATAAAGAAATGCATGTGCAATGCTCCCTCTAAATGGTTACTCTCTCTCAAACTTCTCCCCCAAAGCATAAAAATACTCCCCCTATTTTTCTCAAGACTTATCCCCCTTTTTGTCATGAGATAGGCAAAGGAGCTCCCTTGGTATTGGGTTGCTTTAGCAAAGAGAGCTATTAGAACAAAAGGCATTTGTATAATCATATAAACGAACTTTATGCAACTCAAGTAATTGAGAGAGATTCAAGGAGTTTTATTTATAAAAAAAATGTGTGACAAAGATGTTTTGCATGCAAGACACGTTGTATTCAAGTCCAAAATCAATGGTATTTGGAAAAGCAAACATCAAAAGGGTTTCCAAGAGAATTCAAACCAATTTGTACCCTTTTGTCATAAACAAGCAAGATATAGTTTTTCAAAAAATATTTTTGAGCTAAGAGCAACTATATCAATTCTTAAAGGCAAATCAAGACATGGATATTTATAATCCTATTTGATTTTTCCGAATGAAACATCCGTATGATAGTAGCATTGTTTACACCTTTAAGAAGAGAGAGAAGACTAATTTGGATATAAAATCCTTATTGATTGAATGGATACTAGATCTTTGTTGATTTTAGTCTTCTCATTTGCTTTCACACAACTTTTGCATATCAAGCAAACAAAAACATTTCATGCATATCATTTTAAGCATGTCATAAAGTTCTCATGTCATGGAGATAAATTATGGGTCATTCATATGTACTTTCCCAAATAATTCTCCAAGTCCAAGAATGCATGTTTGAGCTTAAATATGACATGGATTGCAAGTAAAGCAATGGTGCACACTTATTATGAAAAAAAGAACATATAAGCATATATGTGCAACCAACAATCTCAAGCAATTATCAAAAGAGCATAAATTTAATCAACTTTATGCATATGACAATTCATGCAAGTTTGCTCTCTTTGCTTGAGCTCCATTCAAGGGGTTAAATCCAACCAAGTCAAAAAAAGGCATGAGTCCCTATAGACATACTAAGTCCATTAGACCTAGTTGCATCTACGGGTATCACATTGGCATAATGGCAAGCAGGTTCATTCTTTCTAACCCACCTAGGTTCCACTTTATCATTTCTAGTGGTCATAGTCATGTTTCTAAGTTCTCTAGGTTTATGCAAACTTGCCCTTTTTTTCAACCATTTTTCTTTCATGCTCTCTAACCTACACCTCTTAATGTACTGAAAACAATTTGGTCTTAAGTGACCAATCATATAAAAAAAAATGACAAGTAGGTACAAAGTAAGAATTTATACCATTGCATTGTGATCTCATCGAGTCATTGCCATGTTGATGAGGTTGTCTATGATGGTGCATTGATTTGCTTCTCTTTCGAGCTTGAGCCGATTGGAGGCACCTTTGTGGTCTAGCTTGTTGAGGTGGTTGAGCTAGTTGAACGTGCCTTCTTGGTTATGCAAAGCTTGAGTATGGAGCTCTTGTAAGTTGAGGTTGAGCTTCACCTTTTCTTGGCATCTTCATTTGGCCATTCTTGGATGACTCTCCAAGATCAATCTTCCTTCTAGGGTGTTGAGGAGGTGAAGCTAAGCTTTTGCCTTGAGCTTGAGGTTGCTTGATCTTAGCCTTCTTCAAAACTTCTAGATACCTCATCTCTTTGTCCTTGACAATCTTCAAATGAGCACTCTTAGAAGATTCACCCACTTCAAGAGTCTTCTTGTATTTGAAATTATAATGAATTGTTTTTTTAATTTTTTTTTAAAGTATGTAATCTTTAGTAAAACAGGGAAAACATGGAAGCAGGGGAATGAGGAAAACGGGGAAATGAGGATGGGGATAGGGATAGGGATACCTCCCCCTAAAACTCTCTCATCCCTATTTTCCCCAAATAGGGAAATGGGGAGGGATGGGGAAGGGTTTTGGAAATAGGGATGGGGATAGGGGGACCTATATCCATCCACATTTCCCCAATGCCCATCCTTAATCGAAGATCAACCGACAAGCGAGATGAACAAGGACCGATGCGGCAATCAAACATGATATAATGGATCAGACGAAAGGCAGTCGTACAGACAAAACTAGCCCAAGACAAGTCGATTGCGCATACCTGTCTTAGAGTACAACCTCATCATTAAACCTATCGACATTGTAGCAGTCATGAAGGAAATGGGAAACATAGTCAAATGGCCAAGGAAAATGAACGCTCCCACAGAACATCGAAACACCAGGTTTCGATGTGAGTTCCTTAGAGATCACAACCATTAAACAAAGGACTGCATCACACTCAAATTGGAGGTAGCTAAACTCCTAAAGCGAGGACATTTGCTAGAATTTCTAACGGAAAAGAGACGCTTGCTCGACGCGACGATGATTGCTTCACTTCTACAATTTGTGTAGCCCCATTCCCTTATCTTTTTTGTGTTCGTTTCTCGGGTAAAACCGTGTTTCCAACCATTTAAATGAGTTGTACAAGTTTAAGTTAGATTTGGAGCTTAATGGTCTTGGATGGAGTTGAAGTGAAGAACAAAAAGGCAAAAATAGACACAAAAGCAACCTCAGGGCGATCTCAACCAGGTCACCCCAAGGTCTCTATCCTCTTGGCTTAAGTTATTCTCCACCAGACAAGAAAGCGACCTCAAGGTGAGCCCAACCAGATCGCCCCAAGGTCGTTATTGTCTCGGGTTCAGCCTCTTCAAAAAGAGCAAAAAGGCGAGCCCAACTAGATCACCTCAAGGTCGCTATCATCTCAGGTCTAGCCCTTTCAAACAGAGCAAAAAAGCGACCTCAAGGTGAGCCCAACCAGATCGCCCCAAGGTCGCTATCGTCTCGGGTTCAACCTTATCAGACAGAGCAAAATACGACCACAAGATGACCTCAACCAGGTTGCCCCAAGGTCGCTTTTGTCTCAGGTTAGCAACTTTTCAAGTCGCCCCAAGCTCGCCCTTTTGCCTAGAAAATGCTTTATCTCAAGAATTTACTTTCTTGCCCCTGACCCAATTCATTCCCCTATATAACAATTTGCTATTTTTAGACCAAATGAACCACTCTCTACCCAAAATTATTCACCTAACCATCATCTTTACATATTCCTCTTACATTACCATTACCTTCCTAAATTCCTACACATCTACCACATCTTTTGACCATATCCATCATCACTTCTTGTGGGCAAAAGGGAGTGGAAGAATCATCGAAGGAGAAGAAGAGAAAGCTCTCCATATAGTTTTCTCTATAACCTTTTCTCTTTCACCTTTTATTATAAAGCCATGTATTTATTTGCTTATATATGTTGCATGGCTTATTTTTGAAACATGAGCTAAATTTCTAGTGCTAAGGCTTGATGAAACCCAACCCTTGACTTTTTATATATATAGATCACTGAATTTATCCAGATGTGCTTATGTTTTGTATGGATGTTTTTGAATATTTAATGCTTAAATTAGATTGATCCACTTTTGAATGATTTTTGGTTGTGTGTTATGAATGACTACACTCTTAGTGACGCTCGCAATAGTATGAGGTCGAAGAGTAGTCCAATGGTAAAGTGAAGTTCATTCCCAACAAAGATTGAGTGATTAATTATCGAAATTAATCAGTCTAAATGCTATTCAAACAAACGAAAAGGTTGGCTTTCATAACAAGCAAGATAAACTAAACTAATAACAAGGATATTGTAAGGTTCCCAATTGTTGATTGGCTCATTTCGTGGACAAACCACATGTTGGGGTTCTTTGTAAGGGTAGCCTAAGTATCGGTCTTATTGTTCGAAGCCCTTTGAAGACCTCGTGTTGATAAGCACCGAAGGTAAATTTCTATGTGCTTACTTTTTTTTGAAGAGATTAGTTGCACACACACACTTAACATTCATTGCATATGTGTGCATTCTCTTCATTTGTCACATTTCACACTTGCTCTTATTTATTATATTTTGTTGTGTGTAATTGTGTCATGGTGTCGTGTAATTCGTTTCCCGATAACTTTCGGAAACGTCCGCGCATGCACTAGAATGTGCTTGGTTTAGCGCGAGGACCGCCTATGGAGAATGCCCTTGGCTTCTCCTTGGTTTTCACCTTTCTAGGTGATCGGCGGTTATGATCGGCGGCCTGGCCACCGAATGAAACTGCCGTTTCAGTCCAGATTGGTTTGAAGCATTTCTGCGGTTAAGATCGGCGGTCACGACCGCCATTCGAAACCGCCGTTTCAAGACCTGATTGATTTATCTCTCAGTCTAATTCGGCGGTTAAATCGGCGGTCACGAAACCGCCGTTCATACCTGATTGATTTTAATCTCTCTGTTTTGATTCGGCGGTTGGGATCGGCGGTCACGAAACCGCCGAATGAACCGTCGTTTTTGCTCTGTTATTCACGAGCTCAATTCGGCGGTCATTATCGGCGGCCTAGCCGCCGATTGAAACCGCCGATCGGCGCGTTTCTTTGAAACTTACTCAAACGACCACACTTTGATTTGGCCCCCTATATATATGCCATTTTGTCTTTAGGTCAATAAAGAGAGTTCATATTCAGAATTCATACTTAGGATATTTTTCAAAGAGAAGAAAAATTCCAAGAACTCATTTTTTATTACTCAAACACTTTTTCATGATCATCAATCATCATCTAGCATCATCCTTGATCTTCTAGATGTCATCTTGCATGGATTCTTCATCATACTTTGCTTGGTAAGCTTTTCACTAATATCTTACATATTTTGTGTTTCTCTTAGCTAGCAATCTCAATTAATTACTTGTATGTTATTTTATATACTTTGAATACAAGTTTGAGATTAGTATGATGTATGTTTGAGAAGTTGTTTTGTGATAGCTAATTAAGTTTTGTACTTAATCTTGATTAGCTAAACTATTTGACATGTCATTTAGTTTTGATATCTAGGATTGTTCTAATTGCATATTAATCATCTTAGATAAGCATATAGGGTTTCCCTTGCTCTATGTTGCATTTGGATATTCATATATATTCACTTAGGGTTGTATTCTCTTCATAGAGAAAGTAAGTCTTGTGTGTAGCATCCGGGATTAGGTTGCTTAGAACGCAAGCAAATTGGACTAGGTTCACTCATACCGAGATTAGGTAGGTGTGTGATTACTTCCGGGATTAGGTTGTAATCGTTTTACACATTTAGTGGATTTGAGGTTCGAGTGTGGCTTACTTACTAGCCCGTGATTTTTCCCGTAAGGGTTTCCACGTAAAAATCAAGTGTTATTTAATTTCCGCATATTATACTTGATTTATTGCTTTATTGCTTTATCTATTTAGGGGTAATTTCATAATTTTGACTATCACGAAAAATTGGGTAAAAAGCTTAAAATCTATTCACCCCCCTCTAGATAGTTTTATACACACCGTGCTATAATTTGTTTCAGATATATGCTATTGCGAAAGAGAAATAACAAGTAATAAACTCGAATGTAATAATGAAGAATATGATGCTAAGACTTGACTACACCCCACCCTCTTCTAACTTCCTCTCTTGACTCAATTGCACACCCAAAATATGCTCATGCAATTCATAGATTCATGCACCCTAATGTTAACCTATAATTTTGGTCAAGTAGAATAGGTTACACCCAAAATCATACCCAAACCTATCTCTCGATTACTCAGAATATATGAATGAGTTTAGTAAGAACATTGGCACACTAAGGAATCCTATACGCTAGCCTAAGTAGGTATACTTTTCTAGGCATGCATAGAAGACATTTCGTTGAACACGATATATGCGTGTCTCCGGTCGGTTCATAACACACAATTGAAAATCATTCAATAGATGATCAACCTATTGAAAGCATTAAGTACTCTAAAATCTCAATACAAACTACAATTGCACATAATGGATAAACAAAGGTCAATATAAATATATAGTCATAGGTAAGGTTTCATCAAATCCTAGCACTAGATATTTAGCTCATATTGCAAAGGGTAGCCATACAATATATAATATCAAATGAATACATGGCTAAATATAGAAAATGAAAGAGAATAAAGTATAGAGAAAACTATGTATATCTTCTCTTCTTCCTTTGCTCTTCTCCTCTTTCAAGCTCCTTCAATCTCTTATCTCATAGATTGATGTCAAGTGTCTTGTGGATTGTGTAAGAATTTAGGAAAGGTTGAGTCTTAGTGAATATTTTTGGGTAGAGGGTTCTGAAAGTAAATAAAAATAACGCTCGGTGTGTTTGATATATATTATCTAGAGGGGGGGGGGGGGGGGGGGGGGGGGGCGTGAATAGATTTTAACTATTATTACCCAATTTTCGCATGCAAGTCAATTTTACAAAAATGCCCCTACTAGTCAAAAATACAAGCAAGTGTAATATAGTGCGGAATTTAAATAACACTTGATGTATACGTGGAAACCCAACCACTGGGAAAAACCACGGGCTGTTTAGTGCGCCACACTCGGACCTCGAAATCCACTAATCGAAATGGAGTTTACAACCTATGTAGACCTCGTCTAACACTCCGGTCAATAACCCCCCACTTCTACCACTCGGGCCTTTAAAAGTGGCTCTAGTCCAATTGCTTGAGGCCTAAGCAATCTTAGCCTCAAGACTTAATTCTCTAAGAAGAGATTATGCAACCTATGTGAATATGTATAAATATTCAAATAACAAACAAGGCTAGGTAACCTTAGATGCTTATCTAGGATGATGAAGTAATCAATTTAAATCAACCCTAGATATCAATTGCTAAATGACATGTCAAATAGCTTAGCTAATCAAGATTAATCAAAAACCTAATTAGCTATCACAAAACAACACTCAATTAATTCATCACAATTAATTCTCTGATCTTGTATTTATCATATGATCAAAAACATACAAGTAAATTAAAAGAGAATATGCTTGATAGTTAAATACTAAAATAAGATGAAATTAATCAAAATCTTACCAAGCATGTTGTGATGATGCAAACCCAATCATAGATGAATGCAAGATGAACTTTGATGTAAAAAGGATTTGATTTGAGTGTTTAAAGGTGAGTTCTTGATTTGATTTTTTCTCAAAAATCTCTCTTTGAAGTTTAGGGTTCTAATTGCTCAAAGAACTTGATCAGAGAATGAGAAAGTAAGATATTTATAGACATCAAGAATTGGGCATGTGAAAAGACAAGTTTGCCCCTGAAACGCACCGTTCGACGGTTTCAATCAGCGGCCAGGCCGCCGATCACGACCGCTGAATTGAGCCCGTGAAGAACAGAGCATCAATAGCGGTTTCATTCGGCGGTTTCGTGACCACCAATCCAACCGCCGAATTAGACCGAGAGATTAAAATCGATCAGGTATGAACGGCGGTTTCGAACGGCAGTCGTGACCGCCGATCGTGACCGCAGAATTGCTTCAGACCTGTCTGGACTGAAACGGCGGTTTCATTCGGCGGCCAGGCCGCCGATCATAACCGCCGATCACCAGCAATGGTGAAAACCAAGGAGAAGCCAAGGGCATTCTCCGTGGGCGGTCTTCGTGCAAAACCAAGCACACATACGTGTGAGTGCGGACGTTTCCGAACACTATCGGGAAACGAATTACTAAGCACATATACACACAACAAGATATAAAACAAAGTGCTAGTGTGTAAAGTGACATGTGAAGAGTATGCACACAAATGCAAGTATGCTAAGTGTGTGTGTGCTTACTAAATCTCTTCAAAGAGAAATCAAGCACAATAAATTATACTTTTGGCGTGCTTGTCCCTTGAGGTCTTGAAAGGGCCTTCGAGCATGAAGTTCAAACACCTAAACTACCCTTACATTATCAACCCCAACATGTGGTTTGTCCACGAAATAAGCCAATCAATATATGGGAATCCTTACAATCTCCCCCTTTGGCTATTTAGTGACAAAACCACCACTCACATTGATTCCTCACAATATAATAGAAACTATGGGTCTACTAGGATTTTCTACTTTACAAAGAGATATGTAAAAATAATCTTGAAGTCTTCAATCTCAAGTAGAACAATCAATCCCTGAAAGCAAAGTTTCTATACATTCCAATTCAAGTAAAAAGTGAGATGAATCAAGTGAGAATTAGAACAAGTATTTGCATTCTAAGAATTTAAGCACAACTACAACATCATGTAATAATTGTGAATGCAATGCTCCCCCTCAATGGGTTACTCCCCCTCAATGTATTGTCTCCCCAACATGCATAATTGCAACTCCCCTTACCACCATTCTACTCCCCCTTTTTGTCATGATATAGGTTAGGATTATGCTCAATAGCAAGAGTGTAATATTGTAATTAACAATCTTTTTCATATTAATAAAGTGATTTCTGGTTTAACAAATCTTATAGCATTTATAGTTTAATATTATAATTGTCAAAGTCAATAATCATAAGGTCTAAAAACTATGAGAAAAGAAGAATTGTTCATATATCTGGATATGTATGTGGTAGACACAATTCTTTAGTTAGTCTTGAATATTGTTCACAACTTAAGTTAAAGGTTGGGCACCTTTATCTTGTTAAAGTTGTAGAATTCTTTTGCTAGCATTTGAGTGGGATCAAATGAGATATGATGAGTTTAAAGTCATCGGAGTGTCTTCGAGCAAAAGAATCTAGTGCATTGGGTGCATTGAACTGGATCACAATGAAAAGCTTTATCTAGAACCGTCAATAGATAATAGTCTTTTCATTATTAGGACAATCAGAGAGTCTATCTTAATCCTGAGATAAATGATGGACTTATGGTTGCAAGTGATATCATTTGAGTTATCAATGAGTACGATTATATAGCATAGTCTATCCTCGATAGTTTGGTGATATTCATTTGTTAATCGATAGAGGACTTCATTTATAGATATGGACATCGTGGCTCCATTTATTAAATGAGAGTATAATATCATCATATGGATGTTTTGAGGTAATTGGATATTAAATCTCAACGTTGAGTTTTCGATAGTGACTATTGAAAATATGGCTTCTGGACAAGTCAAAATATCCAAGTTCAAAACGTGGTCATATGAGTAAATATGGTAACTTGGAGAGTTATAGGCGGTCTGTGAACTCTTGGCGATTACTGATATTAATCACGAGGATACACTATCTCTAATATGATTGTCTAGGGTTATGAAAGAGGAACATCTTCCTTTTCTATCTTTATTTAAGAGTTCAATTTTAGCTCTTTAGTGGAATGAGTTAAAATTAATGGATCGGACCTAAGTGAATCATTTGTTGATTGTGATTAGGTTGTGTCTATTGAAGCTTAAATTTAGATAGCCCGCCAAGATCCCCAATCCACACGGACTTGCATGGATCACTTGATATATTCTACCGGACCAATTTATGGGTCCATCTAGAATTGCATTTAATATATTAAGAATATAATTTGCACATTAATTATTTAATGGGCTGCTCAATTATATTTATATATTAATGAAAGGCATGTGGGCTTGTTTCTTTTAGTAAGAATGGGTCTGGTTCATATGTTGGCTTTTTATTTAAAGTCCAATGGATTAAATGAAATAAGAAAATAATATATGACCCATTTTATACATGTGGGGTGGCAAGGTTAAAATATTAGCCTAACATATTATTTTGTTTCATTGTTTAATTAAATAAGAATTAATTAATTAATTAATTAATTGTTTAATTAAATAAGAATTAATTAATTTGTTAATTAATTATTTAATTAAGAAACAAATCTTTTTCTGATCAGGAAATATATTTCCTAGAGTTATACTATTGGTAGTAGTATACTAAAAGTAAAATACTTGTTTGATAAGAAAATAAATAATTAAGTTTATTTATTTAATCAAATAAGAAGTCTTTTTATTTAGTCAATAAAAGAATAAAAAATACTTATGAGTTAAATTAGGGTTAGGAGTCTAAAAGGATGATGGGAATTAGGGTTGAATTTCGGTCACCCTATATAGGTGATGTGATGAAATTCGGCCAACCCTAATACCACACCACATAGAATTCGGCAACCCTAAAGTAAAAAGGAAGAGAAATTTGGCCACCCTATATATTTATTGTGATAGGTTTCGGCCACCTCGAATGCTTGGTTGATTCAATTTTCTTCTTCTTCTAAACTCATAGACAAGTATTTGCTTATTCTACTAAGACATAAAAGAGAGAAGAGATTATTCTTTTGATAGTACACTAATTGCTTGTTCATCAATAAGCTTGTGTGTACAACATCGAATTAGGTTCACACGAGTTTCGATCATTAGATTGAGAACTTAAAAGTGACCGGAATAATCTTTGTATTCTTTTGATTGTTTTGTGACTAACAAAAGAAAAAGAAAAGTTTGTTTGTCCATTCTCAGGTTTGCAATTCAAAGAAAAGGGAGACCATGCTCCTAGGTGATTCACGTTCGTGCTAGGATTGAAGATCTTGCGGATTACCATCGACGTAAGTCAATCGGATCACGCGACAAAAGGTATTCAACTTTTGTTACTTTATATATGGTTAATTAATTTAAAGGGTTAAGGTTCATAAAAAGGAAAATTTTTAAAACATACTAAATCGATTTTTAGTCTCTCTTCCTCTGCGTGTACTACGGTATTTTTCCCTACAATAGGCAAATGAGTAGTCCCCAACCGGGTCACTTAGCAAAGAGAGATGATAGCATTCAAGTCATTTGCATAATCATAAAATGCACTTTATGCAACTCTATTAAAGGAGAGAAACAAGGAGATTTATTTTTAAAATAAATGTGTGAATCAAAACATGCTTTGCATACAAGACATGTAGCATTCAAGTCCAAAATACAATGGTATTTGACAAAGCAAATGACAAAGGTTTCTAATAAGAATTCAAACCAATTTCACCAATGTCATGAGAGAAGCAAGGATATAGAGTTTTCATTAATTTTAATATATGAGCAACTATATCCATCTTTATAAGCCAAACATGTCATGAGCAACTTTGCACCCTATTTGATTTTTCCGGGAATGAAACCCATATGATAGTAGACATGTTCAATAAATAAAGAAAGAGAGACAATTTGGAATATAAATTCCTTTGAACGGATACAAGATCCTTTATTCATTTTGAGTCTCATAAGCTTTTTCACACAAGTTTTGCATTTAAAAAATGCAATCATCAATTCATGCTTTTTCATTTGAGCATGTCATTTGAATTTCATGCTTTTCATATGTCATTAGCATGTTATAAACAACTCATGCTTTTCAATTTTTTAAGCATGTCATTAAGAATCATCATGTCATGGAGAAAACTATAGGTCATCCAAATCATACTTCCTATGTAAATCTCCTAGTCCAAAAATGCATGTTTGAACATAAATATGACATGGATTGAAAACAAGCATGGTTCACACTTATTGAATTGAAAACATATATACATATGTGCAACCAAGCTTACTCAAGCAATTAACAAAGAAGCATAAGATTTTTCAAATATTTGCATGCAACAAGTATGCATAAGCTCTCTTTGCTTGAGTTCCCCATATGGGGTCAATTATCATCCTTCATCAATGAAGGTCATGAGGTCCTATGGACCTCCCAAGTCTATTTGACTTGGTTGAACCTATTTGAGACTTATTAGTCTCATAGCAAGCGGGTTCATTTTTCCTTATCCACATAGATATGACATTTTTCTTCCTAGTGGACAATGGTTCAAGAGTACTAGAAATAATAGGATCATGAACATGAATATTTTCCTTCCTATTAGCATGCATTCTAGCTCTTGTCATTCTCTTTTCAATCATGCTTTTGATTCTACATAATTTAATGAAATGAAAGCAATTTGGTCTAATGTGACCATCAATACCACAAAAGTGACATGTAGGGATAAATTTAGAATTCATACCATGTCCTTGTGCATGCATATGAGCCTTCCCATGACTTTGTGGTTGAGCGGGTTCAAATCTTCTTTGTTGTTGAACCGGTCTAGCTTGCTTCCTAGTTTCATTTTGCATGATTGGCCTCTTCCCTTGATGAATTTGTGCTTGAGGGAAGTTAGGTTGAGGAACCTTTTGAGCTTGAGGTTGTCTCCTTGGAGCTTCTTTCACATGTGCACTTCTTGAGCATTGTCCTAGATCGATTTTCTTCCTAGGTGTATGCACCGGTGAGGCTTCATTCTTGCCCAAACTCTTGACAAAGATGGTCTTGGTTGGAGTAATGATCTCCTTGCTTACTTCATACCCAATACCTCTCTTGTCACAAGGGTTCTTTCCACTACCAAGAATATGGTCAAGTTTCTTAGTGCTTGTAGTCATCCTAGTCAATGACTCTATAGCTTCAACAAGCTCTCTCTTCAACCCTTCTTCATTCCTCTTAGACATAGCTAGCTCATCCCTTAGCTTGTCTTCAATCATCTTGGATGCCTCCACTTGAAAGTTCTAGATTTTCATCCTCTAAAATCTTCAATTTTCTATTGTTCTTCTCCAATGAACTTTCACACTTGACTATAAAGTCATTTACATCCATTTTCTCTACACTTCAATTTGTAGAGTTAGATGAGGAGTCATCTACACTAGAGCTATCTCCTCCACTCTCCATCTCACTTATGGAGTCATTTCCCTCATTTAGACCTTCACCTTGGTCTTTTGAGTCAATGAAAGTCATATCCCAATGAGTAGTTTCGCCTATCACCTCTAGAGCTACTTCTTCATCTTTTTCTTCTATGGGATCACTAGTCAAGTCATTCTTACCAACAACTTTATCTTCTACACAAGTGGCCCCACATGCCGTGTAGTTGATGGTAAGCTCATCATCACTAGATGACTTGTCTCCCTTTCCGGAGTCATCACTTTCACTCCACGTGGTGACCATCACTTTTGCCATCTTGTTCTTTAAGTTCCCACAATCGGGTGAGATGTGACCTATACCACCACACTCATAGCATTGGACCCCTTTCTTTTCACTCTTCTCTTGCCTAGGCTCAAAACTCTTGAAGGGAGCCTTTTTCTTCAAGTCTTGGCCTTTGGATCCAAAGCCCTTCTTCTCGAACTTGACGAATTTCTTGAATCTTTTAAGCAATAAAGCCATGTCTTCGTCCGAGTCACCTTTTTCCTCCTTCACAACCTTGGAAGCATTCAAAGCAATTTCTTTTTGCTTTTTAGGAGGTGAAATGCTAGGAGCCTTCCTAGATTCATAGGCGAGGAGTCTTCCAATAACCTCACTCGGCTTCATGTCCTTATAGGTGCTATTTTCCTCTAAAGCCATCACCTTTGATTCAAACCTAGCAGGGAGAGACCTCATAATTTTCTGCTTAACTCTCCTATCCGAATAAGGATCACCGAGTTGATGGCTTTGATTCACAATATCCATCAACTTGACTTCAAAGTCATTGAAGCACTCGTCCTCCTCCATCTTAAGCAACTCAAATTGCGTTTGAAGGACTTGTAGCTTGGAATCCTTAACCACATCAGTTCCTTCATGTGCAACCTCTAGGATATCCCATGCCTCCTTGGCTATCCTAGTGTTCTGAATCAGTTTGTACTGATTTTCATCCACTACACAAAGAAGAGCATGCCATGCCTTCCTATTCCATTTTGAAGTCTCAAACTCTTCAGGTGACCACTGAGCCTTAGGCTTGAGTACTTCTTCTCCACCACCCGTGGGAGTCATCATAGGAGGTGCATACCCATCCTCAATAGCCATCCATGCCCTATCATGGATTTGGCACACGTACGCTTCCATCTTGCCTTTTCATGAGGCATAATTCACACCGGTGAGGAGAGGGGGTCGTGTACTTGACGCACCCTCATGGTTGCCACCGTATCCACTCATTGTATATAATGAATGAATACAAATGAATGCAAAATGTATGAATGAGCACAAATCACACAAATGCAAAACACACATAAAATGAGCTAGGATCACCTAAATATATCTAGGAACCCGCTCTGATACCAATTGAAAGTAAATAAAAATAACGCTTGGTGTGTTCGATATATATTATCTAGAGGGGGGTGAATAGATTTGAACTATTATTACCCAATTTTCGCATGCAAGTCAATTTTACAAAAATGCCCCTACTAGTCAAAAATACAAGCAAGTGTAATATAGTGTGGAATTTAAATAACACTTGATGTATACGTGGAAACCCAACCACTGGGAAAAACCACGGGCTGTTTAATGCGCCACACTCGGACCTCGAAATCCACTAATCGAAATGGAGTTTACAACCTATGTAGACCTCGTCTAACACTCCGGTCAATAACCCTCCACTTCTACCACTCGGGCCTTTAAAAGTGGCTATAGTCCAATTGCTTGAGGCCTAAGCAATCTTAGCCTCAAGACTTAATTCTCTAAGAAGAGATTATGCAACCTATGTGAATATGTATAAATATTCAAATAACAAACAAGGCTAGGTAACCTTAGATACTTATCTAGGATGATGAAGTAATCAATTTAAATCAACCCTAGATATCAATTGCTAAATGACATGTCAAATAGCTTAGCTAATCAAGATTAATCAAAAACCTAATTAGCTATCACAAAACAACACTCAATTAATTCATCACAATTAATTCTCTAATCTTGTATTTATCATATGATCAAAAACATACAAGTAAATTAAAAGAGAATATGCTTGATAGTTAAATACTAAAATAAGATGAAATTAATCAAAATCTTACCAAGCATGTTGTGATGATGCAAACCCAATCATAGATGAATGCAAGATGAACTTTGATGCAAAAAGGATTTGATTTGAGTGTTTAAAGGTGAGTTCTTGATTTGATTTTTTCTCAAAAATCTCTCTTTGAAGTTTAGGGTTCTAATTGCTCAAAGAACTTGATCAGAGAATGAGAAAGTAAGATATTTACAGATATCAAGAATTGGGCATGTGAAAAGACAAGTTTGCCCCTGAAACGCACTGTTTGGCGGTTTCAATCGGCGGCCAGGCCGCCGATCACAATCGTCGAATTGAGCCCGTGAAGAACAGAGCATCAACGGTGGTTTCATTTGGCGGTTTCGTGACCGCCGATCCAACCGTCGAATTAGACCGAGAGATTAAAATCGATCAGGTATGAACGGTGGTTTTGAACGGCGATCGTGACCGCCGATCGTGACCGCAGAATTGCTTCAGACCTGTCTGGACTGAAACGGTGGTTTCATTCGGCGGCCAGGCCGCCGATCATAACCGCCGATCACCAACAATGGTGAAAACCAAGGAGAAGCCAAGGGAATTCTCCGTGGGCGGTCTTCGTGCAAAACCAAGCACACATACGTGTGAGTGCGGACGTTTCCGAACACTATCGGGAAACGAATTACTAAGCACATAAACACACAACAAGATATAAAACAAAGTGCTAGTGTGTAAAGTGACATGTGAAGAGTATGCACACAAATGCAAGTATGCACACAAATGCAAGTATGCTAAGTGTGTGTGTGCTTACTAAATCTCTTCAAAGAGAAATCAAGCACAAGAAATTATACCTTTGGCGTGCTTGTCCCTTGAGGTCTTGAAAGGGCCTTCGAGCATGAAGTTCAAACACCTAAACTACCCTTACATTATCAACCCCAACATGTGGTCTGTCCACGAAATAAGCCAATCAATATATGGGAATCCTTACAAGTTCTTTTTTTTTTTCCAGAGAAAAAGCAAATTAATATATATGGGAGTTTTTATGTCAGGGGCAAGGGAGTAATTTCCTTGGTGTTTACAAAAATTTAGGCAGAAGGTGACCTTAGGGAGACCTTGGTGAGCTCGCCATCGAGGTCGCTTTCTTGCTCTGTTTTAAGGGCTAAACATGAGTGGTTAGAAAGCTTGGGGCGAGCTTGGTGAGCTCACCTTTTGAGGTCGCATCTCTCTCTGGTGAAGTTTTTCAGCTTCGCGTAGAGTTACGAAAATGGCCATAAATTCCTCTAGTGAACTTAGAATCGCGATCCATAAAAAGCATGGAATAGTAGACTCATGGGGCTTTCCAGAATAGGTTACAGGAAACGTAGTTCAATCAGAGAAAAGAGATATAGCCCCTGAAAGTTGATTGTTCTGCACGAAGATTTTCGATTTCAGCCATTTAACCTCCGAAATTCTTTAATTATGCTCAACACCTTATTTTAGTGCATATAACCTACATAATGCTCACAAAATGTATTATATACAAAAACATGCTCGAAAACAAGTACAAAATCTAGGAAATGGGGACCTCAAATAGGTATGTAAATCATCCAATCAAATACCCCCAAACCTATCTTTTGCTCTTCCTTGAGTAAAACCAAAACAAAAACAAATGAAAAGAAAAAAAAATAAAGAAAAAAAAAAAAACGCCGCTTTCGCAGGCGACACGATGGTATTTGGCATGTGCCATAAGCTTTTTAAACCCCTAGGCGATCCTTAGTGGACGAGTGAAGTCTTGTGAAGGTTTACAGAATGACACCCACAAACGTCTTTCTTACTGAGCCAACTATAGATAGAGATGCAAAAAGGGGCGGACTGGATTGAGGCATATACATGCTAAGACCCCTAAGATAAAGCTTGGGAAATGGAAGCTAAGGTGCTACAACTAGAGAGATTGCAATTCCATACTTCTTAGTGAACATAGCTTCAAAGCTTCGAACACAAGAGTCTTATGATAGCATTTCGCCTTGACTTTATACCATTCAAGATCTCTCTCATTTTACAACTCAGAACCTAGGCTCACTCAACAAACATATGCGGTTAGAGATTATGCATAAGAATTTTTTGAATTTTACACGCATATGATAATGTTTTTGAAAAACCGCTAAAGTTTAAATGCAATTGGACCACAAGAACAGATTTGAACATTAAGAACAAGAGCAGAGCATCATTTGATACCCTCATCAACAAGCTACAACTCCTCCTAAAGATCAATTAGGACTTTTTTAGAGTTCAAGTGAGGTTACGGTGAATTGGTGGTGGAAAGGCTATATGGTTATGGAATTATGGGCTAGCTAATAATTATACTTAAACTTCTATTTGGCACGCTCTTCACAATAATAGCATCTATGCACGAATTATTCAATTAATCATTTTGTGCTAAATTTTAAGTTGCTTTACATTTTGGCAACTTTTACACTTTTAAAGATTAAATGGCTTTTTGTGCTATTCTTTTTCTTTTGAGCACTTTTAATTTTTTCATATATTTTGAGCCTTATTCTTTGCACAAATTACACATCTAACCTGAGTACACGCTATTTTTACAATTTTAATTTTTGTTGAGCTTCATTTTGATATGATAATAAGCCATAATCGTAGCAGATGGGGCGGTCTAATATTTATGTAAGATATGGTGGTGTATATGATATAAGTGGATATAGTGATAGGGCTTAGTGTGTAGGTCAACATAGATAGGACATTTAAGCGTACACACAAGACATGGGACGTGTTTGGGTCATTTGTAGTGATCTAACACACATAGCCTACATCATCTCTATAGGCACGAGTTAAGCAAGCAATCAAAGGCAAAACTACAGTGATGCTCTTAAAATGACGTTCTTTAATGTCCAAAGTATGGAGTGAGAACCTTTTTATTTATGCTTATTAGTCTACAAGAAGAGTGTTTAGGATGAAACAATAAAACAAAACACACTCATAAGGACGCTATATAGGCTCCAGCCTTACGCAGGTAGTCTCCACTAATGATCTAGACATCTTAAGCGCGATACCCAATTACTAAGACACTTTTGAGTCTGGTAGGGTGCGTGCAAGCAATGTGGTGTAGCTTTAACTAGCACAACTTTTGCCTAGACTCAGGGATTCAACACATGCAAAAATTGCCTCCAAAGGCACAACCCAAAAGCATCTAATTAAGCAAGCTAATGCTCCAAAATTTGGCTCGAAACAAGAGAACGGGTGAAACTTGACTCTACAAACACACAATCATGTAGAAATTGAAAACAATTGAGCACACACAAGACCACATACAAGACAATCATGCAAAAGAAAAGAATGACACATGATGGTCATTGGATGGCCGCACCCCCAAACCAAAACTCAACATTGTCCCCAATGCTAGAAACAAAAGAGTCTAAACTAACAGCGTGCACCTAACACTACACAAAACACAAAAAACACAGTGCGAAAGACCATCTCAACATAGAGGATAAAATTCCAAAAACTGGGGACTTTTAAAATCGACCTATGTCCGCTCTTTAGTGCATATTTTCAAAAATACTCAATAACGCTTTTAAACTTTTAGAACAGGAAAATAGACATGCAAATGCACACTTTTCATTTAGAAAACATTTCAAAATTCAAATTGGAAAAGTATGCAAATGGTTGTCGAAAATGGTTCACGTGCAGATTTTCAAAACAGGGCATCGCCCATGACCTTTGGTTGAAGAAACATTCATAACTTTTGAACCTCCACCCAAAAATTTACGTTATTTATACCGTTGGAACCGTATTGAAAAATTTAAGAATGCAATATGAGCGTAATAATTTATTTCCTCACCAAGAAGTACAGTTTAAATGAAACATTTGGCCTCCGAAATTTCAAAACATGGTACTTTCACAAAGGTCAAAGAAAAATTTGAAAAAGTAAAATAAAAAAATAAAAAATGACTCAAATAATGAATCCAAACCCCCAAACCTAATCTAAAAACTGTCTTCAATTTTTTTTTATTTTTTTTATGACATGAGATGCATGGACAATGAATAAACGAAGCATAGGAAACAAGAACTCAAGACACAAACAACATAAACCTCCTAGGCACTAAACACAACTCAAACCATCCACACACTTATTCTAAAAAAAAAAAAAAAAAAGACTCAACAAAGACAAAATTAAATAAAAACAAAAATAGCTTAAAATTAGAAGAGTTGCCTAGGTGGGTTGCCTCCCACCAAGCGCTTGTTTTAACATCTCGGCTAGACGTTTTTCGCTCCTCTCATCAATCTGGATCAGTGGTTGGTGCAACATCATCACCACCTTTCTTTCTCAATTTATGTGAGGCATAGAAAATCTTCACCCAACAACCATTTACCTTTTTAGTTTCTTCAACCGAACAAAAAGTTTTCCTCCTCTTATCCCCATTTTCAATCTTTTCTCTCAAATATGAGTTTTGATTTTTGCTTATGGCACCACATGAGACCGGTTTACAACCTCCTCTTCCCTCTTTATTAATTGCACTTTGAACCGCACAAGCTTCAAGAGGCTTCTTCAATTTGTCACTTTTCCCCATTAACTCCTTAAGAGAGTTCAAGCATCCACCATCGAACACTTTTCATGCTGTGGGAGGCTATTGGTGATTTTGATCACATCAAAAATCTCTTCTTCATCGTTCACACTCAAAGTGAGCTTATCTTCTTATAGATCAATCAAGGCTCCTCTCGTCTTCAAAAACGGTCTCCCGAGGATCAGGTATCTCAACATCATCCTCCATGTCAAGAACTACAAAATCAGCTGGGAGATAGAATTTCCCTACTTTCACAAGGATATTTTCAAGCACACCCCTAGGATAAGTGATCGATCTATCAGCCAATTGCAGAGACATATGAACAGGCTTCACTTCCCCTATGCCCAATTTCTTAAACACCAAATATGGCATCAAATTGATGCTCGCTCCCAAATCACATAATGCTATCTTGAATTCAGAGTTCTCTACAGTGCAAGGAAGTGTGAAACTTTCAAGATCTTTTAACTTTGGTAGGAGTTTCTTTTGGATGATGGCACTGCTTTCCTCCGTGAGAGCTACTATTTCTAAATCCTCAAATATTTTCTTCATTGACAGCAACTCTTTCAAGAACTTCATGTATTTTGGCATTTGTGCCAAAGCTTCTATGAATAGTATGTTGATGTGAAGCTTCTTGAAAGTCTCTAAAAACTTAGCAAAGCCTAGAGCATCTTGATGTTTTTTAAGCCTTTGTGGGTAAGGGATAGGTGGCACATATGCTTTGACTTGGGGCGGAGGAGGGAGATCATACGATATGGGAGGCAAGTCATCTTCACTAGCTTTCTTTCTTTCTCCTATGCCATATTCTTTTTCAATAACAACAACACTCTTCCTCAAACCTTCCGGTAATTCAACCTCTCTCCCACTCCTCAATGTAATGGCATTGCATTGCTCCTTGGGGTTGACTATAGTATCACTAGGCAACGCCCCTTGTTGCCTCCCTTGGATCACTCTTGCCAATTGCCCGACTTGCGTTTATAAGTTTTGGATTGAGGCTTGTGAATGTTGAGCAACTTGGTCAATCTTCGTGTCAAGCTTCCTCAAGGCTAAGTCTTGGGTCTCCATTCTAGTGTCCAACTTGCTCATATATCTAGAGAACAGGTCTTCTGGGTTAGACTTTCTCTCCCCTTGATTGTTTGGGAATTGGTTAGGGTAGTTTTGTTGTTGTAGTTGTGGGAATCCGGGGGGTTGTCTTTGGTTGAGGTTTTGCTGTTGTTGGGGTTGGTTGTCCCTCTTTGACAAATTTGAGTGGTTTTTCCATGCCGGGTTGTAAGTATTTGAAAATGTGTTGTTTTGGGGATTTTGGTGTTGGTTGTCATTTTGGTAGTTCCGGTTGTAGTTGACAAACGAGACTTGTTTTATTGATCCTGAAGCAAACGGGTTTCCAACTTGACAATCGATGCTAGAGTGTGTCCCCAAACACCACTCACATAAGGCTACTTGCACATTACTAGGCCCTGCACTCATCTTGTTCATTTGTTGTTGAAGTGCCGCCATTTGAGCCTTTACACTTGTCAACTCATCTACTTCTATCAAAGCCGGAGCCTGCTTCGGTAATTGCCTCTGGTTTCCCCAATGGCTATTGTTGAGTGCCATTTCTTCTAAGAGATCATTGGCTGCATCCATTGATTTGCTCATTAGAGAACCTCCAGCAGCCAAATCCACTAAATTCCTAGTTGACATTGTGATTCCTTTGTAGAAAGCTTGCAAAGTCTGCCACCTTGCAAGACCATTGTGAGGACATCTCCTAATAAGCTCCTTAAATCTCTCCCAAGCTTCGTAGAGACTCTCATTCTCATATTGTGCAAAAGAAAGAATCTCATTTCTAAGGCGAGCAGCCTTCTCTAGAGGAAAAAATCTATTTAAGAATGCTTGGGCCAACTGATCAAACATAATGATCAAGTTTGGAGGTAGTGAGCTCAACCATATCTTCATGTCGCTTCTCAGAGAGAATGAGAACAACTTCAACTTAATAAAATCTTCAGGAATTCCGTTGTACTTGACGGTGTCACATATCTCACCAAAGTTTTGAAGATGCATGTTCGGATCATCATTCGGTAGTCCATTGAACACACAAGTGGTGCCTATCATCTGAATTACTAATAGCTTAATCTCAAAGGAATTTGCTGCAATTGTTGGTTGCCAAATAGATGACATGTTCTGCTCGACTTTAGGCATGGTGTAATCCCGTAGAGTGCATTCATCTTCAACATGAGGCAAACCCTTTTGATCTAGAATTGCCACAGGAGGTAATTCCCTCTGATGTTGATTTGCCACAGGAGGCAAACACATGTGTCCTAATTATGCATTCGGATCTCCCATCTCTGCTCTTCTCACCCTTGTCTCATGTCTATTTCTGGCTTCTCGTGTGTAGATGCATGCAAGATCAAATGTACCTATAAAGAGTAAATTACAAACTAAATTAAAAAGTTCAAATTAGCAATAAACTAACTAGTATCGATATCAATCGTTCCGCTCAATCCCCGGCAGCGGTGCCAAAAATTGACTACACTCTTAGTGACGCTCGTAATAGTACGAGGTCAGAGAGTAGTACAATGGTAAAGTGAAGTTCATTCCCAACAAGGATCGAGTGAATGATTATCGAAATTGATCAGTCTAAATGCTATTCAAACAAGCGAAAAGGTTGGTTTTCATATTAAGCAAGATAAACTAAACTAATAACAAGGATATATGATATTGCTAAAGAGAGAAAACAAGTAATATAGTCGAATGTAATAATAAAGAATATGATGCTAGGACTAGACTTCCTCTCTAGACTCAATTGCACACCCAAAATATGCTCATGCAATTCATAGATTCATGCACCCTAATATTAACCTATAATCTCGGTCGAGTAGAATAGGTTACACCCAAAATCATACCCAAGCCTATCTCTCGATTACTCAGAATATATGAATGAGTTTAGTAAGAACATTGGCACACTAAGGAATCCTATACGCTAGCCTAAGTATGTCTACTTTTCTAGACATGCATAGAAGACATTTCGTTGAACACGATATGTGCGTGTCTCCGGTTGGTTCATAATACACAATCGAAAATCATTCAATAAACGATCAACCTATTGAAAGCATTAAGTACTCTAAAACATCCATATAAACTACAATTGCACATAATGGATAAACAAAGGTCAATATAAATATATAGTCATGGGTGAGGTTTCATCAAATCCTAGCACTAGATATTTAGCTCATATTGCAAAGGGTAGCCATACAATATATAATATCAAATGAATACATGGCTAAATATAGAAAATGAAAGAGAATAAAGTATAGAGAAAACTATGTAGATCTTCTCTTCTTCCTTTGCTCCTCTCCTCTTCCAAGCTCATTCAATCTCCTATCTCCCAAGAACAAGAAAAGATCATGGATTGATGTCAAGTGTCTTGTGGATTGTGTAGGAATTTAGGAAAGGTGGAGTCTTGGTGAATATTTTTGGGTAGAGAGTTCTTTTTTTCAGAGAAAAAGCAAATGAATATATATAAGAGTTTTTACGCTAGGGGCAAGGAAGTAATTTCCTTGGTGTTTACAAAAATCTGGGCAGAGGGTGACCTTGGGGTGAGCTTAGTTAGCTCGCCCTTGAGGTCGTTTGCTTGCTCTGTTTTAGGGGTTAAACCCTAGTGCTTAGCAAGCTTGGGGCGAGCTAGGTGAGCTCGCCTTTTAAGGTCGCATCTCTCTCGGGTGAAGTTTTTCAACTTCGCGCACAGTTATGAAAATGGCCATAAATTCCCCTACAGAACTCGGAATCACAATCCGTAAAATGAATTGGAAAGTAGACTCATGGGGCTTTCCAGGAATAGGTTACAAGAAATGTAGTTCGATAAGAGGAGGGAGATATGGTCCCTAAAAGTTAAATATTCTACACGAAGATTTCCAATTTCAGCCCTTTAACCTCCAAAACTCTTCAATTATGCTCAACACCTTATTTTATGGCATATAACCTACACAATGCTCACAAAACACATTATATACAAAATCACGCTAAAAAACAAGTACAAAATCTAGGAAATGGGGACCTCAAATAGTTATGCAAATCATCCAATCAATGAACCGATCAGAAACATACACACCATGTTTGATGGAATGTCTTCTATGCATGTCTAGTAAGGTAGACCTACTCGAGGCAAGAGTATAGGGCTCTTTTGAATGTACCAAAGTTCTTAATGAATGCATACATATATTCTTGGGTCATCGAGAGATAGGCTTCGGGTATGTTTGGGTGTAATCTCTATAACTCGACCGAGAGTTGAGATTATTATCGGGTACACAAGTCTACAGTTTACATATGCACAAACTGGGTATTTAGATGAGTCTAACCATTAATTAGGAGTGGGTGAGGTGGAGTCTAGTCTTAGCATATTATCTCTTATTGTTACATCTGATTTCATTGTTTGTCATTATTTTACCATCTTAGTTTAAAGTTGTTTGAGTAGTATAATTTAGTTTAATCATAGGATTTAAATATGAAAATCACCTCTTATTGGTTGTTTGAATAGCAATTTGGTTAATCAATTTTGGTAATCAATCACTTAGTCTCCATGGGAACGAACTTTACTTGTTATTATACTACACTCCCTACCTCATACGATTGCGAGTGTCACTTTAGGAGTGGTCAATTTTTGACGTCACTGCCTGGGATTGAGCGGATGATTGATATCAATACTAGTTAGTCTATTGCTAATTTGAACCTTTTAATTTATTTTGTGTATTTCTGTTCATAGGTACCTTTACTCTTGCATGTACCGGCGCACAAGAAGCTAAAATCTTCGCTTTTTGAACTTTGATCCTAAGATTGAGAGATTAGCTCGAAGGCAAGGGAAAACAGAGCAGTGATGGAGGACCCGAATGCACCATTAGAATAGAGGGGTTTGCCTCCTGTGGCAAATCAAAATCAGAGGGAATTGCCTCATATGGCAAACCAAGATCAGATGGGTGATGAGATTGAAGCCGAATGCACTCTACGGGATTACACTATGCCTAGAGTTGAGTAGAACATGTCGTCCATTCGCCGACCGATAATTGCAGCCAATTCCTTTAAGATAAAGGCATCAATTATTCAGATGATTGCTACTACATGTCAGTTCAACGAATTGCCAAATGATTATCTGAACATGCACATTCAAAGCTTCAATGAGATATGTGACACCTTCAAATACAACAGAATTCCCAAAGATTTTATTTAGTTGAAGTTGTTCCCATTCTCTTTGAGAAACGACGCGAAGGCGTGGTTGAACTCGCTACCTCCAAACTCGATCATTACATTTGATCAGTTGGCTCAGGCGTTCTTGAACAGGTATTTCCCTCCCAGGAAGGCTTCTCGCCTTAGAAATGAGATCACCTCTTTTGCACAATTTGAGAATGAGAGTCTCTATAAAGCTTGGGAGAGATTCAAGGAGCTTATCAAGAGATATCCCCACAATGGACTTGCAAAGTGGCAGACTTTGCAAGCTTTCTACCAGGGAATCACAATGTCAACAAGGAATTTGGTGGATGCGGCTGCTGGAGGTTCTCTAATGAACAAATCAATAGATGCAGCAAATGATCTCTTAGAAGAAATGGCACTCTACAATAGCCATTGGGGTAATGAGAGGCAATTACCAATAAAGGTTCTGGGTTTGCTAGAAGTAGATGAACTAACAAGTGTGAAGGCTCAACCGGAAGCACTTACAAAGCAAATGAACAAGATGAGTGCATGGCCTAGTCATGTGTAAGTAGCCTCATGTAAGTGATGTTTGGGGCTGCACTCTAGCATGGATTGTCAAGTTGGAAACTCGTTTGCTTCGGGTTCATCAGAACAAGTCTCCTTCGTAAATTTCAACCGAAACTACCAAAATCCCATCAATCAACAAAATGCCAACCAAAACCAAAATTCCCAAAACAACCCATTTTCAAACACTTACAATCCTGGGTGGAGAAACCACCCAAACTTTTCATGGAAGGAAAACCAACCCCAACAACAACAAAACCTCAACCAAAGACAACCCCTCGGATTCCCACAACCACAACAACAACAATAAAACTACCCTAACCAACTTTTAAACATTCAAGGAGAAACAAAGCCTAACCTAGAGGACCTCTTCTCCAAATATATGAGCAAGTTGGACATGAGAATGGAGACCCAAGACTTGGCCTTGAAGAAGCTTGACATAAAGATTGACCAAGTTGTTTAACATTCACAAGCATCAATCCAAAACTTGGAAATGCAAATTGGTCAACTAGTTAGGGGACAACAAAGAAGACAACAAGGGTCTTTACCAAGCGACACAATGATTAACCCTAAGGAAGAATGTAAGGCCATTGCATTGAGAAGTGGAAGAGAGGTTGAATTGCCAGAAGATTTTAGGAAGGGTAAAGAAGTTGTTGTTGAAAAAGAGGAGGGTATTATTGAAGAAGAGGTTATAGAAGAAAATAAGAGTTCTAGCCAAGCTGAAGTGCCTACCATATCATATGATCTTTCTCCACCACCCCAAGGCAAGGCTTACGTTCCTTTCATACCCTACCCACAAAGGTTGAAGAAACATAAGGATGCTCACAAATTTGCCAAGTTCTTGGAGATATTTAAGAAGTTTCACATCAACATCCCTTTTGCTGAAGCACTTTCTTAAATGCCTACTTATATGAGATTCCTCATGGAATTGCTCTCCAACAAAAGAAAGCTAGAAGAATTTGAGACGGGCACCTTAACGGAAGAGTGTAGTGCGACCTTGCAAAACAAACTCCCACTTAAGCTAAAGGATCTCGGGAAATTCACCATCCTTTGCACCATTGGCATAACAAAGTTTGGAAAGGCGTTGATCGACTCCGTGGCAAGCATCAACTTGATGCCATATTCAATCTTTCAAAAGTTGTAGGTGGGAGAAGTGAAGCCTACTCATTTTACCCTATAACTAGCCCGATAGGTCGGTCAAATACCCGAGAGGAGTCATGGAAGACGTTTTGGTAAAAGTAGAGAACTTGTATTTTCCTATGGATTTCGTGATACTCGAAATGGAAGAAGATGTGGAAATACCCTTGCTTCAAGGTAGACCTTTCTTGAAGACAGCAGAGGCCTTGATAGATGTGAATGAGGAGAAGAAGATATTAAGGGTAGGTGACGAACACGTGGTGTTCGACATGTCCAAAGCAAGCAAGAGGCCGATGTAAGTGGAAAAGTTTTTTAGGGTTGAGGTATTTGAACTGTTAGTCAAACATTTTGTTAGGAAAGAAGTTCCTAAGTGAAAGTATACTGTTAACTGAAAATTATCACTGGGGTGATTTTTCCAATTAACAATTCAAGGGGGACCAAGATCGTGGTAGATCTTGGTCGGAGGGGTATCAAGTAGTTCGATACCTTAAAATTCCTAGAAGTTCAATAAGCATGATGTATAGATAGTAGTAAGGAAAAAGTTTTATGCAAATAATAGAATGTACACATAACTCCTTTTATTGATAGCAAATATATGAAGGGGTTACAAAGAAGATCTATCCTAGCTATGAATATGAGGAAAAATAAGCTCAAGGTGGGCGATGGCGATGGAGCTCTCGTGTGAGTCAATAAGTGGCAAAGTAAGAAGTAGGGTTTCGGTCTCTTTCTCTGTGATCATTGGGTGAGTATATATAGGTTCGTTTCTTGTCATGCACTCCTAGAACTTCGGTCTAGGTTTTTGTGATTTACGGATCCTTCATTGGCGATCAACGAGTTCATCGGGGAATTGATCCCTAAAATCAAATGATTCTTTTTTTGTCGGATTGGATGGGAGTTGACTCCTATTTCAAGTAGGATTCTGTATGGCGGGAATGTATGTAACATTCTGTATTAAACGGTGGCGTTTAATGCTTGTCTTTCTACTTGGCTTGATGTTTGGGATATCTGCTTCCTGCTTTAGGCGGGGTTGGAGCACCAGGGTCTTTATGCTAATATGCGACTGTTTATTCACCAAGTGCCTACCACTAGTTTTTTTTTTTATGGATCGGGATACTCAAGTATCTCGCCTTCTTCTCGCTCTTCTTAAATTGTGCTTGACAGCATCGGGGTACCGGGATGCCGGGATACCGAGATACTTGGAGGTAGACAGGTGCTAGGATGTTGTGATAGTAGTGTCTCTGGGACCTTGTCTTCGAGGTTTCCTGGTACTTTCTGGGTTATGGAAGCCTTGAACCTGATTGAGGTGGGTAGGAGTCCGCATTCTGGCCATTCTTGTAGACAAGCGGGGTATCAGGATACATCTCCCATGGTACCTTTTTACCCCGTCTTCACTTCAAGGGTTGATGGAAAATTCTTCTTTGGTCCCTGCCATTTTTGGCAGTTAACATATACAAACAAGGTTAAATAGCTTAAAGCATACCTAGAAGGGGGGTGAATAGGTTTTTACACCTTTTTCAATCCTTTGAACAAACTTTCGTTTGTTCCTCAAGATAGCCTTACATACAACACATAAACCATAAATCCATACATAGACAAGATAAGCATATGATCATATAAGCATAGTCTATGAATATCAATTAGTTGTATGAGGTATAAGAACACATAAACTCAACATCAAAGAATACTTGTATTTCAATATTTGTTCAATTTATTACAAGTATAACCAAATAACACTATACACAAAAAATACAATATACAAAAGAATTATATTTACAAATAAGATCAAATAAATAAGTTCACAAATCACACTTACAAAATCTTGTTTCAATATACATCACAAGTGAATAATATGCAACAAGATAACAACATACACGTATACAAATATAGAAGATAGAGATATGAAGAATTAACACAAGAGATTTTTTAACGTGGTAAAACCTCCAAGGAGAAAACATCCACGGGTTGAACTACAACCATTGGGTACTATATATATTGGATGGTAAATTAGAAATTCCATAAAGTGACCAATCTTTAGCTCACCTACCTAGTGGAGTCTATGTCTACCCAACCCTATTGGAAAGTACGAAATCCCTCAATGATGCGAAGCCACCATATATTGGACAACATACAAACCCAACATCGATGGAAGATTAGAAATTCCTCAAGAGTGCATACACATCCTGTGTACCCCGCTCTTTTGGAGTCTATGTCTATCCATACGCCTAGGCCTACCAACATTCAAGCCAACTCCCTATCCAAGGCACTCATGCCTCTAAGGAGCCTCCCATGCATGACTATCCGAGTCCTCCCGACTCTAGCCATGACTTCTTGCTCAGTTATCCGGACCTCACGTCCTAACCAAGACTTCCTTGCTTGACTATCCGGACTCCTCGTCCTAGTCAAGACTTCATGCCTTTTACAAGGACTTC
The DNA here is from genome assembly GCA_008009225.1 of Acer yangbiense. Classification (NCBI taxonomy): domain Eukaryota; kingdom Viridiplantae; phylum Streptophyta; class Magnoliopsida; order Sapindales; family Sapindaceae; genus Acer; species Acer yangbiense. Next base: position 21,858,358 of record CM017765.1, on the reverse strand, counting down.
CCGGTGTGATAATGTGAATGCAAATGATGCAAACAATCAATTCAACATAGAACATGTGATCAATACATTCCATGGAACAACTAGACCTAAACATGTGATAACATAAGTAATAAAAGTCTAGATGCAATACTTGAATAAAAAAAACCTAGAGTATGTGAAAACAACTAACACATAAAACTCATAGTTTCATTCACACAAATAACACTTGAACAATTCATATACATGAAACACAAATTCAAGATGTTATCAACATACACAAAAATGCTAGAATCACTAAAAGTGTTCAATAAATATTCTAGCCAACAATTAGAGCAAGGATATATTGAATAATCAATTAAAATCCTATTTGTCTCTAAATACACATACAAGAGCATTAATCCTAGATTTTATCAATCAAAGGATCAAAACACATTTCAAGGATTATTAATCATAAAATGATTCGATCAAGTCAAAAATAATCCTAGATATCAATCTAATCACAATACAACTCTCAAATATGTGAAAAACCTAGAATCTAAGAAACTAGTTCACATATGTCTCTAATTAGACTTTTAATTAAGATTGATTATGAAGCTATCTTTCTCAATAGCATTCACCATACATACACATACATATAGAAGAAGAAACCCCAAGCAAATTGAAGGTTATAAAAGAAGAAATCTCAAAGATATGAACACTACCTTGGATTCTCGAGCTGGTTCGGTTTTCTGTGTGCAACCACCAGAAAAGTCAATCAAACAGCTGCCAAACCACTTGCAAAAGCAAGAGAACTCAATTACGAACAAGCTCCAACTTGAATCACTCAATTCCGACTTCGTATGAGAAAGTTATGGTGTTTGGAAGATGAGAAAAATTGGAGAGAAAAATCTGACGGGATTTCAACTTTTCATCTTGAAAATGAATTGGAGGGAATGGGAGTGTTTAAAAAGAAGAGAGAGAAGGGAGCAAACCGGCCAACCAGAGGGTGCCACATCACCCCCTGTCTGTGTGGGCCGCGTGTGCCACACGGGGCCAGAGGCCTGCCCTGGCCATGTGGCCCACGGCCTCCACACGGGGTGGCCAAGCTTGGCCACTTGACCTCGCTTGCTTCTCCCGCGCACCGCTCGCGTTCTTCAGCCATATTCGGGCCTTCGAACTGTGATTTCGAATATGTCTTCGGATTATGAATCATGACTCCCTCACACACAACGATGACTATGAAACTTTGACAAAAGGTTGAGAAATCATCTCGGAATACGACGACGAAAACAACTCAACGAATGAGAACGAAAAGTAGCGTAGCTACATCGTTTGGACTCGAAACCTAATGAATGAGTAACCGAAATGACCGGAACTCAATAAGGAATCATAAGAGATCATGTTCAAGTCCAAAATACAAAAAGTGAAAACATATAAACACAAAATCACACATGTATGCAATTTCCTAGACATAGTCCTAGAACATGCAAATTACAATGTTTGTCAATTTGAATCTAATGCATGAGCATACATTACTAAGTGTGTGAAAGTGATATATAAATGTTGTTCAATCATGCAAGAACACATATGAATGCCATGTGTGTGTGTGTGTGTGCCTAACCTTGTAAGAGAAATGAGGTCTTATATACCTTTATAAACCGATGAAGCACATTTCTCTTTGAAGCCGGCATCTTGCATGAGTTGTGGCCAAGTCTTTCTTTGACGTCTTGAATCTTCAAATCTTAGACCACTAAACATTACAAGACAACATTGTTTTGATATGAAATACATGCCAAGACAAACCAAAAACCTAACACTAAGGAACCATTGGAGGCTTATATAGTTCATGGAGCTTCCGAAGAGGATGAAGATGAGGAAGTTGTGGAATATGCCCTACACTTGAATTCCCAACCATTGAAGAGTTTTAGAGAGAGAAAGAAGTTTGAGGGGTCAGGAAAGGGGAAGCCTAGACTACCCCCGTCTATTAAAAAACCTCATAAGCTTGAGTTGAAGCAATTACCAGAGCACTTGAGATATGCCTTCCTTGGTGAGTCATTATCACTTCCGGTTATAATTTCGGCCTCCTTATCAAAGCTTGAAGAAGAGAAATTGTTGAGGGTTCTAAGAAAACACAAGAAAGCCATTGGATGGTCTATCTCCGATATTAAGGGATTGAGCCCTTCGATTTGCATGGACAAAATACTAATGGAGGAAGAATTCAAACCAACAGTGGAGCACCAAAGAAGATTGAATCTGAATATGCAGGAGGTGGTAAGAGCAGAGGTTCTAAAACTTTTAGATGCAGGTATTATATACCCAATTTCAGATAATCCTTAGGTCAGTCCAGTACAGATAGTGCCGAGGAAAGGAAAGATTACAATGGTACCCAATGAGCATAACGAACTCATTCTGACACGGACCATCACAAGTTAGAGAGTTTGTATTGACTATAGAAACCTCAACACTACCACAAGGAAGGATCATTTCCCCCTACCTTTTATAGACCAAATGTTGAAAAGGCTAGCGGGACATGTACTATTGTTTCTTAGATGAATACTCTGGTTACAACTAGATTCTAATAGACCTCAAAGATCAGGAGAAGTGTTAGGTCATTGGTTTATCTTGGCATGTATTCCATATCAAAACGTGTTTCTCTTGTAATGTTTAGTGGTCTTAGAATTGAAGATTCAAGACGTCAAAGAAAGACATGGCCACAATTCATGCAAGATGCCGGCTTCAAGGAGAAATGTGTTTCATCGGTCTACAAAGGTAAATAAGACCTAATTTCTCTTAAAAGGCTAGGCACACACACACATAGCATTCTCGTGTGTTCCTTCATAGTTGAATATAATTTATATATCACTTTCACACACTTGGTAATATATGCTCATGCATTAGCTTTAATTTCATAATCATTAGAATTTGCATGTTCTAGGACTATGTCTAGGAAATGCATACGTGTGTGATTCTGTGGTTATATGTTTCCATATTTTTGTATTTGGACTTGAACATGTTCTATTATAATTCCTTATTGAGTTTCGGTCATTTTGGTTACTCATTCACTTAGTTTCGAGTCCAAACAATGTAGCTACGTTACTTTTCGTTCTCATTCGTTGAGTTGTGTTCGTCATCATTTTCTGAGATGAATTCTCAACCTTTTGTCAAAGTTTCATAGTTGTCATTGTGCGTAATGGAGTCACAGTTCGTAATCTGAAAACAGATTTGAATTCGGAGTTCGAATGCCTGAATACGGCTGAAGAACACGAGAGGTGCGCGGGAGAGCTAGTGAGGCCAAGTGGCCAAGCTAGGCCACCCCGTGTAGAGGCCGTGGGGCCCACGGCCAGACCAGCTCTCTGGTCCCGTGTGGTCCACATGCCCCACACAGGCTTGGGCTGATGTGGCCTATTTTGATTGGCCAATATCTCTCTTCTCTCTCCTTCCTTTTAAATTCCCAAATTCCCAAATTCCCTCCCATTTGATTTTAAGAAGAAAAGATTGAATCCCGTCAGATTTTTCTCTCCAATATTTCTCATCTTCCAATCACCATAATTTTCTCATACGAACTCGAAATTGAGTGATTCAAGTTGGAGATTGTTCATAATCGAGTCCTCTACCTTTTCCAAGTGATTTTGCAGCTGTTTGATCGACTTTTGTGGTGGTTGCACAAGAAAACCGAACCAGCTCGAGAATCCAAGGTAGTGTTCATATCTTTGGGATTTCTTCTTTTATAACCTTCAATTACCTTGGGGTTTCTTCTTCTATATGTATGTGTATGTATTATGAATGCTATAGAGAAAGATAGCTTCATAATCAATCTTAACACTACAAAAAAATGGTCTTTTCCGATGGCTAAATGCCGTCGAAGGCCGTTGCAAATACGCTTGTCAGAAATAACTATTCACTAACGAGCTGTCACAAATACTACCATTTCCGACGGCCATGGCCATCGAAAATAATGAAAATGCCGTCGATAATAGTGATTCAAGGTGGTCAAAATTATTTGTATTTCCGACGGCTTATTGCCGTCAGAAATAGTCGAATTATTAAAAAAATAGCGTGACTCGACTTGATAGTCGCCACGTCAATTGTCACGTGCCACGTCACCCTAACACGGGCCACATCACCGGTCATGTGCCACATCACCGCCACATCACCCAGCATGTATGTGGCACTATAAATCCTTGAAATTCATGTGGCTTGAACCCTTGACCTGGATGACAGTAAGGGTTTCCCTTACCATTTTGCTATAACCTTATATCTGATATGTTTTGCATATTATTTATATATAAGCTATTGATATGTTTGTATATTATGTAATTACAGTAAATATATTTTTTTTGTATACTATTGAGATATTGTTTTTAAAAATAATATTTTATTAAAATTATTAGAGTTCTTGTTGACAGTGAATTTTGGATACATTTAACACATATAGTGATACATTTAAAATATTGACCTACAAGTCACATTTTTTGTGTAGTGTTATAAATTACATACATTTCATTATAATTTATTAAATAATATTTTAATAATAAATTATTTATTTATTCCATGAAATTGAGGACAACAAAGCAAAGACTATTTCCGACGGCCTAAATGCCGTCGGAAATAATGTATTCCTTTTTTTATTTTCAAATGGAACGAGACTATTTCCGACGACATTGATAACTATTATTTCTACACGAAGTGTAGCCCCCTTAGTTGTATCTTTTACGCTCTCTTCCCAGGTAAAACCGTGTTTTTAACGGCTAAAATAAGTGTTTCAGGATTTGTTCCAAAAGAGGGGCATTTATGCAAAAAGATGGAAATTTTGGGGCAAAAGCGCAATTTCAGGAATTTGGGATTCTGTGCCCCATTTCTGCGATTAGGGGCCGCAAAAATGGGCGCAGAAAGGGACTAGAACATCACATTTTTTGGCTTCAGTTCTGCGCCCTATTCTGCCCTTGGCCGCAGAACAAGGGCGCATTTTTGGCTCTTCAGATTTCCACTTTCTTCAGTTCTTCGCCCTTGGCCGCAGAACAGGGTGCCGATAAGGGAGCATTTTTGGTTCGTCAGGTGCCAATTTTAGTCTTTTCATGAAGATTTCTTGAGCCCCTAAGCTTGGATTGTTCAGCTTTTGTCTGAGATCTTGTGTGGGCTGTAATAGAGGATGGTGATGATTGAAAATCTTGGTGGGCCATGCTCAATTAAGAGGTATGGGGTGGTTGTCTTGGAAAGGATGGTTTTGGGAAGTTGATAGGCAAGCTTCCTCACATTCGCTCTCAACCAAGTTTGGCCACAACCTTGTTCCAGTAGAAACACACTCTTTTCTCTCAAGTTTTGGAGCTTCTTCAACATCTTTGGAGCTTGGAGTAGTTGATTCTTGAGGAAGGAAACCATTGGAGACCAAGCATTGCAAGAAGGGGATCATCATTCTAGTTTACTTCTATAACTTTTCTTTCTCTTCTTGTATTTGTTATGGTTTATGCTCATTGGATATTTTGTATGGTTTTAATGTGTAATATGAGCTAAATATCCATGTGCTAGAACAAAGATGAAACCAAAACCTTGATTTATTGATAATGACTACTTAGTTTCTCTACAAGTGCTTGTATGGTTATATGAATGTTTTGTATGCTTAATGCTTTTGTCTTGATTAGCTACCTTGTTGAATGATCCATAGATAAACAAAACATTCACTATAAATGACTAGAAAGTGAGAGATACACTAGGCTAGCTTATAGGGTTCATGTATGTATTCCATTAATCTTAATGAGTTCATGCATATTTTATATGTTGGATACAATCTCTAAGACATCGAGAGAGATTAGAGGTTGATTTGAGGGAATATGAACCTATAATCCATACTTGCACAATTGAGAGATTAAGTAAGTCAAGAGTCATATTAGAAAGGTGAGGTGGATTCAAGTTCTAGCACATTTTCCTTATATTATCACATTCATCTTAGTTATGGTTGGTGTTTACTTGCTTTCATAGAAATCAATTTAGTGTTAGAAATCTAAAAGCTATCAATTTTAATTGTTCAAATAGTATATAAACCAATAAAAGCCGGTAATCAATCCTTAGTCCTCGTGGGAACGAATCCCTACTTGGCCATTATATTACACACTGACCTCGTACACTTGCGAGAGTCACACCGTGTGGTTGTGGACCGATCAATTTTTGGCGCCGCTGCCGGGGACTAAGCGGAAAATTGATATTGGAATTAGTTGGTTTTTACTAGTTTGGGCATGTTACTTTCGTTTTCTTTTGTGTGTATTTGCAGGCAGGTTACTCTTGTATGCACCAACGTACAAGGAGTAACAGCCCACAGGACTTGCAATTCGATCAGGAGATTGAGGGTACCGCAAGGAGGAATCACCGGAATCGAAGAAGAGCAAGAGCTATGAGAGACCAAAACCCCAATCCAAATCCTGTCCCTAATCCAAATCCCATTCCAAATCCAAACCCAGCTGATGACGGTGCTAATGTGACAGATGAGAGGGTCTTGCAAGATCACTTCATGCCGAGGGTGAACATAAATCTGTCCTCAATTCAAAGACCGACGGCAAATGCAAACAATTTTGAGATCAGGCCGGGTTTGATTTCAATGATAGCCGCCACAGTTCAGTTTGCAGGAAATGTTCATGAAGATCCGAATGTCCACTTACAGAGTTTCAATGACATTTGTGAGACATTTAGATTCAATGGAGTCTCAGAGAATTTTATCAAGCTAAAGTTGTTTCCGTTCTCCTTAACCGGTGATGCTAGAGGGTGGCTTCAAAGACTACCTCCGAACTCCATCGCCACATTTAAGCAGCTAGCACAAGAGTTTCTTAACAAGTACTTTCCACCTGGGAGAGCGGCTCGCCTCAGAAATGAGATCACCAAATTTGCCCAATTTGAAAGTGAGAGTCTTTATGATGCATGGGATAGATTCAAGGACCTTGTGAGGAAATGTCCGCACCATGGATTGATGAAGTGGCAACTTGTAGAGTCGTTCTATGCCGGCATTAGTAACGCCACAAGAACATTGATAGATGCGGCGGCCGGTGGTTCTCTCATGAAAAAGTCGGAGGACGTAGCTTGGAGTATATTGGAGGAACTTTCTTCCGCCAATAGTCATTGGGGGAATGATAACCAAATTAGGAAAGCCCTGGGGATGATTGAAGTGAATGACGTCATCGCATTGAAAGCTCAAGTTGAAGCATTGACCAAGCAAGTGAGTAGAATGGGAGCTTCATCAAGTCAAGCCAATGTTGCATGTTGTGAGTTGTGTTTTGGACCTCATGGAAGCCTAGAATGTGACCTTGCCAATCCCATATCCATTGACCAAGTGGCATTTGTGAACTACAATAGAAATTATCCTAACCAAAACCCTCAAAATGACCCCTACCCAAACACATATAACCCCATATGGAGACAAAATCCCTTACCCTCTTGGAAAGATACTTCCAATACCCTCCAACCACCACAACCCATCAACCAAAGACAACCTCCCGGCTTTCAAGTTCCACAACAACAACCTCAAGCCTATAACCGCCAAAATCCGGGTTTCCAAAACCAATTCATCAATAACCAAGCGGAAAAGAAACCATCTCTTGAGGATATGTTCACCAAGTACATGGGAAGAATGGACAACCGTATGGAAGTTCAAGATGCAGCCCTAAAGAAGCTTGACACAAAAATAGACCAACTTGCTCAACATTCCCAAGCCGCCATACAAAACCTTGAAGTACAAGTGGGTCAACTAGCAAGAGGTGCCCAAGCAAGACAACAAGGGACCTTTCCTAGTGACAATCATAAACCCAAAAGAACAATGTAAAGCCATTACTTTAAGGAGCGGAAAAGAGGTCGAGCTACCAAGAGGTTTTTGAGGGAAACAAGAAGTTGTAGTTGAAGAGGAAGTTGAACTTGAAGTTGATGAGGAAGAGAGAGTTGAGAAGAAGATTGAGAAGAGTGTTGAAGAAGAAGTTGTTAAGAAAGAAAAGCAAGCTAGTGCACAACCTTCATCATCAAGTGATACACCACCACCTTCACAAGTCAAAGCATTTGTTCCACCAATTCCCTACCCACAAAGACTAAAGAAGTACAAGGAAGCTCAAAGTTTTGCCAAGTTCTTAGAAGTGTTTAAGAAACTACACATCAACATACCTTTTGCGGAGGCCTTAGCTCAAATGCCCACCTATGTGAAGTTCCTAAAGGAGCTTCTTTCAAACAAGAGGAAGCTAGAGGAGTTTGAGACAGTGGCCTTAATAGAGGAGTGCAGTGCAATCTTGCAAAACAAGCTTCCTCCCAAGCTAAAAGATCTGGGCAAGTTTACTATCCCTTGCACTATTGGTACTTCAAATTTCAGTAGAGCACTTATTGATTCGGGAGCTAGCATCAACTTGATACCGTTCTCGGTATTTGAGAAGCTTGGTGTGGGAGAGGTGAAGCCCACCAATGTGACCCTCCAACTTGCGGATAGATCTATTAAACATCCAAAAGGAGTTATGGAGGATGTGCTAGTGAAGGTGGAGAATCTATATTTTCCGGTAGACTTTGTGATCCTTGAAATGGAAGAAGATGTGGAGATTCCACTTGAAAGTATACAAACGTAGTTAAATTGCTTAAGGCATACCTAGATGGGGGGGGGGGGGGGTGAATAGGTTTTTACGCCTTTTTCAATCCCTTGAACAAACTTTCGTTTGTCCCTCAAGATTGCCTTACATACAACAAATACACTAAGAAAAGACAACATACATAGACAATATGAATAGGTAATCATATAAGCATGGTCTACATACATCATCAAGTTGTATGAGGTAAACAAACAAATAAGTATAACAACAAAGAATACTTGTATTTCACTATATGTTCAATGAGTTACAAGAGTGATCAAATATCACTATACACAAATACAATATACAAAAGAATCATAGAAATAAAATCGATCAATAAAATGAGTTCACTAATCACACTATACAAAGTCTTGCTTCACAATACATCATAAGTGAATACTATGAAACAAGATAATAAAAATATACAAATAAAATATAAGAGATAGAGATAGGAAGAATTAACACAAGAGATTTTTTAACGTAGTAAAACCTCCAAGGAGGAAACATCCACGGGTTGAACTATAACCATTGGGTACTATATTATTGAAAAGTAAACATAGAACATTCACAAAGTGACCAATATTTAGCTCACCCAACCTAGTGAAGTCTAAGCCTACCCAACCCTATTAGAAAGTGTGAAATCCCTCAATGATGCGAAACCACCATATATTGGACACCACACAAAACCAACATCGATGGTAGATTAGAAATTCCTCAAGAGTGCATACACCTCCCGTGTACCCCGCTCTATCGGAGTCTATGTCTAACCATACGCCTAGGCCTACCAATACAATAGCCAACTCCCTATCCAAGGCACTCATGCCTCTAGGGAGCCTCCCATGCATGACTATCTGAGTCCTCTCAACTCTAGCCATGACTTCTTGCTTACCTATCCGAGTCATCCTGACTCTAGGCAAGTCTTCTTGCTTGGCTATCCGAGTCATCCTGACTCTAACCAAGACTTCATGCCTTTTACAAGGACTTCCTAGTGTGATCATGTGAATACAAATGATGCAAACAATCAAATCAACATAGAACATGTGATCAATACATTCTATGGTACAAATAGACCTAAACATGTGATAACACATTTAATAAAAGTCTAGATGCAAAATACAAGAATAAAACCTAAGCATGTGCAAACATCAAACACATAAGCTCAAAGTTTCATTCACACATACAACACTTGAACAAAGTATATTCATGAAGTACAAGTTCAAGATGCAATCAAAATACAACAAAAATGCTAGATACATGAGATTTAATCAATCAATATTCTAGCCAAAAATATAGAGCAAGGAATTAAGATATAAATCAATTAAAACCTAGATTGCTCTAAAACACATATAAATACAAAATCCTTGATTTCATCAATCAAATGATCAAAACAAATCTCAAGGTCATTTATCACAAAATTGATTCAATCAAGTCACAAACAACCTAAGATATCATTCTAATCACAATACAACTCACAAACATGTGAAAAACCTAGAATCATAGAAACTAGTCCACATTTGTCTATAAATTGACTTTCAATTAGAATGATTAAGAAGCTACCTTTCTCAATATCTTTTACCAAACATAAACAAACATATAGAAGAAGAAACCCCAAGCAAATTGAAGGTTGAAAAGAAAGAAATCCCAAAGATAAGTCCAATACCTTTGATTCAACAGCTGGTTCGGATTTCAGTGTGGAACCACCAGAAAACTCGATCAATCAGCTACCAAACCACTTAGAAATGATAGAGGACTCAATTACGAACGTTCTCCAATTCGAATCACTCAAATCCGACTCCGGATGAGGGATATATGATGTTTGGAAGATGAGAAAATGTAGAGGAGAAGACTGACGGGATTTTGCAAAATTTTCTTCTTGAAAATCAAATGGAGAGAGAGGAGGGAAATAAAAGGAGGAGAGAGAAGGAGATTCCGGGCCAATCAGGTGAGGCCACATCACCCCAGGCCATGGGGGGCGCGTGGACCTCACGGGGGCAGAGAGCCCCTCTGGCCGTGGGGCCCATGGCCTCCCTCACGCCATGGGCCAAGTGGCCTCACGGCCACCCACTCTCTCGCGCACTCCCTTGGTTCTTCAGCTGTATCTTGGGCATCCGAACTCCGATTTTGAATCCATTTTCAGATTACAAACTGTGACTCTCTTACGCACGATGAAGACTACACAACTTTGAAAAATGGTTGAGAAATCATCTCGGAAAATGACGATGAAGTCAACTCAACAAATGAGAACGAAAAGTAGCGTAGCTACGTCGTTTGGACTCGAACCTAAATGAATGAGTAACCGAAATGACCGGAACTCAATAAGACATAAAATAAGAACATGTTCAAGTCCAAGTACAAAAAATACAAAAACATACAAACACAAATACACACACGTATGCTAATTTCCAGATATAGTCCTAGAAAATGCAATAAACAAAGTTTTACCAATATAGTATGAATGCATGAGCATATTTTGTCAAGTGTGTAAAAGTGATACATAAGTGATGTTTAATCATGAAGGAACACACAAGAATGCCATGTGTGTGTGTGCCTAGCCTTGTAAGAGATATGAGGTCTTATATTACCTTTGATGATCAATGATGTACAAATCTCTTTAAAGCCGGCTTCTTGCATGATTTGTGGTCGAGACATTCTTCGTCTTCTTAATTCTTCAATATAAGAACCACTAAACATTACAAGAGAAACACGTTTTGATATGGAATTTATGCCAACACAAACTATAAACCTAACACCACTCCTTTTGGGGAGGCCATTTTTGAAGACTGTAGGGGCACTTATTGATGTGAGGGAAGACAAAATGACTTTGAGAGTTGGTGATGATCAAGTAGTCTTCCACATGTCCAAGGCCATGAAGAAACTGGCGGATGTTGAGAATTGCATGAGAGTGGAGGTATTTGAGCCTCTAGTAGAAAAATTCCTCAAGAAATCACATCTGAAAGACTCTTTACAAGCTTGTATTAGAGAAAGTGCATCCAAAGAAGATGAAGATAGTGAAGTGGTTGAGCATGCTTTGTACTTGGACACTTTTCCTTTGGCAAACTTTAGAAAGAGATGGCACTTTGAAGAGTTAGGTGAGGGAAAACCAAGACTTCCACCATCCGTAGAGAAGCCTCCCATTCTAGAGTTGAAGCAATTGCCTTCGAATTTACGATATGCATTCCTTGGAGAAGCATGAACCCTCCCGGTCATCATCCTTGTCCAAGCTTGAGGAAGAAAAGTTAGTGAGAGTGTTGGGATAGCACATAAGGGCGATTGGATGGACCATATCCGACATCAAAGGTCTAAGCCAATCAATATGCATGCACAAGATACTTATGGAGGATGATTTCAAGCCATCAATTGAACACCAAAGAAGACTAAACCCGAACATGAAGGAAGTAGTGAGAGCTGAGATTCTGAAGTTACTTGATGCGGGTATTATTTACCCAATTTCGGATAGCTCATGGGTGAGCCTGGTGCAATGTGTGCCAAAGAAAGGTGGGATAACTGTGATCCCAAATGAAAACAATGAGCTCATTCTAACAAGAACGGTGACCGGTTGGAGAGTGTGTATAGACTATAGGAAGCTTAATGCTGCCATAAGGAAGGACCACTTTCCATTGCCTTTCATTGACCAAATGTTGGAGCGCCTAGCCGGTCATAACTACTACTGCTTCCTAGATGGCTATTCGGGTTATAATCAGATTGCTATAGATCCGGAAGACCAAGAGAAGACTACTTTCACATGTCCCTATGGGACGTTTGCTTATAAGAGGATGCCTTTTGGCTTGTGTAATTCTCCGGCCACCTTTCAAAGGTGTATGATGGCCATTTTCTCCGATATGGTTGAGAAGTTCATTGAGGTATTCATGGACGACTTTTCAGTGTTTGGGTCCTCTTTTGATGGGTGCCTTCACAATTTGAGTTTGGTGCTTCAACGGTGTGAAGATACAAACTTGGTTTTGAATTGGGAAAAATGCCATTTTATGGTAAAAGAAGGCATAGTGCTAGGCCACAGAATTTCGGAAAAGGGAATTGAGGTTGATACGGCCAAGATTGAGTTGATAAGCTCTCTCATATTCACTCTCAACCAAGTCCGGCCACAACCTTGTTCCAGCAGAAACACACTCTTTTCTCTCAAGTTTTGGAGCTTCTTCAACATATTTGGAGCTTGGAGGAATTGATTCTTGAGAAAGGAAACCATTGGAGACCAAGCATTGCAAGAAAGGGATCATCATTCTAGTTTACTTCTATAACTTTTCTTTCTCTTCTTGTATTTGTTATGGTTTATGCTCATTGGATATTTTGTATGGTATCAATGTGTAATATGAGCTAAATATCCATGTGCTAGAACAAAGATGAAACCAAAACCTTGATTTATTGATAATGACTACTTAGTTTCTCTACAAGTGCTTGTATGGTTATATGAATGTTTTGTATGCTTAATGCTTTTGTCTTGATTAGCTACCTTGTTGAATGATCCATAGATAAACAAAACATTCATTATAAATGACTAGAAAGTGAGAGATACACTAGGCTAGTTTATAGGGTTCATGTATGTATTCCATTAATCTTAATGAGTTCATGCATATTTTATATGTTGGATACAATCTCTAAGACATCGAGAGATATTAGAGGTTGATTTGAGGGAATATGAACCTATAATCCATACTTGCACAATTGAGAGATTAAGTAAGTCAAGAGTCATATTAGAAAGGTAAGGTGGATTCAAGTTCTAGCACATTTTCCTTATATTATCACATTCATCTTAGTTGTGGTTGGTGTTTACTTGCTTTCATAGAAATCAATTTAGTGTTAGAAATCTAAAAGCTATCAATTTTAATTGTTCAAATAGTATATAAACCGATAAAAGCGGGTAATCAATCCTTAGTCCTCGTGGGAACGAATCCCTACTTGGCCATTATATTACACACTGACCTCGTACACTTGCAAGAGTCACATCGTGTGGTTGTGGACCGATCAGGCATTAAGGCCGTCGGAAATAGTGTATTCCTTTTTTTACTTTCTAATGGAACGAGACTATTTCCGACGGCGTTGAAGCCATCAGAAATAGTGTTTTCCTTTTTTCTTTTCAAATGGAACAAGACTATTTCCAACGGCATTGAAGCCGTCGGAAATAGTGTATTCCTTTTTTCTTTTGAAATAGAATAAGACTATTTCCAACAGCATTGAGGCCGTCGGAAATAGTGTATTCGTCGGAATTGAGAACAAAATTGACGGCTTTTTCGACTATTTCAGACGGCCAAATGTGGTATCATATTTTTACTCATTTCCAACGGCACTAAAATGGCCGTCAGAAATGGTACCATTTCCAACGGCAATTAACGCCTCGGAAATAGTTCGTCACTAATAGACTTTTTTTTTGTAGTGTAATCAAAAGTCTAATTAGAGACATATGTGAACTAATTTCTTAGATTCTAGGTTTTTCACATGCTTGAGAGTTGTATTGTGATTAGATTGATATCTAGGATTATTTGTGACTTGATTGAAGTATTTTATGATTAATAATCCTCACATGTGCTTAGATCCTTTTATTGAACATATCTAGGATTAGCACTTATGTTTGTGTATTTAGAGACTAATAGGATTTAATTGATTATTCATTATATCCTTGCTCTAAATACTTGCTAGAATATTCATTGTATACATTTTGTGATTCTAGTATTTTTGTTGTTTGTGTTCTAAAGTCTTGAATATATGCTTAATGAACATGCTTTGTTTTCAAGCTTTAGTAACATGAATAGAATCTAGGATTTGGCATGATTTAGGTGTTTTGCATGCTCTAGATTTTTTGTTCATGTTTAAGATCTAGACAACTTTGTTTTATGAATTTTGTTGCCTAGATCTTCATGGAGTGTACCTTATCCATACATTTCATATGCTCATGCATCATTTTGTGTGATGTCATGTTTTGGATCATAAACTAGAAAAATGTACATTGTGTGCTCATTGATTATTTCTAGTTTCCATAGGATGTATTGATCATATATTCTATGTTGCATGTGTTTGCATCATTTGCATCACTTAGATCATTGCCTTATGAAAGGTTGAAGTCTCTTGCAAAATGAGTGAAGCTTTGTGGAAAGAGCAAGAAGTCTTGGTTAGGAAAGTATTTCGGATAACTAAGCAAGAAGACTTAGCTAAGAATAGGAAACTCCAGATAGCTAAGCAAGAAATCATCCTAGAAGCTTGAGAGCTTTGGATAGGATGTTGCTACCTAGAGGTGTAGGACACACCTTGGATAGGTAGTAGGCGTTGTGGTTCACTAGGCCCGAGGGTAGACTAGGAGTTTGTAAGGATTCCCAAATGTTGATTGACTTATTTCGTGGACAAACCACGTGTTAGAGATTGTATGTAAGGGTAGCTTAAGTGATTCTTTATCAAGCTCAAGACCCTCTCATGTCCTCAAGGTGACAAGCACTCCAAAGGTATATCCCTAAGTGCTTGATTTGCTTTGAAGAGTTTAGTTGCACACACACACACATTCCATGCATATCCATACTTTGTGTATAACATGTGTTTATATATATGTGCATTCATGATCATATAACATCTCTTCTTGCATAGGTATTGATTGCATCGTGTAATTATAATGACATATCTTGTTATACATTAGGATGCATTTTCATTACCCTTTTTACCCTTGCATATTTGGCTATAGGTCTATAGGGAGTGTGCAATGCGCTGGTCCACCTACCCGCGCAGCACCAGCACATTGCACTAGTCGTCACGGGCTGGACCAGCATAACACACCAGCGCAGATCGCCTGGTGGTCTGTCGCTGGTCGTCTAGTGGATGCACACCAGCGCAAAACGCCCAGTTTTCTGTCGCTGGTGGTGCGCCACTGACCTACACTAGTCGACCAACGCACCATGCAAATTTGGTATATGCGCTGGTCGTGCGCTGGTCGTCCAGCGCAAGCTGACCAACGCACAATGCACAAACTGGTGCGATTTTTCAAAACGACCTCACTCTACTAGAGATGCCTATATATATATCCTTCTATGTTTTTAGGTCGAATCGCTGAGTTCAAAATATCATATATTTTCCTTAGAATATTTTTCATGTGAAAAATCATCAAAGAAGTCTTCTTTAAACACTCAAATACATTCATTTGTGCATCAAAGATCATCTTGCATTCATCCATGCATGGTTTTGCATCATCACAACTTGCTTGGTAAGATTTTGATTAGCTTCATCTTATTTTAGTATTTTTACTATCAAGCCATCTCTTTAAATTACTTGTATGTTTTAGATCATATGCTAAATACAAGAATAAAGAATTGATTGTGATGAATTGATTGAGTGTTGTATTGTAATAGCTAATTAGGTTTTTGCTTAATCTTGATTAGCTAAGCTATTTGACATGTCATTTAGCTCTTGATATTTAGGGTTGATTTAATTGATTATATCATCATCCTAGATTAGCATCTAAGGTTCCCTAGCCTTGTTTGTTATTTGAATATCATCATATATTCACATAGGTTGCATAATCTCTTCATTGAGAATTAAGACTTGTGGCTAAGAGTGCTTAGGTTATAAGCAAATTAGACTAGAGCCACTTTTAAAGGCCCGGTGGTAGAAGTGGGGGGTTATTGACCGGAGTGTTAGACAAGGTCTACATAGGTTGTAAACTTCATTTCAATTAGTGGATTTCGAGGTTCGAGTGTGAGGCACTAAATAGCCCGTGGTTTTTCCCAGTGGTTGGGTTTCCACGTATATATCAAGTGTTATTTAATTTCCGCACCATATTACACTTGCTATATAATATTGACTATTAGGGGTATTTTCGTAATCTTGAATATACGCGAAAATTAGGTAATATTAGTTAAAATCTATTCACCCCCCGTCTAGATTAATATATAGAACACACTGAGCATTATTTGTTCTTTCAGAGTTGATAGCTTAGGGTGGATATCATGTATTGATAGCCTTGAGTGTGTAAGTCCTATTCATCATAGTGAATTGCTTTGCTGGTGGTTGTGGATTCAACCCGTGGATGTTTCCTCTTCGAAGGTTTACCACGTAAAAATCAATGTGTCAAATGTCTCTATCTCTATCTCTTTATATTTGTATGTATGATCTATATAACTTGTTTAAGCTCTTTATTTCCTCACATCCTTGTAAACAAGTTATTGATAAAGAAAGAGTTGCACACATTGTTTGTTGAATCAACATTTGTTTCTTGTATCTTGTAAGTGTTTGAACATTGTATCTTGTGATTCTATATCCAGTTGTAAAGCTCTACTTAGTGAATTTGCATTGTAATATTCAAAGTACAACTTGTGGAATTTGCTCTTTATTGAATATACTTGTTTGATTGTTTCTTGGTATATGTTTTGTAGACTAAGGGTGGTAAATTGAGCATACATGTACTAATTGTTTTCTCATAACAATCATGTTTAAGGTTAATTTGTATGCTCACCAAGGTTTTGACATAAGTCACGAAAGAGTTTTTTTTTAAACTAGTGTCAACCTATTCACCCACCCCCCTCTAGGTTGTTTAGTATAACCTTGTAGGTATTTTCATGAAGACAACGTTCACATGTCCGTATAAGACGTTTGCTTACCAAAAAATGCATTTTGGACTCTGTAACGCTCCGGTGACGTTTCAAAGATGTATGATGGCTATCTTTTCTGACATGGTGGAGAGGTATATTGAGGTCTTCATGGATGACTTCTCCATTTTCATATCATTATTTGATAGTTGCTTACAGAACTTAGGGAAGGTGTTTAAAAGATGTGAAGAAACCAACCTTATACTTAACTTGGAAAAATGTCATTTTATGGTCAAGGAGGGGATCGTATTGGGGCATAGAATCTCCTCTTAAAGGATTGAAGTGGACAAAGGCAAAAATTGAGGTAATAGAAAAGTTGCCACCTCTAATCTTAGTGAATGGCATCCGGAGTTTTTTGGGGCATGCTGGGTTATATAGAAGATTCATCAAGGATTTTTTGAAGATTACTAAACCTTTGTGTTCCTTCTTGATGAAAGATGTGCCGTTTTTGTTCAACAAAGAATGCTTGAAGGCTTCTGAACTTTTAAAGAAGGAGCTCATTTCGGCTCAAATCATGAAGGCCCCAGATTGGGACCTACCCATTGAGTTGATGTGCAACGCTAGTGACTATGCGGTAGGTGCCGTATTAGGTCAAAGAAAGGAGAAGCGTCAACATGTCATTTACTATGCAAGCCAAACATTAAATGAGGCACATGTCAACTATGCAACAACAGAAAAAGGATTGTTGGCTATCGTGTTCACTTTTAACAAGTTCAGATCCCCCATGGTCACTTCTAATCCATTTAATGCTTTTAATGTTAGAGTCTTTTTCATTTTCAATTTTAGAGCAAAGCATTTTAAACTTGTCAAAAGTTTCAGATTTTTCTCTAAGAAAATATGTCCACGTGAACCTAGAGAAATCATCTACACAAACAAAAATGTATCTCTTTCCAACTAAACTCTCAGTTTGCATGGGACCCATATGATCCATGTGAAGAAACTCTAGGGGCTCCTTGGTGGAGAGATACTTGCCCTTTTTGTGCATGCTCTTAGTTTGTTTCCCTTATTGGCAAGGTCCACAAACACCATTGACTTTCTTCCCAAGCTTGGGTAGGCCATGCACAACATTGAACTTATCTAAGATTCATAAATCTCAATAGTTCATATGGCCAAGTCTTTCATGCCACAACTCTATTTGCTCATCCTTAGACATATTACAAGAGACAACTCTAGCCTCAAAACAATAGTAATTGTCGCTAGATCTCATACCTTTCAATAAGGTTTGTCCATTGGACTTTAAAATTGAGCAATCATCTTTGCTAAACAAGACGGAAAATCCTTCATCACTAAGATGAGAAATGCTTATTAAATTGGCTTTCAAGCCATTAACAAATAACGCATTGGATAAGGAGGGTAATCCGGGAATGGAAATGGTTCATTTCCCTACAACTCTCTTTCTGGATCCATCACCAAAGCTGACACATCACCCTTCCTCCATGACAAAAGTCTCGAAGAAACTCTTGTTTCCCGTCATGTACCTAAAGCACCCACTATCTAAGTACCAAAAATTAGAAGAATTTGCCTTTAAGGCAATTTGAGCAACTTGGAAAAAATAAGCATCTCTTCTAATCCACTTGGTGAAACACTTTCTTTCCTAGTGGTCAATGGTACATGGGCTCTAGATGTCCTAGGAACATGCATCTTGGCTCTACTTTTTTTCTTTTCAATCATGCTTTTAACTCTACACATTTTGATATAACGAAAGCAATTTGGTCTAATATGACCATCAATACCACAATAATGACATGTAAGGATTAAGTTAGGAATCATACCATGTCCTTGTGCATGCATATGAGCCTTTCCATGTTGTTGTGGTTGAATTGGTTCATTTCTTTTTCGTTGTTGAACCGGTCTAGCTTGCTTCCTTGGTTGAGCTTGCATGATTGGTCTCTTTCCTTGATGAGCCAATTGTTAAGGAAAGTTGGCTTGGGGAGCTCTTGTAGGTTGAGCTTGAAGTTGCCTTCTTAGTGCAACCTTCACTTGTGCACAATTTGAGCATTATCCTATATCAATCTTCTTCCTAGGAGTTTGCACAAGGTCTTGTTGGGAGTGAAGGTCTACTTGCCATCTTCAAACCTCTCTTGTCACAAGGACTTTTTCCAACACCTAGCATATGGTCAAGCTTCTTAGTGCTAGAAGCCATCCTAGTCAATTACCCTTTATCTTCTTCAAGCTCCCTATTCAAACCTTCTTCATTCCTCTTAGATAAGGCTAATTCCTTTCTTAGCTTATCTTCATTCTTCATGGATCTCACTACTTCTTCACTTAATTAGTCAACTTGGGTTGATAGCTCAAGATTTTCTTCTTTCAACCTTCGAATCTCTCTCTTATTCTTCATCCTTGAGCTTTCAAACTTAGTGATGTAGTCATGAAGATCCATTTTCTCCATATTTCCATTTGTATAGTTAGATGAGGAATCATCTCTACTTGAGTCATTTTCGTCTTGACTCTCTTCCTCTTCGCTCTTGTATGAGGAGGCAAAGGCAATGAAGTTAGCTATAAGATCTTCATCATCCAAAGTCTCATTACTCTCATCGGAGTCATCACTTCCACTCCATGTGGCGGCCATCACTTTTCCTTTCTTGTTCTTCAAATTTCCACAATCGGGAGCGATGTGTCCTATGCCACCACACTCAAAGCATTGGATCCCTTTCCTTTCACTCCTCTCTTGCCTAGGCTCAAACCTTTTGAAGTGAGTCTTTTTCTTCAAGTGTTGGCCCTTGGATCCAAAACCCTTCTTTTCAGTCTTGACAAATTTCTTGAACCTTCTCATCAACAAGGCCGTGTCTTCTTCCGAGTCATCCTTCTCCTCTTTCTCAACTTTGGAGGCTTTCAAAGCATTTCCCTTTTGCTTTTTAGGAGGTGTGGAGACAGGACCCTTCCTAGACTCATACGCTAGAAGTCTCCCAATCACCTCACTCGGCTTCATATCCTTATAACCACTATTTTCCTCCAAAGCAGTTACCTTGGACTCAAACCTCTCGGGAAGCGATCTCATTATCTTTTGCTTGATCCTTCTATCCGAGTAAGGGTCACCAAGTTAATGACTTTGGTTGACTATGTCCATCAACTTAATCTCAAAGTCATTGAAGCACTCATCCTCCTCCATCCTTAGCATCTCGAATTGAGTTTGGAGGACTTGAAGCTTAGAGTCCTTAACCACTTCGGTTCCCTCATGTGTAACCTCTAGAATGTCCCACGCCTCCTTAGCGATCCTAGTGTTTTGAATCAATTTATATTGATTCTCATCCATTGTACATAGGATGGCATGCATCGCCTTCCTATTCCATTTCGATGCCTCAAACTCTTGCGCGTTCCATTGCGCCTTTGGCTTGAGTACATCCTCTCCTCCACCCGTAGGAGTCATCATCGGTGAAGTGTAGCCGTCTTCAACCGCCATCCATGCCCTATCATGGATTTGGTAAATATACGACTCCATCTTGCCTTTCCAAGAGGCATATTCAACCCAATGAGTAGAGGAGGTATCATGCTAGAAGCACCCTTGTTGCCACCATCTCCACTCATAGTGTTTATGAATGAATGAAATGAATGCAAATGTATGAATGATCAAAAATCACACAAAATGTAAAACACACCAAAATAAGTAAGGATCACCTAAGTATATCTAGGAACCCACTCTGATACCAATTGAAATTAATAATGCACGGTGTGTATAAAACTATCTAGAAGGAGGGTGAATTGATTTTAAACTATTATTACCAATTTTCACGATTAGTCAATGTTACGAAAATACCACAATCTAGTTAAAGCAATAAATCAAGTGTAAAGTGCGGAATTTAAATAACACTTGATTTTTACGTGGAAACCTTCAACAAGGAAAGACCACAGGCTATTATGTGTGCCACACACGAACCTCGAATCCACTAATTGCAATGACATTTACAACCTAGGTTGACCTCAACCTCTCATGGTTTATAACCCGCCACTGACGCGCCCTGGGTAGTTCTATAAAATATCCCCGGCGGCGCCAAAAACTTGATTGGCGCACGGGACACGAACGCGACAGTTCTTTAAACTGTCGGAAAAAGGATGGGGTGTGTGGGTTTATCCGCAAGTGCATGGATCGTTATGATCGCGTAGCAGCAAGTACAGTTCATTTCACAGGGAGGTGTTTACCTTAAATCGGTTATAAGTCTTATAAAATATATACAAAATATAATTACACTAATTACACTAATTACACTAATTACATGCATGAAAAGTAAATGGAGGATGGTGGCAAGGCAATTACACTAGCTAATGGCTAAGATTACACTAAGATGGCATGAATTGAAATACAACTAAGTTACACTAGAATTAACTACAACTAAGGGTTGTCAATCCCTTAGGCAATTAACTAATCTATCAACTAAGCTTACCACTACAATTAACTAAATTAACTAACTAACTTAACTAATTATCACTAATGCTATGGTCATGCAAGAGTGGTAATGAGAGTGAGTTGGTATGGGAAATAAGATGTTAGGAAGTTGGTGTACAAGTTCAATCATATAATTACTAAGTTGATTTCAATTAAGCACATAGGTGGTCTTAAACCTTGAATAAAGACCAATACAAAAATAGTCATTCATGTATTATCTAAATTGTATTATATGTTAATCAATTGGTTAATTAAATCAACACATACATAACTTGAAGCTCAAACATAGATAATCAACAAATATCATAGATAATATTACAAGTACACCATATCCCAACATCAATAGTTTAGTTACACATATAATTACAAACTAAAGGAAATAAGAGAGAAAGAGAGACCACCCAATATCTTGGAGAGTCTTCACAATAAAACAAGCTCCTCTTGCTTTCCAAAGCTTGGAATCCACATGCAACCAAAGTTTACTAACTAACTAAGGTGGGTTGAGTGTTCTTGGAGAGGTTCTAAGCTATTCTAAGGTTATTTATGTGATGTGTAGGGTTTTTGGGTGTAAACTTTACTTGTAGGGTGTAAGTTTGGATATTAGGGATAGTGTTTAGGGTTAGGGAAAGTTGTATATTTATAGAGGGGAGTGTTTTGGGCGTGAAAAAGGCTGAGTTGGTTGTCCTGGCGGGCTTGGATCCACCGGGCTCGCGGGTTTGTTCCCGCCGTCGGAACTCACGGAAATTTCTGGAAGTTGGCAGCGAGTTTCTTCCTTCTGGACTGTGGCTACTTTCCCGCAGCATGAAACTGCGGTCTTCCAGTGATTTTGGACATCTTTGGGCGTGAAAGAACCCGCTGGAAGTGAGCTTGAAAGCTTGCATTTCCATGGAAGTTTAGAGCCTTGGAGGATAAGGAAAACCTTTGCATGGGAGGCTTAAAATGGGTGCAATGGGACCGACGGAATGTGGGCTGCAATTCTAGGTAGAAAACCGTAGAAAAATCGGTCGAAAATGGGTCGAAAATGGTCGGAGAACACGTCGGGTCATCGTCTGGTCGACTGGGTATGAACCGGGTCATTAACGGGTCAGGCGACCCGGCTGCAGCTAGAAGACGACCTAACGTCAGTGTGACTTCAGGCGTGATGCAAGCAGGGCCGAAACGACGTCGTTCCAGGGGTGACGTGGCAGCTGATGCATTGCGTTGCTGGCGAATTATAGTTTGTACCCCTGATCTTTCCCTTATTTACAAAATAATCAATAATTGCCAGAATATTGCACTTTTACCCCTGAAATGTCCAAAATGACAACAATGCCACTGAACTTCCCTAATTACCTGAAACACTTATTTATCCGTTAAATACCCGGTTTTACCTGAGAAACAAGCACAAAAAGATAGGAAAAGGGAGTGCTAAATGTGAATATTTGATCGCGATCAGCCACTACTACCAGCAGGCTTATAAAAGTGGACCTAGTCAAATTTGCATGCGGCCTAAGCAACCTTAGCCACAAGTCTTAATTCTCAATGAAGAGATTAAACAACCTAAGTGAATATGCCAAGATATCCAAAAATGCAAATAATGCTAGATTACACTAAATGCTTATCTAGGATTATAAGATGTCAATTAAATCAATCCTAAATATTAATTGCTATATGACATGGCATAAAGCATAGCTATGTGAGATATGTCAATCCTATGTATAGCTATCAAAATACAACACTCAAACATTCAACACATAATCTCAATCTTGTATGTAGAAATTACTCTAAGAATCATACAAGTAATAAAAGAGATAAATTGCTAAGTAAGAACACTAATTATGTAAAATAATAGTGAACAACTTACTATAATATGTGTGTTGAAGAATGTAGGGAAAAATACCATAGTACACGCAGCGGAAGCAAGACTAATAATAGAGTAACTTTAAAATTTTTTCCTTTTTATGAACCATAAACCCTTTAATCAATTAAACATATATATTATCTAACAAAAGAATAATACCTTTTGTCGCGTGATCCGATTGACTTACGTTGATGGTAATCCGCAAGATCTTCAATCCTAGCATGAACGTGAATCACCTAGGAGCGTGGTCTCCCTTTTCTTTGAATTGCAAACCTGTGAATGGACAAACAAACTTTTCTTTTCTTTGTTAGTCACAAAAACAATCAAAAGAATACTAAGATTATTCCGGTTACTTTTGAGTTCTCAATCTAATGATCGAAACTCGCGTGAACCTAGATCGATGTCGTACACACAAGCTTATTGATGAATAAGCAAATAGTATACCATCAAAGAATAATCTAACACTCTTTTATGTTTTAGTAGAAATAAAATAATCTATCTTATGAATTGAGAAGAAGAAGAAATTTGTATTAAGACTACTCATTGTGGCCGAATTCTATAAGAGCACTTATATAGGTGGCCAAATTTTCTTCTCTTCTTTCACTTAGGGTGGCCGAAAATCATAACCTAAAAGGGACTAGGGTTGCCGCAATTCTGAAGCCCAAAAGAGTTTGTATTGCACCCTAATTCCTATTTTAGTTTAAGACTTCAAACCCTAATCCAACTCATAGATCTTTTATTCTTTTATTTTGACTAAATAAAAAGACTCCTTATTTGATTAAATAAATAAAATTAATTATTTATTTTCTTACCAAATAAGTCTTTTACTTTTAGTATACTACCAACAATAGTATAACACTAGGAATCATATTTCCTAATCAGAAAAGATTTGTTTCTTAATTAAACAATTAATTAATAAATTAATTAATTCTTATTTAATTAAAACAATGAAAACAAAATAATATCTTAGGTTAAAAATTTAACCTTGCCTCCCCATATAAAATAATTGGGCCAAATATTATTTTCTTATTTCATTTAATCCATTAGACTTTAAATAAAAAGCCCACATGTGAACCAGACCCATTCTTACTAAAAGAAACAAGCCCACATGTCTTTCATTAATATATTAATATAATTGAGCAGCCCATTACATAAATAATATGCAAATTATATTCTTAATATATTAAATGCAATTCTAGATGGACCCTTAAATTGGTCCGGTAGAATATATCAAGTGATCCATGCAAGTCCGTGTGGATTGGGGATCTTGGCGGGCCATCTAAATTTAAGCTTCAATAGACATAACCTAATCACAATCAAAAAATGATTCACTTAGGTCCGATCCATTAATTTTAACTCATTCCACTAAAGAGCTAAAACTGAACTCTTAAATAAAGATAGAAAAGGAAGATGTTCCTCATTCATACCCTAGACAATCATGTTGGAGATAGTGTATCCTCGTGATTAATATCAGTAATCGCCAAGAGTTCATAGACCGCCTACAACTCTCCAAGTTACCATATTTACTCATATGACCACGTTTTGAACTTGGACATTTTGACTAGTCCAGAAGCCATGTTTTCAATAGACACTATCGAAAACTCAACGTTGAGATTTAATATCCAATTACCTCAAAACATCCATATGATGATATTATACTCTCATTTAATAAATGGAGCCACGATGTCCATATCTATAAATGAAGTCCTCTATCGATTAACAAATGAATATCACCAAACTATCGAGGATAGACTATGCGATATAATCGTACTCATTGATAACTCAAATGATATCACTTGCAACCATAAGTCCATCATTTATCTCAGGATTAAGATAGACTCTCCGATTGTCCTGATAATGAAAAGACTATTATCTATTGACGGTTATAGATAAAGTATTTCATTGTGATCCAGTTCAATACACCCAGTGCACTAGATCCTTTTGCTCGAAGACACTCCGATGATTTTAGACTCATTATATCTCATTTGATCCCACTCAAATGCTAGCAAAAGAATTCTACAACTTTAACAAGATAAAGGTGCCCAACCTTTAACTTAAGTTGTGAACATTATTCAAGACTGACTAAAGAATTGTGTCTACCACATACATATCCAGATGTACGAACAATTCTTCTTTTCTCATAGTCTTTAGACCTTATGATTATTTAGTTTGACAATTATAATATTAAACTATAAATGCTATATGATTTGTTAAACCAGAAATCACTTTATTAATATGAAAAAGATTGTTAATTACAACATTACACTCTTGCTATTGAGCATAATCCTAACAATCACCCACTTGCACTATAGCAAATGTGTCATATCTCTCAAGCCCATGTTCTCTAGATGCCCATCGAAACTCTTCTGAGGTAGAGCCTTTGACTGCTCCTCCTCCTCCAATAGTAAACACAGCCCCTTATGTGGATTTTGTGGAGTCAGAATCTGATTGGAAATCAGAATCTGTATACCCAACAGGAATCAAATCCCCTCCAGAGTATACAAGCATATTATCTCTCGTTCTCTTGAGATACTTGAAAATATGCTTGACTGCCGTCCAGTGATCAGGACCTGGTTTCGATTGAAAACAACTAACTATGCCAACAGCGAAACAAATATCTGGTCTAGTACAGAGCATTACATACATGAGACTTCCAACCGCCGAAGCATATGGAACTCTACTCATGAATTGCTCTTCATGCTCATTCTTAGGAACTTGTTCCTTAGAAAGCTTGATTCCATGTCTGAAAGGTAACATACCTTTCTTGGAATCCTGCATGGAAAACCTAGACAAGATCTTGTCTATGTATGAAGCTTAGGATAATGCAATCGTTTTATTCTTTCTATCCCTTATTACTTGGATACCTAGAATAAAACTTGCTTCTCCTAAGTCCTTCATATCAAATTGTTTTGCTAACCATTCTTTTACTGATGTCAATACACCTACATCGTTTCCAATGAGTAGTATATCATCAACATAAAGAATCAGGAAAACCAACTTGTCGTCTTTAATCCTTTTGTATACACAAGGTTCGTCAGGATTCTGAATAAATCCAAAACCTTTTACAGCTTGATCGAACCTTATGTTCCAGGATCTGGATGCTTGCTTTAATCCATATATGGATTTTTGCAACTTGCATACCTTTTCCATTTGGCCCTTTTCAATGAATCCCTCTGGTTGCATCATGTAGATGCTTTCGTCAAGACTTCCATTAAGGAAAGCTGTCTTGACGTCCATTTGCCAAATCTCTAGATCTAAAGATGCTGCAATGGATAAGAGTATCCTAATAGATTTAAGCATGGCCACAGGAGAGAAGGTTTCCTCGTAATCGATACCTTCTTTCTGTGTATACCCTTTAGCTACCAATCTAGCTTTAAAGGTTTCCACCTTACCATACATACCTCCTTTCCTCTTGTATACCCACTTGCACCCAATGGGTTTTATCCCTTTAGGCAAGTCTACAAGGGACCAGACTTTGTTATCGAACATAGATTCAATCTCGGATTGCATTGACTTTTGCCGATGGCGACTATCAACATCCTCCATAGCTTCCTTGTACGTGTAGGGATCATCGTCGTCCGGGAGATTCTCCACTGATTCTCCCAGACCGATGTATCTTTCGGGTTGTGTTCTAACCCTCCCACTACGACGAGGAATGGTAGGTTGTTGATCTTGTGTTGGATCGGAACTTACAATTGGGTTAGGTTGTGTAACCTCTCGTGGAATTGTATCTCCTGACATCTCATTCAGGACAATTCTACTTCTAGGCACAAAATCATTCATATAGTCCTTTTCCAGAAATTTAGCATTTGTCGAAACAAATACTTTAAGATCTGAAGGACTGTAGAAATAATATCCTTTAGTTTCTTTTGGATACCCTACAAATATACATGTTTCCGAACGGGACTCCATTTTTTCTGTTTTTCCTTTTAACACATGCGCAGGACAACCAAATATCCTTAAGTGTTGTAAACTAGGCTTGCGCCCAGTCCACAACTCATGCGGTGTTTTAGGAACAAACTTAGATGGTACATCGTTTAGAATGTATATAGCAGTTTGTAAGGCATATCCCTAAAAAGAAATAGGAAGTGTTGAATAACTCAACATAGACCTAACCATATCCAAAAGAGTTCTATTTCTCCTTTCTGCTACCCCATTCTGTTGAGGTGTACCTGGTGCAGAAAACTGAGAAACTATCCCATTATCAATAAGATATTGCTGAAACTCACCAGATAGATATTCTCCACCACGATCAGATCTCAAGATTTTTATGTGTTTCTCAAGCTGATTTTCCACTTCAGCTTTGAATGCTTTGAACATGTCAAAAACATCCGACTTATGTCGCATGAGATACACATAACCAAATCTCGAGTAATCATCTGTGAAGGTGATGAAGTACTCATATCCACCTCTAGTTTGAATGCTCATAGGTCCACATACATCAGTGTGTATCAATCCTAAACATTCAGTGGCTCTCGCACCTTTGGCAGAGAACGGCCTTTTGGTCATTTTACCTTCCAAACAAGATTCACAAGTTGGTAGATCATCAACCTTTAAGTCACTCAAAGGTCCGTCACATACCAATCTTTTAATCCTATTAAGGTTAATATGACCTAAGCGTAAATGCTAAAGGTAGGTTTCATCAGTTGATAATTTTACTCTTTTATGATTAGGTTCCGTTATTTCTGTGTCTAACGAGTGAGAGATATTTTTATGCAAAAAGTATAGACCGTTTTCCAATGTACCTTGGCAAATAATTTTGTCATTCTTACTAATAATAAAAACTTTATTAAAAGTAACTGAATATCCAAATTTATTTAAACAAGAAACTGAAATTAAATTCCTCTTGAATTGAGGTACATAATAAATGTCTATTAAATCTAAATGCCTTCTAGAATCCAAATAAACTCTAATATCTCCCACTACACTTGCAGACACTAACGTTCCGTTGCCCAAGCGCAAATTGATTTCATTCTTACTCAGCCTTCTCCTTTCTTGGAACCCCTGCAAGGAATAACAAACATGATTAGTGGCTCCTGAGTCTATGATCCAAGAATCTGTAGAATCAGCCAAAAAACATGTTTCAAAATAATTCACATTACCTTCTTCCTTCTTATTCTGGGACTTTGGGCAATTTCTCTTCCAATGTCCCTTTTCACCACAAAGGAAGCATTTCCCTTTGATCTTGGTTACTTTCTTGGTGTCCTTCTTGATAGGCCCAAGTTGCTTTTTCTTCTGTTGTTTCTTGACCTTTTGACGGGCCTTAACAGTAGCAACTTTACCAATCATATGAATCTCTTGACCCTTGCCTTTCACAAGGATCTTTTCAGCACTTTGAACATCTTGCATCAGGCCTTGTAAGGTGTATTCCTTTTTGTTCAAAGTGTAGTCCAATTTGAACTGATCAAAGGAATCTGACAATGAATTGACAACCATATCAATTTTTGTCTCACCATCTATCTCAGCGCCATGCAGTTCAGCAATGTTGAGATGTGCTATGACTTTCATCATGTGATCCTTCACAGTCTGTCCAGGTTTCATCCTTAGATTCATAAAAGCAGTCACTGCCTCTATCTTAGTCGTCCTGGACTTCATAGCAAACATCTCCTCTAGAGACATCATTATATCAGCAGCGGACTCCATTCCTTCATGCTGCTGTTGCAACACGTCGGAGATAGTGGCCATAATATAACATTTGGCCATATCATCTGAAGTCTTCCACTGCTCATACTCATCTCTATACATTATGCTAGATTCATTATTAGGAGCAGGTGGTTTAGGAGTAGTTAGAACAAACTTATGTTTTTCACTTTGCAGCAACAACCCAATTTTCCTTTTCCATGTGACATAATTATCTCCAATTAAAGTGTTATCTTTCAGGATGTTCATAAGTGATGGGGTCATGATTTCTGAATAAAAACAAAACATATATAAGTAAATAATCATTATAAAGCACTTTTAAATATTTATCTTGAATTAAATAAATAACTCAATCATAAAAATTCAACGGTGATCCAACACCTATAAATGTTACGCCTCCTTTGGGAGTTCGCACCATTTACTAGTTAGACTAGGTCCCACCGAATTGTTAACATAATAACTAGCGTTTTCAATTTTAGCCTTGCAATTTTATTGACAAGAACTCTTGGGAGGATATCAATAAAATTACATTGAGTGTGTTACCAAGATATCGACCCTCAATTTTCTCTCACGAAAATCCCTCCTTGGGGAGTAGATCTCGTTTGAGTCCATTCTCTAGTCTATCCTTGTAAGGAAGTTTGTTGCTAAATTCCATTCATGGACGCCCCTTGGGGGGATTACCAATAAATAATTAAGCTCAACTAACCTTGGAGGCCATAGGTGTTACAAAAACACCTTCTCCCACTCAATTATTTAAGGCGTGTGATTAAATCCCATAGAATGATTTACCAAGTTATCTAGATGCCAATTTAGATACCTAAATCATTCAATGCATGTTCATACCAAAAGAGATATATGAGTGGCACTCCTATTCTAGATGTCATGTTTATCATACAATAACAAATATTGTAATATTTAAGCATAAATTAAATAGCAACAATTTTGGCCCATCCTAGAAAAACAAGTAAATTACAATTTTTAAGGAATACAAGATCTTCAAGCGGCCCATCAACCATATCCTCATCCTTCGGCCCAAACCCCATGGGCGTGCACAACCCACAACCCCACAAAGGGGCTGCTGTGCGCAGCCCATGAAGACTCCCAGGGCTGCCGTGCGCAGCTCACCAAGCTTGGGCTTGCCATGCCCAGCCCAATCCACTCGTAGGGTGCGAACGGTGCTCGTTCTCGGTTCC
Organism: Acer yangbiense; assembly: GCA_008009225.1. Lineage (NCBI taxonomy): Eukaryota > Viridiplantae > Streptophyta > Magnoliopsida > Sapindales > Sapindaceae > Acer > Acer yangbiense. The sequence continues at coordinate 21,828,188 of CM017765.1, read as the reverse complement.
GGTTGCTTCGTTTTTCTTCGTGTCTTCGAATCTTCAACACCTAAATATATTACGGCAGTATTTAAACAAATAAAATGCTGCAGTATTTTTTTTTTTTTTTAATCACTGCAGTACTTTTTACAAACAAAAAACTGCACATAATAAAAATTTAAAAAAACTGCAGTAGTACTAAAAAAATACTGCACCTATATAAAAAATAATAAAACCTAGCAACTACCAAGAAGGAATTATGGCGATGATAGACCACCCTTCTTGTTACAATTCCATAACAAAAATACATTGAAAATCTAGGACCAAAATCGAGCAAAAACAATCCACATAAAACATATATAAATCCATACATCACATGTAATTATATATGCGAATACCTAGAGTGCCATCTCTTTATAAACATGCATAATCACAACAAAAAGAAATAGATCCACGTATATATACGTTAATTAATTAAAAGGGTTCAACCTAGGATCTGATACCAATTGTAGGGAAAAATACCGTAGTACACGCAGCGGAAGCGAGACTAATAATAGATTTAGTAACTTTAAAATTTTTTCCTTTTTATGAACCTTAAACCCTTTAATCAATTAAACATATATATTATCTAACAAAAGAATAATACCTTTTGTCGCGTGATCCGATTGACTTACGTCGATGGTAATCCGCAAGATCTTCAATCCTAGCACGAACGTGGATCATCTAGGAGCGTGGTCTCCCTTTTCTTTGAATTGCAAACCTGTGAATGGACAAACAAACTTTTCTTTTCTTTGTTAGTCACAAAAACAATCAAAAGAATACTAAGATTATTCCGGTCACTTTTGAGTTCTCAATCTAATGATCGAAACTCGCGTGAACCTAGATCGATGTCGTACACACAAGCTTATTGATGAATAAGCAAATAGTATACCATCAAAGAATAATCTAACACTCTTTTATGTTTTAGTAGAAATAAAATAATCTATCTTATGAATTGAGAAGAAGAAGAAATTTGTATTAAGAACACTCATTGTGGCCGAATTCTATAAGAGCACTTATATAGGTGGCCAAATTTTCTTCTCTTCTTTCACTTAGGGTGGCCGAAAATCATAACCTAAAAGGGACTAGGGTTGCCGCAATTCTCAAGCCCAAAAGAGTTTGTATTGCACCCTAATTCCTATTTTAGTTTAAGACTTCAAACCCTAATCCAACTCATAGATCTTTTATTCTTTTATTTTGACTAAATAAAAAGACTCCTTATTTGATTAAATAAATAAAATTAATTATTTATTTTCTTACCAAATAAGTCTTTTACTTTTAGTATACTACCAACAATAGTATAACACTAGAAATCATATTTCCTAATCAGAAAAGATTTGTTTCTTAATTAAACAATTAATTAATAAATTAATTAATTCTTATTTAATTAAAACAATGAAAACAAAATAATATCTTAGGTTAAAAATTTAACCTTGCCGCCCCATATAAAATAATTGGGCCAAATATTATTTTCTTATTTCATTTAATCCATTAGACTTTAAATAAAAAGCCCACATGTGAACCGGACCCATTCTTACTAAAAGAAGCAAGCCCACATGTCTTTCATTAATATATTAATATAATTGAGCAGCCCATTACATAAATAATGTGCAAATTATATTCTTAATATATTAAATGCAATTCTAGATGGACCCTTAAATTGGTCCGGTAGAATATATCAAGTGATCCATGCAAGTCCATGTGGATTGGGGATCTTGGCGGGCCATCTAAATTTAAGCTTCAATAGACATAACCCAATCACAATCAACAAATGATTCACTTAGGTCCGATCCATTAATTTTAACTCATTCCACTAAAGAGCTAAAACTGAACTCTTAAATAAAGATAGAAAAGGAAGATGTTCCTCATTCATACCCTAGACAATCATGTTGGAGATAGTGTATCCTCGTGATTAATATCAGTAATCGCCAAGAGTTCATAGACCGCTTACAACTCTCCAAGTTACCATATTTACTCATATGACCACGTTTTGAACTTGGATATTTTGACTTGTCCAGAAGCCATGTTTTCAATAGACACTATCGAAAACTCAACGTTAAGATTTAATATCCAATTACCTCAAAACATCCATATGATGATATTATACTCTCATTTAATAAATGGAGCCACGATGTCCATATCTATAAATGAAGTCCTCTATCGATTAACAAATGAATATCACCAAACTATCGAGGATAGACTATGCGATATAATCGTACTCATTGATAACTCAAATGATATCACTTGCAACCATAAGTCCATCATTTATCTCAGGATTAAGATAGACTCTCCGATTGTCCTGATAATGAAAAGACTATTATCTATTGACGGTTATAGATAAAGTATTTCATTGTGATCCAGTTCAATACACCCAGTGCACTAGATCCTTTTGCTCGAAGACACTCCGATGATTTTAGACTCATCATATCTCATTTGATCCCACTCAAATGCTAGCAAAAGAATTCTACAACTTTAACAAGATAAAGGTGCCCAACCTTTAACTTAAGTTGTGAACATTATTCAAGACTAACTAAAGAATTGTGTCTACCACATACATATCCAGATGTACGAACAATTCTTCTTTTCTCACAGTCTTTAGACCTTATGATTATTTACTTTGACAATTATAATATTAAACTATAAATGTTATATGATTTGTTAAACCAGAAATCACTTTATTAATATGAAAAAGATTGTTAATTACAACATTACACTCTTGCTATTGAGCATAATCCTAACAAAGAAGACCCATGCACTAGCACATACTAGATGATCCTAAATGATTCTTAGATGATGATTTGTGCGGGTAGAAATGTGTTTAGAGAAATAAAAATGGAATCTTTATGATTTTTCTCTCAAGTCTCTCTCAATATCTCTTTAGGGTTCTTAATGTTGAAGAGCTCCAATAAAGAACAAGAGATAGAGGTATATTTATAGAGAGTAAGAAAGGTTGGGTGAAATGACAAAATTGCCCCAACTTTTACGGGCTAATTCGGCGGCTAGGAGCAGCAGAATTAAGGGTGCCGAATTGGACCTGACATTCTAGTCCCAATTATGCACCCTATTCTACAGTCCCTAAACGCTGAACCCAAGGGCGCAGAATGGACCAGGTCTTTTGGTCCTGATTTTGTGGCCATGTTCGGCAGCCCGTGGCCACAAAACAAGGGCGTATATTTGACCAGATATTTTTGGTCACAAATATGCGGCCCTAATCGGTGGTCCCTAACCGTATAACCAGGGCACCGAATCCTCCTGGAAGATAACTTTCAATACAAGCTCAAAGAGGATGAGCATGGAGGATATAAACAAACAACCACACACACAGAAAATATAACAAAAAAATGCAAGTGTGGAAGTGAAGAGAATGCACAAAAGCAATGAACATGTATGCAATCATGGCAAGTGAGTGTGTGCAACTAAGTCTCTTCAAAGAAAACTAAGCACAAGAGATATACCTTTGGAGTGCTTATCAACATGAGGTCTTGAAAAGGCCTTTGAGCTTGATCATCATTCACCTAAGCTACTCTTACAATTTAAACCCCAATTGTGATTTGTCACCGAAATAAGCCTATAAAAAATTGAGGAACTTATAGAGCCGTAGAGATCGGGAATGACAAAAAGGAGAGATTTACGGTGAATGGACAACGTTTGAAAATCTATTGGAAGCTTGAAGGTGAGGAGCTCAAGGAGGTGGTTCGTTTCCAAGAATCAACCTAAGTCAATAAATCAAAAGTGAGGTACCATCTTTGTACATAGTAGTTTAGGAATTTTAGTTTTCTAGTTTTTAATCCATAAAATTGTGTTTATTATTATGACTTCTTGCATTTTAATTTTGAAATTTCATAGCACCATACTTGCTCTCAACTTGTGCTCTTAAACGATAGATTAGGTGTTTTTGATGTTGTGTGCAAGTTTTTAAAATTGTAGGTTTATAGTGCATTCTTTAGCAAAATAGGTCAACCAGACCCAGCAAAAACTGAAAACCGAGGCGAAAGTGACCCCAAGGCGACCTCAATATGGTCGCCCCAAGGTCGCTATTTGCACCCTGATATATGTTCAAAATCCAATGAGAAAGCGACCTCAGGGCGATCTCAATAAGGTCGCCCCAAGGTCGCTATTACACATGGAAGATCTTTCAAAACCAAGGCAAAAGCAACCTCAGGGTGACCTCAGAGCAGGTCGCTATGTCCTTAACCCAAAAGCGGAATGGCATCATTTTACACATAAAAGCAACCTCAAAAGGCGATCTCAAGCTCACCCCAAGGTTGCTTTTACGCAATTTCTAGAATAAGAGGTCTAAGTCGTGGAAAAACAAGGCAAACTCAAATCTCTCAACACAAAAAAACACTCTCTACGACTGTAGCAAGGTTGGGTCTTCTCCCTAAGTTATTCCTAGCCCTAATCTTCTCCATTTGTGTTAAAAAGAAACACCTAAGTCATCAATTTCCCTACATTCTAGTTTTGCTTCACTTGAGAAGGTATTTTACATGAAATTTGGGGATATTTCGGGATTCAAGTGCATTGTGAGTTTGATTGTTGATTGGGTTTTGATTAGAAGATTATTGTAAGAGTAGTTTAGAAGTAACTGTGGTGTGGCCATTTCTTTGTGATTTTGTGTGGAATTGGTGTGCAGTTTGCAAAAAGAAAATGGCGAGTGGTAAAAAAAGGAAGCAAGTTGCTAAAGATGGCGGTAGGCCATCCAAGAAGAGAGGGCAACCCTTAGACCCCTCAGTATTGTCGGTACCCTCAGGAAAATGGTAGAGTGACACGATCTCAGAGCCCCAAAATCCGCATGACCCGGAAAGATGGGCATTATTCGGAAATATGAGGATTTGGCCAGAGAGGGGCATTGACTTGATTGTTTTTAGCTCAACCTTTGTTTTAGAAGCAGTGAGAGCAATGGGCTGGTATGGTTTTGTTAGAACCCTGAACATGGCGACACTGGAGTTGGTAAGAGAATTATACTATGCTATGATCTCACACTGGTTCTCTCAGGGGATACCCAGCATAGTTCAGGGGAGGGAGGTCCAAATTACAGCTACTAAAATCAACCAATGGTTTGGCACTTCTTAGGACCTAGGTGGCTTAGTTGATAGCCTTCCAAACCATGAGAGCTTTGAGTTATACAATGGAGAGTCGGTTGCCAACTTAAGGATTTATGATGACGCATATTGGAATGAGTATCGCAATCCCTTATCGCTCAATCAACTGAAGTTAGACGTTGCCTTCTGGAATTTGTTCTTCAATTACTCGTTGGCACCCAAAACCCATCGAATTGATCTAGGTTTTGATACCACATGTTACTTGTTCTTTGCAAGGAATGGATTTCCAATGGACATTGGCCAAATTATAGTGAAGCATATCCATAAGGGTGTGAAATCAAAAGGTCCACTGCCTTTCCCCTGCCTTATCACCCACTTTTGTGAAGAGACTGGGATTAATGTATGCGGGGGAGGATGGACCTTGATTTCTCCAATGTCAAACATAAGAAAAAAAACCTACAATGAACTTGCCAGACGCAGAGGTGTCATACATTGTAGAAATGCATGTACTAGGACTATGTCTAGGAAATTGCATACTTGTGTGATCTTGTGTTTATCCATTTGGGTTTTGTTGTCTTGGGATTGAATATGATCTCATATGATTCCTTATTGATTTCTAGTCATTTCGGTTGCTCACTCATTTGATTTCGAGTTCAAATGAGGAAGTTACGCTACTTTACGTTCTCTTACAATGCATTGTTTTCGTCATCGTGTATCGAGTCTATTTCATATCCAATAATCAAAGTTTTATAGTCATCCTCATGTATCGTTGAGTTAAAATTCATAATCCGAAAACATATTTGAATTTAGAGTTCGGAGGCCGAAGAACGATCGAAGAACTAGCGAGGTGCCCAAAAGGGAGTGAAGGAGAGGAAAAGTGGCAAAAGGCCACTACCCTTCCTTCCCATGGAGGCACATGGCCATGCGCCTCCATGGGGATCAAAGGTGGTGGTGGCCGAAAGACTCTTTTTCCCCTCTTCCTTCTCCATTTGGTTTTCCCTCCCTATATATTTCAAATTTCGTGCAAACCTCCATAGAACTTTTGCATTTTTGTTTTAGTCATATCTCTCTCATCTCAAATCCGAATTGAGTGATCCAAAAGCCAAAATTGTTGGTCTTGAAGAGAGGAACAAGTTCAAAGCATTTTCAAGTTGAAAAGATGTCCAGATTTCTCGTGATGATCTGATCTCAGTTCGTGATTCATCTTTTCTATTGGTAATCATCTTCTTTGCATTTGTCTCTTGATCAACTTGATTGTTCTTATTACTTGATTGATGAAAAATGTCTAGAATGATTTTGATTCTTATTTTAGACTTGTTTGGAAGATTTTTGAGTTATAACTTTTTGTGATTTGGATTGAACATATTTCAAAGCTTAACTTAATTCACATGAAATTGATTCTAGAAATATTTTGTGATGAGCTTGATTGTTGATTTCTAGGTTTCTATTTCATGATTTAAGAACTAGGATTTGTGATTGCAATATTGATTATTCTAATCTAGTTCTTATTGATTCACATGCTTGGATTTCTTGATAACTTTGTGATTGAGTGTTGAAAGCATATTCTAGTTATCTCTTGCATGTTCATAGAGTTTGTGTGATCAACTTTCTCTATTTGATTGTGTTTGCATCATTTGCATCCCCTAAATCATTTACCTTGCAAAAGGTGTGAAGTCTCTTGTTGTTGAGTGATTCTTCAACATAGAGCAATGGAAGACTTGGCATAAAGTGTGAGGCTCTTAGTAAGTCTGAGCAAGAAGTCTTGGTGAGGAGTGTGAGGCTCTAGGTAAATCCAAGCAAGGAAGTCTTAGTTAAGAGGAAGGGGCTCGAAATAACTAAGCAAGGAAATCTTGGTAAGGAGTGTGAGGCTCTAGGTAAATCCAAGCAAGGAAATCTTCCTAGATACTTGAGGATAGTCTCGGTTAGGGAGTGGCTTTCTAGAGGCAAGTGATTTATCTCGATTAGAAAGCTTGCGGCAAGGTGGTTTCACTTGGTCCGAGGGTAGACTAGGAGTTGATAGCTTGGGGAGTATGTCATGTATTGATTGTCTTGAATGTGTATCTCCTTTTGACATAGTGAATTGCTTGTGGTGGTTATGGATTCAACCCGTGGATGTTTCCTCTTAGGAGGTTTTACCACGTAAAAATACTTGTGTCAAGTTTCGTTTTACTTTTCATTATCTTCCATATCTTTCATTGATTGTATCACTTGTGAATTGTTTTCTATATTGTGTTGTTTAAAGCAATCGTTTTGTTAGACATATCAAGTGTGCACATCATTGTTCCGCAAAACGAAGTTTGGAAGAATTTGGGCCTATACCTATTTTTATCCCCCCACACCAACCCCCTAGGTATATTTACACTATAATTGCTTAAGGGAATTTCACATGCCCAACATCGACTAGATATTCAAGCCCAGCTTTCAAGGGCACCCATCGACAAATAACATCCTACTTTCAAGGATAAACTGCAATTCTCAATGTCCACATTCGACTTAGCACACTAGAAATTGGGAGAATACTACTGGGGACAAACCCTAAATGTCAAGAATATGCAGATACGCGATAATTTGTCAAATATAGTCTGTTAAATGAAAAATATGTGGTCGAGTCGACCTCACACATGTAAAGAGAAATTATCTCCATGTAACCATTGCAGACCAGTCGATTGACCCTTACACTATTAATAAGGTTTGACTTTTTCTTTAATAAGTTTGTTTATTACTCAGTTTCTACTTTTTCTACAAAGGTCCTCGTTGACCTCTAAATTAATTACAGGTAGCTGGTCACCTTTACCTTCCACATAAAGGTCCTCGTCGACCTCCAAATTATATATATATTACTGGTATCTGGTCTTGACAACCTCTACCTTACAACGAAGTATCCTATACGGATTAAAATACAAGTCGACCTTCACTAGATAGAAAATGAAAAAAAAAAAACAATACAAAAATCAAAGTAAAAATTCACAATTGAAATTCAACAGCAAATAAAATGGTCGAGTCGACCTCCATTCATCAAAATGAAAGTTGAAAAAAATCGAAAAAAATGCCTACAAATAATTACATATGGAGTCGACACATGAAAATTATAAGTAGTACTCCCACTCGACATAAAATATATACATAATCTAATGAAAAATCAATAAAAATAAAAGAGAAACTAATCTTGATTAAAGTTGTCTTGAATGGAACTGTTGTTCAAAGCTAAGATTACAAACCCTCGACACGAGCACCTGCCTCAGCCTCATTTTCAGCATCATGGCCATCCTTTGATGGCTCTTTGTCGATCTCCCCATCGCCTTCGACATTTGCAGGCCCCCCTTACGTTAAGAGAACCCTTAGCCTTAAGATGCTCCGCTTCTTACCACTTGTCGATCTCCTCATGTGGGTTCCATTTGGAGTGTTCACTAGCCAGATACTGCCTGAATAGCTTGACCTTTGCAGCACACATCGCTACGACTGTAATTGTAGTAAGTTGCTTCTTCAACTCTTCACATTGTTGGTCTTTCTCGACGAGGGCCTCCTTCATCTTCTTTAACTCCTCTTCCAAAAAGGTAGCTCTGCTCGAGTCCTCGAGGGATTTTGCCTTAGCCGCATTCTTGGCTTTCTCTATCTTGTCGAGATCTTTCTTAAGAGACTCGTTGGACTTTTGTAACTTCCCGAACCTATCTCAACTGGCGATGAACCTTTTCTTCACCTGTAATTGCACCTGTAGGGCCTGTAAAAGAAGAAAAAGAGTTACGCCATGAACTACCGATATATTTAAATAAATTTTTTTGAAAATATAACTTATTTGAAAAGTGGCGAGCAAACTAGCGTTGACCGCCTCCTCTGCCATCATCCCCTGAAGATGCCCTTCATCAGTTAGGAATAACAAGTCATCTGTTTTTTGCACAAAGCTCTCTGGCTCTTTGAAGGCCAACACTCCAGTATGGAATAACACTAGATTTGAGTCAGGCCCCTTCAACACGGTCTTAATAGCCTTCCCTTTGGAGCCGACTATGTCAGCTTTCCTTTTCTTCTTTGGAGGGCTCAATTCTGGAGGAGATTCAAAAGGTAACTCATTGACGTTTACAATTGATTTCTCCCTCGACGCGTCGATCATAGCTTTCCTCTTAGTTACTGCCTCCACTCATCTCTTCCTTAAGGCCTCCTTCTAGATCCTTAATGCTTCATCAGCATCGGGTATATTGAACTTCATACTCGACATGACTTGTCAACAAAACGATGTTCAACGTCAAATATAAGAGTTAAAAATTTTGTACCGCATAGAATTTCTAATGCTCTTCTAGCCCAAACATAAGACACAAGGTCCTTAACAAGAGGGTAAGGTGTCCATGGCTCAATCCACGTCAAATGAAGCCACAAAGTGTTGGGTCTGAGATTACCTACCGACAACATCACTTTCCAACTCCTTTCTTTTTCTAGTATCACCATAACCTTTTTAATGCCCTCGACAACATCTAGGCACTCTATCTTACTCTCTCTATTCACTGTATCTACAAAAACCAACAGGTTTGTTAATGCTAAAACAAAACAAAAAAAAAAAACATGCGAAGATCGACACTAGAAATCAACACTCATCAGTTTGACTCCACATTCGAGGATAACAATATCTCTCTTTTCCCCATTGGCTATCTACTAAGGGTCCCTTCGCGAAAAGAAAGTGTCCTTCTATTTTCTATCATTTGTAGTAAGGTCGGAGATATGGTGAGTCATGCCTGGCCTCAAGTAGATCGCGAATCGACCCTTCTCATGATCATGCTGCTTAAAGTAGTAAATGTGCAGAAGTGAAGCTAACCCAAAATTATTTCCTTCTTCTCACGGAGGATGGTTAGACTTAAAAGGATTCTCCAACTATTAGGAATCAGCTGACTATGGGCAACGTCGAAGTAGACTAAGAACTTACGAGCTAATGAAGGGACATGGAATCGAAAACCTTGTCGAAAGACGTACTCATAGAAACACGTCTAACAAGGAACATCCTAATCCGCTCGCTCGTGTTGTCTCGGAGCATGTTTCTCACAACGGACGGTTAGACTTAAAAAGATTCTGAAACAAATTATAGCACGGTGTGTATAAAACTATCTAGAGGGGGGTGAATAGATTTTAAACTTATTACCCAATTTTTCGTGTGAAGTCAATATTACGAAATTACCTATAACTAGATAAAGCAATAAATCAAGTATAAAATGCGGAAATTAAATAACACTTGATTTTTACGTGGAAACCCTCGCGGGAAAAAACCACGAGCTAGTAAGTAAGCCACACTCGAACCTCGAATCCACTAAATGTGTAAAACGATTACAACCTAATCCTGGAAGTAATCACACACCTACCTAATCCCGGTATAAGTGAACCTAGTCCAATTTGCTTGCGATCTAAGCAACCTAATCCCAGAAGCTACACACAAGACTTACTTTCTCAATGAAGAGAATAACACCCTAAGTGAATATATGAATATCCAAATGCAACATAGAGCAAGGGAAACCCTATATGCTTATCTAAGATGATGAATATGCAATTAGAACAATCCTAGATATTAAAAACTAAATGACATTTCAAATAGTTTAGCTAATCAAGATTAAGCACAAAACCTAATTAGCTATCACAATACAACTTCTCAAACATACAACACACTAATCTCAATCTTGTATCAAAAGATATATGAAAATCATACAAGTAATAAATTGAGAATGCTTGTTAAGAAAAACACAAAATATGTAAGATATTAGTGAAAAGCTTACCAAGCAAAGTGTGATGAAGAATCCATGCAAAGAGACATCTAGATGATCAAGGATGATGCTAGATGATGATTGATGATCATGAAAAAGTGTTTGAGTAAATAAAAAATGAGTTCTTGGAATTTTTTCTTCTCTTTGAAAAATATCCTAAGTATGAAATCTGAATATGAACTCTCTTAATTGACCTAAAGTCAAAGTGGCATATATATAGGGAGTCAATATGAAGTGTGGTCATTTTGATAAGTGACACCACTATTTTGCCTTGGGCGCTGTACGTAGAGCGCTTCTGTACAGCGCCCCAACTCTGTTCTCTCGGGAAAACTGAGTGGCGCTGTACGTACAGCGCTTCTGTACAGCGCTCGTACAGTGCCTACCCAAGAAGCATCAGACCTGATGCATTAAAATGAACATTTTCAATCAGGTCTCAGTTGGGCGCTGTACGAACAGTGCTCGTACAGCACCTCTTCAAAATGCATCAGACCTGATGCATTAAAATGACCATTTTTCCATCAAGTCATGTGGGCGCTATTTGAACAGCGCCTTGTAGAGCGCTTTGAACAGCGCCTTTTGCAATGCATGACTTCTAAGCCTAATTATGTTAAGGCAATGGACAATGCAAGAAGCAATCAAACTAACAAGCAAGAAGAGATGTTAATGAACATTAATGCACAAAAATAAGACACACAACATACAAGAATTAAACATATGCATGAGTTATGAGTGTGTGCAACTATTGTTAGGATTACGCTCAATGGCAAGAGTGTAATATTGTAATTGACAATCTTTTCATATTAATAAAGTGATTTCTGGTTTAACAAATCTTATAGCATTTATAGTTTAATATTATAATTGTCAAAGTAAATAATCATAAGGTCAAAAGACTATGAGAAAAGAAGAATTGTTCGTACATCTGGATATGTATGAGGTAGACACAATTCTTTAGTTAGTCTTGAATAATGTTCACAACTTAAGTTAAAGGTTGGGCACCTTTATCTTGTTAAAGTTGTAGAATTCTTTTGCTAGCATTTGAGCGGGATCAAATGAGTTATGATGAGTCTGAAATCATCGGAGGGTCTTCGAGTAAAAGAATCTAGTGCACTGGGTGCATTGAACTGGATCACAATGAAATACTTTATCTAGAACCGTCAATAGATAATAGTCTTTTCATTATCAGGACAATCGGAGAGTCTATCTTAATCCTAAGATAAATGATGGACTTATGGTTGCAAGTGGTATCATTTGAGTTATCAATGAGTACGATTATATAGCATAGTCTATCCTCGATAGTTTGGTGATATTCATTTGTTAATCGATAGAGGACTTCATTTATAGATATGGACATTGTGGCTCCATTTATTAAAAGAGAGTAGAATATCATCATATGGATGTTTTGAGGTATTGGATATTGAATCTTAACGTTAAGTTTTCGATAGAGTCTATTGAAACATGGCTTCTGGACAAGTCAAAATATCCAAGTTCAAAATGTGGTCATATGAGTAAATATGGTAACTTGGAGAGCTATAGGTGGTCTATAAGCTCTTGGCGATTACTGATATTCTTCATGAGGATACACCATCTCCTATAAGATTGTCTAGGGTATGAATGAGAATCATTTACTTATTCCATCTTTATTTAAGAGTGCAATTTTAGTTTTTTAGTGGAATGAACTAAAATTAATAGATTGAACCTAAGTGAATCATTTGTTGATTGTGATTGGGTTATGTCTATTGGAGCTTAAATTTAGATAGGCCCGCCAAGATCCCCAATCTACACGGACTTGCATGAATCACTTGATATATTCTACCAGACTAATTTATGGGTCCATCTAGAATTGTATTAAGGCATGTGGACTTGTTTCTTTTAGTAAGAATGAGCCTAGTTCACATGTGGGCCTTTTATTAAGGTCCAATGGATTTAATAAAATAGAAAAAACAATATATAGATATATTAATATATATGGCACATGGCCGAGATATATATATGATATTATATTGTTTTATTTTTATTATTTGATTAAATGGAAATTAATTAATTGATTAATTAATTATTTAATTAAAAATCAAAATCTTTTTCTGACTAGGAAATATGTTTCTTAGTAGTATACTATTGTGGCAGTATAATAAATATAAAAGACTTTATTTGGTAAGTAGATAAATAAGGAATTTATTTATCTAGTCAAATAAGGGAGTCTTTTATTTAGTCATAAATACACTAAAGAGTTGGATTAGGGTTTGGAATTCTAAAGAAGTCTACCTAGGGTTAGGATTTAAGTCAAAAGACAAATCCTATATGGTAAAGGATTTCGGCCACAATATATGAGATATATATGGCAATTGGCCGGATATATATATGGACTTATATATTTAATAAGTGGCATGGAGTATTATATAGATATATATATTGACTTGTATAGCATATAGAATTGCATGCAGAATTCACGCCTAATATATATAGATATATATGCTTAATAAGGCAAGGAGAATTCACGCTTAACATATATATATATATATTGACAAATATATATTATTGGTGAAGTAACTTTCGGCCATAAGATATATATATATTCTTTATATAGAATTAGAAGAACCCTAGAGTTCTGGCTTGAGAGAATATTTTTCTTTTGCTTGAGAAAAATAGAATCCAACTCTTAGACTAGTGTGATTTTCAGCCAAGAGGATATAGAGAGAAGAATTGTTTTTATTTCGATAGTGTACTAGTAAGCTTTTACATCAAAAGGCTTTGTGCACAATTTCGAATAAGGCTCACGCGAGTTTCGATCATTAGATTGAGAATTCAAAAGTGACCGGAACGTTCTTCGTTATCTCATGGAAGTTTTTGTGACTAACGAAAAAGAAAAGATTTTGTTATCCATCCTCAGGTACACAATTCAAAGAAAGGGAGACCACGCTCCTAGGTGATTCACGTTCATGATTGGATTGGAAGATCTTGCAGATTACCATTGACGCAATGTCAATCGGATCACGCGATAAAGGTATGATACTTTTGATTATATATGTTTAATTAATTAAAGGGTTAAGGTTCAACTTATGGAAAAATTTTAAACTATACTAAAACCCCTTTTTAGTCATGCTTCCGCTGCATTGACCATATTTTTCCCTACAACTATCTCTTCAAGACAAGTAAGCACATAGAAATTTACCTTCTGTGCTTATCAAGACGAGATCTTCAAAGGGCATTGAGCAACAACACCAACACTTAAGCTACCCTTACAAAGAATCCCCAACATGTGGTTTGTCCACGAAATGAGCCAATCAATAAATTGGAACCTTACAGATTCTCATACTATTAGGAATCAGCTGTCTAGGGGCAATGTCAAAGTAGATTAAGAACCTATGAGCTAATGAAGGGACGTGGAATCGAAACCCTTGACGAAAGATGTACTTATAGAAACACGCCCAACTATGAACGTCCCAATCCGCTCGCTCGTGTTGTCTCAGAGCACATAGCTTGATGGAATCAAGAACAACGTACACTATCCTTATATGATACATGTCCTTGTCAGTAAGTATGCTTTCTGGATTCTCCCCACCAAAGATGCCTAACGGTCTACCCAAAAATAATGGACCCTCAACTTCGACATGCTCTAGAAAATCACTAGAGCGCATGACAATCTACGTTGCCCTAGCCTTAACTAAGCCTAACCTATCTGGCCCTACATCTATTTGCCTTAGCGATGTGGCTATTGTAACTCGTTGCTCAACATCTCCTGAGTCGAACCCAGCGTCTTCCATAACCCTATCTCTCGAATTGTTGGAGGTCCAGGTGAAATCTTTTTATGAGTTCGTTCTCTCACTCGACATAATGTTTCCAAAAGCTAACAAATTCAAAGAAACACACAAATCAATCAAGGAACTAAGAACTCCAAGTCAAATCCTAAAGATCCCTGCAAATCTAAGCACAATACCTAAGCAAATCTGGATGGCACAACCTTCATTCTAGGGTTCTACAATAATCTAATTAAAGACCTCTAACACACGAGTTTCACTATTCACCTCTTAAAACAGATGAGAACGAAGAACTAAATATATTTTTAGCAATGAATATGAAAGAACAACAAAGAACCCATGCAAAATTTTCAAAGTAAATCCTTAAATCTACTTCGCTAGTTTCCTATGAACAGATGAAAGTAAGTCTTGCGAAAGCAGAAAACATAAGCAAAAGAAAAGTTCTTACCTTGAAAATATTTTTGGATGAAATAGCTTGATCGATTGCTAGAAAGAATGAACCAGCTTTGATAGGGATTTGTAGAGAAGTGTTTTTTACTTTACAATTAGAGAAACCAGTTAGAATGAAGAAGTGGAAAGATTTGGTTAATAAAATTATGTTTTAACAACGGTTGCCACATGACGTAACCGCTACGGTTACACATTAACCAAGGTAAATGTTGAGTTAATTTAAAATTCAATCCCCGAAGAGAAGTGCAACAAAAATGAAGCGTCACGTCAACTCTAGGGAACTTAACCAATTCAGTCCTATCTGTTGATGATCGCGCTATAAAAGTACCTATTTTATACCCTTTTTTCCTATTACTTTGTGCTTGTTTCTCAGGTCAAACTGGGTTTTTAATGGATTAAATAAGTGTTTCAGGTAAATAGAGGAATTCAGAGGCAATTGTGTAATTGTGGAGAAATCAGGGGTCAAAGTGCACATATGGAACATATATTGAAGATTCTGTGATTAAGGGAGAAGACAGAGGGCGAATTGTAATTCACCAGCCAAAGCACAGTAGCGCGCCACGTCACCAAGTAAAACAGTGTGTTTTGGGCGCTTACTGCTGTCATCAGCGTGATGTCTGGATGACATCACATCGTCCCTTACCTCCAGCAACCCGAATTGCAGACCCGTTGACCTGGTTCGACCTGTGTTCGACCCGTCGATGACCCGATGCTGTCCAGCCTGTTTTCAGCCAAGTTTCCAGCGTATTTCCACCCAGATCGACGGCCCACGTTCCTCCAGTCACAATGGACCCATTTTCAGGCCTTCATGCAAAGTTTCTCTCACCTCCAAGTCCTTTAAGCTTCCATGGCCATTCAAGCTCGAAGCTTACCACTGGCGGTCTCATTCCCGCGGACCAGACGTTCAAACCCATGGAATCTCGGTGACTTCATGCCATTGGAATATTCTAGCAGACCAAAGAGATTGAACTCGAGGCCAACTTCCAGAATTCACCATAACTTTCGACGGCGGGAATAAACCCGCGAAGCAGGAATTTCGAACCCGCGAGTCGGTCATTTCAGAGGGAGAAACTTGTCCTTTCATGCCCAAACCTTGCCCTAACCTTTTCCTTTATAAATATACCTATTTTTTCATCTTAAACACAATCCCTAATATCCACAATAACTTAGAATAACCTAGAAAATCCCTTAAAACAACGCACACACCATTTAGCCCATTTCTAGCTTGTTAGTTATCTTTAAGCTTCCATTTCTCATCCAAATCACCATGATTACATGTTGATTTCGAGCTTGGGAAGAGCAAGAGGAGCTTGATCTATTGCGAAGACTTCACCAAGATATTGGGTTGTCTTTCTTTCTCTCTTATTTCCTTTAGCTTGTTATTATATGTGTAACTAAACCATTGATGTTGGTATTTAGTGTACTTGTAATATTATCTATGAGATTGGTTGATTATCTATGTTTAAGCTTCAATTTATGTATATGTTGATTTAATTAATTAATTGATTGACATGTAATACAATTTAGATCATACATGAATGACCATTGATGTATGGGTCTTTATTCAAGGTTTAAGACCAACTTATGTGCTTAATTGAAATCAACTACTTAATGGGGTGATTGCACTTTGTATACAAATTTCCTAACATCTCCATTCCCATACCAACTCACTCTTATTATCACTCTTGCATAACCATTGCATTAGTTGGTAATTAGTTAAGCTAGTTAATGTTAACTTAGATAATTGTTGTTGGTTAGTGAAACAAATTAACGGTGTGTATAAAATTATCTAGAGGGGGGTGAATAGATTTTAACCGATTTTACCCAATTTTCGTGTATGGTCAAGATTACGAAAATGCCCCTAACTAGTCAATTTATATAACAAGTGTAATATGTGTAGAATTTAAATAACACTTGATATTTACATGGAAACCCTCACGGGAAAAACCACGGGCTAATAAGTGCGCCACACTCGAACCTCAAATCCACTAAATGTGTTAAAGATTACAACCTAATCCCGGTATATAATCACACACCTACCTAATCCCGATATAAGTGAACCTAGTCCAATTGCTTGTGATTTATGCAACCTAATCCCGGAAGCTACACAAGTCTTACTTCTCAATGAAGAGATAATACAACCTATGTGAATATATAAAATACTCAAAAATGCAACAAGAGCTAGGTAACCATATATGCTTATCTAGGATGATGATATAACAATAAATACAGTCCTAGATATAAAGAGCTAAATGACATGTCAAAAAGCTTAGCTAAACATAGATGATGAAAACCTAGATAGCTATCACAATACAACTCTCAAACAATCAATACACTAATCTCAAACTTGTATCTAAGATATATATGAATGACATACAAGTGATAAATGAGATTGCTTGTAAAGAAAGACACAAAATATGTAAGATATAAGTGAAAAACTTACCAAGCAAAGTGTGTTGAAAATCCATGCAAAATGATATCTAGATGATAAAAGATGATGCTAGATGTTGATTGATGATCATGGAAAAGTGTTTGAGTAAACAAATGTGAGTTTTTTAGTGAAATATTTCTCTTGGAAAAATATGCTAAGTAAAAAAGTGATTTTGAACTCTCTAAAAAAGACCTAAGATGAAAGAGGCATATATTTAGGGTGACAAAATGAAGTGACATCGTTTTGATAAGTTCCCCTGTTTTTGCCTTGGGCACTGTACGAATCGTTGTATGTAGAGCGACTTGTACAGCGCCACACCTGGGAAAATGAAGAACATTCTTCATAGGTGCTATTCGTAGAGCGCTTTTGTAGAGCGCCTGAACAGCGCCACAACTCTGATCCTCTCGGTTTTCAGATAGGCACTGTACGTAGAGCGCTATTGAATAGCGACTGTACAATGCTTACAATTAAATGCATCAGGTTTGATGTGCAAAGCCTCTTTCCACCAGGTCAAGATTGGTGATGTACGTACAGCGCTTTGTACAACGCCTTACACAATGTATGCATTCCTAAGTCTTTAATATGACATGGCATTGGACATACAAAATGCAATCATATAAACAAGCAAGAAAAGAGATTAATGAACATTAAATGCACACATATAAGACACACAACATACAAGAATTAAACATTATGAATGAGTTGTGAGTGTGTGCAACTACATCTCTTCAAAGCAAGTAAGCACTTAGAAATTTACCTTTGAAGTGCTTGTTACCTTAAGGTCTTGAAAGGGCATTTGAGCTTAATCCTCAATCACTTAAACTACACTTACAATTCAAACCCCAACATGTGGTTTGTCCATGAAATAAGCCAAACAATGAATGGGAATCCTTACAGTTAGCTAATGATAATTTAGTTAGTTGTAGTTGATTTAGTGTAACTTAGTTGTAATTTGATTCATGCCATCTTAGTGTAATCCTAGTGAATTAGTTAGTTAATTGCTTGTGACAATCTCCATTTACTTTTCTTGCATGTATTTAGTGTAAATATATTGTATATACCATCTAAGACCTAGAACCGATTTAAGGTACCATACCTCCTTGTAGGAACAAACCGTACTTACTGCCACGTGATCGTAACGATTCGTGCACTTGCGAATAAACAAGCACGCTCACATAAATTATATTTTAGAGAAACACATCCGAGCGTGTCAAAGTTTTTAGCGTCACTGCCGGGGAGGTTTAGCGTTACCTTTTGTTAGTTTTAGTCTTAGTTTTATTTTTGTTATTTGTAGTTTATTTTTTATTGTTCATATCATATCTTGTTCGATTTGATTCTTGTTTTGTTTGTTTGGTTATTTCAGAATTCAGATCAACATGGAAAACCCTACCAATGTGCCCATTACTCAGAGGCTTATGAAGGACTTTACTTTACCGATTATGGGAGCTCAACCGTCAGCGATTCTATTGAGTGATTTGCAACGGAGCTACGTGAAATTCCCTTAAGCAATATAGTGTAAAATATACCTAAAGGGGGGGGGGGGGGGGGGGGGGGGGGGGGGGTGAATAGGTATTTACTCAAATTCTCCCAATATTAAAAATGATGCGGAATATAACAAAGAATATGCACACTTGATAAGATTTAGCAAATGGATTGATTTCACTAATACAAGAGTTAATCAATTTACAAGATATGCAATCAATGTAAGATATGGAAGATAAAGAAATGTGAAAACGAAAGTTGACACAAGTATTTTTACGTGGTAAAACCTCAAAGAGGAAACATCCATGGGTTGATACCACAACCACCGGCAAAGCAATTCACTATACAAAAAGGACTTACACACTCAAGCTATCAACACATGATATCCGCTCAAGCTATCACCTCCTAATCTACCCTCGGGCAAGTGAACTACCAAGCCTACTTCCTATCTGGGATGTGTCCTACACCTCTAAAAAGCAACTTCCTATCCAAGACGCTCACGTCTCTAGGAAGAATTCTTGCTTGCCTATCCGGATCCTCCCGACCCTAGACAAGTCTCCCTTGCTTGATTATCCGAGTCCTCCCGACTCTAATCAAGACTCCCTTGCTCTATCCACAAAACTTCACTCACTTTGCTAGAGACTTCAACCTAATGCAAGGCTATGATCTAAGTGATGCAAATGATGCAAACACAATCAAATTTAGCTAGATGATCAATCAAGCAAAATGTACATGTTCAATGATAATCTAGAAAATGCTTTCAACACACAATCACAAACTTATCTAGAAATCAAGACATGTAAATCAATAAGAACAAGGTATGAATATTCAATATATCACACTAAAAACCTAGTTCTTAGATCATGAAATTAGACATAGAAAATAACATGAAGCACATCATATATACATTTTCTAGAATCAATTTCATGTTGAATCAAGTTTAGCACAAATATGTTCAAGAGAAATCACAAAGCTAAAACTCAATTGACAAATGATCAAACACCCCTAGCATATGATCTAACATACTTCTCAACAAATTTCATCAATCAAATAGTAAGAATCAAGAGATGATCAAAGATGAAATTGAAAAAAAAAAAAGTTGAACAAACAACCTTGACCACGTACAGAAGATCAGGCTGTTGGGAACAATGATGAAGTCAGATCCCTCTGGAAATGCTTGGGGTTTGTAGCTCTCCTCAAGACCAACAATTTTGGCTTTTGAATCGATTGATTTCGTATGAGAAAGATATGATCAAAATACTAAAACTAAAAATTGAAGAAAATCTACAGAATTTCGTGAAAAGTTCTTCAAGTTCTTCAACACATGTGGAGGGAAGGAGAAGTGTTTAAAAAGAAGAGAGAGAAGAGATTTTCGGGCCAATCAGCAAGGGCCACATCACCCACCCCATGGGAGGCGCGTGGGCCTCATGGGGCCAGAGAGGGTCTCTGGCCGTGGGGCCCATGGCCTCCCTCACGGCGTGGCCCACGTGGCCTATTGGCCACTCTCACCTCTCTCGCTCACTCTCACGTTCTTCAACAGTAACTTGGGCATCCGAACTCCGATTTCGAATCCGTTTTTGGATTACAAACCGTGACTCCCTCACACACAATGATGACTATATAACTTTGAAAAATGGTTGAGAAATCATCTCGGAAAACGATGATGAAGTTAACTCAACGAATGAGAACCAAAAATAGCGTAACTACATCGTTTGGACTCGAAACCTTATGAATAAGTAACCGAAATGACCGGAACTCAATAAGGCATCATATAAGAACATGTTCAAGTCCAAAATACAAAACACACAAACAAATAAACATAAATTCACACAAGTATGCCATATCAAGAGATAGTCATGAAACATGCAAATCTACAATGTTTGTCTATTAGAGACCAATGCATGAGCATACTAAGAAGTGTGTGAATATGTTATACCAAATGTTTGCACTATGATGCAGGGACACACATGTATGAATTGTGTGTGTGTGCGCTTATGCCTTGCAAGAGGAAGAAGTATCTCGATACCTTAGCATCCAAATAAGCACATTTCCTCTTGAAGACGAACTTTGCATGCGACGTTGCTTTCCTTCTTTGAAGCTTGATCTAATCACGAAACACCTAAGCAACTAAGCAATACAAACAAAAAGTGTTTTGCAATGGAATCCAGCCAACACAAATCTAAGATCTTACACTACTAGTTGAAGAATTCTCATTTAAACACTTTCCAGTCTTTCGGGGAGAAACGGATGAGGATTCCCTTTAGTTATTGAAGGAGTACTGAAACAAATTAACGGTGTGTTCTATATATTAATTTAGAGAGTGGGTGAATAGATTTTATCCAATTATTACCCAATTTTTGCATACATGATAATTTTACGAAAATGCCCCTAACTAGTCAAAAAGACAAACAAGTGTAATATGTGCGGAAGTTAAATAACACTTGATATTTATGTGGAAACCCTCATGGGAAAAACCATGGGCTAATAAGTGCACCACACTCGAACCTCAAATCCACTAAATGTGTTAAGATTACAACCTAATCCCGGTATATAATCACACACCTACCTAATCCCGGTATAAGTGGACCTAGTCCAATTGCTTGTGA
Organism: Acer yangbiense; assembly: GCA_008009225.1. Lineage (NCBI taxonomy): Eukaryota > Viridiplantae > Streptophyta > Magnoliopsida > Sapindales > Sapindaceae > Acer > Acer yangbiense. Next base: position 21,806,678 of record CM017765.1, on the reverse strand, counting down.
TTTAAGCAACCTAATCCCGGTCACAACACAAGACTTAGTTCTCTAAGAAGAGATAATACAACCTAAGTGAATATATGTGAAACAAATTATAGCACGGTGTGTATAAAACTATCTAGAGGGGAGGGTGAATAAATTTTAAGCTTTTTACCCAATTTTTCGCGTTAGTCAAAATTACGAAATTACCCCTAAATAGATAAAGCAATACATCAAGTATAAAATGCGGAAATTAAATAACACTTGATTTTTACGTGGAAACCCTCACTGGGAAAAACCACGGGCTAGTAAGTAAGCCACACTCGAACCTCGAATCCACTAAATGTGTAAAACGATTACAACCTAATCCCGGAAGTAATCACACACCTACCTAATCCCAGTATGAGTGAACCTAGTCCAATTTGCTTGCGATCTAAGCAACCTAATCCCGGATGCTACACACAAGACTTACTTTCTCTATGAAGAGAATACAACCCTAAGTGAATATATGAATATCCAAATGCAACATAGAGCAAGGGAAACCCTATATGCTTATCTAAGATGATTAATATACAATTAGAACAATCCTAGATATTAAAAACTAAATGACATGTTCAATCAAATAGTTTAGCTAATCAAGATTAAGCACAAAACCTAATTAGCTATCACAATACAACTTCTCAAACATACATCACACTAATCTCAATCTTGTATCAAAAGATATATGAAAATCATACAAGTAATAAATTGAGATTGCTTGTTAAGAAAAACACAAAATATGTAAGATATTAGTGAAAAGCTTACCAAGTAAAGTATGATGAAGAATCCATGCAAGATGTCATCTAGATGATCAAGGATGATGCTAGATGATGATTGATGATCATGAAAAAGTGTTTGAGTAAACTAAAAATGAGTTCTTTGGAATTTTTCTTCTCTTTGAAAAATATCATAAGTATGGAATCTGAATATGAACTCTTGTTATTGACCTAAAGTCAAAGTGGCATATATATAGGGGGACAAAACAAGGTGTGGTCGTTTTGATAAGTTGGCATCATATTTGCCTTGGGCGCTGTACGTAGAGCGCCTCTTGTACAGCGCCCCTACTCTGTTCTCACGGGAAAACAGAGTGGCGCTGTACGTAGAGCGCTTTGTACAGCGCCTGTACAGCGACCAAATTAAATCAATCAGGTCTGAACAGCGCTCAATGGGCGCTATTCGTACAGCGCTTTTGGGAGCGCCTAATGCAAAAATGCAATCCTAAGTCTAAGCATGACAAGGTAATTGGATATGCAAGATGCAATCAAACTAACATGCAATAAGAGATGTTAATGAACATTAATGCACAAAAATAAGACACACAACATACAAGTATTAAACAAATGCATGAGTTGTAAGTGTGTGCAACTATCTCTTCAAGACAAGTAAGCACAAAGAAATATACCTTCGGTGCTTATCAATACGAGGTCTTCAAAGGGCTTCGAACAATAAACCCGATACCTATGCTACCCTTACAAAGAACCCCAACATGTGGTTTGTCCACAAAATGAGCCAATCAACAAATGGGAACCTTACAATATGAAATATTCAAAATGCAATAAGAGCTAGGTAATCTAGGATAAAAATATGTCAATTAACACAATCCTAAATATCAATAGCTAAATGACATGTCATAAAGCTTAGTTAATCAAAGATTAAACAACCTAGATATAGCTATCAAAATACAACACTCAATCATGTCAACACAACAATCTTTATTTTGTATCTAGAATATATTCTAAGAACGTATAAATAATATAAGAGATATCAATGATAAATAAAACACTACTTATATATGATAATAGTGAAGAACTTACAAAAGAATGTGTGTTGACCAAAACCAATGCAAGCAAGCATCCTAACTATGCTAGAAAATGCTAGATGATATTTTGATGCATATGAGAATGGTTTTTGAGTGTTAAAAATGTGTTCTTGATTTGATTTTCTCTCAAATGTCTCTCTTTGAAGTTTAGGGTTCTTAGAGTTAAAGAACATAAATGAGAAAGTGTGATATTTATAGACATCAAGAACAGAGCATGTGAAAAGATAAGTTTGCCCTTGAAAACGCACAATCGGTGGTTTCAATCGGCGGCCAGGCCCTCGTTCACAACCGTCGAATTGAGCCCGAGAAGAACAGAGCTTCAACCGCGGTTTCATTCGGTGGTTTTGAAATCACCGATTAAACCGTAGAAACAAACCTGAGATAAAAATCAATTAGGTATGAAACGACGGTTTTGTTCGGTGACCAGGCTGTTGATCAAACCGTCGATTCACCAAAAATGGTGAAACCAAAGGAGAAGCCAAGGGCATTCTCGTAGGCGATCTTCGCGCTAAACCAAGCACACATTTGTGCAAGCGTGGACGTTTCCGAACATATTCGGGAAACGAATTACAAGACACAAAAACACACAACAAGATATATCAATCAAAGTGCTAGTGTGTAAAGTGACATGTGAAGAGTATGCACACAAATGCAAGTATGCTAAGTGTGTGTGTGCAATCTAAATCTCTTCAATAAAAACTAAGCACTAGAGAAATACCTTTGGAGTGCTTGTCAACCTTGAGGACTTGAAAGGGTCTTTGAGCTTGATCATGAATCACCTAAGTTACCCTTACATTCAATCCCCAATTTGTGGTTTGTTAACAAAATAACCCAATCAAGATATAGGAATCATTACAAGTACTACAATGCCATTACTACCATCCGACTTGGAGAGCTCACGGAAGATCAGTTAAGGATGAGATGTTTTTCGTACTGTCTGAAAGACGAGGCAAAGCAGTGGTTATTGGCTTTACCCACGGGTTCATTGACTACTTGGGAGGCAATGGAGACCAAGTTTTTCTCAGTGTACTATCCTTCCTGGAAGACAAGAGAAATACGGGGTAAGATATCAACCTTTGAAGAAGAACCAGGCGAAGCCTTCCACGAGACTTGGGACCGATACAAGTTACTCATTGCATAGTGCCCACATCACATGTTCCCCTTCGTCCTACTAGTACAGTGTTTCTATGACGGATTGAAGGGACTCACAGTAGCCATGGTTGATAATGCTTGTGGGGGAGCAATGAGGGAGAAGACCGCCAAGGAAGTATTTGTCGTATATGAGATGTTGGGTGAAAATTCCCAACAATGAAGCTAAAGGAATGGTTCTCGTGAGGAGAAAGCCAAGGCAGAGTTAGCAATGCGACTGGGCGACTTGTCACGGGAAATGAAAAATCTCAAGGCAAACTTTAGGCAACAAGCGGTAATGGAAAAGGTACAAGTCATGTATCCGTATCAACAAGACAACCATCAGACAAGCCACAATTAAGAATGGCAAGACCACCAATGGGCAGCCAAGACAACCCCCCGTTCACCGAGCAATGGATTAGTAGCCTAGAAGAATCCGTAGAGAATGTAGCAGTCCCAGTGGGGAAGTTGGCCAAATACTTCCCCACTAGGATGAGCCTCCAGCCCGCATTGAGCATGTAAAGGCACTAACCGATCTTCAAAGCAGTGAGTTAAATCTAATAGAGGTCGAAGAACTAGAGTTCATTTTTAAATACTCAAAAGGAAAATATGACCATGTGGATGAACTTATGCTCATACTAGAGAGGGTGTTTGATGAGGAGTATAGAGAGTTTGAAGAAAAAAAGGTAGTAGGTTGCATAAGAGAACAAGGAATTGATAAGTCAAGATGTGAACTTAGAGATGAGAATCAATTCACTTGAGAAAGAAATGGACTCATCCTTAAGGGAGATTGAAGAGCTTAAGGATGACTTTGCTCAAAGAGTACGGATAATGCAAGCTGACATCGTAGCAAAAGATGTGGCTTTGGATATAATGAAGACAAGGGAACTTGACCACCTTGCGAAGCTTGCAAAGGCTAAGCAAGAGTTGAAGGCAAAGGACAAGGAAGTGATTCCATTTCCTAAAGATAAGCTTGACTTTAGTCAAGGAACTTCAAGTCTAATGGTCACCAAACCAAGTCTCAACAAATTAAAGAAGAAAGCCACAAAGAAGAGCAATTAAGTCCCACCTTCACCTTTACAAAAGAAGGACAAGCAACCAATGCAAGAAGTCATCAAGAGACCTACTCCAAAGTTGGCCCTAAGGCAAGACAAGGTCAAGCAAGCCTCCAAGCAAACCGCAACAAATCAAAGAGGTACAATCTCTCACGTTAGTCTCATTTGTTACAAGTGCCACATTAGAGGCCATATTGGACCTCAATCTGCCAATATGAAATGGCAATGTGTGACAAATGTGAGTCCTAGGACTACAAGGTTGGTTGTTAATTCCTTATGGATTGACAAGACCAAAATAGAAGGACTCAAGAGGAATAGACCCTTTTGGGTCAAGAAAAGTGAGAATGGCTATGTTGTGGTAAAGCCACCCATCTTTGATGGTGGTTAAGTGCTTGAATTATATGAACTTTTTGATATGTTTGTTAATGTGCAGGAATTTAAAAGTTTTAAGGAAAGGATGCACTTAATAGACATATGTTTAACTTTAAGGACTTTTTAGTTTGTAATTATTTTCGAACAATGATTAGTTTAGTGTTTAGAGTTAGAGTCTTTATTTATCCACTTGTCATGTTGCATTTGTGCTTAACCATAGATAATGAGATGCATGGAAATAGATAGGTTTGGGGGTTTAGACTCCTTACTTATATACTTGTATAGCATGTGCTTGTGGTGTGTTTGGTGTTATTTTTGTGTGTGCAGGCCATGGAATCAAAGAGAAGGGCTAATAGGCTAAGAATGCCTACCGCGGGATGAGTTTGCGGGGTTTCTCTTGGAACCTTGCGTGAGATACAACCACGAGAAAGAACCTGCAAGATAGAAGGCATGAACTCGTGTGAAACTTGAGGAACCTCCGCAACTTCATATCCACGGGAATAAGCCTGCTGGCCAGAAGACACAAAGCTGCGACATTCTCTGAAGGAATTTTCATGACTTTAAGTCCGTGAGAACATACCCGTGCAATAGGGAATCAAAGTCCATGCACCTCCGCGACTTCACATCCACGGGAAAGAGCCCACTAGATAGAAAGTGTGAACTCGCACGGATTCCTAAGAATTGCCCGTGAGAAGAGACCGCGGGAAGGAACCTACGCCACAAAGCAACGACACACATCATGCACCATAAACCATACTACAAAGCCATACCATCCTACGAATGCTAAATCTCAGGTCCAATCTCATACTTTTAAGCTTTTACTTCAAGTTGATATCTTTTATTTAGCTTTAAGGTGTGAATTGGTTGTTTTTGCCTAGTGACTAGGATTGGTTGTTGTGATGTGATTAGTGGTGGATATTTAGGATTGTATATATATGTTTACATATTAGTTGTAGATATTAGGATTGTATATATGTGTTATTGTTGTAGTTTTATTTCAAACCTTGTGAAGATGCCCTGTTTTGAAATTTTTGGGTGAAATGTTTCTAGAAAACTGTACTAATCAGTGAATAAATAAATTATTCTGCCCATGCTACGTTCATCTATTTTTTGTTACAATCCTAACGATAAAAAGATCATAAAATTCTAGGCAGTGGTTTAAAAGTTATGAGTGTTTCTTCTACCGAAGGTCATGAACGTGCCTTGTTTTCAAAATTCTACATGTGACCTGTTTTCAATGTCTATTTTCACAGTTTTATAATTTGAATTTTGAAATAGTTTCTACGTGAAAAGTGTTCATTTGCATATCTATATTCTTGTGTCAAAATTTGAGCAAGTTTTATTGAACATCTTTGAAAATATGCATTGAAGAGCAGACGTTATTCGAATTCGAAAGTTGACAGTTTTCTTGAAATGTTGTCCTCTATGTTTAGAAGCTTCTTTCACGTGGTATTTTTGTTATTTTGTTTTACATATTTTATGTTTGTGTTGTTGTAGCATAGTGGTAGTGTTCCCGCCTTTCGCACGGGTGTGTGTTTAGTTGTATATAAGTGTTTGTATTTTTGTGCCCGAATTTTCAAACCAATGAACTCGTTGTCCATATTCTTAATTTTTTTCAACATTGGGGACAATGTCGAGTTTAGGTTTGGGGGTGTGGATTTTTGTGAATATTGTGTTTTTGTGTCTTTGTCAAAATAAATTTTAATTTTTTTTGTGAATTGAGCTGTCTTTGAACAAAATTGTTTGAATGAGATGTTTTGTGTTGTACCGTTAAGGAGTTTTTCACATGTGTTAATTGCTGAATCTTGGCTAACTCTTGTCAGTCTAGGATTGCTTCGTATGATGTGAATTTAGTCCCTTTCTCTTAGTGTCTAAGTGGACAAGACTCCGTACTCGATTGTTAGGATTAATAGTGGAGACTACCTGTGAATTTTGTGCCTTAGCGTTTATTTTGAGGGTAAATTATGTTTCTACTCTTAAACACTCTTCAAATATGTTTTTCATTATGATCTCATTACATCATTTGCATTGTTTGCTAGAACGTTCATAAATGTGGATAACATGTTGAATTTGTATTCCCATGGTAGACGGACTTCTAGGAATGATATTAGGACTTTGTTAGTACCCACGACCAAATTGCCTAAACACGTCTGTTTCCCTTTATGCATGATTTAATATAAATACGGCCAAACACTTAACTAAACACATAAGCCTATCACACTACACCCTAATCCATAGACTTATACACTTGATCTTACATAGCTACTAATCTTGTCAAGTTCTACTAAGTAGAGAATTCAACCGTTAAGCTCTAAATTATGTAATAGCGTGTACTGAGGCATCTTTTGTAAGTTGTGCATAAATAAAGGGCTTTCAAAAATTAAGTGTTAAAAATTAAGCACTTAAAGCCTTTAATCTTCAAAGCAATGACTACTCCAATTAGAGTAACTAGATAGCACAAATCAAAGTTCAAAATTGTAGCCTAGATGCTTGTGTAAATGAGTAATTTAAAGTGAGCTTCGCTTTGAAAAATGTAATGTGAAACATCTTGGCATGATTAATATCTTCTATAAGGTTCCCATTTGTTGATTGGCTTATTTCGTGGACAAACCACATGTTGGGGTTTATTGTGTAAGGGTAGTTTAGGTGAATGAGGTTCAAGCTCAAAGGCCCTTTCAAGACCTCAAGGGACAAGCACGCCAAAGGTATAATGTCTAGTGCTTAGTTTTTCTTTGAAGAGATTTAGTTAGCACACACACACTTAGCATACTTGTACTTGTGTGTATTCTCTTCACATGACACATTTCACTCTTGCACTTTGTTTGATGTATCTTGTTGTATTTGTGTGTTGTGTAATCCGTTTCCCGAATATGTTCGGAAACGTCCGTGCTTGCATGAATGTGTGCTTGGTTTTACGCGAAGACCACTTAAGGGGAATGCTCTTGGCTTCTCCTTTAGATTCACCATTACTGGTGAAACGGCGATTTCAATTCGGCGGCTTGGCCACCGATTGTAACCGCAGAATCACTCCAGACCTTGCCGCTGAATTGAAACCGCCGTTTCAATCCAGAAAGGTCTGGAGTGATTCTGCGGTTACAATCGGCGGCCCCCGACCGCCGTTCAAAACTACCGATCATACCTAATTGATTTTATTTCTCGGGTTTGATTCTGCGGTTTGTTCTGCGGTTTGTTCTGCGGTTTCAAAACCGCCGATTGAAACTGCCGATTGAAACCACCGTTGTTCCCCTACCTTTCTCTGGAGCCATTCGGCGGTTGTAAACGGTGGCCTGGCCCCCGAATGAAACCGCCGATCGTGGGTTTTCAGGGGTAAACTTGTCTTTTCACATGCTATGTTTTTCATGCCTATAAATACATCATTTTCTCTTGTTCTGAGTGTGACTCTTTAATCATCAAGAACCCTACTTTTAAAAGAGAGATTTTTAAGAGAGAAAGCAACAAAGTTTGCTCATTTAAACACTCAAACCAAAATTCATTTGCATCAAAGTTCATCTAGCATTCTCTAGCATATCTAGGATGCTTGCTTGCATGGGTCTTTCATCATCACACTTGCCTTGGTAAGTTTTTCACTATTATCATATATAATTAGTGTTTTATTTATTATGGCATCTCTTTTGTTACTTGATTGCTCTTAGATTGAATTCTAATATTCAAGATAGAGATTGTTGTGTTGATTTGATTGAGTGTTGTTTTGTGATAGCTAATTAGGCTTTTGCTTAATATTAATTAGCTAAGCTATTTGACATGTCATTTAGTTTTAATATCTAGGATTGTTCTAATTGCAAATTCATCATCTTACATAAGCATATAAGGTTTCCCTTGCTCTATATATTTATATATTCACTTAGGGTGTTAATCTCTTCTCAGAGAATTAAGTCTTGTGTTGTGACCGGGATTAGGTTGCTTAATTCGCAAGCAATCGGACTAGATTCACTTATACCGGGATTAGGTAGGTGTGTGATTACTTCCGAGATTACGTTGTAATTTTCATCACTTAGTGGATTCAAGGTTCGGGTGTGGCTCACTTATTAGCCCGTGGTTTTTCCCGTGAGGGTTTCCACGTAAAAAATCAAGTGTTATTTAATTTCCGCATTTTATACTTGATTTATTGTTTTATCTAGTTAGGGGTATTTTCGTAATATTGACTTCACACAAAAAATTGGGTAATACGTTTAAAATCTATTCACCCCCCCAGATAGTATTTTACACACCGTGCAATATTTGTTTCATCTTCATATACCTTCCATAGACCATTCACCATAAATCACCTTGGCCAACACAAGTAAGGAAGAATCTAAATGATCTTTTAGGAAGTCTATTTTGGGAATACGAGTTTTTAATATGCTCTACCACATTCATGGCATTCAATTCCTTCATGAGATCATTTCACTTAAAATGTGCTTTATTTTGAATACTCACATGCGTTACATACTTGATTGTCATTTACATAACTTCCAAGTTGCATGTGTTTGATAAAGAGTGTCCCTAGGACTTTGAGAGAAAATTGGAGTGAAATCCAGTGAGGATTAAAGTCGAGGCGAATTACATCTGAAGCATTTGAGTATGTTGTATTTGATGCTATGCCATTTTGAGTGTGGGATTTGCATTGTGTGTTTCATTCAATTTGAATGATTTTAGATTACCCTTCACTCAGTGGTTCTCACATATGTTGCTCCTCATACGCACAACACTTTTGATATCTCATTTGGTATGGTTTTTGCAAATTGTTTTGAATTTTAGTTTTGAATTTTTAGCTTTGCATTTGTGGGTATCGTAGCGGTAAACCCTCAGGAGACTTTACTCCTCCTACTAGGGACACCTAGAGGTATAAAAGGCTTGTGGTACGTGCTAAGTGCGATCGTTTCTCCCACAACAGTGGACTAATTAGTTTCTATGTTTATTACTTTAGTGTTTTGCTATATTTTTAATTTGTTTTTCATTTTTAGTTTTGCTCGAGGACTAAAAGTTAGGTTTGGGGGTTTGATCGCGCTATAAAAATACCTATTTTATACCCCTTTTTCCTATTACTTTGTGCTTGTTTCTCCGGTAAAACCGGGTTTTTAATGGATTAAATAAGTGTTTCAGGTAAATAGAGGAATTCAGAGGCAATTGTGTAATTGTGGAGAAATTAGGGGTCAAAGTGCACATATGGAACATATATTAAAGATTATGTGATTAAAGGAGAAGACATGGGGCGAATTGTAATTCACCAGCCAAAGCATAGCAGCGTGCCATGTCACCAAGTAAAACGGTGTGTTTTGGGTGCTTGCTGCTGTCATCAGCATGACGTCTGGATGACGTCACGTCATCCCTTACCTCCAGCAACCCGAATTGCAGACCTGTTGACCTGGTTCGACCCGTGTTCAACCCATCGATGACACGATGCTATCCAGCCTATTTTCGGCCAGATTTCCTATGTATTTCATCCCAAATCGATGGCCTACATTCCTCCAATCACAATGGACCCATTTTCAGGCCTTCATGCAAAGGTTTCTCTCACCTCCAAGTCCTTCAAGCTTCCATGGCTATTCAAGCTCGAAGTTTACCACCGACGGCCTCATTCCCATGGACCAGACATTCAAACCCGTGGAATCTCGGTGAGTTCATGCCGCTGGAATATTCCCATGTAGGGAAAAATACAGTAGTACACGCAGCGGAAGCGAGACTAAAAAATAGATTTAGTAACTTTTAAAATTTTTCCTTTTTATGAACCTTAAACCCTTTAATCAATTAAACATACATATTATCTAACAAAAGAATAATACCTTTTGTCGCGTGATCCGATTGACTTACGTCGATGGTAATCCGCAAGATCTTCAATCCTAGCACGAACGTGGATCACCTAGGAGCGTGGTCTCCCTTTTCTTTGAATTGCAAACCTGTGAATGGACAAACAAACTTTTCTTTTCTTTGTTAGTCACAAAAACAATCAAAAGAATACTAAGATTATTCCGGTCACTTTTGAGTTCTCAATCTAATGATCGAAACTCGCGTGAACCTAGATCGATGTCGTACACACAAGCTTATTGATGAATAAGCAAATAGTATACCATCAAAGAATAATCTAACACTCTTTTATGTTTTAGTAGAAATAAAATAATCTATCTTATGAATTGAGAAGAAGAAGAAATTTGTATCAAGAACACTTATTGTGGCCGAATTCTATAAGAGCACTTATATAGGTGGCCAAATTTTCTTCTCTTCTTTTTCTTAGGGTGGCCAAAAATCATAACCTAAAAGGGACTAGGATTTCCGCAATTCTCAAGCCCAAAAGAGTTTGTATTGCACCCTAATTCCTATTTTAGTTTAAGACTTCAAACCCTAATCCAACTCATAGATCTTTTATTCTTTTATTTTGACTAAATAAAAAGACTCCTTATTTGATAAAATAAATAAAATTAATTATTTATTTTCTTACCAAATAAGTCTTTTACTTTTAGTATACTACCAACAATAGTATAACACTAGGAATCATATTTCCTAATCAGAAAAGATTTGTTTCTTAATTAAACAATTAATTAATAAATTAATTAATTCTTATTTAATTAAAACAATGAAAACAAAATAATATCTTAGGTTAAAAATTTAACCTTGCCGCCCCATATAAAATAATTGGGCCAAATATTATTTTCTTATTTCATTTAATCCATTGGACTTTAAATAAAAAGCCCACATGTGAACCAGACCCATTCTTACTAAAAGAAACAAGCCCACATGTCTTTCATTAATATATTAATATAATTGAGCAGCCCATTACATAAATAATGTGCAAATTATATTCTTAATATATTAAATGCAATTCTAGATGGACCCTTAAATTGGTCCGGTCGAATATATCAAGTGATCCATGCAAGTCCGTGTGGATTGGGGATCTTGGCGGGCCATCTAAATTTAAGCTTCAATAGACATAACCCAATCACAATCAACAAATGATTCACTTAGGTCCGATCCATTAATTTTAACTCATTCCACTAAAGAGCTAAAACTGAACTCTTAAATAAAGATAGAAAAGGAAGATGTTCCTCATTCATACCCTAGACAATCATGTTGGAGATAGTGTATCCTCGTGATTAATATCAGTAATCGCCAAGAGTTCATAGACCGCCTACAACTCTCCAAGTTACCATATTTACTCATATGACCACGTTTTGAACTTGGATATTTTGACTTGTCCAGAAGCCATGTTTTCAATAGACACTATCGAAAACTCAACGTTGAGATTTAATATCCAATTGCCTCAAAACATCCATATGATGATATTATACTCTCATTTAATAAATGGAGCCACGATGTCCATATCTATAAATGAAGTCCTCTATCGATTAACAAATGAATATCACCAAACTATCGAGGATAGACTATGCGATATAATCGTACTCATTGATAACTCAAATGATATCACTTGCAACCATAAGTCCATCATTTATCTCAGGATCAAGATAGACTCTCCGATTGTCCTGATAATGAAAAGACTATTATCTATTGACGGTTATAGATAAAGTATTTCATTGTGATCCAGTTCAATACACCCAGTGCACTAGATCCTTTCGCTCGAAGACACTCCGATGATTTTAGACTCATCATATCTCATTTGAGCCCACTCAAATGCTAGCAAAAGAATTCTACAACTTTAACAAGATAAAGGTGCCCAACCTTTAACTTAAGTTGTGAACATTATTCAAGACTAACTAAAGAATTGTGTCTACCACATACATATCCAGATGTACGAACAATTCTTCTTTTCTCATAGTCTTTAGACCTTATGATTATTTACTTTGACACTTATAATATTAAACTATAAATGCTATACGATTTGTTAAACTAGAAATCACTTTATTAATATGAAAAAGATTGTTAATTACAACATTACACTCTTGCTATTGAGCATAATCCTAACAATCTCCCACTTGCACTATAGCAAATGTGTCATATCTCTTAAGCCCATGTTCTCTAGATGCCCATCGAAACTCTTCTGAGGTAGAGCTTTTGTGAAGGGATCCGCTAGATTTTCTGCTGACGTGATTTTGGTAATCGTCACGTCACCTCTTTGAACAATCTCCCTTAAAAGATGATACTTTCTTTCAATGTGTTTACCTCTCTTGTGACTTCTTGGTTCTTTCGAATTAGCCACTGCTCCACTGTTGTCACAGTAGATAGTGATCTGCTTATTCGCACTTGGAACCACTTCTAAGTCAATCAAGAATTGGCGGAGCCAAACAGCCTCTTTGGCAGCCTCGCATGCAGCAACATACTCAGCTTCCATGGTGGAATCAGCAATACAAGATTGCTTAATACTCCTCCATATAACTGCTCCTCCTCCAATAGTAAACACAGCCCCTGATGTGGATTTTCTGGAGTCAGAATCTGATTGGAAATCAAAATCTGTATACCCAACGGGAATCAAATCCCCTCCAGAGTATACAAGCATATTATCTCTCGTTCTCTTAAGATACTTGAAAATATGCTTGACTGCCGTCCAGTGATCAGGACCAGGTTTCGATTGAAACCTGCTAACTATGCCAACAGCAAAACAAATATCTGGTCTAGTACAGAGCATTGCATACATGAGACTTCCAACTGCCGAGGCATATGGAACTGAAAGTCCTAGAGGCGTGTTCAATATAAAGCTAGAGGGGGGGTGAATAGATTTTAGCTATTATTACCCAATTTTCGCATACAAGTCAATATTACGAAAATGCCCCTACTAGTTAAATATACAAGCAAGTGTAATATAGTGCGGAATTAAAATAACACTTGATGTATACGTGGAAACCCAACCACTGGGAAAAACCACGGGCTGATTAGTGCGCCACACTCGGACCTCGAAATCCACTAATCGAAATGGAGTTTACAACCTATGTAGACCTCGTCTAACACTCCGGTCAATAACCCCCCACTTCTACCACTCGGGCCTTTAAAAGTGGCTCTAGTCCAATTGCTTGAGGCCTAAGCAACCTTAGCCTCAAGACTTAATTCTCTAAGAAGAGATTATGCAACCTATGTGAATATGTATTAATATTCAAATAACAAACAAGGCTAGGTAACCTTAGATGCTTATCTAGGATGATGATATACTCAATTTAATCAACCCTAGATATCAATTGCTAAATGACATGTCAAATAGCTTAGCTAATCAAGATTAAGCAAAAACCTAATTAGCTATCACAAAAACAACACTCAATTAATTCATCACAATTAATTCTCTATTCTTGTATTTATCATATGATCAACAACATACAAGTAAATAAAAAGAGAATATGCTTGATAGTAAAAATACTAAAATAAGATGAAACTAATCAAAATCTTACCAAGCATATTGTGATGATGCCAATCCAATCATAGATGCTTTCTATGTAGACATAGAGGATGCAATATGAAATTTGATGCAAAAAGGATTTGATTTGAGTGTTTAAAGGTGGGTTCTTGAATTGATTTTTTCTCAAAAATCTCTCTTGAAAGATTAGGGTTCTAATTGCTCAAGAAGCTTATTCAGAGATTGAGAAAACAAGATATTTATAGACATCAAGAAATGGGCATGTGAAAAGACACTTTTGCCCCTGAAACGCACCGTTCGGCGGTTTCAATCGGCGGCCAGGCCGCCGATAACGACAGCCGAATTGAGCTCGTGAAGAACAGAGCATTAACGGCGGTTTCATTCGGCGGTTTCGCGACCGCCGATCCAACCGCCGAATCAAACCCGAGAGATTAAAATCGATCAGGTATGAACGGCGGTTTCGAACGGCGGTCGTGACCGCCGATCTTGACCGCATAATTGCTTCAGACCAATCTGGACTGAAACGGCGGTTTCAGTCGGCGGCCAGGCCGCCGATCATAACCGCCGATCACCAACAATGGTGAAAACCAAGGAGAAGCCAAGGGCATTCTCCATAGGCGGTCTTCGCGCGAAACCAAGCACTCATTAGTGCAAGCGCGGACGTTTCCGAACAATGTCGGGAAACGAATTATAAGGCACATATACACACAACAAGATATATCAACCAAAGTGCTAGTGTGTAAAGTGACATGTGAAGAGATGCACATAAAAATAAGCAAGTATGCAATCATAGCAAGAATGCTAAGTGTGTGTGTGCTACTAAATCTCTTCAAAGAAAAACAAGCACAAGAGATTATACCTTTGGCGTGCTTGTATCTTGAGATCATGGAAGGGCCTTTGATCTTCAACACCAAACACTTAGACTACCCTTACATTCAAAACCCCAACATGTGGTTTGACCACGAAATAAGCCAATCAACAAAACGGGAATCCTTACAATCTCCCCCTTTGGCTATTTCGTGACAAAACCACCACTCACATTGATTCCTCACAACAAAAATAAACCTATGGGTCAATGAAGATTTTCTACAATACAAAGAGATATATAAAAATAAAACTTGAAGTCTTCAATCTCTTGTAGAACAATCATTCCCTGAAACAAGGTTTCTATACTTTCCAATTCAAGTAAAAGTGAGATGAATCAAGTGAGGACATAAACAAGCAATTGCATTGCTAAGAAATTAAACACAACATCATGCAATGTATGATGAATGCAATGCTCCCCCTCAAAGGGTTACTCCCCCTCAATGTATATTCTCCCTAATGTGCACCAATTGCTACAACAATTTGCACCTCCCCTTACCACATTCTACTCCCCCTTTTTGTCATGATATAGACAAAGGAGTAGTCCCCAACCGGGTTACTCAAGGCAAAGAGAGATAGTAGCAATCTAGTATATGCATAATCAATAGAAGTCACTTTATGCAATCTCAATTAATCGGAGAGAAACGAGGAGATTTATTAGATAAAATGTGTGAAACAAAATGCTTTGCATACAAGACATATTGCATTCAAGTCCAAAATACCATGGTATTTGGCAAAGCAAATGACAAAGGTTTCTAATAGGAATTCAAACCAATTTCACCATTGTCATGAGAGAAGCAAGGATATAGAAATTTCATTGATTTCAATTTAAGAACAACTATATCCAACTTTATAAGCCAAACATGTCATGAGCAACTTTGCACCCTATTTGATTTTTCCGGGAATGAAACCCGTATGATAGTAGACATGTTCAACCAATGAAGAAAGAGAGACATTTGGATTGTAAAATCCTTGAATGGATACTAGATCCTTTTTCATTTGAGTCTCATTAGCTTTTTCACACAAGTTTTTGCATTTAAGAACGCAATTATCAATTCATGCTTTTTCATTTGAGCATGTACATGAATTTCATGCTTTTCATAAGACATTAGCATGTTATTTAAGAATCATCATGTCATGGAGATAATCATAGGTCATTCAAATCATACTTCCTACATACATCTCCTAGTCCAAAATGCATGTTTGAACATAAATATGACATGGATTGTAAACAAGCAAGGTTCACACTTATTGAATTGAAAACATATATACATATGTGCAACCAAGCTTACTCAAGCAATCAACCAAGAAGCATAAGATTTTTCAAATTTTTTGCAAGTGACAAGAATGCAAAAATAGCTCTCTTTGCTTGAGTTCCCCATATGGGGTTAGTATCATCCTTCATTAATGAAGGGCATGAGGTCCTATGGATCTACCAAGTCCATTTGACTTGGTTGAACCTATTTGAGACTTGTTAGTCTCATAGCAAGCGGGTTCATTTTTCCTTATCCACATAGATATAACATTTTTCTTCTTAGTGGTCAAAGGTTCAAGAGTACTAGAATTAATAGGATCATGAATATGAATGTTTTCCTTCCTATTAGCATGCATTCTAGCTCTTATCATTTTCTTTTCAATCATGCTTTTGATTCTACATAATTTAATGAAATGAAAGCAATTTGGTCTAATGTGACCATTAATACCACAAAAGTGACATGTAGGGACAAATTTAGAATTCATACCATGTCCTTGTGCATGCATAGGAGCCATCCCATGACTTTGTGGTTGAGCGGGTTCAAATCTTCTTTGTTGTTGAACCGGTCTAGCTTGCTTCCTTGTCTCATTTTGCATGATTGACCTCTTCCCTTGATGAATATGAGCTTGAGGGAAGTTAGGTTGAGGAACTTTTTGAGCTTGAGGTTGTCTCTTAGGAGCTACCTTCACTTGTGCATTTCTTGAACATTGTCCTAGATCAATTTTCTTCCTAGGAGTGTGCACCGGTGAGGCTTCTATCTTGCCCAAACTCTTGACAAAGACGGTCTTGGTTGGAGTAGTGATCTCCTTTGTTTCTTCATACCCAATACCTCTCTTGTCACAAGGGTTCTTTCCACTACCAAGAATGTGGTCAAGTTTCTTGGTGCTTGTAGTCATCCTAGACAATGACTCTATGGCTTCAACAAGCTCTCTCTTCAACCCTTCTTCATTCCTCTTAGACATAGCTAGCTCATCCCTTAGCTTGTCTTCAATCTTCTTGGATGCCTCCACTTGTTTACTTAAGTAGTCATTGTGTGTTGAAAGTTCTAGATTTTCATCCTCTAAAATCTTCAACTTTATATTTTTCTTCTCCAATGAACTTTCACACTTGACTATAAAGTCATTTACATCCATTTTCTCTACACCTCCATTTTTAGAGATAGATGAGGAGTCATCTTCACTTAAGTTATCTCCTCCACTCTCATTCTCACTAATGGAGTCATTTCCCTCATTTAGACCTCCACCTTGATCTCTTGAGACAATGAGAGTCATATCCCAATGAGTAGCTACATATATCTTCTCTAGAGCTACTTCTTCATCTTTTTCTTCTATGGGATCACTAGTCAAGTCATTCTTACCAACAACTTTATCTTCTACACACGTGGCCCCAAATGCCGTGTAGTTGATGGTAAGCTCATCATCACTTGATGACTTATCTCCCTCTCCGGAGTCATCACTTTCACTCCATGTGGCGGCCATCACTTTTGCCATCTTGTTCTTCAAGTTCCCACAATCCGGTGAGATGTGACCTATACCACCACACTCATAGCATTGGACCCCTTTCTTCTCACTATGCTCTTGCCTAGGCTCAAAATTCTTGAAGGGAGCTTTTTTCTTCAAGTTTTGGCCCTTGGATCCAACGCCCTTGTTCTCGAACTTGACAAACTTCTTGAATCTTCTAAGTAGCAAAGCCATGTCTTGGTCCGAGTCACCTTTTTCCTCCTTCACAACCTTGGAAGCATTCAAAGCAATTCCTTTTTGCTTTTTAGGAGGTGAAATACTAGGAGCCTTCCTAGATTCATAGGCGAGGAGTCTTCCAATCACCTCGCTCGGCTTCATATCCTTGTAAGTGCTATTCTCCTCTAAAGCCGTCACTTTTGATTCGAACCTAGCGGGGAGAGACCTCATAATTTTCTGCTTAACTCTCCTATCCGAATAAGGATCACCGAGTTGATGGCTTTGATTCACAATATCCATCAACTTGACTTCAAAGTCATTGAAGCACTCATCCTCCTCCATTTTAAGCAACTCAAATTGCGTTTGAAGGACTTGTAGCTTCGAATCCTTAACCACATCGGTTCCTTCGTGTGCAACCTCTAGGATATCCCATGCCTCCTTGGCTATCCTAGTGTTCTGAATCAGTTTGTACTGATTTTCATCCACTGCACATAGAAGAGCATGCCATGCCTTCCTATTCCATTTTGAAGTCTCAAACTCTTCAGGTGACCATTGGGCCTTTGGCTTGAGTACTTCTTCTCCACCACCCGTGGGAGTCATCATAGGAGGTGCATACCCATCTTCAATTGCCATCCATGCCCTATCATGGATTTGGCACACATATGCCTCCATCTTGCCTTTCCATGAGGCATAATTCACACCGGTGAGGAGAGGAGGCCGTGTGCTTGAAGCACCCTCATGGTTGCCACCGAATCCACTCATTGTCTCAAATGAATGAATGAAATGTATGCAAAATGTATGAATGAGCAAAAATCACACAAATGCACAACACACCTAAAATGAGCTAGGATCACCTAAGTATATCTAGGAACCCGCTCTGATACCAATTGAAAGTCCTAGAGGCGTGTTCAATATAAAGCTAGAGGGGGGGTGAATAGATTTTAGCTATTATTACCCAATTTTCGCATACAAGTCAATATTACGAAAATGCCCCTACTAGTTAAATATACAAGCAAGTGTAATATAGTGCGGAATTAAAATAACACTTGATGTATACGTGGAAACCCAACCACTGGGAAAAACCACGGGCTGATTAGTGCGCCACACTCGGACCTCGAAATCCACTAATCGAAATGGAGTTTACAACCTATGTAGACCTCGTCTAACACTCCGGTCAATAACCCCCCACTTCTACCACTCGGGCCTTTAAAAATGGCTCTAGTCCAATTGCTTGAGGCCTAAGCAACCTTAGCCTCAAGACTTAATTCTCTAAGAAGAGATTATGCAACCTATGTGAATATGTATTAATATTCAAATAACAAACAAGGCTAGGTAACCTTAGATGCTTATCTAGGATGATGATATAATCAATTTAATCAACCCTAGATATCAATTGCTAAATGACATGTCAAATAGCTTAGCTAATCAAGATTAAGCAAAAACCTAATTAGCTATCACAAAAACAACACTCAATTAATTCATCACAATTAATTCTCTATTCTTGTATTTATCATATGATCAACAACATACAAGTAAATAAAAAGAGAATATGCTTGATAGTAAAAATACTAAAATAAGATGAAACTAATCAAAATCTTACCAAGCATATTGTGATGATGCCAATCCAATCATAGATGCTTTCTATGTAGACATAGAGGATGCAATATGAAATTTGATGCAAAAAGGATTTGATTTGAGTGTTTAAAGGTGGGTTCTTGAATTGATTTTTTCTCAAAAATCTCTCTTGAAAGATTAGGGTTCTAATTGCTCAAGAAGCTTATTCAGAGATTGAGAAAACAAGATATTTATAGACATCAAGAAATGGGCATGTGAAAAGACACTTTTGCCCCTGAAACGCACCGTTCGGCGGTTTCAATCGGCGGCCAGGCCGCCGATAACGACCGCCGAATTGAGCTCGTGAAGAACAGAGCATTAACGGCGGTTTCATTCGGCGGTTTCGCGACCGCCGATCCAACCGCCGAATCAAACCCGAGAGATTAAAATCGATCAGGTATGAACGGCGGTTTCGAACGGCGGTCGTGACCGCCGATCTTGACCGCATAATTACTTCAGACCAATCTGGACTGAAACGGCGGTTTCAGTCGGCGGCCAGGCCGCCGATCATAACCGCCGATCACCAACAATGGTGAAAACCAAGGAGAAGCCAAGGGCATTCTCCATAGGCGGTCTTCGCGCGAAACCAAGCACTCATTAGTGCAAGCGCGGACGTTTCCGAACAATGTCGGGAAACGAATTATAAGGCACATATACACACAACAAGATATATCAACCAAAGTGCTAGTGTGTAAAGTGACATGTGAAGAGATGCACATAAAAATAAGCAAGTATGCAATCATAGCAAGAATGCTAAGTGTGTGTGTGCTACTAAATCTCTTCAAAGAAAAACAAGCACAAGAGATTATACCTTTGGCGTGCTTGTATCTTGAGATCATGGAAGGGCCTTTGATCTTCAACACCAAACACTTAGACTACCCTTACATTCAAAACCCCAACATGTGGTTTGACCACGAAATAAGCCAATCAACAAAACGGGAATCCTTACAGGAACTCTACTCATGAATTGCTCTTCATGCTCATTCTTAGGAACTTGTTCCTTAGAAAGCTTGATTCCATGTCTGAAAGGTAACATACCTTTCTTGGAATCCTGCATGGAAAACCTAGACAAGATCTTGTCTATGTATGAAGCTTGGGATAATGCAATCGTTCTATTCTTTCTATCCCTTATTACTTGGATACCTAGAATAAAACTTGCTTCTCCTAAGTCCTTCATATCAAATTGTTTTGCTAACCATTCTTTTACTGATGTCAATACACCTACATCGTTTCCAATGAGTAGTATATCATCAACATAAAGAATCAGGAAAACCAACTTGTCGCCTTTAATCCTTTTGTATACACAAGGTTCGTCAGGATTCTGAATAAATCCAAAACCTTTGACAGCTTGATCAAACCTTATGTTCCAAGATCTGGATGCTTGCTTCAATCCATATATGGATTTCTTCAACTTGCATACCTTTTCCATTTGGCCCTTTTCAATGAATCCCTCTGGTTGCATCATGTAGATGCTTTCGTCAAGACTTCCATTAAGGAAAGCTGTCTTGACATCTATTTGCCAAATCTCTAGATCTAAAGATGCTGCAATGGACAAGACTATCCTAATGGATTTAAGCATGGCCACAGGAGAGAAGGTTTCCTCGCAATCGATACCTTCTTTCTGTGTATACCATTTAGCTACCAATCTAGCTTTAAAGGTTTCCACCTTACCATCCATACCTCTTTTCCTCTTGTATACCCACTTGCACCAAATGGGTTTTATCCCTTTAGGCAAGTCTACAAGGGACCAGACTTTGTTATCGAACATAGATTCAATCTCAGATTGCATTGCCTTTTGCCAATGGCGACTATCAACATCCTCCATAGCTTCTTTATACGTACAGGGATCATCGTCGTCCGGGAGATTCTCCACTGATTCTCCCAAACCGATGTATCTTTCGGGTTGTGTTCTAACCCTCCCACTACGACGAGGAATGGTAGGTTGTTGATCTTGTGTTGGATCAGAACTTACAATTGGGTTAGGTTGTGTAACCTCTCGTGGAATTGTATCTCCTGACATCTCATTCAGGACAATTCTACTTCTAGGCACAAAATCATTCATATAGTCCTTTTCCAGAAATTTAGCATTTGTCGAAACAAATACTTTAAGATCTGAAGGACTGTAGAAATAATATCCTTTAGTTTCTTTTGGATACCCTACAAATATACATGTTTCCGAACGGGACTCCATTTTTTCTGTCTTTCCTTTTAACACATGCGCAGGACAACCAAATATCCTTAAGTGTTGCAAACTAGGCTTGCGCCCAGTCCACAACTCATGCGGTGTTTTAGGAACAGACTTAGATGGTATATCGTTTAGAATGTATATAGCAGTTTGTAAAGCATATCCCTAAAAAGAAATAGGAAGTGTTGAATAACTCAACATAGACCTAACCATATCCAAAAGAGTTCTATTTCTCCCTTCTGCTACCCCATTCTGTTGAGGTGTACCTGGTGCAGAAAACTGAGAAACTATCCCATTATCAATAAGATATTGCTGAAACTCACCAGATAGATATTCTCCACCACGATCAGATCTCAAGATTTTTATGTGTTTCTCAAGCTGATTTTCCACTTCATCTTTGAATGCTTTGAACATGTCAAAAGCATCCGACTTATGTCTCATGAGATACATATAACCAAATCTCGAGTAATCATCCGTGAAGGTGATGAAGTACTCATATCCACCTCTAGCTTGAATGCTCATAGGTCCATATACATCAGTGTGTATCAATCCTAAACATTCAGTGGCTCTTGCACCTTTGGCAGAGAACGTCCTTTTGGTCATTTTACCTTCCAAACAAGATTCACAAGTTGGTAGATCATCAACCTTTAAGTCACTCAAAGGTCCGTCACTTACCAATCTTTTAATCCTATTAAGGTTAATATGACCTAAGCGTAAATGCCAAAGGTAGGTTTCATCTGTTGATAATTTTACTCTTTTATGATTAGGTTCCGTTAATTCTGTGTCTAACGAGTGAGAGATATTTCTATGCAAAAAGTATAGACCGTTTTCCAATGTACCTTGGCAAATAATTTTGTCATTAATACTAATAATAAAAACTTTATTAAAAGTAACCTGAAAGTTCTCAAAATACTCGAGGCGTGTTCAATATAAAGCTAGAGGGGGGGGGTGAATAGATTTTAGCTATTATTACCCAATTTTCGCATGCAAGTCAATTTTACGAAAATGCCCCTACTAGTCAAAAATACATACAAGTGTAATATAGTGCGGAATTTAAATAACACTTGATGTATACGTGGAAACCCAACCACTGGGAAAAACCACGGGCTGTATAGTGCGCCACACTCGGAACTCGAAATCACTAATTGAAATGAAGTTTACAACCTATGTAGACCTCGTCTAACATTCCGGTCTGTAACCCCTCACTTCTACCCAGCGGGCCTTTATTAGCAACCCTATTCCAATTTGCTTGAGGCCTAAGCACTCTTAGCCTCAAGACTTACTTCTCTATGAAGAGAAACAACCTATGTGAATATATATATGAATATTCAAATAACAAACAAGGCTAGGTAACCTTAGATGCTTATCTAGGATGATGATATAATCAATTTAATCAACCCTAGATATCAATTGCTAAATGACATGTCAAATAGCTTAGCTAATCAAGATTAATTAAAAACCTAATTAGCTATCACAATCAACACTCAATCATTTTCATCACAAATAATCTCTAACTTGTATCTAGCATATAATCAAAAGCATACAAGTAATTAAAGAGATGTATTAATATGAAAAACACTAAAGTAATATGAAATTAGTGAAGAACATACCAAATAAGATGTGATGATTCAAAACCACGCATGGATCAATTCTATGAAGGCATAGAAGATCAAATATGAAATTTGATGCAAAAGGGGTTTGATTTGAGTGTTTAAAGATAGGTTCTTGATTTGATTTTTTCTCAAAAATCTCTCTTGAAAGATTAGGGTTCTAATTGCTCAAGAAACTTATTCAGAGATTGAGAAAACAAGATATTTATAGACATCAAGAATTGGGCATGTGAAAAGACACTTTTGCCCCTGAAACGCACCGTTCGGCGGTTTCAATCGGCGGCCAGGCCGCCGATGACGACCGCCGAATTGAGCTCGTGAAGAACAGAGCATTAATGGCGGTTTCATTCGGCGGTTTCGCGACCGCCGATCCAACCGCCGAATCAAACCCGAGAGATTAAAATCGATCAGGTATGAACGGCGGTTTCGAACGGCGGTCGGGACCGCCGTTCTGGACCGCATAATTGCTTCAGACCAATCTGGACTGAAACGGCGGTTTCATTCGGCGGCCAGGCCGCCGATCATAACCGCCGATCACCAACAATGGTGAAAACCAAGGAGAAGCCAAGGGCATTCTCCAAAGGCGGTCTTCGCGCGAAACCAAGCACTCATTAGTGCAAGCGCGGACGTTTCCGAACAATGTCGGGAAACGAATTATAAGGCACATATACACACAACAAGATATATCAACCAAAGTGCTAGTGTGTAAAGTGACATGTGAAGAGATGCACATAAAAATAAGCAAGTATGCAATCATAGCAAGAATGCTAAGTGAGTGTGTGCTACTAGATCTCTTCAAAGAAAAACAAGCACAAGAGATTATACCTTTGGCGTGCTTGAATCTTGAGGTCATGGAAGGGCCTTTGATCTTCAACACTAAACACTTAGACTACCCTTACATTCAAAACCCCAACATGTGGTTTGACCACGAAATAAGCCAATCAACAAAACGGGAATCCTTACAATCTCCCCCTTTGGCTATTTCGTGACAAAACCACCACTCACATTGATTCCTCACAACAAAAATAAACCTATGGGTCAATGAAGATTTTCTACAATACAAAGAGATATATAAAAATAAAACTTGAAGTCTTCAATCTCTTGTAGAACAATCATTCCCTGAAACAAGGTTTCTATACTTTCCAATTCAAGTAAAAGTGAGATGAATCAAGTGAGGACATAAACAAGCAATTGCATTGCTAAGAAATTAAACACAACATCATGCAATGTATGATGAATGCAATGCTCCCCCTCAAAGGGTTACTCCCCCTCAATGTATATTCTCCCAATGTGCACCAATTGCTACAACAATTTGCACCTCCCCTTACCACATTCTACTCCCCCTTTTTGTCATGATATAGACAAAGGAGTAGTCCCCAACCGGGTTACTCAAGGCAAAGAGAGATAGTAGCAATCTAGTATATGCATAATCAATATAAGTCACTTTATGCAATCTCAATTAATCGGAGAGAAACGAGGAGATTTATTAGATAAAATGTGTGAAACAAAATGCTTTGCATACAAGACATATTGCATTCAAGTCCAAAATACCATGGTATTTGGTAAAGCAAATGACAAAGGTTTCTAATAGGAATTCAAACCAATTTCACCATTGTCATGAGAGAAGCAAGGATATAGAAATTTCATTGATTTCAATTTAAGAACAACTATATCCAACTTTATAAGCTAAACATGTCATGAGCAACTTTGCACCCTATTTGATTTTTCCGGGAATGAAACCCGTATGATAGTAGACATGTTCAACCAATAAAGAAAGAGAGACATTTGGATTGTAAAATCCTTGAATGGATACTAGATCCTTTTTCATTTGAGTCTCATTAGTTTTTTCACACAAGTTTTTGCATTTAAGAACGCAATTATCAATTCATGCTTTTTCATTTGAGCATGTACATGAATTTCATGCTTTTCATAAGACATTAGCATGTTATTTAAGAATCATCATGTCATGGAGATAATCATAGGTCATTCAAATCATACTTCCTACATACATCTCCTAGTCCAAAATGCATGTTTGAACATAAATATGACATGGATTGTAAACAAGCAAGGTTCACACTTATTGAATTGAAAACATATATACATATGTGCAACCAAGCTTACTCAAGCAATCAACCAAGAAGCATAAGATTTTTCAAATTTTTTGCAAGTGACAAGAATGCAAAAATAGCTCTCTTTGCTTGAGTTCCCCATATGGGGTTAGTATCATCCTTCATTAATGAAGGGCATGAGGTCCTATGGACCTACCAAGTCCATTTGACTTAGTTGAACCTATTTGAGACTTGTTAGTCTCGTAGCAAGCGGGTTCATTTTTCCTTATCCACATAGATATAACATTTTTCTTCTTAGTGGTCAAAGGTTGCATGTCATTCACTAACCTAGGATTATTGACAAAAGATTTCCTAGGCTCATGCAAATGGGCTCTTCTTAGCCTCTTTTTCTTTATCATGCTATCAATCCTACAATGGTTAATGTACTTAAAGCACTTAGGCCTAATATGCCCATAAACACCACAATAATGACAAGTTGGTACAAAGTAAGAATTCATACCATGTTCTTGTGAAGTCATTGGAGACTCATCATGCATTTGATGTCTCCTTTGGTGTTGAGTCGGTTCATGTCTTCTATTTGGTTGAACCGGAATGGGTTGCCTCCTTGGATTAGGTAGCATGTTTTGCCTCTTTTCATAGTGAGTCATTTGTTGAGGAGAGATGACTCGAGAGGCTCTAATCCGTTGAGCTTGGGGTTGTCTCGTTTTCACCACCTTCACTTGTGCATTTTTCGAACATTGTCCTAGTTCTAACTTCTTCCTAGGAGTTTGCACCGGTGACGCTTCTATCTTACCCAAACTCTTCACAAAGACGGTCTTCTTAGGAATAGAGCAATCCTTGCTCACTTCGAATCCAAGACCTCTTTTGTCACAAGGGCTTTTTCCTACACCAAGTATGTTGTCAAGTTTTTTGGTGCTTGTGGTCATTCTAGTCAATGACTCTTTGGCTTCAACAAGCTCTCTCTTCAAACCCTCTTCATTCCTCTTAGACAAAGCTAGCTCATCTTTTAGCTTGTCTTCTTCCACCATGGATCTTATCACTTCATCATTCAAGTGATCAACTTGTGTTGAAAGCCTAAGTAGTTCTTCCTTTAACCTTTGAATCTCTTTTTCATTCTTTAACTTAGAGCTTTCAAAACTTTCAAAGTTGTCCTTAAGATCCATTTTCTCCACTTGCTTCTTTAGGAGGTCATTGTATGTTGTAAGCTCTAGATTTTCTTCCTCTAAAATCCTTAGAAATCTATCTTTCTTCTTCATGGAGCTTTCAACATTGACTATAAAGTTATGCATATCCATATTCTCTACATTTCCATTTGTAGAGTTAGATAAGGAGTCATCTCCACTAGTGTCATCTTCTAGGCTCTCCTCCTCTCTTATGGATCCAATTTCCTCATCAAGACCTTCACCTTGATCTCTTGAGTCAATAAGTGCCATATCCCAATGCGAAGCAACAACTATCTCCTCTAGAGCTACTTCTTCGACTTTCTCTTCTATGGGATCACTAGCATCGGAATTCTTACCAACAACTTCATTTTCTTCACAATTGGCACCCAATGCCTTGAAGTTATTGATAAGCTCATCATCACTTGATGACTTATCTCCTTCTTCGGAGTCATCACTTTCACTCCAAATGGCGGCCATCATTTTTTCTCTCTTGTTCTTCAAATTCCCACAATCTAGTGAGATATGACCTATGCCACCACACTCATAGCATTGGATCCCTTTCCTTTCACTATTCTCTTGCCTATGCTCAACCTTCTTGAAAGGAACCCTTTTCTTCAATTCTTGCCCTTTGGATGCATGACCCTTCTTCTCGAATTTTACAAACTTCTTGAATTTTCTCATTAAAAGTGCCATGTCTTCATCCGAGTCATCCTTGTCCTCCTTCTCAACCTTGGAAGCTCTCAAAGAAATCCCTTTTTGCTTCTTTGAAGGAGTGGAGCTAGGACCCTTCCTAGACTCGTAGGCGAGAAGTCTACCTATTACCTCGCTCGGCTTCATGTCCTTAAATCACTATTTTCTTCTAAAGCCGTCACCTTAGACTCAAACCTCTCGGGAAGCGATCTCATTATCTTTTGCTTGATCCTTCTATCCGAGTAAGGGTCACCAAGTTGATGACTTTGGTTGACAATGTCCATCAACCTAATCTCGAAGTCGTTGAAGCACTCATTCTCCTCCATCCTAAGTGTCTCAAATTGAGTTTGGAGGACTTGAAGTTTGGAGTCCTTCACTACTTCGGTTCCCTCGTGTGCAACCTCTAAGATGTCCCATGCCTCCTTGGCTATCTTAGTGTTCTGAATCAGTTTGTACTGATTTTCATCCACTGCACATATGAGGGCGTGCCACGCCTTTTGATTCCACTTGGACAACTCAAACTCAGGTTGTGTCCACTGTGCCTTAGGCTTGAGCACTTCTTCTCCTCCACCCGTGGGAGTCATCATAGGAGGCGAATATCCATCTTCAATGGCCATCCATGCCCTATCATGGATTTGACACACATATGCCTCCATCTTCCCTTTCCATTGGCAGTAATTTATGCCGGTGAGGAGGGGTGGCCGTGTGCTTGAAGCACCCTCATGGTTGCCACCGAATCCACTCATTGTATCAAATGAATGAATGAAATGTATGCAAAATGTATGAATGAGCAAAAATCACACAAATGCACAACACACCTAAAATGAGCTAGGATCACCTAAGTATATCTAGGAACCCGCTCTGATACCAATTGAAAGTTCTCAAAATACTCGAGGCGTGTTCAATATAAAGCTAGAGGGGGGGGGGGTGAATAGATTTTAGCTATTATTACCCAATTTTCGCATGCAAGTCAATTTTACGAAAATGCCCCTACTAGTCAAAAATACATACAAGTGTAATATAGTGCGGAATTTAAATAACACTTGATGTATACGTGGAAACCCAACCACTGGGAAAAACCACGGGCTGTATAGTGCGCCACACTCGGAACTCGAAATCACTAATTGAAATGAAGTTTACAACCTATGTAGACCTCGTCTAACATTCCGGTCTGTAACCCCTCACTTCTACCCAGCGGGCCTTTATTAGCAACCCTATTCCAATTTGCT
This sequence comes from Acer yangbiense, assembly GCA_008009225.1. Classification (NCBI taxonomy): domain Eukaryota; kingdom Viridiplantae; phylum Streptophyta; class Magnoliopsida; order Sapindales; family Sapindaceae; genus Acer; species Acer yangbiense. The sequence continues at coordinate 21,778,645 of CM017765.1, read as the reverse complement.
TGAGGCCTAAGCACTCTTAGCCTCAAGACTTACTTCTCTATGAAGAGAAACAACCTATGTGAATATATATATGAATATTCAAATAACAAACAAGGCTAGGTAACCTTAGATGCTTATCTAGGATGATGATATAATCAATTTAATCAACCCTAGATATCAATTGCTAAATGACATGTCAAATAGCTTAGCTAATCAAGATTAATTAAAAACCTAATTAGCTATCACAATCAACACTCAATCATTTTCATCACAAATAATCTCTAACTTGTATCTAGCATATAATCAAAAGCATACAAGTAATTAAAGAGATGTATTAATATGAAAAACACTAAAGTAATATGAAATTAGTGAAGAACATACCAAATAAGATGTGATGATTCAAAACCATGCATGGATCAATTCTATGAAGGCATAGAAGATCAAATATGAAATTTGATGCAAAAGGGGTTTGATTTGAGTGTTTAAAGATAGGTTCTTGATTTGATTTTTTCTCAAAAATCTCTCTTGAAAGATTAGGGTTCTAATTGCTCAAGAAACTTATTCAGAGATTGAGAAAACAAGATATTTATAGACATCAAGAATTGGGCATGTGAAAAGACACTTTTGCCCCTGAAACGCACCGTTCGGCGGTTTCAATCGGCGGCCAGGCCGCCGATGACGACCGCCGAATTGAGCTCGTGAAGAACAGAGCATTAACGGCGGTTTCATTCGGCGGTTTCGCGACCGCCGATCCAACCGCCGAATCAAACCCGAGAGATTAAAATCGATCAGGTATGAACGGCGGTTTCGAACGGCGGTCGGGACCGCCGTTCTGGACCGCATAATTGCTTCAGACCAATCTGGACTGAAACGGCGGTTTCATTCGGCGGCCAGGCCGCCGATCATAACCGCCGATCACCAACAATGGTGAAAACCAAGGAGAAGCCAAGGGCATTCTCCAAAGGCGGTCTTCGCGCGAAACCAAGCACTCATTAGTGCAAGCGCGGACGTTTCCGAACAATGTCGGGAAACGAATTATAAGGCACATATACACACAACAAGATATATCAACCAAAGTGCTAGTGTGTAAAGTGACATGTGAAGAGATGCACATAAAAATAAGCAAGTATGCAATCATAGCAAGAATGCTAAGTGAGTGTGTGCTACTAGATCTCTTCAAAGAAAAACAAGCACAAGAGATTATACCTTTGGCGTGCTTGAATCTTGAGGTCATGGAAGGGCCTTTGATCTTCAACACTGAACACTTAGACTACCCTTACATTCAAAACCCCAACATGTGGTTTGACCACGAAATAAGCCAATCAACAAAACGGGAATCCTTACATAACCGAATATCCAAATTTATTCAAACAAGAAACTGAAATTAAATTTCTCTTGAATTGAGGTACATAATAAACGTCTATTAAATCTAAATGCCTTCTAGAATCCAAATAAACTCTAATATCTCCCACTACACTTGCAGACACTAACGTTCCGTTGCCCAAGCACAAATTGATTTCATTCTTACTCAGCCTTCTCCTTTCTTGGAACCCCTGCAAGGAATAACAAACATGATTAGTGGCTCCAGAGTCTATGATCCAAGAATCAGTAGAATCTGCCAGAAAACATGTTTCAAGATAATTAATATTACCTTGTTCCTTCTTGTTCTGGGACTTTGGGCAATTTCTTTTCCAATGTCCCTTTTCACCACAAAAGGAGCACTTCCTTTTGATCTTGGTTACTTTCAGGATCTCCTTCTTGGTAGGCCCAAGTTGTTTTTTCTTCTGTTGTTCCTTGACCTTTTGACGGGCCATAACAGTAGCAACTTTACCAACCATATGAATCTGAGATTCATAATTAGGAGCAGGTGGTTTAGGAGTAGTTAGAACAATCTTATGTTTTTCACTTTGTAGCAACAACCCAATTTTCCTTTTCCATGTTACATAATTATCTCAAGTTAAAGTGTTATATTTTAGGATGTTCATAAGTGATGGGGTCATGATTTTTGAATAAAACAAAACATATATAAGTAAATAATCATGATAAAGCACTTTTAAATATTTATCTTGAATTAAATAAATAACTCAATCATAAAAATTCAACGGTGATCCAACACCCATAAATGTTACGCCTCCTTTGGGAGTTCGCACCATTTACTAGTTAGACTAGATCCCACCTAATTGTTAACATAACAACCAGCGTTTTCAATTTTAGCCTTGTAATTTTACTGACAAGAACTCTTGGGAGGATATCAATAAAATTACATTGAGTGTATTACCAAGATATCGACCCTCAATTTTCTCTCACGAAAATCCCTCCTTGGGGAGTAGATCTCGTTTGAGTCCATTGTCTAGTCTATCCTTATAAGGAAGTATGTTGCTAAATTCCATTCATGGACGCCCCTTGGGGGGATTACCAATAAATAATTAAGCTCAACTAACCTTGGAGGCCATAGGTGTTACAAAAACACCTTCTCCCACTCAATTATTTAAGGCGTGTGATTAAATCCCATAGAATGATTTACCAAGTTATCTAGATGCCAATTTAGATACCTAAATCATTCAATGCATGTTCATACCAAAAGAGATATATGAGTGGCACTCCTATTCTATATGTCATGTTATCATACAATAACAAATATTGTAATATCTAAGCATAAATTAAATAGCAACAATTTTGGCCCATCCTAGAAAAACAAGTAAATTACAATTGTTTAGGAATACAAGATCTTCAAGTGGCCCATCAACCATACGCTCCTCCTTTGGCCCAACCCCATGGGCGTGCACAACCCACAACCCCACAAAGGGGCTGCTGTGCGCAGCCCATGAACACTCCCAGGGCTGCCGTGCGCAGCCCACCAAGCTTGGGCTTGCCATGCGCAGCCCAATCCACTCCTAGGGTGCGCACGGTGCTCGTTCTCGGTTCCGGTTGCTTCATTTTTCTTCGTGTCTTCGAATCTTCATTACCCGAATACATTACGGCAGTATAAATAATAAAATACTGCAGTATTAATTTTTTATTTTTTTTTAATCACTGCAGTACTTTTTACAAACAAAAACTGCACATAATAAAAATTAAAAAAAACTGCAGTAGTATTAAAAAAATACTGCACCTATATAAAAAATAATAAAACCTAGCAACTATCAAGAAGGAATTATGGCGATGATAGACCACCCTTCTTGTTACAATTCCATAACAAAAATACATTGAAAATCTAGGACCAAAATCGAGCAAAAAACAATCCACATAAAACATATATAAATCCATACATCACATGTAATTATATATGCGAATACCTAGAGTGCCATCTCTTTCTAAACATGCATAATCACAATAAAAAGAAATCGATCCACGTATATATACGTTAATTAATTAAAAGGGTTCAACCTAGGCTCTGATACCAATTGTAGGGAAAAATACCGTAGTACACGCAGCGGAAGCGAGACTAAAAAATAGATTTAGTAACTTTTAAAATTTTTCCTTTTTATGAACCTTAAACCCTTTAATCAATTAAACATACATATTATCTAACAAAAGAATAATACCTTTTGTCGCGTGATCCGATTGACTTACGTCGATGGTAATCCGCAAGATCTTCAATCCTAGCACGAACGTGGATCACCTAGGAGCGTGGTCTCCCTTTTCTTTGAATTGCAAACCTGTGAATGGACAAACAAACTTTTCTTTTCTTTGTTAGTCACAAAAACAATCAAAAGAATACTAAGATTATTCCGGTCATTTTTGAGTTCTCAATCTAATGATCGAAACTCGCGTGAACCTAGATCGATGTCGTACACACAAGCTTATTGATGAATAAGCAAATAGTATACCATCAAAGAATAATCTAACACTCTTTTATGTTTTAGTAGAAATAAAATAATCTATCTTATGAATTGAGAAGAAGAAGAAATTTGTATCAAGAACACTTATTGTGCCGAATTCTATAAGAGCACTTATATAGGTGGCCAAATTTTCTTCTCTTCTTTTTCTTAGGGTGGCCAAAAATCATAACCTAAAAGGAACTAGGGTTGCCGCAATTCTCAAGCCCAAAAGAGTTTGTATTGCACCCTAATTCCTATTTTAGTTTAAGACTTCAAACCCTAATCCAACTCATAGATCTTTTATTCTTTTATTTTGACTAAATAAAAAGACTCCTTATTTGATAAAATAAATAAAATTAATTATTTATTTTCTTACCAAATAAGTCTTTTACTTTTAGTATACTACCAACAATAGTATAACACTAGGAATCATATTTCCTAATCAGAAAAGATTTGTTTCTTAATTAAACAATTAATTAATTCTTATTTAATTTAAACAATGAAAACAAAATAATATCTTAGGTTAAAAATTTAACATTGCCGCCCCATATAAAATAATTGGGCCAAATATTATTTTCTTATTTCATTTAATCCATTGGACTTTAAATAAAAAGCCCACATGTGAACCGGACCCATTCTTACTAAAAAAAACAAGCCCGCATGTCTTTTATTAATATATTAATATAATTGAGCAGCCCATTACATAAATAATGTGCAAATTATATTCTTAATATATTAAATGCAATTCTAGATGGACCCTTAAATTGGTCTGGTAGAATATATCAAGTTATCCATGCAAGTCCGTGTGGATTGGGGATCTTGGCGGGCCATCTAAATTTAAGCTTCAATAGACATAACCCAATCACAATCAACAAATGATTCACTTAGGTCCGATCCATTAATTTTAACTCATTCCACTAAAGAGCTAAAACTGAACTCTTAAATAAAGATAGAAAAGGAAGATGTTCCTCATTCATACCCTAGACAATCATGTTGGAGATAGTGTATCCTCGTGATTAATATCAGTAATCGCCAAGAGTTCATAGACCGCCTACAACTCTCCAAGTTACCATATTTACTCATATGACAACGTTTTGAACTTGGATATTTTGACTTGTCCAGAAGCCATGTTTTCAATAGACATTATCGAAAACTCAACGTTGAGATTTAATATCCAATTACCTCAAAACATCCATATGATGATATTATACTCTCATTTAATAAATGGAGCCACGATGTCCATATCTATAAATGAAGTCCTCTATCGATTAACAAATGAATATCACCAAACTATCGTGGATAGACTATGCGATATAATCGTACTCATTGATAACTCAAATGATATCACTTGCAACCATAAGTCCATCATTTATCTCAGGATTAAGATAGACTCTCCGATTGTCCTGATAATGAAAAGACTATTATCTATTGACGGTTATAGATAAAGTATTTCATTGTGATCCAGTTCAATACACCCAGTGCACTAGATCCTTTCACTCGAAGACACTCCGATGATTTTATACTCATCATATCTCATTTGAGCCCACTCAAATGCTAGCAAAAGAATTCTACAACTTTAACAAGATAAAGGTGCCCAACCTTTAACTTAAGTTGTGAACATTATTCAAGACTAACTAAAGAATTGTGTCCACCACATACATATCCAGATGTACGAACAATTCTTCTTTTCTCATAATCTTTAGACCTTATGATTATTTACTTTGACACTTATAATATTAAACTATAAATGCTATACGATTTGTTAAACTAGAAATCACTTTATTAATATGAAAAAGATTGTTAATTACAACATTACACTCTTGCTATTAAGCATAATCCTAACATCCAATAGACTAGAGGGACTGAACTCGCGGCCAACTTCCAGAATTCACTGCGACTTCCGACAGCGGGAATAAACCCGAGAAGCAGGGGTTTCGAACCGGCGAGTCAGTCATTTCAGAGGGAGAAACTTGTCTTTTCACGTCCAAACCTTGCCCTAACCTTTTCCTCTATAAATATACTTTTTTTGTCATCTTAAACACAATCCCTAATATCCACAATAACTTAGAATAACCTAGAAAATCCCTTAAAACATCTCACACACCATTTAGCTCATTTCTAGCTTGTTAGTTATCTTTAAGCTTCCATTTCTCACCCAAATCACCATGGTTACATGTTGATTTCGAGCTTGGGAAGAACAAGAGGAGCTTGATCTATTGCGAAGACTTCACCAAGATATTGGGTTGTCTCTCTTTCTCTCTTATTTACTTTAGCTTGTTATTATATATGTAACTAAACCGTTGATGTTGGGATTTGGTGTACTTGTAATATTATCTATGAGATTGGTTGATTATCTTTGTTTGAGCTTCAATTTATGTATATGTTGATTTATTTAATCAATTGATTGACATGTAATACAACTTAGATCATACATGAATGACCATTGATGTATGGGTCTTTATTCAAGGTTTAAGACCAACTTATGTGCTTAATTGAAATCAACTTCTTAATTGGGTGATTGCACCTTGTATACCAATTTCCTAACATCTCCATTCCCATACCAACTCACTCTCATTATCACTCTTACATAACCATTGCAGTTGGTAGTTAGTTAAGCTAGTTAATGTTAACTTAGATAATTGTAGTTGGTTAGCTAATGATAATTTAGTTAGTTGTAGTTGATTTAGTGTAACTTAGTTGTAATTTGATTCATGCCATCTTAGTGTAATCCTCGTGAATTAGTTAGTTAATTGCTTGTGACAGTCTTCATTTACTTTTCTTGCATGTATTTAGTGTAAATATATTGTATATACCATCTAAGACCTAGAACCGATTTAAGGTACCATACCTCCTTATGGGAACGAACCGTACTTACTGCTACGCGATTGTAACAATTAGTGCACTTGCAAATAAACAAGCACGCTCACATATATTATATTTTAGAGAAACACATTCGAGCGTGTTAGTTGACGTTTTCACTCCTTGAGATTTGTGAGCACTCAACACCCTATCATTGCAAATACCAAGACTCGTTGAACAGAGTTCTAGTGAACGACTAGCTACATTCGACCAAGCGTTGGCCTACGTTCAACACATTGATGAATCAACATTCAACTTGACAAATCACTTCCTAACCTGAATACTTCATGCTTAGAGAGTGGGGGACAAACTGTGGTAGCCACAAACAGGCTCTATGCCTAACCTTCAAGCCCATGAAGAACTTGGTAAGAAATACAGGTCGAGCACATGTACTATGGGTCGAACCGAAGCCCAACTAACCTGATCTCCACTCTTAACAGAACCAGTTATCTGATAGTGATAACTGTCAGTTAGCACATTTGACTTAGTTTGGCTGTTATCGCATCCTATAAAATCTAGACACGATTTGGGGAATCAGAGAAAAAAAAGGTCACATAACTTTTTTTAGGAGATCCTATAAATAGATCCTTCGACCCACAGAGAAAGGATTCTGAACCTCTCTCAAAGAAAAGCCTATTGTGTGTCCTAAAACTCTGCTAAAATTATGTTAGATGCTTTCTGATCTAAGCCCTTATAATTCATTTAATCAAGGAATAACATCAATTTTTAAGTTTTTTAACCTTAATCAACGCTCAGCCCAAGCAAAATAAGTCCAAATTCGGGGATCAACCAATTATTCGTCACGATTATTTTCCTTTTGTAGGTTAACAAAGGAGTTGACAACCTTGGTTCGACAAGGATCTAACAACAAGTTGCTTAGGCCTAATTTATATCAAGCCCAGTCCACTTCAATTGTAGATCAACCCTATACATCTATAACAAAGGAAACATGAAATTTTAAAAATATTGCTTTTCGTTTATTGTCAAAAACTATTTTTAGAAGAAGTAATTACTGGGAACCTATATGAGGTTTGTCAATTTACAATAAAAAACAACTTTATCAACAACTGACACTCACTATGTTAATTGACATAAATTCAAAAAAGAAAAAAAAAATTATACAATAGATTGATAGTCTAATTTGTAAGTGAAACTAATAATGCATGGTGTGTATAAAACTATCTAGAGAGGGGTGAATAGATTTTAACAATTATTACCAATTTTCGCGATTAATCAATATTACAAAAATACCCCCAGCTAGTCAAGACAATAAATCAAGTGTGATAAGTGCGGAATTATAAATGACACTTGATTTTTATGTGGAAACCCAAACTGGGAAAAACCACGGGCTTTTATGTGCGCCACACACGAACCTCGAATCCACTAATTGCGATGGTGTTTACAACCTAATCCCAGCCTATAACCCACCACCACTACCCGCAGGCATATAAAAGTGGACCTAGTCCAATTTGCTTGCGGCCTAAGCAACCTTAGCCATAAGGCTTAGTTCTCACTAAAGAGATTAAACAACCTAAGTGAATATGCAAAAATATCCAAATATGTACTTAGTGCTAGGTCACACTAAATACTTATCTAGGATTATAATATGACAATTAAATCAATCCTAGATATTAATAGCTAAATGGCATGGCAAAAAGCTTAGCTAACATAGATTAAACAATCCTAAGTTTATCTATCACAAAAACAACACTCAATCAAAACAACACATCAATCTCTATCTTGTATATAAGAAAATAATCTAAGAACATACAAGTAATTAAAGAGATGCCTTTTTAAGTAAATGGCTGCCTTTGGGTGCAACGTTACATGATGCAACAAAATTTTTTTTACTGTGATCATTTCTTCTTTGGTACAACAACATTAGCTAATATGTGATTGTATATTCTAACATGCGATCACAATAATTTAATTGTGTGATCACGTACAATTCATATGCGATAACATTATATATATTTATGATCACATGTAATAATATGTGATCACATACTATTTTTTAAAATTGTATGGTGTCATGTTGCACTCAAGAATGAACCTTAAGTAAAACACTAAGATTAGATGAAATTAGTGAAGAACTTACCAAAGCAAGTGTGTTGATGAAAGACCCATTCAAGCAAGCATCCTAGATATGCTAGAAGATGTTAGATGAAGTGTAATGCATATGAAAATGGTTTTGAGTGTTTAAATGAGCAATCTTGATTGCCTTTTCTCTCACAAATCTCTCACAAATCTACCCTAGACAATCATGTTGGAGATAGTGTATCCTCGTGATTAATATCAGTAATCGCCAAGAGTTCATAGACCATCTATAACTCTCTAAGTTACCATCTTTACTCATATGACCACGTTTTGAACTTGGATATTTTGACTTGTCCAGAAGCCATGTTTTCAATAGTCACTATCGAAAACTCAACGTTGAGATTTAATATCCAATTACCTCAAAACATCCATATGATGATATTATACTCTCATTTAATAAATGGAGCCACGATGTCCATATCTATAAATGAAGTTCTCTATCGATTAACAAATGAATATCACCAAACTATCGAGGATAGACTATGCTATATAATCACACTCATTGATAACTCAAATGATATCACTTGCAACCATAAGTCCATCATTTATCTCAAGATTAAGATAGACTCTCCGATTGTCCTGATAATGAAAAGACTATTATCTATTGACGGTTCTAGATAAAGCTTTTCATTGTGATCCTGTTCAATGCACCCAGTGTTAGGATTATGCTCAATAGCAAGAGTGTAATGTTGTAATTAACAATCTTTTTCATATTAATAAAGTGATTTCTGGTTTAACAAATCTTATAGCATTTATAGTTTAATATTATAATTGTCAAAGTAAATAATCATAAGGTCTAAAGACTATGAGAAAAGAAGAATTGTTCGTACAACTGGATATGTATGTGGTAGACACAATTCTTTAGTTAGTCTTGAATATTGTTCACAACTTAAGTTAAAGGTTGGGCACCTTTATCTTGTTAAAGTTGTAGAATTCTTTTGCTAGCATTTGAGTGGGATCAAATGAGATATGATGAGTCTAAAATCATCGGAGTGTCTTCGAGCAAAAGAATCTAGTGCACTAGGTGCATTGAACTGGATCACAATGAAAAGCTTTATCTAGAACCGTCAATAGATAATAGTCTTTTCATTATCATGACAATCGGAGAGTCTATCTTAATCCTGAGATAAATGATGGACTTATGGTTGCAAGTGGTATCATTTGAGTTATCAATGAGTATGATTATATCGCATAGTCTATCCTCGATAGTTTGGTGATATTCATTTGTTAATCGATAGAGGACTTCATTTATAGATATGGACATCGTGGCTCCATTTATTAAATGAGAGTATAATATCATCATATGGATGTTTTGAGGTAATTGGATATTAAATCTCAACGTTGAGTTTTCGATAGTGTCTATTGAAAACATGGCTTCTGGACAAGTCAAAATATCCAAGTTCAAAACGTGGTCATATGAGTAAATATGGTAACTTGGAGAGTTATAGGCGGTCTATAAACTCTTGGCGATTACTGATATTAATCACGAGGATACACTATCTCCAACTTGATTGTCTAGGCTATGAATGAGAAACATCTTCCTTTTCTATCTTTATTTAAGAGTTCAATTTTAGCTCTTTAGTGGAATGAGTTAAAATTAATGGATCGGACCTAAGTGAATCATTTGTTGATTGTGATTAGGTTATGTCTATTGAAGCTTAAATTTAGATAGCCCGCCAAGATCCCCAATCCACACAGACTTGCATGGATCACTTGATATATTCTACCGGACCAATTTATGGGTCCATTTAGAATTGCCTTTAATATATTAAGAATATAATTTGCACATTATTTATTTAATGGGCTGCACAATTGTATTAATATATTAATGAAAGACATGTGGGCTTGTTTCTTTTAGTAAGAATAGGTCTGGTTCACATGTGGGCTTTTTATTTAAAGTCCAATGGATTAAATGAAATAAGAAAATAATATATGGCCCATTTATTTTAAGTGGGGCGGCAAAGGTTTAACCTAATATATTATTTTGTTTCATTGTTTAATTAAATAAGAATTAATTAATTGTTTAATTAAGAAACAAATCTTTTCTGATTAGGAAATATGATTCCTAAAGTTATACTATTGGAAGTAGTATACTAAAATTGAAAGACTTGTTTGATAAGAAAATAAATAATTAATTTTATTTATTTAATCAAATAAGAAGTCTTTTTATTTAGTCAAATAATAGAATAAAATATCTATGAGTTGGATTAGGGTTTGAAGTCTTAAACTAGATAGAAAATAGGGTGCAACACAAACCGTTTTTGACTTGTGATTTGCGGCAACCCTAGTCCCTTTTAGAGAAGGTTTTTCGGCAACCCTAAAAGAAAAGATGAAGCAAATTTCGGCCACCTATATATTCACACTTATAGAATTCGGCCACATGGTTGTTGATTGATACAATTTTTTCTTCTTCTCAATTCATAGAAAGGTTTTTATTCTACTAAAACATAAAAGAGTGAATAGATTATTCTTTGATGGTACACTAATTGCTTGTTCATCAATAAGCTTGTGTGTACAACATCGATTGAGGTTCACGCGAGTTTCGATCATAAGATTGAGAACTCAAAAGTGACCGGAATAATCTTAGTCTTCTTTTGATTGTTTTTGTGACTAACAAAGAAAAAGAAAAGTTTGTTTATCCATTCTCAGGTTTGCAATTCAAAGAAAAGGGAGACCACGCTCCTAGGTGATCGGCGGTTATGATCGGCGGCCTGGCCGCCCAATGAAACCGCCGTTTCAGTCTAGTTTGGTCTGAAGCAATTATGCGGTGACCGCCGTTCGAAACCGCCGTTCATACCTGATCGATTTTAATCCCTCGGGTTTGATTCGGCGGTTGGATCGGTGGTCTTGAAACCACCGAATGAAACCGCCGTTAATGCTCTGTTCTTCACGAGCTCAATTCGGCGGTCGTGATCGGCGGCCTGGCCGCCGATTGAAACCGCCGAACGGTGCGTTTCAGGGGCAAAAGTGTCTTTTCACATGCCCAATTCTTGATGTCTATAAATATCTTATTTTCTCAATCTCTGATCAAGCTTCTTGAGTCATTAGAACCCTAAACATTCAAGAGAGATTTTTGAGAAAAAATCAAATCAAGAACTCAACTTTAAACACTCAAATCAAATCCCTTTTGCATCAAATTTCATATTTGATCTTCTATGCCTTCATAGAATTGATCCATGCATGGTTTTGAATCATCACATCTTACTTGGTATGTTCTTCACTAATTTCATATTACTTTAGTGTTTTTCATATTAATACATCTCTTTAATTACTTGTATGCTTTTGATTATATGCTAGATACAAGTTAGAGATTATTTGTGATGAAAATGATTGAGTGTTGATTGTGATAGCTAATTAGGTTTTTGCTTAATCTTGATTAGCTAAGCTAATTGACATGTCATTTAGCAATTGATATCTAGGGTTGATTAAATTGATTATATCATCATCCTAGATAAGCATCTAAGGTTACCTAGCCTTGTTTGTTATTTGAATATTCATATATATATTCACATAGGTTGTTTCTCTTCATTGAGAAGTAAGTATTGAGGCTAAGAGTGCTTAGGCCTCAAGCAAATTGGAATAGGGTTGCTAATAAAGGCCCGCTGGGTAGAAGTGAGGGGTTACAGACCAGAGTGTTAGACGAGGTCTACATAGGTTGTAAACTTCATTTCAATTAGTGATTTCGAGTTCCGAGTGTGGCGCACTATACAGCCCGTGGTTTTTCCCAGTGGTTGGGTTTCCACGTATACATCAAGTGTTATTTAAATTCCGCACAATATTACACTTGTATGTATTTTTGACTAGTAGGGGCATTTTCGTAAAATTGACTTGCATGCGAAAATTGGGTAATAATTAGATAAAATCTATTCACCCCCCCCTCTAGCTTTATATAGAACACGCCTCTAATTTGTTTCAATTGGTATCAGAGCGGGTTCCTAGACATACATAGGTGATCCTAGCTCATTTTTGGTGTGTTTTGCATTTGTGTGATTCTTTGATCATTCATACATTTTGCATTCATTTCATCCATTCATTATATACTATGAGTGGAGTCGGTGGTTCAAATGAGGGTGCTTCGAGCGTAAGGCCACCCCTCCTCACCGGCATAAATTACTCCCAATGGAAAGGGAAGATGGAGGCATATGTGTGTCAAATCCATGATAGGGCATGGATGGCCATTGAAGATGGATATTCGCCTCCTATGATGACTCCCACAGGTGGAGGAGAAGAAGTGCTCAAGCCTAAGGCACAGTGGACACAACCCGAGTTTGAGTTGTCCAAGTGGAATCAAAAGGCGTGGCAAGCCCTTATATGTGCAGTGGACGAAAATTAGTACAAACTGATTCAGAACACTAAGATAGCCAAGGAGGCATGGGACATCTTAGAGGTTGCACACGAGGGAACCGAAGTAGTGAAGGACTCCAAACTTCAAGTCCTCCAAATTCAATTTGAGACACTTAGGATGGAGGAGAATGAGTGCTTCAACGACTTCGAGATTAGGTTGATGGACATTGTCAACCAAAGTCATCAACTTGGTGACCCTTACTCGGATAGAAGGATCAAGCAAAAGATAATGAGATCGCTTCCCGAGAGGTTTGAGTCTAAGGTGACGGCTTTAGAAGAAAACAGTGATTTTAAGGACATGAAGCCGAGCGAGGTAATAGGTAGACTTCTCGCCTACGAGTCTAGGAAAGGTCCTAGCTCCACTCCTTCAAAGAAACAAAAAGGGATTACTTTGAAAGCCTCCAAGGTTGAGAAGGAGGACAAGGATGACTCGGATGAAAACATGGCACTTTTAATGAGAAAATTCAAGAAGTTTGTAAAATTCGAGAAGAAGGGTCATGCATCCAAAGGGCAAGAATTGAAGAAAAGGGTTCCTTTCAAGAAGGTTGAGCATAGGCAAGAGAATAGCGAAAGGAAAGGGATCCAATGCTATGAGTGTGGTGGCATAGGTCATATCTCACTAGATTGTGGGAATTTGAAGAACAAGAGAGAAAAAATGATGGCTGCCATTTGGAGTGAAAGTGATGACTCCGAAGAGGGAGATAAGTCATCAAGTGATGATGAGCTTATCAATAACTTCAAGGCATTGGGTGCCACTTGTGAAGAAAATGAAGTTGTTGGTAAGAATTCCGTTGCTAGTGATCCCATAGAAGATAAAGTCGAAGAAGTAGCTCTAGAGGAGATAGTTGTTGCTTCACATTGGGATATGGCACTTATTGGCTCAAAAGATCAAGGTGAAGGTCTTGATGAGGATATTGGATCCATAGGAGAGGAGGAGAGTCTAGAAGATGACACTAGTGGAGATGACTCCTTATCTAACTCTACAAATGGAAATGTAGAGAATATGGATATGCATAACTTTATAGTCAATGTTGAAAGCTCCATGAAGAAGAAAGATAGATTTCTAAGGATTTTAGAGGAAGAAAATCTAGAGCTTACAACATACAATGACCTCCTAAAGAAGCAAGTGGAGAAAATGGATCTTAAGGACAACTTTGAAAGTTTTGAAAGCTCTAAGTTAAAGAATGAAAAAGAGATTCAAAGGTTAAAGGAAGAATTACTTAGGCTTTCAACACAAGTGGACCACTTGAATGATGAAGTGGTAAGATCCATGGTGGAAGAAGACAAGCTAAAAGATGAGCTAGCTTTGTCTAAGAGGAATGAAGAGGGTTTGAAAAGAGAGCTTGTTGAAGCTAAAGAGTCATTGACTAGAATGACCACAAGCACCAAGAAACTTGACAACATACTTGGTGTAGGAAAAAACCCTTGTGACAAAAGAGGTCTTGGATTCGAAGTGAGCAAGGATTGCTCTATTCCTAAGAAGACCGTCTTTGTGAAGAGTTTGGGTAAGATAGAAGCGTCACCGGTGCAAACTCCTAGGAAAAAGTTAGAACTAGGACAATGTTCGAAAAATGCACAAGTGAAGGTGGTGAAAGCAAGACAACCCCAAGCTCAACGGATTAGAGCCTCTCGAGTCAACTCTCCTCAACAAATGACTCACTATGAAAAGAGGCAAAACATGCTACCTCATCCAAGGAGGCAACCCATTCCGGTTCAACCAATTAGAAGACATGAACCGGCTCAACACCAAAGGAGACATCAAATGCATGATGAGTCTCCAATGACTTCACAAGAACATGGTATGAATTCTTACTTTGTACCAACTTGTCATTATTGTGGTGTTTATGGGCATATTAGGCCTAAGTGCTTTAAGTACATTAAGCATTGTAGGATTAATAGCATGATAGAGAAAAAGAGGCTAAGAAGAGCCCATTTGCATGAGCCTAGGAAATCTTTTGTCAATAATCCTAGGTTAGTGAATGACATGCAACCTTTGACCACTAAGAAGAAAAATGTCATATCTATGTGGATAAGGAAAAATGAACCCGCTTGCTACGAGACTAACAAGTCTCAAATAGGTTCAACTAAGTCCAATGGACTTGGTAGGTCCATAGGACCTCATGCCCTTCATTAATGAAGGATGATACTAACCCCATATGGGGAACTCAAGCAAAGAGAGCTATTTTTGCATTCTTGTCACTTGCAAAAAATTTGAAAAATCTTATGCTTCTTGGTTGATTGCTTGAGTAAGCTTGGTTGCACATATGTATATATGTTTTCAATTCAATAAGTGTGAACCTTGCTTGTTTACAATCCATGTCATATTTATGTTCAAACATGCATTTTGGACTAGGAGATGTATGTAGGAAGTATGATTTGAATGACCTATGATTATCTCCATGACATGATGATTCTTTTATAACATGCTAATGTCTTATGAAAAGCATGAAATTCATGTACATGCTCAAATGAAAAAGCATGTATTGATAATTGCGTTCTTAAATGCAAAAACTTGTGTGAAAAAAAGCTTATGAGACTCAAATGAAAAAGGATCTAGTATCCATTCAAGGATTTTACAATCCAAATGTCTCTCTTTCTTTATTGGTTGAACATGTCTACTATCATACGGGTTTCATTCCCGGAAAAATCAAATAGGGTGCAAAGTTGCTCATGACATGTTTAGCTTATAAAGTTGGATATAGTTGTTCTTAAATTGAAATCAATGAAATTTCTATATCCTTGCTTCTCTCATGACAATGGTGAAATTGGTTTGAATTCCTATTAGAAACCTTTGTCATTTGCTTTGCCAAATACCATGGTATTTTGGACTTGAATGCTATATGTCTTGTATGCAAAGCATTTTGTTTCACACATTTTTATTTTAATAAATCTCCTCGTTTCTCTCTGATTAATTGAGATTGCATAAAGTGACTTATATTGATTATGCATATACTAGAATGCTACTATCTCTCTTTGCCTTAAGTGACCCGGTTGGGGACTACTCCTTTGCCTATATCATGACAAAAAAGGGGAGTAGAATGTGGTAAGGGGAGGTGCAAATTGTTGTAGCAATTGGTGCACATTGAGGAGAATATATATTGAGGGGGAGTAACCCTTTGAGGGGGAGCATTGCATACATAAAACAACATGATGTTGTGCTTAATTCTTTAAATATGCAAATGCTTGTTTTAATCTCACTTGATTCATCTCACCTTTTCTTGTTTTGGAAAGTTTAGAAACCTTGTTTCAGGGAATGATTGTTCTACAAGAGATTGAAGGCTTCAAGTTTTTTTTTATATATCTCTTTGTATTGTAGAAAATCTTCATTGACCCATAGGTTTATTTTTGTTGTGAGGAATCAATGTGAGTGGTGGTTTTGTCACGAAATAGCCAAAGGGGGAGATTGTAAGGATTCCCGTTTTGTTGATTGGCTTATTTCGTGGTCAAACCACATGTTGGGGTTGTGAATGTAAGGGTAGTCTAAATGGTTAAGGTTGAAGCTCGAAGGCCCTTTCAAGACCTCAAGGGACAAGCATGCCAAAGGTATAAATTCTTGTGCTTGGTTTTCTTTGAAGAGATTTAGTAGCACACACTCACTTAGCATTCTTGCTATGATTGCATATTTGCTTATTTTTATGTGCATCTCTTCACATGTCACTTTACACACTAGCACTTTTGTTGATATATCTTGGTGTGTGTATATGTGCCTTATAATTCGTTTCCGGACATTGTTCGGAAACGTCCGCGCTTGCACTAATGAGTGCTTGGTTTCGCGCGAAGACCACCTATGGAGAATGCCCTTGGCTTCTCCTTGGTTTTCACCATTGTTGGTGATCGGCGGTTATGATCGGCGGCCTGGCCGTCGAATGAAACCGCCGTTTCAGTCCAGTTTGGTCTGAAGCAATTATGCTGTCAAGATCGGCGGTCACGACCGCCGTTCGAAACCGCCGTTCATGCCTGATCGATTTTAATCCCTCGGGTTTGATTCGGCGGTTGGATCGGCGGTCTCGAAACCGCCGAATGAAACCGCCGTTAATGCTCTGTTCTTCACGAGCTCAATTCGGCGGTCGTAATCGGTGGCCTGGCCGCCGATTGAAACCGCCGAACGGTGCGTTTCAGGGGCAAAAGTGTCTTTTCACATGCCCAATTTTTGATGTCTATAAATATCTTATTTTCTCAATCTCTGATCAAGCTTCTTGAGTCATTAGAACCCTAAACATTCAAGAGAGATTTTTGAGAAAAAATCAAATCAAGAACTCAACTTTAAACACTCAAATCAAATCCCTTTTGCATCAAATTTCATATTTGATCTTCTATGCCTTCATAGAATTGATCCATGCATGGTTTTGAATCATCACATCTTATTTGGTATGTTCTTCACTAATTTCATATTACTTTAGTGTTTTTCATATTAATACATCTCTTTAATTACTTGTATGCTTTTGATTATATGCTAGATACAAGTTAGAGATTATTTGTGATGAAAATGATTGAGTGTTGATTGTGATAGCTAATTAGGTTTTTGCTTAATCTTGATTAGCTAAGCTAATTGACATGTCATTTAGAAATTGATATCTAGGGTTGATTAAATTGATTATATCATCATCCTAGATAAGCATCTAAGGTTACCTAGCCTTGTTTGTTATTTGAATATTCATATATATATTCACATAGGTTGTTTCTCTTCATTGAAAAGTAAGTCTTGAGGCTAAGAGTGCTTAGGCCTCAAGCAAATTGGAATAGGGTTGCTAATAAAGGCCCGCTGGGTAGAAGTGAGGGGTTACAGACCAGAGTGTTAGACGAGGTCTACATAGGTTGTAAACTTCATTTCAATTAGTGATTTCGAGTTCCGAGTGTGGCGCACTATACAGCCCGTGGTTTTTCCTAGTGGTTGGGTTTCCACGTATACATCAAGTGTTATTTAAATTCCGCACAATATTACACTTGTATGTATTTTTGACTAGTAGGGGCATTTTCGTAAAATTAACTTGCATGGGTAATAATTAGATAAAATCTATTCACCCCCCCTCTAGCTTTATATAGAACACGCCTCTAATTTGTTTCAGCAGTGACTGCTTTTATGAATCTTAGAATGAAACCTAGACAGGCTGTGAAAGATCACATGATGAAAGTCATAGCACATCTCAACATTGCTGAACTGCATGGCGCTGAGATAGATGGTGAGACAAAAATTGATATGGTTGTCAATTCATTGTCAGATTCCTTTGATCAGTTCAAATTGGACTACACTTTGAACAAAAAGGAATACACCTTACAAGGCCTGATGCAAGATGTTCAGAGTGCTGAAAAGATCCTTGTGAAAGGCAAGGGTCAGGAGATTCATATGGTTGGTAAAGTTGCTACTGTTAAGGCCCGTCAAAAGGTCAAGAAACAACAGAAGAAAAAGCAACTTGGGCCTACCAAGAAGGAGACCAAGAAAGTAACCAAGATCAAAGGGAAGTGCTTCCTTTATGGTGAAAAGGGACATTGGAAAAGAAATTGCCCAAAGTCCCAGAACAAGAAGGAACAAGGTAATATTAATTATCTTGAAACATGTTTTCTGGCAGATTCTACAGATTCTTGGATTATAGACTCTGGAGCCACAAATCATGTTTGCTATTCCTTACAGGGGTTCCAAGAAAGGAGAAAGTTGAATAAAGATGAAATCAACTTGTGTTTGGGCAACGGAACGTTAGTGTCTGCAAGTGCAGTGGGAGATATTAGAGTTAATCTAGATTCTTTTAGGCATTTAGATTTGATAGACGTTTATTATGTACCTCAATTCAAGAGAAATTTAATTTCAGTTTCTTGTTTGAATAAATTTGGATATTCGGTTACTTTTAATAAAGATTTTATTATTAGTAAGAATAACAAATTTATTTGCAAAGGTACATTGGAAAACGGCTTATTATTTTTGCATAAAAATATCTCTCACTCGTTAGACACAGAATTAACGGAACCTAATCATAAAAGAGTAAAATTATCAATAGATGAAACCTACCTATGGCATTTACGCCTAGGTCATATTAACCTTAATAGGATTAAAAGATTGGTATGTGACGGACCTTTAAGTGACTTAAAGGTTGATGATCTACCAACTTGTGAATCTTGTTTGGAAGGTAAAATGATCAAAAGGTCGTTCTCTGCCAAAGGTGCAAGAGCCACTGAATGTTTAGGATTGATACACATTGATGTATGTGGACCTATGAGCATTCAAGCTAGAGGTGGATATGAGTACTTCATCACCTTCACAGATGATTACTCAAGATTTGGCTATGTGTATCTCATGCGACATAAGTCGGATGCTTTTGACATGTTCAAAGCATTCAAAGCTGAAGTAGAAAATCAGCTTGAGAAACACATAAAAATCTTGAGATCTGATCGTGGTGAAGAATATCTATCTGGTGAGTTTCGGCAATATCTTATTGATAATGGGATAGTTTCTCAGTTTTTTGCACCAGGAACACCTCAACAAAATGGGATGGCAGAAAGGAGAAATAGAACTCTTTTGGATATGGTTAGGTCTATGTTGAGTTATTCAACACTTCCTATTTCTTTTTGGGGATATGCTTTACAAACAGCTATATACATTCTAAACGATGTACCATCTAAGTCAGTTCCTCAAACACCGCATGAGTTGTGGACTGGGCGTAAGCCTAGTTTACAACACTTAAGGATATTTGGTTATCCTGCGCATGTGTTAAAAGGAAAGACAGAAAAGATGGAGTCCCGTTCAGAAACATGTATATTTGTAGGGTATCCAAAAGAAACTAAAGGATATTATTTCTATAGTCCTTCAGATCTTAAAGTATTTGTTTCGACAAATGCTAAATTTCTGGAAAAGGACTATATGAATGATTTTGTACCTAGAAGTAGAATTGTCCTGAATGAGATGTCAGGAGATACAATTCCACGAGAGGTTACACAACCTAACCCAATTGTAAGTTCCGATCCAACACAAGATCAACAACCTACCGTTCCTCGTCGTAGTGGGAGGGTTAGAACACAACCCGAAAGATACATCGGTCTGGGAGAATCAGTGGAGAATCTCCCGGACGACGATGATCCCTACACATACAAGGAAGCTATGGAGGATGTTGATAGTCGCCATTGGCAAAAGGCAATGCAATCTGAGATTGAATCTATGTTTGATAACAAAGTCTGGTCCCTTGTAGACTTGCCTAAAGGGATAAAACCCATTGGGTGCAAGTGGGTATACAAGAGGAAAAGAGGTATGGATGGAAAGGTGGAAACCTTTAAAGCTAGATTGGTAGCTAAAGGGTATACATAGAAAGAAGGTATCGATTACGAGGAAACCTTCTCTCCTGTGGCCATGCTTAAATCCATTAGGATACTCTTATCCATTGCAGCATCTTTAGATCTAGAGATTTGGCAAATGGACGTCAAGACAGCTTTCCTTAAAGGAAGTCTTGACGAAAGCATCTACATGATGCAACCAGAGGGATTCATTGAAAAGGACCAAATGGAAAAGGTATGCAAGTTGCAAAAATCCATATATGGATTAAAGCAAGCATCCAGATCCTGGAACATAAGGTTCGATCAAGCTGTAAAAGGTTTTGGATTTATTCAGAATCCTAACGAACCTTGTGTATACAAAAGGATTAAAGGCGACAAGTTGGTTTTCCTGATTCTTTATGTTGATGATATACTACTCATTGGAAACGATGTAGGTGTATTGACATTAGTAAAAGAATGGTTAGCAAAACAATTTGATATGAAGGACTTAGGAGAAGCAAGTTTTATTCTAGGTATCCAAATAATAAGGGATAGAAAGAATAAAACGATTGCATTATCCTAAGCTTCATACATAGACAAGATCTTGTCTAGGTTTTCCATGCAGGATTCCAAGAAAGGTATGTTACCTTTCAGACATGGAATCAAGCTTTCTAAGGAACAAGTTCCTAAGAATGAGCATGAAGAGCAATTCATGAGTAGAGTTCCATATGCCTCGGCGGTTGGAAGTCTCATGTATGCAATGCTCTGTACTAGACCAGATATTTGTTTTGCTGTTGGCATAGTTAGTAGGTTTCAATCGAAACCTGGTCCTGATCATTGGACGGTAGTCAAGCATATTTTCAAGTATCTCAAGAGAACGAGAGATAATATGCTTGTATACTATTGAGGGGATTTGATTCCCGTTGGGTATACAGATTCTGATTTCCAATCAGATTCTGACTCCAGAAAATCCACATCAGGGGCTGTGTTTACTATTGGAGGAGGAGCAGTCATATGGAGGAGTATCAAGCAATCTTGTATTGCTGATTCCACCATGGAAGCTGAGTATGTTGCTGCATGCGAGGCTGCCAAAGAGGCTGTTTGGCTCTGCCAATTCTTGATTGACTTGGAAGTGGTTCCTAGTGCGAATAAGCAGATCACTATCTACTATGACAACAGTGGAGCAGTGGCTAATTCGAAAGAACCAAGAAGTCACAAGAGAGGTAAACACATTGAAAGAAAGTATCATCTTTTAAAGGAGATTGTTCAAAGAGGTGACGTGACGATTACCAAAATCGCGTCAGCAGAAAATCTAGCGGATCCCTTCACAAACGCTCTACCTCAGAAGAGTTTCGATGGGCATCTAGAGAATATGGGCTTAAGAGATATGACACATTTGCTATAGTGCAAGTGGGAGATTGTTATGATTACGCTCAATAGCAAGAGTGTAATGTTGTAATTAACAATCTTTTTCATATTAATAAAGTGATTTATGGTTTAACAAATCTTATAGCATTTATAGTTTAATATTATAATTGTCAAAGTAAATAATCATAAGGTCTAAAGACTATGAGAAAAGAAGAATTGTTCGTACATCTGGATATGTATGTGGTAGACACAATTCTTTAGTTAGTCTTGAATATTGTTCACAACTTAAGTTAAAGGTTGGGCACCTTTATCTTGTTAAAGTTGTAGAATTCTTTTGCTAGCATTTGAGTGGGATCAAATGAGATATGATGAGTCTAAAATCATCGGAGTGTCTTCGAGCAAAAGAATCTAGTGCACTGGGTGCATTGAACTGGATCACAATGAAAAGCTTTATCTAGAACCGTCAATAGATAATAGTCTTTTCATTATCATGACAATCGGAGAGTCTATCTTAATCCTGAGATAAATGATGGACTTATGGTTGCAAGTGGTATCATTTGAGTTATCAATGAGTACGATTATATCGCATAGTCTATCCTCGATAGTTTGGTGATATTCATTTGTTAATCGATAGATGACTTCATTTATAGATATGGACATCGTGACTCCATTTATTAAATGAGAGTATAATATCATCATATGGATGTTTTGAGGTAATTGGATATTAAATCTCAACGTTGAGTTTTCGATAGTGTCTATTGAAAATATGGCTTCTGGACAAGTCAAAATATCCAAGTTCAAAACGTGGTCATATGAGTAAATATGGTAACTTGGAGAGTTATAGGCGGTCTATGAACTCTTGGCGATTACTGATATTAATCACGAGGATACACTATCTCCAACTTGATTGTCTAGGGTATGAATGAGAAACATCTTCCTTTTCTATCTTTATTTAAGAGTTCAATTTTAGCTCTTTAGTGGAATGAGTTAAAATTAATGGATCAGACCTAAGTGAATCATTTGTTGATTGTGATTAGGTTATGTCTATTGAAGCTTAAATTTAGATAGCCCGCCAAGATCCCCAATCCACACGGACTTGCATGGATCACTTGATATATTCTACCGGACCAATTTATAGGTCCATTTAGAATTGCATTTAATATATTAAGAATATAATTTGCACATTATTTATTTAATGGGCTGCACAATTGTATTAATATATTAATGAAAGACATGTGGGCTTGTTTCTTTTAGTAAGAATAGGTCTGGTTCACATGTGGGCTTTTTATTTAAAGTCCAATGGATTAAATGAAATAAGAAAATAATATATGGCCCATTTATTTTAAGTGGGGCGGCAAAGGTGAATAAATTAACCTAATATATTATTTTGTTTTATTGTTTAATTAAATAAGAATTAATTAATTTATTAATTAATTGTTTAATTAAGAAACAAATCTTTTCTGATTAGGAAATATGATTCCTAAAGTTATACTATTGGAAGTAGTATACTAAAATTGAAAGACTTGTTTGATAAGAAAATAAATAATTAATTTTATTTATTTAATCAAATAAGAAGTCTTTTTATTTAGTCAAATAATAGAATAAAATATCTATGAGTTGGATTAGGGTTTGAAGTCTTAAACTAGATAGAAAATAGGGTGCAACACAAACCGTTTTTGGCTTGTGATTTGCGGCAACCCTAGTCCCTTTTAGAGAAGGTTTTTTGGCAACCCTAAAAGAAAAGATGAAGCAAATTTCGGCCACCTATATATTCACACTTATAGAATTCGGCCACATGATTGTTGATTGATACAATTTTTTCTTCTTCTCAATTCATAGAAAGGTTTTTATTCTACTAAAACATAAAAGAGTGAATAGATTATTCTTTGATGGTACACTAATTGCTTGTTCATCAATAAGCTTGTGTGTACAACATCGATTGAGGTTCACGCGAGTTTCGATCATAAGATTGAGAACTCAAAAGTGACCGGAATAATCTTAGTCTTCTTTTGATTGTTTTTGTGACTAACAAAGAAAAAGAAAAGTTTGTTTGTCCATTCTCAGGTTTGCAACTCAAAGAAAAGGGAGACCACGCTCCTAGGTGATCCATGTTCGTGCTAGGATTGAAGATCTTGCGGATTACCATCGACGTAAGTCAATCGAATCACGCGACAAAAGGTATTCTTCTTTTGTTAGATAATATATATGTTTAATTGATTAAAGGGTTTAAGGTTCATAAAAATGAAAAATTTTAAAAGTTACTAAATCTATTATTAGTCTCGCTTCCGCTGCATGTACTACGGTATTTTTCCCTAGACCCAGTGCACTAGATTCTTTTACTAGAAGACATTCCGATGATTTTAGACTCATCATATCTCATTTGATCCCACTCAAATGCTAGCAAAAGAATTCTACAACTTTAACAAGATAAAGGTGCCCAACCTTTAACTTAAGTTGTGAACATTATTCATGACTAACTAAAGAATTGTGTCTACCTCATACATATCCAGATGTACGAACAATTCTTCTTTTCTCATAGTCTTTAGACCTTATGATTATTTACTTTGATAATTATAATATTAAACTATAAATGCTATAAGATTTGTTAAACCAGAAATAACTTTATTAATATGAAAAAGATTGTTAATTACAATATTACACTCTTGCTATTGAGCATAATCCTAACAATCTCCCACTTGCTCTATAGCAAATGTGTCATATCTCTTATGCCCATGTTCTCTAGATGCCCATCAAAACTCTTCTGAGGTAGAGCCTTTGTGAAGGGATCTGCTATATTTTCTGCTGACGCGATTTTGGTAATCGTCATGTCACCCCTTTGAACAATCTCCCTTAAAAGATGATACTTTCTTTCAATGTATTTTCCTCTCTTGTGACTTCTTGGTTCTTTCGAATTAGCCACTGCTCCACTGTTGTCATAGTAGATAGTGATCTGCTTATTTGCACTAGGAACCACTTCCAAGTCTATCAAGAATTGGTGGAGCCAAACATCCTCTTTAGCAGCCTCGCATGCAGCAACATACTCAGCTTCCATGGTGGAATCAGCAATACAAGATTGATTGATACTCCTCCATATGACTGCTCCTCCTCCAATAGTAAACACAGCCCTCGATGTGGATTTTCTGGAGTCAAAATCTGATTGGAAATCAGAATCTGTATACCCAACGGGAATTAAATCCCCTCCAGAGTATACAAGCATATTATCTCTCGTTCTCTTGAGATACTTGAAAATATGTTTAACTGCCGTCCAGTGATCAGGTCCAGGTTTCAATTGAAACCTGCTAACTATGCCAACAGCAAAACGAATATCTAGTCTAGTGCGGAGCATTGCATACATGAGACTTCCAACTGCCGAGGCATATGGAACTCTACTCATGAATTGCTCTGCACGCTCATTCTTAGGAACTTGTTCCTTAGAAAGTTTGATTCCATGTCTGAAAGGTAACATACCTTTCTTGGAATCCTGCATGGAAAACCTAGACAAGATGAATCGTTTTATTCTTTCTATCCCTTATTACTTGGATACCTAGAATAAAACTTGCTTCTCCTAAGTCCTTCATATCAAATTGTTTTGCTAACCATTCTTTTACTGATGTCAATACACCTACATCGTTTCCAATGAGTAGTATATCATCAACATAAAGAATCAGGAAAACCAACTTGTCGCCTTTAATCCTTTTGTATACACAAGGTTCGTCAGGATTCTGAATAAATCCAAAACCTTTGACAGCTTGATCGAACCTTATGTTCCAAGATCTGGATGCTTGCTTTAATCCATATATGGATTTCTACAACTTGCATACCTTTTTCATTTGGCCCTTTTCAATGAATCATTCTGGTTGCATCATGTAGATGCTTTCGTCAAGACTTCCACTAAGGAAAGCTGTCTTGACGTCCATTTGCCAAATCTCTAGATCTAAAGATGCTGCAATGGATAAGAGTAATCTAATGGATTTAAGCATGGCCATAGGAGAGAAGGTTTCCTCGTAATCGATACCTTCTTTCTATGTATACCCTTTAGCTACCAATCTAGCTTTAAAGGTTTCCACCTTTCCATCCATACCTCTTTTCCTCTTGTATACCCACTTGCACCCAATGGGTTTTATCCCTTTAGGCAAGTCTACAAGGGACCAGACTTTGTTATCGAACATGGATTCAATCTCAGACTGCATTGCCTTTTGCCAATGGCGACTATCAACATCCTCCATTGCTTCCTTATACGTGTAGGGATCATCGTCGTCCGGGAGATTCTCCACTGATTCTCCCAGATCGATGTATCTTTCGGGTTGTGTTCTAACCCTCCCACTATGACGAGGAATGGTAGGTTGTTGATTTTGTGTTGGATCGGAACTTACAATTGGGTTAGGTTGTGTAACCTCTCGTGGAATTGTATCTCCTGACATCTCATTCAGGACAATTCTACTTC
The DNA here is from genome assembly GCA_008009225.1 of Acer yangbiense. NCBI lineage: Eukaryota > Viridiplantae > Streptophyta > Magnoliopsida > Sapindales > Sapindaceae > Acer > Acer yangbiense. The sequence goes on along the minus strand of CM017765.1, from coordinate 21,752,497 downwards.
TAGGCACAAAATCATTCATATAATCCTTTTCCAGAAATTGAGCATTTGTCGAAACAAATACTTTAAGATCTGAAGGACTATAGAAATAATATCCTTTAATTTCTTTTGGATACCTTACAAATATACATGTTTCCGAATGGGACTCCATCTTTTCTGTCTTTCCTTTTAACACATACGCAGGACAACCAAATATCCTTAAGTGTTGTAAACTAGGCTTGCGCCCAGTCCACAACTCATGCGGTGTTTTAGGAACGGACTTAGATGGTATATCGTTTAAAATGTATATAGCAGTTTGTAAAGCATATCCCCAAAAAGAAATAGAAAGTGTTGAATAACTCAACATAGACCTAACCATATCCAAAAGAGTTATATTTCTCCTTTCTGCCACCCCATTCTGTTGAGGTGTTCCTGGTGCAGAAAACTGAGAAACTATCCTATTATCAATAAGATATTGCTGAAACTCACCAGATAGATATTCTCTACCACGATCAGATCTCAAGATTTTTATGTGTTTCTCAAGCTGATTTTCTACTTCAGCTTTGAATGCTTTGAACATGTCAAAAGCATCCTACTTATGTCGCATGAGATACACATAGCCAAATCTCGAGTAATCATCTGTGAAGGTGATGAAGTACTCATATCCACCTGTAGCTTGAATGCTCATAGGACCATATACATCAGTGTGTATCAATCCTAAACATTCAGTGGCTCTTGCGCCTTTGGCCGAGAATGACCTTTTGGTCATTTTACCTTCCAAACAAGATTCACAAGTTGGTAGATCATGAACCTTTAAGTCACTTAGGTCCGTCACTAACCAATCTTTTAATCCTATTAAGGTTAATATGACCTAGGCGTAAATGCCATAGGTAGGTTTCGTCTATTGATAATTTTACTCTTTTATGATTAGGTTCCGTTAATTCTGTGTCTAACGAGTGAGAGATATTTTTATGCAAAAAGAATAAGCCGTTTTCCAATGTACCTTTGCAAATAAATTTGTTATTCTTACTAATAATAAAATCTTTATTAAAAGTAACCGAATATCCAAATTTATTCAAACAAGAAACTGAAATTAAATTTCTCTTGAATTGAGGTACATAATAAACGTTTATCAAATCTAAATGCTTGAAAGAATCTAGATTAACTCTAATATCTCCCACTGCACTTGCAGAAACTAACGTTCCGTTGCCCAAACGCAAGTTGATTTCATTCTTATTCAGCTTTCTCCTTTCTTGGAACCCTTGTAAGGAATAACAAACATGATTTGTGGCTCTAGAGTCTATGATCCAAGAATCTGTAGAATCTGCCAGAAAACATGTTTCAAGATAATTAATATTACCTTGTTCCTTCTTATTCTAGGACTTTGGGCAATTTCTTTTCCAATGTCCCTTTTCACCATAAAAGGAGCATTTCCCTTTGATCTTGGTTACTTTCTTGGTCTACTTCTTGGTAGGCCCAAGTTGCTTTTTCTTCTGTTGTTTCTTGACCTTCTGACGGGTTTTAACAGTAGCAACTTTACCAACCACATGAATCTCTTGACCTTTGCTTTTCACAAGGATCTTTTCAGCGCTTTGAACATCTTGCATCAGGCCTTGTAAGGTGTATTCCTTTTTGTTCAAAGTGTAGTCCAATTTGAACTGATCAAAGGAATCTGACAAAGAATTGACAACCATATCAATTTTTGTCTCACCATCTATCTCAGCGTCATGCAGTTCAACAATGTTGAGATGTGCTATGACTTTCATCATGTGATTCTTCACAGCCTGTCCAGGTTTCATCCTAAGATTCATTAAAGAAGTCACTGCCTCTCTCTTAGTCGTCCTGGACTTCATAGCAAACATCTCCTCTAGAGACATCATTATATCAGCAGCAGACTCCATTCCTTCATGCTGCTGTTGCAACACGTCGGAGATAGTAGCCATAATGTAACATTTAGCCATATCATCTGAAGTCTCCCACTGCTCATACTCATCTCTTTGCGTTATGCTAGATTCATTATTAGGAGCAGGTGGTTTAGGAGTAGTTAGAACAAACTTATGTTTTTCACTTTGCAGCAACAAACCAATTTTCCTTTTCCATGTGACATAATTATCTCCAGTTAAAATATTATATTTTAAGATATTCATTAGGGATGGGGTCATGATTTCTGAATACAAATAAAAATTTATATGAGTAAATAATCATTATTAAGCACTTTTGAATATTTATCTTGATTTAAATAAATAACTCAATCATAAAAATTCAACGGTGATCTAACACCCATAAATATTACTCCTCCTTTGGGAGTTCGCACCATTTACTAGTTAGACTAGGTCCCACCTAATTGTTAACCTTAACAACCAACGTTTTCAATTTTAGCCTTGCAATTTTACTGACAAGAACTCTTGGGAGGATATCAATAAAATTACATTGAGTGTGTTACCAAGATATCGACCCTCAATTTTCTCTCACGAAAATCCCTCCTTGGGGAGTAGATCTCGTTTGAGTCAATTGTTTAGTCTATCCTTGTAAGGAAGTATGTTGCTAAATTCCATTCATGGACGCCCCTTGGGGGGATTACCAATAAACAATAAAGCTCAACTAACCTTGAAGGCCATAGGTGTTACAAAACACCTTCTCCCACTCGATTATTTAAGGCGTGTGATTAAATCCCATAGAATGATTTACCAAGTTATCTAGATGCCAATTTAGATACCTAAATCATTCAATGCATGTTCATACCAAAAGAGATATATGAGTGGCACTCCTATTCTATATGACATGTTATCATACAATAACAAATATTGTAATATTTATACAAAAATAAATAGCCACAATTTTGGTCCATCCTAGAAAAGCAAGTAAATTACAATTTGTTAGGAATACAAGATCTTCAAGTGGCCATCAACCATCCGCGCATACCTCGGCTGTCTCCCATAGGCGTGCACACCCTACAACCCCACAAAGGGGCTGCCGTGCGCAACCCATGAGACCCTATAGGGCTGCCGTGTGCAGCCCACCATGATATGGGCTTGCCATGCGCAGCCCAATCCACTCCTAGGGTGCGCACGGTTCTCGTTCTAGGTTTCGGTTGCTTCCTTTTTCTTCAAGTCTTCGAATCTTCAATGCTTGAACATATTACAGCAGTATTTAACTAATAAAATACTGCAGTATTTTTTTTTTTTTCACTGCAGTACTTTTTACAAAAAAAAAAGAAAAAAAAAAAACTGCACTTAAAAATAAGATAAAAAAAACTGCAGTAACTTTTAATACCTAAAAAAAAACTGCACTTTAATATTACAATAATAATCAAAGGAAAAACTAGAAACTACCAAGAAGGAATTATGGCGATGATAGACCACCCTTCTTGTTACAATTCCATAACAAAAATTACATTGAAAATCTAGGACCAAAATCGAGCAACAACAATCCACATAAAAACATATATAAATCCATACATCCACATGTAATTATATATGCAAATACCTAGAGTGCCATCTCTTTCTAAACATGCATAATCACAATAAAAAGAAATAGATTCACGTATATATACGTTAATTAATTAAAAGGGTTCAACCAGGCCCTGATACCAATTATAGGGAAAAATACAGGTCAACGCAGCAGAAGCGAGACTAAAAAGAGATTTAGTATATTTTAAAAATTTTCCTTTGATGAACCTTAACCCTTTAAATTAATTAAACATATATATAAACTAATAAAAGTTTAATACCTTTTGTCGTGTGATCCGATTGACTTGCATCGATGGTAATCCGCAAGATCTTCAATCCTAGCACGAATGTGAATCACCTAGGAGCGTGGTCTCCCTTTTCTTTAAATTGCGTACCTGAGAATGGATAAACAAACTTTCTTTTTCCTTTTGTTAGTCACAAAACAACCAAAAGACTACAAAGATTATTCCGGTCGCTTTTGAGTTCTCAATCTAATGATCGAAACTCGCGTGAACCTAATTCGATGTTGTACACACAAGCTTATTGATGAACAAGCAATTAGTGTACTATCAAAAGAATAATCTCTTCTCTCTTTTTTGTCTTGGCAGAATAATCAAACACTTTTCTATGAGTATGAGAAGAAGAAGAAATTGATCCAGTAAACCCTAGGGGGTGGCCGAACCCTAAATGATTGCTTATATAGGGTGGCCGAATTTCACTTCTCTTTTTCTTTTAGGGTTGCCGAAATCTCCTTGTGATTCTATTTGGGTTGGCCGAAAATCCTCTACAAAAAAGGATTTTTGCTTTACCCTAATTCCCATCAACTTTAGACTCCTAACCCTAATACAACTCATAAGTGTTTTTATTCTTTTTATTGACTTAATAAAAGACTTTCCTATTTGATTAAATAAATAAAACTTATTATTTATTTTCTTACCAAATAAGTCTTTTACCTTTAGTATAACTCTAGGAAATATATTTCCTGATCACAAAAAGATTTTGTTTCTTAATTAAATAATTAATTAATTAATTAATTAATTCTCATTTAATCAAACAATAAAATAAAATAATATTTTTGACTAAAAATTTAGCCTTGCCGCCCCACATTATATATTTGGGCCAAATATTATTTTCTTATTTTATTTAATCCATTAGACTTTAAATAAAAAGCTCACATGTGAACCAGACCCATTCTTACTAAAAGAAACAAGCCCACATGCCTTTCATTAATATATTAATATAATTGATCAGCCTATTAAACAAATAATGTTCAAATTATATTCTTAATATATTAAATGCAATTCTAGATGGACCCATAAATTGGTCCGGTAGAATATATCAAGTGATCCATGCAAGTCCGTGTGGATTGGGGATCTTGGCGGGCTATCTAAATTTAAACTTCAATAGGCATAACCTAATCATAATCAACAAATGATTCACTTAGGTCCGATCCATTAATTTTAACTCATTCCACTAAAAAGCTAAAATTGAACTCTTAAATAAAGATAGAATAAGAAGATGTTCCTCATTCATACCCTAGACAATCATGTTGGAGATAGTGTATCCTCGTGATTAATATCAGTAATCGTCAAGAGTTCATAGACCGCCTATAACTCTCCAAGTTACCATATTTACTCATATGACCACGTTTTGAACTTGGATATTTTGACTTGTCCAAAAGCCATGTTTTCAATAGTCACTATCGAAAACTCAATGTTGAGATTTAATATCCAATTACCTCAAAACATCCATATGATGATATTATACTCTCATTTAATAAATGGAGCCACGATGTCCATATCTATAAATGAAGTCCTCTATCGATTAACAAATGAATATCACCAAACTATCGAGGATAGACTATGCTATATAATCATACTCTCTGATTGTCCTGATAATGAAAAGACTATTATCTATTGACGATTCTAGATAAAGCTTTTCATTGTGATCATGTTCAATGCACCCAGTGCACTAGATTCTTTTACTTGAAGACACTCCGATGATTTTAGACTCATCATATCTCATTTTATCCCACTCAAATGCTAGCAAAAGAATTCTACAACTTTAACAAGATAAAGGTGCCCAACCTTTAACTTAAGTTGTGAACATTATTCAAGACTAACTAAAGAATTGTGTCTACCTCATACATATCCAGATGTACGAACAATTCTTCTTTTCTCATAGTCTTTAGACCTTATGATTATTTACTTTGACAATTATAATATTAAACTATAAATGCTATAAGATTTGTTAAACCAGAAATCACTTTATTAATATGAAAAAAAATGCTAATTACAATATTACACTCTTGCTATTGAGCATAATCCTAACATCACCTCCCCTAACACTAAAGTTTGACTGCTAACTTTAATGATTCAAAGGGTAATATCATTGTTTTAACATTTACCCTTATTTTAATAAAATCAAAATTAAAAAAAAAAAAAAAAAACGATGGACCTCAACCATCCATCACATGTAATTAATGTTCATTAGGAGTTAAAAATGGTTTGTTGTGATTTTTTTCGTGAAGTTGTGTAGATAATATTAAGGTCTGCATTTTCCAAAAAATTTCATCTAAAACACCCATGGAACTTTGTTTGTCAATTTTGTGGAGCTTGTGCTCCATCACTGTTTGGAACTGTTCCAAATTTTATTTAATAGTAAAATATGTTTTAATTTATATAATTATAAAATATAAAAACCAAAATTGTTAATTTAATAACATGCGGCAGCCCACAAAACTTCAATAAATGTCTTGATTTTGGTTTATCTTCCTCCAATCTATTCATTTTCAAACAATTAGAATTAAGAAGATGAGTTATAGATACACTATCTCAGCCCACTCTCTGTTCATGTGATGACATGCGGACTGTAAGGATTCCCATATCTTGATTGGCTTATTTCGTGGACAAACCACATGTTGGGGTTTATTGTGTAAGGGTAGTTTAGGTGATTGAACTTCAAGCTCGAAGGCCCTTTCAAGACCTCAAGAGACAAGCACGCCAAATGTATAATCTCTAGTGCTTGGTTTTCTTTGAAGAGACTTAGAATGCACACACACACTTAGTATACTTGCATTTGTGTGCATACTCTTCACATGTCACTTTACACACTAGCACTTTGATTGATATCTTGTTGTGTGTATATGTTCTTAGTAATTCATTTCCCGATAGTGTTCAGAAACGTCCATGCATGCACTAGAATGTGCTTGGTTTTGCACGAAGACCGCCCACGGAGAATGCACTTGGCTTCTCCTTGGTTTTCACCTCTGTTGGTGATCGGCGGTTATGATCGGCGGCCAGGCCGCCGAATGAAACCGCCGTTTGTATCCAAAAGTATCTGGAGCAATTCTACGGTCAAGATCGGCGGTCATGACCGCCGTTCGAAACCGTCGTTCATACCTAATCGATTTAATCTCTCGGGTTTGATTCAGCGGTTGGATCGGCGATTACGAAACCGTCGAATGAAACCGCCGTTGATGCTCTGTTCTTCTCGGGCTCAATTCGGCGGTCATGATCGATGGCCTGGCTACCGATTGAAACCGCCAATCGGTGCGTTTCAAGGGCAAACTTGTATTTTTCACATTCTCTGTTTTTCATGCCTATAAATACATCTCTCTCTTGTTCTGAATAATGACTCTTTGATCATCAAGAACCCTATATTTTAAAGAGAGATTTTTAGAGAAAAAGCAACCAAGTTTGCTCATTTAAACACACAAATACATACCTTTGTGCATCAAAGTTCATCTTGCATTCATCCATGAATGGGTTTGCATCATCACAACTTGCTTGATAAGATTTTGATTAAGTTCATCTTATTTTAGTATTTTACTATCAAGCCATTCTCTTTTAATTTACTTGTATGTTTTTGATCATATGATAAATACAAGAATAGAGAATTAATTGTGATGAATTGATTGAGTGTTGTATTGTGATAGCTAATTAGGTTTTTGCTTAATCTTGATTAGCTAAGCTATTTGACATGTCATTTAGCTCTTGATATCTAGGATTGATTTAATTGATTATATCATCATCCTAGATAAGCATCTAAGGTTCCCTAGCCTTGTTTGTTATTTGAATATTCATACATATTCACATAGGTTGCATAATCTCTTCATTGAGAATTAAGTCTTGAGGCTAAGATTGCTTAGGCCTCAAGCTATTGGACTAGAGCCACTTTTAAAGGCCCGCGTGGAAGAAGTGGGGGGTTATTGACCGGAGTGTTAGACGAGGTCCACATAGGTTGTAAACTCCATTTCAATTAGTGGATTTCGAGGTTCGAGTGTGGCGCACTATACAGCCCGTGGTTTTTCCCAGTGGTTGGGTTTCTACGTATACATCAAGTGTTATTTAAATTCTGTACTATATTACACTTGTTTGTCTTTTTGACTAGAAGGGGCATTTTCGTAAAATTGACTTACATGCGAAAATTGGGTAATAAAGCTTAAAATCTATTCACTCCCCTCTAGATATATTTATCATACACACCAAGCGTTTTATTATTCCTTTCACGGACAATGTTAACTTTTACACATTAACTTTCATCTTCCACCCAAGTGATTGGTCTTGATATGTTTTGCAATTGAACGCAAAGTTTGTAATCTCATTCACAATATTTGTGTAAGCAAATCCTAGTCATTTGCTTACCCAACAAGTTATCAATTCTACATCATATCTACTTTTGTTTCACCTCACTTTCCTAGTCATTAACTTACTCAACAAGTTCTCCATCCTACATCATATATACTTTTCTTTCTTATTTTGTATTTGTGTTTTTACTCAAATAACTATCCATCATTGTCATTCATTTTCACTACTAATTAAGAAATTTGTTTATAGATTTTTATGTTTGAGCGCATTCTAAGGCATTTGAAGGCTTATTTAGACATGAAAAAAAAAACACCATTTCTTTGTTTGTGGAGTTGGCGAAAAATGATTATCCGAACACCGTTCCTTTGTTTATGGGGTGGTTCGGAAAAGTTATACAAGATATCAATGGATAGTCGCGATAAATTGAAATGTTCTGACTTCTAACTACGAGGAATTGTTGAATACTCTAGATGGAAAGGGGGTAAGTTTTTTATGTGTTGTTTACTTCTCACTTTTTTTTTTCTATTTTCTTGAAAATGGATGGATTTTTTTTTTCTTCTCTTTTTTACTTTATGGATTGTTTGGTGTAGATTGTGTGGTCTAGAAATTCATTGCCTTCATTTTGTCATACTAATCCAAAGACTTGTATTTCAAGAATAGTCTTGGTGTGTTTTGAAAAAAATATCATTACATTAGTCCAATATTGCTCCAAGAGTCCAAGGCAATAGGGGAAAGCAACTCCATAATGGTAGAGTAAGGGGTCATTTATTTTTTCCATTTAAAATTTAATGAGTCTGAATTGAACTCATTAAGTTGTTTTGTTTATTTTTTTAAGTGGTCAAACAACTTAAAAATATCAAAAAACAACTTAAAAATAAAGTAAGATATCCTAACTTTTAACTTAATTCCAAATCATTACATTACAATTAAAATATTCACTTCTAAGGGGTCGTTTTTTAGGGATGAGCATTTGGGGAATGGGGATGAATATGGGTCCCCCCATCCTTATCCTCACTTTCGAAACCCTCACCTATCCACCCCCCCATTTACCCTTTTGGGGAAAATGGGTTTTGGTGGGAGGGCGGGATTTGGGGGGAGGTCCCCTCATCACCATCCCTATTTTCCTTGTTTGTTTTCCCATTTTTTAATGTTTCCTTGTTTTCCCCCTTTCCTCGTCTTCCCCATTTCCCCTGTTTAACTAAAAATTACATACTAGGAAAACACAAAATCCATCAGAAATTCAAATACAAAATAAAATCCATTACAAATTCAAAAGATGTATATATAATTAGTAAAACAGAAGAATAAAAATATTTAAATATATATATATATTATATAATGTTTGGGGGAATTGGGGAAACGGGGATGGAGGCACCTCCCCCCATCCTTATCCCCATTTCCATAAATTTATGGGGAAAATGGGGAAATATATATAAAACGAGTCTAAAATAATCTAAAATAATCTAAGGGGGGGTGTGAATAGACTTTAATCCGGTTATTACCAAATATTTCGAATTAGTCAATATTGCAAAAATAACCTCAAACTAGTCAAATACAAAATCAAGTGTAAAGGTGCAGAATTTAAATGACACTTGATTTTTACCTAGAAACCTTCAACAAGGAAAAACCACGGGCTGTTATGTGCGCCACACAATGAACCTCGAATCTACTAATTGCAGTGGTGTTTACAACCTAGGTTGACCACGTCAAACCCTACGGTCATTAACCCACCACTACTACCCGTAGACCTTTAAAAGTGAACCTAGTTCCTTGCTTGCAAACTTCCAAATGGTAAATACAAGACTTGACTCTCTAAGAAAAGAGATAAACAACCTAAAGTGAATATATGCAATATTCAAAGTGCATAAATGCAAAGTTAAACATTTAAGCTTATCTAGGCATGGATGAACATGTTAAAGGCATTCCTAGATATCATGTAGCTATATGACATGCATACAACTTAGCTATGTAAAGGGTAACCAATCCTACATACAATAGCTATCACAAACAATCTCAATCAACCAATGAGATAAACTAGCTAGATGTGCAAATAAAACCCTATATGTAATAGCTATCGCAAACAACTCACAAAACACAATAAAAATGCAATCTTGAAACTAGTCAAGTAATAAAAATGCTATCTTGTAAAGCAATAACATGTGAAAAGATGCAAATAAATGTTCTAACTACAAGTCATATGAGTAATAAAGAGAACCCATAAGAAATCAATCTAGAACATGCTAGATGATGTATGAAACATGAAAGTATGATGGGTGTTTGTATTTTGTGTAATAAAAATCAAGTCTTGATACCTTTACTTTGAAGTCACTTTTTTTTCTCTCAAAATGTGTAATTTTTTCTCTAAAAAACGACCAAAGGCTATCAAGGCGTATATGTATGAGATCCAAGCAAAGTGAGGTCGTTTTGAAAAAAACGCTTCAGCTTCTCACCATTTGCGTTGGTGGTGCACTGGTCGAGTGGTGCACTGGTCGAGTAGCGCACACACACCAGCACACAACCTCTGTAGAAGTTGCGCTAGTGAGCTGCGCATGACGACCACCAGCACACGACCAACGGCAATCCTCTACCAAGGTTGCGTTGGTTCGGCGCATGACGACCAGCGCAATGCGCTATTATGCGCGGGTAAGGGACCAACGCTCTGCACACATACTCAAAAACAATCAAGAAAAATGTGCAACTGTAAATTGTGAAATACATACACTCAAAATGCAAAAATCACACATGCATGCTAGAGAGTGTGTGTGTGCAACTAAATCTCTTCAACAAAGAGTCAAGACAAGTAATCTACCTTCCTTGAAGCTCTTGATGTCCGTAATAGATGTAACTGCCTCACTTTTTGATTGGCTTATTTCGTTGACAAAATCACAATAGGGTTCAAATATGTAAGGGTAGCTTAGGATTGAAGAAATCCTCATCAAATGTCAAAGAATCTCATTGCGGACATCAAGAGCTTCAAGGAAGGTAGATTACTTGTCTTGACTCTTTGTTGAAGAGATTTAGTTGCACACACACACTACTCTAGCATGCATGTGTGATTATTGCATTTTGAGTGTATGTATTTCACAATGCACACTTGCACATTTTTCTTATTTGTTTTGGGTTTGTGTTTGTGTGCTGGTCCCTTACCCGCACACACCAGCGCATTGCGCTGGTTGTCATGCGTCGGACCAGCGCAGCTGACCAGTGCAACCTTGGCAGAGGATTGCCACCAGTCGTGCGCTGGTGGTTGTCATGCGCAACTCACTAGCGCAACTTCCATAGAGGTTGTGAACTGGTGTGTGTACGCTACTCGACTAGTGCACCACCAATGCAATTGGCGAGAAGCTGAAGTGTTTTTTTCAAAACAACCTCACTTTGCTTGGATCTTATATATATATGCCTTGATAGCCTTTGGTCATTTTTTTGAGCAAAAATTACACATTTTAAGATTAAAAGAAGTGACTTCAAAGCAAAGGTATCAAGTCTTGATTTTTAATCATCCAAAACACAAACACCATTCATCTTTCATGTTTCATACATCATCTAGCATGTTCTAGTTTGATTTTTTCTAGGGTTTTTATTATTGCTCACATGACTTGTAGCAAGAACATTATCTACATACTTTCACATGTTCTTGCTTTACAAGATAGCATCTTTATTATTTGACTAGTTTCAATATAGCTTCTTTACTGTGTTTTGTGAGTTGTTTATGATAGCTATTGCATATAGGGTTTGATTAGCACATATAGCTCGATTGTATGCATGTCATATAGCTACATGATATCTAGAAATGTCTTTACCATGTTCATCCATGCCTAGATAAACTTAACTGTTTAACCTTGCATTTATACTCTTTGAATATTGCACATATTCACTTTAGGTTGTTAATCTCTTCTCTTAGAGAGTCAAGTCTTGTATTTACCATTTCGTAGTTTGCAAGCAAAGGACTAGGTTCACTTTTGAAGGCCTACGGGTAGTAGTGGTGGATTAGTAACTATGTAGGGTTTGACGTGGTTAACCTAGGTTGTAATCGCCATTACAATTAGTGGATTGAGGTTCGTGTGTGGCGCACATAATAGCCCATGGTTTTTCCTTGTTAAAGGTTCCTACGTAAATATCAAGTGTCATTTAAATTCCACTTTATTACACTTGATTTTTTTTTTTTTGACTAGTTTGGGGTTTTTCGTAAGATTGATTAATCACGAAAATTTGGTAATAGTCGGATTAAAATCTATTCACACCCCCCCCCCCCCCCCCCCCCCCCCCCCCCCCCCCCCCCCCACCCCCCTAGATTATTAGGACACGTTTTATATTTATTTTCAGGACCCATTTTAATTTGGAGATAAAAATCATCCCTATCCCCATTCCCACCCCACCTTCTCTTTTTTTATTTTATTTTTTATTTTAATTTTTTTAGAATTTAAAAAAATAAATAAAAGAAAGGGTATATTTGGCAATGTTTGGGGCATGCTTACAACATATAATTTTAAAAAAAAAACTCTTAATGAGGTGTACATGTAAAAAGGGATGCACATACAAATTTTCAGGGGTGCAAATAGAGCTACTCATTTGCTTTTATTAATTTTGATAAAAGTCCATATTGAGCTCAATCTATTTATAAGAAGTTGATTTCCACATTTTTTTTCTTATTTGAGGCCCAAATTTGATATAATTATATGAAGTTTGAAAAATAACAATAAATTTGGACCCTTTTTGGGCCCTTTATTTATCAAAGTTCAAAGATGTAAACACTAAACATAGAAAATAAAAATAAAAATAAAAAATGGGCCCTTTTTTAGCCCTTTTTTTCTGGGCCCTGGGCGGGCACCCCTAGTTGACCCACCTCAAGGCCGGCACTGCCTACGGGACATCACAGTTGCACGTGGCACCGTCTAGCTGACGTGGTCAAGCATTGATGTCACGCTCACACACGACAACAAGCCAATATGGTGATCGCTGATCCCCATAAGGCCAACAATACTACCCCCCCCCCCCCCCCCCCCCCCCCCCCCCCCCCCCCCCCCCCCCCCCCCTCCATTTCCCAATTTTCCCCAAAACTTCTCCCTTAGATGGGGATGGGGATGGGGATGTGAGGATTTAGGTCCCCAGGGATAAATGCTCATCCCCGGTCGTTGTTCTTTTGTCTGAAAACTGAACGGTTCTGAATTTTTCTAAGGACTGAATAGGGACTGAAATCTGAACCTGAATGACATATTTGTTTTTTTTTTTTTTTTTTCCTTCACATCTACTGTCAACATGTTTGTTTGTTTTTTTTTTTAAACAAAATTATCGGAAAATAAATAATTTTACATTTATACCCATACTAATTAAAAGAAGTAATTTAACATGCATATTCTTTCGCAAACAAAGTTCAATTTAACAAAACAAAAAATTCATCAAAGAATATAATTTTGCATGTTCTACAAACAAAGTTCATGTTCAATTTATTGTCAAAAAAAAAAAAAAAACCAAGTTATTTTGCATGTTGTCCATGTGTTCTAGTGAATATAATTGAGGAAATCTTTTTTTTTTTTTTTTTTTTTTTTGGTTTCCTAGATCACATGCACCGGAAACCAAATAAGAAAAAGTTAATGAATTTTTTTTTTTTTTTTGAAATAGGTTCCTAAATTATATGCACCGATCTAGCCATTTAAAATAATAAATATGTCAAAAGAAAGATCTCTACACCATATCAAATTAGGATAAATTTGGAAATATATTTTCTTTGGGATGTTAGACTTAGGGGTCGTTTGTTTTTTCCATTAAAACTTAATGGGTCTGAATTGAATTTATTAAATTGTTTTTTTTGTTTTTTTTTTAAGTGGTCAAACAATTTAAAAATAAAAAAATAAAAACAAACAACTTAAAAAATGAAGTAATAAATCCTGACTTTTAAATTAATTCCAAATCACTGGATTACAATTAAAATATTTACTTCTAAGTCTATCCTCCCAAAAAAGATATATTTCCAAATTTATCCTAATTTGATATGGTGTAGACAAAGGCGACAGTCTTAGGGGTTGACCTGGGCTAAAGTCGGGTCAGCATTAGAAAATAATTAATATTATTTTACTTAATTAACAAGCATTACACGTAGAGTTAGAATAGTGAAATTATTTTTATAAATGACACGTCAATTGATTTACGTGAGAAACCCTCCAACTGGGCAAAACTCATGGGCTATTGTGCTGGCCACACACGATCCTCAAATCCACTATTTGAATGAAAGTTTACAACTTAGTTTGATCTCAAATCAAACCATTCTTGGTCACTGACCCTTACACTCTACCCCGGGGGGAGGGTGAATAGGTTTTAATCAAGCTAATTACTAACTTTTCTTAATTAGTCAATATTCAGAATTAACCAAAAACAACAAGCAATCAATTGACAATTTAAAGGCGGAAAACAATATATGACACGTCAATTGATTTACGTGAGAAACCCTCCAACTAGGCAAAACTCACGGGTTATTGTGATAGCCACACACGGTCCTCAAATCCACTATTTGAATGAAAGTTTACAACCTAGTTTGACCTCAAATCAAACTATTCTTGGTCACTAACCCTTCCACTCTACCCAGCGGGCCTTTAATAGAGATCCTAGACCAAATTACTTGTGCACTAATTCACTTAGTCACAAGACTTAACACTTAATGAAGAGATAACAACCTATGTGAATATCAAATGCATAAATGCTAGGTCAACACATTTAATGCTTATCTAATCATAGATGAATAAGTCAAACAATCCTAGATATCATGTTGCTATATGTCATACACATAACTTAGCTATATAAAGTAAATGCAAACCTAGTTGCAATAGTTATCACAATACAAAGCCCAACAATCAGCACAAAAATCTCAACTTGTAGATAAAAACTTAATCTAGACGCAAACAAGTCATAAAAAAAGATTTCTTGTTAAGCAAGAACACTAAAATGAATGAATATGGTACCAAGTCATGTGTGTTGATGAAAACCCATGAGAGAAAACAACCTAGATGATGCTAGATGATGTTGTATTCATGAATAGATGATGGGTATTTGGGTTTTGGTCAATAAAGATTGAATCTTGAAGGCTTTTCTTGCAAGGCACTCATAAGCTCTCAAGAATCTCAAATTTCAAGCTCTTGTATGAAATGGGGAAGAAGAGAAAGGATATATAGCAGGTCAAAAAGAAACGACATCGTTTTGACAAAACAGGACTCAACCGTTGTGAGCACCGTTGTGGCTTGTGAAAGCCACAACGGTAGACCACATCTGAAACGATAAGGTCAAACCGTTGTGCTTACCACTATGGCTTTCACAGCGGTCTCCACTGTTAAGCCAACACTGTGAAAACGGTCACCACTGGACTAAAAACATTGTGGCTACCGCTGTGAAAACCTACATTAGTTCCTACAGCGGTAGCTACGCACAAAAGAAGCTTCAAGGAAAATCATGCATTCTAAGACCAAATATGGCATGGCAATGATCAAATGAGATACAATAGAATGAGCATAAATTAAGAGAGATATAACATGAATATGCACCAACAAGAAACACACAAAGATATACAAGACATGAAAATGCATGAGATGTGTGTGTGCAACTAAATCTCTTCAAATAGATGAGCACAAACGATATATCTTTGACGTGCTCTTGAAGCTTGATCAATACAAGGAGAGCCTAGTCTACCCTTACAATATAACCCCAAATGTGGTTTGTCAACGAAATAAGTCAATCAAAATATGAGGAACTTACAAATAGCATATGTAGTTTCTTCTTTTTATACACTGTCACTAGTCATATCAACCGTCAACATCCAAATTTCTTTATGTCACTAGTCTCTTCCTTTCTTTCTCTCTCCCACATCCATTCTATTTCTAATTCTACACCAATTCTCTCTCTCTCTCTCACAAGTTCCAATTTTTTCTCCCTTCCCAATTAATAATTATTTCCATCCCATTTCGAAATTCCCAATTACAAAATTGAATATTTCTTCTATTTAAGCATTTTCTTAAAATTTAACCTTTCTCGTTAACAAGTTAGGGTTTTAACTTTTAAGTTTGATATTCGTAATTTTTAATTAGTGTTTTGTTATTTTTTTATAGGGTGAAATTCATTTTCATCCCTCTAGTTTGATCTAATAGCCAAACTGGTCCCCCAATTTTCAGTATTATGTTGACATGTCCCTTTAGTTTCCAAAAATCTGTATTTTGGTCTTGCTGTCCAATTCGGTTAGGGTTTTTAAAAATTTTGTCAATGTTACGAGGGTAAAATGGTAACTTCGGTAATTAAAGGATATTAATAATTGAAAATTAAAAAAAAAACAATTAAAAAATTGATTTAAAACTAAATAATGATAATAATAAAATACTAACCTAGATTAAACACCCAAATCACTAACCTAAATTAAACACCCAAATCCTATTTCCCATCATCTTCTCCACCACCACCACCAAAAACACACCTAACACACCACCACCACCACACACTCAAGACATTACCACCAAACACAATACCTAGAATCCTCCACCATCAAACACACCAAGAAACCAACACCAAACACAGACCCTAATCTCGACGAAATGGTATCTTATCTTTAATCCCTCTCTTTCTCTTTCGATCTCTCGAATCGATTAACAAATTAACAAATTAAGAAATTTAAAAAAATATATTTAAAAAAAAAAAAACGGATCTGGTATATTTTGGTAAAGATACTAGATCTCCAACAAAACCAACACCCATACCTAGGGTTGCACATTTTCCCCCGGATCCCCGTTTCCCCGTTTCCCCGCTTCCCCATCCCCATTTGAGGGAAATTTTTTGGGGGGAAATGGGGAAATAGGGGGGTGATTGATGGGGATGAAAATCATCCCCAAATTGAAATGGGGATGGGGATGGGGAGACCCTCCCCCATCCCCATTACCCCATTTTCCCCACTAATATAGTGAAATGGGGATGGGGATGGGGAGACCTCCCCCCATCCCCATTTCCCCATTTCCTCTAAAATATTATAAAAATAATTATATATATATATATTTTTTGTAATGTATTTTCTTTGACATTATTTTGTAATGTATTTTCTTTTGCATTTGTAAAGGAATGTTTTTTTTTTTTTTTTTAGTTTAATTTGTAATTTTCAACCAAATGGGGAAAAGGGGGAATGGGGTAAATGGGGAAACGGGGGAAAACGGGGAAAATGAGGAAATGGGGATGGTGATGGGGGGACCTCCCCCCAAAACTCCCCCATCCCCATTTTCCCCAAATGGGGAAATATGGGGAGGGATGGGGAAGGGCTTGAGATGTGGGGATAGGGATGGGGGGACCTATATCCATCCTCATTTCCCCAATGTGCAACCCTACCCACACCATCTGATACTCACCAGATCTATATCAAAAAATAGCCACACAAATTCTCATTAGGTGTCCAACAATCCACTAACACTAAAATACCCCACACCATCACTAACACCCTTACCATCTCCTTCTCCAAATCCAGCTCTATCACCAACAGCTGCCATGCCACGACCGCCGTGACCTCCAACTACCACCGCGCCATCCGACCTCTGATCATTGTCGTGCCCTCCCACTGCCGCCACGCGCCGTCCACTAAAACTCTACTGCCGCTACGACATCTCCTCTAATATAGAGATGATTTGGTGTGATCTCGATCAAAAAGATTCGAGTGATTGTTGAGATCAGTTTGGTGGCCACTGATAGTGCTTTTTTTTACTATGTTTGGTGGCTAATAAATGGTGATCAAACTCCACATATTGTTGGCTGGTAGATAGGTTTCGTTTGATGGATTTAGGGGTTATGTTGGGCTTTCTGGGTTTGGTTTTGGTGTTGGGAGGTGAGGGTTTGGTGAGATTGGTTTCAATGGTGGTGGTTTGATTTGGTGGCTAGAGATTGGATTTGGGTTATGGGGTTGGGCAACTGGGTTTCAATTTGTTTTTTATTGTGGGTTTAGGGTTTGGTTGAAGATGATGATGTTTGATGTTGAACCTAGATCGAAGATGATGATGATGATGTTGAATCTAGTGTGGTAGTGGTTTTGTGGTGGCTATTTGGAGTTGGATCTCAGAAAAGTTAAATTAACTAATTCATTTATTTAAAATTAAAAAACAGATATGAAATTCATCTCTTGTTTAAAACAAAAATCAAGGACATAAGGGTCATTTGATCCTTTGTCCCTATCAGATTTCACTTTTTCAACAAAAGTCGTGGCGAAAGGACCAAACGAGACAATTCTGAAAACTGGGGGACCAGTTTGGCTATTAGGTCAAACTAGAGGGACGGAAATAAATTTTACCCTTTATTATATGAATTTATATTTTGACAACAATTTATTATTTCTAGTGTTAAATTATAATTTTTAAGGTGTCATTTAAACAAAATTCTTTGATAATTTTCTAGTATTGCCAAAGTTCCCTTACCGTTAATTTATATATATATATATATTGTTTTTGTAAGTCGCGCAGCAGAAAAAATCAAGAGTTAAGATCAATAGGTTTTAAAATTTTATCGTCTTTGGACCTTTTTGTATACACAAATATGAGGAAGAGATTTGTTTTCATACTGTTAACCGCCAAAAATGGCAAGGGTCCGAAGAAGAATTTTTCATCAATGCCAAAGACTATTTGAAGTAGGAAGACATTACTAAGAGTATCTAGCCACCCCGAGAAGAAGCCAGACCGATATGTCCAGATATATTCTCTACAAATCCAGATCAAGATCGGAGGCACCTAGATCCCCAAGTACTAGGAAACAAATGAGTCAAGGTCCTAAGGACCCCGCTACTGCAATATCCAGGTATCCCGTTACTACCTTATCTGGCATCCCGGTACCCCGATACCCGGGATACAGGATATCCGGGTACCTCTACCCATCCCAGAACCAATCTATCAGGCAATGGAAGACTGAGATGAAAGGAAGACTATCAAGGAAGAAATGGACTGGTACATCATGGAACCAGAATCAAGCTCCAAGTAAGACGCATACGCCAACATTTAAATACAAGGAAAGTTGACTTCTCCTGCCACCTTTAAAGCTCCACTTTGAATGGGATTAGTCAACTTTGCCAAGATCGTCAAAGAAGGAAATAAAATCACTTGATTATGGGAATCATTCCCGCACCTGAAAATAGGGCTGCCATTAACGTCCCGTTGATTGCTTGATTGATTGACTGATTATCAGAGTAACGAGCAAGAAAAGGGACCAATAAATAATTGAAGACTCTCGAAAGAGAGGGGCATCAAAAATCATACTTTCGACATACACCTTACAGCTTTTTCCACTTATCGACTTGCACGAGATCGCCATCACCAACACTGTCTGAAAACTCCATACCTAAACCTTCCAGAAATCATCATTTGTATCGCACCAT
Source organism: Acer yangbiense (assembly GCA_008009225.1). Classification (NCBI taxonomy): domain Eukaryota; kingdom Viridiplantae; phylum Streptophyta; class Magnoliopsida; order Sapindales; family Sapindaceae; genus Acer; species Acer yangbiense. Next base: position 21,733,115 of record CM017765.1, on the reverse strand, counting down.
TGTATAATTTAAATTGTGTATCTTTTATCAATAAAATAGTATTATTTCACCATCTCAATAGATACACCATGTTAATAGGAATTTGACCCCATTAACATTTTCCAACTAACACATACCTTTGAAGAACACTCCTTCGTTTTCTTTTCGATCCTTCACCACTAAACCTTCCGAGCTATGTCCAATGATCTAGCAACTATGTGTGTGGGCACGTCACGGGTTCCGGGAGCAGTTGAATGGTGGCTTAAGAGATCTAGAAGACAACCATTTGTCCTCTCTTGTGATTTCAGCCAAGGTAAGGGGAAGAGAAAAAAAAATCTTTTTTTTTCTTTTCTCTCTTATGTTGCCGGACCACACTTTCTCAATTAAGTTTTGGTTAGTTTATTTCTCCTGACAAGTATATCTTATATACTAGGATCCTAGGGTTTAGTCAACCATGTCAAAATAGGATTCTAAATCCTTTTTAATTCGGTCACCACTAAGGTTTGAACATTTGACCTCTTTAAAACAAATAAAAATAATCTCTTTTTATTTTATTCTTATACTCTTGTCAAGGTTCGAAACTAAAACCTCCAAATAACAATTAATCATTTTTAATTATTAATATGTCAATTAAATAATCATATTATTTAATAATATTTAATCAATCAATTAAATAATATATTAATTAAATAAACACATCATTTAATTAATTCCCAGAATATATTTAAGTTACTTTCGTAATATAATTAATTGGACCATCCAATTCTCCATGAGCCTTGTTACTATAAATCGTAAAGGGCTAGCAATGGGATCTAATGGACCTACAGTTTTGAGCTCCAATAATACTTAGAAATATTAATTAAACTCTTTAATTAATATTTCACAATTATTAACCTCGGAGTTATTCCACTAAAAACCCAAGGTTGTACTCTTGTAACTGTAAATGTTTTACACAACCAAATAATTAGTATCCATTGATATAGCTATTACATATGGTATAATCCTCCACAAGTAGTTCATAATTAGAGCTAGGTCATAAAGTATGTTATACCTCTCTAATTATATCTTTTCCTTTAAGTACCATTGATTCTCTAATGAATGATTACATCCTTTATTTCTTTACGGAAGAAGGAGAGCGCTCTTAATCGTTCAAGTCCCGAATTAACCCTTAAGGGAACTACTTATCTACTTCTCGCAAGAATGAGTGGATTCCACTATTGTGTGCATATCTTCCCAGCTACAAGCCAAATCGTGATTCCAAGATACGGTGTTATTGACCGGGAATGCTACTCCGATCTCACCCATGGTATTTTAAGAAACACGATCTAACTCAAAAGAGTCAGTAAGACACTCAGGATTTAGATCACCCATATACAACCATCATTTGTCGATATATATGAATCTTTTCAACTAACAGATCTTGGTGATAGATTTATATAGATCGTGGCCCAGTCCTATATAAGAATGAGTAGTCTAGAATGAGACCACCATACATTACGGAATGGACCGCGGCTGTAGATTAACCACAAATAAAGTAACCAACTTTATTTGCTTTCTACAGACTCTTTAGATTGCATGTCTCAAAATGAATTCCTCTATACATGACATTCATATACTCAATTTGAGATTACATCTAACAATCTTGGATGTTTAGCACATATAATATAAACATATGAGTCATGTTAATTGAATGAAATAAATACTTCTTTTATTAATGAATTTATAACATTTACAAATTATAAGCTTTTTGGGTATAAATCCCAACAGTTTTAGCCCACCCTAATAAAAAATCCTAGGTATGCCCATGGGTGTAGAGATCTTTCTTTTAACATATTTATTATTTTAAATGGCTTTTAGAAAAATAATAATAATAACTTTTTCTTATTTGGTTTCCGGTGCATATGATCTAGGAAACCAAAAAAGAAAAATGAGTTCCTCAATTATATACACCGAAACACATGGACAACATGTAAAATAACTTTTTTTTTTTTTTTTTGACAATAAATTCAACTCGAACTTTGTTTGCAGAACATGTAAAATTATATTCTTTGATGAATTTTTTTGTTTTGTTAAATTGAATTTTGTTTGCGAAAAAACATGCATGTTAAATTACTTCTTTTAATTAGTATGAGTATAAATGTAAAATTACTTATTTTCAGACAATTTTATTTTTAAAAAAACAAACATGTTGACAGTACATTTAGATGTGAGAAAAAAAAAAACATGTTATTCAGGTTAAGATTTCAGTCCCTATTCAATCTTCTGAAAAATTCAGGACTGTTCAGTCTTCATTATATTAAGGAAATAATAGACAGGGTGTTGGGGGTGAAAAAAACAAAAAAACAAAAGCCAATTACTTACTTCTTTGGGCCTAATTTGTGTATATAAATGTATCTTGTTGGGTCCTTTTGGCCCAAACAATTACGTATATAATATCAGAGTCAAAAAAATGTCATCAAAATTAATAATACATAATATTAAAATAAAATGAAATTCATTGGTTGTTCTAATTAGAACATTAGAAATTATGTAAGCGCTCGAGGAGCTTTTATATATACTAGGATTGGAGGCACATGCAAGGCATGTGCTTTCTAAATACATATTTTATAATAACATGTTAAATTAATACGTTTTAAATAAAACACAATTTGAAAGTGACTGCTCAATATAAAATTGGTTTCAATTTATATTTGATATTTTATATATACATGAAAACTCGCTATAAACCTCAACAATAACTTAACAACACAAACCACACCAAATGAATACAAACTCAAAAGACTCACAATTGCCGACATCTATTTCTTTTCTTAAAAATAAATTATCATTACTAAACTTTAATACACTTTTGAAATACTCACAACCTATAACCCTACAATGATCTGGGTTAGAAATATAAATGAACAATCTATAGCGCAGCTTTATTTGTTATATGTAGAAATATAGTTGTACATTACGTAAAGTAAACAAAATTGTAAAACCCAATGACTAAAAGCTTATGGTTGTGCAAAACCATAAACTTGCAACAAATATGTACATCAATTTTAGTTTGGGTTTTAGTTAAACACAAACAACAAAATGTACAATTTAAACTTCTTTGTAGTTGGCTTGAAGCCTTTTTCTAGGTAAAGCTAGCCTTTCTGAATCACTTTCCTTCTGTTCTCTTTCCCTCTGTTGTTCTCTTAGAGCAACTCCAACCCAAATAGTAGATTTGGTGCAAGTTTTGCACTAAAATTGCTTAACAGTCATACTATTTCACTATTCCATCTCCAACCCACTGCACCAAATTTATCTCTATAGGGAATATTCCTAGGAATATTCCATTTCTTTCCCCTTTTTAAATATTTCTCCACAATTAACATTTCACCCCATAATTAACATAATATTGCAATACAATACGAAATTATGAAATTAATACATTAATATAAATTAAATTTAATTCGATAAAATATTGCATTTATTATTAAAATAACTTAAACATTGCATTTCATAAGATAAAAAAGAAAAAGCATAAAAATAAAAGTACATATTGATCATCATCTAATCATCTGAATTAGTATATTCTTCCCACAAATGATTCATTAAGGCATTTCGGAGTGCAACGTGAGCATCTTTATCCCTGATTTGTCTATGTCGAGCTAGAAATTCTTGAAATCGGGTATTTTCATCTAACACCATCTCAACTTTCGGAGTGCTTCCGTATGATCCTAAATTGCTGCATCAACATCACGTTCATCCTCGATTAACATGTTGTGCATAATAATGCACGTAGTCATTATATCATGTCAAACATGTTTATGCCAAAAATGCGCCAGTCCTGCCACAATTGCAAACCATGATTGGAGAACTCCAAATGCACATTCAACGTCTTTTCTACATCCTTCTTGTTTCATTGCAAATAATTTATTTTTCGGACCACGTGGATCGTGAATAGTTTGTACAAGCGTAGACCATGATGGGTATATACCATCAGCTAAATAATAACCCATATTAAATTCTCTTCCTTGAATGACATAATGAGCTGGAGGAGCAATACCTTGAGCAAGGTTGGAAAAAAGATGGGATGCCTCTAACACATTAATATCATTGTTCGTACCCGGCAAACCAAAATAGGCATACCATATCCATCTATCATAATCAGCTACAGCATCTAGAATAATAGTTGGGGATCCACTTCGACCTGCATATTGTCCTGCCCAAGCCGTTGGACAATTGTTCCACTTCCAGTGCATACAATCTAGACTACCCAACATTCCTGGAAAACCACGATCTTCACCAATACGGAGTAGTCTGGTAACATCAGCAGCGTTAGGTGATCTTAGATACTTATATTTAAATTCCTCCACAGCAGCACGACAAAATCTCTTCAAACTTTCAATTGTTGTAGACTCTCCTATTTTAATATACTCGTCAGTAGCATCCGCTGGTAGACCATATTCCAACATCCGAAAAACTGTTGTTATTTTTTGAAGACCAGACAAGCCCAGTCTACCCACACTATCTCTTCGTTGCACAAAATAGTTGTCACGAGCTTCTACTTTTTCAACAATATGAAGGAATAAACTTATACTCATTCGAAAACGTCGACGGAACATTTGATCATTATACCGTGGGTTCTCAGCAAAATAGTCGTATAACAAACATCGATCAGCACTTTCCCGGTCTCGATTGATCACTCTATGACCAGTAATTGAGCCTCTATGGGTCACTGGGTTGTTTTGTTGATTGAGATACTGATCCATGGCCCGTTGGATGTTACAATGTTAGGCAATTATCGCATCTTGTTCTGAATCAATCTTTTCAAGATTTGCTAGAAGTTGCTTGTAAGGATTCCCGTTGTTTTTAATTGGCTTATTTCGTGATCAAACCATATGTGGGGGTTCTTTGTAAGGGTAGCCTAAGTATCGGTCTTAATGTTCGAAGCCCTTTGAAGACCTCGTGTTGATAAGCACCGAAGGTAAATTTCTATGTGCTTACCTTTCTTTGAAGAGATTTAGAAGCACACACACACTTTGCATTCTTACATTTGTGTGCATTCTCTTCATATGTCACATTACACACTAGCACTTTGATTGTTATATCTTGTTGTGTATTTATGTGTCTTGTAATTCGTTTCCCGATAGTGTTCGGAAACGTCCGCGCATGCACTAGAATGTGCTTGGTTTTGCGCGAAGACCGCCCACGGAGAATGCCCTTGGCTTCTCCTTGGTTTTCACCTCTGTTGGTGATTGGCGGTTATGATCGGCGGCCTGGCCGCCGAATGGAACCGCCGTTTGCTTCTAGGAGCAATTCTACGGTCACGATCAGCGGTCACGACCGCCGTTCGAAACCGCCGTTCATACCTGATCGATTTCGATCTCTCGGGTCTGATTCGGCGGTTAGGATCGGCGGTCACGAAACCGCCGAATGAACCGCCGTTTATGCTCTGTTCTTCACGAGCTCAATTCGGCGGTCATTATCGGCGGCCTGGCCGCCGATTGAAACCGCCGAACGGTGCGTTTCAAGGGCAAACTTGTCTTTTCACTTGCCCTTTTCTTGATGTCTATAAATATCACACTTTCTCATTTTCAGATTTAATGTTCTTTAACTCTAAGAACCCTAAACTTAAAAGAGAGACATTTGAGAGAAAATCAAATCAAGAACACCTTTTTAACACTCAAAAACCATTCTCATATGCATCAAAATATCATCTAGCATTTTCTAGCTTAGTTAGGATGCTTGCTTGCATGGGTTTTGGTCAACACATATTCTTTGGTAAGTTCTTCACTATTATCATACATAATTAGTGTTTTATTTATCATTGACATCTCTTATATTATTTGTATGCTCTTGAATATATTCTAGATACAAATTAGAGATTGTTATGTTGACATGATTGAGTGTTGTATTTTTGATAGCTATCTAGGTTTTGTTAATCTATGTTTAGCTAAGCTATTTGACATGTCATCTAGCTTTTAATATCTAGGATTGAATTAATTGCATATTCACTATCCTAGATAAGCATATAGAGTAACCTAGCTCTTAATTGCATTTTGGATATTTTATATATTCACATAGGTTGTATATTCTCTTCATAGAGAAAGTAAGTCTTGTGTGTAGCATCCGGGATTAGGTTGCTTAGAACGCAAGCAAATTGGACTAGGTTCACTCATACCGGGATTAGGTAGGTGTGTGATTACTTCCGGGATTAGGTTGTAATCGTTTGCACATTTAGTGGATTCGAGGTTCGAGTGTGGCTTACTTACATAGCCCGTGGTTTTTCCCGTGAGGGTTTCCACGTAAAAACCAAGTGTTGTTTTAATTTCCGCACCATATTACAATTGCTTGGTTATATTATCTTGAGGGCATTTTCGTAATTTTGACTAACACGAAAAATTGGGTAAAAAGCGTAAAATCTATTCACCCCCCCTCTAGATAGCTTTATACACACCGTGCTATTATTTGTTTCAATTGGTATCAGAGCGGGTTCCTAGACATACATAGGTAATCCTTGCTTATTTTGGTGTGTTTTGCATTTTGTGTGATTTTTTGATTTATTCATACATTTTGCATTCATCTCATTTGCATTCATCCAAACACTATGAGTGGTTTCGGGATGAGCAAAGAGGGAGCGTCGAGCGTGAGGCCACCGTTGCTCACCGGCGATAATTACTCCTCATGGAAGGGGAAGATGGAAGCATACATATGCCAAATCCATGATAGGGCATGGATGGCGGTTGAAGATGGATATGCTCCACCTATGATGACTTCTACGGATGGAGGAGAAGAAGTTCTCAAGCCTAAGGCACAGTGGAGTCCTCAAGAATTTATTGACTCCATGTGGAACAACAAGGCTATTCATGCCATCCGATGTGCAGTGAGTGAAAATCAGTACAAACTGATTCAAATTACTAGGATTGCTAAAGAGGCATGGGACATCCTAGAAGTTGCACATGAAGGCACCGAGGTTGTCAAGGACTCAAAGCTTCAAGTCCTTCAAACTCGGTTTGAGACCATTAGGATGGAAGAGCACGAGCACTTCAATGACTTCCAAGTGAGACTAATGGACATTGTGAACCAAAGTCACCAACTTGGTGATCCTTACTCGGATAGAAGAATCAAGCAAAAGATCATGCGATCACTTCCCGAGAGGTTCGAACCCAAAGTGACGGCTTTAGAAGAAAATGACACTTACAAGGAAATGAAGCCGAGTGAAGTCATTGGAAGACTTCTAGCCTATGAATCAAGAAAGGCTACCACATCTCCTCCTAAGAAGAAAAAGGATATTGCCTTGAAGACATCCAAGATGGAAGAGGAGGAGGATGACTCATATGAAGACATGGCACTCATTGCCAAAGGATTCAAGAAGTTCTTGAATCTTCAAAAGAGTGATTATGGCTCAAAGGGGAATGACTTCAAGAAGAAGAAGTCCACTATTAAGAATGTCAAGCCATATCATGAGATGTCTTCAAGAGAGAAGATTCAATGCTACGAATGTGGAGGATTCGGGCATATCTCCAAGGAATGTGCTAACTTGGAAGATGAAAGAGAGGAGGTCGCCACTTCAAGTAATAGTGATGAAGAGATTGTGGCAAAATTCTTGGCATTAGGTTGCTCTCACAAGCGGGACAACAAAGTGAAAGTTGTTGAAGGAAGTCCCTCAAGCTTGAATGATTGTGAGAACAACTATTTTGCCTTTCCGATCTCCTACAATGAAGAAGAGAATGAGAGTCAAGAAGAAAGTGACTCTAATAAAGACGACTCTTCATCTAACTCCTCACATGGATATGTGAAGAAAAAGGTTCTAGATAAACACCTCACTGAGTTTAAAAGCTTAGCAATGAAGACCAAGGAAAAGATACGAAGATTGAGAGAAGAGAATCTAGACCTTGAAGCTCATGTTGACCACTTAAGTGAACAAGTGGATAGATCCAAGAATATTGAAGATAAGCTAAGAAAGGAGTTAGACTTATCTAAGAGGAATGAAGAAGAATTAAAAAGAGAGCTTGAAGAGGCTAAAGGATCAAGGACTAGGATAGTTTCTAGCACCGAAAAACTTGACCACATGTTAAGTGTTGGAAAGAGTCCGTGTGATAAGAGAGGTCTTGGGTTTGAAGATAGTAAGGAGTCCTCCACTCCTAACAAGACCATGTTTGTCAAAAGCTTGAGCTACAAAGAAGATTCACCGGTGCAAACTCCTAGGAAGAAGATTGAGCTAGGACAATGCTCTCATAGTGCACAAGTGAAGGTAGCTCCAAGAAGACAACCTCAAGCTCAACCTACAAGAGTTCCTCATGCTAACTTCCCTCAAACTCAAATCCATCAAGGGAAGAGACCAATCATGCAAACTCAACCGTGGAAGCAACCAAGTCTTGGTCAACAACAAAGAAGGAGAAATCCTATCCAACAACCAAGACAACCACAAAGACATGGGAAGGCTCCTATGCATGCATAAGGACATGGTACGATTCCTAACTTTGTCCCTACATGTCATTTTTGTGGTGTTGATGGTCATATTAGACCAAAGTGCTTTCGTTACATTAAAATGTGTAGAGTTAAAAGCATGATTGAGAAAAAGAAAGCTAGAGCTAGAATGCATACTCATAGGAAGGAAGAAATTCATTTACATGATCCTATGACATCTAGATCTCTAGAACAATTGACCACTAGGAAGAAAAATGTCACACCTATGTGGATAAGGAAAAATGAACCCGCTTGCTACGAGACTATCAAGTCTCAAATAGGTTCATCCAAGCCAAATGGACTTGGGAGGTCTATAGGACCTCATGACCTTCATTGTTGAAGGTTGATGATTGACCCCATATGGGGAACTCAAGCAAAGAGAGCTATTTTGCATTCTTGTATCTTGCAAAAAATTTGAAATATCTTATGCCTCTTCTTTTATATTGCTTGAGTAAGCTTGGTTGTACATATGTATATATGTTTTAAAATTCCATAAGTGTGAACCTTGCTTGTCTACAATCCATGTCATATTTATGTTCAAACATGCATTTTTGGACTAGGAGATTTACATTGGAAGTATGATTTGAATGACCTATGATTATCTCCATGACATGATGATTCTTTAATAACATGCTAATGACAAATGACAAAGCATGAAATTCATATAACATGCTCACATGAAAAGCATGAATTGATGATTGCATATTCTTAAAAATGCAAAACTTGTGTGAAAACTTATGAGACTCAAAATGAATAAAGGATCTTGTATCCATTCAAAGGAACTTACATTCCAAATGTCTCTCTTTCTTTATTAGTTGATCATGGTTACTATCATACGGATAATTTTATCCGGAAAAATCAAGTAGGGTGCAAAGTCGCTCATGCCATGTTTCGCTTATAAAGTTGGATATAGTTGCTCTTAAATTGAAATCAATAATCTCTATATCCTTGCTTTTCCCATGACATTGGTGAAATTGGTTTGAATTCTTATTAGAAACCTTTGTCATTTGCTTTGCCAAATACCATTGTATTTTGGACTTGAATGCTATATGTCTTGTATGCAAAGCATGTTGAATTCACACATTTTCTCAAAATAAATCTCCTTGTTTCTCTCAAATTAATTGAAGTGCATAAAGTGACTTATTTGTATATGCATATCTTGCATGCTTCTATCTCTCGTTGCTATGAGTGACCCAATTGGGGACTACTCCTTTGCCTATATCATGACAAAAAGGGGGAGTAGGATATGGTAAGGGGAGGTGCAAAATATAGAAGCTTTTGTGCACTTTGGGGAAAACATACATTGAGGGGGAGTAACCCGTTGAGGGGGAGCATTGCATTTATCATACATTGCATACATTTGGTAATGTTGTGCCTAAATTCTAAAAATGCAAATGCTTGGTATTGTTCTCACATGATTAATCTCACACTTTTCTTGTATTAGAAATGTTAGAAACTCTTTTCAGGGATTGATTATTCTACAAGAGAATTGAAGACTTCAAGTTGCATTATCTTATCTCTTTGTATTGTAGAATATCATTATAGTCCCGTAGTTTCTATTTTTTTTTGTGAGGAATCATTGTGAGTGATGGTTTTGTCACGAAATAGCCAAAGGGGGAGATTGTAAGGATTCCCGTTGTTTTTAATTGGCTTATTTCGTGATCAAACCATATGTGGGGGTTCTTTGTAAGGGTAGCCTAAGTATCGGTCTTAATGTTCGAAGCCCTTTGAAGACCTCGTGTTGATAAGCACCGAAGGTAAATTTCTATGTGCTTACCTTTCTTTGAAGAGATTTAGAAGCACACACACACTTTGCATTCTTACATTTGTGTGCATTCTCTTCATATGTCACATTACACACTAGCACTTTGATTGTTATATCTTGTTGTGTATTTATGTGTCTTGTAATTCGTTTCCCGATAGTGTTCGGAAACGTCCGCGCATGCACTAGAATGTGCTTGGTTTTGCGCGAAGACCGCCCACGGAGAATGCCCTTGGCTTCTCCTTGGTTTTCACCTCTGTTGGTGATTGGCGGTTATGATCGGCGGCCTGGCCGCCGAATGGAACCGCCGTTTGCTTCTAGGAGCAATTCTACGGTCACGATCGGCGGTCACGACCGCCGTTCGAAACCGCCGTTCATACCTGATCGATTTCGATCTCTCGGGTCTGATTCGGCGGTTAGGATCGGCGGTCACGAAACCGCCGAATGAACCGCCGTTTATGCTCTGTTCTTCACGAGCTCAATTCGGCGGTCATTATCGGCGGCCTGGCCGCCGATTGAAACCGCCGAACGGTGCGTTTCAAGGGCAAACTTGTCTTTTCACTTGCCCTTTTCTTGATGTCTATAAATATCACACTTTCTCATTTTCAGATTTAATGTTCTTTAACTCTAAGAACCCTAAACTTAAAAGAGAGACATTTGAGAGAAAATCAAATCAAGAACACCTTTTTAACACTCAAAAACCATTCTCATATGCATCAAAATATCATCTAGCATTTTCTAGCTTAGTTAGGATGCTTGCTTGCATGGGTTTTGGTCAACACATATTCTTTGGTAAGTTCTTCACTATTATCATACATAATTAGTGTTTTATTTATCATTGACATCTCTTATATTATTTGTATGCTCTTGAATATATTCTAGATACAAATTAGAGATTGTTGTGTTGACATGATTGAGTGTTGTATTTTTGATAGCTATCTAGGTTTTGTTAATCTATGTTTAGCTAAGCTATTTGACATGTCATCTAGCTTTTAATATCTAGGATTGAATTAATTGCATATTCACTATCCTAGATAAGCATATAGAGTAACCTAGCTCTTAATTGCATTTTGGATATTTTATATATTCACATAGGTTGTATATTCTCTTCATAGAGAAAGTAAGTCTTGTGTGTAGCATCCGGGATTAGGTTGCTTAGAACGCAAGCAAATTGGACTAGGTTCACTCATACCGGGATTAGGTAGGTGTGTGATTACTTCCGGGATTAGGTTGTAATCGTTTGCACATTTAGTGGATTCGAGGTTCGAGTGTGGCTTACTTACATAGCCCGTGGTTTTTCCCGTGAGGGTTTCCACGTAAAAACCAAGTGTTGTTTTAATTTCCGCACCATATTACAATTGCTTGGTTATATTATCTTGAGGGCATTTTCGTAATTTTGACTAACACGAAAAATTGGGTAAAAAGCGTAAAATCTATTCACCCCCCCTCTAGATAGCTTTATACACACCGTGCTATTATTTGTTTCATTGCTCATCCTCATTGAATTTTCCCTTAAGGAGTAGTGTAAAATATACCTAGAGGGGGGGGTGAATAGGTATAGACTCAAATTCTTCCAATATTAAAAACTATGCGGAATATAACAAAGAAAATGCACACTTGATTAGATTTAACAAATGAATTGATTTCACTAATACAAGAGTTAATCAATTTACAAGATATGCAATCAATGTAAGATATGGAAGATAAAGAAAAGTAAAACAAAAATGAACACAAGTGTTTTTACGTGGTAAAACCTCAAAGAGGAAACATCCATGGGTTGATACCACAACCACTGGCAAAGCAATCCACCATACGAAGAGGACTTACACACTCAAGCTACCAACTCATGATATCTGCTCAAGCTATCAACTCCTAATCTACCCTCGGGCAAGTGAATCACGAAACCTACTTCCTATCCGAGATGTGTCCTACACCTCTAGAAAGCAACTTCCTATCCAAGACACTCACGTCTCTAGGAAGATTTCTTGCTTGCCTATCCGGATCCTCCCGACCCTAGACAAGACTCCCTTGCTTGATTATCCGAGTCCTCCCGACTCTAATCAAGACTTCCTTGCTCTATCCATAAAGTTTCACTCACTTTGCTAGAGACTTCAACCTAATACAAGGCTATGATCTACGTGATGCAAATGATGCAAACACAATCAAATTAAGCTAGATGATCAATCAAGCTAAATGTACATGTTCAATGATAATCTAGAATATGCTTTCAACAAACAATCACAAAAGTATCTAGAAATCAAGACATGCAAATCAATAAGAACAAGGTATGAATATTCAATATATCACACTAAAAAACCTAGTTCTTAGATCATGAAATTAAATCTAGAAAATAATATGAGGCACATCATATATACATTTTCTAAAATCAATTTCAAACAAAATCAAGTTTAGCACATATATGTTCAAAAGAAATCACAAAGCTAAAACTCAATTGACAAATGATCAAACACCCCTAGCATATGATCTAACATCTTTCTCAACATATTTCATCAATCAAATAGTAAGAATCAAAGAGATGATCAAAGATGAAATGAAAAAGAAGAAGTTGAACAAAACAACCTTGACCACGTACTGAAGATCAGGCTACTGGGAATAATGACGAAGTCAGCTACCTCTGGAAATGCTTGGAGTTTATAGCTATCATCAAGACCAACAATTGTGGCTTTTGAATCAATTGATTTCGAGTTCGTATGATAAAGTTATGATCAAGATACTAAAACTAAAATGTGAAGATTTCCACAGAATTTCTTCAAAGTGTTCTTGAAAATCTTCAAAACTAAGTTTGGAGGGAAGGAGAGAGGATTAAATGGAGGAGAGAGAAGGCAAAAAGGAGCCAATCAAGCATGGCCACGTCACCCAGCCCGTGGGGGGTGCGTGGACCACACAGGGGCAGAGAGCCCCTCTGGCCGTGGGGCCCACGGCTTGGGCCACACGTGGCCTCTTAGCCACCTTCACCTCTCGCGCGCTCCCTCACGTTCTTCAGCCGTATCTTGGGCATCCGAACTCTGATTTTGAATCCATTTTTGGATAACGAATCGTGACTCCCTCACGCATGACGATGACTATACAACTTTGAAAAATGGTTGACAAATCATCTCGGAAAACGATGATGAAGTCAACTCAATGAATGAGAACGAAAAGTAGCGTAGCTACATCGTTTGGACTCGAAACTAAATGAATGAGTAACCGAAACGATCGGAACTCAATAAGGAATCATAATAGAACATATTCAAGTCCAAATACAAAAATACAGAAACAAACAAACACTAATTCACACAAGCATGCCATATCAAAGAGATAGTCACAAAGCATGCAATTCTACAATGTTTATCTATTAGAGATCAATGCATGTGCATACTAAGAAGTGTGTGAATGTGTTATACTAAATGTTTGAACTACGATGTAGGGACACACATGTATGAATTGTGTGTGTGTGCGCTAACGCCTTGCAAGAGGATAGAAGTCAAGATATACCTTTGATGCTTTCACCTCTTGAAGACGACATTTGCACTAGACATTGCTCTTCACCTTTTAAGCTTCTTTTCTTCCAAGAACATCTTAAGCAATAACTAATACAAACATAGAGCGTTTTGCAATGGAATCAAGCCAATACAAGTCATGAACCTTACACTCATCATCGAAAGATGAAGATGAATATGAGAAATTAGATGGACCTCCAATATAGAAATTCATTTTCGCTTAGAGTTGAATTGAATGAGTTTTTGCAAACTTTGGTCTAGGCTATTTATCTTTGTGAACATGTGCTTCTAGAAGGGCGAGTGGATGAAAGTTGTATCCATCTGGTTACAGCTCAGAACGTGAGAGTGGATAAAAGCTGTATACAACTGGTCAACAGCTCAGAACGTGGGAGTGGATGAAAGCTGTATCCAGCTGGTTAACAGATTAGAACGTGGCCGACAATAGCTGCAAGCCCACATGGAAAAAGTAGATACGGACAAAAACACTTTAATTCAAAAAATCCAACTCATGAACCAAATTCATTGAACTTAGACATCTAGTACTCGTTGTGGGGCCCACTCTAAACTTTTCCAGAAAACTGTTCTTCACTTTTCCCAAAATATCAAGATAAGATATCTAGGCTATTAAATGCTAACCATTGGATAGATTGCATCACCACCTGAACCGAAGGATTAAATCTCAAAAATTATTCTTATCTTCACCTTTCTCGAAATCCGAAGATAAGAAATCTGCTCATCATCAAATCCAACCAATGGATGGATTTCCTCACCTTTTGAACCGTAGGATTAAATCTGAAAAGAGTGCCTCCTAGTTTCTATAAATATCAACCCACACTAAATTAAACTTATCCCTTCAAATCTCTTACCCATTTGAATCACTCATCTCTTCAAATCAATTTTCCCTTCAAATCACTTTTTCCAAAAAATGTCTACAAGCCGAGGTTCTTCATACACACATGTAGAAGACATGCAACTGTGTCACGTATATCTTGATGTTTCCCAAAACCCGATCATAGGCATTTACCAATCCATGGAGATGTTCTGGGCTCAAATTGAGGCTAAATACAACAACACCAGACCAGATTTTATGACTGAACATCATACCTGGCGAAGTTTGCAATGTTGGATGTCGACTATCCTTACCGCAGTTGGGAAAATGCGGTCATTGATTGCACTCCAAATGTTCACATTTAACGCTCCCTTTTCCTATCTTTTTGTGCTTGTTTCTCGGGTAAAACCGGGTATTTAACGGATTAAATAAGTGTTTCAGGTAATTAGGGAAATTCATAGGCAATTGTGTAATCTTGAAGAAATCAAGGGCAAAAGTGCAAGATTCGGGAAATTATTAACTATTCTGTGAATCCGGGAAAGTTTAGGGGTACAAATTGTAATTCGCCAGCCAAGCAGCGTAGCACAGCCACGTCACCACATGAAACGCTGTCGTTTTGGCTCTGCATGCGTCACGCCTGACGTCAGCATGATGTCAGGTCGTCTTCCACCTACAGCCGGGTCGACCCGACCCGCTCATACCCGGTTTGACCCGGTGACTTCTTCGACCGTTTCTGACCATTTTTCGACCAGTTTTTCAGTGTCTCTTTTCCCAGATTGGTAGCCCACATTCCTTCGGTCCTATTGCACCCATTTTCAAGCTCCCATGCAAAGATCTCCATCTCCTCTAAGTCCACCAACTTCCATGGAAGTCCAAGCTTGCAAGCTCATCCCAACGGCTTCCCTCCTGCGAACCAGAACGTCCAATCTCGCCAAAACTCTACGGTTTCATGCTGCGGGAAAGTACCAGCAGTCTAGAAGGAAGAAACTCACTGCCGACTTCCAATTCTCCACCACGAGCTCCAACGGCGGGCATAAACCCGCCAGCCAAGGGTTTCGAACCCGCGAAGATGACCGACTTGGAAGATATTTTCGTCCAAACCTTTCCCAAACCATTTCCCTATATATATACATCCTTTTCTAACCTAAAACACACCTCCCAAATATCCAAATAGCTCACAATAGTCTAAACTAGCTTAGAAATAGCTTAGTATAGCTTAGAATAGTTTAGTGTAACTTAAACTCTCACCAAGAACACCCACTTCACCTTAGTTATTTTATGTAACTAAATATTGATGTTGGGATTTGGTGTACTTGTTATATTATCTATCATATTTTTTGATTGTCTATGTTGAGCTTTAATTCATATATGTGTTGATTGAATTAACAAATTGATTAACATGTAATACAATTTAGACTATGCATGAATGATTATTGATGTATGTGTCTTTATTCAAGGTTTTAGACTATCCTAGGTACTTAATAGAAATCAACTAATTGATTGGGTGATTGCACTTGTACACCAATATCCCAACATCCCAATCCTCATTACCACTCTTGCAAGACCATTGCATTAGATGGTAATTAGTTTAGTTAGTTAGTTAGTGTAATTTAGATTAAGGCAATCTTAGTGTAATTTAGTTGTAGTTAATTTATGCCATCTTAGTATAATCTTAGTTTAATTGCTTGCTTGCCATCCTCCATCATTTACTTTTCTTGCATGTAAATATGTTGTAATTAGTATATATATTATATAAGACTAGAGTTGATAAAAGGTACCTCACATCCCTGTGGAACGAACCGTACTTGCTAATATGCGATAGTAACGATCCATGCACTTGCGGATAAACGCACACGTCCGATCATTTACCGACAGTTTGTAGAACTGTCAAGGATAATCCCGCGTGCGCCGATCAAGTTGTTGGCACCGCCGTGGATAGAACCGTTTTGGGCGCGTTAGTCATGCCTATGACAGATTGAAACTCTGAATCCTAGTAGTGCCTCTGAAGTTGATATGGTGAGTATTTGTACAAATTAAAATCGTAGAAAAATTATATTTAATATTAAATTTGAACAATAAATTTATCTGTATCATTTTGCAGATGAACCAGGCAAAAGTCCTATTTGCCCAAGATAAGAAATACAAAAGGGGTTTCAAGTTTGACCATGTGTGGCCCATTCTTAAGGATATGCAGAAATTTTCAAATAATGATAGTGCAACATCAACCTTGCGAAGGCCACGCGGTCATATTGTATCATCACAAAAAGACTCTCCAACTCCAGAGTCTCCAACAATTGCATCTCCCGAGCTATCTTCATTTTCTCTGAATATAGGTAGTGATGACGGCAAGGGTAGTTCATCTCAAAGGCTCATTGGGGCGAAGAAAGCAAAACTGAAAAAGAGAGCTGCGGAAGAAAATTCAACAATTGTTTCCACTTTTACAGAAGGACAAGATAAACTCGTGGAAGTTTTTGAAAAAAACAATCAGGAGAGGCAAAGAACTAACAATATTTTGGAGAGAAAATTGGAGCTACGGGAAACCAAAATTGTAATGATGGATTTGGATTCCATAACTAATCCAAGAAAGCGCGAGTTTGTGAATCAACAACAATTAAAAATCATGGCAAAACATGCTCGGCAACAAGGCCATGGATCCGGTAGTTCATCTGGGTCTTTGGGTGATTTTTTCAATAATATCGGAGGATCTGGAAATGGTCTTCCAGACTACTAAATCGTTGTTGTAATTTATGTTGTATTTTTCCTTAATTTTAGTGTATTCCAATTAGTGGTAATTTATTTTATCACTATGAAGTTTGTATTTCATTTTTAATGTTTTTATCAATTAATGTATTTTGCATCGTGAATTAATGTAGGAATGAAGTGATTTATTAAAAAAAACAATGCATTTAAAACTTATGAATTAATGTAGGAATGAAGTGATTTAATTAAAAAAAAAATAGCATTTAAAATTTTTAATTTTACACTTCATTTTAGTTTATTATAAATGTTAATATCAATAATAATTAAATCAAAACAAAATCATTAAATAATAAAATGGACCAAATTGGAATAAATTTAATTGATTAGGGTAAATCAGTGAATAAACAAAACCTTTTAATAAAGGATATAATCATAATATATTTTTAAAAATAGGGTCAAAATGTGATTGTATAAAAGTTGAGGGATAAAAAAAAAGACAAATTTGAACAGTGTTTGCGCAAGGATGAACAGTGTCGCGCAATATATTGCGCAACACTGTTCATCTTCCTCAGTTGGCGTAGTGTTTGGCGATGGATTGGAGGCCGTTTTTGCAGCGATTTCACGGCAACTTGGCGATGGCATGGGTTTTGTTGCAGGGTTGGAGAAGCTCTGAGTCTTTACAAAATTCAAAAACATTAGTGTATGCATAGATGCATTTAAGAGACTCTTTTTAAGCTCATCAATTTAAACCCACCTAAAGCTAAATTAAACTATTTGGATTGGTTTTGTCATTTAGCTTCATTCAAGTTTCTCAGCAAACAGAGAAGAGAATTAAAGGCACTCTAATTTGGTGCTTTTATAGTACCTGTACACTTTGAGGAACATGTAGAGCTGCTGATTGGGAAGGTTTAGTTGGAGTTTCTCTCCTTACAGGAATAACCAATTTTGGCTTTCCTTTCTGGTTCTAAATTATTCTTATCTAACCCAGAATTCCCATCTGTTTGTTTAATAATCAAATCAATTCAACGTTAAACAAATGCACACAAAAAACAAAGATCAAATAATCCAACTTTGAACCCAATTCTCTACTCACTTTTAGGATTTGTAGAGTATGCAAAATCAGGAACCTAAAACAAGAACAAGAATCTTAGAAAGAGCAAATTTTCAAAAACTTTCTCTAGAAAAAAGCAAAAATCAGCTGGAAAAGAATTCTTTCACCTGGTGATGACCATTTTGGGGAATCTTTTGCTGGGGTGAGTCTCCATCAACTGCCAACAAATTTCCATTTTTAACTTAATCTCTTCACATTAATCTGTATAAAAAAAAAAATTCCAGAAAAGGAAAAGAAGAAAACTATAGTTGTGAACTGAAAGTTTTTTTAGATGATTTATGTTATTACCCATAAGTGTAGAGGTTTCATGTCCTGCAAGTGGATTCAACCTCATCCATTCATCCACTATCTTTCCATTTCCTACAAAATTCAATCAAACACTTGTTGAAAAACTACTCATTCAAGTTCAACAAAGAAAATATTTACATAATTGGCTTTTCAATACCTGACAAGATGCTTCACTAATCTCTTGACATCGTTTGATGAATGCTTCCTCAATCGATTCACCTGTCTCCCAATATCAGTTTCCTAAAATCAAAATCAGGAAAAAAATTAACAAGTCATGAATTAATAATTTAGTTAAAACATAAACAGATTTTGTTTTTAACAAAAAAAAAGTTCCCAAAATTACCTTGAGAGCTTTAACCGCCGATCCAACCGCCGAATCCAACCGAGAGATTAAATCGATCAGGTATGAACGGCGGTTGTGGCCGCCGATCATTACCGCGGAACTGCTCCAGACACTTCTGGATGCAAATGGCGGTTTCATTTGGCGGCCAGGCCGCCGATCACCAACAGAGGTGAAAACCAAGGAGAAGCCAAGGGCATTCTCCGTAAGCGGTCTTCGCGTAAAACCAAGCACATTCTAGTGCATGCGTGGACGTTTCCAAATACTATCGGGAAACGAATTACAAGACACAAATACACACAACAAGATACAACATCAAAGTGCAAGTGTGAAATGTGACATGTGAAGAGTATGCACACAAATGCAAGAATGCTAAGTGTGTGTGTGCAATCTAAATCTCTTCAAAGAAAACCAAGCACTAGAGATTATACCTTTGGCGTGCTTGTCCCTTAAGGTCTTGAAAGAGCCTTCGAGCTTAAAGTTCAATCACCTAAACTACCCTTACACAATAAACCCCAACACGTGGTTTGTCCACGAAATAAGCCAATCAAAGAATGGGAATCCTTACAAACAAAGAGAAGAGTTTAGAGATAACCAAGATCTATATTTCATTTGATCTCCTTTCTCCTTGGATCTACTTCAAAGATGGATGGATGAAGTGTAGAGGTGGTGGTGGTGAGCTTCCCATGGAGGAGAACCTCCATGGAAACTTTGAGAGCTCCTCTCTCTCTTTTGTGGTGTATGTGAAAATATCTAGATATTAAATTGGATATGATGAGATGAGATGTGATATTTTAAAGATCAACAAGTAGTGTATTTATAAAGGTTGAAGGTTAGGGCAATAATTGGGGTTGAAAAGTCAAGTTTCCCCATCAAAAATCACGTGGCTTGCAAGTATATATATGTGGCCGATCTAGATCTGCAACTTCGTTCTCGTTGTCCCAACTCGTAGTTGGCTCTGGTATGGATCTGTGACTTGGACTGCGACTTTGTACTCGCAGTGCTCAACTCACAGAAGGGTCTGGAATTGATCTACGACTTTGTTCTGCTAGTACAAACTCGTAGATTTTTGGTCCCAACTCGCAGTCCTCAACTGGTAGATTTTTCTACTCCACACTAGTCACTCAAATGGGCATAACTTCTTCAAAAAATCTCATAATCATGATCCATAAAGTTATATGAAAACTAGACTCCCTGGGCTTTCTGAAAACATGTAGCTCGACACCCAATTCAATTCGAGGAGGGAGATATGGCTTTCGTAAGTTAGATGTTCTTCACAAGCCATCTCAATTTCAGCTCTTTTTCCTCCTTTTTGCCTCCAAACCTTCACTTTAGGCTCAAACACCTAACTTTAGAGAAATGAACCTACACAAGGCTAAAACTCATGTTGTATACACAAAAACATTCGAAACCGAGCACAAAAGGTAGGAAATAAGAGCCTAAAATAGTTACATAAATGTACCGATCAAAGACCCCCAAACCTAACATTTGCTCATCCTCGAACAAAACTAAAAATGAAAAATAAAACTAACAACAAATAAGAAATCTAAAAACACATAAAAGCAATAAACAAGTAAAAACTAATTAGTCCGCTTTCCTAGGAGAAACGATGGCACTTAGCATGTGCCACAAGCCTTTCAAACCCCTAGGTGTCCTTAGTAGGAGGAGTATAGTCTCCCGAGGGTTTACAAATATGGTACCCACAAACGCAACTCTACAAAGCAAAACATGAGATGCCACCTTAAACATACCAAGCAAAAACTACATGCATGCTAAAATCTCTATATTAAGACTAAAAATATACCGTATAAATCAATACATCACGCAATACATGTATGTCAATACTAAAGATGTTTTCGGTTTACAAAACAACAAAGCTTGAATGCCCGTGCTAGAATTCACCTCGACTTTTAATCCTCACCAGATTACTCACATATTTTCTCTAAGAACCTAGGCGATAACACTCATCAACATATGCGGAATGGAGTTTGGGTACATGGAATCAAAATATATTCACGTATTCATAAAATTAGAAAGAACACTCATATAAGTGTAAAGGATCTCATGAACGAATTTGTTAACTGAAAATTGTCACCGGGGTGAAACTCCAATTAACAACTTTCAAGGGACCACGATCGTAATAGACCACGGCCCGGAGAGGTATCACGTAGTTCGATACCTATGCAAATCTCTAAAAATAACTTGATGTAACAATGGTGGAAAGAGGGGACAGATATTTTATTATATTTTGATAGAAGAAAAATACAAATCCTTATACTATCAAAGCATAAAGTACAACGTAGGGATAATTCTTGATAGGTCTATGTAAATAGTGACATGGTTGATAGGTCTTGATGGGTAATCATAGGCAAAGTCTGGCACAGTTGGTGATGGAGCTTTCGTGCATGTCGATAAATGGAAAATATCAAGTAGGGTTTTGGACTCAGAATTGCCTCTTCTTTTCTGTGTGATAATACGATGTATATATAGGTTTTGTTTCTTGCTATGCACTCCTATAACTTCGGTCTAGGGTTTTAGCAATTACAGGACTTTCCTTGGTGATCAACGAGATTGTCGTGGGATTTGATCCCTAGAATCAAGCGATTCTTTCTCTAGCAGATTGTGTGGGAGTTGATTCCCAATTCAAATAGAACTCTTAGTGGCGGGAATGAGCATAATTCTTTATTTGTTTTGAACGGTGGCGTTTTATTGTCGCTTTAAAACTGTCTTTTGAGCATGCTAGGTGAAAGTTCATAAAAATACTCGAGGTGTGTTTATCAATATAAAGCTAGAGGGGGGGTGAATAGATTTTATCTAATTATTACCCAATTTTCGCATGCAAGTCAATTTTACGAAAATACCCCTAGCAAGTCAATAATACATACAAGTGTAATAAGATGCGGAAATAGTAAATGACACTTGATGTTTACGTGGAAAACCCAACCACTGGGAAAAACCACGGGCTGTTAAGTGCGCCACACTCGGACCTCGAAATCCACTATATGAAAAGACGGTTACACCCTCAAGTGATTCTCGGACCCTCACCCTAGATAACCTCAGGCTATGGACACTACCAATCGCCACTCTTGGTTCAATCCCTAGTGATATCCCCTGATACACTACTCTTGGCGTGAGCACCCTCTAATCTACCACGCGGGCCTTTTATAGCGGCTCTAGTCCAATTTGCTTGAGGCCTAAGCACACTTAGCCCCAAGACTTACTTCTCTCAAAAGAGATGCAACCCTATGTGAATATGTATGAATATTCAATTAATGCAATAAGAGCTAGGGTACTCTAAATGCTTACCTAGGATTATAAGATGACAATATAATCAATCCTAGATATCACATATAGCTATATGACATGGCATATAACTTTAGCTAAGTAAAGGATCACCAATCCTAGATACAAAGCTATCATATAAAACCCACAAACATTCAAAGGATTAACTAGTTGATTAAAAAACAATCTATCAACCTAGTTATCAATACATCACACAAGAATGTTCATGGCATAGCTTTTAGGCAATAATGACCTAATCAAATAAGCTATGAAAAATAATCTCAATCAATAAATGAGATCAATTAGCTAGATGGCATATGAACATTAAAGCCTAGCTAACAAATAAAAACCCAATCAACACATAATCTCAATCTTATATGTAGAAATTAATCTAAACACATATAAGTAAAATATGAGATAAAATTGATAAGTAGAAACACTAATTATGTAAGATAAAAGTGTTCAACAAATCATACCATGTGTGTTGAAGAAGTCCCATGCATTAGCATATGCTAGATGATCCTAGATGATGCTTAGATGAAGATTTATGCATGTGGGAATGGGTTTAGAGAGATAAAGATATGATCTTTAAGCTTTCTCTCTCAAGTCTCTCTAAATATCTCTCTAGGGTTCTTATGATCAAAGACTTGTGTTCTGAACCAGAGATAAGGATGTATTTATAGAGACCAAAAACAGGGCAGGTGAAAATACAATTTTGCCCTTGAAACGCACCGATCGGCGGTTTAATTCGGTGGCCAGGCCGCCGAAATGAACCGCCGAATGGCTCCCGTGTGGAACAGGGGAACTTCGGCGACTTCATTCGGCGGTTTGGAAACCGCCGATCCCAACCGCCGTTTTGGACCCGAGAGATATATTTCAATCAGGTCTCATTCGGCGGTTTCGAACGGCGGCAAGGCCGCCGAACGTAACCGCCGATTCACCAAAAATGGTGAAACCAAGGAGAAGCCAAAGGCATCTCCACCGGCGATCATCGCGCAAATCAAAGCACATTACCGTGCACGCGCGGACGTTTCCGAACATCCTTAGGGAAACGAATTACTCCACACTAAAAGCTAACATACATGAAGTGCAAGTGTGGGTATTGAATGCATCCTAATGCCTAACATGTCATGGCATTATCATATAACAAGATGCAATCAATTCAACATGCAAGAAGAGATATTGAATAAATCAATAAAGCACAATGCACACAAAATATAAACACACCATACAAGAATAAGAGTTATGCATGTTGTGTGTGTGTGTGCAACTATATCTCTTCAAGCCAATGTAAGCACTAGATATATACCTTTGGTGCTTGTACTCTTGAGGTCTTGGAAAGGGTCTTGATCTTCAACAAACACCTAGACTACCCTTACAACCAAACCCCAACATGTGGTTTGACCACGAAATAAGCCAATCAATAATGGGAATCCTTACACTAGGCTTACCTTTACAATCTGATCTTCCTGGTGCTTTTTCTGTCTAGTCAGCTAGTTCAGGAAAGGGTGGTCGAGGTAGCTTACCCCTTTTATGAAATTCGAGGTATCATTATGTCTGGGTATCTGGACACCGGCTGATTATGTAACGGGATATCAAAACAACAAAGTATATGGATACTAGGTCTGCATAGTAGCGGGGTACTGGATTCTGCATGGTAGCGGGGTACTTGATTTTACGTGGTAGCGGGGTACTAGGTTCTGCGTGGTAATTCTTTCAACCTTGAATCTTGATGGAAAATTCTTCTTTGATCCTTCGCCAATTTTGGCGGTTAACATAAGTCCCCTCTGACTTGAATACCGGTACCTAGTTAAGGTGGGGGGGTTGGACTTAGGATTCTTAGCTCGCTTGAAGTATTTTATATCCTCTCTGCCTGTGTACTCTTGTCTGGCTGGCTTTTACTACTAAGGAGGAAATCTTCCTTGGATACGATAGCATTTAATGAACAATCCACGTCTCAGACGAGGATTGCTCTGCAGGTTTAAATGAGCTGTTTTTGGCACGATTTTCTCGAAACCGCCTCGAACACGTCTCCAGTCATAACTCCGTATTTCCTCTTCTATTTCAGTAACCGTCCACCTCTGTCTATAAGTACACCTCTCTCTCCATCACTTGTTCACGCTTACTTGTACACAAAATCAAGAACCAAACTTTTTTTCTCTCTCAAGTCTTTCTCTCTTCAAGAATCTTCTTTTTCTTCTTCCTTCTGCTGCAATGGCGTCACCATCAAAACTTCCTACCTCTACACAAGACACTCCTCCAACTTCATCAGTCCCTCGCCCAACTTCTCCTAATCCCCTTAACAGTATTGATGACCTCCTGAATATGCAGCGAGCGGATTCAGAGGAGAGTTCCCCGACGACTAGAGGAAAGAAGTGAGGCCGGGACGAAGGCGACGTCACTGGTGATGGTACCCCGTCTCTGCGCCGTCGCTCTAGTAGAAACCCTCGAATCGGGTTGGGCTTCAACAACAGACCTGAAGACCCGGTCCAGATTGTCGACGAAAAGGATGACGAGGAAGTTGAAGATAAAGATGAAGATGAATATGAGGAAGGTATCATGGCCGTTGATTCTACAGGAGTCCAAATTAGTCCTCTGTCTTCTTTCCCTGATGGCCGGATTATCCCAGATTCGGTCTGTACAATCGATAACCTGGCTCATTTGAGGAGGGATTATAGGATCCCAGATTCCATTACTCTTTCCCTTCCTCACCATGGCTATGATGTATATACCCCTCTTGAAGGCCGCTTTCTCATCCATGTAGCTGCCTTCGAGTACGAAGTCAAGCTTCTCTTTCATCCCACCTAGCTTGTTACTCTAGAGCTGGCCCCTCTACAGATCTCACCGGGGTTCTAGAAGAACCTGACGGGGTTTCTGGTTCTATGGAAAGAACAATGTGAGAAAGATGATGTAGCGAGGGAACCCGGTTTTGATGAGATCCGCTACCTCTTCCAAGTAGCCAACTTGGTACCCCGCAGCCAGTTCTACCTGAGAGCTTACAACAAGATGACATTTTTCATACCTGGGGCGAACCTGAAGTTCAACCAAAACGTGGAAGGATGAGTGGATCGTGGTTGAAGGGGATTGGGGCCACTTAGTGCATATAGGGGGAACTGAGTATCCGGTCCCTACCCAATTTACAACGAAGGAAAAGTAGGATAAAGGGGTGCTTTCTACGGAGTCTAAGGGGGTTCTCAACAGGATCCAGGATAGAAGTTACACTAACCTTAAGTATCCCACCTGTGAAGCCTTTGAAGGTGCCCGACTGGACCGGTATCTTAGGATATCCATCGCGTACCAGGTAGGTGTTTTTGCATTTTTAGGCTCTCAGATTTTTTTTTTATATGGTACTAATCCTTCTTCTGACAGTTTTTGCCACTCCTCTCCTATCCCCTTCTCCTTCTTCTTCTTCTTCTTCTTCTTCTTCTTCTTTAGGAATGGTATTCTCGGATTCCCTTCTAGCCAATTCTCTTGCTCCTTTTCCTTCTAGTGCTGGTGCTGTATCTAGGTCTCAACCGCCTGCATCAACCCCTCCTCTGGCTATTGCAGGGTTGCCATCACATTCTCCTGCCTCTCCTCCTACTAAGATCCAGCACGCCCGTTTTTGAGCGAGATGTTGGCAAGGGCTACCAAAGCTAAAGTTTCTCCAATTCCAATTTTGAAACAGGCTCCCCTTGCTGCCCCTAGTAGGTCTACTGTGACTGCTTATCCTCCTCCTTCTCCTCCTCCTCCTCCTCCTCCTCTTCCTCCTCCTCCATCAATTTCTATCAAGCGTCTAGCTTGGGTAAAGAAGGCAAAAAGTGCCGCTACTGCGGCCACTACTTCCACCGATCTTCCCTCTGAATTAGGACCACGGGATTATAGCCAAGAGGAGATCATATCCAAGTTTATTGCTGCATGTCCTGGATGAGGCTTGCAGTCAATGTCTTCCCTGCCCATTGACATCCTGGTTACCAAGGGGGCTTCTCTGCTTGCCAAGGTAAGAACCTTGACCTTCTAGCTTGCTTGGTATAAGCTTATTTGGAGATACTTACTATCTTTCTTTCTTTTTGT
The DNA here is from genome assembly GCA_008009225.1 of Acer yangbiense. Classification (NCBI taxonomy): domain Eukaryota; kingdom Viridiplantae; phylum Streptophyta; class Magnoliopsida; order Sapindales; family Sapindaceae; genus Acer; species Acer yangbiense. The sequence continues at coordinate 21,706,829 of CM017765.1, read as the reverse complement.
AGGGCTTTAAGTTTGCTTTGGTTATGGGGCAGCAGGTCAAGGCTCTAAAGGAAGCCAATCATGCACTTCAAGCGGAGTTAGAAGAGGGTAGGGATGATCTAGCTCGGGCTGAAGAGAGCATGACTTCTCTTGTCCAGTCTGCCATTGAAACTGAGTCTGGTAGGCAGGCTGCCTTGGTGGAGCTAGAGCGAATGAAGCGCGCTTATGACACTGAAACCATCAAGTCAACACGTCGCCGGGCAGAGAGAGAGACTATGGAGGTAGAGAAAGCTATCCTCCTGGATGAAAATCGATTTCTGCGGGGTTCTTTGAGTGTCCTCAAATCCAGGGTGGATTCCTCTTTCATGGATAGGTACTTCACTACCACGTACGAGGTTGCCCAAGCTCTACCTCATCCCTTTGACCTGCAGGCGGCCTTCAATTGGGATCGAGATCAAATAATGGCCAAGGCCGCCCAACTTTCGGATGCTGATCAAGATCAAGGAGGTTCTTCTCAAGCCACCCCTATCCCAGATCCTCCTTCACATCAGGTATCTGGTTCGCCTGCTACTGGTTTGGGAGGATTGATTGAGAAGGAAACACATGATCCTCCTGCTGCTCAAGATAATCAAGGGCAGGATTCTATGCATCCTATTGAGGTTGTATCGCTGGATGAAGCAGATCTTCCTGTTGAAGCTGGGGTGCCAGAAGATAGGGAAGTCCAAGTTAAAGCTGGAGCCAAAAGGGCTAAGGAGATGGATGCAACTGGCCAAGAGGAGCAGGCAGAGGAAAGGCAGCAGGATGCATGACTTTATCTTTTTTATTCCATTTTTGTAGCCTGAAAATGGGGGTTGGGCTCCCTGATTGATTAAATGAAAAACTCTATCCTTTTGCAATTGCTTATAATATATATATATATATATATATATATATATATATATCCTAGTATAAGATGATACTCGCATGTTTGTTTCTGACCCAAATAAACTTACTTGGAATGTTGTCAGTACTTAGCCTCAAGCTTGCTTGTTTGGCAATAGAGGAATCTAAACTTACATTATCTTTGGAAACAGCTCTTGGACAATAGTCCCCTTATATGATTTCAGTATAAGAGTCTGATCAAGTAATTTTGACCAAGTATGGAACAACCTTGGTTAGGGCAAATCGATCCTGCTAGGGGTCCAAAGTTGCATGGGTACCCTTATTAGAGCATTGTAAGTCTGGATATTTTACAATCCCTACATAAGGAATCCCGATGTCGAACCGACCCTGATTGGCTACCCAGCGGACTTCTGTCATGGAAATTTTTCACATGTATGCCTGATTGGAAAAAAATTCGATGAGGATGGCAACATAGTGCGCAACAAGGCTAGACTTGTTACACAAGGGTATTCTCAAATTGAGGGTATCGGCTTTGAGGAGACTTTTGCTCCCGTTGCCCATTTAAAGTCCATTAGGCTTCTCTTGTCCATATCTTGTGTGCACAAGTTCAAATTGCACCAAATGGATGTGAAGAGTGCCTTCCTTAATGGACTCTTGCAAGTGGAAATGTTTGTTGAGCAACCCAAGGGGTTAGTTGATGCACACTGTAGGGTTCCCATTTGTTGATTGGCTCATTTCGTGGACAAACCACATGTTGGGGTTCTTTGTAAGGGTAGCTTAGGTGTTGTTGTTATTGCTCAAGCCCTTTGAAGACCTCGTCTTGATAAGCACCGAAGGTAAATTTCTATGTGCTTACTTTTCTTTAAAGAGATTAGTTGCACACACACACTTAACATACATTGCATATGTGTGCATTCTCTTCACTTGTCACATTTCACACTTGCACTTATTTGTTATATTTTGTTGTGTGTAATTGTGTCTTGTTGTCTTGTAATTCGTTTCCCGATAGATTTCGGAAACGTCCGCGCATGCACTAGAATGTACTTGGTTTAGCGCGAGGACCGCCTATAGAGAATGCCCTTGGCTTCTCCTTGGTTTTCACCTTTGTTGGTGATCAGTGGTTATGATCGGCGGCCTGGTCGCCGAATGAAACCGCCGTTTGCTTCCAGAAGTGTCTGGAGCAATTTTACGGTTAAGATCGACGGTTAAGACCACCGTTCGAAACCGCCGTTCAAAACCGCCATTCAAGACCTGATTGATTTTATCTCTCGGTCTAATTCGGCGGTTGAATCGGCGGTCACGAAACCGCCGAATGAAACCGTTGTTCATACCTGATTGATATTTTTATCTCGGGTTTGATTCGGCGATTAGATCGGCGGTCACGAAACCGCCGAATGAAACCGTCGTTAGTCCCCTATTCTTCTCGGGTCTAATTCGGCTGTTATTATCGACGGCCTGGCCACCGATTGAAACCACCGATCGGTGTGTTTCAGGGGAAAACTTGTCTCTTCACATGCTCTGTTTTTCATGCCTATAAATACATCAATTTCTCTTGTTTTGAATGTCACTCTTTAATCATCAAGAACCCTACTTTCAAAAGAGAGATTTTTAAGAGAGAAAGCAACCAAGTTTGCTCATTAAAAACTCAAACCAAAATCCATTTGCATCAAAGTTCATCTAGCATTCTCTAGCATATCTAGGATGCTTGCTTGCATGGGTCTTTCATCATCACACTTGCTTTGGTAAGTTTTTCACTATTATCATACATAATTAGTGTTTAATTTATTATGGCATCTCTTTTATTACTTGATTGTTCTTAGATTAAATTCTAATATTCAAGATAGAGATTGTTGTGTTGATTTGATTGAGTGTTGTTTTTGTGATAGATATCTAGGTTTCTATAATCTATGATTATCTAAGCTAATTGACATGTCATTTAGCTTTAATATCTAGGATTGTATTTAATTGCAAATTCATCATCTTAGATAAGCATATAGAGTTTCCCTTGCTCTATGTTGCATTTGAATATTCGAATATTCATATATTCACTTAGGGTGTTAATCTCTTTTTAGAGAATTAAGTCTTGTGTTGTGACCGGGATTAGGTTGCTTAATTCGAAAGCAATCGGACTAGGTCCGCTTATACCGGGATTAGGTAGGTGTGTGATTACTTTCGGGATTAGGTTGTAATTTCATCACATTTAGTGGATTCGAGGTTTGGGTGTGGCTCACTTAACAGCCCGTGGCTTTTCCCGTGAGGGTTTCCATGTAAATATCAAGTGTTGTTTTAATTTCTGCACAATATTACACTTGCTATATCTTATTGACTATTAGGGGTATTTTCGTAATCTTGTCCTTAAACGAAAATTGGGTAAAATTAGTTAAAATCTATTCACCCCCCCCCCCCCCCCCCCCCCCCCCCCTCCCCCCTCCCCCCTCCCCCCTCTAGATTAATAGTTTACACACCGTGAGAACTTTCAATTGGTATCAGAGCGGGTTCCTGAATATAATTAGGTGATCCTTGCTCACTTTGGTGTATTTTGCATTTTGTGTGATTTTTGATCATTCATACATTTGCATTCATTTCATTCATTCATAAACACTATGAGTGGAAACGGTGGAAATGGTGGTGGCAACGAAGGTGCCTCAAGCACAAGGCCTCCACTTCTCACCGGGTTGAACTATTCCCAATGGAAAGGGAAGATGGAATCCTACATATGTCAAATTCACGACCGTGCGTGGATGGCGGTGGAAGATGGATATGATCTACCCAAGATGACTCCCGATGGTGGAGGAGTAGAAGTTTTGAAGACTAAGGCACAATGGAGTCCACAAGAGTTTGAGGCTTCAAAGTGGAATAGGAAGGCGATGCACGCCATCCTTTGTGCAATGGATGAGAATCAGTATAAGCTTATTCAGAACACTCAAATCGCGAAAGTGGCTTGGGATATCTTGCAAGTTGCACATGAAGGAACCGAGGTGGTGAAGGAATTTAAGCTTCAAGTCCTCCAAACTCAATTCGAGTTACTTAGGATGGGAGAGGATGAATGCTTCAATGATTTCGAAATCAAATTGATGGATATCGTTAATCAAAGTCACCAACTCGAAGACCCATATTCGGATAAGAGAGTCAAGCAGAAAATCATGAGATCTCTCCCCGATAGGTTCGAATCAAAGGTGACGGCTATAGAAGAAAATAGTGGTTATATGGATATGAAGCCGAGTGAGGTGATTGGGAGACTTCTAGCTTATGAGTCTAGGAAAGGTCCTATCTCCACACCCACTAAAAAGCAAAAAGGAATTGCTTTAAAAGCCTCCAAGGATGAAAAAGAGGCAAAGAAGAATGACTCGGACGAAGACCTTGCATTATTTGTGAATAGATTCAAGAGGGTCATGAAGTTCGGGAAAAAGGATTTTGGTTCCAAAGGTCAAAACTACAAGAAAAAGGGTTCCTACAACAAGTTTGAGCCTAGGAAAGAGAAGACCGAAAGAAAAGGGGTCCGATGCTTCGAGTGTGGTGGCATAGGTCATTTTGCCCCAGAATGTGCAAATCACAATGAGAAGAAAAAGGGAAAAGTGATGGCCGCCACTTGGAGTGGAAGTAGTGATGACTCCATTGAGGGAGATGAGTCTTCAGATGATGAAGAGCTCATGGCTAATCTCCTAGCTTTTGCCTCCTCCCATAAAAGCAAAAGTGCTAGTGAAAGAGAGGAAATGAGTCAAGAGGAAAATGACTCAAGTGAAGAAGAAAGTGATTCCTCTTCTAACTCCATAAATGGATTTGTGGAGAAAAACGTGCTTGCTAAATACCATGCCGAGTTCAATGACTTAGCAATCAAGAGCACGAAAAAGATCAAGATGTTGAGAGAAGAAAATCTTGAGCTTTTATCTCATAATGACCACTTAAGTGAACAAGTGGAAAAGTTTAAGAAGATAGAAGATGAGCTAAGAAAGGACTTAGACTTATCTAGAAGGAATGAAGAAGGTCTAAAGAGGGAACTTGAAGAAGTAAAAGAGTCTATGTCTAGGATGACCTCTAGCACTCAAAAACTTGATCATTTGCTTAGTGTTGGGAAGAATCCGTGTGACAAGAAGGGTCTTGGGTATGAAGATGGCAAGGAGACCTCCACTTTCAAGAAGACCATTTTTGTCAAGAGTTCGGGGATCAAAGAAGCTTCATTGGTGCAAACTCTTAGGAAGAAGTTAGAACTAGGACAATGTTCAAATGCACAAGTGAAGATGGTGCCAAGAAGGCAACCTCAAGCTCAACCCTCTAGGGTCCCTCAAGTTAACATTCCTTAACAATTGGCTCACAAAGGAAAAAGACCAATCATGCAACCTCAAGCAAGAAAGCAAGCAAGACCGGTTCAACAACGAAGATGGATTGAACCTACTCAACCACAAAGACATAGACAAGCTCCCATGCATGCACAAGGACAAGGTATGATTCCATATTTCATTCCTATATGTCATTTTTGTGGATTTGATGGTCATATTAGACCAAATTGCTTTCGATACATTAAAATGTGTAGAACACGAAGCATGATTGAAAAGAGAAAGAATAGAGCCAAGATGCATGTTTCTAGGAATGATAAAATTGTTGTGCATGATCCTAGAACATCTAGAGCCCATGTACCAAAGACCACTAAGAAAGCAAATATTGTTTCTAGGTGGATTAGAAAGAATGAAAATGTTTGCCATGTTGCTCAAATAGCCTTGAAGGCAAATTCTTCTAATTTTTGGTATTTAGATAGTGGGTGCTCTAGGCACATGACGGGAAACAAGAGTTTCTTCGAGACTCTTGTTATGGAGGAAGGAGGATGTGTCACCTTTGGTGATGGATCCAAAAAGAGAGTTGTAGGGAAAGGAACCATTTCCATTCCCAGATTACCCTCCTTATCCAATGCTTTATTTGTTGATGGCTTGAAAGTCAATTTGATAAGCATATCACACCTTAGTAATGAAGGATATTCCGTCTTATTTTGTAAAGATAATTGCTCTATCCTAAAGCCTGATGGACAAACCTTGTTGAAAGGTATGAGATCTAGCGACAATTGCTATTGTCTTGAAGCTAGAATAGTCTCAAACAATGTGTCCATGGATGAGCAAATTGAGTTGTGGCATGAAAGACTTGGCCACATGAACTTTAGGGATTTACGAACCATTGGAAAGTTCAATTGTGTGAGAGGCCTCCCTAAGCTTGGGAAGAAAGCCAATGGTGTTTGTGGACCTTGCCAACAAGGAAAACAAACCAAAAGCATGCACAAAAAGGGCAAGTATCTCTCCACCAAGGAGCCCCTAGAGCTTCTCCACATGGACCTCATAGGTCATATGCAAACCGAAAGCTTAGGTGGAAAGAGATACATTTTTGTTTGTGTTAATGATTTCTCTATATTTACTTGGACATATTTTCTTAGAAAAAAATCCGAAACTTTTGATAAGTTTAAAATGCTTTGTAATAAAATTCAAAATAAAATGAACTCAAACATTAAAAGCATTAAACGGATTAGAAGTGACCATGGGAGGGAATTTGAGAATGCCACCTTTGAAACCTATTGTAATGGTTTAGGCATCTCTCATGAGTTTTCGGCTCCTAGGACACCTCAACAAAATGGAGTTGTTGAGAGGAAGAATAGGGTCCTTCAAGAGATGGCCCATGTGATGTTGCTTAGCAACAATGTCCCTAAGAACCTATAGGCCGAAACCGTCAATACGGTTTGCTATATAGGAAATAGAGTCCACTCCTTTGGAAGCAAATGCTACATTTTAAATGACCGTGATCAACTTGGAAAATTTGACGCTAAGAGTGATGAGGGTATATTTATTGGCTATGCCTTAAATAGTAGAGCCTATAAAGTTTTCAATTTAAAGACTCTAAGTGTCATGGAATCATCTAATGTTGTCTTTGATGATGAAAGGCTTAAGTCTAGTAACCATGAGGAGGAGGTAGTTTTAGATGATGATTCTCTTTTGGAGAAGGTTGTGGAGACTCCCAATGTTGGGACGTCCAATGGTAATTATGAGGACACACAACCTATTGATAGAGTTCCTCTCTTGAACTCTAAAGAACCCACTCCATGGGTTAGACAACTCCATGATAAGAATGACATCATTGGAGAGGTAAATGATGGTGTTAGAACTAGGCGTCAAATAGCTAATCTAATTAGCTACACATGCTACACCTCTCAAATAGAACCCAAAAAGGTTGATGAAGCCTTAAATGATGAATTTTGGGTTCATGCCATGCAAGAAGAGCTAAACCAATTCTAAAGGAATGAGGTTTGGACTCTAGTTCCTAGGCCTAAGAAAACACATGTTATAGGCACCAAGTGGATCTATAGGAACAAATCCGATGAGGATGGCAACATAGTGCGGAACAAGGCCAGACTTGTAGCACAAGGGTACTCTCAAATTGAGGATATCGACTTTGAGGAGACATTTGCTCCCGTTGCCCATTTAGAGTCCATTAGGCTTCTCTTGTCCATCTCGTGTATTCACAAGTTCAAATTACATCAAATGGATGTCAAGAGTGCCTTCCTCAATGGCTTCTTGCAAGAGGAAGTGTTTGTTGAACAACCCAAGGGGTTTGTGGATGCACACCACCCCAACCATGTCTATCGCCTCAAGAAGGCTCTATATAGGTTGAAACAAGCACCGAGAGCTTGGTATGAGCGCCTCACTCAATTTCTTGTTGATAATAACTACTCAATGGGTAGTGTTGACAAGACACTATTCATCAAGAAAGACAATGATAAGCTTTTCATAGCTCAAATATATGTTGATGATATAGTTTTTGGCTCCACCAACAACACCAAGGTCCAATAATTTGTTGATGTCATGTCTCATGAATTTGAGATGAGTCTTATTGGTGAGCTTAGTTACTTCCTAGGTTTGCAAATTAGGCAATTAGATGCTGGGATTTTCATAACCCAAGCCAAATATGCCAAAAACCTAGTGAAGAAGTTTGGTCTTGAAAATGTCAAACATTGTGATACACCCATGAGTACCACTTTGAAGCTAAGCAAGGATGTTAGTTGTAAAAGTGTGGAACAAACACTATATCGTGGCATGATAGGTAGCTTGCTTTATTTGACCGTAAGTAGGCCCGATATCTCTTTTAGTGTGGGTGTGGGTGTGTGTGCTAGGTACCAAGCAGATCCCAAGGAGTCACATCTCTCTTCCGTAAAGAGAATCATTCGCTATATGAATGGGACATCCAACTATGGGATTTGGTACTCTTTTGACACTAATGCTAGTCTTGTAGGCTTTAGTGATGCGGATTGGGCAGGAAATTGTGATGATAGGAAAAGCACATCGGGCGGTTGCTTCTTCCTAGGCAACAACTTGGTGTCTTGGTTTTGCAAGAAGCAAAACTCAATTTCCTTGTCCACGGCCGAGGCCGAGTACATAGCCGCGGGGAGTGGATGCACACAACTCCTATGGATGAAGCAAATGCTAGTAGACTACGGATTCAACCAAGGTACACTCACTCTCTTTTGTGATAATATGAGTGCCATAAATATTTCTAAGAATCCGGTTCAACATTCTAAAACTAAGCATATTGACATCCGCCATCATTTCATTAGAGAGCTTGTTGAAAATAAATGCATAGTACTTGAACATGTAGGTACTAATGATCAACTTGCAGACCTATTTACTAAACACTTAGATGCTACTCGATTTAAAACACTAAGTAGATCTATTGGGATATGTCTTGTGGAGTGATGAGTTTTGTATTTGACCCCATATGGGGAACTCAAGCAAAGAGAGCTATTTTGCATTCTTGTTTCTTGCAAAAAATTCGAAATAACTTATGCCTCTTCTTTTAGTTGTTTAAGTAAGCTTGGTTGCACATATGTATATATGTTTTCATTTCAATAAGTGTGAACCTTGCTTGTTTACAATCCATGTCATATTTATGTTCAAACATGCATTTTTGGACTAGGAGATGTATATAGGAAGTATGATTTGAATGACCTATGGTTATCTCCATGACATGATGATTCTTTTATAACATGCTAATGTCAAATGAAAAAGCATGAAATTCATATAACATGCTCACATGAAAAGCATGAATTGATGATTGCATATTCTTAAAATGCAAAACTTGTGTGAAAGCTTATGAGACTCAAAATGAATAAAGGATCTTGTATCCGTTCGAAGGAATTTATATTCCAAATGTCTCTATTTCTTTATTGGTTGAACATGGCTACTATCATACGGATATCTTATCCGGAAAAATCAAATAGGGTGCAAAGTCGCTCATGCCATGTTTCGCTTATAAAGTTGGATATAGTTGTTCTTAAATTGAAATCAATATATTCTATATCCTTGCTTTACTCATGAAATTGGTGAAATTGGTTTGAATTCTTATTAGAAACCTTTGTCATTTGCTTTGCCAAATACCATTGTTTTTTGGACTTGAATGCTACATGTCTTGTATGCAAAGCATGTTTGATTCAGACATTTTCTTAAAATAAATCTCCTTGTTTCTCTCCAATTAATTGAGATGCATAAAGTGACTTATATTGATTATGCAAATATCTTGCATGCTACTATCTCTCGTTGCTATGAGTGACCCGGTTGGGGACTACTCATTTGCCTATATCATGACAAAAAGGGGGAGTAGGATATGGTAAGGGGAGTTGCAAAATATAGAAGCAATTGTGCATATTGGGGAGAACATTCATTGAAGGGGAGTAACCCATTGAGGGGAAGCATTGCATACACATACACTGCATAATGTTGTGCCTAATCTTTTACAAATGCAAATGCTTGTTTTTGTTCTCACTTGATTCATCTCACTTTTTACTTGTATTGGAAATGTTAGAAACTTTATTTTCAGGGATTGATTATTCTACAAGAGGTTGAAGACTTCAAGTTGCATTTTCTTATCTCTTTGTAATGTAGAATATCACTGTAGTCCCATAGTTTCTATTTTTTTGTGAGGAATCAATGTGAGTGATGGTTTTGTCACGAAATAGCCAAAGAGGGAGATTGTAAGGTTCCCATTTGTTGATTGGCTCATTTCGTGGACAAACCACATGTTGGGGTTCTTTGTAAGGGTAGCTTAGGTGTTGTTGTTATTGCTCAAGCCCTTTGAAGACCTCGTCTTGATAAGCACCGAAGGTAAATTTCTATGTGCTTACTTTTCTTTAAAGAGATTAGTTGCACACACACACTTAACATACATTGCATATGTGTGCATTCTCTTCACTTGTCACATTTCACACTTGCACTTATTTATTATATTTTGTTGTGTATAATTGTGTCTTGTTGTCTTGTAATTCATTTCCCGATAGTTTTCGGAAACGTCCGCACATGCACTAGAATGTGCTTGGTTTATCGCGAGGACTGCCTATGGAGAATGCCCTTGGCTTCTCCTTGGTTTTCACCTTTATTGGTGATCGGCGGTTATGATCGGCGGCCTGGCCGCCGAATGAAACCGCCGTTTGCTTCTAGAAGTGTCTGGAGCAATTCTGCAGTTACGATCGGTGGTCACGACCATCGTTCGAAACCGCCGTTCAAGACCTGATTGATTTTATCTCTCGGTCTAATTCGGCGGTTGAATCGGCGGTCATGAAACCGCCGAATGAAACCGCCGTTCATATCTGATTGATATTTTTATCTCGGGTTTGATTCGGCGGTTAGATCGGCGATCACGAAACCGCCGAATGAACCCGCCGTTGGTCCCCTGTTCTTCTCGGGTCCAATTCGGCCGTTATGATCGACGGCCTGGCTGCCGATTGAAATCACCTATCGGTGCGTTTTAGGGGAAAACTTGTCTTTTCACATGCTTTGTTTTTCATGCCTATAAATACATCACTTTCTCTTGTTCTGAATGTCACTCTTTAATCATCAAGAACCCTACTTTCAAAAGAGAGATTTTTAAGAGAGCAGCAACCAAGTTTGCTCATTAAACACTCAAACCAAAATCCATTTGCATCAAACTTCATCTAGCATTCTCTAGCATATCTAGGATGCTTGCTTGCATGGGTCTTTCATCATCACACTTGCTTTGGTAAGTTTTTCACTATTATCATACATAATTAGTGTTTAATTTATTATGGCATCTCTTTTATTACTTGATTGTTCTTAGATTAAATTCTAATATTCAAGACAGAGATTGTTGTGTTGATTTGATTGAGTGTTGTTTTTGTGATAGATATCTAGGTTTCTATAATCTATGATTATCTAAGCTAATTGACATGTCATTTAGTTTTAATATCTAGGATTGTATTTAATTGCAAATTCATCATCTTAGATAAGCATATAGGGTTTCCCTTGCTCTATGTTGCATTTGAATATTCATATATTCACTTAGGGTGTTAATCTCTTTTTAGAGAATTAAGTCTTGTGTTGTGACTGGGATTAGGTTGCTTAATTCGCAAGCAATCGGACTAGGTTCGCTTATACCGGGATTAGGTAGGTGTGTGATTACTTTCGGGATTAGGTTGTAATTTCATCACATTTAGTGGATTCGAGGTTCAGGTGTGGCTCACTTAATAGCCCATGGCTTTTCCCGTGAGGGTTTCCACATAAATATCAAGTGTTGTTTTAATTTCCGCACAATATTACACTTGCTATATCTTATTGACTTTTAGGGGTATTTTCGTAATCTTGTCCTTAAACGAGAATTGGGTAAAATTAGTTAAAATCTATTCACCCCCCCCCCCCCCTCTAGATTAATAGTTTACACACCGTGAGAACTTTCACACACCACCCCAACCATGTCTATCGCCTCAAGAAGGCTCTTAATGGGTTGAAACAAGCACTGAAGGCTTGGTATAAGCGCCTCACCCTATTTCTTGTTGACAATGACTACACAAGGGGTAGTGTTGACAAGACCTTGTTCATCAAGAGAAATAAAGATGAGTTATTTATAGCTCAAATCTATGTTGATGACATTGTATTTAGCTCAACTAACAACACCAAGGTCCAACAATTTGTTGAAGTTATGTCTCATGAATTTGAGATGAGTCTTGTTGGTGAGTTAAGTTACTTCCTAGGTTTGCAAATTAGGCAATTGAATGATGGGATTTCTATAACCCAAGCCAAATATGCTAAGAACCTAGAGAAGAAGTTTGGTCTTGAAAATGCCAAATATTGTGATACATCCATGAGTAGCACTTTGAAGCTTAGCAAGGATGCAAGTGGAAAAAGTGTGGAATAAACTCTACATCGGGGCATGATAGGAAGCTTGCTTTATTTGACCACAAGTAGGCCCGATATATCTTTTAGTATGGGTGTATGTGCTAGGTACCAAGCGGATCCTAAGGAGTCCCATCTCTCTTCCGTAAAGAGAATTATTCGCTATGTGAATGGGAAGTCCAACTATGGGATTTGGTACTCTTTTGACACTAATGTTAGTCTTATAGGCTTTAGTGATGCGGATTGGGAAGGAAATTGCGATGATAGGAAAAGCACATCGGGCGGTTGCTTCTTCTTTGGAAACAACTTGGTCTCTTGGTTTTGTAAGAAGCAAAACTCGATTTCCTTGTCCACGGCCGAGGCCGAGTACATAGCCACGGGGAGTGGATGCACATAACTCCTATGGATGAAGCAAATGCTAGTCGACTACGAATTCAATCAAGGTACTCTAACCCTCTTTTGTGATAATATGAGTGCTATAAATATTTCCAATAATCCGGTACAACACTCTAGGACTAAGCATATTTACATCTGTCATCATTTCATAAGAGAACTAGTTGAGAACAAATGCATTGTACTTGAACATGTAGGTACAAATGATCAACTAGCCGACTTATTTACTAAACCCTTTGATGCAACTAGGTTTCATGCACTTAGTAGATCTATTGGGATATGTCTTATGACTTGATGAGGTTTGGATATTGACCCTATAAGAGGAACTCAAGCAAAGAGAGCAATTGCATACTTGTCGCATGCAAAAATTTGAAAAATATTATGCTTCTTTAATAATTGCTTGAGTATCTTGGTTGCACATATGCTTATATGATATTTTCTTCAATAAGTGTCATCCTTGCTTTGATTGCAATCCATGTCATATTTATGTGCAAACATGCTTTTTTTGGACTAGGAGATATTCATAGGAAGTACTTGTTGAATGACCTACACTGATCTCCATGACATGATGATTCTTTAAATAACATGCTCAAAATGAAAAAGCATGAAATTCTTATGACTTGCTTAAATGAAAAGCATGATTTGTTGATTGCAATTCTTGAATGCAATATTATGTGTGAAAAGCTTATGAGACTCAAAATGATTAAAGGATCTTATATCCATTCAAAGGATGTTAAAATAGAAATGTCTCTCTTTCTTTTTTTGTTGAACATGGCTACTATCATACGGGTTTCATACCCGGAAAAATCAAATAGGGTGCAAAAAGTCACTCATGCCTTGTTTAGCTTATAAAGTTGGATATAGTTGCTCTTTAAAATTGAAATTTGACAACTCTATATCCTTGCTTTACTCATGACAAATGGTGAAATTAGTTTGAATTCTATAGAAACCTTTGTCATTTGCTTTGCCAAATACCATTGATTTTTGGATTTAAATGCAACATGTCTTGCAAGCAAAGCATGACATTATACTACTATCTCTCTTTGCTAAATTGACCCGGTTGGGGATACTCCTTTGCCTATATCATGACAAAAAAGGGGAGCAGTATGTTGAGGGAATTTTAGTAGCAAATTCGCTTATTGAGGAGTTTAACAATTGAGAGGGAGTAACCCGTTGAGGGGGAGCATTGCATTACACATTCATTGCATGACGTGCTTAAATTCTTTAAATGCACATGCTTGTTTTATTCTCTTGATCATCTCACATTTCGCTTGTCTTGGAAAGTATATAAACTTTGTTTTGAAGGGTTGGTTGTTCTACAAGTGATTGAAGACTTGAAGATTTATCTTTTTAATATCTCTTTGTAATGTAGAAAATCTTTGTTGCCTGTTAGTTTCTATTTTGTTGTAAGGATCAATGTGAGTGTTGGTTTTGTCAAGAAATAGCCAAAGGGGGAGATTGTAAGTTCCTCAAAGTTTGATTGGCTTATTTCGGTGACAAACCACAATTGGGGTTCAAATTGTAAGGGTAGCATAGGTGAATGATGATCAAGCTTAAAGGCCCTATCAATACCTCAAGGTGATAAGCATGCTAAAGGTATTATTTCTAGTACTTAGTTTTTCATTGAAGAGATTTAGTTGCATACACACACACAACAAATGTTTGCATATGTATGCTTTTCTTTTGTGTGCATTCTCTTCACATGTCACATTTCACACTTGCACTTTGTTATTGTATTTGTTGTGTGTTAGTGTGTCTAGTAATTCGTTTCCCGAATGTTGTTCGGAAACATCCATGTATGCACATTGGTGTGCTTGGTTAGCGCGATGATCACCTTTGGAGAATGCCTTTGGTTTCTCCGTTGGTTTCACCAAAAGTGGTGAAACGGCGATTTGATCGATGGCCCTGACCGATGAATGAAACCGCCGTTTATGTCCAGAAGTTTCTGGAGTATTTCTGCAGTTATGATCTGCGGCCACAACTGCTGTTCGAAACCGCCGATCAGACCTGGTCGATTTAATCTCTCGGATTGTGTTCTACGGTTGTGATTGGCGGTTATGAAACCGCCGATTGAAACCTCTAATGTTCACCTGTTCTCTCGAGATCAGTTCGGCGGTTTCGAAACCTCTGAATGAAAGTGCTAATCGTGTAGTTCAGGGGCAAACTTATTTTTTCACATGCCTTGTTTTTTATGTATATAAATACATCACTTTCTCATCTCTCTGAACCTAACTCTTTCAATACAAGAACCCTAAATTCCATAGAGAGATTTGTAAGAGAAAAGGCAATCAAGATTGCTTATTTAAACACTCAAAACCATTTTCATATGCATTAAACTTCAACTAGCATCTTCTAGCATATCTAGGATGCTTGCTTGCATGGGTCTTTCATCAACACACTTGCTTTGGTAAGTTCTTCACCAATTTCATCTAATCTTAGTGTTTTACTTAAAAAGACATCTCTTTAATTACTTGTATGTTCTTAGATTATATTCTTATATACAAGATAGAGATAGTTGTGTTGTTGTGATTGAGTGTTGCTTTTGTGATAGCTACGGTTAAGATTGTTTAATCTATGTTAGCTAAGCTTTATGCCATGTCATTTAGCAATTGATATCTAGGATTGATTTTATTGTCATCTCATAATCGTAGATAAGTATTTAGTGTGACCTAGCACTAAGTACATATTTGGATATCTTTGCATATTCACTTAGGTTGTTTAATCTCTTTAGTGAGAACTAAGTCTTGTGGCTAAGGTTGCTTAGGCCACAAGCAAATTGGACTAGGTCCACTTTTATAAGCCTGCAAGTAGTGGTGGTGGGTTATAGACCGGGATTAGGTTGTAAACACCATCGCAATTAGTGGATTCGAGGTTCGTGTGTGGCGCACATAAAAGCTCGTGGTTTTTTCCAGTTTGGGTTTACACATAAAATTCAAGTGTCATTTATAATTCTGCACTTATTACACTTGATTTATTGTCTTGACTAGTTTGGGGTATGTTCGTAATATTAATTAATCACGAAAATTGGTAATAATTGTTAAAATCTATTTACCACCCCCCCCTCCCCCTCCCCTCTCCTCTCTAGACAGTTTTATACACACCGTGCATTATTAGTTTCAGGTAGCTTAGGTTATTGACGATCAAACTCAAAGGCCCTCTCAAGACCTCAAGGTGATAAGCACTCCAAAGGTATATCTCTAGTGCTTAGTTTTCTTTGAAGAGATTTAGTTGCACACACACACTTCTCATATTTGCATATGTATGCATTGCTTTTGTGTGCATTCTCTTCACATGTCACATTTCACACTTGCACTTCGTTGTTGTATCTTGTTGTGTGTTAGTGTGTCTAGTAATTCGTTTCACGAACATAGTTGAGAAACGTCCACGCATGCACGATGGTGTGCTTGGTTTAGCGCGAGGATCGCCTTAAGAGAAAGCTCTTGGCTTCTCCTTTGGTTTCACCAAAAGTGGTGAAACAGCTATTTGATCGGCAGTTATGACCGCCGAATGAAACCGTCGTTTAAGTTTAGAAGTTTCTGGAGCAATTCTGCGGTTATGATCGGTGGCTAGGACTGCCATTCGAAACTGCCGATGTGACCTGATTGATTTAAAATATCTCGGTCTCAAATCGACGGTTGGATTTGGCAGCCATAAAACCGTCGTTGATCCCCTATTCTCTCGGGATTCAATTCGGTGGTTGGATCGGTGGTTTTGAAACTGTCGAATGAAACTGCCAATGGTGCGTTTCAGGGGCAAGCTTGTCTTTTCACCTGCCCTATTTTTGATGTCGATAAATACATCATTATCTCTTTCTCTGAATTCAGCTCTTGCATTTTATGAACCCTAAAGAGAAATATAGAGAGACTTAAGAGAAAAGGCACAAAGGTTGCTCCTTTGATTCTCTAAAAACTCAAAAACCATTCTCATATGCATCAAAACTTCATCTAGCATCTTTTAGCATATTTAGGATGCTTGCTTGCATGGGTCTTACTCAACACACATCTCTTGGTAAGTTTTTCACTAATTTCATCTAATCTTAGTGTTTCACTTAACAAGACATCTCTTTAATTACTTGTATGTTCTTAGATTATATTCTATTATACAAGATAGAGATTGTTGTGTTGTTTTGATTGAGTGTTGTATTGTGATAGCTATACCCATGATTGTTTAATCTATGTTAGCTAAGCTTTATGCCATGTCATATAGCATTTGATATCTAAGATTGATTTAATTGTCATCTTATAATCCTAGATAAACATTTAGTGTAACCTAGCATTAATTGAATATTTGGATATCTTGCATATTCACATAGGTTGTTTAATCTCTTCATTGAGAAGTAAGTCTTGTGGCTAAGGTTGCTGTAAGATCCTAGATTTGTGTTGGCTTGATTCCATTGCAAAACCCTTTTTATTTGTATTGCTTAGTTGCTTAGGTGTTTCGTGATTAGATCAAGCTTCAAAGAAGGAAAGCAACGTCGCATGCAAAGTTCGTCTTCAAGAAGAAATGTGCGTATTTGGATGCTAAGGTATCGAGATACTTCTTCCTCTTGCAAGGCATAAGCGCACACACACATAATTCATATATGTGTGTCCCTGCATCGTAGTGCAAACATTTGGTATAACACATTCACACACATTTGAGTATGCACATGCATTGGTCTCTTAAAGACAAACATTGTAGAATTGTATGTTTGATAACTATCGCATAGATATGGCATACTTGTGTGACTTTGTATTTATTTGTTTGTGTGTCTTGTATTTTAGACTTGAATATGTTCTTATATGATTCCTTATTGAGTCCCGGTCAATTCGGTTACTCATTCATAAGGTTTCGAGTCCAAATGATGTAGCTACGCTACTTTGCATTCTCATTTGTTGAGTTGACTTCATCATCATTTTCCGAGATGATTTCTCAATCATTTTTCAAATTTTTATAGTTGTAGTCATGCGTGAGGGAGTCACGGTTCGTAATCCAAAAATGGATTCAAATTCGGAGTTCAGACGGCCGAATACGGCCAAAGAACGCAAGAGGTGCGCGGGAGAGCAAGCGAGGCCAAATGGCCAAGCTTGGCCAAGCCATGTGGGAGCCGTGGGACCCACGGCCAGAGCACCTCTCTGGTCCCGTGTGGCCTACGCGCCCCACACGGGCCTTGGCTGAGGTGGCCTCTTTTGGTTGGCCAAAAATCCTCTCTCTCTCTCCTCCTTTTAAATGCCTCTCCTTCCCTCCAAACCTAGAACTTGAAGAAAACTTGAAAAGAAAATTTCTGCAGAAATCTTCATGATTTTGTTTTTCTTATTTCAATCATAACTTTTTCATACGAACTCGAAATTGAGTGATCCAAAAGCCAAAACTGTTGGTCTCGACAAGAGCTACAAATCCTAAGCATTTTTGGAGTCAGTTGACCTCGTGATATTTCCCAGTGTCCAGATTTCAGTACGTGGTTCAACTTTGTATGTTCAACTTCTTCTTTTTCATTTCATCTTTGATCATCTCTTTTAATCTTACTATTTGATTGATGGAATATGTTGAGAAGGATGTTAGATCATATGCTAGGGTTTTATGATTGATTATTTGTTGAGTTTTAGCATTGTGATTCACATTTGAACATAGTTTGCTAAACTTGATTTTGCTTGAAATTGATTCTAGAAATGCTATATGTGATGTGCCTCATGACATGTTCTAGATTTAATTTCATGTTCTAAGAACAAGGTTTTATAGCGTGATATATTGAATATTCTTGAATTGTTCTTATTGATTTTTCATGCATTGATTTCTAGATACTTTTTGTGATTGTGTGTTGAAAACATATCCTAGTTTATCTCTAAGCATGTTCATAGAGTTTGATTGATCATCATACTTTATTTGATTGTGATTTGCATCATTTGCATCACTTAGATCATTGCCTTGTATAAGGTTGAAGTCTCTAGAAAAGTGAGTGAAGCTTTATGGATAGAGCAAAGAAGTCTTGATTAGAGTCGGGAAGACTCGGATAGTCAAGCAAGGAGACTTGTCTAGGGTCGGGAGAATCTGGATAGACAAGCAAGAAATCTTCCTAGAGACGTGAGCATCTTGGATAGGTAGTTACTTTCTAGAGGTGTAGGACAAATCTCGTATAGGAAGTAGGTTTGGTAGTTCACTTGCCCGAGGGTAGATTAGGAGGTGATAGCTTGAGCGGATATCTTGTGTAGATAGCTTGAGTGTGTAAATCCTTTTCGTATAGTGGATTGCTTTGCCGGTGGTTGTGGTATCAACCCGTGGATATTTCCTCTTTGAGGTTTTACCACGTAAAAATACTTGTGTACATTTCGCTTTATATTTCATTATCTTCCATATCGTATATTGATTGCATCACTTGTAAATTGATTTTCACTTGTGTTGAGTAAATCAATTCAATTGTTAAAACTTATCAAGTGTGCTTTTAATTCTTGTATTCCGCATATTTTTTTATAAAGGAAGAATTTGGGCCTATACCTATTCACCCCCCCCCCCCCCCCCCCCCCCCCCCCCCCCTTCTAGGTATATTTTACACTATATTGCTTAAGGGAATTTCAATTGGTATCAGAGCGGGTGTTTTGAAGTAATTAGATAGATCCATATTATAGTGTTTGTGTTTTGTTTTGTTGTGTTTTTTGTGTTTGTTCATTTTTGTAGCTATGGGTGATTCAATGCCGGAAGGTGCTTCTAGTGGTAGACCTCTACTATTGAATAGTGGTAACTACTCCTTTTGGAAAATTAGGATGAGAGCCTACATTAGATCCATTAATGAAAAAGCATGGATGAGTGTTGAGGAAGGTTATGAGTTACCTACCAAAAGGATTGAAGATGGCACTATGATTGCGAAGCCTAGATCCTAATGGACGGCCATTGATTTTGATAATGCTAAATGGCATCATCGAGCGGTGAATGCTATATTTGGAGGTGTAGATAGTACTCAATTTATCTATATCCAAAACCTTGAATCGGCAAAAAAAAGTATGGGATACTTTGCAAACTACCAATAAGGGTACGTTAGCGGTTCGAAGGTCTAGAGTGCAAATGCTTACTTCTCAATTTGAAAGTCTTGTTATGAATGAGGATGAGAAGTTAGTAGACTTCCAAACTAGACTCTTGAGTATCACTAACCAAAGTCAAACTTTGGGAAAGCTATATCCACAAGAGAGAATTAATTGGAAGATCTTGAGAACCTTGCCTAAAAGATTTAATGCTAAGGTGACCGCAATTGAAGAAAGCAAGAATGTCGATCTTATAAGAGTTGATGAGCTTCTTGGGTCTCTACAAACTTATGAGCTTGGGTTCAAGCCGAAGATTGAGGGTAAGGGGATAGCTCTCAAGGTAACCAATGAGAAAAGTGAAGATGATGTGGCTAGTATGGTGAGAATTCTCAAGAAATTTCTAAAGAACATATGTTCTAAGAGAGAGGAAGTCAAGAAGAAGATCACTCAAAAAGAAGTGGTATATTGCAAGGATAAATCTAAGAAGAAGCTAATTCGATGCCATGGATGCAACGGGATTGGATTTATCTCTTCCAAACATGTTAATGGGAAGAAAGAGTCTAAGAAAGGCTTAGCAATGGCGGCTACTTGGAGTGATGTGAGTGTGAGTGATGTAGAAGAGGAAGAGGAGTCCTCGGATGAACGAGAATATACTAGCAATTACATTGCTCACCTGGCTATATATGAAGGAAGATTTGAGGATAGTAGTGAAGACTCCTCAAGTAATGAGGAAAGTGAAAACTCTTCAAGTAGTGAAGATAGTGAAATCTCCTCTAATGATGAAGAGTTCGAAGCCTCCTTAAATCAAGATTATATAAGCTTCAATGACAAGATCCTTCAACAAAAGAATGAAGAGAACAATATGTTGAAGTTGATCAATGCCAATTTAGTGGTGATCTTTAAAGCTCTTGTCAATGAAAAGAAGGTGTCTTTGGAGAAGATGAGCAAGCAAAGTGAAGTCATCAAGGAGCATGAAAAGACCATTGAAAAGTATGTCTCAAAGGTGGAGGAAAGTGCTCAAGAGTTAGATGATTTAAAAGAAGACTTTACTATGAAGTTGTTTGCCACGGAAGGAGAGATCAAGCAAAAAGAGAACTCTTTGTCTATCATGAAGATAAAGGAGTGTGAGCTTATAGATGAAGTCAAAGCTCTCAAAGAGTCTATTAATGGCATGAAAATTGGAGCCATTAAGCTTGATGAAGTGATAAAACTTGGAAAGCATCATAGAGATAAAAGTGGCTTGGGTTATGTAGAAGAAGTTAAAAAGACTCCTACAACCAAGAACAAGTCAAGAATTTCCGAGAAGAAAGACTCAACTACTATTTCTTTCAACATCAAAGACAAAGACAAGAAGAGCTATGGAACTTCTCAACCAACTTCTCAACCAAAGCATGCACACCAAAAAGGTAACTTTTCTAAATTCATTCCAGTTTGTCATTATTGTAATGTGGTTGGTCACATTAGGCCTAAGTGTTATGAATATGCTAGGCAATGCAAACTAGGAAATGCGGAACATGAAAAAAAATGTGAAAAAGTTACCTAATCATTCTCCTAAGCATGAGTTTAAGTCTAGAGCTAGACATAACATCTCTAAGTTTATCCCGGTTTGTCATTTTTGCAATGTTGTAGGGCATATTAAACCTAAATGCTACAAGTATATTAGACAATGCGAACTAGGGAATGAGATGCATGCTAGTGAGATGAAAAGACTTCCTTTGGTTGTTTCTAAACATGTTAGGGTATTAGAGACCATGCATGATGAACATGTTAATGAAAAGAAATCAACAAGGAAAGTTTGGGTTCAAAAGAATAATGTGCATGATTGTGAAATAGATAAATCTTCTTTGAAAGTTTTTAAACATGATAATAGCTTTGATGCTTTGAGAAATGTGCATATTGATCATATTCATGTGAAGAAACCTACCAAGAAAATTTGGATTGAAAAGAATGATATGCATGTTAATAGTAATCATGTTAAGAAATATGTTGAGAAGAAGTTGGTAAAGAAGAGTGTTAACCATGATCATTTGAAGAGTCTTGATGAAATATTTGTGCGTGGCAAAAATGATGACTTTAATATGAGTGATGTTTTAATGAAGAAGATAGTTGATGATTTATCTTCTAGATTTCATATTGTCATGCGTAATGATCATGATGTTGTTTGTGTTGGTTCACATAAGACCAATATGGTCAAATGTGAGTGCTCTCATATTTGATTGAGTAGCACATATGAGAATATATTTGTTCTAGTTTGATAAGAGTTCTAAGTTTGATGATTGACTAAGCTATTTGTAATGTGCTAGGTCTAGTATTCAAACTTGTTGTCTCTAGTCAATACATGAGCTTA
The DNA here is from genome assembly GCA_008009225.1 of Acer yangbiense. Classification (NCBI taxonomy): domain Eukaryota; kingdom Viridiplantae; phylum Streptophyta; class Magnoliopsida; order Sapindales; family Sapindaceae; genus Acer; species Acer yangbiense. The sequence goes on along the minus strand of CM017765.1, from coordinate 21,685,086 downwards.
ATATTCTCATATTCACTATGATAGTCAAAATTTATTGATTAACTTTAGAGAAGCTAAATTTTGAAATCTATATGATGATTAACTTTGTTAAGACTTTTAGAGAAAGTCATTTTCATGTGTTTGTTTGAGTTGAAAGTGTTTGGTCTTTATTTTCTTGGGATGACACACCAACAACTTGTTGTCATGAGGACAAACAAGCCAAGAAAGCTCATAAAAAGAGCGGAGACTTTTCATTGATGAAAAAGCTTGCTAAGGTATTTCTCTACTCTAAAAGTTTGCTTTCTATTTCATCTTTTTAACTCTATATATGCATGAGATCATTACACATAGATATTAGGCATTATTTCTTTAGAGAACTTGTTGAACATTCTATTGTTACTCTAGAGCAATGCCTACCAAAAAATTCAACTTGCGGATTTGTTCACTAAGCCCTTGAACATAAGAGGTTTAAAACTCTTCGAAGATCCATTGGCATGATTTGTGTTGATTATTGTCTATGTGTGATTGTGAGTGGCTTAATAAGCAAAAACTTTATTTCAATTGTAATATCATTATCTTTGAGAGCCTCTCACTTGAGAAGTAATGATCTTGAACAAATAACTCTTATTGTTTCTAGATCATGCACTTGAGCTTGAATTTTTTTTTGAAAAGTGCATTAATGCTTCTCTTATATGTTTTAGTTTTGAGTATATGTGGTTGAAAATGTGTAGATAATGGATGCATCTAGAAGTCTATTGCCAAGTACATGATAGATGACCTATGGTATGTATCCATTTTGCTTTGGCACTACATAGTAATCAACGAGCACCCTCATGGAAAGGGCTACACACCTTGGTTGTGCAGCCGCCCAATGAAGGAAAGGGCTACGCCATTGTGATAAGTGAAAACCGCCATGAAGTGTATATATTTATGTTAGAAAAATCAAAGAAGTGTTGAAAAGAATCATTAAAAAAAAAAAAATCTTTGATTCTAAACCTAAAAGAAATGAAAAAAATAAAAAGGCTTAATGGTGTATAGTTGAGAATTGTGAAAAGCTCGGGTTGTCAAATAGAAATGGGTAAACGAGCCACATGCACACACATGCTCACATGTTGAAATCTATTCTTTTAAAGCAAAAACCCGGATGAATATCGGTTTGACCTATTTTTGGAAACGCTTTAGTTGGATAGGTGTGGAAATTGTTTGCATGTTGATATCACAATTACTCCTACTATATATGTGAGAAGCATTCACACACACACATATTTTGCTTATGTGCTTGATTCATTAGCAATGTGAGAATATTTTTGAGAGATTAATGAAAATCTATGATTCTCTCTTGTGTCCTTTGTCTATTCCTTGACAAAAAGGTGGAGAAATTGTATACCTCACCATATTTGATATGGGGGATTCCATATTTAATATAGGGGAGAAAAATGTATACCTCTCACCATGTGTGGAGAAATGTTCCAAATGTGTGGGAAATTCCTCTTTGTGCTTTTATGGAGACTTTGTCTTAAGGGGGAGAATTCTTGTCTTAAGGAGGAGAAAAGAATTCTTGCCTAATTGTGTTAAGGATCTTAGGGAGAGCTTTAATGTGAACACATTCATACACTTGAGATAATGCATTTTTGTATGAGATAAGGGAAGTCTTGTTATTTGTTTATGTGATGATATCTCACCATTCTTCTTTGGAAGAAGATCTCTTGTTGGTTTGCTATATTGCTCATAGGTACTTTGAAGATCAAAGAAGGGATTCTTGAAGACTCATGAAGACTTGAAGATTTTTTAGTCTAGGGATCTCTTTGTAATGTGAGGATGAGAGTATGCTATCAACTTGAGTTTATTTGAGTGAATATTGTATGGTGAGGATGAGGTTTTGCCATGGAATAGCCAAAGGGGGAGATTGTAAGATCCTAGATTTATGTTGGCTTGATTCCATTGCAAAACTCTCTTTATTTGTATTGCTTAGTTGTTTAGGTGTTTCGTGATTAGATCAAGCTTCAAAGAAGGAAAGCAACGTCGCATGCAAAGTTCGTCTTCAAGAGGAAATGTGCTTATTTGGATGCTAAGGTATCGAGATACTTCTTCCTTTTGCAAGGCATAAGCGTACACACACACAATTCATATATGTGTGTCCCTGCATCGTAGTGCAAACATTTGGTATAACACATTCACACACATTTGAGTATGCACATGTATTGGTCTCTTATAGACAAACATTGTAGAATTGCATGTTTGATGACTATCGCATAGATATGGCATACTTGTGTGAATTTGTGTTTATTTATTTGTGTGTCTTGTATTTTGGACTTGAATATGTTCTTATATGATTCCTTATTGAGTCCCGGTCATTTCGGTTACTCATTCATAAGGTTTCGAGTCAAAATGATGTAGCTACGCTACTTTGCATTCTCATTTGTTGAGTTGACTTCATCATCGTTTTTTGAGATGATTTTTCAACTATTTTTCAAAGTTTTATAGTCGTAGTCGTGCATGAGGGAGTCACGGTTCATAATCCGAAAACATATTTGAATTTAAAGTTCAGACGGCTGAATACGGCCAAAGAACGCAAGAGGTGCACGGGAGAGCAAGCGAGGCAAAATGGCCAAGCTTGGCCAAGCCGTGTGGGAGCCGTGGGACCCATGGCCAGAGGACCTCTCTGGTCCCGTGTGGCCCATGTGCCCCACACGGGCCTTGGCTGAGGTGGCCTCTTTTGGTTGGCCAAAAATCCTCTCTCTCTCCTCCTTTTAAATGCCTCTCCTTCCCTCCAAACCTAGAACTTGAAGAAAACTTGAAAAAAAAAATTCTGCAGAAATCTTCATGATTTTGTTTTTCTTATTTCAATCATAACTTTTTCATATGAACTCGAAATTGAGTGATCCAAAAGCCAAAAATGTTGGTCTCGATGAGAGCTACAAACCCCTAGCATTTTTGGAGTCAGTTGACCTCGTGATTTTTCCCAGTGTCCAGATTTCAGTACGTGGTTCAACTTTGTATGTTCAACTTCTTCTTTTTCATTTCATCTTTGATCATCTCTTTTAATCTTACTATTTGATTGATGAAACATGTTGAGAAGGATGTTACATCATATGCTAGGGTTTTATGATTGATTATTTGTTGAGTTTTAGCATTGTGATTCACATTTGAACATAGTTTTTGCTAAACTTGATTTTGCTTGAAATTGATTCTAGAAATGCTATATGTGATGTGCCTCATGACATGTTCAAGATTTAATTTCATGTTCTAAGAACAAGGTTTTATAGTGTGATATATTGAATATTCTTGACTTTTTTTTATTGATTTTACATGCATTGATTTCTAGGTACTTTTTGTGATTGTGTGTTGAAAGCATATCCTAGTTTATCTCTAAGCATGTTCATAGAGTTTGATTGATCATCATACTTTATTTGATTGTGATTTGCATCATTTGCATCACTTAGATCATTGCCTTGTATAAGGTTGAAGTCTCTAGCAAAGTGAGTGAAGCTTTGTGGATAGAGCAAAAAAGTCTTGATTAGAGTCGGGAGGACTCAGATAGTCAAGCAAGGAGACTTGTCTAGGGTCGGGAGGATCTGCATAGACAAGCAAGAAATCTTCCTAGAGACGTGAGCATCTTGGATAGGAAGTTACTTTCTAGAGGTGTAGGACACATCTCGGATAGGAAGTAGGCTTGGTAGTTCACTTGCCCGAGGGTAGATTAGGAGGTGATAGCTTGAGCGGATATCTTGTGTAGATAGCTTGAGTGTGTAAATCCTTTTCGTATAGTGGTTGTGGTATCAACCCGTGGATGTTTTATCAACCTTGGATGTTTCCTCTTTGAGGTTTTTCCACGTAAAAATACTTGTGTACATTTCGCTTTATATTTCATTATCTTCCATATCGTATATTGATTGCATCACTTGCATATTGATTTTCACATGTGTTGAGTAAATCAATTCAATTGTTAAAACTTATCAAGTGTGCTTTTAATTCTTGTATTCCGCATATTTTTATATAAAGGAAGAATTTGGGCATATACCTATTCACCCCCCCTTCTAGGTATATTTTACACTATATTGCTTAAGGGAATTTCAGTTGCTTAGGCCGCAAGCAAATTGATCTAGGTTCACTTTTAAAGGTTTGTGAGTAGTAGTGGTGGGTTAGTGACTATGTAGGGTTTGACATGGTCAACCTAGGTTGTGGACACCATTACAATTAGTGGATTCGAGGATCGTGTGTGGCGCACATAACAGCCCGTGGTTTTTCCTTGTTGAAGGTTTCCACGTAAAAATCAAGTGTCATTTAAATTCTACACTTTACACTTGATTTATTGCATTGACTAGATTGGGGTTATTTTCGTAAAATTGACTAATTGCGAAAATTTGGTAATTACCAGATTAAAATCTATTCATCCCCCCTCCCCTCTAGATAGTTTTATACACACCATGTAATATTTGTTTCAATTGATATCAGAGCGGGTTCCTAGATATACTTAGGTGATCTTTGCTTAATTTGGTGGGTTTTGCATTTTGTGTGTTTTTTGATCATTCATACATTTGCATTCATTTCATTCATTCATAAACACTATGAGTGAAAACGGTGGTGGTAACGAGAGTGCTTCTAGCACGAGACCTCCTCTACTCACCAAAGTGAATTATGCCTCTTGGAAAGGCAAGGTGGAGTCATACATATGCCAAATCCATGACCAGGCTTGAATGGTGGTTGAAGACAGCTACACTCTACCGATGATGACTTCTACGGGTGGGGGAGAAGATGTACTCAAGCCTAAGGCGCAATGGAACGCCTAAGAGTTTGAAGCATCTAAGTGGAATAAAAAGGTGATGCACGCCATCCTATGTGCAATGGACGAGAATTAATATAAATTGATTCAAAACACTAGGATTGCTAAGGGGGCGTGGGACATCCTAGAAGTTGCACATGAGGGAACCAAAGTGGTTAAGGACTCTAAGTTTCAAATCCTCCAAACTTAATTCGATATGCTTAGGATGGAAGAGAATGAGTGCTTCAACGACTATGAGATCAAGTTGATGGACATAGTCAACCAAAGTCATCAACTTGGTAACCCATATTCGGATAGGAGAATCAAGCAGAAAATTATGAGATCTCTCCCTGAAAGATTTAAGTCCAAGGTAACGGCTTTAGAGAAGAATAGTGGTTACAAGGATATGAAGCCAAGTGAGGTGATTGTAAGACTTCTTGCCTATGAGTTAAGAAAGGCTACAACCTCACCTCCTAAGAAGAAAAAAAATATTGCTTTGAAGACCTCTAAGCATGACAAGAAGGAGGATGACTCGGATGAAGACATGGCATTAATTGTCAAGAGATTCAAGAAGTTCTTGAATCTACAAAAGAAAGGTTATAGCTCAAAGGGGGATAGCTTCAAGAAGAAGACCAAGCTCAAGAATGATGAGCCAAACCAAGAGATGTATTCAAGAGAGGGGATTCAATGCTACGAATGTGGAGGATTCAGGCACATCTCCTCGGAGTGTGGAAACTTAAAGGATAGAAGAAAAGGAAAGGCGATGGCCGCCTCATGGAGTGAGGATTAGAGTGAAGAAAATCCTTCAAGTGATGAAAAGCTTGCTAGTTTGCCATTAACTACACGGCATTTGGAGCCACTCGTGTAGAAGTTGAAGTAGATAGCAAGGATGCCTTGACTAGTGATCCTAAAGAAGGAATAGATGAAGAAGTAGCTAAAGAGGTAGTTGGTGTAGCTACTCATTAGGATATGGCTCATATAACACCAAGTGACCAAAGTGAAGGTCTTGATGAGAAAAATGACTCTATTAGTGAGATGGAAAGTATAGGAGATGACTCTAGTGATAAGAATTCGTCATCTCACTCCATAAATGGAAATATGGAGAGTATGGATCTTTATGACTACATAGTCAAGTTTGAAAGCTCAAGGATGAAGAATAAGAAAGAAATTAGAAGATTGAAGGAGGAAAATTTAGAGCTTTCAATCCAAGTTGATCACTTGAATGGAGAAGTGGTGAGATCCATGAAGGATGAAGATAAGCTAAAAGATGAGTTAGCTTTATCTAAGAGGAATGAAGAAACTCATCTTTATCTAAGAGGAATGAAGAAAGGTTGAAAAAAGAGCTTGAAGAAGCTAAAGCTTCAATGTCTAAGATGGCTTCAAGCACCAAGAAGCTTGACCACATGTTGGGAGTTGGAAAAAGGCCAAATGACAAGAGAGGTCTTGGCTACATTGATGACAATGAAGATTCCTCCTCAAGCAAGATAACCTTTGTTAAGAGCATGGACTTCAAGAAGTCTCCTCCTCCTCAACACCCTATGAAGAAGATTGACCTAGGAATATGTTCAAGTAGTGCCTAAGTAAATGTGGCACCAAAAGGTCAATCTCTAGCTCAACCAAAAAGGGCTCCTCATGCTAACTTCCCTCAACCTAAAATACATCAAGGGAAGAGACTGATCTTGCAAGCTCAACCGAGCAAGCAACCTTGTCTTGGTCAACAACAAAGATGAAGAGATCTAATCCAACAACCAAGACAACCATAACGATAAGGGAAAGCACCAATGTATACACAAAGACATGGTATGATTCCTCACTTTGCTCCCACTTGTCATTTTTGTGGTATTGATGGTCACATTAGACCAAATTGCTTTCATTATATCAAAATGCATAGAGTTGAAATCATGATTGAAAAGAAAAATGATAGAGCTAAGATGCATGTTCCTAGGAAGGATATAACTCATTTACATGATCCTATGACATCTAGAGCTCATGAACCATTGACCACTAGGATTGAAAATGTGTCACCTAAGTGGATAAGAAAAGACGAACCCACCTCCTACTATGCTAACATGTCTCCCATAGGTTCAACTAGGTCCAACGGACTTGGTAAGTCTATAGGACCTCATACCATTCATTGATGTGGTTTGGTGATTGACCCCATTAGGGGAACTCAAGCAAAGAGAGCAATATTGCATACTTGTCACATGCAAAAATTTGATATACATTATGCTTCTTTATTAATTGCTTGAGCATCTTGGTTGCACATATGCTTATATGTTTTTATTCAATAAGTGTGAACCATTGCTTTTGAAAGATCCACTTCTATAAATTTTCCCAAGTCTGGAATCCAAACTCAAAACTTAAACTAGTATGATTCAATGGGTGAGATTGTAATTCATATGCATATGATGAGTTAAAAAGGAATAAGTAATAATACAAGGGATGGAAATGTAATTTTCCATCCAAGTGATGACTTAGTGAAGTTGTTTTTTGATGAGAGACACGTGTAGATGAAAAATATAATATATATATATATATATATATAGTCTTTCTATTATCAGTTCGAATTGACAAAAGTTATATCAGTTTCTTGTACGTGGGCCACTGGATTTAAATACTTTGATTGACAAGTGCATACAGACAAGTCAAAGTATTTAAATCCAGTGGCCCACATGCAAGGAACTGATATAACTTTTGTCAGTTCGAACTGATAATAGAATTTCTATATATATATATATATATATAGCTCAAGCGGTGAAAGAAAGGGGAGGCAGTAACAAAATAAAGAAAGAGAAAAGAAGACAGGCGGTGGAGGAGAGAAAACTGTCCAGAAATCTTCAGAGGGCCGATCGGAGGTCAAGTCGTGGACCGATCGTGCTCAAACTTTGCCGGCGTGTTCACAACACACGAGACTAAATTCTGTACGGTGGAATTGTCGAACGGAGTCCCCTGTTGTGAGAATTACGGTTGCGAAGAGGGCTGGATAGAAAACAGGGGAGGTGCTGCGCAGATTCCTTCAAAGTGAGATATCTCTTTGATCGGCCGTCCGATTGAGCTGATTCGTGGACAGAACCTTCTTCCCTCGTGGGTCTACAATTTGACCGTTCGGATCGTTGAACGGAAATCTTAGGAGAGAGACACACCCACAGAACAGAGGATTCGAGTTGTGGTGGATTCAGAAATAGAAAATCAGAAGAGAAGAAAAATCAGAAAAGAAGAAAGGAGTTGCTGATGTGTGCGTGAGAAGGAAGAAGAAGAAAAGAAAGAGAAGAGATGTTGCTCGTGGGAAAGAGAAGAGAAGAAAGAAGAAGAAAAGAAGAGGAAGAGAAGAGCTACCAGTAGATGAATCCAGACGGAATCCAGTCCCAGAGTAGATCTGAGCACATAAGCACTGTGAGTTTATGGTTTTATTTATTTATGATTAAGTTAATCATTTTCAGCTATAGTTATTCAGAGAACTATTAGAAATAAGTGATTTATTCATTTATTTAGAAAACAGATTGTATTTTGTTGACAAGTATGAAATTAAATGAACTACGAGGGCTTTGATCTTTATTGAATATAAGGTACGTAGGCGTTTGGGGCGTAAATCCCAAACTCAAGCCCACTAGAGAAAGAAAAAGATAAAAATTTCACAGGATTCCCCCATACTCAAGATAGGAGTCGGGGCGGGTCCTGTCAGCTTTGATTGCAATTCATTTCATATTTATGTTCAAACATGCTTTTTTGGACTAGGAGAATTACTTAGGAAGCACTCTTTGAATGACCTATGATTATCTCCATGACATGATAATTCTTTAAATGACATGCTTAAAATAAAAGGCATGAATTCTTATGACTTTCTTAAAAATGAAAAGCATGAATTGATGATTGCATATTCTTAAATGCAAAATTATGTGTGAAAAGCATATTATGAAACTCAAATGAATAAAGGATCTTGTATCCGTTCTAAGGAATATAAAATCCAATGTCTCTCTTTCTTTATTTGTTAAACATGGCTACTATCATACGGGGTTTTATGCCCGGAAAAATCAAATATGGTGCAAAAAGTCGCTCATGCCATGTTTTGCTTATAAAGTTGGATAAATTTGCTCATTAAAATTAAATGATTGATTACTCTATATCCTTACTTTACTCATGACAAATGGTGAAATTGGTTTGAACTCTTTAGGAAACCTTTGTCATTTGCTTTGCCAAATCTCATTGATTTTTGGACTTGAATGCAACATGTCTTGCATGCAAAGCATATTAATCACACATTTTCATAAAATAAATCTCATTGTTTCTCTCCAATTAATTGATTTGCATAATGTGCTTGTATATAACTATGCAAATATCTTGTATGCTACTATCTCTCTTTACTACAAGTGACCCGGTTGGGGAAATTCCTTTGCCTATCTCATGACAAAAAGAGAGAGTAGTATGTGGTAAGAGAGATTGCTAATTGAGTGGCAAATTTGCATATTGGGGAGATTATGAATTGAGGGGGAGTAACCCGTTGAATGGGAGCATTGCATTGCACTCACAATGTTGCTTGATTTCTTTAAAATGTAAATGCTTGTTTTGATTTCACTTGATCACCTCATATATACTTGCTTTGGAAAGTGAAATTTTTTGTTTTGAAGGATTGATTGCTCTACAAGAGATTGAAGTCAAGTTTTAGCTTTTAATTATCTATTTGTAATGTAAAAAATCATTGTTGACCTTTAGTTTCATTTTGTTGTGAAGATCAATGTGAGTGGTGGTTTTGTCACGAAATAGCAAAAGGGGGAGATTGTAAGTTCCTCAAGTTTGATTGACTTATTTCGATGACAAACCACAATTGGGGTTTGAAATGTAAGGGTAGCTTAGGTGATTGGTGATCAAGCTCAAAGGCCCTCTCAAGACCTCAAGATGATAAGCACTCCAAAGGTATATCTTTAGTGCTTAGTTTTCTTTGAAGAGACTTAGTTGCACACACACACACCTCTTATGCTTACATGTGTTTATTGCTCTTATGTGCATTCTCTTCACATCTCACACTTGCACTTCTTTGTTGTATCTTGTTAGTGTGTCTAGTAATTCGTTTCCTGAAGATTATTTGGAAACATCCGCGCATGCACGTTGGTGTGCTTGGTTTAGCGCGAGGATCACCTTCGGAGAATGCCCTTGGCTTCTCCTTTGGTTTCACCACAATTGGTGAAACGGCAGTTTGATCGGCAGCCATGACCACCGAATGAAACCGCCGTTTGAGTCCAGAAGGTTCTAGAGCAGTTCTACGGTTATGATCGGCGGCCACAACCGCCGTTCGAAACCACTGTTTAGACCTGATTGAATTTTTATCTCTCAGGTTTATTTCTGCGATTGTTATCGGTGGTTATGAAACCGCCAATTGAAACCGACGATGATCCCCTATTCTCTCGGGATTCAATTCGGTGGTTGGATCAACGGTTTTGAAACTGCTGATTGGCGCGTTTCAGGGGAAAACTTATCTTTTTCACCAAGTCTTTTGTTGCTCTCTATAAATACACCATTATGTCACTCTCTTTAACTTAGCTCTTTGAACATCAACCCTAAAAGAGAAAGAGAGATTTTTAAGAGAAAAGGCAACAAGATTGCTCTTTTGATTCTCTAAACTCATTTCCATATGCATGAATCTTCATCTAAGCATCATCTAGGATCCTCTAGGATGCATCTAAGCATGGGTCTTCTTCAACACACATAGTTTGGTAAGTTGAACACTATTTTCATACATTTTAGTGTTTTTACTTAGCAATTAATCTCTTTTATAACTTGTATGCTTTTAGATCATATTCTAAATACAAGATTAAGATTATTGTGCTGTTTGATTGTGAGTTGTATTTTGATAGCTATACCTAGGATTGCTCTATCTTATATAACTATGCTTTCTGCGATGACATATAGTAATTAATAACTAGGATTGATTTAATTGTCATCTTATAATCCTAGATAAGCATTTAATGTAACCTGACATTAATTGCATATTTGGATATCTTGCATATTCACATAAGTTGTTTAATCTCTTCATTGAGAAGCAAGTCTTGTGGCTCAGGCTGCAAGCAAATTGATCTAGGTTCACTTTTAATGCCCTGCGGGTAGTAGTGGTGGGTTAGTGATTGTATAGGGTTTGACGTGGTCAACCTAGGTTGTGGACACCATTACAATTAGTGGATTCGAGGATCGTGTGTGGCACACATAACAGCCATTAGTTTTTCCTTGTTGAAGGTTTCCACGTACAAATCAAGTGTCATTTAAATTCTGCACTTTACACTTGATTTATTGCATTGACTAGATTGGGGTTATTTTCATAAAATTGACTAATCGTAAAAATTTGGTAATTACCGGATTAAAATCTTTTCACCCCCCCCCCCCCCCCCCCCCCCCCCCCCCCCCCTCTAGATAGTTTTATACACACCGCGTAATATTTGTTTCAGCTTCTAAATGTATTTTCCAACGGTTTTCATGACCATTAACTTCTTCTATTTTGTCTAAAATAGTTTGTTGTGCTTCTTCAGTCTTAGCTCCTTTTTGCTATGTTTATTATTCGCTGTTCTAAAGTAAGAGTCTCTCTAAACCGCTCTTTTCTTTGATCTATAGGGATTTCACTATTCATCTAATCAGGTTGATCTAAAATTAATGTTGACGTCGAAGCTTGTCTATTTTCTTTTAAAATCCTTTCTATTTCTTTTACCTTGTTCTTGCTGTTTGTTTTTATATTTTCTAATTCTAACGGATCTTGGAAAGCTTTCTCTAGGTTGAAGATAAACTTGATCAAAATTATTATACTGAATTTTAAGCTTTTTATCTATTCTTTTTATAAACTCTAAATGATGCCTTTTTTAATGATTCTGAACTTTCTGGATTATTTATAGCTAGTTCTATTAAGGCTTGGTCTATAGCATTAAAGTGATTAACTATACTCATACACCTAAATGTCTTAAGACCGAAATAAAATAGCTTAACATAATGATAAATTAACATGACAATTTGCAACAATATATTTAGGAAAATAGCTATGTTGAAGAAATCATATGTTGTAATAAGAAGTCTGTTTTTCTGTAATTACTCATATAAGCAAAAAATTAAATTTAAAGGTAACTGGGCTCTGATACCAAAGAGAATGGGAGAGTGCAACTAAAAACAAAAATTCTAAAACAGGCCAGTTTAAATTATTTTATAATAGCTATCAATTGGGAGAGGCCTATAATTCAGACGATCTATATAAAATTGCTTCATGTTTATCTCATGTTTATACATGATATACAACATTTTAGGCTCTACGTATGAATAATGGATGTATAAGTTATATGGTTTTTTTATTATTATTATCAAGCATGACACTTCAGCAAAACTCACGGAAAATGAGAAAGCAGCCACGTCATCAAAATTAGTAAGAACTTGCAGCACCAATGCAAAAAGAATTATTTTCGCGAATAGAACCTATTCGTCGCTGCTATAGGCTATGCAAATAAAGCATATGCTTAGGGCCTCAAAACATGGCAAAATAATAGGGGCCTTATTTATTTAAAAAAAAAAATATTGTCTTAATGATAAAAATATATTGAAGGGTATTTTTTGTCCCTTAATTATAGGGCCTCATACCTAGAAAGTAGGATTATATTATTAATATTACATAATTACTGAGTATCCACTTTTTAACAAAAAATTATTTTCTTTTTTATCTACAACAATACAAGTCTAAAGTTCACGTTTGTTATAATTTTTTGTTCTTACAACTTACAAGTTACATTTCTGTGGTATACAATATTCTTTAAATTTATTATTCATATTATCCTTAAAAAGAGATTGAGGTATGTAAATTCAAATTTAAGAATTTAGTTTTTAAATTTTTTTTGTCTAATTGTTTGATGAATCAAGTGGTTAATTTTGATACGGTTACTATTTACTAATTGTTGTTGTTGTTTGACCAACTCTATTCATAGTAGATTTGAGCAATTTCAAAAATTTAGAGAGAATTTTGGTTTTTTTATTTGATATTAAAAAAATAAAATGATTAGATGATGATAATTTTAAAAGCTATTGTCTTAATCTTGAGTGTGATTTAAAACATAATAGTTGTTCTGATATAGTATTGATTTATTTTGACTTAAAAATCTTAAGAGGAATTAAATACAAACTGCAGTTGAAACATTATGTTTATATATATATAAATTGATTCTTTTCCACATACATGTATAGCCTATGGAATATTATTAAAAATATATGTAGCAGTTGCTTCAACTAAAAGAAGTTTTTCAAAATTAAAATTAATATAAACATATTTAAGATCATAAATGGATTAGCTCTTTTGTCAATTGAAAAGCAGATTTTAGAAAATCTTGAAAACAAAAGTTTAATTAAAATTTTATATCTCAAAAATCATGAATTTTTTTTTTTAATATATATATATATATATATATATATATATATATATATACAGTATTTCTATTGTCAGTTCATCCTAACAATAAATATATCAGGACAAAGAATGTGGACCACTAGATTTACATACTTTGACTCAAACTGCACTTGTCAAAACTTCTCCATAATCTGTGGTCCACATTCTTCGTCCTGATATATTTATTGTCAGGACGAACTGGCAATAGAAAGACTATATATATTTATATATATATATATAGGGGTGAATTCACAAAGAGCCAAAAAAATTATGGGTTTATTGTTTTTGTCACTTTTGACCACTTTTGGACAACAATACCCCTAAATTTGAAATTTAAAAAAAAATTAAAAAATCAAAAGTTGAGTTGTTTTGGTAGGGTTAAGTGAAATCAGGCAAAAGAAAAAAAAAGAAAGAAAGAGAGAGAAAGGAAGAGAGATGAGAAGCCGCTATCGTGAAAGAGAGAAAGAGAAGCCGGACCTCTTGGAAGCCGCTATCGTGGAAGCCATCGAACTTGCCATCGTTGCACCTGTTACTGTCGCCGTACCTGTCGTCACCGCCGCACCTGACCTCACGCACCTCTCAGCCTCGTCGGACCTCGTGCTGAAACCGCTGATCTAGTTCATCGAATCCGCCGCTGTAGAGTGCAGTCACCGCTACCATCTTTGCCCTTGTCCTCGAAGCCGCTGAATCCACCGCTGAAGGCTGCCATTGTGGTCAAGTACTGTACAGGTCTTACTGTTCTTGCTGATTTGTTGAAATTCAACTGTATGTGTGTGTGTGTGTGTGTTTTTTTTTTTTTTTTTTTCATTGAATAAAATCTTAAAAGCTGGCATTAATATGACCTAATTAGGTTATAGATTATAATTATTGAGAAATGAAAGCTTGAAGTTGAGTTTGGAAATTTATGTTTTTGGATTGGTTTGTGAAGGTTGTAAAACAGGAGGGATATGGACAGTTGTACGGAGGTTTGGTACCATCTCTAATGGGCACAGCTGCTTCTCAGGTGAGACTGCATTTTTTTTTCTCTTAAAAATATTGATTTAAAGCTTTATTTCAAGAGTTGAATTCGATTTGGTGATCAGGAAAATCCGCTTGTTAATAGTGGTATAGCTTTTTATTTGCTTTTGCGTTGAAAAGGTATGAGATGTTTGAATTGTTGATGTTCAGTCTGGTTGTTGATCTAGATTTCAAGAACACGGGACTATTTATTTTAGATTAGAATTAGTTTAGATCTATTTTCAAACCGGAGAAAATTAGCTCGTAATAGATATTTCTAAAATGTGGCATATGAGTGCTGAATGTGAAATCATTTAAACAAATTGCTCGTGCATAGTTGCTGAGAGCCAGAGCACAACAGGCTTCACATAGATATATGTATTGTTACTTCCAATGTAAATGGATATGTGGTTCCATGATGGTGAAACAAGTGTCCTTATTGCATTCAAGTATGTGGCATGTTATCTATACCCCTTTTCTTTGTTGCGGTTCTTCTCATGATGACGTTGAATTCTCAGCTTTTAAAGTTATGTTGTCTGCCTAAGTAGCGAACTTTAGACTTATAAGATGCATGTAACTTTAAAACAAGTCTAAGTAGCGAACTTAGACTTATAACATGCATGTAATTCTCAGCTTTCATAATAATTTTTACTAAAGAGTTAACTGGAAGTTGTTTAAGCATATGCAAAGTTCTTCCTACATGACTTATGAAATAATAGTTTGCCTTTAAGTACCTTAGTAATAATTGTTGTTTGAGCAGCACATCAAAATCATCCCCTTTGGCCTAATTTGTAATTTCCTGAATTGACACGCAAGTATTAAGTTGTACTTCTTATACAAAAGAATGAATGAAGCTAGAACCTACTTATTAGGTGGCATGAATTCGCCCTAGACTAGTTAATATAAGATATAGGATCCTGTAGTTCTTTTAAACTAAAGTGGATAGTACAATATGACTTTGCATGTTAACAACTAATTTATATAAAATGGAAGATTAGTATTAAAATTGTTCTTGCCATTCTGTACAAGTCTGATTGTTCTTGCTGATTTGTCAATAAGTTTAAAATTGCAAATCGATTGGATGTTTCATTTTTTAGGATAATTGTAACAAGTCGGAGCAGATTTCTCAGGAGTAGCAATTGATATGGTGTCAATGAAATGCAAAGTGAAGCTATGTGGGGTTTTTGATAAATTTTTTACATTGTTTGATAATTTGATGATTTTTTTTTCTTAATTGAACTACTTGATTAATAGAGTGTTTGGTGAATATGCAGGTTATGAGCAACGGGATATACAAAGCACTGGATGATAGAGCAGTAGTGAATGCTTTGTACAAAACTCTCACTTAACTATCAGTGTGAAAATGCTTCTTAGGAAGATGTACAATTAGCATAGTGCAATTTTCATGTTACTCATGAGAGTATGTTGAATGTTGGACAAGTATTCTATGTCTAATTTTGTTGATACTATGATCAATAATAGTAACGTTTGTGTTTGGTTTCAATCAATTTGTATAGTTACTGGCATGCTAGTTGTATTCCAAGTTACATGCAATGTGAATTTAGTTGTTTGTACTGGCATGTAAGTTATGTATTGGCATGCAACTCTGGTATGTAACTTGAAAATAAACTGGCATGTAAGTTAAGAAAGTTATGTAAGTTATGAGTTTTCAATTAGGGAAATAAAAAATAAACCGGCATGTAACTTGAAAATAAACTGGCATGTAACTTAAGAATCAGCTGGTATGTAACTTAAAAATACACTGGCATGTAACTTAAAAATCAACTGGCATGTAACTTAAGAATCAACTGGCATGTAACTTAAGAATCAACTGGCATATAACTTGGAACACGAATAACATGTAACTTGAAACAAACTTGACATGTAACTTCAATTTGATAGTGATATATAAGTTCGAATACAACTGACATGTAACTTGAAACACAACTTGCATGTAACTTGAAAGGCATGTAACTCTGAATAGTTGGTACTCAACTCGGATGTAACTTGAAGTTAAACTAGCATGTAACTTGAAAATTAATTGACATGTAACTTGAAAATCAACTAGCATGTGACTTGAAAATCAACTGACATGTAACTTGAAAATCAACTGGCATATAACTTCATTTTGATCTGGCATGTAACTTAAAATTCAACTGGTATGTAACATAAAATTCAACTGGCATGTAACTTACAATTAAAATGGCATGTAACAATACTTAAATTTGATCACTGAAATAAATTCATTCAATACTAGAATTTAGTCTTCAAAATAAATTCATTCAATACTAGAATCTAACTGAATAAAGTCTACAATACGAAATACATATAAGAATTAAAACATCATTGCTAATACCTAGGTTGTACCACCAACTTCCGATGCCAACGGACATTTCTGTGAATTGTGGCCTTCTTCTTTCATTAAACAACATAAAGATTACAAGAAGAAAAATCCTTATTAGCCAACATCACTAGCCAGCTAACCAGACCAACTGTAAATCTAGCTGCAGATGTGCTACACTGTTACAAGCTCTAGGAATATGAACAATTTTTATATCGCAAAAGCTATGCAACAACTAAACATAAAACTTCTATACCAATCTGACAGCTATAGCAAACCCTTCGAAGCTCGTCTTTGCTTCTACTATCTCTTCCTTTGCCGCCGTCCATAGATTATCCTTTTCTTCTCTGGCTCCATTCTCTAGATTTCAAATAAAAAATAAAACTTTTGACAATTTAACTACAAACCTTGAATATTTGAATCCAACTCACAAAACACAAAAAATACCTCAATGATATGGTAGTTATATATGGCCTTTCCAGTGAGAATAGGTGAAGTGTCACCGTCGGCAATTCTCTAAATGTAAGGCTCCAGGTCCTTGTGTGTAACAAGAGGAACACAAGCCTTGAAGCTTTCTGGGTCAGTGCTTCCATTCAGACTTAGATTCTACAAATACTCAGCAGATCCATTTTGGTACATCATCTAAAACAATTATTTTTTTTGGGTTTGTAATCTCCTGGGGAAAAAATTCCAAGCAAATACAAGGCTATTATATTATCAATTAATCAAGTCACAGAAAAAAGAAAACAATAATGTAGTGGGGCAACCTTTGATTGAAAAACAGGGGATTAAACTTCCATATAACTAACTAGATTTGATTTTTATGTCACCTAAAAGCCATGTTAATAAAAACTTATTATGTAATGCACAAGAAGGGTAACTGTATTGTATACAATTCAACCAACTATAAATTATCAACAATGTTGAACCCAGTTTTCTTGCTTCAATGAAACATACAATTGAAAGTTAAAAATAAACAAGAAACCAAAGAAGCTAAAACTAAAAACTGTAGATGAGCAACCAAGCAAAAACAATAACAATATCACAATCTATAAAATTACACACATATATAAACATAGTCATCATTATCTTAAATCTAGAAAAATAAAATGACAAAAACTTACTAGAGTAGTAGTAGAATTACCAACTTCAAAATGGGTTTGTCTTAGACTCTTAGCTGGAGTATCTTTTCACGTTTCTCTAACTCCTCTTTAGTGTCCGCCAAATGGTTCAATGCTTTATTATCTTTCTTGAAAGATCTTTTCAGGGCTTTACCCTTCTTCGTTGATCATCTTCCTTTGGATCTAATGTGCAGATAATAAAGAAAAAAAAAAAAAAGTTACTGGAAATCTGAGAGGTTAACTAGTGCTTTATTTTACTAAAATCACTAGGGTCTGAACTCTGAACCTGATAAACAAATCCTTCAATCTACTCCTTTTCCTCACTAACCATAGGTCCACAACAATCTTTCTTCTCAAAATATCAACCCCAATTAGTAATTTCATGAGATTTTTTGCTATTCTTAATTCTGCTTAAATTATTACAAGAACAAATACGTACAATCAACCGATAATTCTAATTTCTAACCATTTAGAATAGGCTCGTACCTCGTATAGGCTCGTATAGGCTCTTTTTGTACGAGGAAGACTAGTTCAGATTCTCCTGATTTTGTTCCTCCTCTTCTTCTTCGTGTGAAACCCTAGTTTTCTTCTTTCCCATTATGATTTTTCCCAAAAAAAAAATACAAAGAGAATTAGAGAAATCTGAATTTGCGACGGCGAGAGGTCGACGACGACGAGAGGTCCGGCGGATTCGACGAGATCTGAGAAGAGAAGAGAAATGTTATCTGAGGACGAAATCTGAGAAGAGAAGAGAAATGTTATGAGAGAGAGAGAGAGAGAGAGAGAGAGAGAGAGAGAGAGAGAGGGAGAATATCTTATTTTGAAGACAAATTTGAGGAATAAGGTGAAGAGAGATTGAAATTTTGGGAGATAAAATTTGTGGCAAGTAAAACAAAATGGAGGATAATTTTGGCAATTCAAGCACAAAGATGACAAGAATAATAAAATATAAACTTTTGGCTAAAAACAATAAGTTAATAAATTTTTTGATCATTTCTTACAATTTCCTCATATATATATATATATATATATATATATATATATATATATATATATATATATAGGGTCTCTCTATTTTTCTCCCTTAGGGTCTCAAAATATGTAGAGCTGCCCCTGTTCATCGGGATCCGTATCTGAGATGATAACTACAACATATACGTATCCTAGTAAAAAACAACTATAACGGATAAATCACAGATTTATATGTTTGATTCAAGTACGAATCTAAAGCGGATTTATCTCATCAAATCAGCCACCATTAAGGATACGTATCAATGATTGCCTAAATGACTAAGTCATAATATCTTCAATACGCTACTGATCATGTATTTCTTCAGCTTCACCATTTTTATTTTATTTTATTTTATTTTTTTGCTTGGGGTGTTACATGCCAAACCATGGAAACTTATCAAATATACAGATTTTGAAAATCGATTGGACTGTCGGTTAAAGATACTGACTGAGAAACGAAGAAACAAAAGCAAAATCGACTCATATTAAACAAAAGTGGAAATGGAAGGAAATGTCCACTTTAAAGTTTGAAAGAGCAAAAATGTCTTTATTTTTCTTACAAGAAATATTCACTTTCAATTTAACTTTACAAGATATGTCCCCTTTTGGACTAAATTACCCTTCCCTATTTTTTTTTATTTTTTATTTTTTACAATAAAGCAAAACATTCCCACTTAAAAGAACTGTAATGATGAAATTACCCACCAAAATTTTCTCTTTGACGAAACAACACTTACACCCTTACAATCCAATTCATTTCTAGAATTGGGGATTTTCCCTTACTCTCGTGAAACCAAAAGAAACCCTAGCTCTCGTCCAAATCTATTAGGGTTTCAAATCGAAAACGTCGGATTCGAACCCTAAAACTTGTTGCATGTTCGTGATCTCCACAATTCGCTCGATTAATCACGAATTCGCGATACATATTGATTCGGGTATGTACTTGTAATTTTAATTTCCATTTTAATTCACGCATTTGTGTCATGAAATGATTGTAATAATGAATATTAGGGTTTGATCGTTCCAGTAGTTGTGTGTTTTTGCGAGTTTTTGGTGATTTTTACTGCTGTTTCGATGTTACAGATCTGGAAAACGTACACTTCCTTCCATTTCCACTTTTTTTCCCCCTCAAACGACCTTCTTTATCGCCATTCCTGTTTTTGTTCCTGGAAACAAAGACATATCAATAATAATTTGAAGGAGTGAGTTTCAGTTTGTTGAAATGGCGTGTTTCGAAAGTTCTTTTATAGGAAGCCGCCGGATGGACTGCTCGAGATCTATGACAGAGTTTACGGTTTGTCTTCTCTCTGTGTTATTAGTTCAACATTGATTCATTCTCTTTTTGGATTTTGAAATTTTGTTCAATTTTGCTTCTCTACACTGCGTTTTTGCAGCTTGGAATCGGAAACGAAGACGCTTGTTTTTAATTTCTTTTTATATTTAGAATGGAATAGGAATTGAGTGTCTTTATCCAAGCTTTTTATACGTTGAGTGTCTTTGTCCAAGCTTCCATCATCAATGATGCCAGCAAAACTACAAGACATAATTGAAACTCTCTTTATAGATAGCTGGGGAACAAAACCCTTGTATCTGTTTCTGGGATTTCAATCCAGCCATGAAATTTCTAGGTTTTGTTCTACTAGAACTGGTATTATTAGTGATAGCTGTCTATGGTGGAAACCTTGTGAAAACACTTCCAGGTTATAATGGTGATCTACCTTTCACTCTTGAAACTGGGTAAGTCTTTCTTTTCCAATTTATTGATTATATTTATAGATAATGAGTATTGAGTAATTGCATGATTTTGTTGATAAATGCAGGTATGTGGGAGTAGGTCAAAATAAGGATGTGCAGCTATTTTACTACTTTGTTGAGTCTCAAAAAGACCCTTTGAAAGACCCTCTTTTGCTTTGGATTGCTGGATGCCCTGGTTGCTCTGCTCTTGCTTCATTTCTCTTTGCAAGTGGTAATTTCAAACTGAGTAATGAAGATACACAGGATTTTATTATTATTATTATTATTTTATTTTGTGATTCTGTAGTTGAATTTCATGCAGCCAAACACAGTTTGATTGATTTTCTGAAATCAGTGAGAATTTTTTTTGTTTATTTTTATTATTTTGAATTATTTGAGTGTAAATTGAATATGAATTTGATATTTTTTTATAGAAATCGGAGGAATATGAAAACTGCAATTACTTGAGTCTACTAGAAGTGGCTGGCTCATTGAATGTTATTTAATTTCGTAAAATAGAATTCCTAATTTTATGAAACTGTATTTTGTTTGTAAAGCTAAAAGCACATGCACCACACATAATATTAAAAATTGGAAATAGGCAGAATACAACTCTCAGAAGCCAGTATAAATATTGAAAATGTTTGTGGTATTCGAAGAATGCGAGTGCATTTGTATAATTGGTAGGCCTGATAGATAATTCTGAATTAAGTTTGGCCTGATAATCAACATGTTTGCTTTCGGAGACTGTTTCCAAATGACACTAAACAAATTGTGGAAATTGCAAATTAGCTAAGCATTGTTTGATTTTGGAAATGTAATGTTCAGTTTTTCGTTCAGTCCTGTGTGTTCAGTGTTGAAGTGACTGAATGAAGGAATGTATGGAAGTTGGTGTTGGTGGAATTTCAACATGTATTGCAATGCTATTGATGATATGGATGCAATGCTACTATCAAAGAAGAAAAATACTTGTTAGTTCATATTCTAATGAGATTTGTTTAGGAGTCGTTAGACTCAAGTTTAAGTTTTGATGGTGAAAACAATAATATTAAGCTCAAATGCACCCCTTAGATGCATGATTAATGGGCTGGCTTGTCTCATAAACCTAACCCAATCACAAACACAAAATTAGATGCAGATGCAAGATTAATGGGCTGGCTTGTCACATAAACCTAACCCAATCACAAATATAAAATTAGATGCAGGGGAAACAAGATGCGTTTGAGTCATAAATTTAAACTTGTAGGTAAGAGCCTAAATAATAGTGAGAAGCTATAACTAGAATCTTAATGACTAGTTATACAATTGTAATTATATTCCTTAAAGTCCAGTTAGTTACATAATAGTCAATATCTAACTTTGGTCTCACTATAGTTGTAATTAAGAGAAATGCGATGATAGTTGAAATGTTGCATGGCTTTTTCCTGCAAACGAAAGCTATGGGGTTTACAAACTTCGAATATATTGTCATGATCCTTTTCTTGTTATAGATCGAAGTACCAAAGTCTTATATTCAACCAACAAAAGAAGTAGAACTGTCCAGACTTATAAACAGGTGGTATTATATCCTTATTTTTGGTATACCTTAGTTATGTTGTTTTATTTGATTACTTCTGCAGTTATTAATTGCTGATTTTGTTTTTGCATAATTTTGTTGATTAGTATTGTTTTTCTTTCTATTTTTGTGTGTTTGATTGTTGAGCAGCTGTGGGATAAAGAATATGAAATGAAAATCTTGTAATGCAGCTTTTGTTAGTATCTATTTTTTTCTCAGGTTTTTATGTTAGGGTGAAGAATGGAAATCGAAATCCTTTTTCAGGGCTTGAAATCCTTTTTCAGGGATTGAAATCCCTTTTCTGGGCTTGAAATCCTTGTCCAAGGCTTCAAATCAACGCCAAGAGCTTCAAAATCAATGTCCAGGGCCTCAAAATCAATGTCCAGGGCTTCAATATCCAAGCCTACTTATTTATATGTGTTTCTTGTATACAAGCCAAATTTGCAAGTTCTCTGATACTGCTTTTATTAGAGACTAAAATAATGAGGGACTAGTAGGTGAGCTTTTATTAATTCCACCAACATGCTTTAATAGAAATGATCAAATTGGTTTTGGATATGTTTTCAAATCGGTTGTAATCTTTATTTAGAATGAAATGTGTATATGACATCATTTTGTGGATGTGTTTTGATATAATTTTCCTCTTGGAGGTGATCTATTAATAAATGCTATTGTGAACTTGAGCATAAATGTCTGCATCTTTAAAGCTATATTTATCAGAAATTGTTGCTTTTGGGACCATTTTCTAGTGATATTTGTCATTCATATATTGCCAATGATGCTTAGAACCTATACCTTTGAAGATTTTATTCTGTAATGTAGGTGTTACATGATCCAAAATGTTGCTTTGAAGCCCCGAGTATTATTTTTTGGAGCCTAGGTATTAATCTTTGGAGCCCAGCCTGGCGTAGTTCCCCACTATTATTATTATTATTTTTTTAAATGTAGTTCCCCAGTTTTTAATTTGTGTAGAAACCTTGAATGTTAGGGTGAAGAATGTAAATTCATTTAGATAGTATATTTGTAAAATTGTATAATTTGAGTTGAATTCGGGCATCAAAATCAATGTCCAGGAGTTGAAACCCCTGTTGAGGGCTTGAAATCCCTTGTCCAAGGCTTCAAATCAATGCCCAGGGCTTCAAAATGAATGTCCAGGGCTTGAAACCCCTGTCCAGAGCTTCAAAATCAATGTCCAGGGCCTCAAAATCCAAGCCTACTTATTTGTGTGTTTCTTGTATCCAAGCCAAATTTGCAAGCTCCTCTGATACTGCTTTTATTATAGACTAAAATGATGAGGGACTAGTAGGTGAGCTTTTATTAATTCCATCAACATTCTTCAATAGCAATGAACAAATTGGTTTTGGATCTGTTTTCAATTCGGTTGTAATCTTTGTTTAGAATGAAATGTGTATGTGATATCATTCTATGGATGTGTTGCGATCTAATTTTCCTCTTGGAGGTGATCTATTAATAAATGCTATTGTGAACTTGAGCATACATGTCTGCATCTTTGAAGCTATATTTATTAGAAATTGTTGCTTTTGGGACCATTTTCTAGTGATATTTGCCATTCATATTTTGCCAATGATGCTTAGAACCTATACCTTTGAAGATTTTCTTCTGCAATGCAGGTGTTACATGATACAAAATGTTGCTTTGAAGCCCGAGTATTATTTTTTGGAGCCTGGGTATTAATCTTTGGAGCCCAACCTAGTGCAGTTCCCCACTATTAATTTTTTTTTTCAAATGTAGTTCCCCACTTTTTAATTTGTGTAGAAACCTTGAATGTTAGGGTGAAGAATGGAAATTCTTTTAGATAGTATATTTGTACAAATGTATAATTTGAGTTGAATTCAGGGCATCAAAATCAATGTCCAGGGTTTGAAACCCATGTTTAGGGCTTGAAATCCTTTTTCAGGGCCTCAAAATCAATGTCCAGGGCTTGTAATCCATGTTGAGAGCTTGAAATCCTTGTCTAGGGCTTTAAAATCAATGTTCCTGTTGAGGGCTTGCAGTCTCTTTTCAGGGCTTGAAATCAATGTCCATAGCTTCAAAATCAATGTTCAGGGCTTCAAAATCCTAGCCTAGGGCTTCAAATCCATCTCTATGGCTTCACATAAAATATCAAGTTTACGAGATATTATTTTTATTTTTAGTTCAAGATCCATATCTAAATTTCTTCATTATGGATTCATAAATTGCTTCATGTTCATATCTGAATGACTTTAATATTTTTTTCAGGGTCTACGGATACGATGACAGGCTTGTTAGTGCACTGCGATAGACAATAGAAGGGGTAACCAGTGATGGTTGTTCTAATTAGAATGTACTTGATTTAGAAAATGTATAAAGTTGTAATCTATGTTATCTTGCTAATTTTTTCTGTAGAAAATTTACAGGTGATTATTAACACTAGTTAAATGATTAACAAATAATTATATTGTAGCAATTTCACTTAGGTAGTTGTTGTGGTGATGGTGTTGTATGTGTTGTGTAATGTCTTGTACGGTTAAGTTGAGTTTATAATAATATGTATAACTATAATAATTTATTTGTATGACTTAAAAAAGAAAAAAAAGGAAGTAAACTTATCAGAAAAATATGAAGATATCGTGAAGAAGACATGTGGGATCTGGGTGTCAGTTTTGAAAGGGGAAGAATTGTAGAGGTTTTGGGCATGAGAATACAAGTGATAACAATGAATGTGAGAGATGAAGAATTGATTAGTGGGATATAGCCGATTCAATAACCTAATATCAATGTGGGATCCGGCTGTGCTCCACTTTCAATCATTAGTGGGATCTAGTTGTGTTCCACTAACACATTTGAAAATGCATTTTTTTGAAGCCCCGGAAGAAATACATTGAAGCCCTGGAAACGCATTTGAAGCCTGGAATAATAATACAAGATTGAGATGGTAGATTTTTCGATTTAATTTAATTATTTCGATAATTTTAAGATTACAAGTGTAATAGTGCAAATGTCACACCCACAATGCCAAATTATAAGTGTTACTAACCAATTTTAATGGATTTGGTACGAGGATATGTTTCTGATCATCCAATGCTCTCGAAAAACATCGTAAAGTT
The DNA here is from genome assembly GCA_008009225.1 of Acer yangbiense. Lineage (NCBI taxonomy): Eukaryota > Viridiplantae > Streptophyta > Magnoliopsida > Sapindales > Sapindaceae > Acer > Acer yangbiense. The sequence continues at coordinate 21,660,100 of CM017765.1, read as the reverse complement.
GCCCACCGATGTCCTTTCCACATTGGACCGTCTTGATCGGGGAGAAAGTTAAGGGACCCACATCATCGGATGCACAAAAAGAATTCATTCAAACCCAGTACATATTTGTGAAGCCTGGAAATAAAAATAATGAGTGGGATACAACTGGGTTCAATAGTTAGGCTAAAGCCTAGAAATATAATAGGGCTTCCTGTGATTTTTTTTATTAAGCCCAAGTTAAGCTAAGAAGCCCATAAATGTGAGTCAAAGTTGTTTGCATGACTATTTGGCCAAGTGGCAAGAACATAGTGGTTGCATTTTGCAGTATCAACTGGACGTCCACACAATAACGTTTCCTCATGGGATCCAGCTGTGTTCCACTAACACATTTGAAAACGCATTTTTTGAAGCCCTAGAAGAAATACATTGAGGCCCTGGAAACGCATTTGAAGCCCATAATAATAATATAGGGTTGAGATGGTAGATTTTTCGATTTAATTTAATTATTTCAAAAATTTTAAAATTTTTTCCGACAGTGGGTGAATTGTTCCATTGCATGTTGCCACGCATTGGAGTTCAAATACCATGAAAAAAATGCATTATGGGAAGCCTTAGGCATACATTAGTGGTGGTAACCTTTGGTAATAGTGCAAATGTCACACCCACAATGCCAAATTATAAGTGTTACTAACCAACTTTAATGGATTTGGCACAGGGATATGTTTCGGACCGTCTGATGCTCTCGAAAAACAACGCAAAGTTGCCCACTGATGTCCCTTCCACTTTGGACCGTCTCGATCAAGAAGAAAGTTAAGGGACCCATATCATCAAATGCACAAAAAGAATTCATTCAAGCCCTGAAAATATTTGTGAAGCTCGGAAATAAAAATAATGAGTGGGATACAGCTGGGTTCAATAGCTGGGCTAAAGCCCATAAATATAATAGGGCTTCCGGTGATTTTTTTATTAAGCCCAGATTAAGTTGAGAAGCCCATTAATTTGAGTAAAAGTTGTTTGCATGACTATTTGGCCAAGTGGCAAGAAAATAGTGGTTGCATTTTGCAGTGTCAACTGGACGTTCACACAATAACGTTTCCTTATGGGATCTAGCTGTCTTCCACTAGCACATTTGAAAATGCATATTTTAAAGCCCTGGAAGAAATACATTGAGACCCTGGAAACGCATTTAAAGCCCAGAATAATAATACAGGGTTGAAATGGTAGATTCGATTTAATTTAATTATTTTGACAACTTTAAGATTTTTTCCGACTGTGGGGAATTTGTTCCACTACATGTGGCCACGCATTGGAGTTTAAATACCGTGGAAAAAATGCATTATGGGAAGCCTTAGGCATACATTAGTGGTGGTAACCTTTAGTAATAGTGCAAATGTCACACTCACAATGCCAAATTATAAGTGTTACTAACCAATTTTAATGGATTTGGTATGGGAATATGTTTCGGACCATCCGATGCTCCCGAAAAACAACGTAAAGTTGCCCACCGATGTCCCTTCCACTTTGGACCGTCTCGATCGGGAAGAAAGTTAAGGGACCCACATCATCAGATGCACAAAAAGAATTCATTCAAGCCCAGGAAATATTTGTGAAGCCCGGAAATAAAAATAATGAGTGGGATACAGCTGGTTTCAATAGCTGGGCTAAAGCCCATAAATATAATAGAGCTTCCGGTGATTTTTTTATTAAGCCCAAATTAAGTTGAGAAGCCCATTAATGAGAGTCAAAGTTGTTTGCATGACTACTTGGCCAAGTGACAAGAAAATAGTGGTTGCATTTTGCAGTGTCAACTGGACGTCCACACAATAACGTTTCCTTATGGGATCCAGCTGTCTTCCACTAGCACATTTGAAAATGCATATTTTGAAGCCCAGGAAGAAATACATTGAGGCCCTGAAAGAAATACATTGAGGCCCTGGAAACGCTTTTGAAGCCCAGAATAATAATACAAGGCTGAAATGGTAGATTTTTCGATTTAATTTAATTATTTCAACAATTTTAGGATTTTTTCCAATAGTGGGGAATCTGTTCCACTGCATGTGGCCATGCATTGGAGTTCAAATACCATGAAAAAAAAAATGCATTATGGGAAGCCTTATGCATACATTAGTGGTTGTAACCTTTAGTAATAGTGCAAATATCACACCCACAATGCCAAATTATAAGTGTTACTAACCAATTTTAATGGATTTGGTATGGGGATATGGTTCGGACCATCTGATGCTCTCGAAAAACAACGTAAAGTTGCCCACCGATGTCCGTTCTGCTTTGGACCGTCTTGATCGGGAAGAAAGTTAAGGGACCCACATCATCAGATGCACAAAAAGAATTCATTCAAACCCAAGAAATATTTGTGAAGCCCGAAAATAAAAATAATGAGTAGGATACAGCTGGGTTCAATAGCTGGGCTAAAGCCCATAAATATAATAGGGCTTCCGGTGATTTTTTAATTAAGCCCAGATTAAGCTAAGATGCCCATTAATGTGAGTCAAAGTTGTTTGCATGACTATTTGGCAAAGTGGCAAGAAAATAGTGGTTGCATTTTGCAGTGTCAACTGGACGTCTACACAATAACGTTTCCTTATGTGATTTAGTTGTGTTCCACTAACACATTTGAAAATGCGTTTTTTGAAGCCCTGGAAGAAATACGTTGAGGCCCTGGGAACGCATTTGAAGCCCAGAATAATAATACAGGGCTGAAATGGTAGATTTTTAGATTAATTTAATTATTTCGACAATTTTACGATTTTTTCCGACAGTGGGGAATTTGTTCCACTGCATGTGGCCACGAATTGGAGTTCAAATACCATGAAAAAAAATGCATTATGGGAAGCCTTATGCATACATTAGTGGTTGTAACCTTTGAAAGTCCTTAAAATACTCGAGGCGTGTTCAATATAAAGCTAGAGGGGGGGGGGGGGGGGGGGGGGGGGGGGGGGTGAATAGATTTTAGCTATTATTACCCAATTTTCGCATGCAAGTCAATTTTACGAAAATGCCCCTACTAGTCAAAAATACATACAAGTGTAATATAGTGCGGAATTTAAATAACACTTGATGTATACGTGGAAACCCAACCACTGGGAAAAACCACGGGCTGTATAGTGCGCCACACTCGGAACTCGAAATCACTAATTGAAATGAAGTTTACAACCTATGTAGACCTCGTCTAACATTCCGGTCTGTAACCCCTCACTTCTACCCAGCGGGCCTTTATTAGCAACCCTATTCCAATTTGCTTGAGGCCTAAGCACTCTTAGCCTCAAGACTTACTTCTCTAAGAAGAGAAACAACCTATGTGAATATATATATGAATATTCAAATAACAAACAAGGCTAGGTAACCTTAGATGCTTATCTAGGATGATGATATAATCAATTTAATCAACCCTAGATATCAATTGCTAAATGACATGTCAAATAGCTTAGCTAATCAAGATTAATTAAAAACCTAATTAGCTATCACAAACAACACTCAATTAATTTTCATCACAAATAATCTCTAACTTGTATCTAGCATATAATCAAAAGCATACAAGTAATTAAAGAGATGTATTAATATGAAAAACACTAAAGTAATATGAAATTAGTGAAGAACATACCAAATAAGATGTGATGATTCAAAACCATGCATGGATCAATTCTATGAAGGCATAGAAGATCAAATATGAAATTTGATGCAAAAGGGAATTGATTTGAGTGTTTAAAGATAGGTTCTTGATTTGATTTTTTCTCAAAAATCTCTCTTGAAAGATTAGGGTTCTAATTGCTCAAGAAACTTATTCAGAGATTGAGAAAACAAGATATTTATAGACATCAAGAATTGGGCATGTGAAAAGACACTTTTGCCCCTGAAACGCACCGTTCGGCGGTTTCAATCGGCGACCAGGCCGCCGATGACGACCGCCGAATTGAGCTCGTGAAGAACAGAGCATTAACGGCGGTTTCATTCGGCGGTTTCGCGACCGCCGATCCAACCGCCGAATCAAACCCGAGAGATTAAAATCGATCAGGTATGAAAGGCGGTTTCGAACGGCGGTCGTGACCGCCGATCTTGACCGCATAATTGCTTCAGACCAATCTGGACTGAAACGGCGGTTTCAGTCGGCGGCCAGGCCGCCGATCATAACCGCCGATCACCAACAATGGTGAAAACCAAGGAGAAGCCAAGGGCATTCTCCATAGGCGGTCTTCGCGTGAAACCAAGCACTCATTAGTGCAAGCGCGGACGTTTCCGAACAATGTCGGGAAACGAATTATAAGGCACATATACACACAACAAGATATATCAACCAAAGTGCTAGTGTGTAAAGTGACATGTGAAGAGATGCACATAAAAATAAGCAAGTATGCAATCATAGCAAGAATGCTAAGTGAGTGTGTGCTACTAAATCTCTTCAAAGAAAAACAAGCACAAGAGATTATACCTTTGGCGTGCTTGAATCTTGAGGTCATGGAAGGGCCTTTGATCTTCAACACTAAACACTTGGACTACCCTTACATTCAAAACCCCAACATGTGGTTTGACCACGAAATAAGCCAATCAAAAAAACGGGAATCCTTACAATCTCCCCCTTTGGCTATTTCGTGACAAAACCACCACTCACATTGATTCCTCACAACAAAAATAAACCTATGGGTCAATGAAGATTTTCTACAATACAAAGAGATATATAAAAATAAAACTTGAAGTCTTCAATCTCTTGTAGAACAATCATTCCCTGAAACAAGGTTTCTAAACTTTCCAAAACAAGTAAAAGTGAGATGAATCAAGTGAGGACATAAACAAGCAATTGCATTTCTAAGAAATTAAACACAACATCATGCAATGTATGATGAATGCAATGCTCCCCCTCAAAGGGTTACTCCCCCTCAATGTATATTCTCCCCAATGTGCACCAATTGCTACAACAATTTGCACCTCCCCTTACCACATTATACTCCCCCTTTTTGTCATGATATAGACAAAGGAGTAGTCCCCAACCGGGTCACTCAAGGCAAAGAGAGATAGTAGCATTCTAGTATATGCATAATCAATATAAGTCACTTTATGCAATCTCAATTAATCGGAGAGAAACGAGGAGTTTTATTAGATAAAATGTGTGAAACAAAATGCTTTGCATACAAGACATATTGCATTCAAGTCCAAAATACCATGGTATTTGGCAAAGCAAATGACAAAGGTTTCTAATAGGAATTCAAACCAATTTCACCATTGTCATGAGAGAAGCAAGGATATAGAAATTTCATTGATTTCAATTTAAGAACAACTATATCCAACTTTATAAGCTAAACATGTCATGAGCAACTTTGCACCCTATTTGATTTTTCCGGGAATGAAACCCGTATGATAGTAGACATGTTCAACCAATAAAGAAAGAGAGACATTTGGATTGTAAAATCCTTGAATGGATACTAGATCCTTTTTCATTTGAGTCTCATTAGCTTTTTCACACAATTTTTTGCATTTAAGAACGCAATTATCAATTCATGCTATTTCATTTGAGCATGTACATGAATTTCATGCTTTTCATAAGACATTAGCATGTTATTTAAGAATCATCATGTCATGGAGATAATCATAGGTCATTCAAATCATACTTCCTACATACATCTCCTAGTCCAAAATGCATGTTTGAACATAAATATGACATGGATTGTAAACAAGCAAGGTTCACACTTATTGAATTGAAAACATATATACATATGTGCAACCAAGCTTACTCAAGCAATCAACCAAGAAGCATAAGATTTTTCAAATTTTTTTGCAAGTGACAAGAATGCAAAAATAGCTCTCTTTGCTTGAGTTCCCCATATGGGGTTAGTATCATCCTTCATTAATGAAGGGCATGAGGTCCTATGGACCTACCAAGTCCATTGGACTTAGTTGAACCTATTTGAGACTTGTTAGTCTCGTAGCAAGCGGGTTCATTTTTCCTTATCCACATAGATATAACATTTTTCTTCCTAGTGGACAAAGGTTGCATGTCATTCACTAACCTAGGATTATTGACAAAAGATTTCCTAGGCTCATGCAAATGGGCTCTTCTTAGCCTCTTTTTCTTTATCATGCTATCAATCCTACAATGGTTAATGTACTTAAAGCACTTAGGCCTAATATGCCCATAAACACCACAATAATGACAAGTTGGTACAAAGTAAGAATTCATACCATGTTCTTGTGAAGTCATTGGAGACTCATCATGCATTTGATGTCTCCTTTGGTGTTGAGTCGGTTCATGTCTTCTATTTGGTTGAACCGGAATGGGTTGCCTCCTTGGATTAGGTAGCATGTTTTGCCTCTTTTCATAGTGAGTCATTTGTTGAGGAGAGATGACTCGAGAGGCTCTAATCCGTTGAGCTTGGGGTTGTCTCGTTTTCACCACCTTCACTTGTGCATTTTTCGAACATTGTCCTAGTTCTAACTTCTTCCTAGGAGTTTGCACCGGTGACGCTTCTATCTTACCCAAACTCTTCACAAAGACGGTCTTCTTAGGAATAGAGCAATCCTTGCTCACTTCGAATCCAAGACCTCTTTTGTCACAAGGGCTTTTTCCTACACCAAGTATGTTGTCAAGTTTCTTGGTGCTTGTGGTCATTCTAGTCAATGACTCTTTGGCTTCAACAAGCTCTCTCTTCAAACCCTCTTCATTCCTCTTAGACAAAGCTAGCTCATCTTTTAGCTTGTCTTCTTCCACCATGGATCTTATCACTTCATCATTCAAGTGATCAACTTGTGTTGAAAGCCTAAGTAGTTCTTCCTTTAACCTTTGAATCTCTTTTTCATTCTTTAACTTAGAGCTTTCAAAACTTTCAAAGTTGTCCTTAAGATCCATTTTCTCCACTTGCTTCTTTAGGAGGTCATTGTATGTTGTAAGCTCTAGATTTTCTTCCTCTAAAATCCTTAGAAATCTATCTTTCTTCTTCATGGAGCTTTCAACATTGACTATAAAGTTATGCATATCCATATTCTCTACATTTCCATTTGTAGAGTTAGATAAGGAGTCATCTCCACTAGTGTCATCTTCTAGGCTCTCCTCCTCTCTTATGGATCCAATTTCCTCATCAAGACCTTCACCTTGATCTCTTGAGTCAATAAGTGCCATATCCCAATGCGAAGCAACAACTATCTCCTCTAGAGCTACTTCTTCGACTTTCTCTTCTATGGGATCACTAGCAACGGAATTCTTACCAACAACTTCATTTTCTTCACAATTGGCACCCAATGCCTTGAAGTTATTGATAAGCTCATCATCACTTGATGACTTATCTCCTTCTTCGGAGTCATCACTTTCACTCCAAATGGCGGCCATCATTTTTTCTCTCTTGTTCTTCAAATTCCCACAATCTAGTGAGATATGACCTATGCCACCACACTCATAGCATTGGATCCCTTTCCTTTCACTATTCTCTTGCCTATGCTCAACCTTCTTGAAAGGAACCCTTTTCTTCAATTCTTGCCCTTTGGATGCATGACCCTTCTTCTCGAATTTTACAAACTTCTTGAATTTTCTCATTAAAAGTGCCATGTCTTCATCCGAGTCATCCTTGTCCTCCTTCTCAACCTTGGAAGCTCTCAAAGTAATCCCTTTTTGCTTCTTTGAAGGAGTGGAGCTAGGACCCTTCCTAGACTCGTAGGCGAGAAGTCTACCTATTACCTCGCTCGGCTTCATGTCCTTAAAATCACTATTTTCTTCTAAAGCCGTCACCTTAGACTCAAACCTCTCGGGAAGCGATCTCATTATCTTTTGCTTGATCCTTCTATCCGAGTAAGGGTCACCAAGTTGATGACTTTGGTTGACAATGTCCATCAACCTAATCTCGAAGTCGTTGAAGCACTCATTCTCCTCCATCCTAAGTGTCTCAAATTGAGTTTGGAGGACTTGAAGTTTGGAGTCCTTCACTACTTCGGTTCCCTCGTGTGCAACCTCTAAGATGTCCCATGCCTCCTTGGCTATCTTAGTGTTCTGAATCAGTTTGTACTGATTTTCATCCACTGCACATATGAGGGCGTGCCACGCCTTTTGATTCCACTTGGACAACTCAAACTCAGGTTGTGTCCACTGTGCCTTAGGCTTGAGCACTTCTTCTCCTCCATCCATGGGATTCATCATAGGAGGCGAATATCCATCTTCAATGGCCATCCATGCCCTATCATGGATTTGACACACATATGCCTCCATCTTCCCTTTCCATTGGGAGTAATTTATGCCGGTGAGGAGGGGTGGCCGTGTGCTTGAAGCACCCTCATGGTTGCCACCGAATCCACTCATTGTCTCAAATGAATGAATGAAATGTATGCAAAATGTATGAATGAGCAAAAATCACACAAATGCACAACACACCTAAAATGAGCTAGGATCACCTAAGTATATCTAGGAACCCGCTCTGATACCAATTGAAAGTCCTTAAAATACTCGAGGCGTGTTCAATATAAAGCTAGAGGGGGGGGTGAATAGATTTTAGCTATTATTACCCAATTTTCGCATGCAAGTCAATTTTACGAAAATGCCCCTACTAGTCAAAAATACATACAAGTGTAATATAGTGCGGAATTTAAATAACACTTGATGTATACGTGGAAACCCAACCACTGGGAAAAACCACGGGCTGTATAGTGCGCCACACTCGGAACTCGAAATCACTAATTGAAATGAAGTTTACAACCTATGTAGACCTCGTCTAACATTCCGGTCTGTAACCCCTCACTTCTACCCAGCGGGCCTTTATTAGCAACCCTATTCCAATTTGCTTGAGGCCTAAGCACTCTTAGCCTCAAGACTTACTTCTCTAAGAAGAGAAACAACCTATGTGAATATATATATGAATATTCAAATAACAAACAAGGCTAGGTAACCTTAGATGCTTATCTAGGATGATGATATAATCAATTTAATCAACCCTAGATATCAATTGCTAAATGACATGTCAAATAGCTTAGCTAATCAAGATTAATTAAAAACCTAATTAGCTATCACAAACAACACTCAATTAATTTTCATCACAAATAATCTCTAACTTGTATCTAGCATATAATCAAAAGCATACAAGTAATTAAAGAGATGTATTAATATGAAAAACACTAAAGTAATATGAAATTAGTGAAGAACATACCAAATAAGATGTGATGATTCAAAACCATGCATGGATCAATTCTATGAAGGCATAGAAGATCAAATATGAAATTTGATGCAAAAGGGAATTGATTTGAGTGTTTAAAGATAGGTTCTTGATTTGATTTTTTCTCAAAAATCTCTCTTGAAAGATTAGGGTTCTAATTGCTCAAGAAACTTATTCAGAGATTGAGAAAACAAGATATTTATAGACATCAAGAATTGGGCATGTGAAAAGACACTTTTGCCCCTGAAACGCACCGTTCGGCGGTTTCAATCGGCGACCAGGCCGCCGATGACGACCGCCGAATTGAGCTCGTGAAGAACAGAGCATTAACGGCGGTTTCATTCGGCGGTTTCGCGACCGCCGATCCAACCGCCGAATCAAACCCGAGAGATTAAAATCGATCAGGTATGAACGGCGGTTTCGAACGGCGGTCGTGACCGCCGATCTTGACCGCATAATTGCTTCAGACCAATCTGGACTGAAACGGCGGTTTCAGTCGGCGGCCAGGCCGCCGATCATAACCGCCGATCACCAACAATGGTGAAAACCAAGGAGAAGCCAAGGGCATTCTCCATAGGCGGTCTTCGCGCGAAACCAAGCACTCATTAGTGCAAGCGCGGACGTTTCCGAACAATGTCGGGAAACGAATTATAAGGCACATATACACACAACAAGATATATCAACCAAAGTGCTAGTGTGTAAAGTGACATGTGAAGAGATGCACATAAAAATAAGCAAGTATGCAATCATAGCAAGAATGCTAAGTGAGTGTGTGCTACTAAATCTCTTCAAAGAAAAACAAGCACAAGAGATTATACCTTTGGCGTGCTTGAATCTTGAGGTCATGGAAGGGCCTTTGATCTTCAACACTAAACACTTGGACTACCCTTACATTCAAAACCCCAACATGTGGTTTGACCACGAAATAAGCCAATCAAAAAAACGGGAATCCTTACAACCTTTAGTAATAGTGCAAATGTCACACCAACAATGCCAAATTATAAGTGTTACTAACCAATTTTAATGGATTTGGTATGGGGATATGGTTCGGACCATCCGATGCTCCCGAAAAACAACGTAAAGTTGCCCACCGATGTTCGTTCCACTTTGGACCATCTCGATCGGGAAGAAAGTTAAGGGACCCATATCATCAGATGCACAAAAAGAATTCATTCAAGCCCAAGAAATATTTGTGACGCCCGGAAATAAAAATAATGAGTGGGATACAGCTGGGTTCAATAGCTGGGCTAAAGCACATAAATATAATAGGGCTTCTGGTGATTTTTTAATTAAGCCCAGATTAAGCTGAGAAGCCCATTAATGTGAGTCAAAGTTGTTTGCATGACTATTTGGCAAAGTGGCAAGAAAATAGTGGTTGCATTTTGCAGTGTCAACTGGACGTCCACACAATAACGTTTCCTTACGGGATCCAGCTGTGTTCCACTAACACATTTGAAAATGCGTTTTTTGAATAACGTTTCCTTACAGGATCCAGCTGTGTTCCACTAACACATTTGAAAATGCCTTTTTTGAATCCCTGGAAGAAATACATTGAGGCCCTGGAAACGCATTTGAAGCCCAGAATAATAATACAGGACTGAAATCGTAGATTTTTAGATTTAATTTAATTATTTCGACAATTTTTGGATTTTTCCGACAGTGGGGAATTTGTTCCATTGCTTGTGGCCACGCATTGGAGTTCAAATACCATGAAAAAAAAAATGCTTTATGGAAAGCCTTATGCATACATTAGTGGTTGTAACCTTTCGTAATAGTGCAAATGTCACACCCAAAATGCCAAATTATAAGTGTTACTAACCAATTTTAATGGATTTGGTACGGGGATATGTTTCGGACCGTCTGATGCTCTCGAAAAACAACGTAAAGTTGCCCACCGATGTCCCTTCCACTTTGGACCATATCGATCAGGAAGAAAGTTAAGGGACCCACATCATCAGATGCACAAAAAGAATTCATTCAAGCCCAAAAAATATTTGTGAAGCCCGGAAATAAAAATAATGAGTGGGATACAGCTGGGTTCAATAGCTAGGCTAAAGCCTAAATTATAATAGGGCTTCCGGTGATTTTTTTATTAAGCCCAGATTAAGCTGAGAAGCCCATTAATGTGAGTCAAAGTTGTTTGCATGACTATTTGGCCAAGTGGCAAGAAAATAGTGGTTGCATTTTGCAATGTCAACTGGACGTCCACACAATAACGTTCCATTATGGGATCCAACTATGTTCCAATAACACATTTGAAAACGCATTTTTTGAAGCCCTAGAAGAAATACATTGAGGCCTTGGAAACGCATTTGAAGCCCATAATAACAGTACAGGGCTGAAATGGTAGATTTTTCGATTTAATTTAATTATTTCGACAATTTTAAGATTTTTTCCGACAGAGGATAATTTGTTCCACTGCATGCGGCCACGCATTGGAGTTCAAATACCATGAAAAAAAAAAGCATTATGGGAAGCCTTAGGCATACATTAGTGGTGGTAACCTTTAGTAATAGTGCAAATGTCACACCCACAATGCCAAATTATAAGTGTTATTAACCAATTTTAATGGATTTGGTATGGGGATATGTTTCGGACCGTCCGATGCTCCCGAAAAACAACGTAAAGTTACCCACCGATGTCCCTTCTACTTTGGACTGTCTCGATCGGGAAGAAAGTTAAGGGACCCACATCATCAGATGCACAAAAAGAATTCATTCAAGCCCAAGAAATATTTGTGAAGCCCGGAAATGAAAATAATGAGTGGAATACAGCTAGGTTCAATAGCTGGGCTAAAGCCCATAAATATAATAGGGCTTCCGGTGATTTTTTTTTATTAAACCCAGATTAAGTTGGGAAGCCCATAAATGTGAGTCAAAATTGTTTGTATGACTATTTGGCCAAGTGGCAAGAAAATAGTGGTTGCATTTCCCTTATGGGATCCAGTTGTGTTCCGCCACACTATTTAAAATGCATTTTTTGTGCAAAGTTGACATGTCACATTATTTTCTCTTTTACTATTTGGCCAACTAGCATGAATTCAGTGGTTTCATGTAGCAGGAATTTATTTAATTATTTTAATAAAGTTTAATTTTTTTTCCAAAACAAAATATCTTGGGCTCCAAAAGATTAATTTGTGGGCTCCAAATGATTTCATATGTTATACATTACATATCTATGTTTATATTTGCTTGTCATTACATATGTTAAACGGGGGCTTTGAAACAAAATATCATTGGCTCCAAAACAAAAATTATTCAACCGGAAGATAATCCAACTAACAAAACAAACAATCCAAAACAAAAATCCCGGTTGCCTTACAAGACAAAATAAACACAACCAAATCTAAGCAACACTGCAACCACTACAACTGTCAAAATAATTCAAGATACTTCACCATAAAAGTTTAGCTTCTACATCACTTTGGCATAAGCTGCAGGGACCAATGCTGGTTGTCTGAGTCTCCTTTTAGCCTTTTTTGACTGCATTGAACACCAAAATTACTAAAAGTTCAACATCAGATGAAGGCTTAAAATTATCAAACTAGTATGCACGCTTCACAGGATACATGGCTCTTAACCCTGATAAGTTAGGACTATGCAAAACAACAGCTCTTAGTCGGGGTAAACAAGCAGCTAGATCCAAAGTAGGTCCATTTCCAACAAATTGACCATAAAGGATGATGTCTTCCTGCTTAGTACTGTAGTTCTCTTCAAGACACTTATAGATAGCTTCGATAAGAAGAAGTACCTGGCCTCGCGCGATTTCCTCGACGTCTCATAACCACAGCATCAAAGCTTTAGAACCACATCATATCATAACTGATCAAATTTCAACTTCATATATTTTTCTCTACCCTTTTTGATTTACATTCTATACATTGCCAAACACAACTATGTACTTCCTTACAACGGATATTTTTAATGTATCTCATCAAATAAACAGTTTTAAGAAAGAAACAAGATTTTTATCCATATGCTTATTACAAGAAACAAGAAAACACAAATTAATCATAAATATGCTAACTGTTAAGAAAGCTAAAAGTCAAGGGAAAAACCAATAATTATATTGAACAAAAGAAACATCATGTAGACAAAATATGGGAGCTAAACTTGTAAGCTAACATCATTATATAGTATACACTTCCAATTGGACAGACAATCAAAATTTTTTTAGATTTCTAAGCAATGTCACAGCATGTTTTCATTGACAAATTAATGTTCACATAATACACAGTAAGCATTTAATCCAGTAAATGTGTTAACAAGTCAGCTTAATACATGCTTGGTAAGTCTCACTACAAACCATCTTTTACATTGCCATGTCTTGACTCTTGATCAACTATTGTATTATGAGTCGTCTCAAGTTGTCGGAACTACCATTGCCATCATGATAGCTTGACTTGTATATATAAGCCTGTAGAGACAAAGCCAGAATTCAAATCCCCTGTGCCTGATAATTATAGAAATAAACATCATAACTACCAAAATACCATATTAAGGAAACAAGAACTATGTAAAGGTGAAACTTACCTTGTACCAAATACACCAATCTCACAACCATCATTTATATAATTAACACATAATGCACAATTTTTCAAAGCATATTCCAGCTAGCAAAGCTGTGGTGTCTTCTGGAAATAACAAAGAATCTAAAACACTGGCACTTTATTTATGGGCAAATCTAAAAATAATACTAGGTGATAAGAAGTAGACAAAAAATTTCTAGTATCATGGGAGTTCGATCAAAAAGGTTGTGATAAAACTCACCTAGATTCATCGGTTGGAATATGATTTCAATATCTTCTATCATTAATACCGGTTATTGCCAACCCTTTTAAAGAAATTGACAACTAGAGCACATTAAATATCACAACTACAGAACATTCCTTCAGGCATCAAGAGTCAGGAAGCAACTAATTACATTATTATAGAACCCAGCAAATAGTTTTTCTTCTGTTTACTATTATTTTTCTTAATCTCACAAGGCTGAAATTGGTTTATCGATGTATTAAACTTTCCTTAACTTGAAAATGTAGGAGCATGTGTTGAATACTTGTAAACTAGAGCAGAAATATACAAATGAATATCCAAAAAAGCTATATCTTCTTAACGCAATTTCAGCTACTATTTGATTTGAGATATCTGAGAAATTAATTTTTCTTGCAGCTTCAAGCAGAGCTGAAACATAAAGATAAAGAACTTGAAAACTTGCAATACCCTACTTATGGTAACCATATAATAACACTATAACTGTGAAGACAACAAAATTATTTAGCTCAGAACAGTTTACTCACATGTCAGTGTCGTCTCTTCTCCAGCTCACAAACCACCGTCGTCGAACAAGAACCACCGTCGCCTGTCGTCGCTAGGTCTCGCCTCTCTTTGTCTTTGTTTTTTGATTTTGTCTTTTTTTTTTTTGGGTAATTAGCACAAACATCCCCTGAACTCTATGTTCGTAGCTAATTTACCCCCTATACTTTTTTTTTAGACAGTAAACCCCCGGAACTTAAGGAAATTGGCAGCCAGTGACGGAATAGGGACGGAACCCTTTTTCCGTCCAGGAAAAGTTACACTAAGGTACCCTGATTATATGCGTAATTGTATTAAAACCATAAAAATATAATAACAACTCCCACATACCCTTCACTTAAATTTATTTACAAAATAAAAAAAATTTATATAAAAAAAATGAGAACAAAATTTCTATCAAACTAAAATTTTAAAACAATTTAAACAATTAAATTAAATTAATATGTTATAGAGAATTTTATGATATTTATATAATACAAAAATAAAATATTTTAAATCTCCACCATCCAAATCTTAGATGGATGGTGGAGAATTATTTATTTACAAAATAAAAAAAGAAATTATATAAAAAAAATTGAGAAAACAAATTCCAACCACAAACCCAATCAATCTTCAAAAATCAAAACACAAAATCCTAGATGGATATATATATATATATATATATATATTTTCATTTTCTTTCCTACTTTCTTTAATTTTCTCAGTTACCAAATACATTGTTTAATTTAATTTGATAGAAATTTTTTTCTAATTTTTTTATATAATTTTTATTTTATTTTATAATTAAATAATTCTCCACCATCCATCTAAGATTTGGATGGTGGAGATTTAAAATATTTTATTTTTGTATTATATAAATAACTCATTAAAACTAATCAAAATTCTGAAATTCATCAAGCAAACCATCATAAGAAATCTTATTATTGATCTCAAATAATAAAAAAATCTTAATAAAAAAAATATCTTCATCTCTCTCACCCGTACACAACACAATCTCCAGAATCTAGATCATAAAAAAAATTTCTTCATCTCTCTCACTCATATGGAAAAAATCAAATGTAACATCACAAAATCATTAAGCAAACCATCTTCACCAATCCACAAAAAACAAACCCAGATTTGAAATCATCAAACTCTGTTTCTTGAAATCATTCACCACCACTCCAACATCACCACAACCGAACCCAGATTATGGCCACACCCTCCGATTCTTCTTTGGACCCAAAAACTCGAGAAACCAGACCCAACTCCTTTGCCTCTGTTGCTCTTTGTTGATCTCTCTCTCCTTACTGCGACGACTGCTGTTGCTGCCGTCGATCTCTCTCTCCGACGACTACTGTTTTTCCAGATCCACGAGTTGTGGATCATCGATCTCTTTCTCCTTACTCTGTCGGCGGAGGAGCCGCAGGAAGCATCGACAGCGAGGGAAGCTGAATTTGTGGGGGTGGTGGGTATGTTGGTGAGAGAGAGCGAGAAGAGAGGGAGAGAGATGAATCGGGGAAAGAGAGAGAGAGAGAGGCGGTGAGAGAGAGAGAGGGAGAAGAGAGTGGTGGGTGTGTTGATGTTTTCTGGTGTTTGATTTTGGAGGAGAGGGATTAGTGATCAGAGAAATAATATTAATATTATTTGGATCAGTGTTGATGTTTTCTGGTGTTGATTTGGATCAGTGTTGATTTTGGAGGAGAGGGATTAGATTAGAGAAATAATATTAATATTATTTTATTATATAAGTTTTTAATATTTTTTTAATATTTTATTATAGTTTTTAATATTATATTATATTATATTATATAAGAAATAATATTTTTTTCTCATTTTTTTTATATAATTTTTTTTATTTTGTAAATAAATAATTCTCTACCATCCATCTAAGATTTGGATGGTGGAGATTTAAAATATTTTATTTTTGTATTATATAAATATCATAAATTTTTTTATTTTTTTATAATTTTTTTTTTTATAAATAAATTTAAGTGAAGGGTGTGTGGGAGTTGTTATTATATTTTTATGGTTTTAATACAATTATGCATATAATCAGGGTGCCTTAGTGTAATTTTTCCTGGACGGAAAAAGGGTTCCGTCCCTATTCCATCACTGGCTGCCAATTTCCTTAAGTTCCGGGGGTTTACTGCAAAAAAAAAAGTATAGGGAGTAAATTAGCAACGAACATAGAGTTCAGGGGTATTTGTGCTAATTACCCTTTTTTTTTTTGTCTATTGTTGACAATGAGACAACAAACAACAGGGAATATATATATAGTCAAGGCAAACTTGTAATCTTGCCCTTATATAATTTAATTTTTGAAAAATCAATTTAAAGGGCACTTTAGTAACTTCATTTTTTTTTTTTTGACATTTTTGCAAGAAAAACAATGAGGCGACATTTTTGTTCTTTCTATGTTTGAAAGGGACTTTTTTGCAAGGGCCCCTAAACAAAATAACACATTGTTAATTTCAAAAAACCAAAACAAAATCAACAGAATTAGTTGAAACAATCAGAGAGATTACATATGTCGGTTACTTTAACTTCATGACTATCAAAGGAAGCTTAGAAGTTACATAGGACCTCAGAAATATAACTTGAGAAAGTCATTATTGGCTTGAGAGTGAGAAAGAACGAGGAATGAAAGCATTAACAGAGATGAACTACACCTCTACGTCCTCTCTACGACATCATGTGTGTGTGTGCGCGTATATATATATATATATATATTATTGAGTTCTACTTGCTATCGATAATAATCGCTTGTGAGGTGTTATAAATTGTTATAAATTTATAAATTTTGAAGTTGGAGAATGGTGAGATGATTCGACCGCATGATTTGATTGATATGGTTACTAGGGACTTACCAGTAAATAGGGTCGATCAGGATTCGGGCAGTGGGTTAAAGGATGCTTAGAAGAAGTTACATGAGTAGCAGGATATTATATATAGCCTTTCCTAACATTCACTTTTAGGAAATAGCTCATTGGCTCAAAAATTGCATAACTAACCTTTTATGATGTTTACTTTCTAGGAAATAGCCTCTGTAAGACAATAATGCCCTCCACAATTAAACTCTGTAAAATGACTAAATTACCCACTAGCAATGTGTAAGGATGGAACTGCCCTTCTCTTCTTCTCCTTCAGTTGACTGAAGCAAAATCAAAATATTTAGACCTAACTTTATCTTCTCCAATCGTAAACTCATTCCTCCCATTTCAAATCCCATCATCCTCTCCGCCGACCGGAATCCACTGCTGTTCATTCTTTGTCCTCTCCTTCGTGTTCTTTGTCTTCTTCGTCCTTTATCTATCTCTGCCTAATCGTTCCCTCTTTCATATCCTAGACCAAGAAGATTGATAACATCTCTGTATTTGAAATTTTCCAATGATGATTTATTTGATGGACTTGTTTTGCTTATCGAAGTTGAGGTTAGAGTTTTATATCTGATATTTCTTTTTTTCCTTAGAGGAAATTCTTAGAGGAGGTTCCAAAAGCGTTGCTTCCGGTGGCTAACCGACCGGTTCTCTCTTTCGTTTTGGAGCAATTGGAACTCAGCAATCTTAAGGATCTTTCTTGTTCTTTATTTATGAATTTATTTTATTTATTTTACAAAATGTTTTTTTTTGGTTATGGGTTCTATTGTTTTAGTTTGTGGAAGGGCAAGCTGCAGCTCTTTGTGTTGGTGGTTGGATTTCTGAGGCTTTTGCTGATCGTCTACATGTTGAGGTTTTTCCTTTTCTATGATCGTTTTTTTCCTTGTTCTCCATAATCAATAAACAAATTTTATTGTAAGGTTTAATTGAATGTCAGGTGTTTATTTGTTGTTTTTATCAAACCTTTGTGGTATTTTCAACTTGTGTGGCAAATTTTACTTGGTCTTCTTCAATTCAAGGTTCTGGTTTACTTTGATGCATTTAATTTCTTATAAGTTACTTAGGTTCAAACTTTAGATTTGTTTATTAACCGATTGCGATTGTCTTGAACTTATTCTGAGGGGTTTTTTGTGATATATATAAACTCATGGCAATGATATAGGAAATTGGTCTTTTAATTCAACCAAAGTTGAACAAATAGACTACCTCTATAGATTATATGTTTGGTCTGCATAATTGGAGTTATCTTGCTGGTCCTCCTTCTTGACAATGAAAACGATTATTGTTATTTGTTAACCGCCAAAAATGGCAGGGGCTCAAAGAAGAATTTTCCATCAACATTGGAGGATAAATCGAGATAGAAAGACATTTAAGAAGAGCATCCCGATACCCCGCCACTCTACCAATTGGTCGGGTACAACCTCCTACCAGTCCAAATCAAGATCAAGGGTTCCTAGACTCAAAAGGTACCAGGAAATATAGAAGACAAGGTTCTAGAGACTCCACTACTGTAGGATCCTAATACCTCTCTAGCATTTGGAATCCCAGTACCTCGGTACCCCAGTACCCCAGTACCCCGATACACTCATACAAAGTTAGATGAATGGGAAGAAGGCAAGATATCCGAGTACCCCGATCCCACCTAAAGCTAGCCAACCAAGCAGTAAGTGTCAGGCTAGCAGACTACCAAGTATCAAGATAGCATCAGGTACGCTGAAGATCAAGCTACATATAAAGGACAAGCATAACAACATCGTTTTAAAAACAAGGATGTGGATTCTCTCCCGCCACTTAAAGAGTTCAATTCGAAATACAAGCCAAATCCATCAGAAGTCCGCCAAATAAGGGATCTCTAGATTCCTATAAGGAAAGAAACGATCTTCTCTCCAATCACCGCTGAGTGCTCCGAAAAACTCTAGGTCACAAGACCGAATTTAGAGGAGTGTTGGGCATGAAACAAAGACCTATATATACATCGTATTATCACAGAAAAAAGGGGTGGATCGCAACTTGAGGACATAACCCTACCACAAATTTTTCCACTTATCGACATGCATGAGAATTCCATCGCTATAGCCAACTGAGTGTTTTTATCCCATTGATCGAGCCATTACATATATAGAAATACACCCCCTATTTCCGATACTTTTGATTGACTTTCGAGTAAATTCATGAAATTTATGGCTCGATGTTGATTGTACAGGTACTTTTTGTATTCTGGGTTGAAGAACGAAGAAATCAGGTGATTTTGGGCTAAAAGAGACAAAAGGAGAGCATTTGGGGGCAAAACGGTCATTTGGCAAGAAAAGAAAAATTCGGCAGTTACATTTGGCGGTCTGGCCACCATTTGAAACCGCCGTTTTATTCCAAAAGTGTCAGGTGCATTCGGCGGCCACAGTTCAACCGCCGATCAATTCCAGTAAGTCCATTTTCAATTCGGCGGTTTCCATTCGAGGCCTGGTCACCGTTTGAAACCACCGATCACGTGCCATGTCAGCAGCACAGAGATTTCAACCCTACCTCATGGGACCACATATAAATATCCCCCTTTTCTCCTTCTCTCATTCTCTCATCAACTCTCTACCATTTTCATGAAACCCTATCCTCTCTCTAAAACTCTCTAACCTCTCTCTAACTTCCATCACTCCAAAGCTCCATCAATTCATTCCAACAACATTCCTTCCACCTCATTTTGAAGATTAATTGAAGAGAGAAGAAAGGAGTCACCAAGGTCAAGGAGATTCCAAGCTTATCAAGGAACAAGAAGACTTATGAAGATTTTTGTGGGTTTTCTCTACAATCTTTCTATTTTCATTTCTATTTTCATTATGTGTAACTAAACCCTTTATTGGGGAATTGATGAGACAACTAATGTGATAGTCCCATGTATTTGAACTAGTCATATATTTATCAAATCTTCTCTTGGTATATTTTCATTTCATTGCTTTGAAGTTGCCATTTTTACTTTACTTGTTAATATTGGGGTTCAATTTAGCTTGTGGTAAAAATGGTTCACATGTGAAGGTTGTGGTTTAGGGTTTGAATGGCTTTCAACTTATTCTCTAATCTTTAGCATATATGAAATTGAAAATTGATGCATGCATGTGTTATTTGGTACAAGACCTTTAATTTGTTCTTAAGAATATTATTTGGGCAATTACTCATAGTGGGGTTCACTTGGGTAAGAGCTTGAATCTATTTCCACCAAGACTCATAGTAGGGCTTACTTGAGTCAAGGTTTTGAATTTGCACATTAATGAGTAAAATCAATTAAAGAAAAACCATTGAGTAAGATGAAAGTGCTTAATTGGACTAGTTCATTACATTAGGAAATCTTTTAATTGTCAACTCAATTCCCCAATATCCATCATCATATATCACACCTTTCATTTCAATTACTTGTTTTAGATTGATTAATTTTATTTAGTTTAATTGTCAAAACAAATTCCAAAACCAAAAATGAATTTTACTTTTCCGCATGTAGTTTAGATTAGTGTACATATTTTAGTTATAGCAAAATATCCTCCCTTTCCCTGAGGAACGATCCCGCTTGCCATTATACATCTCATTCGATTTGTGTATTCCAAGTGTGGAATTTTGGTACTTGCAAAAGTCCGATCAAAATTTGGCGCCGCTGCTGGGGAACGACAGCGTTATATTTGGCTATTCTAGCTTAGGACATAGTTTAGTAGTTTAATTGTGTTATTTTTACCTTTTTACTTCTTGGTAGTTTTTGTTTTTGGTGTTTCAGGTTGCTAGTGTATGCACGGACGTCGTTCTAGGAGAGCTATTCTGTTTCCCTTCAACGATCGTATTAATCAAGTTGGAAGACTAGCAAGAGCCACTGAAAGGGCACGGGTGAATATGGAGGACGGAAGAGAAAACCAAAACCCACCGAATGATCCACCCCCACCAATGAATATCCCACCAAATATGCAACCCCCACAAATGGAAAACCCTCCAAGACAACTCACCATGGGACAATATTCAAGACCTATCATCGGAAATGAACCACCGGCCATTGTTCTTGATGAGCTCACGAAGTCATATGAGCTCAAGACCATGCACATTAGCCAACTACCATCCTTCCTTGGCAAGACACATGAAGATTTCTTACAATTTATGAAAGATCTTAGTGGGGTGGTGGAGACCTTCTGATCGGTTCATTTCTATACATGTTTTAGGCCCCGATTTCCTATTATTTATGCTTTGTTCTCTAGTGAATTAGCTGGTTTAATGTGTTTGTTGAGTTTGTGTAGGTAACATTCCATAAAAGTGGTGTTGAATCGTATTTTGGAAGAAAAGAAGTCAAAAGATGGAGAAAAGGAGCAAATTGGAAGAAACAATGAAAAGATGATTTTCGGCCAGTGCAGAATCTCTATGTTGTGGGGCCTATAACTCTCAGCTCCGATTGAATTGTGTGTCCTACCACCTATGGATTGAAAGCCCCGGAAGTCTAGTTTCTAGCGCACTTTTCGGATCGCAATTCCAATATTTCTAGAAGAAGTTATGACCGATTTAGTAACCAAAGGTCAGGGCTGAAATGTTTACCGCGGACCAGACCGCCCCCCGTGCAACTTGCCTGGGCAGCGACCTAGGCAGCGACCCGGAGCAGAACATTTCCGCTTGACGTGCAGCTGCCGAGGCAACATGCCCCCGGAGCGACCCAATGAGCGGTATTACGTATTTTTGGCGGATTTCAACTCCAAATTGGTTCAGAACTGTTCCAAAACTTCCCAAATCAAATCCTAATAACTTTAGAAAATCAAAACATGTTTGGGAAACTTCCTAAACTCAAATTAGGAGTCAATCATCAAGATAGGAAATCCAAGTTAGGAAAGGATTCTCATTCCTTGTTTCATTCTACTTTCCCACTTGGTGTATTTTCTAAACCTAAGAAGAATTGGGGGTTCACAAGGAAAAGTCACCTATAAATATTTCATATTCTTTTCAATTCAAGGTGACAGCCAAGGGAGGTTCCAAGCCACAGAAGGGGGCCGTCCCCCATCACTCCGACCACCATACATCGGGTTTTCTCTACATCTCTTCTATGTTTTTGTTCTCTCCATTGATGTGTAACTAAACCTCTAACTAGGGGATTGATGTAACCGATTTTGGATAACTCTATGTGAACAATTAGTCTATCTTTTGTTAATCAATTGGGTTTTAGTTTTGTTTATTGAATTAATTGCTCTATTCTACTCTCTCCGATTATGTTGTGACCGCAAGTGATTTGAGTTTGTGGCTTAGTTTATCCATGAGATTAGGGTTTAAATGTGGATGACCGTTCCATTTAAATCTGAATCAAAAGCTTAATAAACAAGAAAATTGATGTATGCATGACCGTGCTATGTTAATTTGGCTTAAAGTTTTGTGTAAAATATGGGTTTTGACAATTGCTCATTACATGACCGTGTGTGAGTAATAGGAAGAACCCTAGATCATTATTCCGTATTCGTTGTATGACCGTGTGCGAGTATTGGAAAGGATTTTTGAACCTAATTGAATTATCTTGAAAACAAGCCCGTAAACTAGATTGAAGTGTTTAACGAGACTAAGTGTGAGCATTGAGTGTCTAAGAAAAGTGCATCGATTCCCTAGTATTTTTCTCCATATATTCATCCATTGTGTGATCTTTGATTGATTTGATTTGATTTTAGTTTTAGTTCAAGTAGTCATAATTTAGGTTAATTTTAGATTTAAACAAATTTCCAAAGAAAAGCATTATGCAATTTAGTCTTTTCGCATTTAGAGTAAATCCTTACTAGATTAATTGGCTTTGACCGATAGAATCACCGATCCCAGTGAACGAACTTTCTTAGTAAATTGAACACAGATTTTACTGCATCACCTTCCCCTTTACATCAAGGATGGGTACACTCTCAAAGGAACAACTACTAATGAGGTGCTTCTCAACTTGTTTGAAGGACAATGCAAAAAAATGGCTCAATACCCAAAAGCCCGGATCTCTTGCATCATGGGATGCGGTGTGTGAAGCATTCTTCAACCGATTCTTTCCATCAAACAAGAAGAGAGAATTGCGGATGCAAATTATGGGATTTCAAGAAGAAGTGGGTGATTCATTTCATGAGACTTGGGAAAGATTCCGATCTTTGTTAGCACAACTTCCTCCCCACATGCTCCTCGATGAATACAAGGTCTCCTCATTTCAAGAAGGACTCTCTCCTCACACACAACTTTTGATTACTAATGCTTGTGGAGGCTCAACCGCGGACAAGATAGCGGCTTTTGTGATGGATGTGTGTGAGAGGCTTGCTCTTATGTCTCAACAATGCAATTTTAGCACAAGAGCCAATGGTAGACATGAGGTAGGAATGGGAACCGAGACGGCAATTGAAGTTTCGAAGTTGGCCAAGCAAATGCAATCCATGCAAGCCACAATGTTGTCCATGCAATCATTCATGACCAACCAAGGGAGTGCAAGCCATATTCAAGGAAGAGATGGAAATGGAGATATGTCTTTTAATGGAGAGGGATGTGTTGGATCCCAAAAGGAAGTCCAAGCAATGGGATATCAACAAAGAGATAGAGGTGGCGTGTTCTCTCAAACCTAAAATCCAAAATGGCGGCAACATCCGAACCTTTCTTACTCAAACAACAATGCATTGAACTCGGACATGCTTAGCCAAGAGGTGAATCAAGGGTTTTACCAAGGACAAGGGTTGGGGAGTGGCCAAGCCAATCAATGGAAACAACCGGGAAATTTCTACAACAACCAAGCAAGGCAACAACAAGTAGAGCCTATTTTACCGGATGGGCAACGGTTGAGTTCACTCGAAGCCTTAGTTACCAATATGGGCGCATCAATGAAGAACTTGGAAACCCAACTTGGTCAAATTGCCGAGGCTTTGAATAAAAAAGAAACGGGGAAATTCCCTAGCCAACCCGAACAAGCTAAGTCCATCACTGTACTTTCCACTCCAAATACCTTTCACATGACCTTACCTCCTAAACTCAAAGACCCTGGGAATTTTGTTATCAATGTGTCAATAGGTGGAAGGAATGACCAAAAGGCAATGTTTGATCTTGGAGCCGGTATTAATGTTATGCCTTATGCAGTGTACAAACACCTTAAGCTCCAAAACCTCAAACCAAGTTTAGTGTCATTAGTCTTGGCGGACCAATCGGTTAGACATCCAAAAGGAATAGTGGAAGATGTGCTAATTAAGGTTGGTAAATTGAGTGTCTCAGCAGATTTTGTTGTGTTAGAAATGGATGGTGAGAATAAGAGAGACAATGAGCTGCCAATTTTGCTTGGGAGACGGCTACTACCGAAGCGGTCATTGATGTGAAAAATGGAAGATTGTCCATGAAGGTGCTTGGGGAAGTCATCAACATCAACATTAACATTTTCAACTCTTCAGAACTTCTTGGTGCGGTTGATTGTTTCACTGTAAATGTGATTGAATCGGGAAAGCTTCCGAATTCCCCAAACAATTATTTGGATGAGCTCCTTGCAATCTTGGATGAAGAAGAGGAGGTCCATGTTAAAGAAGCCAAGGAAGTTGATGAATTGAGGAGTCAAAAGATGGAGTTGATGTTATAGAGGGATTTACTTAAGAAAGAGAAGATTTTGCTTCAGAAAAAGGTGACTGAAACTGTGCAAGAAAAGGAAGCAATGAGGGAAGATTTTGAGAGGAAAATGCGGGTCATGAAGGATGAGTTGGAAGGAAAAGACAATGCCTTGAAAATTATGAGGGTAAAAGAATGTGATTACCTTGTGAAGCTCGACAAATCCGAACAAGCAATCAAGGCCTTAACCAACAAACCAACCTTGCTTAACAAAACCTATGGGGGTGGGAACCCACATGCAACATCAACAAAGAAAAATGTATCTAAAGGGAATAATCAACCACAACCTAAAATGCCTTCAAGGTATACTCCAACAAGGAAGAGAGAGAGCGGGAAAGAACGGAATAGACAATCCTTTGCACCAAGAAACACCTTCCTAAGAGGTAAATTTTCTATCCCTTCACCAACTTGCTATTTTTGCTCTAGAAGTGGACACAAAAGGTCCCAATGTGATGAATACTTCAAGAGTTACACAAGGCACAATAACTTGACTTGGAGGAAGGTGAGGGTAGTGAAACAAGTTTGGGTTCGAAAGGATGAGAGTGATCCATTGAACAACACCTCTAGATGAGCTTAGCAAAAAGCACCCCACTTAGGTAGATTTAATTGTATATATTCGAGTTTTGTAAAGTGTTAAGTGTGTTAATTTTGTAAAGTTTTCCCCAAGTTGTTTTGGATATTGGTTCATGGAAACTTATTGAACTAATGTGTTGAGTACCATGTCCAAGACAGGTTTTGGGGTTTCTTTCTGCTTGATGAATGTTGTGTAGTGTGCAGTTGAGATGAAGGAGTGCAGAATGAAGATTGATAAATTTTTAGCAATCGGCGGTTGAATTCGGCGGTGAATTCGGCGGCCTGGCCGCCGAATGAAACCGCCGATCAAAAATAGAAGTTCTGCCAATAATTCGGCGGTTATAACGGCGGCCATAAATCGACCACCGATTGAATCAGGTCTCCAAATCACAAAACGACGGTTTTGAATCGGCGGCCTAGCCGCATAATTCATCGACCGTCGAATTGAAGCACTTATCGAAACGGCAGCGTTTTGGGACAAAAGGGGAATTCTGCGGTCAAATTCAGCAGCCTAGCCATCGAATTAGATCGCCGAATGCGCGATATCAGGTCTTGAAAGGGTTGTCTCTTTCACGAGCCCCACACAATTTTCTCACTCAAAACTCTCCAAAAACTCTTCCAAGGTGCATTCTTCTCCTTCTCTTCCCTCTCAAGGCTTCAAGGTATGTTATTCTCCCCTCTAACTTGTTTTTGCATGAATTTAACTTCTCCTATCTCTCTATTGACTGAAATTTCGCATAATAGTGCTAGGGTTAGGTTTAGTTCGAAAAATTTGGGGATTTTGTGATTAGAGGCCAAATTGATTGTAATGCATGCTTGGGTTTTGTTTGTGGTAGTAATAAAATGCTCCTAGGTTGTTAATTGATGCTTGAATATGCTTTAAATTGCAAATTTTTGTTTTGGTGTGAATTTGGCCGAAAATTCTCAATTGTGTGAGTGTGAATCAATTGTTAAGGAAGATATTGTTGCTAGAATGCTTTGCAAATACCGTAGATTGCCAAAATTTTGTTAGTTAACATGCCTATTTTGCTAGTGATTATTGTTGTGAATAAATGTGGGCACGAAATTGGTTTTTGATGACTAAATGATTGGCTATTGGCTATGTTGAGAGTGTATTTTGCTTATTTTGCTTATGTTGCTACGACGAAAAATGCGGGCATGTTTGGGCTTGATGTGTATGTTATGCAGTTGTCATGATTATTATTGAAAACTAAGTGTCAAGTCTGGATTGTTTTTGGATTATTTTGTGTGGTGTGCAGAATTTTTCAGCCTCCAAATGGCCCCTAAAAAGAGCAAAAGCAAGGGAAGGGTTGATGAGCACAGCCGACGCAACACTCTGTATGCTGGTCGTCTCCAGAACATTAGGTCTAGAACCATCCATCCTGATAGGGCCATTGATTTGGATGACGTGGGAGGATGGGACATTAGGCAGCAGGTTGATGGAATGGGGTGGTACCAATTTGTCACCAAGCCCCGCGTAAGTGCTAATACGAGCATTGTTCGGGAATTCTATCCGTCCATGATCTCGAACGAATACCTAGAAGGGAAATCTGTGAAAGTTAGGGATGTGGACGTATTCATTCGTCCCCAAGAGATCAATCGGTACTATAGGACCACTGTACATGCTGATCTTCCGGAAGGGACCCCAAGGAACAACATTTTCAAGCTGTACCATCCTACACTAGCTGAGTCTCTCAGGAGGGAAATGGATAATAGAGGTTTGTGGGACGCAGACCATGACCTTCGCCAGTCAGAATTGGAGAGAGATCTAGCATTTTGGGCAGTCTTCCTGTCTCACTCCCTGAAGCCTACACAGCAGCGGACGAAGACCATGCTCGAGCTTGCTCAGTTGTTGTACATCATCAAGTTTCAGCTGCCAGTGGACGTGGGAAAGCTGATCCAGTTAGCAATCGCCAGAGCTGGAAAGACAGAAAAGTCAGTTATTCCCTTTCCATGCCTGATCTTTGATTTGTGCACACAGGTAGGAGTTCCTGAGCGGGATGGAGATGAGGACTACACAATGGGCGATCCCTACAATTCCAGAACTTTCAGAGACTTGTCAGCACCTCAGGATGTGGAGCGCCTCCTACCATTGGGGTCGAGGAAGAGACAGAGGGTGTTGCACCAACAGCAAGACAGGGATGAGGACAACGATGATGAGGAGGATCCTGAAGCAGTTCCAGTTGACACAGGGGCACCTTCAGAGCAGAGACCGGCATGGTTTGAGGCTTGGGTGACAGAGTACAACCAGTAGATGCCCCCATGGGCTGCCACCACAATCCAAGGCCAGCAGGACCAACAGGCACAGATAGCTGAGCTGATCAGAGCCCTACAGACTAGTACTTTCACAGCTTCAGAGCGTTATGGTGGAGCAGGCCCCAGCTCAGTACCCCAGGCACCCCAGCAGCAGGATGGGTAGACACCTTCAGATTATGACAGGGATGCACCCGTACATTGAGACTTATTTATCTAGTTTACATCACTTATTTTAGTTTTAGTTTCGCACTTACTTTTAGCATTTTGGGCACTTTACATTATGTTAGTCGGATTTTAGTGTAACTTTTCAGACTTAGTTTCAGTTTACTTATGCATGTTTAGTATCTATTTTTAGGAATTTTATTGTGCTTCATTGGATATTTTGCACATGACTTTTTGTTCATAATTTTTTTTTTGGGCGCCTTCCTTGCCGGGTCCTCATTGTCAACATTGGGGACAATGTTGGATTTAAGTTTGGGGATGTGGATGTGGATGTGAATGACTTGACTTTATTTTTTATTGTAAAAATAAAATTTTTGGAACAAAATTTTTGCCAAACTTGTGCGATATCGGACATGAATGAGCATATTTTGCTTGGTTTGATACCTTTGTCATGTGCTCATTGACAATCTAAGATTGCATGCATGTCATGAGTTAGTCCCATACTTTCTTGATCTAAGTTGAGGTGGCCATTTGTGTGAGTGTGTAGGTGTATTAATGGAGACTACCCTAAGTTCACGTGCCTTAAAAAGCGAATCTATGAGGGTTATGTCTCTCTTTTTGTACTCCTAAACACGTCTCACATTTTGTTATGCATCATTGAAGTCTCATCTCATCACATCACTTGCACCACTAGCCATAGAACATTCATCAATTGTGGATATCATGTCATTAGTTTGCAATTTCTTGTGGTTTGCCTACTTGAAGGGATGATAGGACTTTTATATAATTCACCTAAACACTCTTATCCATCTCCTACCTGATTTGTGCTCAAGGGTCCAATAATGGTGGCCAAGCACCAAGCCAAACACTTTCCCAAACACCAACGAACCTAAACACAAACCATACCCAATCTTTCTGATCTTGCTTGTTCAAGCTTTTGTAATATGTATTTAAAAAATATTATGTTCAAGGAAATTTCAAAAAAATAAATAAATAAATAAATAAATAAAATAAAATAAAATAAAAAATAAAAAAATAAAAAATAAAATAAATAAATAAAAATAAATAAATAAATAAATAAAAGAATAAATAAATAAATTGAGTCTTGTATGTGTCTAAATTGTGTGTTGCTCTCATTGAGTAACAAAAGTTGTTGCAAGTTGCTCAAAATGAGCTTAGTTGGAATTTTTGTAGTTTTTGAGCTCAAACTTAGCTCATTGCTCTATAGTTGTAAGCTTGATCGGAAATTCCCCACATTTCCTGTATCCACCATTCACCACATAACACCCGCGGCCCCATCAATTGGTAGGAAAGTCAATCTGATCTTGTTGGTTTTCCATTTGAGAATGCAAACTCTTGTCATGCTCTACCACGTTCATGGTTTTTGGTTCCTTTCATGAGACTTATTCACTTAAAAGAGCATTCAATTTTTGAAATTCATGTATGCGTCTTAATTTGCTCCCATTGCATAAACTCATTCGCATATGAAAATACAATACTTGCGTATGTCTAAACAACCTAGGGGGGGGGGGGGGGGGGGGGGGGGGGTCAATGGGTTGTTTAATCGATTATTACCAAATTTTCGATTAGTCAAAATTAATCACAATTAACCCAATTCAACAAACAATAAAAATCAAGTAAATATGTGGAAATTAAAGAACACTTGATTTTTACGTGGAAACCCTCACGGGAAAAACCACGGGCTAATATGTGCGCCACACACGGTCAACGAAATCCACTATATGAAAAGAAGTTTACACCCTCAAGTGATTCTCGGACTCTCACCCTAGATAACCTTAGGCTATGGACACTACCACTTGCCACTCTTAGTTCAAACCCTAGTGATATCCCCTGATACACTGCTCTTGGCGTGAGCAACTCCTAATCTTGTTAGGATTATGCTCAATAGCAAGAGTGTAATATTGTAATTAACAATCTTTTTCATATTAATAAAGTGATTTCTGGTTTAACAAATCTTATAGCATTTATAGTTTTATATTATAATTGTCAAAGTAAATAATCATAAGGTTTAAAGACTATGAGAAAAGAAGAATTGTTCGTACATCTGGATATGTATGAGGTAGACACAATTCTTTAGTTAGTCTTGAATAATGTTCACAACTTAAGTTAAAGGTTGAGCACCTTTATCTTGTTAAAGTTGTAGAATTCTTTTGCTAGCATTTGAGTGGGATCAAATGAGATATGATGAGTCTAAAATCATGGGAGTGTCTTCGAGTAAAAGAATCTAGTGCACTGGGTGCATTGAACAGGATCACAATGAAAAGCTTTATCTAGAACTGTCAATAGATAATAGTCTTTTCATTATCAGGACAATCGGAGAGTCTATCTTAATCCTGAGATAAATGATGGACTTATGGTTGCAAGTGATATCATTTGAGTTATCAATGAGTACGATTATATAGCATAGTCTATCCTCGATAGTTTGGTGATATTCATTTGTTAATCGATAGAGGACTTCATTTATAGATATGGACATCGTGGCTCCATTTATTAAATGAGAGTATAATATCATCATATGGATGTTTTGAGGTAATTGGATATTAAATCTCAATGTTGAGTTTTCGATAGTGACTATTGAAAACATGGCTTCTGGACAAGTCAAAATATCCAAGTTCAAAACGTGGTCATATGAGTAAATATGGTAACTTGGAGAGTTATAGGCGGTCTATGAACTCTTGGCGTTTACTGATATTAATCACGAGGATACACTATCTCCAACATGATTGTCTAGGGTATGAATGAGGAACATCTTCTTATTCTATCTTTATTTGAGAGTTCAATTTTAGCTCTTTAGTAGAATGAGTTAAAATTAATGGATCGGACCTAAGTGAATCATTTGTTGATTGTGACTAGGTTATGTCTATTGAAGCTTAAATTTAGATAGCCCGCCAAGATCCCCAATCCACACGGACTTGCATGGATCACTTGATATATTCTACCGGACCAATTTATGGGTCCATCTAGAATTGCATTTAATATATTAAGAATATAATTTGCACATTATTTGCTTAATTGGCTGATCAATTATATTAATATATTAATGAAAGGCATGTGGGCTTGTTTCTTTTAGTAAGAATGAGTCTGGTTCACATGTGGGCTTTTTATTTAAAGTCCAATGGATTAAATAAAATAAGGAAATAATATTTGGCCCATTTATATGATGTGGGGCGGCAAGGCTATGTAATTAGTCAAAAATATTATTTTATTTTATTGTTTGATTAAATGAGAATTAATTAATTTATTAATTAATTATTTAATTAAGAAACAAAATCTTTTTCTGATCAAGAAATATATTTCCTAGAGTTATACTATTGGTAGTAGTATACTATTTGTAAGGATTCCCGTTTTGTTGATTGGCTTATTTCGTGGTCAAACCACATGTTGGGGTTTTGAATGTAAGGGTAGTCTAAGTGTTTAATGTTGAAGATCAAAGGCCCTTCCATGACCTCAAGATACAAGCACGCCAAAGGTATAATCTCTTGTGCTTGGTTTTCTTTGAAGAGAATTAGTAGCACACACACACTTAGCATACTTGCATTTGTGTGCATTCTCTTCACATGTCACTTTACACACTAGCACTTTGGTTGATATATCTTGTTGTGTGTATATGTGCTTTATAATTCGTTTCCCGACATTGGTCGGAAACGTCCGCGCTTGCACTAATGAGTGCTTGGTTTCGCGCGAAGACCGCCTATGGAGAATGCCCTTGGCTTCTCCTTGGTTTTCACCATTGTTGGTGATCAGCGGTTATGATCGGTGGCCTGGCCGCCGAATGAAACCGCCGTTTCAGTCCAGATTGGTCTGAAGCAATTATGCGGTCAAGATCGGCGGTCACGACCGCCGTTCGAAACCGCCGTTCATACTTGATTGATTTTTATCTCTCGGTCTA
The DNA here is from genome assembly GCA_008009225.1 of Acer yangbiense. NCBI lineage: Eukaryota > Viridiplantae > Streptophyta > Magnoliopsida > Sapindales > Sapindaceae > Acer > Acer yangbiense. The sequence goes on along the minus strand of CM017765.1, from coordinate 21,628,319 downwards.
ATTCGGCGGTTGGATCGGCGGTCACGAAACCGCCGAATGAAACCGCCGTTGATGCTCTGTTCTTCACGAGCTCAATTCGGCGGTCGTGATCGGCGGCCTGGCCGCCGATTGAAACCGCCAATTGAAACCGCCGAACGGTGCGTTTCAGGGGCAAAATTGTCTTTTCACATGCCCAATTCTTGATGTCTATAAATATCTTATTTTCTCATTCTCTGATCAAGCTTCTTGAGGAATTAGAACCCTAAACATTCAAGAGAGATTTTTGAGAAAAAATCAAATCAAGAACTCAACTTTAAACACTCAAATCAAATCCCTTTTGCATCAAATTTCATATTTGATCTTCTATGCCTTCATAGAATTGATCCATGCATGGTTTTGAATCATCACATCTTATTTGGTATGTTCTTCACTAATTTCATATTACTTTAGTGTTTTTCATATTAATACATCTCTTTAATTACTTGTATGCTTTTGATTATATGCTAGATACAAGTTAGAGATTATTTGTGATGAAAATGATTGAGTGTTGATTGTGATAGCTAATTTGGTTTTTAATTAATCTTGATTAGCTAAGCTATTTGACATGTCATTTAGCAATTGATATCTAGGGTTGATTAAATTGATTATATCATCATCCTAGATAAGCATCTAAGGTTACCTAGCCTTGTTTGTTATTTGAATATTCATACATATTCACTTAGGTTGTTTCTCTTCATTGAGAAGTAAGTCTTGAGGCTAAGTGTGCTTAGGCCTCAAGCAAATTGGAATAGGGTTGCTAATAAAGGCCCGTTGGGTAGAAGTGAGGGGTTACAGACCGGAGTGTTAGACGAGGTCTACATAGGTTGTAAACTTCATTTCAATTAGTGATTTCGAGTTCCGAGTGTGGCGCACTATACAGCCCGTGGTTTTTTCCAGTGGTTGGGTTTCCACGTATACATCAAGTGTTATTTAAATTCCGCACTATATTACACTTGTATGTATTTTTGACTAGTAGGGGCATTTTCGTAAAATTGACTTGCATGCGTAAATTGGGTAATAATAGTTAAAATCTATTCACCCCCCCTCTAGCTTTATATATAAAACACACCTCGAGTATTTAATTACTTTCACTATTGGTAGTAGTATACTAAAAGTAAAAGACTTATTTGGTAAGAAAATAAATAATAAGTTTTATTTATTTAATCAAATAGGAAAGTCTTTTATTAAGTCAATTAAAAGAATAAAAACACTTATGGGTTGGATTAGGGTTAGGAGTCTAAAGTTGATGGGAATTAGGGTAAAGCACAAATCCTTTTTTGTAGAGGATTTTCGGCCAACCCTAATAGAATCACATGTAGATTTCGGCAACCCTAAAGGAAAGGAGAAGTAAAATTCGGCCACCCTATATAATACAAGCTATAGGGTTCAGCCACCCTTTAGTGTTTACTGGATCAATTTCTTCTTCTTCTTCTCATACTCATAGAAAAGTGTTTGATTATTCTGCCAAGACAAAAAAGAGAGAAGAGATTATTCTTTTGATAGTACACTAATTGTTTGTTCATCAATAAGCTTATGTGTACAACATCGAATTAGGTTCACGCGAGTTTTGATCATTAGATTGAGAACTCAAAAGTGACCGGAATAATCTTTGTAGTCTTTTGGTTGTTTTATGACTAACAAAAAGAAAAAGAAAGTTTGTTTATCCATTCTCAGGTACGCAATTCAACGAAAAGGGAGACCACGTTCCTAGGTGATTCACGTTCGTGCTAGGATTGAAGATCTTGCGGATTACCATCGACGTAAGTCAATCGGATCACGCGACAAAAGGTATTCTACTTTTTGTTACTTTATATGTATGTTTAATTAATTTAAAGGGTTAAGGTTCATCAAAGGAAAATTTTAAAACATACTAAATCCCTTTTTAGTCTCGCTTCTGCTGCGTTGACCGTATTTTTCCCTACAAATCTACCCAGCAGGCCTTTTACAGTGAATCCTAGACCAACCCTAGATAACCTCTATATGAAGAGAAGGTTACACTCTCAAGTGAGCACCTTCTAATCTACCCTCAGGCCTTTTACAGAGGAGCTAGTACAATGCTTGTGCAACTTCACCTAGAAGCCACAAGACTTTGACTCTATGAAGAGAATAAAAAATCTAAGTGTATATCACAATGATGCACAAATGCAATGAGTGCTAGACTATACACTATATGCTTAACTAGATGTTATAATGCAAATCAACATCCTAGTTATCAATAAAGCCTTCATGCACATACATGAGGTCTCAATTAGTTGTAGAGATTTCTAACAACCTAATTGTCAACAAAGAAAGCCAAATCAACTCAAGTTGTCAATAAACATGGCAATGACTATGAATATGCAATCAACAAATGCAATCAATGAATAGTCAATCAAAATGCCAATCAACACAAGTTGTCAATGAATATGGCAAGGACAATAAATGCAATTAACAAATGCAATCAATAAGTCCTACTCATCAATGTCTAAATGAAAATCATATAGACTTAGCTAGAGGGCAAAATAGTCCTAAATGCTAGCTATCAACAAATAACTCATCTCAACCAATAATCAAAGTCTCAAACATGTTAGAAATAACATTAAGCAAGGAGACATGCATTTAATCAACAAATAAATGCTAAACCTAGGCAAACATGTCATAAATATGAAACAAAGAGATGTAGAACATGTAGAGATTACCTAGTCAAAGAAATCAACACAACCCATGCTAGAATAATGCTAGAAGAAGCTAGATACTCATGGGAAAGTGTTTGGTTGAGTGAAAATGAGTTTTTGGGAGCTTCTCTCTCTAGAAAGTGAGTTTATCTCACTTGGTTCAGTTTATGAGCCCTTAAAAAAACGAGCTAGGGAGAAGATGATACATATATATGAGGCCAAGATGAAATGACATCGTTTTGGAAAAGTTGGCCTGAAACGCACCATTCGGCGGTCATAATCGGCTGTCAGGCCGCTGAACGTGGCCACAGAATACAAACCGTTTCGCGTATGAAACCAGATCGACGGTTTCATTCGGCGGTCTGGCCGCCGAATATAACCGCCGAATATAACCGCCAAATTCCAATCAACTTACTAGAATCATTCGGCGGTCGAATTTATGGCTGCCGATATAACCGCAGAACTGAGGTAGAAAACACCAGCTCAATTCAGCGGTTTAATTCGGCGGTCTGGCTGCCGAATAAACCGCCGATTCACCACTGTTGGTGAAATCAATGGAGAAGCCATGGTATCCTCCAAATGCGGTCCTCGCGCTAAACCAAGCACACCATCGTGCATGCGCGGACGTTTCGAACCATCTCGGAAACGAATTACACCACACTAAGACTAATTATCATGAAGTGCAAGTGTGGGATGTGAATGCATCATAATGCCTAACATGTCATGGCATTTCAATAAGCTAGATGCAATTAACTAAACATGCATGGAAATGGATGACAACATGAAAAATCACCAAGCATGTGACACACAAAAGATATGCAACATATGAGAATACATAAGTGTGATGATAGATCAAATAAGCACACAATTAAGATTCACACAAATGTAATCATATAAATGCAATGAAGGTGTGTGTGTGCAAAAAGACATAGATGCACTAAACAATGAAACACACATGCATGGTAACAAAAGCACAATATATAAAGATACATGCAAGTGTGTGTGTGTAGGGAAAAATACCGTAGTACACGCAGCGGAAGCGAGACTAAAAAATAGATTTAGTAACTTTTAAAATTTTTCCTTTTTATGAACCTTAAACCCTTTAATCAATTAAACATATATATTATCTAACAAAAGAATAATACCTTTTGTCGCGTGATCCGATTGACTTACGTCGATGGTAATCCGCAAGATCTTCAATCCTAGCACGAACGTGGATCACCTAGGAGCGTGGTCTCCTTTTTCTTTGAATTGCAAACCTGTGAATGGACAAACAAACTTTTCTTTTCTTTGTTAGTCACAAAAACAATCAAAAGAATACTAAGATTATTCCGGTCACTTTTGAGTTCTCAATCTAATGATTGAAACTCGCGTGAACCTAGATCGATGTCGTACACACAAGCTTATTGATGAATAAGCAAATAGTATACCATCAAAGAATAATCTAACACTCTTTTATGTTTTAGTAGAATAAAATAATCTCTCTATGAATTAAGAAGAAGAAGAAATTTGTATCAAGAACACTTGTGGTGGCCGAATTCTATAAGAGCACTTATATAGGTGGCCAAATTTTCTTCTCTTCTTTCACTTAGGGTGGCCGAAAATCATAACCTAAAAGGGACTAGGGTTGCCGCAATTCTCAAGCCCAAAAGAGTTTGTATTGCACCCTAATTCCTATTTTAGTTTAAGACTCCAAACCCTAATCCAACTCATAGATCTTTTATTTTTTTATTTTGACTAAATAAAAAGACTCCTTATTTGATTAAATAAATAAAATTAATTATTTATTTTCTTACCAAATAAGTCTTTTACTTTTAGTATACTACCAACAATAGTATAACACTAGGAATTATATTTCCTAATCAGAAAAGATTTGTTTCTTAATTAAACAATTAATTAAACAATTAATTAATTCTTATTTAATTAAAACAATGAAAACAAAATAATATCTTAAGTTAAAAATTTAACCTTGCTGCCCCATATAAAATAATTGGGCCTAATATTATTTTCTTATTTCATTTAATCCATTGGACTTTAAATAAAAAGCCCACATGTGAACCAGACCCATTCTTGCTAAAAGAAACAAGCCCACATGTCTTTCATTAATATATTAATATAATTGAGCAGCCCATTACATAAATAATGTGCAAATTATATTCTTAATATATTAAATGCAATTCTAGATGGACCCTTAAATTGGTTCGGTAGAATATATCAAGTGATCCATGATAGTCCGTGTGGATTGGGGATCTTGGCGGGCCATCTAAATTTAAGCTTCAATAGACATAACCTAATCACAATCAACAAATGATTCACTTAGGTCCGATCCATTAATTTTAACTCATTCCACTAAAGAGCTAAAATTGAACTCTTAAATAAAGATAGAAAAGGAAGATGTTCCTCATTCATACCCTAGACAATCATGTTGGAGATAGTGTATCCTCGTGATTAATATCAGTAATCGCCAAGAGTTCATAGACCGCCTATAACTCTCCAAGTTACCATATTTACTCATATGACCACGTTTTGAACTTGGATATTTTGACTTGTCCAGAAGCCATATTTTCAATAGACACTATCGAAAACTCAACGTTGAGATTTAATATCCAATTACCTCAAAACATCCATATGATGATATTATACTCTCATTTAATAAATGGAGCCACGTTGTCCATATCTATAAATGAAGTCCTCTATCGATTAACAAATGAATATCACCAAACTATCGAGGATAGACTATGCGTTATAATCGTACTCATTGATAACTCAAATGATATCATTTGCAACCATAAGTCCATCATTTATCTCAGGATTAAGATAGACTCTCCGATTGTCCTGATAATGAAAAGACTATTATCTATTGACGGTTCTAGATAAAGCTTTTCATTGTGATCCAGTTCAATGCACCCAGTGCACTAGATCCTTTTGCTCGAAGACACTCCGATGATTTTAGACTCATCATATCTCATTTGATCCCACTCAAATGCTAGCAAAAGAATTCTACAACTTTAACAAGATAAAGGTGCCCAACCTTTAACTTAAGTTATGAACATTATTCAAGACTAACTAAAGAATTGTGTCTACCACATACATATCCAGATGTACGAACAATTCTTCTTTTCTCATAGTCTTTAGACCTTATGATTATTTACTTTGACAATTATAATATTAAACTATAAATGCTATACGATTTGTTAAACCAGAAATCACTCTATTAATATGAAAAAGATTGTTAATTACAACATTACACTCTTGCTATTGAGCATAATCCTAACAGTGTGTGCACCTAATCTCTTCAAGAATCAAGGTCAAGTGGTATACCTTTGAAGCTCTTGATCTTGAAGTCACCTTGGGAAGACCGGAAGCTTGTCAAACACAATATCCTAAGCTACCCGTTACATGCCAATCCCAATGTGGTTTTTCATGAAATAAGCCAATCAATAAGTATGCAGTTACAGCATACGCTTGTATGAGTGTAAATTGAGGTTCTGAGAGGAAAAATAAGAGTGAATCTTGTAAGGACCTAGAGTCGAGGCGAAATATGGCCGAAGTGATTGTGCGGGTGGTCGCCAAAGCTAGGACAATTTAGTGTGGGATTCATGGCTAGCATTGCACTCATTGGATTGATTTTGTGTTCTTTCAACTTTAGCACATCTCTTATGGTATCTCATCACATTTGGCAATCGTACTCTTTTTGGTTGTTTTCAAAATTGTGTATATCGGCGGCTTTAGTTATAGTTCTTAGTTATGTTCTTTTGGTTTATCGGATTTCCCTAGTTTTGTTTTTGAATTTGCTCGGGGACGAGCAAAAGCTAGGTTTGGGGGTATTTGATCGAGCCATTACATATATAGAAATACACCCCCTATTTCTGATACTTTTGATTGACTTTCGAGTAAATTCATGAAATTTATGGCTTGATGTTGATTGTACAGGTACGTTTTGTATTCTGGGTTGAAGAACGAAGAAATCCGATGATTTTGGGCTAAAAGAGACGAAATGAGAGCATTTGGGGGCAAAACGGTCATTTGGCAAGAAAAGAAGAATTCGGCGGTTACATTCGGTGGTCTGGCCACCGTTTGAAACCGCCGTTTCATTCCAGAAGTGTCAGGTACATTCGGCGGCCACAGTTCAACCGCCGTTCCAACTGCCGATCAATTTCAGTAAGTCCATTTTCAATTCGGTGATTTCCATTCGGCGGCCTGGCCGCCGTTTGAAACCGCCGATCACGTGCCATGTTAGCAGCATCGGGATTTCAACCCTACCTCATGGGACCACATATAAATATTCCCCTTTTCTCCTTCTCTCATTCTCTCATTCTCTCATCAACTCTCCACCATTTTCATGAAACCCTATTCTCTCTCTAAAACTCTCTAACCTCTCTTTAACTTCCATCACTCCAAAGCTCCATTAATTCATTCCAACAACATTCCTTCCACCTCATTTTGAAGATTAATTGAAGAGAGAAGAAAGGAGTCACCAAGGTCAAGGAGATTCCAAGCTTATCAAGGAACAAGAAGACTTATGAAGATTTTTGTGGGTTTTCTCTACAATCTTTCTCTTTTCATTTCTATTTTCATTATGTGTAACTAAACCCTTTATTGGGGAATTGATGAGATAACTAATGTGATAGTCCCATGTATTTGAACTAGTCATATATTTATCAAATCTTCTCTTGGTATATTTTCATTTCATTGCTTTGAAGTTGCCATTTTTACTTTACTTGTTAATATTGGGGTTCAATTTAGCTTGTGGTAAAAATGGTTCACATGTGAAGGTTGTGGTTTGGGGTTTGAATGACTTTCAACTTATTCTCCAATCTTTAGCATATATGAAATTGAAAATTGATGCATGCATGTGTTATTTGGTACAATACCTTTAATTTGTTCTTAAGAATATTATTTGGGCAATTACTCATAGTGGGGTTCACTTGGGTAAGAGCTTGAATCTATTTCCACCAAGACTCATAGTAGGGTTTACTTGAGTCAATGTTTGAATTTGCACATTAATGAGTAAAATCAATTAAAGAACAACCCTTGAGTAGGATGAAAGTGCTTAATTGGACTAGTTCATTACATTAGGAAATCTTTTAGTTGTCAACTCAATTAGGAAATCTTTTAGTTGTCAACTCAATTCCCCAATATCCATCATCATATATCACACCTTTCATTTCAATTACTTGTTTTAGATTGATTAATTTTATTTAGTTTAATTGTTAAAATAAATTCCAAAACCAAAAATGAATTTTACTTTTCCGCACATAGTTTAGATTAGTGTATTTATTTTAGTTATAGCCAAATATCCTCCCTTTCCCTAAGGAACGATCCCGCTTGCCATTATACATCTCATTCGATTTGTGTATTCCAAGTGTGGAATTTTGGTACTTGCAAAAGTCCGATCACCCATCACCATAGCCACCTGAAAACTCCATTGTACTCCTGTCATGTTTTCATTATCAATAAAAAATATGCTACGTGTGATCCTCTTATTATATTAATTCTTGCCCTCTTTTATCATTGCTTTTTTTTTTTTTTTTTACAGGTTTTATTAGGAAGCTAAAGGTATCGAACTACTTGATATCCCTCCGACTAAAATCAACCTCGATTCCAGTCCCTTGAATTGTTAATTGGAATTATTACCCCAGTGACAATTTTCGGTTAACACTTTTGGCGCCGTCTGTGGGAAACTACTCCTAACATTTTACAAAGCTATCTAGGTCTACCTAGAAGATTCAGAAGATGAGGCTCCGATCTTCTCAGGGGCAGCCCACCTCATCAAGGCCCTATTCCCTCGCTTCCACTCAGAGAAACCAAGGGAAGAGGAAAGGAACAAGAAGCCAGATCCCGGCGCCGATTCCTCCACCCAATACGGGCTCCGTGCCCCAGGACTCCGCGGTCCAGGAGGTGAATCGGGATACCATGGAATAACACGTTGCGGCTTAAATGGAAAGTATCTGTCTCCGGATAATCGCCCAAGGAATACCCTTTAAAGCACCTAGGCTCGTGGGAGAGGCCGGACCGAGTACCCGGGTACCAGTCTTTGACAGGCTTGGGCCGCCACTGCCAGTGCCAGATCATCCTGGAGATCTCAGACCCCGACAGGTGAAGTCAGCATTCGACATCCCTCCTAGAAAGATCCAGCAAACAGTTAGACCGGTAGCAAAGAAGAGGAATCCATAGCTCGATGCAGGTTGTAGTACCGGGCCCAGGAGAAACCCGCGGGGTACCCGGCCCTAGAGGGAGGAATGCAATGAGCCAACTTTGAAATCCAAAACTTTGGAATCCGAAACTTCTGAATCCAAAACTTCGAATAACGAAGGTTCAGTAGCCCAATCCAGACACGACGGGTCTAAGTGCCTTGAAGATCAGACGGCCAAAATGGCAAAGGAATTCGAGGAGTTAAGGAAAGGGAAACACCGGGGTACCCAGAAGAACCCCCTAGGGGAAATGAATGCACCTTTTCCCAAGAGGATTAGAGAAGCAAAACTACCACCCAAGTTCAAGATGCCCGCCAAGAAATATTCTGGATCAGAAGACCCCTTGAGCCACATTGAGAGTTTTGTCCACCAGATGGAAATTCAGAATGCTACCCGTTCAGCGATGTGCAGAATGTTCCCTTCCACTCTGATCGACTATGCCAAGACTTGATTTAGAAAGTTACCTCCAGGTAGTGTTGATTCATTTACAAAACTTACTACAGATTTTTGTGCTCAATTTTAAGGGATCAAACCTCGTCCCAACGACCTCGTCCTACTCCAGTACGTGATCTAGGAGCGGGGAGAGACTTTAAGATCCTATGTTGAGAAGTTCCACAAGTAAGTGATCTAGATGGGAGTGTTTATCGAGAAAGAGACCTTGGCTAACTTTAGAAGAAATCTATGGGTTGGCAGACTGTTCCGGTCATTTGCCAAACATCCACCTAAGACTTACCAAGAAGCTTATGACAGGGCACTAGAGCAGGTGGACATAGATGAACAACTCCGGGTCAAAGTCGAGCACGATGAAGCCCGATCATCTAAACGACCGAAAAAGGAGTCTCTGAAGCTTACACCTATAAAGAAATTTCAGAACCTTCCTCCAAACCTGTCGATTTACAGGCCATCACCTCCTGCCCAGCATCGGGATAGATACCCAATGAGAAGACCCCTCCTAGAGCGACACCTCCATTAAGAGAAGTAGCCCGGGTATCGAGTGAAGAAGACTGGTACAACCACTACATTCCTCTCAATGCATCCCAAGAGACCATATATCTCACCATTCGCGATAAAGGTTTACTCAGGAAGCCTAGTCCAATGAACGTCCCGACTGATCAAAGAAACCGTTACAAGTACTGTAATTTCCATAAGGATGTAGGACACAACACATCTGAATGCTATAGTCTCTGCAACCAGATCGAAGGATTAGTAAGAGGAGGACTCTTAGTTGATTTTTGTAGCAGGTACGGGATAGTATCAAGGTAGGGAAGGAGGTACAAGGAGAAATGCGAGATGCAGAAGAAAGAAGGAAAAACAATAATAAAGACTTGATGTAGCAAATCCAAGTCATTCACACCATCAGCGGAGGCCCAACACTAGCAGGGACTTCTAACAATTCAAGGAAGAACCACACTAGGAAGATCCCGAGGTTTACCACTGGTCATGATGTACTCCGGGTCTCCAGAGGATCCTAAGACTATCCTCGTTATGCCCAAATCATTTTCACCGATGATGACGCTTACAACACAGTTCAACCCCATGATGGTCCAATGGTGATCACGGTACAGATTACAAACTACCTGGTTCACCGCGTCCTGATAGACACCAGAAGCAGCGTGGACATTTTGTTCAAAGGAGCGTTGGAGAAGCTTAACCTAAAGAACCCTTGCTACAACAGCTGCACCACGCCCTTGTATGGTTTTACAGGAGACTCCGTAATGCCAATCAGGACTCATATTCTACCGGTAATAATTGGAGAAGCTTCCCTTCAGCAGAACATCATGATAGAGTTTATCGTGGTTGATACCCTGCGTGCCTACAACGCGATCCTGGGAAGACCTTTTCTATCAGGAATCAGGGGAATGCTGTCCATTTATCACAATGTCCTAAAATTCCTGGTAGGAACCAGGGTAGCAGAAGTCTGCGGAGACCAGCAAGCAGCCCGCACCTGTTATGCAGTATCTGCTAATCCTATCGCATTAGCCAAATAGTGCGTCTATGTAACTAGTGAACCAAGCCACGGGGTACTGGAGCAGGATCACTACGTCCTAGAAGAAGGAGAAGTTCCGGACATGATTATAGAAGAAAAGAAAAAAGAACAACGGAGATGGACTGGTGTTCACCTCACGGAGTAGTTAGAAGAAATACAAATCAGAAAGGGAGATCCAACTAAAGTAGTCAAGATAGGGGGTGCGCTAGATTGTGAGGTCAGAAGGAACTTGGTAAAGCTTCTTGAAGAATATAATAACATTTTTGCCTAGAGTCATGATGAAATGCCAGGTATCCCTCTCAACCTAGCAACTCACAGGTTGGCAGTAGATGCAACTTTCAAGCCCGTCAAACAGAAGCGGAGGCATTTCAACGCCGAGCGAAATGCCGTGGTACAGGAAGAGGTGGATAAACTTTTGAAGGCCAGATTCATCAGAGAATCCCGCCACCCTGAATGGATCGCCAATATGGTCATGGTGACCAAAGCCAATGGGAAGTGGCATATGTGAAACAAATTATAGGTGTGTTTAATATTGATCTAGATAGGGGGTGAATAGATTTTATCTGATTTTACCCAATTTTTGTTTCAAGTCAAGTTTACGAAAATGCCCCTAACTAGTCAAGTCAAAACAACAAGTGTAATATAGTGTGGAAATATAAATAACACTTGATGAATACGTGGAAACCCTCACGGGAAAAAATCACGGGCTAATAAGTGTGCCACACTCGAACCTCGAATCCACTAAATGTGTTAAAGATTACAACCTAATCCCGGTATATAATCACACACACCTACCTAATCCCGGTATAAGTGAACCTAGTCCAATTGCTTGCAATTTAAGCAACCTAATCCCGGTCACAACACAAGACTTAGTTCTCTAAGAAGAGATAATAAAACCTATGTGAATATGTGATATATTCAAAATGCAATTTAGGGCTAGGTAACCCTATATGCTTATCTAGGATGATGATTTTGCAATTAATTCAATCCTAGATATTAAAAGCTAGATGACATGTCAAATAGCTTAGCTAAAAAAGGATTAAATAAACCTAGATAGCTATCACAATACAACACTCATTCATGTCAACACAACAATCTCTATTTTGAATATTAGATGTTAATGAACATGCAAATAATAAAAGAGATGCCTTAATAAATAAAACACTAATTATATATGATAATAGTGAAGAACTTACCAAAGCAAGTGTGTTGATGAAAGACCCATGCAAGCAAGCATCCTAAATATGCTAGAAGATGCTAGATGAAGTTTAATGCATATGAAAATGGTTTTGAGTGTTTAAATGAGCAATCTTGATTGCCTTCTCTCACAAATCTCTCTATAGACTTTAGGGTTCTTATATTGAAAGAGCTAGGTTCAGAGAGATGAGAAAGTGATGTATTTATAGAAATAAAAAACAGAGCATGTGAAAAGACAAGTTTGCCCCTGAAAACGCACGATCGGCGGTTTCATTCAGTGGCCAGGCCACCGTTTACAACCGCCGAATTGACCCGAGAAGAACAGGGGAACAACGACGGTTTCAAAACCACCGAACCAACCGCAAATCAAATCCGAGAGATTAAATCAATCAGGTATTGAAAATATATATAATGTGTCTAAAATAATCTAGAAGGGGGGTGAATAGATTTTAATCGAACTATTACCAACTTTTTGTGATTAATCAATATTACGAAAAACCCCTAACTAGTCATAAAATAAAATCAAGTGTAATAAAGCGGAATATAAACGACACTCGATTTTTACGTGGAAACCTTCACGGGAAAAACCATGGGCTGTTATGTGCTCCACACACGAACCTCAATCCACTAATTGTAATGGCAATTACAACCTAGGTTGACCACGTCAAACCTCACACGGTTACTAATCTACCACTACTACTCGCAGGCCTTCAAAAGTGAATCTAGTCCATTGCTTGCAAACTACCAAATGGTAAATACAAGTCTTAACTCTCTAAGAGAAGAGATAACACAACCTAAGGTGAATATATGCAATATTCAAGATGCTACAATGCTAGGTTAAACATTCAAGCTTATCTAGGTATGGATGGATATGTTAGACATTCCTAGATATCATTTTGCTAAGTGACATGCATATAATATAACCAAATAGGCAAACAAAGTCCTATATGTAATATCTACCACAAACAACTCACAAAACACAATAAAGAAGCTATCTTGAAACTATTCAAGTCATAAAGAAGCAATCTTGAGACAAGTCAAGAAATAAAAATGCTATCTTGTAGAGAAAGAACATGTGAGATGATACAAGTAATGTTCTAACTACAAGTCATGTGAGCAAAGATGAAACCCTAAAGAAAATCAACCTAGAACATCCTAGATGATATATGAAACATGAAAGTATGATGGGTTTTTGTGTTTTGAGTAATAAAAAAGAAGTCTTGATACCTTGGCTTGGAAGAAACTAAAAGCTCTCAAAAGATGTAATTTTTGCTCACTAAAAACGAGCTAAGGCTATCAAGACATATATATATGAGATCCAAGTGAAATGAAGTCGTTTTGAAAAGTTTGCCTAAAATCGTGAGATCGACGGTTTCAATCGGCGGCAGGCCATCGATCACAAACCGCCAAATACGAAACGTCAACACTGGAATGGATCGGTGGTCGAATTATGCCCGCCGATGCAAACCGCAGAACTGGGACAGAAGACCTATGTTTCAAACGGTGCTTAATTCGGCGGTCAGGTCGCCGATCATAACCGCTGATTACCGACCTAATTTTTAAAATCAATTAGGTCAAAAGGGCGGTTTCAATCGGCGGTTAGTGACACGCCCGAAACGGGTCTATCCACAGCGGCGCCAACAACTTGGTCGGCGCACGCGGGACACGACAATTCTATAAATTGTCGGTAAATGATGGGGCGTGTGAATTTATCCGCAAGCGCACGGATCCTTATGATCGCATAACAGCAAGTACGGTTCGTTCCACAGGGAATGTGAGGTACCTTTTATCGGTTCTAGTCTTATATATATTATATACTAATTACACTAATTACAACATATTTACATGCAAGAAAAGTAAATGGTGGAGGATGGCACAAACAAGCAATTAAACTAAGATGCAAGAAAAGTAAAGGAGGATGGCAAGTAAGCAATTAAACTAACTAATAACTAAATTAAACTAAGATGGAAAATTAACTAAATTACACTACACTTACACTAAGATGATTTTAATCTAAATTACACTAACTAACTAATTAACTAACTAATTACCATCTAATGCAATGGTCTTGCAAAAGTGGTAATGAGACTTGGGATGTTGGGATATTGGTGTACAAGTGCAATCATCTAATCAATTAGTTGATTTCTATGGATTACCTAGGATAGTCTAAAACCTTTAATCAAGACACATACATCAAGAGTTATTCATGCATGGTCTAAATTGTATTACATGTTAATCAATTTATCAATTCAATCAACACATATATGAATTAAAGCTCAACATAGAAAACCAACAAATAGAATAGATAATATACAAAGTACACCAAATTCCCAACATCAATATTTAGTTACATAGAATAACTAAGGTGGTGTGGGTGTGGTGAGAGTTTAAGTTACACTAAACTAAACTAAGCTACACTAAGCTACTCTAGACTATTTGTGAGCTTTGGGTGCCTTTTGGATATTTGGGAGGTGTGTTTTAGGTTAGAGAAGGATGTATATATATAGGGAAATGATTTGGGGAAGGTTTGGATGAAATATCCTCCAAGTCGGTCGTCCCAGCGAGTTTAGAACCACTGGTCGGCGGGTTTGTGCCCGCCGTTGGAGCTCGCGGTGGAGAAATTGAAGTCGGCAGCGAGTTTCTTCCTTCTGGACTGTGGGTACTTTCCCGCTACATGAAACCGCTGAGATTTGGCTAGCTTGAATGTTCTGGTTCGCGGGAGAATGGCCGCTGGAATGTTCTTGAAGCTTGAATGGCCATGGAAACTTGGAGGATTTGTTGGAGTTGAAAACCTTTGCATGAGAGGCTAAAAGTGGGTCCATCATGACCGGCGTGGAGTGTGCTTTCGATCTGGGTGGAGAACCATCGAAAAAGTGGCTAAAAAATGGCCAAAAATGGTTGGAGAAGATGCCGGTTCGAGACCGGTTCGGTTCGGTTCGGTTCGGTTCGGTTCGGTTCGGGTCGGGTCGGGTCGGGTCGGGTCGGGTCACGTCTACCGGGTCGCGGGTCGTGCGTCGACCCGGTTTGCTGAAGAAGACGACCTGACGTCATGCTGACGTCAGGCGTGACGCATGTAGGGCCAAAACAGCAGCATTTCATGTGGTGACGTGGCTGTGCTGCGCTGCTTGGCTGGCGAATTACAATCAGCACCCCTGTTCTTTCCCCTATTCACAGAATCTTCATTAATTGCCCGAATCTTGCACTTTTGCCTTTGAATTGTCCAAAATGACAATTATGCCCCTGAACTTCCTTATTTACCTGAAACACTTATTTATCCGTTAAATACCCGGTTTTACCCGAGAAACAAGCACAAAAAGATAGGAAAATGAAGTGCTAAATGTGAACATTTGGAGCGCGATCAGTCCGGCCGACGATCACAAACCGCCGTTTCACTAATGGTGGTGAAATCAAAGAGAAGTGAAGGGCATTCTCCGAGGACGGTCTTCGCGCAACACCATGCACACTAACGTGCACACACAGACGTTTCCAAATAACTTTGGCAAATGACTTACCACACACTTAAGACAAACATACATGAAGTGCAAGTGTGGGAAGTGACATTTGAATGCATCCTAATGCCTAACATGTCATGACATTTATCAAACAATGATGCAATCAATTAATCATGCAAGCACACAAATATTTACACACAACAAACAAGTATTAAGGACATGCAAGGGTTGTGAGTGTATGCAACTACATTTCTTCAATTTAGAGTCAAGTCAAGTGATCTACCTTCCTTGAAGCTTTTGATTCCATAATGAGGTCCTTTGGCACTTGATGAGGATTTCTTCAATCCTAAGCTACCCTTACAGATTAAACCCCATTGTGATTTTGTTAACGAAATACGCCAATCAAAAGTGAGGCACTTACAATCTCCCCCTTTGGCTATTTCGTGACAAAATCAACACTCACATAGCAACCTCACAAAAAAAATTGTTGGTCAACAAAGTTTTTGTACATTACAATAAAGCTCCTAGTCTAAGTCTTGAACATCTTCAAGTCAAATCCAAGCTTGTAGAAAAATCCAACCTACTCACAATCAACAAGAAATATACCTTCCAAGACCAAATGTGTGAGAGGTGCTTATAACAAGAGTAAATGTAAATGCTAATCAAGGAAATAAAACAATACAATAAAAAACAATGTAATCATGCAATGCAATGCAACTCCCCCTAAATGCAATCCCAACATGGGTTATTCTCTCTCAACTCCCCTTAAATGCAATGCCAAGAAAGGCACAAAATCTCAACCTTACTCCCCCTTTTTGTCATGAGATAGGCAAAGGGAGTCTCCCCTTATAGGTAAGCTTTAGCAAGGAGAGCTTGTAGCACAAGCACATATGCATAATCATATAAGCAATATTATGCAACTCAATTAAGTAAGAGAGATTCAATGAGTTTTATGATAAGAAAAGGATGTGTGACAAGAATGCTTTGCATTCAAGATATGTTGCATTTAAGATCAAAAGCAATGGTATTTGGCAAAGCAAACAACAAAGGTTTCCAAAAGAATTCAAACCAATTTCACCCTTTGTCATGGAAAAAGCAAGGATATAGAGTTTAAGCATTTTAATTGAAAAAGTAACTATATCCAACTTTATAAGCAAAACAAGACATGAGCGACTTTGCACCCTATTTGATTTTTCCAGGTGAGATACCTGTATGATAGTAACCTTGTTCTACAAATAAAGAAAGAGAGACTTTGGATTTTAAGATCCTTATTTATTTGAGTCTCAATACTGCTTTTGCAGACATATTTGCATTCAACATTTGCAAACAAACATTTCTCATTTTTCATCTCATATTTTTCAACTTAAGCATGTCATTTAATAGAATCATCATGTCATGGTGATCAATTAAAGGTCATTCAAACAGTTGTGAGTATGTGCAACTACATCTCTTCAATTTATGAGTGTGTGCAATAATGATGCAATCAATTAATCATGCAAGCACACAAATATTTACACACAACAAACAAGTATTAAGGACATGCAAGGGTTGTGAGTGTGTGCAACTACATCTCTTCAATTTAGAGTCAAGTCAAGTGATCTACCTTCCTTGAAGCTCTTGATTCCACAATGAAGTCCTTTGGCACTTGATGAGGATTTCTTCAATCCTAAGCTACCTTTATAGATTAAATCCCGTTGTGATTTTGTCAACGAAATACGCCAATCAAAAGTGAGGCACTTACAGGTATGATTGGTGGTTTCGAACGGCGGTCATGGCCGTCGATCATAACCGCAGAATCACTCCAGACCTTTCTGGAATAAAACGACGGTTTCCATTCGGTGGCCAGGCCGCCGATCAAATCGCCGATTCACCAAAACAGGTGAAACCAAAGGAGAAACCAAGGGCATTCTCCATAGGCGGTCTTCGCGCTAAACCAAGCACACATTCGTGCAAGTGCAGACGTATCTGAACATATTCAGGAAACAAATTACAAGACACAAAAACACACAACAAGATTACAACAATCAAAGTGCAAGTGTGAAATGTGACATGTTAAGAGAATGCACACAAAAGTAAAGCATACATATGCAAACAATACAAGTGGGTGTCTGCAACTAAATCTCTTCATGAAAAAACTAAGCACTAGAGATATACATTTGGAATGCTTGTCACCTTGAGGTCTTGAAAGGGCCTATGAGCTTGATCCTTAATCACCTAAACTACCTTTACAATTCAAACCCCAACATGTGGTTTGTCCACGAAATAAGCCAATCAATGAATGGGAATCCTTACAGTATGTGTGTGGACTATACTGTCCTCAATCGGGTTTGCCTAAAGGATAGCTTCCCTCTGCCTAAAATAGACCAATTGATCGATTCTACTACAGGCAACAAGCTCTTGAGCTTCATGGATGCATTCTCGGGGTACAACCAGATCATGATGCACCCCGTCGATCAAGACAAGACCAGTTTCATTACTAGGCAAGGCCTTTACTGCTACAAAGTTATGGCATTCGGTCTCAAAAATGCTGAAGCCACCTACCAGCGCTTGGTGAACAAGTTATTCAAGCAACATATAAGAAGGTCTAAGGAAGTATACATAGATGACATGATCATCAAGTCTCAGATGACAAACCAACACCCTAAAGATTTATGCTAGACTTTCCAAGTAATAAGGGAGAACCAGATGAGATTGTATCCGGCTAAGTGTGCTTTCGGGGTAATAGTGGGAAAATTTCTTGGGTTCATGGTACACGAGAGAGGAATCGAGGCCAATCCTGAGAAAATCAAAGCCATCATGGATCTCGAATCCCCCACTACCCTCCAGCAAGCACAAGGATTGACTGGCAGGATAGCAGCACTGAATCGCTTCATATCCCGATCTACAGATAAGTGCTTACCTTTCTTCAAAGTCATCAAACAGGGCAAGAAGATGAAGTGGGATCAAGAAAGTGAGCAAGCATTTCAAGCATTGAAGGAGTACCTAGCCAGTCCACCTCTACTAGTAAAACCCTTTCCAAGAGAGGAACTACAACTTTACTTGGTAGTATCAGAAATCGTGACAAGCGGGGCCTTAGTGAAGGAGTGTAATGATGGAGCCTAGAGACCAATCTACTATGTGAGCCGCGCCCTGAAAAAATCTGAAAAGAATTATACTCTCCTGGAAAAACTCACCTATGCACTGGTGAACACAGCTAGAAAGCTCCAGCCTTATTTTCAAACTCACACAGTTGCAGTAGTAACAAGCCAGCCACTGAGACAATTCCTCTAGAGGCCAGACGTATTAGGCAGGGTGGTTTTGTGGCTGGGCTCACTCAGTATGATATAAAATACAAAGCAAGGACGACAATCAAGGCTCAAGCATTAGCTGACTTTGTAGTGGAATTCAACATGACTTCAAATTCGGATACCATTTTGAAACCTAACCCAAATCCGGAGTCCCAGGAATGGCCCACTGATTGTAAAGCCTGGATTTTATATATAGATGGAGCATCAAATCAAGCCGGCTGCGGAGTTGGGATCATCCTTACTGATCCTGAAGGAATCGAATACAGCCACTGTTTCAGGTTTGAGTTTAAAGCTACTAATAACGAGGCAGAATATGAAGCCTTGTTGGCAGGGATAAAAGTTACTACAGAACTGGGGGCTGATTTCCTCATAGTTAGAAATGATTCCCAACTGGTGATCAACTGGTGATCAACTAGGTATCCGGCGTATACCAGGCCAAGGGTGATAACATGGTAGAGTATCTTAAAAAGGTCCAGGAGGTAGCTACGAAATTCAAGGGTATGAAGATGGAGCAGATTCCTCAAGAGAAGAATCACCGAGCAGATGTCCTGGCTAAGATAGCTGCAACCGGAGGAAAAATGTTACATAAAGGGATACCACTCCAGCTAATACCCCAACCCAGCATTGCCACGGGGTTAGAAGTGAGCCCAGTTAATCGACTTGCTTGCTGGATGGATCCTATAGCTGACTACCTCCTAAATGACACTCTTCTAAAAGACTCGGATCAGGCACACAAACTCAAAAGGATCGCTACCCAGTACTGCCTGGTAAAAGGATACCTCTACTGCAAAGGAAAGTCACTCCCGTTGTTGAGATGTTTACATCCAGATGATGCCCAATGGGCACTGAACGAGGTACATATAAGGGACTGTGGCAACCATGTATCAGGAGAGACTTTGGCATACCAAGTTCTCAGGATGGGATACTTCTAGCCTACTCTTCATCAGGATGCTAAGAAGTTCACACAAACCTATGAACCCTATCAGAAGACAGCAAACCTCCATCACCTGCCTCTGGAAAGACTTATTTCGATCAGCACACCTTACCCATTTGCTATCTGGGGGCTAAACTTGATCGGGCCACTTCTCACTACTCCTGATCAAGCCAAGCACGCTATAGTGGCCATAGATTACTTTACCCGGTGGGTGGAAGCAAAGTCCCTGGTTCAGATCATTAAAGCAAACACCACAAACTTTGTCAATGAGAGCATTGTCTACCGATTTGGTACACCGATGGCCATAATCACTAATCTGGGAAAATAGTTCGACAATGCCAATTTTAGGTTTTTCTATGAGAAGCAGGGTATCAACTTTCGTTTTGCCTCCGTAGCCCACCCTCAGTCTAATGGGTTAGTAGAAGCTACCAACAAAACCATTAAGAAGCTCCTTAAGAAGAACTCCAACAGAAGAAAGGGAAGTGGGTTGAAGAGCTCCCTAATGTTCTATGGGCATGTCGGACTACCAAGAGGACTGCTACTGGCGAAACTCCTTACTCATTGGCTTTTGGAACAGATGCGGTTTCACCTATCGAACATAGACTGACATCTTTCAGGGTCCAACACTTTGAGTTAAAGGAAAATGAAATGAAGTTAAGAGCCAGCCTAGACCTCCCCGAGGAGAAGCAAGACAGGGTTGCAAAACGAGTGGCAGCCTACCAGAGCAAGATAGCCTGATGTTTCAATAGGAAGGTGAAGACTCGAAACTTCAAAGAAGGGGACTTGGTTCTCAGAAAGGTGACCCAGAATACCCGAAAGAGGTCTGACGGGGTATTAGCCCCCAACTGGGAAAATCCCTACCTGATAAAGATAGTGGTTCGAAAAGGGGCTTACAAGTTAGAAGACATGGATGGTTACCCAGTACACCTCACTTAGAATGCCGATCACCTTAAAAGGTTTTACCCTTAGAGTTTGAAGATGAATTTATCTCGGTTGGTATACTTCTAAATCTGTACCCCGATTTTGCTTTGTATTTGCTTTTTGAGAAATTCAATAAAGTTAGTCTTTATTCTCCTTGTAAGGATTCCTATATCTTGATTGGCTTATTTCATGGACAAACCACATGTTGGGGTTTATTGTGTAAGGGTAGTTTAGGTGATTGAACTTCAAGATCGAAGGCCCTTTCAAAACCTCAAGGGACAAGCACGCCAAAGGTATAATCTCTAGTACTTGGTTTTCTTTGAAGAGACTTAGAATACACACACACACTTAGTATACTTGCATTTGTGTGCCTACTCTTCATATGTCACTTTACACACTAGCACTTTGATTGTTATCTTGTTGTGTGTATATGTGCTTAGTAATTCGTTTCCCGATAGCGTTCGAAAATGTCCGCGCATGCACTAGAATGTGCTTGGTTTTACGTGAAGACCGCCCACGGAGAATGCCCTTGGCTTCTCCTTTGTTTTCACCACTCCTGGTGATCGACGGTTATGATCGATGGCATGGCCGTCGAATGAAACCGCTGTTTGAGTCCAGAGACCTCTGGATCAATTCTGTGGTTACGATCGGCGGCCACGACCGCCTTTCGAAACCGCCGTTCATACTTGATCAATTTAATCTCTCGGTTTGATTCGGCGGTTAGATCGGTGGTTATGAAAGCACCAAATGAAACCGCCGTTGTTCCCATGTTCTTCTCGGGTTTAATTTGGCGGTTATGATCGGCGGCCTGGCCATCGATTGAAACCGCCGATCTGTGCGTTTCAGGGGCAAAATTGTCTTTTCACATGCCCTGCTCTTGATGTCTATAAATATCTTACTTTCTCATTATCTGATCAAGTTCTTTTACTCCTTAGAACCCTAAACTTCAAAGAGAGATTTTTGAGAAAAAATCAAATCAAGAACTCACCTTTAAACACTCAAATCAAATCCTTTTTGCATCAAATTTCATATTGCATCTTTTATGACTATATAGAATGCATCCATGATTGGGTTTACATCATCACAACTTGCTTAGTAAGATTTTGATTAAGTTCATCTTATTTTAGTATTTTACTTTCAAGCTATTCTCTTTTAATTTACTTGTATGTTTTTTATCATATGATAAATACAAGAATAGAGAATTAATTGTGATGAATTGATTTGAGTGTTGTATTGTGATAGCTAATTAGGTTTTTGCTTAATCTTGATTAGCTAAGCTATTTGACATGTCATTTAGCTCTTGATAGCTAGGATTGATTCAATTGATTATATCATCATCCTAGATAAGCATCTAAGGTTCCCTAGCCTTGTTTGTTATTTGAATATTCGTACATATTTACATAGGTTGCATAATCTCTTTATTGAGAATTAAGTCTTGAGGCTAAGATTGCTTAGTCCTCAAGCAATTGGACTAGAGCCACTTTTAAAGGCCCGTGTGGTAGAAGTGGGAGGTTATTGACAGGAGTGTTAGACGAGGTCTACATAGGTTGTAAATTCTATTTCAATTAGTGGATTTCGAGGTTCGAGTGTGGCGCACTATACAGCCCGTGGTTTTTCCTAGTGGTTGGGTTTCCACATATACATCAAGTGTTATTTAAATTCCGCACTATATTACACTTGTTTGTCTTTTTGACTAGTAGGGGCATTTTCGTAAAATTGACTTGCTTGCGAAAATTGGGTAATAAAGCTTAAAATCTATTCACCCCCCCTCTAGATATATTTATCATACACACCGAGCGTTTATTCGTTCCTTTCAATTGGTATCATAGCGGGTTCCTAGATATACTTAGGTGATCCTAGCTCATTTTTGGTGTATTTTGCATTTGTGTGATTTTTGCTCATTCATACATTTTGCATTCATTTGAATTCATTGATTATATACAATGAGTGGATACGGTGGCAACCATTAGGGTGCGTCAAGTACACGACCTCCATTCCTCACCGGTGTGAATTATGCCTCATGGAAAGGCAAGATGGAAGCATACTTGTGTCAAATCCAAGGCATGGATGGCAATTGAAGATGGGTATATGGCTCCTAAGATGACTCCCACGGGTGGTGGAGAAGAAGTACTCAAGCCTAAGGCTCAGTGGTCCACTGAAGAGTTTGAGACTTCAAAATGGAACAGGAAGGCATGGCACGCTCTTCTATGTGCAGTGGATGAAAATCAGTACAAACTGATTTAGAACACTAGGGTAGCCAATGAGGCATGGGATATTCTAGAGGTTGCACATGAAGGAATCGATGTTGTCAAGGATTCCAAGCTTCAAGTCCTTCAAACGCAATTTGAGTTGCTCAAGATGGAGGAGGACAAATGGTTGAATGACTTTGAAGTTAAGTTGATGGATATTGTCAATCAAAGCCATCAACTCAGTGATCCTTATTCGGATAGGAGAGTCAAGCAGAAAATCATGAGGTTTCTCCCCGATAGATTTGAAGCAAAGGTGACGGCTTTAGAAGAAAACAGTGGATATAAGGATATGAAACCGAGTGAGGTAATTGGAAAATTCCTTACTTATGAATCTAGGAAGGTTCCTAGTATTTCACCTCTTAAAAAGCAAAAAGGGATTGCTTTGAAAGCTTCCAAGGTTGAGAAGGAAGAAAAAGGTGACTCGGACGAAGACATGGCTTTGATGCTTAGAAAATTCTAGAAATTTGTCAAGTTCGAGAAGAAAGGATTTGGATCCAAAGGCCAAGACTTGAAGAAAAAGGCTCCCTTCAAGAGTTTTGAGCCTAGGCAAGAGAAGAGTGACAAGAAAGGGGTCCAATGCTATGAGTGTGGCAGTATAAGACACATCTCACTCGATTGTGGGAATTTGAAGAACAAGATGGCAAAAGTGATGGCCGCCACTTGGAGTGAAAGTGATGACTTCGGAAAGGGAGACAAGTCATCGAGTGATGATGAGCTTACCATCGACTACACGGCATTTGTGGCCACTTGTGTAGAAGATAAAGTTGTTAGTAAGAATGCCTTGACTAATGATCCCATAGAAGAAAAAGATGAAGAAGTAGCTCTAGAGGTGATAAGTGTAGCTACTCATTGGGACATGGCTCTCATTAACTCAAGAGACCAAGGTGAAGGTCTTAATAAGGGAAATGACTCCATAAGAGAGTGGATGAGATAACTCAAGTGAAGATGACTCCTCATCTAACTCTACAAATTTAAGTGTAGAGAAAATGGATGTTCATGACTTTATAGTCAAGTGTGAAAGTTCATTGAAGAAGAACAATAGAAAGTTAAAGATTTTAGAGGATGAAAATCTGGAGCTTTCAACACACAATGACCAATTGAGTAAGAAAGTGGAAACATCCAAGATGATTGAAGACAAGCTAAGGGATGAGCTAGCTATGTCTAAGAGGAATGAAGAAGGGTTGAAGAGAGAGCTTGATGAAGCTAAAGAGTCATTGACTAGGATGACTTCAAGCACCAAGAAGCTTGACCACTTACTTGGTGTTGGTAAGAACCCTTGTGACAAGAGAGGTATTGGGTATGAAGAAAACAAGAAGATCACTACTCCAACCAAGACCGTCTTTGTCAAGAGTTTGGGCAAGATAGAAGCCTCGCCGGTGCACACTCCTAGAAGAAAATTGATATAGGACAATGTTCAAGAAGTGCACAAGTGAATGAAGCTCCAAAGAGACAACCTCAAGCTCAAAAAGTTCCTCAACCTAACTTCCCTCAAGCTCAAATTCATCAAGGGAAGAGGCTAATTATGCAAAATGAACCAAGGAAGCAAGCTAGACCGGTTCAACAACAAAGAAGGTTTGAACCCACTCAACCACAAAGACATGGGAATGCTCCTATGCATGCATAAAGACATGGTATGATTTCTAAATTCATCCCTACATGTCACTTTTGTGGTATTGATGATCACATTAGACCAAATTGCTTTCATTTCATTAAATTATGTAGATTCAAAAGCATGATTGAAAAGAGAATGACAAGAGCTAGAATGCATGTTAATAGGAAGGAAAAAATTCATATTCATGATCCTATAATTTCTAGAACTCTTGAACCTTTATCCACTAGGAAGAAAAATGTCATATTTATGTGGATAAGAAAAAATGAACCCGCTTGCTACGAGACTAACAAGTCTCAAATAGGTTCAACCAAGTCAAATGGACTTGGGAGGTCTATAGGACCTCATGACCTTCTTTGATGAAGGATGGTGATTGACCCCATATGGGGAACTCAAGCAAAGAGAGCTATTGCATACTTATTGCATGCAAATATTTGAAAAATCTTATGCTTCTTTGTTGATTGCTTGAGTAAGCTTGGTTGCACATATGTATATATGTTTCAATTCAATAAGTGTGAACCATGCATGTTTACAATCCATGTCATATTTATGTTCAAACATGCATTTTTGGACTAGGAGATTTACATAGGAAGTATGATTTGAATGACCTATAGTTATCTCCATGACATGATGATTCTTAATGACATGCTTAAAAATTGAAAAGCATGAGTTTTAATAACATGCTAATGAATATTGAAAAGCATGAAATTCATATGATATGCTCAAATGAAAAAGCATGAATTGATGATTGCATATTCTTAAAATGCAAAACTTGTGTGAAAAAGCTTATGAGACTCAATGAATAAAGGATCTTGTATCCATTCAAAGGATTTTAAAATCCAAATGTCTCTCTTTCTTTATTTGTTGAACATGTCTACTATCATACGGGTATCATTCCCGGAAAAATCAAATAGGGTACAAAGTCGCTCATGACATGTTTGGCTTATAAAGATGGATATAGTTGCTCATAAATTAAAATCAATGAAAACTCTATATTCTTGCTTCTCTCATGACATTGGTGAAATTGGTTTGAATTCTTATTAGAAACCTTTGTCATTTGCTTTGCCAAATACCATTGTAATTTGGACTTGAATGTTACATGTCTTGTATGCAAAGCATGTTTTGATTCACACATTTATTTTAAATAAATCTCCTTGTTTCTCTCCAATTGATTGAGTTGCATAAAGTGGCTTATATGATTATGCAAGTATATAGTATGTTACTATCTCTCTTTGCTAAGTGATCCGGTTGGGGACTACTCATTTACCTATATCATGACAAAAAGGGGGAGTAGAATGGTGGTAATGGGAGTTGCAAATTGTGGTAGCAATTCTGCATGTTGGGGAGACAACACATTGAGAGGGAGTAACTCTTTGAGGGGGAGCATTGCATTCATCATACATTGCATGATGTTGTGTTTAAATTTCTAGAATGCAAATGCTTGTTTATGCTCTCACTTGATTAATCTCACATTTTACTTGTATTGGAAAGTATAGAAACTTTGCTTTCAGGGATTGATTGTTCTACATGAGATTGAAGACTTCAAGATTATTTTTATATATCTCTTTGTAAAGTAGAAAATCATAGTAGACCCGTAGTTTCTATTATGTTGTGAGGAATCAATGTTTGTGGTGGTTTTGTCACGAAATAGCCAAAGGGGGAGATTGTAAGGATTCCCATATCTTGATTGGCTTATTTCGTGGACAAACCACATGTTGGGGTTTATTGTGTAAGGGTAGTTTAGGTGATTGAACTTTAAGATCGAAGGCCCTTTCAAGACCTCAAGGGACAAGCACGCCAAAGGTATAATCTCTAGTGCTTGGTTTTCTTTGAAGAAACTTAGAATACACACACACACTTAGTATACTTGCATTTGTGTGCATACTTTTCAGATGTCACTTTACACACTAGCACTTTGATTGTTATCTTGTTGTGTGTATATGTGCTTAGTAATTCGTTTCCCGATAGTGTTTGGAAATGTCCGCGCATGCACTAGAATGTGCTTGGTTTTGCGTAAAAACCGCCCACGGAGAATGCCCTTAGCTTCTCCTTGGTTTTCACCTCTGTTGGTGATCGACGGTTATGATCGGTGGCCTGGCCACCGAATGAAACCGCCGTTTGAGTCCAGAGACCTCTGGATCAATTCTGCGGTTACGATCGGTGGCCATGACCGCCGTTCGAAACCGCCGTTCATACCTGATTGATTTAATCTCTCGGTTTGATTCGGCGGTTACGAAACCACCGAATGAAACCGCCGTTGTTCCCCTGTTCTTCTCTGGTTTAATTCGGTGATTATGATCGGTGGCCTGGCCGCCGATTGAAACCACCGATCTGTGCATTTCAGGGGCAAAATTGTCTTTTCACATGCCCTATTCTTGATGTCTATAAATATCTTACTTTCTCATTATCTGATCAAGTTCTTTTACTCCTTAGAACCCTAAACTTCAAAGAGAGATTTTTGAGAAAAAATCAAATCAAGAACTCACCTTTAAACACTCAAATCAAATCCTTTTTGCATCAAATTTCATATTGCATCTTCTATGACTATATAGAATGCATCCATGATTGGGTTTGCATCATCACAACTTGCTTGGTAAGATTTTGATTAAGTTCATCTTATTTTAGTATTTTACTATCAAGCTATTCTCTTTTAATTTACTTGTATGTTTTTTATCATATGATAAATACAAGAATAGAGAATTAATTGTGATGAATTGATTGAGTGTTGTATTGTGATAGCTAATTAGGTTTTTGCTTAATCTTGATTAGCTAAGCTATTTGACATGTCATTTAGCTCTTGATATCTAGGATTAATTTAATTGATTATATCATCATCCTAGATAAGCATCTAAGGTTCCCTAGCCCTGTTTGTTATTTGAATATTCATACATATTCACATAGGTTGCATAATCTCTTCATTGAGAATTAAGTCTTGAGGCTAAGATTGCTTAGGCCTCAAGCAATTGGACTAGAGTCACTTTTAAAAGCCCGTGTGGTAGAAGTGGGGGGTTATTGACCGGAGTGTTAGACAAGGTCTACATAGGTTGTAAACTCTATTTCAATTAGTGGATTTCAAGGTTCGAGTGTGGCGCACTATACAGCCCGTGGTTTTTCCCAGTGGTTGGGTTTCCACGTATACATCAAGTGTTATTTAAATTCCGCACTATATTACACTTGTTTGTCTTTTTAACTAGTAGGGGCATTTTCGTAAAATTGACTTGCTTGCAAAAATTGGGTAATAAAGCTTAAAATATATTCACCCCCCTCTAGATATATTTATCATACACACCAAGCGTTTATTCGTTCCTTTCACTCCTATATGATTCTCATGAGTTCGCCTTGCAAGTTTCGCAACTTCTGACTGCCTCAAGACCAAGAAAGGCCATATGGCATTCCTGCTACCTTGGTTGGGGTATACCGTCCTCCAGAAAGGATCTGGTGCATAAATGCCTAAGTGGCATAGCCGCCTACCAGACTTTGCATCCTCAAGACCAGGAGAACCTATACGGACCTCCTGAAGCCTCGGACGGGGAATACCCCTCTCCAGGAAAAAAACCTGGTGCTAAAGTGGCCTTAGTTGCCTGCCAGGACAAACCGCCAAAAGGATCAAGATACCTTATCAGGATACTTGATACCTTACTTCGCCATATTTACAAAAAAAAAATTTGGTGCTAAAGTGGCGTTAGTTTCCTACCAGGACAAACCACCAAAGGGATCAAGATACCTTATCAGGATACTTGATACCTTACTTCGTCATGTCTATACATAAAATCCTGGTACTAAAATGGCCCTAGTTGCCTACTAGGACAAAATGCCAAAGAGTCAGGTTACCTTTTCAAGATGCCAGATACTTCATCCCACCAGGCATTCATGTAAAGTATTTTCCATTCTTTAGAAAGTCTGCTGGGTAATCAATCAAGGTAAATCCATCATCAGGATCCCTTATGAAAGGTTTATCAAATATCCAGACTTACAATCTTAAAATCGAGGTACCCATGCAACCTTGGCTCCCTACCCGGATCGATTTGCTCTAGTCAAGGTCGTTCCATACTTGGTCAAATTTACTTAGCCAAAATACTTCCAACTTATACTAGATCTTATAAGGGGACTATCATCCAAGAATTGCTTCTAGAAGGTAATACTAGTATGGATTCCTTCGTTTCTAGCTAAACAAGCTTGAAACTAAGCGTTTACAATGTTCCAAGTAAGTTTTATTTGGGTCACATACAAACCTGCAAGTATCATCCTATACCGGGATGTAAGTTTTACAAGTGAGCTTATATTGCAAGTAAGACAGTGTAATTGCAAAAAGATAGAAGTTTCATTCAATCAATCAGGGTGGCTAACCCCTATTTCCGGGCTACAAAAATAAGGATGAATATAAAAAGGAATGACAAAAGACAAAATCATACATCCTGCTGCTTTTGTCCAGCCTGTTCCTCCTGGCTAGTCTCATCCACCCCCTTAACTACTTGGGCTCCAACAGCAACTTGGACTTCCCCAACTTCTGGTACCCTGGCATCAACGGAAGGATCTGCTCCATCCAACGGAATTACCTCAGTAGGGCACACAGAATCCTACCTTTGATTTTCTTGGGTAGTAGGAGGATCCTGAGTTTCCTTCTCGATAGACTCTCCCAAAACAATAGCAAGCGAGCCGGATACTTGATGAGAAGGAGGGTCAGGGATAGTGGCGGCTTAGGAAGGACCTCCTTGATCGGGATCAGCAACTGAAAGCGCGGCAGCCCTAGCCATAATCTTAGGCTCAAAAGCATACATGCATTAATTCCGAGCTGATAATTCTTAGGCTCATGGCATCCATTATTAAAATTGTTATGAGAATTGTTCCTAGGCCTAATAGAACTGTACCAAGACCTAACATAATACATGCATCTGCATCATCCATTGGTCTTAGTCTTATGACAATCATTCATAGGCTTAAAATCATACATGCTGTTATCTTGAAAATCCGTCGGGGTTTTCCCGGGATAACCTGGACCTCGGTGTACGGGTGCACCGTAGTTGGTCTGGACCGGGTAGGGTGGATCCCCCTCTTCCCGATGTAGGGGGGTCGAGGGAAGCCCTGGGTTCGGTTACCAGGGACCGGTACTGTGCAATAGGACCGGTACTGTGCAATAGGACCGGTCTTACACGGCGGAACAGAGGTTGAGGTAGCGTGCTAGTATGTGTGGTGCGACTAGTATACCTTTGGAGGGGTAAAAAGGTGGGCTTTTTATTGATTAACAATGGAGTACATCATACGTCAATTCATATACTGCATCTGGCTATTACAAAGGGCTTACCAGCTGAATGGGAAATGACTCGATAGGTTGCACATGGGAGCTCTGTCTAGGTGAGATAGTAGCCAAATAGAGCACACACATAGGAGCTTTGACTGGGCGGGGTAGTAGCCAAGTAGAACACACATATATGAGCTTTGACTAGGCGGGGTAGTAGCCAAGTAGAACACACATAGGAGCTTTGACTAGGCGGGGTAGTAGCCAAGTAGGATCTTTCGGTTTTCAAGGGCCAACCCCTTCCTCTGTGCGATGTAGGGGCATTTATAGTGTCTCTCGTAGGGGGGGGGGGGGGGGAAGTGGAGGTCGTCCGTTTAGGCCGGAATCCCCGGTTAAATCTTCACAGTCCCTTCCTATCTACAATAGCGGTCACGAGGAATCAAGGATCAGGATTGCGCCCTCCCAGCTTTGCTCTAGCGGGAGCATCAGTTTTGGTAGGTGGGGGCCCTAGTTCCCAGGGCGCAATTGGCGGGACTGATCCCACCACTGATTTAGGGCAGGATCGGGGTTACCACACGTCTTGGAGGGTTCCGATCGCTCCACCTAGGCCTTAGGTCCATATCAGCGCTTCTGTAGGGCTGAGGTGGTGAAAAGGTGGTGTTTCCACGAGTTTTGATTGGTCGCAAGGGGTCTTCGTGGCGGTGAAAAATAGTTATCAAGGTTCTGGCCTGGTAGGGGATAGTGTCAGCATCTGTCCCGCTGCACCCTGTCAGGCGCTTTCTTCCACCATTTCCTTCTTCATGCTTGCTGCGTTCTTGCAAGTATTTTGCTGAGGAAACTAGCATCCTCTTGCATGTAAGGGATAGTTGACCTTCAATTAGGGCTGAGATGGAACGTAATCCAGCCGTTAACGTAGTGTGGCTAGCAGGCGATCTTGACCGTCAGCTGCTGTCTTTCCTCAATCGTGCTTTCTGCTTCTCATTAATGAGGCGATATTAGTGCTTTGCAGGTGTTCCCATCACCTTCTTTATCCCATGTGAGTTGGAGGTAAGGGCTGGCGTCAGCCCTTACGGAGCAGGAGGCGCTAGTGAGCTCCTAGGGGTTCTTCTAGAGAAGACCGCTCGAGTCGTAGGAGGGTGTTGTGAGAGGTGAGGTAGTGATCTCTACGGTGAGGCTGGCTACTGGAGCGGATCCGCTGCTGGAAGAAGCGATCCTTCTTATTGGATGATGGGGCGGGAGCTGGATCCCAGATGGATCGTAGCTTTGGAGGTGGGCTCCCCACTGGGCCAGGTACCCTTTCTTCACAAGCATTTTTGTAGGAGGAAGGCCGGTTTTGGGTTGAGCAATGCTTAATCCTAGCGTGCTTGTGAGTAGGCGAGGTTAAAAGAGGGCCGGGCCCTTGTTCCTAACAAGCGGGTTGGACTGACTAGGAGTGCCACCGTGGTAGACAATGAAGCGGTCAGGTCCTTTAGTGGGAAAAGCTCTTCCTTGAATTAATTACCTAAATTTTTGGTTAACAGAAGTCCCTCCCGCCTTGAATGTTCTTAATATTGCTGAACGTTGGAGGCGGGGTACCTAATCGCATGAAGGGCTTTTCCCGCTTGGCTTTTCCTGTTTTCCACCCCTTGAATTTGTTGGAATTCGTTTCTAGGGCCAACGCCTGCTGCATTAATCGCGGGAATAATGGCTCTAGGTATTAGGTGCATTTCTCAGGGCGTGGCATCAGCGACGGGACATTTGGCTGCGCGAGGCTCCACGTGGCATCCATTGGAGGGTTGAGATCTTCCGGTTTGAAATTGAAACTGCCACCTTCTTCCCATTTAAAAGACAGCTTGACCGGAGTCTCTTCATTTTTTCCATTGCGCCAATTTTTTTTTCTTTTACTTCTTCTACTTCCTTGCTCAATACTGCTACCTGACAATGGCGTCTGAAGATTCAAACGGGGAGAGAGACTATGGCTGTGGCGATGAGGAGAGCTCTCCCGAGAAGTCGGGGGCTCTCCTACAAGAGGCGAAGGGCTAGTGGTGATTCCGTCGCCGGGGGAAGCAGGGGACGTCCTCAACCTCGCCGCTCGGGGTGACATTCCTCCATTGGGACAGGGTTTGCTAACACCCCCTCTTCTCTGGTGCATATCTCTGAGGAGGGAGATGGGGTGAGTCAAGGGGCTCTTTCTGGTGACGAGGACCGAGACTTGGAGCCGGTGGATGTGAAGGAGTTGGGCCACCGCGTACTAGTGGAGGGAGGTGGTGCGGCTGGGGTTTTCGAGTGCGTTCCTCCCTCAGCCTGTACTGCGGCTGATCTATCTCGCTTAAGGCGTGACTTCGATATCCCTGCTGATATAGAACTCTCCCTTCCCGCCGGGGATTATGATGCTTATGCTCCTCCTCCTGGTCACCTTCCTATACATGTGGCCGCATTCGAAGGAGAGGTTCGCCTTCCCCTCTATCCCACGCTTAGGCGGGCCCTTTGTGCTTTCGGATTAGCTCCTATGCAACTGGTGCCTGGCTTCTGGAGGAATTTGGTAGGCTTCCTTGTGCTATGGCGGAAGGCTACTAGCCCTCGTCCCAACTTAGGGGACCTAGGGTATAGGGAGCTTCGCTCCGTCTTCCAACTATCACCCTTGACCCAGTAGCCCGCTGGCCAGTACTATCTTCGCTGCGTGAATGCAATTGATTTCGTGGTCTCTGGTACCCGGAGGAAGGATCCCGGGTGGAAGACGGAATGGATCGTGGTTAAAGGCAACTGGGGCGCTTCTGTACGATATGGTCGTCGAGAACATACAGTCCCTACCTCTTTCGGGCCACAGCCAGAGTGGGCGAATGAGGAGGACGATGCTGCAGTCATGAGTTTTTTGGCTTCGATCAAACAGGCAGGTTACCAGCATGCTGGGATGGAGGGCTATCCTTGGGAGTGGGCTAGGGTGGAATGCTCCCTCCTGGCGATAGACGCAATCCCAAGTGATTTATTATTTGTCCCTCTTTTCTCTTTTTATTTTTTCTAGATACTGTGGAGAGGCTGGTGTGGAATCTAATGGATACTCCATTGGTAGTTTCTTTTGCAGGCGTTCAACAGGAGGAGGCCCCTCTCAATGATTCAGGCATGGCACAAACAAGGTTGGGTTCTTCCCCTGGTGGGGAGGCTACCTCACGCACCCCACTCAAGCAAGCAATACTGATGAAGGTGAAAAAGGAGAAAGGGGTCGCTTCAGGCTCGGTCTCCCCCCAATCGCTAAAGATGTTCCCCCCTACTTCGAGGCTGGAAGAACTCGAGGCGTGCTTGGGTCGGAGTTACGGTCTACCCAGCTCTTCCGCTCTTAAGCTTCCTCCGGTGGTTCCCTCAGGTTCTTCTACCTCCACCCTATCACGGTCTTCTGTGCCTCCTCCCCGTCCCTCTTCAAACAAAGGAAAAGGGGGTGGTAATTTCAGAGAAGGCGGCACCGGTCCCTCCCAAAGCAAAGAAGGGCCCATCCTTTGGTTATGACAATATCTTTCGCGCCTTTAGAGAATCGTGTTCCCAAGTGGATTCATCCCAGCTCGCTGTACTTCCTACCAGTGAACTCTCCTCCAAGGGTTCTGTGGTCGCGGCTGAGCTAACTTCATCCGCTCCCTTGTCTAATTTTTTGATCTGGGGGAGCAGGCTGTTTCGTTTCAAGAGGAGCACCGCATAGCAGAGGAGGGCCGTGTTAGAGCGGATAAGCTCAGGATTAAAGCGGAGAGGACTATCATCCGTCTTGTGAGGGAGAAGAAGGAGCTGGATGCGAAGGCCGCCTAGGCAAAGAAGGACCTCGAACAGGTGTAAAAGGAGCTGGAGGTTGAGGTTACCCATTCCACCCGTCGAGCTTTGGAGCGGAATGAGCTGAAGGGAGAGCTCGCTACGGTGGAGAACCGGGCTGTGGCTGTAATCGCAAGGGCTGTGGAGGTGGAAGCAGGAGCTGACAAGTCTTTTGGGGATGGGTATTTCCTTGCACAACTGCATGTGGCCCAGCATGCTCCTCCTGATTTTGACCTTCATCAAATTTATGGCTGGAGCAGGTAAGAGATCATGGCGGGTGCTGATGGAGTGTCTAAGGTGTTACCAGGGCCAGCAGGGCCCCCAGGAGGTGGGGACGCAGTGAATAGCAGTGATCCAGCTTTGAGTGACAAGAAGGAGACCAATGCAACTGAGGATCAGTAAGGATCACCACCTGTGGAATCCGGGAGGTTACTTGCAGAAGCCCAAGAGATTCCAGCAAGCCTGCCTTACCTATCGTCGAGCCTACCAGTCCCATGCAAGGACTGTAATCAATGCCTGCTTCATCATCATTTGGTTCAACTATTTTTGTTGCTTTTTTACTTTTCTAATGATTTGCGGAGGGTCAGGCCTTCTGTGCCTTGGCCTCCCTTTGGCATGTAACCCGAAACTGATGCTTGTGCATCCTTTTAATTTTTTCCCGCTTTGGTACTTGTTATTTTTATTTGTGGGGAGGTTCGGCCTGTTGAGCCCCAATCCTCCTCTTGGTATGTAAGTATGAACTAGTGCTTTATGCGCTCTTTGCTTGTTGTAAGGTTCCCATTTGTTGATTGGCTCATTTCGTGGACAAACCACATGTTGGGGTACTTTGTAAGGGTAGCTTAGGTATTGGTTTCATTGTTCGAAAGCCTTTAAAGACCTCGTATTGATAAGCACCGAAGGTAAATTTCTATGTGCTTACTTTTCTTTACAGAGATTAGTTGCACACACTCACTTAACATACATTGCATATGTGTGCATTCTCTTTACTTGTCACATTTCACACTTGCACTTATGTGTTATATTTTGTTGTGTGTATTTGTGTCTTGTTGTCTTGTAATTCGTTTCCCCGATAGTTTTCGGAAACGTCCACGCATGCACTAGAATGTGCTTGGTTTAGCGCGAGGACCGCCTACGGAGAATGCCTTTGGCTTCTCCTTGGTGTTCACCTTTGTTGGTGATCGACGGATATGATCGGCGGCCTGGCCGCCGACTGAAACCGCCGTTTGCTTCCAGTAGTGTGTGGAGCAATTATGCGGTTGGATCGGCGGTCTCGACCGCCGTTCAAGACCTGATTGATTTTATCTCTCGGCCTAATTCGGCGGTTGAAACGGCGGTCACGCACGAAACCGCCGTTTTCACACCTGATTGATTTTTCATCTCAGGTTTGATTCGGCGGTTGGATCGGCGGTCACGAAACCGCCGTTGGTCCCCTGTTCCTCTCAGGCCAATTCGGCGGTTATGAATGGTGGCCTGGCCGCCGATTGAAACCGCCGATCGGTGCGTTTCAGGGGCAAACTTGTCTTTTCACATGCTCTGTTTTTCATGCCTATAAATACATCACTTTCTCTTGTTCTGAATGTGACTCTTTGATTATCAAGAACCTTACTTTCAAAAGAGAGAATTTTAAGAGAGAAAGCAATCAAGTTTGCTCATTAAACACTCAAACAAAAATCCATTTGCATCAAAGTTCATCTAGCATTCTCTATCATATCTAGGATGCTTGCTTGCATGGGTCTTTGATCATCACATTTGCTTTGGTAAGTTTTTCAATATTATCATACATAATTAGTGTTTAATTTATTATGGCATCTCTTTTATTACTTGATTGTTCTTAGATTATAATCTAATATTCAAGATAGAGATTGTTGTGTTGATTTGATTGAGTGTTGTTTTTATGATAGATATCTAGGTTTCTCTAATCTATGATTATCTACGCTAATTGACATGTCATTTAGCTTTAATATCTAGGATTGTTTTTAATTGCATATTCATCATCTTAGATAAGCATATAGGGATTCCCTTGCTCTATGTTGCATTTGAATATTCATATATTCACTTACGGTGTTAATCTCTTTTTAGAGAATTAAGTCTTGTGTTGTGACCGGGATTAGGTTGCTTAATTCGCAAGCAATCGGACTAGGTTCACTCATACCGGGATTAGGTAGGTGTGTGATTACTTTCGGGATTAGGTTGTAATCGTTTACACATTTAGTGGATTCGAGGTTCGAGTGTGGCTTACTTACTAGCCCGTGGTTTTTCCCGTGAGGGTTTCCACGTAAAAATCAAGTGTTATTTAATTTCCGCATTTTATACTTGATTTATTGCTTTATCTATTTAGGGGTAATTTCGTAATTTGGACTAATACGAAAAATTGGGTAAAAAGCTTAAAATCTTTTCCCCCCCCCCCCCCCCCCCTCTAGATAGTTTTATACACACCGTGCTATAATTTGTTTCAATTGGTATCAGAGCGGGTTCCTAGACATACATAGGTGATCCTTGCTTATTTTGGTGTGTTTTGCATTTTGTGTGATTTTTGATCATTCATACATTTGCATTCATTTCATTCATTCATAAACACTATGAGTGGAAACGGTGGAAATGGTGGTGGCAACGAAGGTGCCTCAAGCACAAGGCCTCCACTTCTTACCGATTCCCAATGGAAAGGGAATATGGAATCCTACATATGCCAAATTCATGACCGTGCATGGATGGTGGTGGAAGACGGATATGATCTACCCAAGATGACTCCCGATGGTGGAGGAGAAGAAGTATTGAAGCTTAAGGCGCAATGGAACGCGCAAGAGTTTGAGGCTTCAAAGTGGAATAGGAAAGCGATGCATGCCATCTTGTGTGCTATGGATGAAAATCAATATAAATTGATTCAAAATACTAGGATAGCTAAGAAGGCTTGGGACATCCTAGAGATTGCACATGAGGGAACCGAAGTGGTGAAGGACTCTAAGCTTTAAGTCCTCCAAACTCAATTCGAGATGCTTAAGATGGAGGAGAATGAGTGCTTCAACGACTTCGAGATCAAGTTGATGGATATAGTCAACCAAAGCCATCAACTTGGTCATCCATATTCGGATAGGAGAATCAAGCAAAAGATTATGAGATCTCTACCCGATAGGTTTGAATCGAAGGTGACGGCTTTAGAAGAAAATAGTGGTTATAAGGATATGAAGCCGAGTAAGGTGATTGGGAGACTTCTAGCTTATAAGTCTAGGAAAGGGCCTATCTCCACACCCACTAAAAAGCAAAAAGGAATTGCTTTAAAAACCTCCAAGGATGAAAAGGAGGCAAAGAAGGTTGACTCGGATGAAGACCTGCCTTGTTTGTAAAAAGGTTCAACAAAGTTATGAAGTTTAGAAGAAAGGGCTTTGGATCAAAAGGTCAAGATTTGAAGAAAAATGGCTCTTTCAAGAAGTTTGAACCTAGGCAAGAAAGGACCGAAAGGAAAGGGGTCCGATGTTTCGAGTGTGGTGGCATATGTCACTTTGCCCCCGAATGTGCAAATCACAATGAGAGGAAAAAGGGAAAAGTGATGGCCGCCACTTGGAGTGGAAGTAGTGATGACTCCATTGAGGGAGATGAGTCTTCAAGTGATGAAGAGCTCATGGCTAATCTCCTAGCTTTTGCCTCCTCCCATAAAAGCAAAAGTGCTAGTGAGAGAGAGGAAATGAGTCAAGAGGAAAATGACTCAAGTGGTGAAGAAAGTGATTTCTCGTCTAACTCCATAAGTAGTTTTATGGAGAAAAAGGTGCTTGCTAAATGCCATGCCGAGTTTAATGATTTAGCAATCAAGAGCACAAGAAAGATCAAGATGTTAAGAGAAGAAAATCTTGAGCTTGCATCTCACAACGACCACTTAGGTGAACAAGTGGAAAAATTCAAGAAGATGGAAGATAAGCTAAGAGAGGAGTTAGTCTTATCTAGGAGGAATGAAGAAAGTCTAAAGAGGGAGCTTGAAGAAGTTAGAAATTCTATGACTAGGATGGATTCTAGCACCAAGAAGCTTGACCATATGCTTGGTGTTGGAAAGAGTCCATGTGACAAGAGGGGTCTTGGGTATGAAGATGACAATAAGATCTCAACCTCTAACAAGATCGTGTTTGTCAAGGGTTTGAAGAACGAAGAAACTTTATTTGTGCAAATTCCTAGGAAGAAGTTAGAAGTAGGACAATGTTCAAATGCACAAGTGAAGATGGGGCCAAGAAGGCAAACTCAAGCTCAACCCCCTATGGTCCCTCAAGCCAACATTCCTCCACGATTGGCTCACAAAGGAAAGAGACCTATCATGCAACCTCAAGCTAGGAAGCAATCTAGACCGGTTCAACAACGAAGAAGGATTGAACCCTTTCATCCACAAAGACAAAGACAAGGTATGATTCCTTATTTTACTCCTATATGTCACTTTTGTGGATTTGATGGTCATATTAGACCACATTGCTTTCGATATATAAAAATGTGCAAAACTAGAAGCATGATAGAGAAGAAAAAGAAAAGAGCCATGATGCATGTTCCTAGGAATGATAATATTATTATGCATGATCCTAGGACATCTAGAGCCCATGTACCAAAGACCACTAAGAAAGCTAAGATTGTTTCTAGGTAGATTAGAAAGAATGAAAATGTTTGCCATGTTGCTCAAATAGCCTTGAAGGCAAATTCTTCTAATTTCTGGTATTTAGATAGTGGGTGCTCTAGGCACATGACGGGAAACAAGAGTTTCTTCGAGACTCTTGTTATGGAGGAAGGAGGGTAGGTCACTTTTGGTGATGGATCCAAAAAGAAGGTTGTAGGGAAAGGAACCATTTCCGTTCCCTG
The DNA here is from genome assembly GCA_008009225.1 of Acer yangbiense. Lineage (NCBI taxonomy): Eukaryota > Viridiplantae > Streptophyta > Magnoliopsida > Sapindales > Sapindaceae > Acer > Acer yangbiense. The sequence goes on along the minus strand of CM017765.1, from coordinate 21,589,983 downwards.
ATTACCCTCCTTATCCGATGCTTTATTTGTTGATGGCTTGAAAGCCAATTTAATAAGCATTTCACATCTAAGTGATGAAGGATATTCCGTCTTGTTTTGTAAAGATGATTGCTCGATCCTAAAGCCTGATGGACAAACCTTATTGAAAGGTATGAGATCTAGCGACAATTGCTATTGTCTTGAAGCTAGAATTGTCTCAAACAATGTGTCCATGGATGAGCAAATAGAGTTGTGGCATGAAAGACTTGGCCATATGAACTTTAGGGATTTAAGAACCCTTGGAAAGTTCAATTGTGTGCGTGGCCTCTCTAAGCTTGGGAAGAAAGCCAATGGTATTTGTGGACCTTGCCAACAAGGAAAACAAACCAAAAGCATGCACAAAAAAGGCAAGTATCTCTTCACTAAGGAGCCCCTAGAGCTTCTCCACATGGATCTCATGGGTCCTATGCAAACCGAGAGTTTAGGTGGAAAGAGATACATTTTTGTTTGTGTTGATGATTTCTCTAGATTTACATGGACATATTTTCTTAGAGAAAAATCCGAAACTTTTGATAAGTTTAAAATGCTTTGTACTAAAATACAAAATGAAATGAATTCTAACATTAAAAGCATTAAACGGATTAGAAGTGACCATGGGAGGGAATTTGAGAATGCCTCATTTGAAAGCTATTGCAATAGCTTAGGCATCTCCCATGAGTTCTCGGCTCCTAGGACACCTTAACAAAATGGAGTTGCTGAGAGGAAGAATAGGGTCCTTCAAGAGATTGCCCGTGTGATGTTGCTTAGCAACAATGTCCCTAGGAACCTATGGGCCGAAGCCGTCAATACGGCTTGCTATATAGGGAATCGTGTTTTCCTAAGGCCCGGATCTAGAAACACCTCCTATGAGTTATGGAAGGGTAGGAAGCCAAATGTTAGCTACTTTCACACATTTGGAAGCAAATGCTACATTTTAAATGACCGTGATCAACTTGGCAAGTTTGATACTAAGAGTGATGAGGGTATCTTTATTGGCTATGCCTTGAATAGTAGAGCCTATAGAGTTTTCAACTTGAAGACTCGAACCGTCATGGAATCATCGAATGTTGTTATTGATGATACAAGGCTCAAGTCTCATGACCATGAGGAGGAGGAAGTTTTAGAGGATGACTCTCCTTTGGAGAGGGTTGTGGTGACTCCCAATGTTGGGACGTCCAATGACATTAATGAAGTCACACAACCTATTACTAGAGTCCCTTTCTTTGACTCTAATGAACCTGCTCCATGGGTTAGAAGGCTCCATAACAAAGAGGATGTTATTGGAGATGTGAATGAGGGTGTCAGAACTAGGCGTCAAATAGCTAATCTTATTAGCTACACATGCTACACCTCAAATTGAACCCAAAAAGGTTGAAGAAGCCTTAAATGATGAATTTTGGGTTCTTGCCATGCAAGAAGAGCTAAACCAATTCGAAAGGAATGAGGTTTAGACTCTAGTTCCTAGGCCTAAGACCACTAATGTCATAGGCACTAAATGGATATTTAGGAACAAATCCGATGAGGATGGCAACATAGTGCGGAACAAGGCCAGACTTGTAGCACAAGGGTACTCTCAAATTGAGGGTATCGACTTTGAGGAGACATTTGCTCCCGTTGCCCGTTTAGAGTCTATTAGGCTTCTCTTGTCCATTTCTTGTGTGCACAAGTTCAAATTGCACCAAATGGATGTCAAGAGTGCCTTCCTCAATGGCTTCTTGCAAGAGGAAGTGTTTGTTGAACAACCCAAGGGGTTTATGGATACTCACCACCCCAACCATGTCTATCGCCTCAAGAAGGCTCTATATGGGTTGAAACAAGCACCAAGGGCTTGGTATGAGCGCCTCACTCAATTTCTTGTTGACAATGACTACACACGTGGTAGTGTTGACAAGACACTATTCATCAAAAGAAACAATGATGAGCTTTTCATAGCTCAAATATATGTTGATGATATAGTGTTTGGCTCCACCAACAACACCAAGGTCCAACAATTTGTTGATGTTATGTCTCATGAATTTGAGATGAGTCTTGTTGGTGAGCTTAGTTACTTCCTAGGTTTGCAAATTAGGCAACTAGATGATGGGATTTTCATAACCCAAGCCAAATATGCCAAAAACCTAGTGAAGAAGTATGGTCTTGAAAAAGCCAAACATTGTGATACACCCATGAGTACCACTTTGAAGCTAAGCAAGGATGCTAGTGGTAAAAGTGTGGAACAAACGTTATATCGTGGCATGATAGGTGGCTTGCTTTATTTGACCGCAAGTAGGCCCGATATCTCCTTTAGTGTGGGTGTGTGTGCTAGGTACCAAGCGGATCCTAAGGAGTCCCATCTCTCTTCCGTAAAGAGAATCATTCGCTATGTGAATGGGACATCCAACTATGGGATTTGGTACACTTTTGACACTAACGCTAGTCTTGTAGGCTTTAGTGATGCGGATTGGGCCGGAAATTACGATGATAGGAAGAGCACATCGGGCGGTTGCTTCTTTCTAGGCAACAACTTGGTGTCTTGGTTTTACAAGAAGCAAAACTCGATTTCCTTGTCCACGGCCGAGGCCGAGTACATAGCCGCGGGGAGTGGATGCACACAACTCCTATGGATGAAGCAAATGCTAGTAGATTACGGATTCAACCAAGGTACTCTCACTCTCTTTTGTGATAACATGAGTGCTATTAATATTTCCAAGAATCCGGTACAACATTCTAGAACTAAGCATATTGACATCCGCCATCACTTCATTAGAGAGCTTGTTGAAAATAAATGCATAGTACTTGAACATGTAGGTACTAATGATCAACTTGCGGACTTATTTACTAAACCCTTAGATGCTACTCGATTAAAAACTCTTAGTAGATCTATTGGGATATGTCTTGTGGAGTGATGTTCTATGATTGACCCCATATGGGGAACTCAAGCAAAGAGAGTTATTTTGCATTCTTATCACTTGCAAAAAATTTGAAATATCTTATGCCTCTTCTTTTAATTGTTTGAGTAAGCTTGGTTGCACATATGTATATATGTTTTCAATTCAATAAGTGTGAACCTTGCTTGTTTACAATCCATGTCATATTTATGTTCAAACATGCATTTTTGGACTATGAGATGTATGTAGGAAGTATGATTTGAATGACCTATGATTATCTCCATGACATGATGATTCTTAAATAACATGCTAATGTCAAATAAAAAAGCATGAAATTCATATAACATGCTCACATGAAAAGCATGAATTGATGATTGCATATTCTTAAAATGCAAAACCTTGTGTGAAAGCTTATGAGACTCAAAATGAATAAAGGATCTTGTATCCGTTCAAAGGAATTTACATTCCAAATGTCTCTCCTTCTTTATTGGTTGAACATGGCTACTATCATACGGATATCTTATCCGGAAAAATCAAATAGGGTGCAAAGTCGCTCATGCCATGTTTCACTTATAAAGTTGGATATAGTTATTCTTAAATTGAAATCAATATATTCTATATCCTTGTTTACTCATGACATTGGTGAAATTGGTTTGAATTCTTATTAGAAACCTTTGTCATTTGCTTTGCCAAATACCATTGTATTTTGGGCTTGAATGCTACATGTCTTGTATGCAAAGCATGTTTGATTCACACATTTTCTTTCAAATAAATCTCCTTGTTTCTCTTCAATTAATTGAGGTGAAGTGACTTATATATATATGCAAATATCTTGCATGCTTCTATCTCTCGTTGCTATGAGTGACCCGGTTGGGGACTACTCATTTGCCTATATCATGACAAAAAGGGGGAGTAGGATATGGTAAGGGGAGTTGCTTATTGGGGAGAACATTCATTGAGGGGGAGTAACCCGTTGAGGGGGAGCATTGCATACACATACATTTCATAATGTTGTGCCTAAACTTTTAAAATGCAAATGCTTGTTTTTGTTCTCACTTGATTCATCTCACTTTTTACTTGTATTGGAAATGTTAGAAACTTTCTTTTCAGGGCTTGATTTTTCTACAAGAGATTGTAGACTTGAAGTTTTATTTTCTTATCTCTTTGTGTTGTAGAAAATCATAGTTGTCCCGTAGTTTCTATTTCTTTGTGAGGAATCAATGTGAGTGGTGGTTTTGTTACGAAATAGCCAAATGGGGAGATTGTAAGGTTCCCATTTGTTGATTGGCTCATTTCCTGGACAAACCACATGTTGGGGGTTCTTTGTAAGGGTAGCCTAGGTATCGATGTTATTGCTCAAGCCCTTTGAAGACCTCGTCTTGATAAGCACCGAAGGTAAATTTCTATATGCTTACTTTTCTTTAAAGAGATTAGTTGCACACACACACTTAACATACATTGCATATGTGTGCATTCTCTTCACTTGTCACATTTCACACTTGCACTTATTTGTTATATTTTGTTGTGTGTAATTGTGTCTTGTTGTCCTGAAATTCGTTTCCCGATAGTTTTCGAAAACGTCTGCGCATGCACTAGAATGTGCTTGGTTTAGAGCAAGGACCGCCTACGGAGAATGCCCTTGGCTTCTCCTTGGTTTTCACCTTTATTGGTGATCGGCGGCCTGGCCGCCGAATGAAACCGCTGTTTGCTTACCGCCGTTCGAAACCGCCGTTCAAGACCTGATTGATTTTATCTCTCGGCCTAATTCGGCGGTTGAAACGGCGGTCACGTTTGAAACCGCCGTTTTCACACCTGATTGATTTTTAATCTCAGGTTTGATTCGGCGGTTGGATAGGTGGTCACGAAACCGCCGAATGAAACCGCCGTTGGTCCCCTGTTCCTCTCGGGCCAATTCGGCGGTTATGAATGGCGGCCTGGCCGCCGATTGAAACCGCCGATCGGTGCGTTTCAGGGGCAAACTTGTCTTTTCACATGCTCTGTTTTTCATGCCTATAAATACATCACTTTCTCTTGTTCTGAAGGTGACTCTTTAATCATCAAGAACCCTACTTTAAAAAGAGAGATTTTTAAGCGAGAAAGCAATCAAGTTTGCTCATCAAACACTCAAACCAAAATCCATTTGCATCAAAGTTCATCTAGCATTCTCTAGTATATCTAGGATGCTTGCTTGCATGGGTCTTTGTTCAACACACTTGCTTTGGTAAGTTTTTCACTATTATCATACATAATTAGTGTGTAATTTATTATGGCATCTCTTTTATTACTTGATTGTTCTTAGATTATAATCTAATATTCAAGATAGAGATTGTTGTGTTGATTTGATTGAGTGTTGTTTTTATGATAGATATCTTGGTTTATTTAATCTATGATTATCTATGCTAATATCTATGATTGTTTTTAATTGCATATTCATCATCTTAGATAAGCATATAGGGTTTCCCTTGCTCTATGTTGCATTTGAATATTCATATATTCACTTAGGGTGTTAATCTCTTTTTAGATAATTAAGTCTTGTGTTGTGACCGGGATTAGGTTGCTTAATTCGCAAGCAATCGGACTAGGTTCACTCATACCAGGATTAGGTAGGTGTGTGATTACTTCCGGGATTAGGTTGTAATCGTTTACATATTTAGTGGATTCGAGGTTCAAGTGTGGCTTACTTACTAGCCCGTGGTTTTTCCCGTGAGGGTTTCCACGTAAAAATCAAGTGTTATTTAATTTCCGCATTTTATACTTGATTTATTGCTTTATCTATTTAGGGGTAATTTCGTAATTTGGACTAACACGAAAAATTGGATAAAAAGCTTAAAATATATTCACCCCCCCCCCCCCCCCCCCCCCCCCCCCCCTCTAGATAGTTTTATACACACCGTGCTATAATTTGTTTCAAGGGAAAAATCGTAGTAGACGCAGCGGAAGCGAAACTAAAAATAGTTTTAGTATGTTTTAAAATTTTTCCTTTTTATGAAGCTTAACCCTTTAAATTAATTAACCATATATAAAGTAACAAAAGGTAGAATACCTTTTGTCGCGTGATCCGATTGACTTACGTCGATGGTAATCCGCAAGATCTTCAATCCTAGCACGAACGTGAATCACCTAGGAGCGTGGTCTCCCTTTTCTTTGAATTGCGTACCTGAGAATGGACAAACAAACTTTCTTTTTCTTTTGTCAGTCACAAAACAATGAAAAGACCACAAAGATTATTCCGGTCACTTTTGAGTTCTCAATCTAATGATCGAAACTCGCGTGAACCTAATTCGATGTTGTACACACAAGCTTATTGATGAACAAGCAATTAGTGTACCATCAAAAGAATAATCTCTTCTCTCTTTTATGTCTTGGTAGAATAATCAAACAATTTTCTATGAGTTGAGAAGAAAAAGAAAATTGATTCAGTGAACCAGTCCGGTGGCTGAATTCTATAGCATGTATTATATAGGGTGGCCGAAATTTCTTCTCCTCTTCCTTTAGGGTTGGCCGAATCCTACTTGTGATACAATTAGGGTTGGCCGAAAATCCTCTTCCAAAAAGGATTTGTGCTTTGCCCTAATTTCAATCAACTTTAGAATCCTAACCCTAATTTAACTCATAAGTATTTTATTCTTTTATTGACTTAATAAAAAGACTTCTTATTTGATTAAATAAATAAACTTAATTATTTATCTTCTTACCATACAAGTCTTTTACTTTTAGTATACATATAGTATAACTCTAGGAAACATATTTCCTAATCAGAAAAAGATTTTGTTTCTTAATTAAATAATTAATTAATAAATTAATTAATTCTCATTTAATCAAACAATAAAATAAAATAATATTTTTGACTATGTATATAGCCTTGCCACCCCACTTACAATAAATGGGCCAAATATTATTTCCTTATTTTATTTAATCCATTGGACTTTAAATAAAAAGCCCACATGTGAACCAGACCCATTCTTACTAAAAGAAACAAGCCCACATGTCTTTCATTAATATATTAATATAATTGATCAGCCCATTAAACAAATAATGTACAAATTATATTCTTAATATATTAAATGCAATTTTAGATGGACCCATAAATTGGTCCGGTAGAATATATCAAGTGATCCATGCAAGTCCGTGTGGATTGGGGATCTTGGCGGGCTATCTAAATTTAAGCTTCAATAGACATAACCTAATCACAATCAACAAATGATTCACTTAGGTCCGATCCATTAATTTTAACTCATTCCACTAAAGAGCTAAAATTGAACTCATAAATAAAGATAGAATAAGATGATGTTCCTCATTCATACCCTAGACAATCATGTTGGAGATAGTGTATCCTCGTGATTAATATCAGTAATCGCCAAGAGTTCATAGACCGCCTATAACTCTCCAAGTTACTATATTTACTCATATGACCACGTTTTGAACTTGGATATTTTGACTTGTCCAAAAGCCATGTTTTCAATAGTCACTATCAAAAACTCAACGTTGAGATTTAATATCCAATTACCTCAAAACATCCATATGATGATATTATACTCTCATTTAATAAATGGAGCCACGATGTCCATATCTATAAATGAAGTCCTCTATCGATTAACAAATGAATATCACCAAACTATCGAGGGTAGACTATGCTATATAATCGTACTCATTGATAACTCAAATGATATCACTTGCAACCATAAGTCCATCATTTATCTCAGGATTAAGATAGACTCTCCGATTATCCTGATAATGAAAAGACTATTATCTATTGACGGTTCTAGATAAAGCTTTTCATTGTGATCCAGTTCAATGCACCCAGTGCACTAGATTCTTTTACTCAAAGACACTCCGATGATTTTAGACTCATCATATCTCATTTGATCCCACTCAAATGCTAGCAAAAGAATTCTACAACTTTAACAAGATAAAGGTGCCCAACCTTTAACTTAAGTTGTGAACTTTATTCAAGACTAACTAAAGAATTGTGTCTACCTCATACATATCCAGATGTACGAACAATTCTTCTTTTCTCATAGTCTTTAGACCTTATGATTATTTACTTTGACAATTATAATATTAAACTATAAATGCTATAAGCTTTGTTAAACCAGAAATCACTTTATTAATATGAAAAATATTGTCAATTACAATATTACACTCTTGCTATTGAGCATAACCCTAACACCGGCGGGCCTGGATCCCCTGGCCGGCGGATTTGTGCCCGCCGTCGAAGCTCGCGGTGGAGAAATGGAAGTCGGCAGCGAGTTTCTTCCTTCTGGACTGCGGTACTTTACCGCAGCATGAAACCGCAGAGTTTTGGCGAGGTTGGACGTGCTGGTTTGCGGGAAGGAAGCCTCTGGGATGAGCTTGGAAGCTTGGACTTCCATGGAAGTTTGGAGGACTTGGAGGAGATGGAAATCTTTGCATGGGAGCATGAAAGTAGGACCATAGTGACCAGAAGGCTCGTGGCCGTCGATCTGGGATGAACGGCCCCAAAAAAAATGTCAAAAACTAGCCAGAATACGTCGGGTTGAAGTCGGGTCAAACTGGGTCTGAACCGGGTTTGAGCAGGTCGGGTTGACCCGGCTAGAGGTGGAAGACGACCTAATGTCATCGTGACGTCAAGCGTGATGCAAGCACGCATCAAAACGGTGTCGTTTCCAGCGCTGATGTGGCTGTGCTACGTTGCTTAGCTGGTGAATTACAATCTGCACCCCTGAGCTTTCCCTTATTCACAGAATCTACAATAAAGTCCTGAATTTTGCACTTTTGCCCCTGAATTGTCCAAAATGACAACAATGCCCCTGAATTCCTCTGTTTACCTGAAACACTTATTTTATCCGTTAAATACCCGGTTTTACCCGAGAAACAAGCACAAAAAGATAGGAAAAGGGGGCGCTAAATGTGAACATTCAGACCACGATCAACCCTATCTTTAAATATTGGTGTCGACATTTATGTGGATGATTAAAATTCGCATGTATTTCAAATATGATATTTAACAGAGGCAGACACATTGTCGACTTGTTTAATGAAGTGTAATGATTTCAGAATAATTTGAGGATGCAGTAACAAATATTTGCTTTGTGGAGTGGTATTGTGAGATTTTTATTTTTATTTTTATTTTTTATTTTTTTAAGTATTCACTATTACAAATTGGGGGGGTTGGACTCGAAGCCACAACCTCGTGGTGCAAGTATGAGGGGTTTTCTCACTGGATCAACCACATCTCGTCCATGAGATTGTTATGCTGATATAGGTAAAAAAATATATCTAGTTTGTGAACGAACTTTATCGAGATAAAATAGATATCTGACATTATAATAACTCACGACAAGAAATTTGAGCTATAGGGACAAAAATTTTAGAGACGAATTTTTTTCATCCCAATAGGATGTCTATTGGTACGAAATAAATTATTCGTCTCAGAAAAATAAATACCTAAAAAACTTTTAAGGAGGAAACGATTTGTCCCAATAGAATGTCTATTGGGACGAAAGAAATTATTCGTCCCTAAAAACTGTAAATCTGACATGACCCTTTTGGATGAATTTTTTTTGTCCCAATAGAATGTCTATTGGGACGAAATAAATTATTCGACCCAATGGATTGTCTATCGGGGCAAATTCCGCCCAAAGTAGTAAGACTTTTAGGGATGAAACATTTTTGTCCCAATGTAACGTCTATTTAAACGAAATAAATTATTCGTCCCAAAAAATTTTCTTTTTATTTAAAACAAGGACTCAAACCCGCAACCTCATGGTGCATGTATGAGGGGTTTTCCCACTGGACCAACCTCATCTCATCCATGAGATTGTTATGCCGTCATAGTTAAAAATATATCTAGTTTGTGAATGAACTTTATTGAGATAAAATAGATATCTGACATTATCATAACTAAGTAAAAATGAAAATTTGTTAGTTTTTAAATAAAATAATCTCAAATCTTTCGTTTCGCATAACAATAAAAATGTTTAATCTCATTCCAATGTCTTCGAGTTGCTAATGAATTGAATCTAGCAAGTAAATTAATTGAGAATTCAAAAGTTGGTCTAGTTGATTGAGCCAAATATAATAAAGCACCAATTACATTAATATATGGTACTTCAAGACCAATTATATTTTCACTATCTTTTTTTGGTTCAAATGAATCTTTCTTAAGATCAAGATCAAGAGATCTAACAATCATAGGAGTATTTAATGGATGGACATTGTCCATATGAAATCTTTTCAGAATCTTTTCAACGTATGTTTATTTATGAACAAGTATTTCGTTTTATATATGCTCGATCATAGAGACAATATCTTTTCTTTTCCAAGCCTTGCATTTCAAATTCCTTTATCCACTATTCAAAAATTTTCAAGAGCTCTTTAGGAGTTTAAATTAAATTCATATCATCAACAAGTATTTCGTTTTATATATGCTCGATCGCAAAGACAATATCTTGTCTTTTCCAAGTCTTGCATTTCAAATTCCTTTATCCATTATTCAAAAATTTTCAAGAGCTCTTTAGGAGTTTAAATTAAATTCATATCATCAACATATGCTGCTACAATAGTAGATCCAAATTTTGATTTCTATATGAAGACTGATGAGCATATAGGATCATTATATGCCTTTCTATATTATTTGAAAGAGCTATACCACATCCATCAAGATTGTTTTAATTCCTAAAAAAGATAAGTTACAAGATTTCAAATTATATGCTTTAGGCATTAATTGTAAATCCTTCAAAGACTTTCATATAAATATCTTAATCCTGTGAACCATGTAGATAAGTTGTCACTACATATCCGTAAGAAACATTTCAAGCCTTTTTGAAACAACTAAATTTATCAAAAATCGAACCGTAATAGTATCATCAATCATTGGCAGTGTTCTAGAAATCAGCCTAGGCAGCTGACTAGTTGGCCGACGAGGCCTTAGGCGGTTCCGGCCATCGTGACTAGGCCCTATTTGGCCTTTCTAAGCGGCTGGCCGACTGGTCACCGACTAGTCGGCTACCTAGGCCAATTTTTAGAGCCAATTAATCGGCGTAATCGTTTTTTTTTTTTTTAAATCATTGCAACTGCCATTGTCTCGTCGTCCGGTCATCCTCGTCGTCCAGTCTAAGGACTGAAGAGTTGTAGAGAAAAAAATAAAGAAATGAAAGAAATGAAAAAGATGGAGTGAGTGAGTGAGTGAGAGAGAGTATGTGTGAAGAGTTGGAGAGAAACATAAAGAAATGAAGTCTGATAAAAGATGTAATGAGGAGTTTGAGATAGAGATGGAGATTGAGAGAAACAATGATGAAATGAAGAGTTATTGTAAGTTCTTTAAGTTTGATTGGCTTATTTCGGTGACAAACCACATTTGGGGTTTATGATGTAAGGGTAGCTTAGGCTTTTAATTGTTAGTGATCAAGCTCAACAAAGGCCCTCTCAAGACCTCAAGATGATAAGCACTCCAAAGGTAAAACACTTGTGCTTATTTGCATTGAAGAGATTTAGTTGCACACACACACAACTCATGTATATCTATACTTCTTGTATGGTGTGTGTTTTATATGTGTGCATTCATGTTCTTGAACTCTATTCATGCATGTTTGTTAAATGTCATGACATGATAGGCATTAGGATGCATAGTTTTTGTATGGGCATTGTACACCCGTTGTTGGGTCGCTGTACGTATAGCGCCTATCAATGGCATTGTGCCATTTTGGCCTAACCCGTTGTACAGTCGATGTACGTACAATGGGTCACCTGATGGATTTTTTCCATCGTTGTACATCTGTTGTTCAACCGCTGTACGTACAGCAGGTGAACAATGGCTCTCCAAACCCGAGAGCAACCGCCCCTTCATCACCCAATTCTCGCCTCCATGTACAGCGGATTATGAAGAAAATGTTCTTCATTTCCCAGGCGAACCGTTGTACACCCACTATATATTTTTGACTTAGAATATTTTTCAAGAGAGAGAATCACTCAAGAACTCACCTTTGATTACTCAAACTCATTTCCATGTGCATCAAACATCATCTAGCATCATCTAAGATCATCTAGGATGCATCTATGCATGGGTCTTCTTCAACACACTTAACTTGGTAAGTTGTTCACTAATTTCATCCATTTTTAGTGTCTTACTTAACAAGAAATCTCATTTATTACTTGTATGCTTTTAGAACATATTCTTTCTACAAGATTTAGATTATTGTGTTGATTAATTGAGAATTGTATTTTGATAGCTATTGCCTAGGATTGCTTTATCTAAGATAGATATGTTGTATGCCATGTCATATAGTAATATTGATATCTATGATTGTTATTATTGACATCTTTAATTCTAGATAAGTATTTAGTGTAACCAAGCATTACTTGCATATTGAATATCATGATATTCACTTAGGTTATTGATCTCTTTAGTGAGAATTAAGTCTTGTGACTAAGTTGCTCAGTGCGCAAACAAATAGGTCTAGAATTGCTATTAAAGGCCCGTTGGGTAGTAGTGGTGGGTTAGTGTTCGTGTATGGTTTGACGGTAGTCAACCTAAGTTGTAAACATCATTACAAGTAGTGGATTTGAGGACTGTGTGTGGCTAGCATATTAGCCCGTGAGTTTTTCCCTGTTGAGGGTTTCTTACGTAAATCAATCAACTTGCAATTTATTGTTTTCCGCACTTAGATTAAGTTGGTTGTATTTTTGACTAGATTGAGGTTTTTATTGAATATTGACTAATCAAGAAAAATTGGTAATTAACTTGATTAAAATCTATTCACCCCTAGATATATTTAGACACACCATCATATTTGTTTCAGTTATGGAGAATTGGAGAGAGATGGAGTGTGTGTTGAAATGAGAGAGAGAGAGAGAGAGAGAGAGAGAGAGAGAGAGGTTGCTCGTTGATTGAGAGGAGGAGTGATGATGTGCACTAATTGAGGGAGAGAGTGGTTGGGTGTATTGATAGAAGAGATGAGTGATGGTGGTGTTTTGCTGTCACTAACAATTTTTTTATAAAAAAAATAAGAAATCCGATATAGAATGTGAAGTACAAAACGGTGAAGAAAAAAAGAAAAAACAAAACAAATTGCTGCCTAGGCGCTAGTCCACCGTACGACAGGCGCCTAGCACATACTAGAACACTAATCATTGGTTAATATGTCTCATCAAAATCAATACCAAATTTTTGTAAGAAACCTTGTACTACAAGTCATGCATTATATCTAATGTCATATTTACCGTAATGCACACAAAATTTTAAAAATTAAATATGAAACTTTATTGTAGTTGTTATTTGGTTCCAATGCCTAGAATAAGAAATTAGTCACAGTTAAATACTAGATAAGTTAGATAATAAATTCTATTATGCTTATATAAATTCTTAATCACACTGCATCAAAGGTTTTGATCACATTAATTATTATAATGTATATATTTAAAGGTCAGTGATTTCTAAAGCCACTGATTTGGTGAGGCAGTCCCTAAATGGCCATTAATTTTTTAAAATGGCTCAAATTAGCCATTTTATAGAAAGAAAGTATCAATTGTTTCCACTTTGGTCATTAATTGTTTGAAGTCCGTTTGCTTATGTCATAATCCGTTAGAAGTCCGTTTACTTATATCATAACTTGCTTATATGATTTTTAATTCAAAAATATTTCTTTTACTTTCTTTATGTTTCTTCAACAAAGCCATACAATCCTTTGTTTCATCTGTTATTCTTGTATTTCTCTCTCCTTCTCTTTCTTGTATCTTAAGTCTCGTCCTTTTCTGTTCTCTTTAACTCCATTTTTTTTTCTTTTCTATTTCACAGATGCAATTGTTTTATGGATAGCACCTAGATGTGTTGATTATTATAATAAATGTAATGTACTTCAATAGCCTTTTAGTGAATTATAAGAAAATAGTTTGTTGTAATCCATGATTTATAAGAGTTCTTTATGTGAGCATTGTCAAGTAAGTGTAAACGATATCTCCATTCAAATGTTTTATAGAGCATCATGATCTTGTATGTGCTTCATGAGCAAGCTTGTATGCACACTAAAAGGTCTCATATTTTGATTGGCTTATTTCGTGGACAAACCACATATTAGGGATTGATGTAAGGGTAGCTTAGGCATTTGATGGTTGGTCATTTGCACAACCAAGGCCCTCTTAAGACCTCAAGAGAAGAAGCACCAAAGGTATATTCTAGTGCTTACTTCCTTCGAAGAGATCTAGTTGCACACACTCATAACTCATGCATATCTCTAATACTTGTATGTTGTGTGTTTTTATATGTGTGCATTCATGTTCTTGAATATCTCTTCATGCATGTTTAAATGATTGCATCTTGTTAATTGAAATGACATAACATGTTTAGGCATTAGGATGCAAAGCCATGAAGTCTCTTCATGCATGTTTAATTGAGTGCATCTTCTGCAATGACAATGCCATGACATGTTAGGCATTAGGATGCATTCACTTCCCACATTTGCACTTCATGTTTGATAGTTTTAAGTGTGGTGTAATTCGTTTTCGTTTGAGTGATTGGAAATGTCCATGCTTGCACGATGGTATGCATGTCTTAGCATGATGGTTAACCATTTGAGAAGGTCCTATTCTTCTCTTGGATAAGTGTTGGATTCGGTTTGGTTAGTCAGAGTAAAGTGTCTAGTTTCAAAATATTGGATTTCAATGATTTAAATATTTTTCTAAACTGACCTTTGTATGGTCTTGTGACCATAACGTTTTATAAAAAGATTGAAATTGAGTTTTGTAAAATTCTGGACAAACTAGACACCCATACCTTTCCAATGGTATATTATTCGTAATATTTCATGACCGTTTGAATTGGTTTTGAAATCTCCAAAGTGACCACTAAAACAGGGCATCACAACTGTTATCCGAATCTGACCATTGGTCACTCAATTGACTATAACTTTTTCTACAGACATTGAAATGCCATTCCATAAATTAGAGTAGAAAATAGACATCCATACCTTTCCAACGGTATATCATACGAAAGGTTTCGATGTCGTTTGGTTATTGTTTGAGGCGCTCGAATCTTGAGCTGTTGTGCTGATTTGCCAGTGCACGGGTTACTGCACAGGTAGTATAGAAGTCAACAGACCAGTGCACCACCAGCGCACTTTACAGGTTTTCTAGGCAGTTTTGTACAGAACGATGTAGTTTCGTCTTGTCCTACTATATATACTTTCTCTTCTTCCTTTGGTTGACCTAGGACTCCAAAATTCACATTTTAGAGAGTTCGAGTTCCCCTAGAGAGTGAAGCTCCAAGAAGTGTTCTTTAACTCTACAAACCCAAAACCCATCTCCATCTTGCATCATTCAATATCATTTGAGCATAAGTCTTCATGGTTTCATGATTAGATAAGTTAAAACTTCATTGAATATCATCTAATGTTCTTCTTACTCTAGATTAGGTATTTATTGCATGATTAAATACCTAGACTCTCTTTATTGCATATATTTATGAGTCTTGATAACATGATTGGGTTTGTATTTTGATAGCTTAATTGATTAGGTCATTTTTGCCTAAAAGCTAAGTCATAAACATTCTTGTGTGATTTATTGATAACTAGGTTGATAGATTGTCTTTTTATCAACTAGTTAAGCTTTTGAATGTTTGTGAGTTGTTTGCTGACAATTAGGTTGCTAGAAATCTTGCATCTAATTGAGTCCTCATGTGTGTTCATGTAGGATTATTTGTTGATAGCTAGGTTTTCATGCTTATATGCCATCTAGCTAATTGATCTCATTGTATGATTGAGATTATTTTTGATAGCTAGATTTTCATGTTTATAAAACATCTAGCTAATTTATCTCATTAAAATGATTGAGATTGTTTTTTGATGGCTATTGTATCTAGGATTGATTATCCTCTACATAGCTAAGATTTATGCCATGTCATTTAGCTTTTGATATCTATGATTGATTTAATTGTCATCTTATAATCCTAGATAAGCATTTAGGGTTCCCTAACTCTATTTGCACTTTGAATATCATATATATATATATATATATATATATATATATATATATATATATATATATTCACATAGGTTGTTTGTGTAGGGAAAAATACCGTAGTACACGCAGCAGAAGTGAGACTAAAAATCGATTTAGTATGTTTTAAAATTTTTCCTTTTTATGAACCTTAACCCTTTAAATTAATTAACCATATATAAAGTAACAAAAGTATAATACCTTTTGTTGTGTGATCCGATTGACTTACGTCGATGGTAATCCGCAAGATCTTCAATCCTAGCACGAACGTGAATCACCTAGGAGCGTGGTCTCCCTTTTTTTTGAATTGCAAACCTGAGAATGGACAAACAAACTTTTCTTTTTCTTTTGTTAGTCACAAAACAATCAAAAGAATACAAAGATTATTCCGGTCACTTTTGAGTTCTCAATCTAATGATCGAAACTCGCGTGAACCTAATTCAATGATGTACACACAAGCTTATTGATGAACAAGCAATTAGTGTACCATCAAAAGAATAACCTCTTCTATCTTTTATGTCTTAGTAGAATAATCAAATACTTGTCTATGAGTTTAGAAGAAAAAGAAAATTCAATCAACAAGACCATAGGTGTGGCCGAACCCTATAAGGTCTATTATATAGGGTGGCCGAATTTCTTTTTCTTTTTACTTTAGGGTTGCCGAATTCTATGTGGTGTGGTATTAGGGTTGGCCGAATTTCATCACATCACCTATATAGGGTGACCGAAATTCAATCCTAATTCCCATCATCCTTTTAGACTCCTAACCCTAATTTAACTCATAAGTATTTTTATTCTTTTATTGACTAAATAAAAAGACTTCTTATTTGATTAAATAAATAAACTTAATTATTTATTTTCTTATCAAACAAGTCTTTTACTTTTAGTATACTACTACCAATAGTATAACTCTAGGAAATATATTTCCTGATCAGAAAAAGATTTGTTTCTTAATTAAATAATTAATTAGTTAATTAATTAATTCTTATTTAATTAAACAATGAAACAAAATAATATGTTAGGCTAATAATTTAACCTTGCCGCCCCACATGTATAAAATGGGCCATATATTATTTTCTTATTTCATTTAATCCATTGGACTTTAAATAAAAAGCCCACATGTGAACCAAACCCATTCTTACTAAAAGAAACAAGCCCACATGCCTTTCATTAATATATAAATATAATTGAGCAGCCCATTAAATAATTAATGTGCAAATTATATTCTTAATATATTAAATGCAATTCTAGATAGACCCATAAATTGGTCCGGTAGAATATATCAAGTGATCCATGCAAGTCCGTGTGGATTGGGGATCTTGGCGGGCTATCTAAATTTAAGCTTCAATAGACACAACCTAATCACAATCAACAAATGATTCACTTAGGTCCGATCCATTAATTTTAACTCATTCCACTAAAGAGCTAAAATTGAACTCTTAAATAAAGATAGAAAAGGAAGATGTTCCTCTTTCATAACCCTAGACAATCATATTGGAGATAGTGTATCCTCGTGATTAATATCAGTAATCGCCAAGAGTTCATAGACCGCCTATAACTCTCCAAGTTACCATATTTACTCATATGACCACGTTTTGAACTTGGATATTTTGACTTGTCCAGAAGCCATGTTTTCAATAGTCACTATCGAAAACTTAACGTTGAGATTTAATATCCAATTACCTCAAAACATCCACATGATGATATTATACTCTCATTTAATAAATGGAGCCACGATGTCCATCTCTATAAATGAAATCCTCTATCAATTAACAAATGAATATCACCAAACTATCGAGGATAGACTATGCTATATAATCGTACTCATTGATAACTCAAATGATATCACTTGCAACCATAAGTCCATCATTTATCTCAGGATTAAGATAGACTCTCCGATTGTCCTGATAATGAAAAGACTATTATCTATTGACGGTTCTAGATAAAGCTTTTCATTGTGATCCAGTTCAATGCACCCAGTGCACTAGATTCTTTTGCTCGAAGACACTCCGATGATTTTAGACTCATCATATCTCATTTGAACCCACTCAAATGCTAGCAAAAGAATTCTACAACTTTAACAAGATAAAGGTGCCCAACCTTTAACTTAAGTTGTGAACAATATTCAAGACTAACTAAAGAATTGTGTCTACCACATACATATCCAGATGTACGAACAATTCTTCTTTTCTCATAGTCTTTAGACCTTATGATTATTTACTTTGACAATTATAATATTAAACTATAAATGCTATAAGATTTGTTAAACCAGAAATCACTTTATTAATATGAAAAAGATTGTTAATTACAATATTACACTCTTGCTATTGAGCATAATCCTAACAGTTTGATCTCTTCAGAGAATTAAGTCTTGATCTACAGTTGCTATTACAGGCCTGCGGGTAGTAGTGGTAGGTTACATACTGGGATTAGGTTGTAAACATCATTACAATTAGTGATTGCGAGGATCAAGCAATTGGACTAGGTTCACTTTTACAGGCCTGTGGGTAGTGGTAGGAGGTTATTGACCGTTACAGGTTGAGGTCAACCGAGGTTGTAAACGTTATTGCATTTAGTGGATTCGAGGTTCGTGTGTGGCGCATATAACAGCCCGTGGTTTTTCCCATTTTGGGTTTCCACGTAAAAATCAAGTGTCATTTATAATTCCGCACTTATTACACTTGATTTATTATATTAACTAGATTGGGGTTATTTTTGTAAATTGACTAAACGCGAAAATTTGGTAAAAAGGGTTAAAATCTATTTACCCCCCCTCTAGATTAATATTAGGACACGCCATTAATTTGTTTCATTTTGTATCAGAGCAGGTTCCTAGATATACTTAGGTGATCCTTGCTCATTTTGGTGTGTTTTGCATTTTGTGTGATTTTTGTTTTGTCATACATTTTGCATTCATTTCATTCATTCATTAAACACTATGAGTTAATTTGAGAGAGAAGAAATTTACTCCAATGTAGAGGTGACTCTCATGATAGAGAGATTTAGGAGATTTGTGAAATCGCAAAAAAAGATGACCTCCAAAGTGAAGGAGGAGAAAAAGATGACCTCTAAGGTGAAAGAGGAGAAAAAGATTACCCCTCCTCTTAAAAAGAAGAAGACCTCAAGAATGGCGAGTCAAACCAAGAGGTACCTCTTCAAAAGAAGGGATTAAATGCTACGAATATGGAGGATTTGGGCATATCTCCCCGGAGTGTGGTAACTTGAAAGGAAAGGCGATGGCCACCTCATGGAGTGAGGATGAGAATAAAGAAGATCCTTCAAGTGATGAAGAGCTTGCCATTAACTACACGACATTTGAAGCCACATGTGTAGAAGTTGAAGTAGATGGCAAGGATGCCTTGACTAGTGATCCCAAAGAAGAAATAGATGAAGTAGTAGCTAAAGAAGTTGCAAGTGTAGCTACTCATTGGGATAAGGCTCATATAGCATCAAGTGACTAAGGTGAAGGTCTTGATGAGAAAAATGACTCCATTGGTAAGATGGAAGATATATAAGATGACTCAAATGTTGAGAATTCGTCTTCTAACTCCACAAATGGAAATATGGAGAATATGGATCTTAATGACTACAAAGTCAAAGTTGAAAGCTCTAGGATAAAGAATGAGAAGGAGATTCAAATATTGAAGGAATAAAATCTTGAGTTTTCAACACTAGTTGACCACTTGAGTGAACAAGTGGTGAGATCCATAGAGGATGAAGATAAGCTAAAAGACAAGTTAGCTTTATCTAAGAGGATAGAAGAAGGGTTGAAGAGAGAGCTTGAAGAAGCTAAAGCCTTATTGGCTAAGTTGTCTTCAAGCACCGAGAAGCTTGACCATATGTTGGGAGTTGGAAAAATGCCAAGTGACAAGAGAGGTCTTGGCTACATTAATGACAAGGATGCTTCCTTCTCAAGCAAGACAACCTTTGTTAATGGCATGAACATCAAGATGTCTCCTCCTCCATAACACCCTAGGAAGAAGATTGACCTAGGAGAGTGTTCAAGAAGTGCCTAAGTACAAGTGGCACTAAAAGGTCAATCTCAAGCTCAACCCCAAACGGCTCCTCATACTAACTTCCCTCAACCTAAGATCCATAAAGGGAAGAGTCCGTTCATGCAAGCTCAACTGAGTAAGCAACATTGTCTTGGTCATCAACAAAGATGGAGAGATCCAATCCAATAACCAAGATAACCACAACGACCAGGGAAAGCACCAATGCATGCTCAATAGAATAGTATGATTCCTAACTTTATTCCCACTTGTCATTTTTGTGGTATTGATGGTCACATTAGACCAAGTTGCTTTCATTATATCAAAATGTGCAGATTAGAAAGCATGATAGAAAAGAAAAAGGCTAGAGCTAAGATACATGTCCCTAGAAAGGATAGAACCCATTTGCATGATCCTTTGCCATCTAGAGCTCTAGAACCTTTGACCACTAGGATTGAAATTGTATCACCTAAGTGTGTAAGGATTCTCATTCTTTGATTGGCTTATTTCGTGGATAAACCACGTGTTAGGGTTTATTGTGTAAGGGTAGTTTAGGTGATTGAACTTTAAGGTCGAAGGCCCTTTCAAGATCTCAAGGGACAAGCACGCCAAAGGTATAATCTCTAGTTCTTGGTTTTCTTTGAAGAGATTTAGATTGTACACACACACTTAGCATTCTTGCATTTGTGTGCATACTCTTCACATGTCACATTTCACACTTGCACTTTGATGTTGTATCTTGATGTGTGTATTTGTGTCTTGTAATTCGTTTCCCGATAGTATTCGGAAACGTCCGCGCATGCACTAGAATGTACTTGGTTTTACTCGAAGACCGCCTACGGAGAATGCCTTTGGCTTCTCCTTGGTTTTCACCTCTGTTGGTGTTCGGCAGTTATGATCAGCAGCCTGTTCATCGAATGAAACCGCCGTTTGCATCCAGAAGTGTCAGGAGCAATTTTGCGGTTACGATCGGCGGCCACGACCGTCGTTCATACCTAATCGATTTAATCTCTCGGTTTGATTCGGCGGTTAGATCGGTGATTACGAAACCGCCGTTGTTCTCCTATTCTTCTCGGGTTCAATTCGGCGGTTATAATCGGCGGCCAGGCGGCCGATTGAAACCGCCGATCGATGCGTTTTAGGGGCAAACTTGTCTTTTCACATGCCCTGTTCTTAATGTCTATAAATATCACACTTTCTCATTTTCTGAACATATGTTCTTTAACTCTAAGAACCCTAAACTTCAAAGAGAGACATTTCAGAGAAAATCAAATCAAGAACACATTTTTAACACTCAAAAACCATTCTCATATGCATCAAATTATCATCTAAGCATTTTCTAGTATAGTTAGGATGCTTGCTTGCATGTGTTTTGGTCAACACACTTTCTTTGGTAAGTTCTTCACTATTATCATATATAATTAGTGTTTTATTTATCATTGACATCTCTTATATTATTTGTATGCTCTTATAATATATTCTAGATACAAAATAGAGATTGTTGTGTTGACATGATTGAGTGTTGTATTTTGATAGCTATCTAGGTTTTCATAATCTATGTTTAGCTAAGCTATTTGACATGTCATCTAGCTTTTAATATCTAGAATTGAATTAATTGCAATATCATTATCCTAGATAAGCATATAGAGTAACCTAGCTCTAAATTGCATTTTGGATATTTTATATATTCACTTAGGTTGTATTATCTCTTCTTAGAGAATTAAGTCTTGTGTTGTGACCGGGATTAGGTTACTTAATTCGCAAGCAATTGGACTAGGTCCACTTATACCGAGATTAGGTAGTTGTGATGATTATTGATCGGGATTAGATCATTAAACCGGGATTAGGTTGTAATCATTTCAATCAGTGGATTCAAGGTTCGTGTGTGGCGCACATAACAGCCCGTGGTTTTTCCCGTGAGGGTTTCCACGTAAATATCAAGTGTTATTTAATTTCCGCACCATATTACACTTGTTATACTATTGTAACTAGTAGGGGCATTTTCGTAAAATTGACATGTATGCGAAAATTGGGTAAAATCGTTTAAAATCTATTCACCCCCCCCCCCCCCCCCCCCCCCCTCTAGATTAATATTGAACACACCGTTAATTTGTTTCAATTGGTATCAGAGCGGGTTCCTAGACATACATAGATGATCCTTGCTCATTTTGGTGTGTTTTGCATCTTGTGTGATTTTTTGATTTATTCATACATTTTGCATTCATCTCATTTGCATTCATCCAAACACTATTAGTGGTTTCGGGATGAGCAAAGAAGGAGCGTCAAGCGTGAGGCCACCGTTGCTCACCAGCGATAATTACTCTTCATGGAAGGGGAAGATGGAAGCATACATATGCCAAATCCATGATAGGGTGTGGATGGCGGTTGAAGATGGATATGCTCCACCTATGATGACTCCGTTGGATGGAGGAGAAGAAATGCTTAAGCCTAAGGCACAGTGGAGTCCTCAAGAATTTATTGACTATATGTGGAACAACAAGGCCATACATGCCATTCGATGTGCAGTGTGTGAAAATCAGTACAAACTGATTCAAATTACTAGGATTGCTAAAGAGGCATGAGACATCCTAGAAGTTACACATGAAGGCACCGAGGTTGTCAAGGACTCAAAGCTTCAAGTCCTTCAAACTCGATTTGAGACCATTAGGATGGAAGAGCACGAGCACTTCAATGACTTCCACGTAAGACTAATGGACATTGTGAACCAAAGTCACCAACTTGGTGATCCTTACTCGGATAGAAGAATCAAGCAAAAGATCATGCGATCACGTCCCGAGAGGTTCGAGCCCAAAGTGACGGCTTTAGAAGAAAATGACACCTACAAAGAAATGAAGCCGAGCGAAGTCATTGGAAGACTTCTAGCCTATGAATCAAGAAAGGCTACCATATCACCTTCTAAGAAGAAAAATGATATTGCCTTGAAGACATCCAAGATGGAAGAGGAAGAGGATGACTCATATGAAGACATGACACTCATTGCCAAGGGATTCAAGAAGTTCTTGAATCTACAAAAAAGTGGTTATGGCTCAAAGGGAAATGACTTCAAGAAGAAGAAGACCACAATATCAAGAATGTCAAGCCATATCATGAAATGTCTTTAAGAGAGAAGATTCAATGCTACGAATGTGGAGGATTCGGGTATATCTCCAAGGAATGTGCTAACTTGGAAGATGAAAGAGAGGAGGCCACCACTTCAAGTGATAATGATGAATAGGTTATGGCAAAAATTTTGGCATTAGGTTGCTCTCACAAGCGGGACAACAAAGTGAAACTTGTTGAAGGAAGTCCCTCAAGCTTGAATGATTGTGAGAACAACTATTTTGCCTTTCCGATCTCCTACAATGAAGAAGAGAATGAGAGTCAAGAAGAAAGTGACTCTAGTGAAGATGACTCTTCATCTAACTCCACATATGGATATATGGAGAAAAAGCTTCTAGATGAATTCCTCGCTGAGTTTAAAAACTTAGAAATGAAGACCAAGGAAAAGATGCAAAGATTGAGAGAGGAGAATCTAGACCTTTTGGCTCATGTTGACCACTTAAGTGAACAAGTGGAAAGATCCAAGAATATTGAAGATAAGCTAAGAAAGGAGTTAGACTTATCTAAGAGGAATGAAGAAGATTTAAAAAGAGAGCTTGAAGAGGCTAAAGGGTCAAGGACTAGGATAGTTTCTAGCACCAAAAAACTTGACCACATGTTAAGTGTTGGAAAGAGTCCTTGTGACAAGAGAGGTCTTGGGTTTGAAGATGGTAAGAAGTCCTCCACTCCTAACAAGACCGTGTTTGTCAAGAGCTTGAGCTACAAAGAAGCTTCACCGGTGCAAACTCCTAGGAAGAAGATTGATCTAGGACAATGCTCTCATAGTGCACAAGTGAAGGTAGCTCCAAGAAGACAACCTCAAGCTCAAACTACAAGAGTTCCTCATGCTAACTTCCCTCAACCTCAAATCCATCAAAGGAAGAGACCAATCGTGCAAGCTAAACCGAGGAGGCAATCAGGTCTTGGTCAACAACAAAGAATGAGAGATCCTATCCAACTACCAAGATAACCATAAAGACATGGGAAGGCTCCTATGCATGCACAAGGACATGGTATGACTTCTAATTTCATCCATACATGTCATTTTTGTGGTATTGATGGTCATATTAGACCAAAGTGCTTTCGTTACATTAAATTATGTAGAGCTAAAAGCATGATTGAGAAGAAAGAGGCTAGAGTTAGAATGCATGCTCATAGGAAGGAAGAAATTCATTTACATGATCCTATGACATATAGATCTCTAGAACCTTTGACCACTAGGAAGAAAATTGTTTCACCTAAGTGGATTAGAAAAGATGAACCCACTTACTACGAGACAAACTTGTCTCTAATAGGTTCAACTAAGTCCAATGGACTTAGTAGGTCCATAAGACCTCATGACCTTCATTGATGAAGGATGGTGATGACCCCATATGGGGAACTTAAGCAAAGAGAGCTATTTTGCATTCTCGTCACATGCAAAAAATTTGAAATATCTTATGCTCCTTTTTTAATTGCTTGAGTAAGCTTGGTTGCACATATGTATATATGTTTTCAATTCAATAAGTGTAAACCATGCTTGTTTACAATCTATGTCATATTTATGTTCAAACATGCATTTTTGGACTAGGAGATTTTCATAGGAAGTATGATCTGAATGACCTATAGTTATCTCCATGACATGATGATGCTTTTATAATATGCTAATGTCAAATGAAAAAGCATGAAATTCATATTACATGCTCAAATGAAAAAGCATGAATTGATGATTGCAATTTCTTAAAATGCAAAACTTGTGTGAAAACGCTTATGAGACTCAAAATGAATAAAGGATCTTGTATCCGTTCAAAGGATTGTATAATCCAATTGTCTCTCTTTCTTTCTTAGTTGAACATGGCTACTATCATACGGGTTTCTCACCCGGAAAAATCAAATAGGGTGCAAAGTCGCTCATACCATGTTTCGCTTATAAAGTTGGATATAGTTGTTCTTAAATTGAAATCAATGAAATATCTATATCTTTGCTTTACTCATGACAATGGTGAAATTGGTTTGAATTCTTTTTGAAACCTTTGTCATTTGCTTTGCCAAATACCATTGTATTTTGGACTTGAATGCTACATGTCTTGTATGCAAAGCATGTTTGATTCACACATCGTCTTTAAATAAATCTCCTTGTTTCTCTCCAATTAATTGAGATGCATAAAGTGACTTATATGATTATGCAAATTTCTTTTATGCTACTATCTCTCTTTGCTAGAAGTGACCCATTTGGGGACTACTCCTTTGCCTATATCATGACAAAAAGGGAGAGTAGAATGTGGTAAGGGGAGTTGCTAATTGAAGTAGCAATTATGCATGTTGGGGAGAATATATATTAAGGGGGAGTAACCCATTAAGGGTGAGCATTGCATACACATACATTGCATGATGTTGTGCTTAAATTCTTAAATGCAAATGCTTGTTTTATCCTCACTTGAACATCTCACATACTCTTGCTTTGGAAAGTATAATCTTTTGTTTTGAAGGGTTGATAGTTCTACAAGAGATTGAAGACTTGAAGTTTTTTATATTTTTATATCTCTTTGTAATGTAGAACATCTTTGTTATCCCGTAGATTCTATTATGTTTGTGAGGATCAATATGAGTGGTGGTTTTGTCACAAAATAGCCAAAGGGGGAGATTGTAAGGATTCCCATTCTTTGATTGGCTTATTTCGTGGACAAACCACGTGTTGCGGTTTATTGTGTAAGGGTAGTTTAGGTGATTGAACTTTAAGCTCAAAGGCCCTTTCAAGACCTCAAGGGACAAGCACGCCAAAGGTATAATCTCTAGTGCTTGGTTTTCTTTGAAGTGATTTAGATTGCACACACACACTTAGCATTCTTGCATTTGTGTGCATACTCTTCACATGTCACATTTCACACTTGCACTTTGATGTTGTATCTTGATATGTGTATTTGTGTCTTGCAATTCGTTTCCCGATAGTATTCGAAAACGTCCGCGCATGCACTAGAATGTGCTTGGTTTAGCGCGAAGACCGCATACGGAGAATGCCCTTGGCTTCTCCTTGGTTTTCACCTCTGTTGGTGATCAGCGGTTATGATCGGCGGCCTGGCCGCCGAATGAAACCGCCGTTTGCATCCAGAAGTGTCAGGAGCAATTCTACGGTTATGATCGGCAGCCACAACCGCCGTTCGAAACCGCCGTTCATACCTGATCAATTTAATCTCTCAATTTGATTCAGCGGTTGGATCGGCGATTGGATCGGCGTTTACGAAACCGCCGTTGTTCCCCTATTCTTATCGGGTTCAATTCAGCGGTTATAATCGGCGGCCTGGCCACCGATTGAAACCGCCGATCGGTGCGTTTTAGGGGCAAACTTGTCTTTTCACATGCCTTGTTTAGCTAAGCTATTTGACATGTCATCTAGATTTTAATATCTAGGATTGAATTAATTGCAAAATCATTATCCTAGATAAGCATATAGAGTAACCTAGCTCTAAATTGCATTTTGGATATTTTATATATTCACTTAGGTTGTATTATCTCTTCTTAGAGAATTAAGTCTTGTGTTGTGACCGGGATTAGGTTACTTAATTCGCAAGCAATTGGACTAGGTCCACTTATATCGAGATTAGGTAGTTGTGATGATTATTGATCGAGATTAGATCATTAAACTGGGATTAGGTTGTAATCATTTCAATTAGTGGATTTGAGGTTCATGTGTGGCGTACATAACAGCCCGTGGTTTTTCCCATGAGGGTTTCCACGTAAATATCAAGTGTTATTTAATTTCCGCACCATATTACACTTGTTATACTATTGTAACTAGTAGGGGCATTTTCGTAAAATTGACATGTATGCGAAAATTGGGTAACGATCCCCCCCCCCGTCCTCTAGATTAATATTGAACACACCTTTAATTTGTTTTAAAGTGGATTATAAAAGATGAACCCACTTGCTACGAGATTAACATGTCTCCCATAGGTTCAACTAGGTCCAATGGACTTGGTAAGTCTTTAGGACCTCATGCCCTTCATTGAAGCGGTATGGTATTTGAACCCATTAGGGGAACTCAAGCAAAGAGAGCACTTGCATACTTGTTGCATGCAAAAATTTGAAATATTTTATGCTTCTTTATTAATTGTTTGAGTAGCTTAGTTGCACATATGCTTATATGATTTTTCTTCAATAAGTGTGAACCATGCTTGTATTGCAATCCATGTCATATTTATGTTCAAACATACATTTTTGGACTAGGAGATATTCTTAGGAAGTACTCTTTGAATGACCTATAATGATCTCCATGACATGATGATTCTTAAATGACTTGCTTAAAATGTGAAAAGCATGAAATTCATATGACATGCTTAAAATGTGAAAAGCATGAAATTCAAATGACATGCTCAAATGAAAAAGCATGAATTGATGATTGCAATTCTTAAATGCAAAACAATGTGTGAAAAGCTAATGAAACTCAAATGAATAAAGGATCTTGTATCCATTTTAAGGATTTAAAAATCCAATGTCTCTCTTTCTTTATTTGCTGAACATGGCTACTATCATACGGGTTTTAAACCCAGAAAAATCAAATAGGGTGCAAAAAGTCGCTCATGCCTTGTTTAGCTTATAAAGTTGGATATAGTTACTCATTAAAATTGAATGATTAACAACTCTATATCCTTGCTTTGATTCATGGCAAATGGTGAAATTGGTTTGAATTCTTTAGGGAACCTTTGTCATTTGCTTTGCCAAATACCATTGCTTTTGGATTTGAATGCAACATGTCTTGAATGCAAAGCATTATAATCACACAATTTTTATAAAATAAATCTCATTGTTTCTCTCCAACTAATTGAGTTGCATAAATTGCATTATATGATTATGCAAATGACTTGTATGCTACTATCTCTCTTTGCTACAAGTCACCCGTTTGGGGGATACTCCTTTGCCCATCTCATGACAAAAAGTGGGAGTAGTATGTAGTTAGGGGGAGAATGCTAATTGCTAAATTATAGTAGCTAATTCGCATGATTGGGGAGTTTATATATTGACGGAGAGTAACCCATTAAGGGGGAGCATTTGCATTTTACATTCATTGCATGATGTTGCATATTTTCTTTAACGTGAAATTTTTTATTGCAAATGCTTGTTTTTATTTCACTTGATCACCTCACACACATTTGTCTGGAAACTATAGTTCTTATTTTGCAGGGATGGTTTATTCTACAAGAGATGGAATGTTTGAAGATCTAGTTTGTTTAGGCTTCTCTCTTGTAATATATAATAATCTATTGTTGAGCATTAGATTTCAATTTTGTTGTGAGGATCAATGTGAGTGGTGGTATTTTAATGAAACAGCTAAAGGGGGAGATTGTAAGGTCTCATATTTTGATTGGCTTATTTCGTGGACAAACCACATATTGGGGATTGATGTAAGGGTAGCTTAGGCATTTGATGGTTAGTGATTTGCACAACCAAGTCCATCTCAAGACCTTAAGAGAAGAAGCACCAAAGTTATATTCTAGTGTTTACTTGCTTTGAAGAGATCTAGTTGCACACACTCACAACTCATGCATATCTCTAATACTTGAATGTTGTGTGTTTTTATATGTGTGCATTCATGTTCTTGAATATCTCTTCATGCATGTTTAAATGATTGCATCTTGTTAATTGAAATGCCATAACATGTTTAGGCATTAGGATGCAAAGCCATGAAGTCTCTTCATGCATGTTTAATTGAGTGCATCTTGTTCAATGACAATGCCATAACATGTTAGGCATTAGGATGCATTCACTTCCCACACTTGCACTTCATGTTTGTTAGTTTTAAGTGTGGTGTAATTCGTTTCCGTTTAAGTGATCGGAAACGTCCGTGCTTGCACAATGGTGTGCATGTCTTAGCATGATGGTTGACCATTTGAGAAGGTCCTACTCTTCTCTTGGATAAGTGTTAGATTCAGTTTGGTTATTTGGAGTAAAGTGTCTAGTTTCAAAATATTGGATTTCAATGATTTAAATGTTTTTCAAAACTGACCTTTATATGGTCTTATGACCATAACCTTTTATAAAAAGATTGAAATTGAGTTTTGTAAAATTCTAGACAAACTAGACACCCATACCTTTCCAACGGTATATTATTCATAATATTTCATGACCGTTTGGATTGGTTTTGAAATCTCCAAAGTGACCACTAAAACAGGGCATCACAGCTATTATCCGAATCTGACCATTGGTCACTCAATTGACCATAACTTTTTCTACAAACATCAAAATGTCATTCCATAAATTAGAGTAGAAAGTAAACATCCATACCTTTCCAATGGTATATCATATGAAAGGTTTCGATGTCGTTTGATCATTGTTTGAGGCGCTCGAATCTCGAGCTGTTATGTTGATTTGCCAATGCACGGGTGACTGCGCGGGTAGTATACCAGTCAACAGAGCAATGCAACACCAGCGCACTTTACGGGTTTTCTGGGCAGTTTTGTTTCAAAATGATGCAGTTTCGTCTTGCCCTACTATATATACTTTCTCTTCTTCCTTTGGTCGACCTAGGACTCCAAAATTCACATTTTAGAGAGAGTTCGAGTTCCCCTAGAGAGTGAAGCTCCAAGAAGTGTTCTTTAACTCTCCAAACCCAAAACCTATCTCCATCTTGCATCATTCAACATCATTTGAGCATGGGTCTTCATGGTTTCATGACTAGGTAAGTTAGAACTTCATTGAATATTATCTAATGTTCTTCTTACTCTAGATTAGGTATTTATTGCATGATTAAATACCTAGACTCTCTTTATTGTATATATTTATGAGTCTTGATAACATGATTGGGTTTGTATTTTGATAGCTTAATTGATTAGGTCATTTTTGCCTAAAAGCTAAGTCATAAACATTCTTGTGCGATTTATTGATAACTAGGTTAATAGATTGTATTTTAATCAACTAGTTAAGCTTTTGAATATTTGTGAGTTGTTTGTTGACAATTGGGTTGCTAGAATCATCTTGCAACTAATTGAGTCCTCATGTGTGTTCATGTAGGATTATTTGTTGATAGCTAGGTTTTCATGCTTATATGCCATCTAGCTAATTGATCTCATTGTATGATTGAGATTGTTTTTGATAGCTAGGTTTTCATGTTTATAAAACATCTAGCTAATTTATCTTATTAAAATGATTGAGATTGTGTTTTGATGGCTATTGTATCTAGGATTGATTTGTTATGATTATGCTCAATAGCAAGAGTGTAATATTATAATTAACAATCTTTTTCATATTAATAAAGTGATTTCTGGTTTAACAAATCTTATAGCATTTATAGTTTAATATTATAATTGTCAAAGTAAATAATCATAAGGTCTAAAGACTATAAGAAAAGAAGAATTGTTCGTACATCTGGATATGTATGTGGTAGACACAATTCTTTAGTTAGTCTTGAATATTGTTCACAACTTAAGTTAAAGGTTGGGTACCTTTATCTTGTTAAAGTTGTAGAATTCTTTTACTAGCATTTGAGTGGGATCCAATGAGATATGATGAGTCTAAAATCATCGGAGTGTCTTCGAGCAAAAGAATCTAGTGCACTGGGTGCATTGAACTGGATCACAATGAAAAGCTTTATCTAGAACCGTCAATAGATAATAGTCTTTTCATTATCAGGACAATCGGAGAGTCTATCTTAATCCTGAGATAAATGATGGACTTATGGTTGCAAGTGATATCATTTGAGTTATCAATGAGTACGATTATATAGCATAGTCTTTCCTCGATAGTTTGGTGATATTCATTTGTTAATCGATAAAGGACTTCATTTATAGATATG
The DNA here is from genome assembly GCA_008009225.1 of Acer yangbiense. NCBI lineage: Eukaryota > Viridiplantae > Streptophyta > Magnoliopsida > Sapindales > Sapindaceae > Acer > Acer yangbiense. Next base: position 21,559,273 of record CM017765.1, on the reverse strand, counting down.
GGCATCGTGGCTCCATTTATTAAATGAGAGTATAATATCATCATATGGATGTTTTGAGGTAATTGGATATTAAATCTCAATGTTGAGTTTTCGATAGTGACTATTGAAAACATAGCTTCTGGACAAGTCAAAATATCCAAGTTCAAAACGTAGTCATATGAGTAAATATGGTAACTTAGAGAGTTATAGGCGGTCTATGAACTCTTGGCGATTACTGATATTAATCATGAGCATACACTATCTCCAATATGATTGTCTAGGGTTATGAAAGAGGAACGTCTTCCTTTTCTATCTTTATTTAAGAGTTCAATTTTAGCTCTTTAGTGGAATGAGTTAAAATTAATGGATCGGACCTAAGTGAATCATTTGTTGATTGTGATTAGGTTGTGTCTATTGAAGTTTAAATTTAGATAGCCCGCCAAGATCCCCAATCCACACGGACTTGCATGGATCACTTGATATATTCTACCGGACCAATTTAATGGTCCATCTAGAATTGCATTTAATATATTAAGAATATAATTTGCACATTAATTAATTAATGGGCTGCTCAATTATATTTATATATTAATGAATGGCATGTGGGCTTGTTTCTTTTAGTAAGAATGGGTATGGTTCACATGTGGGCTTTTTATTTAAAGTCCAATGGATTAAATGAAATAAGAAAATAATATATGGCCCATTTTTATACATGTGGGGCGGCAAGGTTAATAGATTAGCCTAATATATTATTTTGTTTCATTGTTTAATTAAATAAGAATTAATTAATTGTTTAATTAATTGTTTAATTAAGAAACAAATCTTTTTCTGATCAGGAAATATATTTCCTAGAGATATACTATTGGTAGTAGTATATTAAAAGTAAAAGACTTATTTGGTAAGAAAATAATTAATAAGTTTTATTTATTTAATCAAATAGGAAAGTTTTTTATTAAGTCAATAAAAGAATAAAAATACTTATGAGTTGAATTAGGGTTAGGAGTCTAATTAACATGTGAATTAGGGTACAACACAAATCCTTTTTTGTAGAGGAAATTTGGCAACCCTAATTGGACCACATGAAGATTTCGGCCAACCCTAAAAGGAAGAGGAGAAAAATTTCGGCCACCCTATATAACACTAGTTATAGAATTCGGCCACCCTACTTGTTGATTGATTCAATTTTCTTCTTCTTCTAAACTCATAGAAAAGTATTAGTTTTTATTCTACTAAAACATAAAAGAAAAGAAAAAAGATTATTCTTTTGATGGTACACTAATTGCTTGTTCATCAATAAGCTTGTGTGTACAACATCGAATTAGGTTCACGCGAGTTTCGATCATTAGATTGAGAACTCAAAAGTGACCGGAATAATCTTTGTATTCTTTTGATTGTTTTGTGACTAACAAAAGAAAAAGAAAAGTTTGTTTGTCCATTCTCAGGTTTGCAATTCAAAGAAAAAGGGAGACCACGCTCCTAGGTGATTCAAGTTCGTGCTAGGATTGAAGTGTTAGGATTATGCTCAATAGCAAGAGTGTAATATTATAATTAACAATCTTTTTCATATTAATAAAGTGATTTCTGGTTTAACAAATCGTATAGCATTTATAGTTTAATATTATAATTGTCAAAGTAAATAATCATAAGGTCTAAAGACTATGAGAAAAGAAGAATTGTTCATACATCTGGATATGTATGTGGTAGACACAATTCTTTAGTTAGTCTTGAATAATGTTCACAACTTAAGTTAAAGGTTGGGCACCTTTATCTTGTTAAAGTTGTAGAATTCTTTTGCTAGCATTTGAGTGGGATCAAATGAGATATGATGAGTCTAAATCATCGTAGTGTCTTCGAGCAAAAGGATCTAGTGCACTGGGTGCATTGAACTGGATCACAATGAAAAGCTTTATCTAGAACCGTCAATAGATAATAGTCTTTTCATTATCAGGACAATCGGAGAGTCTATCTTAATCCTGAGATAAATGATGGACTTATGGTTGCAAGTGATATCATTTGAGTTATCAATGAGTATGATTATATCGCATAGTCTATCCTCGATAGTTTGGTGATATTCATTTGTTAATCGATAGAGGACTTCATTTATAGATATGGACATCGTGGCTCCATTTAATTAAATGAGAGTATAATATCATCATATGGATGTTTTGAGGTAATTGGATATTAAATCTCAACGTTGAGTTTTCGATAGTGTCTATTGAAAACATGGCTTCTGGACAAGTCAAAATATCCAAGTTCAAAACGTGGTCATATGAGTAAATATGGTAACTTGGAGAGTTATAGGCGGTCTATGAACTCTTGGCGATTACTGATATTAATCACGAGGATACACTATCTCCTATATGATTGTCTAGGGTATGAATGAGGAGCATCTTCCTTTTCTATCTTTATTTAAGAGTTCAATTTTAGCTCTTTAGTGGAATGAGTTAAAATTAATGGATCGGACCTAAGTGAATCATTTGTTGATTGTGATTAGGTTATGTCTATTGAAGCTTAAATTTAGATGGCCCGCCAAGATCCCAATCCACACGGACTTGCATGGATCACTTGATATATTCTACCGGACCAATTTAAGGGTCCATCTAGAATTGCATTTAATATATTAAGAATATAATTTGCACATTATTTAAGTAATGGGCTGCTCAATTATATTTATATATTAATGAAAGACATGTGGGCTTGTTTCTTTTTGTAAGAATGGGTCTGGTTCACATGTGGGCTTTTTATTTAAAGTCCAATGGATTAAATGAAATAAGAAAATAATATTTTGGCCCATTTATTCAAGTGGGGCGGCAAGGTTAAGTTTTAACCTAATATATTATTTTGTTTCATTTGTTTTAATTAAATAAGAATTAATTAATTTATTAATTAATTGTTTAATTAAGAAACAAATCTTTTCTGATTAGGAAATATGATTCCTAGTGTTATACTATTGTTGGTAGTATACTAAAAGTAAAAGACTTATTTGGTAAGAAAATAAATAATTAATTTTATTTATTTAATCAAATAAGACGTCTTTTATATTTAGTCAAATAAAGGAATAAAAGATTTATGAATTCAATTAGGGTTTAAAGTCTTAAACTAAATAGGAAATAGGGTGCAATACAAACTCTTTTAGGCTTGAGAATTGCGGCAACCCTAGTCCCTTTTAGGTTGTGATTTTCGGCCACCCTAAGTGAAAGAAGAGAAGAAAATTTGGCCACCTATATAAGTGCTCTTATAGATTTCGGCCACCAGAAGTTGTTCGGGAGACAATTTTTCTTCTTCTTCTCAATTCATAGAAAGCTTTTATTCTACTAAAACAAATAGGAGTGTTAGATTATTCTTTGATAGTATACTATTTGCTTAATCATCAATAAGCTTGTGTATACGATATCGATCTAGGTTCACGCGAGTTTCGATCATTAGATTGAGAACTCAAAAGTGACCGGAATAATCTCAGTCATTCTTTTGATTGTTTTTGTGACTAACAAAGAAAAGAAAGTTTGTTTTGTCCATTCACAGGTTTGCAATTCAAAGAAAAAGGGAGACCACGCTCCTAGGTGATCCACGTTCGTGCTAGGATTGAAGATCTTGCGGATTACCATCGACGTAAGTCAATCGGATCACGCGACAAAAGGTATTCTACTTTTTGGTTATTGTATATGCATGTTTAATTAATTAAAGGGTTTAAGGTTCATAAAGGAAAAATTTTAAAAGTCACTAAATCTTATTTTTAGTCTCGCTTTCGCTGCGTGTACTACGGTATTTTTCCCTACATGAAGATCTTGCGGATTACCATCGACGTAAGTCAATCGGATCACGCGACAAAAGGTATTCAACTTTTGTTACTTTATATATGGTTAATTAATTAAAGGGGTTAAGGTTCATAAAAAGGAAAAATTTTAAAACATACTAAATCTATTTTTAGCCTCACTTCCGCTGCGTGTACTATGGTATTTTTCCCTACAATTGGTAACAGAGCCTAGGTTGTACCCTTTTAATTAATTAACGTATATATACGTGAATCGATTTCTTTTTATTGTGATTATGCATGTTTAGAAAGAGATGGCACTCTAGGTATTTGCATATATAATTACATGTGGATGTATGGATTTATATATGTTTATGTGGATTGTTATTGCTCGATTTTGGTCCTAGATTTTCAATGTAATTTTTGTTATGGAATTGTAACAAGAAGGGTGGTCTATTATTATAATTCCTTCTTGATAGTTGCTATTTTTTTTATTTGTATTAAATTTAATGTGCAGATTTTTTTATTATTTTTAGTGCAGTATTTTTATGTAAAAAAGTACTGCAGTGATTAAAAAAAAACTGCAGTATTTTTATTATTTAATTAAAGTTGTAATACGTTCTAACATCGAAGATTCGAAGACGTGAAGAAAAAGGAAGCAACCTGAACCAAGAACGAGCACCTTGCGCACCCTAGGATTGGATTGGGCTGCGCATGGCAAGCCCAAAACTTGGTAGGCTGCGCACGGCAGCCCTAGGTGACCTCATGGGCTGCGCACAGCAGCCCCTTTGTGGGGTTGTGGGGTGTGTTCGCCCATGGGTGGAGGCCGAAGGATGAGCGTATGGTTGATGGGCCACTTGAAGATCTTGTATTCCTAAACAATTGTAATTTACTTGCTTTTCTAGGATGGACCAAAATTGTTGCTATTTATTTTTTGCTTAAATATTACAATATTTGTTATTGTATGACAACATGACATATAGAATAGGAGTGCCACTCATGTATCTCTTTTGGTATGAACATGCATTGAATGATTTAGGTATCTAAATTGGCATCTAGATAACTTGGTAAATCATTCTATGGGATTTAATCACACGCCTTAAATAATTGAGTGGGAGAAGGTGTTTTTGTAACACCTATGGCCTCCAAGGTTAGTTGAGCTTAATTATTTATTGGTAATCCCCCCAAGGGGCGTCCATGAATGGAATTTAGCAACATACTTCCTTACAAGGATAGACTAGACAATGGACTCAAACGAGATCTACTCCCCAAGGAGGGATTTTCGTGAGAGAAAATTGAGGGTCGATATCTTGGTAACACACTCAATGTAATTTTATTGATATCCTCCCAAGAGTTCTTGTCAGTAAAATTGCAAGGCTAAAATTGAAAACGCCGGTTGTTATGTTAACAATTAGGTGGGACCTAGTCTAACTAGTAAATGGTGCGAACTCCCCAAGGAGGCGTAACATTTATTAGTGTTGGATCACCGTTGAATTTTTATGATTGAGTTATTTATTTAATTCAAGATAAATATTTAAAAGTGCTTTATCATGATTATTTACTTATATATGTTTTGTTTTATTCAGAAATCATGACCCCATCACTTATGAACATCCTGAAAGATAACACTTTAACTGGAGATAATTATGTAACATGGAAAAGGAAATTTGGGTTGTTGCTGCAAAGTGAAAAACATAAGTTTGTTCTGTCTGCTCCTAAACCACCTGCTCCTACTTATGAATCTCAGATTCATATGGTAGGTAAAGTTGCTACTATTATGGCCCGTCAAAAGGTCAAGGAACAATAGAAGAAAAAGCAACTTGGGCCTACCAAGAAGGAGACCAAGAAAGTAACCAAGATCAAAGGGAAATGTTTCATTTGTGGTTAAAAGGGACATTGGAAAAGAAATTGCCCAAAGTCCCAGAATAAGAAGGAACAAGATAATATTAATTATCTTGAAACATGTTTTCCGGCAGATTCTACAGATTCTTGGATCATAGACTCTGGAGCCACAAATCATGTTTGTTATTCCTTACAGGGGTTCCAAGAAAGGAGAAGGCTGAGTAAGAATGAAATCAATTTGCGCTTGGGCAACGGAACGTTAGTGTCTGCAAGTGCAGTGGGAGATATTAGAGGTTATTTGGATTCTAGAAGGCATTTAGATTTAATAAACGTTTATTATGTACCTCAATTCAAGAGGAATTTAATTTCAGTTTCTTGTTTGAATAAATTTGGATATTCGGTTACTTTTAATAAAGTTTTTATTATTAGTAAGAATGACAAAATTATTTGCCAAGGTACATTGGAAAACGGTCTATACTTTTTGCATAGAAATATCTCTCACTCGTTAGACACAGAATTAACGGAACCTGATCATAAAAGAGTAAAATTATCAATAGATGAAACCTACCTATGGCATTTACACCTAGGTCATATTAACCTTAATAGGATTAAAAGATTGGTATGTGACGGACCTTTAAGTGACTTAAAGGTTGATGATCTACCAACTTGTGAATCTTGTTTGGAAGGTAAAATTACCAAAAGGTCGTCCTCGGCCAAAGATACAAGAGCCACTGAATGTTTAGGATTGATACACACTGATGTATGTGGACCTATGAGCATTCAAGCTAGAGGTGGATATGAGTGCTTCATCACCTTCACAGATGATTACTCGAGATTTGGCTATGTGTATCTCATGTGACATAAGTCGGATGCTTTTGACATGTTCAAAGCATTCAAAGCTGAAGTAGAAAATCAGCTTGAGAAACACATAAAAATCTTAAGATCTGATCGTGGTGGAGAATATCTATCTGGTGAGTTTCAGCAATATCTTATTGATAATGGGATAGTTTCTCAGTTTTCTGCACCAGGAACACCTCAACAAAATGGGGTGGCAGAAAGGAGAAATAGAACTCTTTTGGATATGGTTAGGTCTATGTTCAGTTATTCAACACTTCCTATTTCTTTTTTGGGATATGCTTTACAAACTGCTATATACATTCTAAACGATGTACCATCTAAGTCTGTTCCTCAAACACCGCATGAGTTATGGACTGGGCGCAAGCCTAGTTTACAACACTTAAGGATATTTGGTTGTCCTGCACATGTGTTAAAAGGAAAGACAGAAAAGATGGAGTCACGTTCGGAAACGTGTATATTTGTAGGGTATCCAAAAGAAACTAAAGGATATTATTTCTTTAGTCCTTCAGATCTTAAAGTATTTGTTTCGACAAATGCTAAATTTCTGGAAAAGGACTATATGAATGATTTTGTGCCTAGAAGTAGAATTGTCCTGAATGAGATGTCAGGAGATACAATTCCACGAGAGGTTACACAACCTAACCCAATTGTAAGTTCCGATCCAACACAAAATCAACAACCTACCATTCCTCGTCGTAGTGGGAGGGTTAGAACACAACCCGAAAGATACATCAGTCTGGGAGAAGCAGTGGAGAATCTTCCGGACGACGATGATCCCTACACGTATAAGGAAGCAATGGAGGATGTTGATAGTCGCCATTGGCAAAAGGCAATGTAATCTGAGATTGAATCTATGTTCAATAACAAAGTCTGGTCCCTTGTAGACTTGCCTAAAGGGATAAAACCCATTGGGTGCAAGTGGGTATACAAGAGGAAAAGAGGTATGGATGGAAATGTGGAAACCTTTAAAGCTAGATTGGTAGCTAAATGGTATAAACAGAAAGAAGGTATCGATTACGAGGAAACCTTCTCTCCTGTGGCCATGCTTAAATCCATTAGGATACTCTTGTCCATTGCAGCATCTTTAGATCTAGAGATTTGGCAAATGGACGTCAAGACAGCTTTCCTTAATGGAAGTCTTGACGAAAGCATCTACATGATGCAACTAGAAGGATTCATTGAAAAGGGCCAAATGGAAAAGGTATGCAAGTTGCAGAAATCCATATATGGATTAAAGCAAGCATCCAGATCCTGGAACATAAGGTTCGATCAAGCTGTCAAAGGTTTTGGATTTATTCAGAATCCTAACGAACCTTGTGTATACAAAAGGATTAAGGGCGACAAGTTGGTTTTACTGATTCTTTATGTTGATGATATACTACTCATTGGAAATGATGTAGGAGTATTGACATCAGTAAAAGAATGGTTAGCAAAACAATTTGATATGAAGGACTTAGGAGAAACAAGTTTTATTCTAGGTATCCAAGTCATAAGGGATAGAAAGAATAAAACGATTGCATTATCCCAAGCTTCATACATAGACAAGATCTTGTCTAGGTTTTCCATACAGGATTCCAAGAAAGGTATGTTACCTTTCAGACATGGAATCAAACTTTCTAAGGAACAAGTTCCTAAGAATGAGCATGAAGAGCAATTCATGAGTAGGGTTCCATATGCCTCGGCAGTTGGAAGTCTCATGTATGCAATGCTCTGCACTAGACCAGATATTTGTTTGGATGTTGGCATAGTTAGCAGGTTTCAATCGAAACCTGGTCCTGATCACTGGACAGCAGTCAAGCATATTTGCAAGTACCTTAAGAGAACGAGAGATAATATGCTTGTATACTCTGGAGGGGATTTAATTCCTATTGGGTATACAGATTCTGATTTCCAATCAAATTCTGACTCTAGAAAATCCACATCGGGGGCTGTGTTTACTGTTGGAGGAGGAGCAGTCATATGAAGGAGTATCAAGCAATCTTGTATTGCTGATTCCACCATGGAAGCTGAGTATGTTGCTGCATGCGAGGCTGCCAAAGAGGCTATTTGGCTCCGCCAATTCTTGATTGACTTGGAAGTGGTTCCTAGTGCGAATAAGCATATCACTGTCTACTGTGACAACAGTGGAGCAGTGGCTAATTCGAAAGAACCAAGAAGTCACAAGAGAGGAAAACACATTGAAAGAAAGTATCATCTTTTAAGGGAGATTGTTCAAAGAGGTGACGTGACGATTATCAAAATCGCGTCAGCGAAAAATCTAGCGGATCCCTTCACAAAAGCTCTACCTCAGAAGAGTTTCGATGGGCATCTAGAGAACATGGGCTTGAGAGATATGACACGTTTGCTATAGCGCAAGTGGGAGATTGTTAGGATTATGCTCAATAGCAAGAGTGTAATATTGTAATTAACAATCTTTTTCATATTAATAAAGTGATTTCTGGTTTAACAAATCTTATGGCATTTATACTTTAATATTATAATTGTCAAAGTAAATAATCATAAGGTCTAAAGACTATGAGAAAAGAATAATTGCTCGTACATCTGGATATGTATGTGGTAGACACAATTCTTTAGTTAGTCTTGAATATTGTTCACAACTTAAGTTAAAGGTTGGGCACATTTATCTTGTTAAAGTTGTAGAATTCTTTTACTAGCATTTGAGTGGGATCAAATGAGATATGATGAGTCTAAAATCATCGGAGTGTCTTCGAGCAAAAGAATCTAGTGCACTGGGTGCATTGAACTGGATCACAATGAAAAGCTTTATCTAGAACCGTCAATAGATAATAGTCTTTTCATTATCAGGACAATCGGAGAGTCTATCTTAATCCTGAGATAAATGATGGACTTATGGTTGCAAGTGATATCATTTGAGTTATCAATGAGTACGATTATATAGCATAGTCTATCCTCGATAGTTTGGTGATATTCATTTGTTAATCGATAGAGGACTTCATTTATAGATATGGACATCGTGGCTCCATTTATTAAATGAGAGTATAATATCATCATATGGATGTTTTGAGGTAATTGGATATTAAATCTCAACGTTGAGTTTTCGATAGTGACTATTGAAAACATGGCTTTTGGACAAGTCAAAATATCCAAGTTCAAAACGTGGTCATATGAGTAAATATGGTAACTTGGAGAGTTATAGGCGGTCTATGAACTCTTGGCGATTACTGATATTAATCATGAGGATACACTATCTCCAATATGATTGTCTAGGGTTATGAAAGAGGAACGTCTTCCTTTTCTATCTTTATTTAAGAGTTCAATTTTAGCTCTTTAGTGGAATGAGTTAAAATTAATGGATCGGATCTAAGTGAATCATTTGTTGATTGTGATTAGGTTGTGTCTATTGAAGCTTAAATTTAGATAGCCCGCCAAGATCCCCAATCCACACGGACTTGCATGGATCACTTGATATATTCTACCGGACCAATTTAAGGGTCCATCTAGAATTGCATTTAATATATTAAGAATATAATTTGCACATTAATTATTTAATGGGCTGCTCAATTATATTTATATATTAATGAATGGCATGTGGGTTTGTTTCTTTTAGTATGAATAGGTCCGGTTCACATGTGGGCTTTTTATTTTAAGTCCAATGGATTAAATGAAATAAGAAAATAATATATGGCCCATTTTTATACATGTGGGGCGGCAAGGTTAATAGATTAGCCTAATATATTATTTTGTTTCATTGTTTAATTAAATAAGAATTAATTAATTGTTTAATTAATTGTTTAATTAAGAAACAAATCTTTTTCTGATCAGGAAATATATTTCCTAGAGATATACTATTGGTAGTAGTATATTAAAAGTAAAAGACTTATTTGGTAAGAAAATAAATAACAAGTTTTATTTATTTAATCAGATAGGAAAGTTTTTTATTAAGTCAATAAAAGAATAAAAATACTTATGAGTTGAATTAGGGTTAGGAGTCTAATTAACATGTGAATTAGGGTACAACACAAATCCTTTTTTGTAGAGGAAATTTGGCAACCCTAATTGGACCACATGAAGATTTCGGCCAACCCTAAAAGGAAGAGGAGAAAAATTTCGGCCACCCTATATAACACTAGTTATAGAATTCGGCCACCCTACTTGTTGATTGATTCAATTTTCTTCTTCTTCTAAACTCATAGAAAAGTATTAGTTTTTATTCTACTAAAACATAAAAGAAAAGAAAAAGATTATTCTTTTGATGGTACACTAATTGCTTGTTCATCAATAAGCTTGTGTGTACAACATCGAATTAGGTTCACGCGAGTTTCGGTCATTAGATTGAGAACTCAAAAGTGACCGGAATAATCTTTGTATTCTTTTGATTGTTTTGTGACTAACAAAAGAAAAAGAAAAGTTTGTTTGTCCATTCTCAGGTTTGCAATTCAAAGAAAAAGGGAGACCACGCTCCTAGGTGATTCACGTTCGTGCTAGGATTGAAGATCTTGCGGATTACCATCGACGTAAGTCAATCGGATCACGCGACAAAAGGTATTCAACTTTTGTTACTTTATATATGGTTAATTAATTAAAGGGGTTAAGGTTCATAAAAAGGAAAAATTTTAAAACATACTAAATATATTTTTAGTCTCGCTTTCGCTGCATGTACTACGGTATTTTTCCCTACATGATTATCCTCTGCATAGCTAAGCTTTATACCATGTCATTTACCTTTTGATATCTATGATTGATTTAATTGTCATCTTACAATCCTAGATAAGCATTTAGGGTTCTCTAGCTTTATTTGCACTTTGAATATCATATATATATTCACATTGGTTGTTTGATCTCTTTGGAGAATTAAATCTTGATCTAGGGTTGCTATTACAGGTCTGCGGGTAGTTGTGGTGGGTTACATACCGGGATTAGGTTGTAAACATCATTACAAGTAGTGATTGCGAGGATCAAGCAATTGGACTAGGGCCTGTGGGTAGTGGCAGCGGGTTATTGACCATTAGAGGTTGAGGTCAACCGAGGTTGTAAACATTATCGCAATTAGTGGATTCGAGGTTCGTGTGTGACGAACATAACAGCCCGTGGTTTTTCCCAGTTTGAGTTTCCACATAAAAATCAAGTGTCATTTATAAATCCGCACTTATTATACTTGATTTATTATATTGACTAGATTGGGGTTATTTTCGTAAATTGACTAAACGCAAAAATTTGGTAAAAAAGGTTAAAATCTATTCACCCCCCTCTAGATTAATATTAGGGCACGCCATTAATTTGTTCGTCCCTTAAAAAAAAACTACCTATAGGACGATTTTTGTTCGTCCCAATTGATAAGGTATAGGGACGAAATTAAAATTAAAAAAAAAAAAAAAGTTTTGCCTCAGCCACCTACCCAAATCAATTTTAATTGTTGTCCTCATGGTGAGTCGAACCCTGCACACACATGCCCAACCACTTTGCTGCTCCTTTGTTTGTGATAACAAAAGCATAAGTTTTATATATAACCTCTACTTCTTATTAATTTTTTATTGATTATTTTTCAATCAAAATTTTATTTGTAGATTGATTCCACTAATTTAAATTTTATTTTTATATGATAAACAAATTGATATTAAAAAACATTTATTAACATTTAATTAAACTATTTTGTTCAAATTATATATTATCAAATCAAAGGGTCAACTGTTAATCGTACTCGGAATTAGACATGACTCCGGTTCCGGTTCTCGATTCGGAACCAGCGGTTTCGATTTCCGATTCGGGTTTACAAAATACTCGAAGAATAAAATGAAAATGCTCAATAATGGAAGATTCAAAACCAAAAAAATCTCCGTAGCGCCACTAAACTAATTATCCAATGATATTCAACCTCCATTGGAGGTCTGTTAAACAAACCTCTATGAAGAAGATGAAAGAATAATAAATAAAAAATAAAAAAATAAAAACTTCAAAGTAAGAGAATGTGTGTAAAGTAAGGGCATTTTTGTTCGTTCACCATAATATGTGCCTTTTAAACTTAGGTTATTAAAGTGATGACTTTCTTACAAAACCACTTTAAAAATGTGGCATTTTCCACCATTTTCACGTTTCGATTTTTGATTCGGAACCAACGGTTTCAGTTTCGACAGTTCGGTTCCGGTTCCAACGGTTCAGTTCCTTTTTTAAAAAATAATAGAAAATCTTTCAAGACTAATAGTTATTGATCCTTATGAAGAACTTATTGGGAAAAAACAAAATTCATCTTGATAGAGAACCACTTTGGACAAACAAAATGATCCATATTGCATCATTTTCTAATTTATATGGTAATTTAATTATTAATCTATCTTTAAGGAAAAAACTTCAAAAAAAATAAATCAAGAATTTTCAACAAAATTAATTAATTATTATAATTTTAAATAAAAAGAAAACCTTTTGGGACGAAATAAATTTCGTCCCAATAAGATATCTATTGGAACGAAAGAAATTCGCCCCTAAAAGTCAACAAAATTTATTAACTATTATAATTTCAAATAAAAAGAAAACCTATTGGGACGAATTATGTATTTCGTCCCAATAGATATCCTATTGGGATGAAAATAATTCGTCCCTAAAAGTCTTACCACATTAGACAAAAATTGTCCCAATAGACATTCTATTGGGACGAAATAAATATTTGTCCCAATAGAATGTCTATTGGGACAAATTATGTCCAAGATGGTAAGACCTTTAGGGACGAACTTTTTTTCGTCCCAATAGGATGTCTATTGGGACGAAATATAAAATTCATCCCAATAGACTGCCTATATTTCATCTCAATAGATCTCCTATTGGGACGACAAAAAAAACGTCACAATAGATTTTCGTCCCAATAGGCCTTTTTTCTTGTAGTGTTTATAGGTGCCATGTCACAGATAACGGCAGTTTTCTGTTAGATTTTGACAGAATGGCTGCCAATGAACAATATTTTGTCAAAATTATGATTTTGGAACAATTTAAATAGTGAATGGACTTTTTGGGACTCCACCCACCACTTAATGGTGTCTAATGCTATTTTATCTATATTTAATTGTTATAAAATAGGGGGGATTACAGTTTGGTCCTTATGTTTTAAAGAAACTTTGCTTTTTTACTCTACTTATATGTATTAGGGTCTTTGGTCCTCATCTTTTTGGAAATACATAAAACAGGTCCTTCCGTTAGTCAATGATTAGTCGAAGTTAACTAGTCCAAGGGTAAAAGGGTAATTTCAGTCAAGTAAAACTTTAAAAAAAAAAAAATTAATTTGAAATATAAAAAACTAATATTTTTTTAATGGATCTCCACCATCCATCTCAAAGATGGATGGTGGAGATCTGAGATGGATGGTGGAGATCAAATAAAAATATTTTCTTAAGAAAAAAAAAACTTTTTTTCATTATTTATTTAATAAAAAATTTAATTAAAATTTTTTTTTTTTTTCACTTTTGAAACCGATTGTTCATCAATCTAGAAAAAAGAAAATCCATGGTCTAATACAATGAGATTAAACAATCATCATTTTTCTTAAATCTGGAAAATCCAAGTAGAAGATCCAATCAAAAAAAAAAATTCTTATGAAACCAATTGCTCATAAATTCCAAACACCATGTCTCTTTTATCTGAAAAAAAAAAAATACTCCATGTACTTGCATTTTCTTGGCCCCCAAACACCATCAAGTCCAAAACACATCTAGAATAATTCATTCACAACACCACCAAAAACCCATTTAAATCAACACACAAATAAAAAGAAGAAATTTACAAACTCCATATTCATCACCCAAACAATATTTTATTATCTAAGCACCATCAACACCATAACCAACACAACAACAACAACAAAAATACAAGGATCTGCTCTTCCTCACGCAACGATATTCCTCTCTCCTTCATCTCCGTTTGAGATGAAGGCTTCACGCGACAATTTGCTTCATTGGAGATGGAGGCATCGTCAACGATCTGCTTCACTAGAGATGGAAGCGTCACGCAACAATCTGCTTCGCTAAAGTTTGAGGCTCCATCTCCTATTCTCCTCCATCTCAAATGGGAGATCCTTCTTCCGTTGATTTCCATCTAAGATTGACTATCTGAGCATCTCATATGAAGATGCCCATCAGATGGTTTGCTCCATGGATCTGGCCTGATTTTTTTTTTTTCCATTTTTTTTTAAACAAATAAATATTTAAAAAAAAAATTATATCCAATAGTCGGTTGGAGATAATTTTTTCATTTTTTAAGTTTTTTTTAAAAAAAAAAAAGATTAAAGATAACTCCTTTTTTAAAATTTCCTTTATTTAAAATTTTGATGTTCTAAGAATTTCCTTTATTTAAAAATTTTGCTTTTTTTAATGAATATATATATATATATATATATAAACAGTATTTAATCTCCAATGTCCATCTCTAGATATGGATGGTAGAGATTCATTTTCTATTTATTTTTCAATTAATTTATTTAGAAAATACACAATTATTTTAAACATGGGTAAAATAGTACTTTTATGACATCCATTATGTTTGACCATTATTTTTTTGGTCAAAGGACCAATTTGATGTCTTTTTAAAAAGATGAAGACCAATAACCCTAATACACATAAGTCAAGTAAAAAAGCAATGTTTGATTAAAAGGTAGGGACCAAATTGTAATTCCCACGATAAAATAATTAAAATAAATAAGAACACAATAGCATAAACTTAAAGTAAGAAAAGAGAGAAAATAGTAGCGTAAGATGCCAAGATAGAATTGATTCTTTTAATTTATTCCTCAAGACTTCTCAACTTACATTCATCTTGAGGTTGCAAATATAAACACCTCGAACCTCTCGGAGACAACCAAATTTATCAAAAATCGAACCTTAATAGTATCATCAATCATTGGTTAATAGGTTTTATCAAAATCAATATCATATTTATGTGAGAAACATTGTATTACAAGTCATGCCTTATATCTCATGTCATATTTACTGCAATGCACACAAAATTTTAAAAAATAAATATGAAACTTTACTGTAATTGTTATTGTTAGAAATTATGTGCTAAAGCAAAGGTTTTTCTATAACAAATCATTTGACATCAATAAAAGTGTTTTGTTTACAAATAAATTATGTAGCTTGCATAAATCGTTTATTATATATGTCAAAAGCAAAATATTTTAAGGATCCAAGACTAAAAAAACATAAAGAATTATTCATATAGAGAAGTGTATATGTGGTAGACATAATTCTTTATCAGTCTTTCTATTATCAGTTCGAACTGACAAAAGTTATATCAGTTCCTTGTATTTGGGTCACTGGATTTAAATACTTTGACTGACAAGTGCATATAGTCAAGTCAAAGTATTTAAATCCAGTGGCCCACATGCAAGTAACTGATATAACTTTTGTCAGTTCGAACTGATAATAGAATTTCTGATTCTTTATTTAGTCTAAAAATGTTCACAACTTTAGATACAGGCTGGACACCTTATCTTAATTAAAGTTATGGCTATTTTGTTCTCAATTGGGAAGTGATGAGTCTAGAATCACTAAGTGAAAGACTTTAAACAAAAGACCTAGTACATATAATGTATTGAACGAATCAAGTGAATAGTATATTTCGATTTTACCGTTAATGGAATTATACATTCACAATAGAGCAATTGAAATATCTATTGTAATCATGAGATAAAGAATGTACCATATGTATTATGAGTTATAACGTTTGAGACATCAATATGTACGACTACAAAATAACGGTTTAATCCTGATAGTTTGGCATTATTGATTCATATGTCATAACGGACATATATTTATAGATATGGACACACTACAAGAAAAATTAAGATTTTTACAAGTTTTAAAAAATGTCACAAAAGCCTTTTTTTGGCATTTAATAAAATGTCATTACGAAGGACATCGTAAAAGAGTGACAATCAATTGTAGCATGTCACTGATGTTGAAAAAATGCCGCAAAAAAACACACTTATGGGAGATAAAAAATGCCGCATAAGACGTTTTCGGGCATAAAAAAAATACTGCAAGACACGTGTTTCTCTACATTAAAAGAATGCCACAAAAGACATGTTTCTTGACTTTAATAGAATGCCACAAAAGACATGTTTTTGGACTTTAATAGAATGCCGCAAAAGACATGTTGAATACTGATGCATGCGTCAAAAAGGGGTCCATGAGATGTGGTGTCGGGGCAGTCATAAGGAATGATAAGGGCTGGGTTGTGGCTGCTATTTCTATGTCAGTGGCAGGGAATTTCTCTCCTAAAACGGGTGAGTTGATTGCTTTGAGGGAAGGTCTGCTCTTAGCCCAGCGTCTGCATCTAAAGGTCTCTAGTGTGGAAGTGGACGCTTGTAATGTGGCTTCTAAGGTGTCCAGTTGTTCCCCTGATATGGGTGTGTCGGAGTTCGTTATTGATGATGTGAAGGCCTTGATTAAGGTGGCTGGGGTTCACAAATGTCACTCTATTTCCAGAAATGGCAATAGGGTGGCCCATAACCTTGCCTCCTTGGCCTTGTCCTCTTTGGAGGATCTTATGTGGCAAAATGTTTGCCTTAGTGTTATCTTTCCCTGTTTGTTGTAGCTGGTTGTTTTTATCAAAAAAAAACAAAAAAAAAAAAAAAATGCTGCAAATGACATGCTTTTATGATTAAAATAATGCCGAAAAAGACTTATTTTAAGGCATCCAAATAAGTCACCATGGTTTATAACATTCCATTTAACTGAATAATACATACTAGTTAACTGACAAATTGCATTGCTAGTAAGCGATAACATGCATCCGTCACAGAGATGAGATAGCGAATTAAAGAAACAAATGGAAATACTCAGCCAAGAGAGGCTGACATGTATGTTTCTACCGAGTGTGCTGATTACTCGATTTCAGATATAAGTTGTTTCAATCTTTCTTGGTAGCTTTTATCATCCTTGGTGAGTGATCATATCCAAGGTTCTAGGTATCTCATCAGTATGTAACAATTTGATCAACAACACTCCTTAAAGAATGCTTCTTTAGTTTCCTCCTCCGATTACTTCTCCTGGATAAACAATATTGAAGCAAGGTGTAAAAATTGTGTCATTGAGAAAAAAACCATTAACAATTGCATTAAAGGTTGCAACCAAGAAAAGAATGTAGCAACCAAGTGGGCCTAGCTTGAGCTCAACCTATTCTCTCATAGAAAGTAGCAACCAAGTGGCCTAGCTTATTAAATAAAACTTTCATTTAGGATGCTTAAGAGAAATCATATAATGGCAAAGAATTTAATAGCCGACATACCACTCTCAATTCCCAATTCCTCTTCCATGCCAGCATTCAATATTCTATCTGATTCGTCCAATAGTAAAAACTAGACACCATAAAAAGAATGTAAATAAGTATTCTAAGTGCACATATATATTTTAAATTTTAATTACAACTAATATAAATTCTTAATCACTTTCTCATTCCAAAAATGAGAGCATGAAAGTCAAGGCATCTATGCAAGATTTCTCAATATCCATAGAATCTGCAACCCATGCAATTCAAACCAACGATAGAGCAGTACCATTACAATACTCTTTGACTCCATTTCTTAAACTTTCACAGCCCCTTTTTGAATTCTCATAGTAACATCAACAGATAAAATTATTAGGACAATATTCTTCAAAACAAGTAGATCAAGGGGACATCAGAGTTGTAATTAAACTATATGAAAATTTAAATGAATATAAAGGACTTACATAACCAATCTATCATCTGAAAGTGATGGATGGATACGCTTGATAGCAACCGGTGTTCCTCACCAAATAGGCTTTCAAAATCTCACCAAAAGACCGCTATTAGCATTATCTAGTATTAGCGAAAACACATCTTGCAGATATGTTAAAAAATTGGAAGGACTTGTATACCCACTAACATGATAAAATTATAACATAAATAACCTATAAGTTGGATGCATCACCACACCAAAACCTTAAAAGTAGCAGGAAAAGAAAAAAGAGTGGATCCTAAGTTACGATTTCACAAAAGAATTGTTGTGTCCTGTAGTGCTGGCAAAACGGGCCGGGCTTTGGTGGGCCGCCAGGCCCGGCCTGTTTCGTTCGAGAGCCCGAGCCGACCCGGCCCGTAGGCTTAACAGGCCAGGCCCAAGCCTGTTAAGCTGGCGGTCCAGGCTGAGCCCAGGAGGCGCGATCGCGGGCCGGGCCCTAAAAAAAATTGCAAATTTTTTTTCCCGCCAGAAAAAAAAATTCAACATTTTTTAATTTTTTTTTTTTCAAAATTTGAATTACATTTTTTTAACCAGCTGACCGTTGGGGGAGGAAAAAAAAAATCCAAAACTTTTAAAAATTACATTTTTTTTAAATCTTTTACAATTTTTTCCAATTATACCCTAACCTAACATTTTCCTATAAATACCCCATCACCCTCACCCCATTCTCTACATTTTCTCTACTTCTCTAATAATCTCTACTCTCTTATTCTCTCTATTCTCTACAATCTCCAACATCTCTCACTCACTCTTTCAACTATTTTGTAATTTACTTTATTTATTTAATATATTATTTATATACTATATGCTATTTTACTAATATACCATACACTATACATTATATATTATATATTTACATACCTCTCACTCTCTAGTCTCTACATATACTTAATTGTAAATACTTAATTTTTTTTTTCCGATTGCACTTTTTTTCCCTTACCAAGTTTTTATCCCATTGGGTTTTTCTTGGCAAGGTTTTTAACGAGGCAATCATGATTTGTAATTTATACTTTTCACCACAAGTTTTGTATGAAATGAAAAATGTTATATTTCATATTAAAATTATTACACTAATCATTACACAAAATTATTACAATGTATAAAAAATAATATTGTATAAATAAAATATTTAAAAATTTTAAAAAAAAAAAAAAAAGCCCATTGGGCTCGGCCCGTTTAGGCCTAAACGGGCCAGCCCGCCAAAGGCCCGGCCCGGTCTATCCAGGAACAAGCCCCGGACCCAGGGCGGGCCCGACCCAGCCTGTTTCCCTAACAGGCCAAGCTCGGCCCGGCCCGGCCCATTTCGTTTCGTAAAACGGGCCGGGCCAGCCTGTTTTGCCACCAATAGTGTCCTTCAAGGATTAATCCATAAATCAATACTTTCTTCTGTCAAACATCAACATTGCACTCAAAATGGATATATAGAAGAAGTGACTTAAACAAGGAATGGTAAAGGAAATCTGCATATTATAGCATAATAGAAGGCACTCTTTGAAATCATGGATAACCTTAAGTAATTTTTATGGCTGTAGAAAAATAATAGAGACCGAATCGTAGTTCCTATCAGTATTGTTGACGGTGATTTTTGGATCATTGAAAAGTCAACCGTCAAACAATAACACGTAGGCAAATCGAAGCTTTAACCAGTCTAGGGTTGAATAATCAAAGCCTCTTTCTCCACGTGGATGTGATACGATTCGTTTGTATTTGAGAATAGTAATGTAGAAAAGTATGAAATAAATAATAAATCAAACATAACGCATGTTTTACGTGGTAAAACCCCAAGGTGGGGAAACATACACGGTGCTGGTGACGGCGAGAAGAGATCCACTATGAATAGAATAATTACACACTCAATACTCGCTTTCTCTCAGATAATTGTTTATGTTTCGTATCTTTTTTCTCATGTAAGTGTCAATTGCTCATGATGTCCATTCCCCTTATAATGAATACATGGTTGTATTTATACGGTTGGATCTAGGGTTGCCCTAGTTCCTGTCGTATAAGCGATGGACTCATTAATTAGAGTCTTTGTAGGATTCTGGTATAGTAGACTGATTAGGACTCGTTTTCATGTTTAGTGTTTATCCTTCTGGAAGCTTTGAGTTCTTTCCTGATTAGACTTCTGACACTAGAGAGGAAATAGGGATATTTCCTTACTTGGAGTGTGATTCTTAGATTTCGTATCTGAGTGGATCTCCACTTAATAAGACGTATCTTGATAGGATTGTATTTCCTGTTTTGGCCGAGTAGATCTCGCTGAGTAAAGATCTTCGACTAGTAGGATCTTCGCTCATTAATATTTCTTTAACTAGACGACTTTACTTGGCGCATACGCTTCTAACTTCCATATTTAGCTTTCTTGATGATGTGTCCAAACCTGGTGACGTGTCCTCAGTCAGCGTTCCTTTCATTGACTGGTTGACTTTGAATGACGTGGAATTACTGTACTTCCATATTAACTGCTATCTTTGCTAACGTGTCATGCTGACGAAAATATACATATAACAATACCCCCATAAATACTTCAAGCCGAACAAGCGACTTGATCTCTTCATTCCTTCGTTTTGGCGAGTAGTATTTATAATCATACTTGGCTTCTGGTTTTTAGGGAAATTCTTTCCCTCCTTTCTATCTTTAACCTTCGTGTTCCCTTTTGAGTGCCAACTTCAGCATTTAATGCTTCTTTGCATGACCGCTTCTTCTGTTGTTCTTCGCATCATTTTTTTTTAGTACTTCTATTACTTTCTGTTTGTGCGAGTGCTTTGTTCACCATCATTCTTCTGACCGAGAAGTATTTCATTGTTCAATGCTTTCATCGCCGTGTAAATAATCTCCTTAAATGGCGAAGTCACTGATTGTGAGACAATTGTGATCGATGTTGCTGCTCTGGTGAAGTCTCGATTACTTTCAGTGTGTATTTGCCGTTTATTTGTCGTTATCATCTTTACCAACGTGGTTGGCTATGGAGTGGATGATGTCGTCATGGCGAGTAAAGCAGCATGATAAATAGCTAGTCAACCCGAGAGGGCTGCCAGTCGTGTAGTTTAGTTGTCCCTTTTTTTACATTTATTTTGTTACGGCCTTTCGACTGATATTCCTGTAAAAAGAAAACACTTTGTTTGTATAAAAATAATTTTAACTTCTTACTTACTTGCATTTGGCTCTGATTGTGTTCGATGAACTGCCTTGCTTCATGAGCCCTGATTTTTGAGATCTTTTTTATTTTATTATTTGATTTCGTCATGCATTGGGATGAACTTGGCATTGGGTTGAGTTGAATAGTCACGGCAAGCTGAGTTATTCCAGCTACAGCGAGTTGAACTGCCACATTGAGCTGAATAGGTTGACACCTAAGATTTGATGCTCAGATGCTTTTAAGTCTCTTCATTCTAATGAGGTCTCGGCTTTTTAATACTTCACTCGGTCTTGTTAAAACGATTTTTTTTTCTTTTAGATTGGACATTCCAAGCACTCGGCCTAGTTCTTTCTCGCTCCTTTGAACCTCTTTTTTATTATTATTATTATTAATATTATTGGCTGATCTTTTTTCGTAGGTCAGATTCTTCCTTTTGGCCGATCTTTCTTATAGACCAGTCTTCTTTCTGGCCGATCTTCCATATAGATTGGTTATTATTGTTTTTTTTTTTTTAAACCTTCTAACTAATATTTCTATAAAAGAAAAAGACATTTTATATGTATAAATATAATTTAGACTTTTGACTTACTATCTTTTGCACTTCTTGCGAGCCGCTCCAGAGGCTCGCTAAGCTGACAAACAAGAATTTGGGCTTCCCGGCTCAAGGCAGCCTGAGCGCTTATTTTGTACCACGGGGGGTCTTGACCGTATCTAAGTTTCTACCCACTTTCGGGGTTTTTACTTGATTTTTAGCGAGCCGAGCCAACCTCAAGGTGTTTGGCTTAGGTGGCCCTAATCTTGTATTTGAAAGCTTCCCAGCTGCTTTTGTGTGCACTTGCTCATTGGAGCTTTGTACCTGCACATTTTAAACTTGACATAAATACAATTTAAGCAAAAAGGTATTTACCCCCTTTTCTTTTTGCTCAGCTACCATTGCTAAGTTTTCGGTTTAGGCGCAGGGCCTTTTTTTTTTTTTTTTGTTCAGCTACCATTGCCGAGTTTTTGGTTTAAGGCTCAAAGCCTTCTTTGTTCAGCTGCTATTGCTGAGTTTTTGGCTTAGGTGCAGGGCCTTTTTTTTTTTTTGTTCAGCTGCCATTACTGAGTTTTCGGTTTACTCAGTGTTTGTCAAGACATATTTGACCATACACCAAGTCTTTAAGGCTTAAAGCCTTCTTTGTTCAACTGCCATTGCTGAGTTTTTGTCTTAGGCGTAGGCCTTTTTTGTTGTTCAGCTGCCATTGCTGAGTTTTCGGCTTACTCAGTGTTTGTCGAGACGTATCTGACCATACACTAAGTCTTTAAGGCTCAAAGCCTTCTTTGTTCAGCTGTCATTGTTGAGTTTTTGGCTTAGGCTCAGGGCATTTTTTGTTGTTTAGCTGCCATTGCTAAGTTTTCAGCTTACTCAGTGTTTGTCGTGATGTATCTAACCATACACCAAGTCTTTAAGCATACTTTATGGGACGTCTCCCTCTTTTGCTTATATAGTTTTTAAGTGTTAATTTTTCCAACCCCCAACGTTTCTTTCGACCACTGTCTTTTGAGTGCTTATCCTGCACTTCGAAGGGTCACGCTTGCCAATGGTGGTGAGCACCAATTGATCTTTTTGCATTTTTCTAGCTCAGGCCGCTATGACTAGTCTAGAGCCTGATAAGTTTGTGGGTACCCATTTACCGGCGTTTACGTTATTATTGTTGAGAATGTTCTACCTTCGTTTGAATTTCTACATGCACCGAGATGAAACTCGTTTTGCTCGCATTGATACGAAGCTCGATTCTTGTGCTAAGGTTCTCATTTTTTCTTTCTATGCCAAACATATGAATAGCAGTTGCACAAATAACAAATATACATGTATATACTTTAATAATGCTGAACAAAAATAGTTGGATCTATGTACGGTATTGGTTATGGTCATCATTCAGGATACAATATCCATGCATTTATGTTGGGTGCTTTGGTTATAAAAACACATGGCATAATAAATAAGAAGTATATATTTTGATAGAAAAGCATACAACGTGCAGCTTATGATTTTAATTAATTAGCAATAGAAAAATAAGCATCGTGATATCCCATCAAGTTATTGAGGTGTAAGATAATAACAAGTAATAATAATTAAACCAAAACGTACCTCCAAACCCGACCGATTTTGATAATGTCATTAAGCGCTTTCGAAAACACTTGGTCACTTACCGAACCTGAAGTTTAGTTGTATTACTTTCAGATACTTTGTCTCTTTTTTTTTTTTAGTTGCCGGGGTGGAAAAGGGACTTTCATAAAAACCACTTTCACAATTGCGAATTTTCCTTACGGTTACATCTTCTGCTCCCATAGCCCCCCAGTAGTTGTTGCAAGTAGGTTTAGGCTTGTTGGAGCGCTTTTAACACCGCATCCACCCCCTCTTTAAAGAGAAATACAACAAGTTCGTGCATGCTGCGGATTTGTATGTGACAGTATAACAATATGAAGAAGTAGACATAGTTCAATATATCTAGATTAAAGAAATTATATGTTTCAAGTATCATAGACTCATCTTCGATCTCACCAATGTATTATGCATATCAAATATTTTGAGTGTTAAATTTGGTAAAACTTATGCTCAAAAGACCGAATTTGGTTGAACTAAACTGTATTCAGTCAATCCATTATGGATTTTTAAATAATGGTTGACATAATATATTTTAATCATCAATAATAAAGATTGCGGCGTACCTGTTGCAGATTGAATTTGCTTTGGTGAAGGCAATAGTGCATCTCCAAATCAAAGTGATTTGTACACATATTTAATGAGAATATATATTTACAGACTATGTTAATTACCTATTAGCTAATTCACTTTATTATAAGTGAAAGTGAGAGCGTACCTCCTTGCCCGAACAATTCCTGTACTGCATTTAAACACTCTCGGAAGCGCTTTTTACCAAGATCAAAGCCTTGGTTAAATTCCACTGAGTTTTTGGACAATATTTTTTTATTTTTACCATATACGACTATGTATATTCTCTATTCGCACAATAGAACGACAAAATCATAAAATTAAACAATGTATAAATTGGCTTACCTCAGCCACTTACCAAACCTGGTGTGCAGTTTTTGTATTCTTGGATCCTTTGTTGTTGGATAAGTCGGTAACAAAGAGCCGAATGAGCTTTAGCTGAGAATTGACTTTGGGTCCTTTCTTTCCTTTTTGCTGAACTGTAACGTTCTGGAGGTCGTCAAATATTCCTCGAGCTTAATTGTGTCTTGGACCACATGTCCTCAAAAAGATCTATACATCTATTTTACAGCAAAATTCAAGGTTCGTGATTCCATGCTCTCTGGAGAGAG
Source organism: Acer yangbiense (assembly GCA_008009225.1). Lineage (NCBI taxonomy): Eukaryota > Viridiplantae > Streptophyta > Magnoliopsida > Sapindales > Sapindaceae > Acer > Acer yangbiense. The sequence continues at coordinate 21,534,679 of CM017765.1, read as the reverse complement.
TTTTCTCTGTTTTAGCGTCTGGTGGTCGAGTTTGGAAAATCCTCCGTGAACCGCTTCCTTCAACGTTTCGGGGATCATACAATATTCCACAGGTTGAACCAAATTACGAACCTTATATTTCTGGAAAGATCCGGATGTCTAGTTTCCAATGGTTTTTATGGTTCGTGATTTCGACTTCTGTAGAGGGAGATATGCCCATTTTAGTGTTCAATGGTCAGATCAGAAATCTATACGCGATCTGGTTTCTTCAATATTGCGGAAGCCACCAAATATTGCTTGGATTGAACTAGTATACGAACCATATATGCTTGGAAATCCTTAGATGTTTAGTTTCCAATGGTTTTTATGGCTTGTGATTTCGACTTCTGTAAAGGGAGATATGCCCATTTTAGTGTTCAATGGTCAGATCCGAAATCTATACGCGATCTGGTTTCTTCAATATTACGGAAGCCACCAAATATTTCTTGGACTGAACTAGGATACGAACCATATATGCTTGGAAAGCCTTGGATGTCTAGTTTCCAGTGGTTTTTACAGTTTGTGAATCCGATTTCTGTAGGGAGAAATATGCCCACTTTAGTGCGCATTGGTCAGCAATTCCGCGATTCTGGACAACTCTCTTTTCTTTTCTTTTGTAAGCTGTCGGAATGGGAAAGCAATTCCTTGGTCGGATTTTTGATACTCTGAAGCTCAGAGTATTTCTTTTGCAATATTATTCCTCTGGATTTGGTCACGGCCGTGGCTCCCGCTACGGGTTCTATAGTTAACCCACTCCCTAACACTTCCAATAGTCGTTTGTTGGGTACTTCAAGTGTTGGATCCACATCGAAATTCCTTATGTGGTCTGCTCATGAGGGTTCCTCGAAGTTGAGTTCTCCCCCCTTCTTCTAGCGCCAATTGTTGACGGTGATTTTTGGATCATTGAAAAGTCAACCGTCAAACAATAACACGTAGGCAAATCAAAGCTTTAACCAGTCTAGGGTTGAATAATCAAAGCCTCTTTCTCCATGTGGATGTGATACGATTCGTTCGTATTTGAGAATAGTAATGTAGAAAAGTATGAAATAAATAATAAATCAAACATAACGCATGTTTTACGTGGTAAAACCCCAGGGCGGGGAAACATCCACGGTGCCGGTGACGGTGAGAAGAGATCCACTATGAATAGAATAATTACACACTCAATACTCGCTTTCTCTCAGATAATTGTTTATGTTTCGTATCTTTTTTCTCATGTAAGTGTCAATTGCTCATGATGTCCATTCCCCTTATAATGAATACATGGTTGTATTTATACAGTTCGATCTAGGGTTGCCCTAGTTCCTGTCGTATAAGCGATGGACTCATTAATTAGAGTCTTTGTAGGATTCTGGTAGAGTAGACTGATTAAGACTCGTTTTCCTATTTGGTGTTTATCCTTCTGGAAGTTTTGAGTTATTTCCTTATTAGACTTCTGACACTAGAGAGGAAATAGGGATATTTCCTTACTTGGAGTGTGATTCTTAGATTTCGTATCTGAGTGGATCTCCACTTGATAAGACGTATCTTGATAGGATTGTATTTCCTGTTTTGGCCGAGTAGTTCCTGTTTTAGCCAAGTAGATCTCGCTGAGTAAAGATCTTCAGCTAGCAGGATCTTCGCTCATTAATATTTCTTTAACTAGACAACTTTACTTGGCGCATACTCTTCTAACTTCCATATTTAGCTTTCTTGATGATGTGTCCAGACCTGGTGACGTGTCCTCGGTCAACGTTCCTTTCATTAACTGGTTGACTTTGGATGACGTGGAATTACTGTACTTCTGTATTAACCGCTATCTTTGCTAACATGTCATGCTGACGAAAATATACATACAACAAGTAATATATCAAAAATTCAATCAAAAATTGATGGGATTTCAAACAAGCAAATTTCACATAATGCAACTTCTTAAAAAAGTTGGCAATAGCTAGCTACATTTTGCATATTTTCAACCTCAAGTAAAATAAAAAATCAAACCACACCTTCCAAATAATTGTTGAGTTTGAAAAGTCCAGCTCGGAAGGATCAATTTCCCAGTCACACTTGTTTGGCAAAGGGGGCAAAACAGGTTTTGGTTCAAAGTGACTTCCATTTTGACCCTGTAAAATGCAAACTCAGACTCAGAGCCTAAAAATGCAATGAAACGCAAAATCCATAGAAGCAAAAGGGTCTTTAAGAAATATAAACAAATCAAATAATAAAAAAACCCGAAAGTTTAACCTAACATTACATTTTCCATACAACAAATCAGTTGTTCTAATACAAATTGACTACATTAGGAAAAAATGAACAAAAGGAATACAGTCAATCACTCACTCAAATTCACCTAAATGTTTATCACAACAAACAATAAAATTCACAACTAAACTGCACAAAAATAATCATGTCAAAATCGTAAAATAAACCCATTCTATAGCTATCTTTGCACAATGAACATGCAAGTTTTACAAACACGAAGATGAAAAATTGAGAGAAGTCGATGTGTACCGCAGTCATAGTGAAGCTCTGTGCACCGCCACAGGATCTTCTGAGCTGGACAATACGAACAGCAACATTTGGATGGCACGGTTGAACAAGGACGACTGGACGGAAACGGCAGCGGCACTGCTACAAAGTGCTGAGACGATTGACCATAATGAAGATGAAAAACATAGAGAAGTTGGTGTGTACCGCAGTCACGGTGGTGCATAGCTCACTGATGCGGGATCTTCTAAGCTAGACGGTACGGATGGACAGTGAAGTTTGGACAGCACCGTTGAATAAGGACGGAAACAACGGTGACTGAATCATTTGTTGGCAACGGCACCGTTGCAAAGAGTTGAGACGATCGACCACAACGAGATTAGAGTAAAAACTATACGAAAATTGAAGAATTAGACTAGAGTAATCAGAAATTGAGAGGATTTAGAAAGGGATAGAAATTGAAGAATCAGAGGTCGATTAAAAATATTCAGTACAAACATAGCACTACGTGCACTACGACGCTGGAACGAAAATTTTAAAAAGGCAACTACTTTAATTTAACTATATTGTCATTTAATAAATGCCGTTAAAAATAACAATTTTTTTGTCAATTACAGCTTTTACTATAGAAAACTCTCCAGCTGGGATCAATTAAAGGATTTGTTAAAATACGCCGGAAATTTGATGTTGTAAAAGACGAAAATTCTTATAGTCATTATGGCTCTTATAATCAAATAAGAGTAAATATCACCATATGGGTCTTACGAGGACTTGGATAATAAATCTCGGTACCGAATATTCAATAAGGAGTTTGAAACAAATAATAGCACGGTGTGTATAAAGCTATCTAGAGGGGGGGTGAATAGATTTTACGCTTTTTACCCAATTTTTCGTGTTAGTCAAAATTACGAAAATGCCCTCAAGATAATATAAACAAGCAAGTGTAATATGGTGCGGAAATTAAAACAACACTTGGTTTTTACGTGGAAACCCTCACGGGAAAAACCACGGGCTATGTAAGTAAGCCACACTCGAACCTCGAATCCACTAAATGTGCAAACGATTACAACCTAATCCCGGAAGTAATCACACACCTACCTAATCCCGGTATGAGTGAACCTAGTCCAATTTGCTTGCGTTCTAAGCAACCTAATCCCGATTGCTACACACAAGACTTACTTTCTCTAGAAGAGAATACAACCCTAAGTGAATATATGAGAATATCCAAAATGCAACATAGAGCAAGGGAAACCCTATATGCTTATCTAAGATGATTAATATGCAATTAAGAACAATCCTAGATATCAAAACTAAATGACATGTCAATTAGTTTAGCTAATCAATATTAAGCACAAAACCTAATATGCTAGCACAATACAACTTCTCAAACATACATCATACTCATCTCAATATTGTATCCAAAGCATACAAAATAATCAACAAGTAATTAATTGAGATTGCTAGATAAGAAAAACACAAAACATGTAAGATATTAGTGAAAAGCTTACCAAGCAAAGTATGATGAAGATTCCATGTAAGATGACATCTAGATGATCCAAGATGATGCTAGATGATGATTGATGATCATGAAAAAGTGTTTGAGTGATTAAAATTGAGTTCTTTGTGTATTTTTCTTCTCTTGAAAAATATCCTAAGTATAGAATATGAATATGAACTCTCTTTGCTGACCTAAAGTCAAAGTGTTATATATATAGGGGCCATAAGTGAAGTGTGGTCGTTTTGAAAAACGCACCAAAAATTGCTATGTGCGCTGGTGGCCTTGCGCTGGACGACAGGCGCAAGACCAGCGCACACGCACATTTTTGCATTGGCGCTGGACGACATGCGCTCACACAGGCGCCATACCAGCGGAGCCACACTGGGCGATCAGCGCTGGTGACCTTGCGCAGGTGTAGACCAGCGCACGACCGGTGATAGAGAACTGGACGATTTGCGCTGGTGTGGACCAGCGCACGACCAGCGGCACGCCACTGGGCGTTTTGCGCCGGTGAGCGGCGCTGGACGTCAGGCACAGGTGGTCCAGCGCACAGCCCACAACTTTGAACCCCACAAGCAATCATGCAAGGGGAACAAAGGTAAACTAAGATGCATCCTAAAAGCCTAAATGCTATGATGTTATAAACACAAGATGCAATCATTATACCAAGCAAGAAGAGATGTAAATAGGCATTGATGCACAACAAAAAGAAACACAACATACAAAGATTAAACATATGCATGAGTTGTGAGTGTGTGCAACTATCTCTTCAAGACAAGTAAGCACTTAGAGTATTACCTTTGGTGCTTGTCAATCATGAGGTCTTCAAAGGGCCTAAGCAATAACAACAACATCTAAACTACCCTTACAAAGAATCCCCACATATGGTTTGATCACGAAATAAGCCAATTAAAAACAACGGGAATCCTTACAATCTCCCCCTTTGGCTATTTCGTGACAAAACCATCACTCACATTGATTCCTCACAAAAAAATAGAAACTACGGGACTACAATGATATTCTACATAACAAAGAGATAAGAGAATGCAACTGAAGTCTTCAATCCTCTTGTAGAATAATCAATCCCTGAAAAGAGTTTCTAACATTTCTAATACAAGAAAAGTGTGAGATTAATCATGTGAGAACAATACCAAGCATTTGCATTTTTAGAATTTAGGCACAACATTACCAAATGTATGCAATGTATGATAAATGCAATGCTCCCCCTCAACGGGTTACTCCCCTTCAATGTATGTTCTCCCCAAAGTGTACAATAGCTTCTATATTTTGCACCTCCCCTTACCATATCCTACTCCCCCTTTTTGTCATGATATAGGCAAAGGAGTAGTCCCCAACCGGGTCACTCATAGCAACGAGAGATAGAAGCATGCAAGATTTACATATACATATAAGTCACTTTATGCACTTCAATTAATTTGAGAGAAACAAGGAGATTTATTTTTAGAAAATGTGTGAATCCAACATGCTTTGCATACAAGACATATAGCATTCAAGTCCAAAATACAATGGTATTTGGCAAAGCAAATGACAAAGGTTTCTAATAAGAATTCAAACCAATTTCACCAATGTCATGGGAAAAGCAAGGATATAGAGATTATTGATTTCAATTTAAGAGCAACTATATCCAACTTTATAAGCGAAACATGGCATGAGTGACTTTGCACCCTATTTGATTTTTCCGGATAAGATATCCGTATGATAGTAACCATGTTCAACTAATAAAGAAAGAGAGACATTTGGAATGTAAATTCCTTTGAATGGATACAAGATCCTTTATTCATTTTGAGTCTCATAAGCTTTCACACAAGTTTTGCATTTTTAAGAATATGCAATCATCTCATGTGAGCATGTTATATGAATTTCATGCTTTTTCATTTGTCATTAGCATGTTATTAAAGAATCATCATGTCATGGAGATAATCATAGGTCATTCAAATCATACTTCCAATATACATCTCCTAGTCCAAAATGCATGTTTGAACATAAATATGACATGGATTGTAAACAAGCAAGGTTCACACTTATTGAATTGAAAACATATATACATATGTACAACCAAGCTTACTCAAGCAATCAAAAGAAGAGGCATAAGATATTTCAAATTTTTTGCAAGATACAAGAATGCAAACTAGCTCTCTTTGCTTGAGTTCCCCATATGGGATCAATCATAGAACATCACTCCACAAGACATACCCCAATAGATCTACTAAGAGTTTTAAATCGAGTTGCATCTAAGGGTTTAGTAAATAGGTCCGCAAGTTGATCATTAGTACCTACATGTTCAAGTACTATGCATTTATTTTCAACAAGCTCTCTAATGAAGTGATGGCGGATGTCAATATGCTTAGTTCTAGAATGTTGCACCGGATTCTTGGAAATATTAATGGCACTCATGTTATCACAAAAGAGAGTGAGAGTACCTTGGTTGAATCCATAGTCCACTAGCATTTGCTTCATCCACATAAGTTGAGTGCATCCACTCCCCGCGGCTATGTACTCGGCTTCTGCCGTGGACAAGGAAATCGAATTTTGCTTCTTGCAAAACCAAGACACCAAGTTGTTGCCTAGAAAGAAACAACCGCCCGATGTGCTCTTCCTATCATCATAATTTCCTGCCCAATCCGCATCACTATATCCTACAAGACTAGGATTAGTGTCAAATGAGTACCAAATCCCATAGTTGGAAGTCCCATTCACAAAGCGAATGACTCTCTTAACCGAAGAGAGATGGGACTCCTTGGGATCGGATTGGTACCTTGCACAAACTCCTACACTAAATGATATATCGGGCCTACTTGCGGTCAAATAGAGCAAGCTCCCTATCATGCCACGATATAAAGTTTGGTCCACACTTTTACCGCTAGCATCCTTGCTTAGCTTCAAAGTGGTGCTCATAGGAGTGTCACAATGTTTGGCTTTTTCAAGACCAAACTTCTTCACAAGGTTTTTGGCATATTTGGCTTGGGTTATGAAGATCCCATTATCAAGTTGCCTAATTTGCAAACCTAGGAAGTAATTAAGCTCACCAACAAGACTCATCTCAAATTCATGAGACATAACATCAACAAATTGTTGGACCTTGGTGTTGTTGGTGGAGCCAAACACTATGTCATCGACATATATTTGAGCTATGAAAAGCTCATCATTGTCTCTCTTGATGAATAGTGTCATGTCAACACTACCTCTTGTGTAGTTATTGTCAACAAGAAATTGAGTGAGGCGCTCATACCAAGCCCTCGGTGCTTGTTTCAACCCATATAGTGCCTTCTTGAGGCGATAGACATGGTTGGGGTGGTGAGCATCCACAAACCCCTTGGGTTGTTCAACAAACACTTCCTCTTGCAAGAAGCCATTGAGGAAGGCACTCTTGACATCCATTTGGTGCAATTTGAACTTGTGCACACAAGAAATGGACAAGAGAAGCCTAATAGACTCTAAACGGGCAACGGGAGCAAATGTCTCCTCAAAGTCGATACCCTCAATTTGAGAGTACCCTTGTGCTACAAGTCTAGCCTTGTTCCGCACTATGTTGCCATCCTCATCGGATTTGTTCCTAAATATCCATTTAGTGCCTATGACATTAGTGGTCTTAGGCCTAGGAACTAGAGTCCAAACCTCATTCCTTTCGAATTGGTTTAGCTCTTCTTGCATGGCAAGAACCCAAAATTCATCATGTAGGGCTTCTTCAACCTTTTTGGGTTCAATTTGAGAGGTGTAGCAAGTATAGCTAATAAGATTAGCAAGTTGACGTCTAGTCCTAACACCCTCATTTACCTCTCCAATGATATCTTCTTTATCATGGAGTTTCCTAACCCATGGAGCGGGTTCTTTAGAGTCCAAGAGAGGAACTCTAGCAATAGGTTGTGTGTCATCATTGTTGACATTAGATGTCCCAACATTAGGAGGCACCACAACCTTCTCCAAAGGAGAACCATCACTAAAAATAACCTCCTCCTCATGATTATTAGACTTGAGCCTAGTATCATCAAATACGACATTGGATGATTCCATAACACTTAGAGTCTTTAAATTGAAAACTCTATAGGCTCTACTATTCAAGGCATAACCAATAAAGATACCCTCATCACTCTTAGCATCGAATTTGCCAAGTTGATCACGGTCATTCAAAATGTAGCATTTGCTTCCAAAAGTGTGGAAGTAGCTAACATTTGGCCTCTTGCCTTTCCAATACTCATAGGAGGTGTTTCTAGTACCGGGCCTTAGGAAGACTCTATTTCCTATATAGCAAGCCGTATTGACGGCTTCGGCCCATAGGTTCCTAGAGACATTGTTGCTAAGCAACATCACACGGGCCATCTCTTGAAGGACCCTATTTTTCCTCTCAACAACTCCATTTTGTTGAGGTGTCCTAGGAGCCGAAAACTCATGGGAGATACCTAAACCATTACAAAAGGTTTCAAAGGTAGCATTCTCAAATTCCCTCCCATTGTCACTTCTAATCCGTTTTATGCTTTTAATATTTGAGTTCATTTCATTTTGAAGTTTATTACAAAGCATTTTAAACTTATCAAAAGTTTCGGATTTTTCTCTAAGAAAATATGTCCATGTGAACCTAGAGAAATCATCAACACAAACAAAAATGTATCTCTTTCCACCCAAACTTTCGGTTTGCATGGGATCCATGAGGTCCATGTGGAGAAGCTCAAGAGGCTCCTTGGTGGTGAGATACTTACCCTTTTTGTGCATGCTTTTAGTTTGCTTTCCTTGTTGGTAAGGTCCACAAACACCATTGGCTTTCTTCCCAAGCTTAGGGAGGCCACGCACACACTCGAACTTTCCAAGGGTCCGTAGATCCCTAAAGTTCATGTGGCCAAGTCTTTCATGCCACAACTCAATTTGCTCATCCATGGACACATTGTTTGAGACTATTCTAGCTTCAAGACAATAGCAATTGTCGCTAGATCTCATACCTTTCAATAAGGTTTGTCCATCGGGCTTTAGGATCGAGCAATCATCTTTACAAACAAGACGGAATATCCTTCATCACTTAGATGTGAAATGCTTATTAAATTGGCTTTCAAGCCATCAACAAATAAAGCATCGGATAAGGAGGGTAATCCGGGAACGGAAATGGTTCCTTTCCCTACAACTTTCTTTTTGGATCCATCACCAAAAGTGACATATCCACCTTCCTCCATAACAAGAGTCTCGAAGAAACTCTTGTTTCCCGTCATGTGCCTAGAGCACCCACTATCTAAATACCAAAAATTAGAAGAATTTGCCTTCAAGGCTATTTGAGCAACATGGCAAACAATTTCATTCTTTCTAATCCACCTAGAAACAATCTTAGCTTTCTTAGTGGTCTTTGGTACATGGGCTCTAGATGTCCTAGGATCATGCATAATAATATTATTATTCCTAGGAACATGCATCATGGCTCTTTTCTTTTTCTTCTCTATCATGCTTCTAGTTTTGCACATTTTATATATCGAAAGCAATGTGCTCTAATATGACCATCAAATCCACAAAGTGACATATAGGAGTAAAATAAGGAATCATACCTTGTCCTTGTCTTTGTGGATGAAAGGGTTCAATCCTTCTTCGTTGTTGAACCGGTCTTGGTTGCTTCCTAGCTTGAGGTTGCATGACAGGTCTCTTTCCTTTGTGAGCCATTTGAGGAGGAATGTTGGCTTGAGGGACCCTAGGGGGTTGAGCTTGAGGTTTCCTTCTTGGCCCCATCTTCACTTGTGCATTAGAGCATTGTCCTACTTCTAATTTCTTTCTAGGAGCTTGCACAAATGAAGTTTCTTCTTTCTTCAAGCTCTTGACAAACACGGTCTTGTTAGAGGTAGAGATCTTCTTGTCATCTTCATACCCAAGACCCCTCTTGTCACATGGACTCTTTCCAACACCAAGCATATGGTCAAGCTTCTTGGTGCTAGAATCAATCCTAGTCATAGAATTTCTAACTTCTTCAAGCTCACTCTTTAGACTTTCTTCATTCCTCCTAGATAAAGCTAACTCCTCTCTTAGCTTATCTTCTATCTTCTTGAATTTTTCCACTTGTTCACCTAAGTGGTCATTATGAGATGCAAGCTCAAGATTTTCTTCTCTCAACATCTTGATCTTTCTTGTGCTCTTGATTGCTAATCATTAAACTCGGCATGGCATTTAGCAAGCACCTTTTTCTCCACAAAACTACTTATGGAGTTAGACGAGGAATCACTTTCTTCTTCACTTGAGTCATTTTCCTCTTGACTCATTTCCTCTCTCTCACTAGCACTTTTGCTTTTATGGGAGGAGGCAAAAGCTAGGAGATTAGCCATGAGCTCTTCATCACTTGAAGACTCATCTCCCTCAATGGAGTCATCACTACTTCCACTCCAAGTGGCGGCCATCACTTTTCCCTTTTTCCTCTCATTGTGATTTGCACATTCGGGGGCAAAATGACCTATGCCACCACACTTGAAACATCGGACCCCTTTCCTTTCGGTCCTCTCTTGCCTAGGTTCAAACTTCTTGAAAGAGCCCTTTTTTCTTCAAGTCTTGATCTTTTGACCCAAAGCTCTTTTTTCTAAACTTCATAACCTTGTTGAACCTCTTTACAAACAAGGCAAGGTCTTCATCCGAGTCAACCTTCTTTGCCTCCTTTTCATCCTTGGAGGTTTTTAAAGCAATTCCTTTTTGCTTTTTAGTGGGTGTGGAGATAGGCCCTTTCCTAGACTCATAAGCTAGAAGTCTCCCAATCACCTCACTCGGCTTCATATCCTTATATCCACTATTTTCTTCTAAAGCCGTCACCTTCAATTCAAACCTATCGGGTAGAGATCTCATAATCTTTTGCTTGATTCTCCTATCCGAATATGGATCACCAAGTTGATGGCTTTGGTTGACTATATCCATCAACTTGATCTCGAAGTCGTTGAAGCACTCATTCTCCTCCATCTTAAGCATCTCGAATTGAGTTTGGAGGACTTGAAGCTTAGAGTCCTTCACCACTTCGGTTCCCTCATGTGCAATCTCTAGGATGTCCCAAGCCTCTTTAGCTATCCTAGTATTTTGAATCAATTTATATTGATTTTCATCCATAGCACACAAGATGGCATGCATCGCCTTCCTATTCCACTTTGAAGCCTCAAACTCTTGCGCGTTCCATTGCGCCTTAGGCTTCAATACTTCTTCTCCTCCACCATCGGGAGTCATCATAGGGAGATCATATCCGTCTTCCACCGCCATCCATGCACGGTCATGAATTTGGCATATGTAGGATTCCATCTTCCCTTTCCATTGGGAATAGTTCAATCCGGCAAGAAGTGGAGGCCTTGTGCTTGAGGCACCTTCGTTGCCACCACCATTTCCACCGTTTCCACTCATAGTGTTTATGAATGAATGAAATGAATGCAAATGTATAAATGATCAAAAATCACACAAAATGCAAAACACACCAAAATAAGCAAGGATCACCTATGTATGTCTAGGAACCCGCTCTGATACCAATTGAAACAAATAATAGCACGGTGTGTATAAAGCTATCTAGAGGGGGGGTGAATAGATTTTACGCATTTTACCCAATTTTTCGTGTTAGTCAAAATTACGAAAATGCCCTCAAGATAATATAAACAAGCAAGTGTAATATGGTGCGGAAATTAAAACAACACTTGGTTTTACGTGGAAACCCTCACGGGAAAAACCACGGGCTATGTAAGTAAGCCACACTCGAACCTCGAATCCACTAAATGTGCAAACGATTACAACCTAATCCTGGAAGTAATCACACACCTACCTAATCCTGGTATGAGTGAACCTAGTCCAATTTGCTTGCGTTCTAAGCAACCTAATCCCGATTGCTACACACAAGACTTACTTTCTCTAGAAGAGAATACAACCCTAAGTGAATATATGAGAATATCCAAAATGCAACATAGAGCAAGGGAAACCCTATATGCTTATCTAAGATGATTAATATGCAATTAAGAACAATCCTAGATATCAAAACTAAATGACATGTCAATTAGTTTAGCTAATCAATATTAAGCACAAAACCTAAAATGCTAGCACAATACAACTTCTCGAACATACATCATACTCATCTCAATATTGTATCCAAAGCATACAAAATAATCAACAAGTAATTAATTGAGATTGCTAGATAAGAAAAACACAAAACATGTAAGATATTAGTGAAAAGCTTACCAAGCAAAGTATGATGAAGATTCCATGTAAGATGACATCTAGATGATCCAAGATGATGCTAGATGATGATTGATGATCATGAAAAAGTGTTTGAGTGATTAAAATTGAGTTCTTTGTGTATTTTTCTTCTCTTGAAAAATATCCTAAGTATAGAATATGAATATGAACTCTCTTTGCTGACCTAAAGTCAAAGTGTTATATATATAGGGGCCATAAGTGAAGTGTGGTCGTTTTGAAAAACGCACCAAAAATTGCTATGTGCGCTAGTGGCCTTGCGCTGGACGACAGGCGCAAGACCAGCGTACACGCACATTTTTGCATTGGCGCTGGACGACATGCGCTCACACAGGCGCCATACCAGCGGAGCCACACTGGGCGATCAGCGACGGTGACCTTGCGCAGGTGTAGACCAGCGCATGACCGGCGATAGAGAACTGGACGATCTGCGCTGGTGTGGACCAGCGCACGACCAACGGCACACCACTAGGCATTTTGCGCTGGTGAGCGGCGCTGGACTTCAGGCGCAGGTGGACCAGCGCACAGCCCACAACTTTGAACCACACAAGAAATCATGCAAGGGGAACAAAGGTAAACTAAGATGCATCCTAAAAGCCTAAATGCTATGATGTTATAAACACAAGATGCAATCATTATACCAAGCAAGAAGAGATGTAAATAGGCATTGATGCACAACAAAAAGAAACACAACATACAAAGATTAAACATATGCATGAGTTGTGAGTGTGTGCAACTATCTCTTCAAGACAAGTAAGCACTTAGAGTATTACCTTTGGTGCTTGTCAATCATGAGGTCTTCAAAGGGCCTAAGCAATAACAACAACATCTAAACTACCCTTACAAAGAATCCCCACATATGGTTTGATCACGAAATAAGCCAATTAAAAACAACGGGAATCCTTACAGAGTTATTGAATCATGATTGATAATAAATCAAAAGTATCCATTAGACGTAAGGACAGTCCTAAGGAATAAAATAATTAATAATGCAATGGTCAATAGACATTTTAATTATTGGTAGCCAAGGGTAAAATTATTTAGGAGTAATTGCACAAACCTCCCCTGAGTTTAAGCCTAATTTAGTGGTGGCCATGGTCCAGTTTCGGTTTGGTATCGGACCGAAACCGACGATTTCGGTTTGGTGGCAGGTTTCAAACCGGCGATTTTTCGGTTTCGATTTCAGTTTGGGTGGTTTCAGTTTCGGTTTTGGGCGGTTTTTTTCAAATGTTATGCCACGTGGCAGCGTCTCATTGGTCTCTTTTTTTTTTAAAATTTCCTTCCACGTGGCAACGTCTGATTGGTTGAATTAATATTTTTTTTTATTTTTTTTTAAAACCGGCGGTTTAAACCGCGGACAAAACCGTCGGTTAAACCACCGGTTTTGGCCAGTTTTTAGGATTCCAATCTGAAACCGGAACCACCGGTTTTCAAACCGGTGGTTTTGGTTCCGGTTTTGGTTTCAGTTTCGGTTTGGGCCGTAAGGTTCTAGTTAAACCGTGGACAAAACCGTCGGTTCAACCGGAACCATGGCCACCTCTAGCCTAATTGCAGCTAAATGGACCTTTTGCTCAAAATTACACAAACATCCCCTAGTATTGGTTGACTTCCGTTAAAATTAGATTTGATCAAACTTTTAGGATAAAATGACTTTAATGCCCCTATTTCTATTATTTGATAACCTAAAATAAATAATTAAATCAATATTATACTATAAAAATTTGAAATTGTAAGGATTCCCATTTATTGATTGGCTTATTTCGTGGACAAACCACATATTGGGGCTTGATGTAAGGGTTGCTTAGGTTTTTGATGGTTGGTATTTTGCACAACCAAGGCCCGCTCAAGACCTCAAGAGAAGAAGCACCAAAGGTATATTGTAGTGCTTTCTTACTTTGAAGAGATCTAGTTGCACACACACACAACTCATGCATAAATCTTATTCTTGTATGTTGTGTGTTTTTATATGTGTGCATGCATGTTCTTGAACATCTCTTCTTGCATGTTTTATTTGATTGCATCTAGGTTATTAAAATGCCATGACATGATAGGCATTAGGATGCATTCAATTCCCACACTTGCACTTCATGTATGTTAGTTTTAAGTGTGGTATAATTCGTTTCCCGAAGATGGTTCGGAAACGTCCACGCGTGCACGTGTGCTTGTCTTGCGCGAAGATCATGTTTGAAGAATGTCATTGGCTTCTCCTTAGGATTCACCATTTTGCACACTTGCACGTTGTGCACAAAGTGGAAACAGGGCATTATCGCCCTTTGTTAGGGTCGCCATTTGATGGTGTCGTCATGGCGACAGTGACATTTATTCCTAAAATTCAATCAGGTATGAGGTCACTATGAGGTCGCCACGAGGTCGCCCTGAGACAAATGGCGACCATGAAGTTTTTTGTGTTGCATTAGAGGTCTCCCTAAGATGTCGCCATGGCGACCAAGTGGCGACATAGAAGAAAAATTGGTGTCACCACGAGGTCGCCCTTAGACAAATGGCGACAACTGATTTTGGCCAAAACGACACAGCTTCAATTTGACCTCCTATATATATGCCTCTTTGTTCTTAGGTCAAAGCAATGACTCAAAAATCATATTTTTGATTAAGAGGATTTTCAAAAGAGAGAAACTCACCTAAGAACTCATCTTTGATCATCCAAACCCATTTCCACATGCATAAATCATCATCTAAGCATCATTTAGGATCATCTAGTATGTGCTAGTGCATGGGTCTTCTTCAACACACATGGTATGATATGTTGAACACTATTATCTTACAAAATTATTGTTTTTACTTATCAATTTATCTCATTTATTACTTGTATGTTCTAAGAGTAATTTCTACATACATGATTGAGATTATGTGTTGATTGGGTTAATTTTGATAGCTTAATTGATTAGGTCATTATTGCCTAAAAGCTATGCTATAAACATTCTTGTATGATTTATTGATAACTAGGTTGATAGACTGTCTTTTAATCAACTAGTTAAGCTTTTGAATGTTTGTGGGTTATTTTTGATAGCTGTTGTATCTAGGATTGGTTATCCTCTACATAACTAAAGTTGTATGCCATGTCATATAGCTATTTTCATATCTAGGATTGATTTTATTGTCATCATATAATCCTAGATAAGCATTTAGTATACCCTAGCATAATTTAGATATTTGAATATCATTGTGTAAGGTCGCGGTTTATTGATTGGCTTATTTCGTAGACAAACCACATTTGGGGTTTTTGTAAGGATAGTTTATGCTCTGAAGACCTCAAGAGAAGAAGCACCAAAGGTAAATTTCTAGTGCTTACTTTGCTTTGAAGAGATATAGTTGCACACACACACAACACTTGCATAATTCTTATTCTTGAATGTTGTGTTTGTATTATGTGTGCATTATTGATTATTTAATCTCTCTTCTTGCATAAGTATTGATTGCATCTTGTGATTAAAATGACATATCATGTTAGGCTTTTAGGATGCATTTTATTTACCTTTTTATCCTTGCATTTTGTGTATGGGGTTCAAAGGAGTGGGATGTGCGCTGGTGGTCATGCGCCAGACCAGCGCAGCTCACCAGCGCAGAACTCCCAGTTCTCTGTCGCTGGTCATGCGCTGGTCGTCCAGCGGAAATCGTCCAGGTCTCTATTGCTGGTCTTGCGCCCCTGGTCATGCGCAGCCCTCACCAACGCAAATCACCCAGTGGTTTGCCGCTAGTCGTGCACCCTTCGCGTGCGCTGGTCAACCAACGCACCGTGAAAAAGTTGGCTTTGCGTTGGTCGTGCGTTGGTCCTGTTAGGATTATGCTCAATAGCAAGAGTATAATGTTGTAATTAACAATCTTTTTCATATTAATAAAGTGATTTCTGGTTTAACAAATCGTATAGCATTTATAGTTTAATATTATAATTGTCAAAGTAAATAATCATAAGGTCTAAAGACTATGAGAAAAGAAGAATTGTTCGTACATCTGGATATGTATGTGGTAGACACAATTCTTTAGTTAGTCTTGAATATTGTTCACAACTTAAGTTAAAGGTTGGGCACCTTTATCTTGTTAAAGTTGTAGAATTCTTTTGCTAGCATTTGAGTGGGATCAAATGAGATATGATGAGTCTAAAATCATCGGAGTGTCTTCGAGCAAAAGGATCTAGTGCACTGGATGCATTGAACTGGATCACAATGAAAAGCTTTATCTAGAACCGTCAATAGATAATAGTCTTTTCATTATCAGGACAATCGGAGAGTCTATCTTAATCCTGAGATAAATGATGGACTTATGGTTTCAAATGATATCATTTGAGTTATCAATGAGTACGATTATAACGCATAGTCTATCCTCGATAGTTTGGTGATATTCATTTGTTAATCGATAGAGGACTTCATTTATAGATATGGACATCGTGGCTCCATTTATTAAATGAGAGTATAATATCATCATATGGATGTTTTGAGGTAATTGGATATTAAATCTCAACGTTGAGTTTTCGATAGTGTCTATTGAAAACATGGCTTCTGGACAAGTCACAATATCCAAGTTCAAAACGTGGTCATATGAGTAAATATGGTAACTTGGAGAGTTATAGGCGGTCTATGAACTCTTGGCGATTACTGATATTAATCACGAGGATACACTATCTCCAACATGATTGTCTAGGGTATGAATGAGGAACATCTTCCTTTTCTATCTTTATTTAAGAGTTCAATTTTAGCTCTTTAGTGGAATGAGTTAAAATTAATGGATCGGACCTAAGTGAATCATTTGTTGATTGTGATTAGGTTATGTCTATTGAAGCTTAAATTTAGATGGCCGGCCAAGATCCTCAATCCACACGGACTTGCATGGATCACTTGATATATTCTACCGGACCAATTTAAGGGTCCATCTAGAATTGCATTTAATATATTAAGAATATAATTTGCACATTATTTATGTAATGGGCTGCTCAATTATATTAATATATTAATGAAAGACATGTGGGCTTGTTTCTTTTGGTAAGAATGGATCTGGTTCACATGTGGGCTTTTTATTTAAAGTCCAATGGATTAAATGAAATAAGAAAATAATATTTGGCCCAATTATTTTATATGGGGCGGCAAGGTTAAATTTTTAACCTAAGATATTATTTTGTTTTCATTGTTTTAATTAAATAAGAATTAATTAATTTATTAATTAATTGTTTAATTAAGAAACAAATCTTTTCTGATTAGGAAATATGATTCCTAGTGTTATACTATTGTTGGTAGTATACTAAAAGTAAAAGACTTATTTGGTAAGAAAATAAATAATTAATTTTATTTATTTAATCAAATAAGGAGTCTTTTTATTTAGTCAAATAAAAGAATAAAAGATCTATGAGTTGGATTAGGGTTTGAAGTCTTAAACTAAAATAGGAATTAGGGTGCAATACAAACTCTTTTGGGCTTGAGAATTGCGGCAACCCTAGTCCCTTTTAGGTTATGATTTTCGGCCACCCTAAGTAAAAGAAGAGAAGAAAATTTGGCCACCTATATAAGTGCTCTTATAGAATTCGGCCACCATAGGTGTGTTCTTGATACAAATTTCTTCTTCTTCTTAATTCATAGAGAGATTATTTTATTCTACTAAAACATAAAAGAGTGTTAGATTATTCTTTGATGGTATACTATTTGCTTATTCATCAATAAGCTTATGTGTACGACATCAATCTAGGTTCACGCGAGTTTCGATCATTAGATTGAGAACTCAAAAGTGACCGGAATAATCTTAGTATTCTTTTGATTGTTTTTGTGACTAACAAAGAAAAGAAAAGTTTGTTTGTCCATTCACAGGTTTGCAATTCAAAGAAAAGGGAGACCACGCTCCTAGGTGATCCACGTTCGTGCTAGGATTGAAGATCTTGCGGATTACCATCGACGTAAGTCAATCGGATCACACGACAAAAGGTATTATTCTTTTGTTAGATAATATATATGTTTAATTGATTAAAGGGTTTAAGGTTCATAAAAAGGAAAAAATTTAAAAGTTACTAAATCTATTTTTAGTCTCGCTTCCGCTGCGTGTACTACGGTATTTTTCCCTACAGGTCCACCAGCGCACAAGGCATTTTTTGGTGCGATTTTTCAAAACGACCACACTTTACTTATGGCCTCTATATATACAACTCTATGTTTTTAGGTCAGCTAGCTGAGTTCAAAATATCATATATTTTCCTTAGAATATTTTTCAAGAGAAAAATTCTCAAGAACTCTTCTTTAAACACTCAAATACATTCCTTTGTGCATCAAAGAACATCTTGCAATCATCCATGCATGGTTTTGCATCATCACATCTTCCTTGGTATGTTCTTCACTAACTTCATCTAATTTTAGTGTTTTTCATATTAAGACATCTCTTTAAATTGCTTGTATGTTTTTAGATCATATGCTAATTACAAGTTAGAGATTATTTGTGATGAATATGATTGAGTATTGTATTGTGATAACTAACTAGGTTTTTGCTTAATCTTGATTAGCTAAGCTTTTTGACATGTCATTTAGCTATTAATATCTAAGATTATTTTAATTGCCATATTGTCATCCAAGATAAGCATATAGGATTCCCTAGCTCTTTATTGCTATTTGGATATTTCATATATTCACATAGGATCTTTATCTCTTCATTGAGAAGTGAGACTTGTGTAGCTTCCGGGATTAGGTTGCGTAAATCACAAGCAATTGGACTAGGTTCACTCATACCGGGATTAGGTAAGTGTGTGATTACTTACCAGGATTAGGTTGTAATCTTTAACACATTTAGTGGATTCGAGGTTCGAGTGTGGCGCACTTATTAGCCAGTGGTTTTTCCAGTGAGGGTTTCCACGTAAATATTAAGTGTTATTTAAATTCCGCACCATATTACACTTACTATATTTTATTGACTATTCGGGGTATTTTCGTAATCTTGACATGTATGCAAAAATTGGGTAAAATTGTTTAAAATATATTCACCCCCCCCCCCCCCCCCCCCCCCCCCCCCCCCTCTAGATTAATATCATACACACCGAGTATTTGTTTTACATTGCATATTCACTTAAGGTTTGATCTCTTCGGAGAAATAAGTCTTGTGTGACGACCGGGATTAGGTCGTACACCGGGATTTGGTGGTCACATGAGCAATTGGACTAGGTCCACTTTTACAGGCATGCGGGTAATGGTAACGGGTTATAGTCCGAGCATGCTTGAGGTCAACCTATGATGTAAACGTTATCACAATTATTGGATTCGAGGTTTGAGTGTGGCGCACTTACCAGCCCGTGGTTTTTCCCTGTTGAGAGTTTCCATGAAAAAATCAAGTGTCATTTATAATTCCGCACATATTACACTTGATATATTGTATTGACTAGATAGGGGTATTTTCGGAATATTGACTAATTCGCGAAAATTGGTAATAAGAGTTAAAATCTATTCACCCCCCTCTGGATAGTTTTATATACACCGTGCAATATTTGTTTCAGAAATTTTATTAAAAATAAAGAGGATAATGTTGTTATTTTTATAGATATTCATCACCATTTACAGAGATATATTATATAATATATATTAAAAATATTGAGGATAATGTTGTTATTATTTTTTTCAGGTTAATTGCACATTATCCTCAATATTTTTATTATATATTATATAATATAACTCTGAAAATGGGTGATGAATATCTAAAATAATAATAATAACATTATCCTCAATATTTTTATTAAAATTGATTTCATTATATAATTTTTATTTGATTATTTATTTTAGGTTTGAAAATAATACAAATTGGGGCATTAAAGTCATTTTACTCTAAAAGTTTGGTCAAATGTTAAGTTTAACAGAAGTTAACCAATGCTAGGGGAGGTTTGTGTAATTTTAAGCAAAAGGTCCATTTAGCTGCAATTAAGCTTAAACTTAAGGGAGGTTTGTGCAATTACTCATATTATTTAATATATTTTATTTTAATTTAAGACTGCTATTTTAGTTTTTAGCGGACTAAACTAAAACTAATATATTTGGGCTCAATTAATTAAAAGTTAATTAGTACTTGGGCTAAATATATTGGAGCTTGTAATTAAAATAACCCTTGGATCCCAAAACTTCACAAGTTAAATTAGATCATCTAAAGGAACCTACTGGGCTCAAATGTTGGGTTCCAAGACAAAGACTCATCTTATTTCTTTTATTTTAATTCCCATTATGGATGGAAAATAAATCAAAATAGGATTTTGATAGGAAAAAAAAAAAATTTCTAATAAGATTAGACTTACTAAATCACAATAGGATTTTTTATTCTTGTGTCCTATGAGAAAACAAATTATTATTTTCTAAACCTATAAATAGATGGCTTAAGAGAAAGTTTTTTTTTTTTTTTTCACACATAGCTTGTCATTCTCATTGGCATTGACACAAGCTTGCAAGTAAGTCATAAGTTTTAAAATCGATTTGAACTTTTAATCTTTTTCTTTAACTATGTTTGGTTTGGCATTGACACAAGCTTGCAAGTAAGTCATAAGTTTTAAAATCGATTTGAACTTTTAATCTTTTTCTTTAACTATGTTTGGTTTGAAGAAAGTGGAGTGAAAGGAAAAGAAAGGATTTGGAGGGATTTATAATTTCTTGTTTGGATGGTTAAATGAGAGGGAAAGGAAAGGAAATAGATGGAAATGGAAGGAAATGGAAGGAAATGGGGGGAATAATTTCTTCCTATTTTACACACTTTGGTTTCCATCCAAATTTGGGAGGAAAGGGAGGGAAAGGAATCCACCATTAATGATTTTTTTCAAAATCCCAAAAATAACCCTATATATTTTTGGTATTCATATTGTTAAAAGAATGGTATTTTCGTAAATAAAATAAAACCACTATCATTTCCTTTCCTTTCCACTCATAACTATTCAAACAACAATCATTAAAACCACTATCCTCTCCTTTCCTTTCCTTTCCTTTCCTTTCCTTTCTTTTCCATCAAACCAAACATAGTATAAGTGTTATAGGTGGATTTACACCTTTGTTCAAAAGAAAAAAATAGTCCACAATCCTAAGTGATTCGATTTTGTGCTAAGTGTGAAAGATTTGCGGAGACTAAACTACAAAGGTCATCTCTAAATTAATTCAATTTGCATTATATTTAGAATACGATCCGGTGATGTTTTGAAATTTTTTTTTTTTTTTGTTTGAAGTTCCGTTGTAAGGTCTCATTTATTTGATTGGCTTATTTCGTGGACAAACCACAATTGGGGTTCATTGTAAGGGTAGCTTAGGTATTTGTGTTCAAGTTCAATGCCCTTTGAAGACCTCATTATTGATAAGCACCAAAGGTAAATTTCTAAGTGTTTACTTGCAAATTGAAGAGATAGTTGCACACACTCACAAATCATGCATACGTTTAATTCTTGTCTGTTGTGTGTCTAAGATATGTGCATTAATGTTCATTAATATCTCTTCTTGCATGTTCTTTTGATTGCATCTTGTATGTCCAATGCCATGTCATGCATAGACTTAGGATTGCATTATTGAAAAGGGCGTTGTTCAAAGC
Source organism: Acer yangbiense (assembly GCA_008009225.1). NCBI lineage: Eukaryota > Viridiplantae > Streptophyta > Magnoliopsida > Sapindales > Sapindaceae > Acer > Acer yangbiense. The sequence continues at coordinate 21,512,979 of CM017765.1, read as the reverse complement.
GCTCTACAGAAGCGCTGTTCGAACAACGCCTATATTGACCTAATGGAAAATGGGTTTAAATTGAATCAGACCTGATGCATTTTTGTAAAGACGATGTACGGGCGCTGTTCAAAAGCGTTATACGTACAGCGCCTATCTGAGACCTGAGAGGAACAGAGTTATGGCGCTGTACAAAAGTGCTGTTCGAACAGCACCTATGAAGAATGTTCTTCATTTCCCAGGTGTGGCGCTATACAAGTCGCTCTACGTACAGCGCCCAAGGCAATCTTTGTGCCACTTATCAAAACGCACCACTTTGACTTTGACACCCTATATATATGCCTCTATGACTTTAGGTCACTTAAGAGAGTTCATATTCAGATTTCATACTTAGGATATTTTTCAAAAGCATGAAAAATTCCGAGAACTCACCTTTGATTACTCAAACACCTTTCCATGATCATCAATCATCATCTAGCATCATCCTTGATCATCTAGATATCATTTTGCATGGATTTTTCATCACGCTTTGCTTGGTAAGTTTTTCACTTATATCTTACATATTTTGTGTCTTTCTTTGCAAGCAATCTCTTTTATCACTTGTATGTTATTCATATATATCTTAGATACAAGTTTGAGATTAGTGTTTTGAATGTTTGAGAGTTGTATTGCTTTCTAGGTTTGCATAATCTATGATTAGCTAAGCTTTTTGACATGTCATTTAGCTTTTAATAACTATGATTGAATTTATTGTAAAATCATCATCCTATATAAGCATATAGGGTTACCTAGCTCTTTATTGCATTTTGGATATTTCATATATTCACATAGGCTCTTTATCTCTTCATTGAGAAATAAGACTTGTGTAACTTCCGAGATTAGGTTGCGTAAATCACAAGCAAATTGGACTAGATTCGCTTATATCAAAATTAGGTAGGTGTGTGATTATATACCGGGATTAGGTTGTATACACATTTAGTGGATTCGAGGTTCGAGTGTGGCTCACTTACTAGCCCATGGTTTTTCCCGTGAGGGTTTCCACGTAAATATCAAGTGTTATTTACATTCTGCACCATATTACACTTGCTATACTATATAGACTATTAGGGGCGTTTTCGTAATCTTGACCATACACGAAAATTTGGTAAAATCGATTAAAATCTATTCACCCCCTCTAGATTAATATTAAACACACCGAGTATTTGTTTCATCCGTAAATACATTTATTTTCAAAACGGTTATTTTTCCCTACAGTTATTTACTTCCCATGTCTAGAATAAGAAATTAGTCATAGTTAAATACTAAATAAGTTAGATAATAAATTCTGTTATGATTATATAAATTCTTAATCACACTGCATCAAAGGTTTTGCTCATATTAATTATTATAATATTTTAAATATGTAATTGTATATGTAATTGTTATAAAATAATTAAAATAAACAAGGACACGGTAGCATAAGCTTAAAGTAAGAAAAAGAGAAAATAGTAGCTTAAGATGCCAAGATAGAATTGATTCATTTAATTTATTCCTCAAGACTTCTCAAGTTACATTCATCTTGCAGGTTCAAGTCTCCTAAAATAAAACCTCAAATATATGTAATAGTATAATAATTCAAAATATATATATATAAAAATCTAGAGTGGCAATATTTTCACCAAATTAACATATTCTTAAAAATCCATTATTACCATTAAATAAAATTATTAAAATTACTAAATAGTTTTTAAATACACCCACCAATAATTATTAATTAGTATCCTTATTAATCGTTTGTCAAAAAAAAAAAAGTTCATATTAATCATTTGATATTCACTTATATCATAAAAACTTTTTCTATTTTCTCAATTCCTAGCTTCCTTTTAAATATTAATTTTAAATATATTTTCATTTTCTATTAAGGAATTCAAATTGATTTTTGTGGATCTCTAACAAGAAAAACCTCCGATCACAGAAAACAATCAAAGAAAATTAAAGAGTTGCTTGACGTGATGGGAGAGAGAGGAAAACGGTGATTTATTTTTTGGAAGGAATAGAAGGATAAGGCCATAAGGGAGAGAGCCAGAGAGGTGTGAGGGAAGAGAAGAATATTGAGAGAGAAAGCTGAGTTCTACACGTAGAGCAGTGAAAATTTTTTAAACAAACTATTATAAAAAAATTCAGACAATTCTTAATTATCCTTAATTTTTATTTATTTATTTTTTTCCAGAATCGCAACAATCACATATATATTACACTGTCTTTTTTCTTTTTGTTATTTTAATCTACAACCTGTAAACAAAATAGTGTAGCTCAAAACATAACTCATTTTAGTATACTTTTTGTATTTAGGAATTTGAAATTATTTATTTGAATAAAAAAAGATAAATTATTAAAATTTTAAATAATAATAAAATTGATTAGATAACAAAATAGGTATAAAGAAGGTGTACTCGTAAAAATAAAATATCATAGAATTAAAGAAAGATTAATTTTGACGTTAAATGAGGTTTATTTATAAACTATAAATTATATAAATTTTATATGAATGTACTTACAAAAAAAAGGTGTTCATACAGTTTTTTAAAGGGTGTCTATATCACCATTGTAAGAGTATCTCCAAGAGCCTGAGAAATCAAACCCCTTAATTAAAGGGTGGCTCCACTTATTTTTTTATTAAATGCCAACAACTTCCTTAAAAATAAAGAAATAAATAAATAAATAAAATAAAATAAAATCCCAACAGCTCTTTAAAATAAAAATAATAAATTATAAAGGAGTCATTTTAAGGTGTATCAATTTCACAAACGTTTTTTGTTTTTTTGTTTTTTTTTTTTTTTGAAAATTTTCAAAGCATAATCATCAATTTTCAATGAATGCATAAGAATCTCCATTGTTGCCTTATTAACTAATAGGAGTCAATGACAGGACACAAAACAGCATGAAAACAAACAGCGAAATGAACTTTTCATCCCAAAGAAGAGCCATCCAAATGCCAAAGCAAGATCAAAGAGGACCTGGGAAAGTTCCATTCTCCCTTTGCTCATTCCACCTATCAACCTGCAGTAATTCAAGCAAATACCAGAAAGGGAAAAAGAATTATTCATAGCATTTCAATTCTTTTATTCATAGTACTGCTAATCAAGCAATTAGAAAACATACAAGGTAAATATTCCATAAATAAATTAACAAAAAACAATGATAATAAAAGGTCTACGTATACAGACGACTTACTTAAGTTGATCAATCTAATAACAGTTGAGTGCTAAAACAATGACTATATTAGAGATGGTTATAACCACTGTATTGAACAGAATCTTTGTCACAATCTGGAATTTGACTTAAGGGGAAGAAAGTGAACGAATCCTAAACCTAAAATTAATCTTAATGGGTCACAAATGCTCTATCAGATCTTTTAATATGCTCACAAACAGTTAATCATCACTACAGATGTTAATGCTGGAATTCATAAAGCACAAGCAAAGACTCGTTTCCTACCCTAAACTATGTTACCTGTTCACAATATCACATAACTTCTTTATTACTACAGGCTCATAAAGACTAGTAATAACGTTAAGACCAATTTATATGAACAAATTTCTGAACTCTTTTTCCAAAATATATCCTGCTAAAATTTGTGAACTCTTTTTCCACAATATATCCTGCTGTGACTAACATAGCAGCACTACTTGCTATTACACTGTGATTTGATTGTTCCCACATCAGTTCTCAATACATCAGAAACTTGATATTTAGATATCAAATTATCACCAAAACCAGAGTTACATAGTAATTATCATTAACAAAAACTGATGTATGAACAACTTAAAATCAAAAAGTCTGAATACCAGTATGCACATAAGAAGCTACATGCTATATGTTATACTGGAATAGTATTTCGTCAGTATCAAAGCAATGACTTAAAAGTTAATGTTTCCTCCCATTTCTATGAAGGTTAATATGTATAGAAGGATTGTTTCCCAATTTAATTTGTGGACTACTGGACGTGGTAAAAACATTTTGACAGAGACAGAGAGGATCTAACATAGATACCGCCAGAAACTTAGATATGAGGACCCGACAGCAATTGAGTATGTTTATGGATATATAGAATATAGTATTGTATATCTGACAGTAAATCTGTTTTCTTATTGACAAATAAATGACGGTGAAGCCATAGTTGTTAAAGGTGCAGACACATGCCTGATGCGAGGTGCACTTTATTTAAAATAAAAAAAAAGTGACTAATAGCATTTTTATGAATTTCCCAATGGAAATAATTCATAATTCTTATATTAACCTAATTTTTTCTATAAATTTCAAGTCATTAAACAAAATGCAAGATGCGAAACTATCAATAACATGTCATAATTCATAAAACAACTAATATTTAATCATCATATTAATACCAAGTTAAGAAAGTTACTGTACCGAAGAAGAAAGAACAGAAAAAAATCGTTCAATAAAGTGGTAATTAAATTTTTATTACTAACAAATTAATTATAATATAATAAAATGTATTAGAAAGAGAAAGACATTTACCCAGGTGAAAAAATAAAGATATGGCATGTAATAGATGGTTAAATAAAAATTAAAACAAAAGAAATAAATCTTTTTTTTGTTTGACTTGAAGAGAAATATATCTTAATCATATATCTATTACTGATGACGTGTTACAACATACAATGATACAAGGACATGCAAAATTAGACTTGGTATATATATATATTACTGTTGACATGTGTTACACTTCTGTCTTCTTTCTTCACACACTTTTTATTTATGTTCACTGACACTTTTTACTTCCACTTGCTTAAAACACTTTCTCTGTCTTATATGTTCTTTCCAGAAACTTCATATCTAAGTATTATTTAAAGTTGTGTTTTCTCCATTCTCTATCTATCCAAAAGTAATAGCTCCAGGTTTTTTTTTTTTTTTTTTTTTTGTAGTTTTCTGTCGGGCCCACCTATGCAGCACCTGGCACCACAGAGCAGGCATGTGCCTCCAGAAATAAGCCTCGCCTAGCCTGCTCAAGGCGCCTGGGCGCTTTATCATCTATGGAGGAAGCAATTATAAAAATAATTACCATACAAAATTATCATGACAAAATATGCGCATAAGCACGTTCATAATCGGAGAACTTCAGGTAAATGAAATGTATTTTCTACATCTGTCGATAATGGCGGTAATATGTAGCAAAGTAACATCTTAAAAGGTTTGATCACAATTTTCTTTTTATAATAGAATTTCACTCCAAGTCAAACCAAAGTTGTATAGTTTACTGGTACATAAAAGGGGAGACAGATATCTTAAAACTAAGTGATAAAAAAACTTGGTCTACTCACCCATTCACCAGGGCAGAGGGCACGATAGTATTTGGCAAATCTTTCACATGCATTAGATTCTTCACCCTTCGCTGCCAAGCATCTGCAATTAATTTTTAATACCAAAAAAATATTAGAAGATATATTAAATAGTTTCATCACAAACAAAATAAGTCAAATATTTATTAGTTTACCTATGAAACTCAATGTAGCGGGTAAAGCAGTGTCTGGTTTGGTTTGTAGTTGGAAAACGGAAATCAGCAGGGGCTGTTTCGAGTAGAAGCTGGGGCTAAACAATACAAGTAAAAGATTATATTGTATAGCTAATGCAGAAACTGAGACAACAATGGTATTTTGATGCAACTTTATTACTAATTAGACGCAAAAGTGGATATATGTCATTTACTATTGTCTCACAAATAATAATATACCTCTCCTGCATCACAAAACTTATGCACTTTACAAAAGTCCGAAGAGAGTATAACACTACAGGTCTATTCATCATTATAATATCATTCAAACATGCATGTTCAACTTTTAAAGCTCCACCTGAACCTTGGCAAGTACAAGGGAAGGGAAAGGAAAATCGTAGAATCGTTTCAGAAATAAACCCAACATCTCAAAAACTTGAGAATTATCACTTCTTAACTTTCTGTGATCTATAAGAAGGTAAGGTGTGATATCACAAAATTAATTATACAACATACCGTCCAAAAACTGTTTTCAGTTTGTAGCCTACTACCCAGAGACCAGAGACAGATCCTTATATTACCAAGTCAACTTGTGAAACAAGTACAACAATTCTTATATACAGCAGACAAAAACACCAGAAAACATTCTTCAGTAACAATTAATCATCATTTTTCAATTTATAGTCAGTACAAAAAGCAGATAAATCCTCTTATATCAACTGGAAACTGCTCAAACAAGCTCTAGATGCAGAAATGCAATCATAAGTAAACAAAAAGCAGGAAAAAGGATTGACAAGTACCTAACGGACTGATAAATTCAATATTTTTATCTTTTTCCTATGTCATTATGGTTAAGAGACATATAGGATAGCAAAAGATTTTTTCTTTTCTTTTCTCTCTGGCAAGATAACATATTCAAGATTAATTTCCGTATTTCTCCAAGCTTAAAATACTCGATGATCATTTACAATGCTTCTATTGTAATGAAATCAATTAAAATTTTCATGTATTGTTCTAACTTCATCACAAATGTTTTGCAACTAACCTTTTTCGCCTTCAGAGAAGACTTTACTAATCACCACTAATCTAACATCTAACTACGTCATTGTTTAACAAATAATAGAGTATCTCCAACGCATCCAAAAAAACATAACATTCAACGAAGAACACATTTAAAAACTAATTTTATTTATCTCAGGTTTTACAAATTTCTTTTTTCTCGGAAAATCGCAGGAGTATTAACAGAAAAAAAAAAATCCATCCGATTTCTTATTTGATCGATTTTATTATTCTTAATTCTTTCATAAGGCACACACACGGCAGACGAAATACGAAAAATCCAAACAAATTCAAAATCGAGATTGATTCACCGTATATAACTCATATATGAATAAATTTCTACTCAAACGGTTCACATGTCATTTCACAGAATACATTGAAATCATTTATCCACATCCTCACTGAATCCAATTCGAAATAATCAAGAAGAAACCAACATTTTCTTGGATTCTCCTTAATTTTCTGGGGAAACCAAACGTAATGTTGAGATAATTGAGAGAAAAGAACGAAAGTCTTACCTCGTCTGCCATGACTGGTCCGATCAAGAGAGAGAGAGAAAGCGAAACGCAAGAAAAATTGTGGTTTTGATTTTGAGAGACAATAAAGTCTATATAATATATATATATATATTCTTCGAAAGGAATATAATTTTGGTTTTTTGGTTTTTTTTTTTTGGGGCGTCCAATATGAAGTTTAGAAGTGCAAAAATGTATGCTCTATGATTTTCTTGCAAAACTATCCGGTATCAATGTTTACTTTGCATAAATGTCCCATGTTGGACTATACTACCCTCATCACTTAAATTGGGGTGTAATGTCACAAATACCCTTAAACATTTTAGGTTTCCACAATTACCCTTGTCTTCCCTTCCCTCCCCTCCCTTTCTTTCCAGGAGTCCTTTGTTGAATTCCTTTGTTGAATTCCTTCCCTCCCCCATTTTCGAACATACAGGACCTGACCCGACCACATCATAGTCGTGCCCCTCCCCCGATACTTCTTCTTCTTCTTGTTCTCACTCTTCTTCCTTCCCCATCTTCGGGGCTTCAATATTCCTCCTACCATTCCGAAATTCCTTCTGAATTGTTTTCAACTGAACATTATCAAGAACCATATAACCTGAAAACCATATAGAAACCCTAAAAACAGAGAGATAGAGAGAGATAGAGGCACGAGGACGACGAGGGATGATGGGTTTCTGTCTGTAGTCTTCAAAAGTTTGCAATTGTGTTGGGTAACAGACAGGGTGGAGTTTGAGTCTGAAGCCGAGATAGATCGACCAGGCAAGGATACCTAAGCTACTAGCTGTGGGATCGAAGACGGCTGCAGGTGAATGTTTCTTTAAATATGTGCATTGGAACCTTTGAAATCAATGTTAATTTTTCGTATGTGCTGGGTGGTGCTGCTATTTGGGGCTAGACATTGTTATTGGGTCGATTTTCTTTTTCGTTTTTGTTGGTGTTGTGTTTGGATTAGGTTGTTTTTGTTGGTTTTGCCTGGTGTTTATGTGGGGTCGTTTCTGCTGGTATAGCTATTGTTTGTCTTATGTCTTAGTTAGGTTGTCTAGTTTTTTTAGGCGTCTTTGCTTCCTTGCCTAGGTTGATTCATTTTGATGCAACTTTGTGGGTGTTTGGATTTAGCAGAGAAAGTGTTTGATAATATGCTTGAGAGAAGCATGGTTGCGTGGAATGTTATGATTGATGTGTTTGTTCAGTCTCGTGAGTTGGTTCTAATGCAGAATTTGTTAGCATTTGTTGGCATTTGTTCGTTCTAACTGCTATGTGGGCATTTGTTGTTTTCTATGGCACCCCTTGTTGAATTGCTGCTGCTATGTGGCGTTGTTTATTTGGCATTGATAACTCTGTCCAGGGTTTGAAGTTCGAGTCTTGGGTGTGAAAGCCATGTGCAGAGCTTTAAATCCCTTGACAGGGCTTTAACAATCAACTGTTTTACTTATACAATGTTTTGTTTTATTTCTTCATTTTCATATCTTTGTTACTTTAACAACATTTGCAGGGTCTATGAATACAATGGATGGGTTCATAGTACATTGTGATAGACATTGGATTGATGACGAGGTGATGGGTCCAATTTCCTTTGCATGTCATGACGACAAATATAGTAAATTGTTTGAAACAATATGTCACCGGATCGGGGTTAGTAATGACAGATTCCGGATAAGCTTAAGTTCAGAGCTTTTAATACTGAAAGGGAGTTGTACATTATCCATTATGAGCGACAGTGATGTATCTTGTTTGCTTTCTCATAATCGATCCTTGTCCTTGTGGACTGAAATTAAGGTCGAAGTCGTAGAAAGATCTGTACCGGCGAAGGCAACTGAAAATGTTTTTCAAACTGTGATGAAGTCAAGAAATACAACAATCCAGTCATGTATACCTTCGGGCTGTAAACCCTCTGGTATTTTCGAATCCCCAATTAGTACTCCATTTTTTCCATCAGTGAGTGGTAGCAACCAACCGTTTGGGTTAGTGCCTTCCCCCGGATTTACATCGGCCGAGAAAGATCAGGGGACTCCAGCATCGACTACTAAGCATGCAGAGGTTAAGGTGGATGATTATGATAGTTCTAGCAGTGAGTCTAGTAGTGACGGGCAAGCGTCAATAGACTGTAGAGAAGTTCAAATAAATGGAGCACCTAAGAGTTCTACACCCTCTACGACGACACGGTGGACAATATCGGGGTCAGAACTATACTCAATTCAGCCCATTAGATCGAAAGAATTATTTCAAGACAATGGAGACTTTAGTGAAATATATAAATGACAGATTTTCAAGGACAAGAAAACATTGAAAGGGGCTCTAGGGTTCAATGCATTGCAAAAGAGGTTTGATTACAGGGTTTGACGATCGAATCATACACGATTCGTCACAATATGTAAAAAAAGAGATTGTCAATGGGTTTTTAGGGCAGGGAAATCGAGAAATAGGACGTACTGGAATGTTAAGTCCGTTGACTCTAAGCACACATGTGATGATAATGGAAACTACAATGTAGATTTTCACCGTGTAAGTTCCTATGTAATAGGACAATTGTTTGCAAGAAAGTTTGTCGATCCAGGACGCAACCTCCGTCCTAAAGATATCCAGACTGACATGAAGGATAAGCACAGCATAAACCTCACCTACAACAAAGCTTACAGATCTAAGGACCGTGCTTTACATAGTGTTTTCGGTGATCTATGGGAGTCATTTAAGATGTTGCCCGTATACTTTCACATGTTGGAAAAATCTAATCCGGGAACGAAAACCAAGATTGCAACCGATAGGCAAAACCGGTTCAAATATGGATTCATGGCACTTGGGGCTTGTATAGAGGGATTCAATACAGTAATTAGGCCGGTTATTACCGTCAATGCTACCCACTTGAAGTCCAAGACCAAGGGAGTTTTGTTAGTTGCGGTATGCAAGGATGGTAATGAGATTATATACCCTTTGGCATTTGGGTTTGCCAATTCCGAGTGCTCAAAGTCATGGACATGGTTCTTGAAGCAACTTCACGACATGATCTTGCATCCCGAACTTGTTCTGATAGTTTCGGATCGACACACAGGTATCTCTAATGGCATGAGAGCAATATTCCCCAATTCAGCACATGTGGTTTGTGCATACCACTTGGTCAACAATCTGAAACAACATTGTAGGAAGTGAGGTGACGTGATTTATCATTACTATCGTGCTGCATATGCGTACCGTGTTGAGAAATTCGACCGTGTAATGGCTGAGTTTAAATCCATCCATCCTAAGGTTTATGATGAGCTCCTAGAGGTTGGGATACAGAAGTTTTCACGTGTCCATAGCCCTAGGAAGAGGTACCATATGATGACCACTAACATTACAGAGTCAATGAATTCTTGTCTACTTGCGATCCGGAAGTTGCCTATCACATCTATTGCCGAATTTATTAGAGATTTGTTGCAACGTTGGTTCCAGACCGTCCAAGTAATGCAAGAGAAACACCCACATTCTTGACTAATGATGCGGACCAACACATCAAAGATAGGGTATTAGCATCGCAACGGTGTGAGATTCACCCCATTGACTACGATAGATTCAAGGTACAAGACCAATGGAATGAAGCAATTATCGACTTGGAACAACGGTCATGCTCATGCCGTGAATGGGACCTAGATGAGCTACCGTGTATTCATGCCATGGCTGTTGCAATGTATGCTTACATAATGTTTATTTACTTTTTGAATAACAACCATAATCTTCAATTTCTAATTGTTATTCATTTTTTTGTGTCTTTTGTATCAGGCTTAAAGGTAAGCCCATCAACTCATTATGTTCCGACTTTTTCACAACCGGATGGCTGAAACAGGCGTACGCCATGGTTGTGAACCCTGTTCCAAATCCTGAAGAGTGGGACATTGCTGATGATGTTCGTAATCGCGTTGTATTGCCATGGAAAAAAAAGCGACTGACAGGAAGACCAAAGAAAAATCGGATGCCTTCTGTCGGGGAGAAACGAAAGCAACAATCGTGTGGGAATTGTGGGCAAAAGGGACACAATTAAAAAAGTTGCACGAACCCATCATGTAGCACAGGGAAACCAGCAAAAAAAACACGTGTTGTAGCGTGTGCAAGAAAGAAGGACATAACAAACTTATGTGCCCGGATAGGGATAACGCACCGGACCCCAGTTTGGCACCCCACCTCAGCTCGGATGACACTGACACAAACGATGAAGAAGTTGATTCGTAGGTATGGGTGAGACTCATCTATTCCTTATATTTTATTTTTTTAAAATAAAAAATCTTTGACAGCCAGCAGTTGCTTACGCTTTTGTTGTTGCATGCACATACATCTTCACTGTAGGTTCAGATGCAGGAGTGCAAAAAAGTTGTGGTGGTGATGATGGTGTAGTATGTGTTGTAAGTTGCAAGGGATGTTGTTTCTCTGGTTGTTGCTGTGATGATGGTGCAGTCGTTCTTTTTAGGTGGTGTGGTGTAGTCATTGTAAGTTGCAGGTTACCTTGTTTAGTACCTTGTTTATGGTTTTTAAGTTTTTACAAGTAGGAGCAGCCCAGCATGTGTTATAAATAACACAATATTTATAGCTGTTTTTAACTTGTTGTGGTGATGATCTTGTATGGAATAATTGTTTTCAAGCCCTGGAATATTTGTTGTGGCTTTTTTTTATTATTTTATTATTATGGAATAATTGTTGTTGAGGCCTTGGTGATACTGGTATTTATGTTATGTGTTTGTTTAAGTATATATTTGTGTGTGGCCAGCATACACATAGACTGTTCTTCGTTCTTCGTTCTTCTTTGTTGTATATATTGTTGTATACAGTTCTTTGTAGTAATACTGCCATACTGGGCTTGATATTATTGATCCCAGGAACGAACAGGAACCATGCAAGACAGGGCTTGAATGTTAATACATGTCAATCCCTGGAATAATTTTTGAAGCCCAGGGCTTGAATTTATTTATTATATCCAAGGCCCTGGAAGAACATTGATTTGTTAAGGTCTGGATATTATTATTTAGCCCACCAGGAGGGGGGGTCATGCAAGACAGCCCATGTTTTTGTACACACTTACACCGGGGTGGGGGGTCATACAAGACAGGCCCATGTTTATGTTTTTATATATATGTCAAGGCCAGGCTTGAACAACATTGATTTGTTAAGGCCTGGATATTATTATTTAGCCCAACAGAAGCTGGGGTTGGTCATGACAATGTATTTTAATTAATAATATTTAGTTAAATGAAGTAGAGCAGTAATGGTAAAAGTCAATGGATAAGGACGATTAGGGCAATGACCATGGTGGCTTTTCATTTATTGCGACATTGGGGGTTTTCATACATTATAAATACCATCATTTGTTACATTTTTTCTCGCTTCACTTATATTCTATTGTTTAGTATTTTTTTGATTTTTTTTTCAAGGTACAATGGCAGAAAACAACACAAGGAATAATGTTGCAAATAATTTTCATGAAACAGACAGGCTGGAATCCATCTTCGTATGTTTGAAGCAACGGATTGCAAATGCAGAGAACAGCATCCGTGAAGAGCGTGCAAATGCTAGACGCCTGACTGTGGACAATGCAGTGTTGATGGGAAAAGTTGAAAACCTGGAAGCAGAAATTATCAATTTACATGTGCAGATGGAGGCAAGAGACGATGAACTGAATGGGCTGTACAGTCTTGTGGAAAAACTGCAGAAGAAAATGTTGGACTTCAATATTCCATCATCTCCCTAGAGAAATGCTTTATTTTGTTCACAGTCTGATGTCTTTGCTTATGTTTTTTATGTTCAATGTGTTCAGGTCTTTCTAAATATAATATAATATTATTTAATACTTATATGAAATGAAGTGGATATTATCATATTTCCCTTTCCTAAATCCCTGACACAATATCTCAATCATCTAAAAAAAGTTATCTTTAATTCATATTCATAAAAAAGGCAAAGCAGATGCCTTGAACAAACATAACACAAACAAGCATTCACATACATTTGCCCACTGTTACTCCGATTACAAAAACAACAATATACAATATAACCAGCATTACTGTTTTACTTTGTACCGGTTCAGTGTAAAGAACCTTATCTTCTGTGGTACCAAAACTATGATTTGAAAGTTTTTCACGCTGAACCGCACGGATAGCTTCATATGCTTCATCCACCGTATTAAGTCTCTGATAAGAGGCACCCTTAAATCCATCAACTTGTTCATGACAATCAAGCCAAGAGTTGAACACACCAGTTTTCCTGCCTTTGAAAACAGCATACACCGATTTCTTTGCCATATCATACAAAACACTGAATATACGTGCAAAAAAAGAAGTAACTAACAAAGAGGAAATCCAGATTAGATTATTTTTTTATAATGACAAAACAACAAACAAAATGAAGACATTAAATCCTGCAGACATTAAACAAAATGAAATAACAAAAACCAGTTAATTGGGCATAGAAGTCTTCCGACAGAAATCAAAGGTTAAAGCTATACTACCTTGTAACCATATGATTTTTGTCGAAAACCTCCATGCCCACTGAACTCATTTTCCAACTAAGATCATAAATTAACGAATAAAAAATGAAACAAAATGAAGATTAAGATTTGTAGAAGAAGACCTCTGGGCATGGGGACTCCTCGTCAGGATTGAAAGAAATAAATCAGAAGATTATGAAGAAAGAGTAGAAGAGGAACCGACCATCTATATAGGGGAAAGACTGAAGTGGGATCCAGCTATGGTCCACTTGCATTGGTTAGTGGGATCCAGCTGTGGTCCACCAATTTCCTTACCCTCTACCATTGCATTTTTTTTCAAGCCCAGAAACAATAAAGGTGAAGCCCTGGAAAGGTATTGCAACCCAAAATCACCGTACTGAGCTGACCTGGAATAATGTTTTGCATTTAATTTAAATTTTTGGACGATTTTAAAATTTTTTCCGATTGTACGGAATTTGTTACACAACATGTGGCAACACGTAGAGTGTTTGACACCACCAAAAACGCAATCCATAATGTGGGAAGCCTTAGTAAGACACTATGTGCAAATGTCACCCATTACTTTACTAGGGTTATAAGTGTTACTATGCAATTTTAATGGATTTGGTCACGGTGTATTTTTGTGACCGTCCGATGCTCCCCCAAAAACTCCATAAAGATACCCACTTACATTCAATCCACTTTGGACCATCCCGATCGGGAAGAAAAACACGGGCCCCACATCATCGGATGCATAAACAATAGACATTCAAGCCCTGGAATTATTGTTCAAGCCAAGTAATTACAAAAAATAATAATAATAATAATAATAATGGGATCCAGCTGGACCATTAGAATGGGCTGAATGTGGAATTGATGTTTGAAGCCCATTTCCAACCCTGTATTATGCCTACAAGCCTAAATATAATTGGAGACCTAAAAGTCCACCCGTTTAATTACATATTAACCCCAAGACTGAAGTGGGATCCAGCTGTGGTCCACTTGCACTGGTTAGTGGGATCCAGCTGTGGTCCACTAATTTCCTTACCCCCTACCATTGCAATTTTTTTTCAAGCCCGGAAACAATAAAGGTGAAGCCCTGGAAAGGTATTGCAGCTCAAAATCACCGTACTGAGCTGTCCTGGAATAATGTTTTGCATTTAATTTAAATTTTTGGACGATTTTAAAATTTTTTCCGATTGTACGGAATTTGTTACATAACATGTGGCAACACGTAGAGTGTTTGACACCACTAAAAACGCAATCCATAATGTGGGAAGCCTTAGTAAGACACTATGTGCAAATGTCACCCATTACTTTACTAGGGTTATAAGTGTTACTATGCAATTTTAATGGATTTGGTCACGGTGTATTTTTGTGACCGTCAGATGCTCCCCCAAAAACTCTATAAAGATACCCACCTACATTCAATCCACTTTGGACCATCCTGATCGGGAAGAAAAACACGGGCCCCACATCATCGGATGCATAAACAATAGACATTCAAGCCCTGAAATTATTATTCAAGCCCTGGAATTACAAAATAATAATAATAATAATAATAATAATGGGATCCAGTTGGACCATTAGAATGGGCTGAATGTGGAATTGCTGTCTGAAGCCCATTTCATTTCATTTCATTCGTCGTAAACATATTAAAAAAAGTGGCCTCCATTACCAAATATTCTGGGCTTCAGAACAAATCAATTATTTTCGTTTGCCGCAAACACATTAAAAAAGACTCCAATACCAAATATTCTGGGCTTCAGAACAAGTCATTTCATTTCATACGCCCCACCCAAAGCAAAACAACCAAACAACACCATGGATTACATTACAGAGGCTTCCACCGGAAATAAAACCAGAAAATCTAAAAACAAACAAAGCTGATAAACATTCCAGCCACAAACCCAACATTCCCTCACAGAGGAAAAGGCCAACACCATGGATTACATTATTAATGATAAAATTAACATCGCTCAACTGGGAAGACGAAGAAGATAACAAAGACAGAGCTATAAGAAATGTTAAAACGTCTCAATTTCAGCACAATTGACTGCAGTCAATGATCATTACGGTCTTGGATGGCAAGCCGGAGCTGGAACCGATCTGATCAATGGCCTTCAAGACGTCAAATCCTTCGACCATCTCACCGAAGACGACTTGCTTGCAATCGAGCCACTCGGTCTTAGTGGTACAGATGCAGAACTGGGACCCGTTGCCCAATGTGCTAGTTTTGGCCATTGACAAGATACCGGGACCGATGTGCTTCTTCACGAAGTTCTCGTCGGCAAAACTAGGGCCGTATATCGATTCACCACCGGTTCCATTTCCTTGAGTGATGTCTCTTCCATGAACCATGTACCCAGGTATCACAAAGTGGAAGGTTGAACCCTTGTAGTGGAGTGGCTTCCCAACCGTGCCGATCCCCTTCTCTCGGGTACAAAGAGCCTGAAAGTTCTCCGCTGTGATAGGGGTACTGTCTGCGAAGAGCTCCATCACAATTCTACCCGCAGGGATGCCGTCAATGCTTAGGTCAAAGAACACTCTAGGGTTTGCCATAACAGTGTCTAGGACAAACAGAAAGAAGGTGTAGTGGAAAGTGGAAATGGTAGATGAAGAACAAAAGAGAGTATGGACAGAATGAGGACTCACGGTTTCCTTTAAATGCCAAATGCCCCCACCCCCCCAAAGGCGGGGCCACTTTTATATACTTGGTTGGGTTGCTGTTCATCATTCATGTCATGTTTTGGGGTTGAAATGCAAAGGGCCCCCCTATGTACCTGATTTTTTTTAGTAATGCAAAAAAAATAGAACACCCCAAAAACTAGGAAAAAAAAACTCACGTCATAGGTCCCGGTCCCACCAAAAACGAGTAGAATTTTCATTTGTAGTTTTGCGGCCTTTCACATATTTATTAAACGGAAAAACAGATATTTTTTTTACAAAAACTTTACCCAACGTGTTCTCTTCAAGCGGGTTCGGTTACCTCTTTAAACGGGTTGGGTTCGGGATCGACACACGGGTTCACATGTAGAATATGTATCGAATGATATCCTTCACATTATCACCATTGTTGCAAATCTTTGGATACATATTAGAAGACAGAAGATCTTCAATCCAGTGAAAGTTCTGATAACATTGTTATAACCATTTCATGCAATCTTCAAGCTGAAATTCAACTATTAATTCATAATAATCTCCACTTTCTTCTCTATAACATTATGATAACCAAACATTTATACAATTAATTACACATTCAATTCAATTAAATCATCACAAAATCTTCAAAAAATTCATCATAAAATCATAACTTGTACTGCTTTACATTAACTAACACCAACTGAGAAAAAAACAAAACTGAAACTTTAAAATAGATAAACATCAAACAAGCCATATAAGGAGAATTAATTACACATTCAATTAACATAACAATGAAGCTTCAAACAAAATGTTCTACCTTAAACTTGATAAATAAGCGGTTCAAATTCCTTTGAACCTTTAAATTCAATACATATACTTCTAAATTCTTGGGCTGAAAAGAAATGTTCAATTACAAGTCAAAATATCAGCTGAGCAAACAGGAGACAAATGTTCAATCATCCATATAGAAGTCAAACTGTTAATCTGCACTGCCTAACAAAACCACGACAGAAACAGCTACCAACTGCACAGCTACCAACCGTAAAACAGAAACAGCTACCCAACAAACATCTCAAGACAGTTCACCGTTAACAAAAATTTCAAGAGCCATTGCCTCACGGATGCTGGGAATATCCTTCTGTCCAAAGGTATCCATCCATGATGACAACAGGACCCCAAGTAATATCAATTCTGCATATTTACACACAAAGGCACCACAATTGTAGCTGCAACAAGTGAAAATGCAATCATAAATATTTTTGTATCATAATAAAGAACTAGAAGTAATAATGCAAATTTTACCCATCATTTTGTTGAGGAATAATGGTTGGTTCGATGTTTTCAGTAGTGAATGGACTTGTGTGAGAAGGCATCTTCATATGTTCATAGTAATTTGCATGCTTAAGAATTGAGGGTAACAAATAAAGTAACCCTTGGATGTCTTTCAATCGGTCACTTTTTCCATTACGGTCACACAACGAGTCATACATTTTGACTTTCCCTTCTTTTAAAAAAACTTGACATAGTACCCAATGATCCCCGGTGTTGCAAGGAACCAACACCTGTGTAAAAAAAAAAAACAAAGAGAGAAGAAAGAACAAAACATAGGCAAATCACATAAAAAAGGAAAAAAAAAAAACGAGGAAGAGAGGAAGAAAAAAAAAAAGAGGAAGAAAGAAGAAAGAAGAAAAAAAAAAAAAAAAAAAAAGAACATACCTGGTAGCAGCAGCAGTACAGAAAAAGAAGAGCAGCAGCAGTAGAGAAAAAGAAGAGCAGCAGCAGCCAGCAGGTAGCAGAGCAGTAGAGAAAAATATGAGTTAGTGACTTAGTGAAAACCAATAATAACTTAACAAAATTGTCACATTGAGTGTCACATACTTACCGACTCCGTAGTCCACCACGGTTGAGGGTAAAGAAGGTCAGAACTTGACACATAATTTAGTGTATCATCGTCTGGTTGGAAAGATAGGGGATCGAATTCGTGGTATTCTTCCTAAATTGGGACAGCTGGTGTAGTGGGTGTAAGATCCTTCTTCTTTTTTGTATTCTTTTTGACTTCTTTTTGCTCGAATCCAGCTGGGTTATTATTTTTTAAATGTTCAATTCTTTCCAAATCTGTAGCCTCAAATTTTTGTAACTCCCTTTCAGATTCCAACAACTGCTTAGCAGCTTCCCACTTCAGTTTCAAATGAGCCTGTTTACAAAATAAAAAAACTTTCGTTCAATTTAGGATTGCATCATAAATCAATGTGAAGAAAAAAACAGTAGAAAAATGAACTTACGAAAAATGCGGTTGGGACCAATCCGATTTCCAGACGGTAGCTAACCTCTCCTTTCGAACGCCTCTTCCACAGAACATCGAGGTAGCTGTCTATGTGCTACAAAGACATTTATATATAAACGTTAGGAAACTTATCTGTATTTGTGTAAACAGTAGCATCACAATTTATCACTTACCAAGTTGGACAACCATTTTGTAGGTTTGACCAAATTGTTGAACTGTTCACGATTCATATCGATCGCTTGGCCAGTAAAGACACTGTGAGTTGGAAAAATTAAATTAAATTTTCTGAACAAAAAAACACACGTAAATAAAATATAAAATAAAAACAGAGGAGAATAGGAATGGACCATTACCGAGTATCATCCTTCTTCTTCAGAAATGAGATGAACTGATTATAATTCTCATTCACAATATCACTCGAATCTTTGGTTTTCTTCCTCTTCTTGGGTATGGGCATGGGATCAGTGTACGGGCTGTCCAAGTACTTTGACCGCCTACGAGCTCTTATGTTGTCATTATTCTTGTAACACACACTTGGGTCAGCCGCATTCATAAATATAACACTAAGATCAGGGTTTGGAAGAACCATGTTCACACATGGTGAAGGGTAATCGTGTGCTTAGCTGACCCACATGCCTTTCCAGCCTCCTTACTAACAACATTCTCTGTCTCTTCCTTATCCAAATTAATCGTGTGCTTAACTGACCCACAAGCCTCTCCAGCATCCTTACCAACAACATTCTCTGTCTCTTCCTTATCGTCGGCCTTCACAACCTCGGCCTTCTCAACCTCGGCCTTCTCAACAACATTCTCCACCTCTTCGACAACCTCCTTGTCCAAGTCTTTCTCAAACTTTTCCCCATCAGAAAAATTGTGCAATGGTGAGATAATATCTTCAACCTACAGTGAGAAGATTATGTATAAAGAACTGCAAATTTCAATAATGTTTATTACATAATAAGTTTTTTAATAGGCTAAGCAACCAAAAAATTTAGTTTACCGTGTCGTCCACAGCTTTGTGTGAGCTGGCTCTTCCCTCGTCCAAATCTTTCTCCTTTCTTTCTGGTGTAATCTTTCCAATTTCTTTACTTATCCAAGACTTCATCCTCTCCTCACTTTCTTTTATTTGCTGTGTAACCAGCTGTGCAATAGATGTATACAATTCAGGTATAGTATACGGAACCGATGTAATGAATTTTGACTACAAATTCAATTCAAAAAAGAATTATTACATTATGCAAAATAACTTAGAAAAATAACTTTGGATAGTAAAAGTTATTGTATATTACAAATCATTACCTTGGGAGTTTCTACAACTCCTCCATGGAAGAGCCGTTTCTTAGATGCCGGTTCATTTGAGTTTCTAGATCCGGTGATCCTTGTTCCTGTCTTGCTTTGGGGAATGGAAGCAACACCCTCTTCCATTGCATCTTCACGATCTTCACGGTCCTCCGCATCATGATGAATGTGGTCCTCCCTTACCACATCTTCTAGCATCAAAGAATTGTAGTAAGCATTTGACTTTTCACCATCTGATACCTTCCATGGGAACAAAGCCATCTGCATGTAAAGTGCACAAAACATTGAGGTCAGAAACCCAATAGTATGCATAAGATAACCAGCAACACAATAGCAGGGCAAAGGGATTTCATACCTTCATTTGGAAAAACCAACCACTGGTATGAAACACTATAATATTCAAACACCCCCCTCCCCCCATTTAAGAAAGTGTAGCCTACAACCCATTATAATAAAGATTTAAGAATGAGCTTCATAGAGTAATAAGTACACATAAGGGTTTTCAAGCCCTGGCAAGGTATTTCAAGCCCTGGTAAGGTATTTCAAGCTCTTGCAATGTATTTCAAGCCCTGCCAAGGTATTTCAGGCCCTGCCAAGGTATTTCAAGCCCTAGCAAGGTATTTCATACCTTCATTTGGAAAAACCAACCACTGATCCCCATTCATAATAAGAAAGTCCCCCAACCCACTATAATAAAGATTTAAGAATGAACTTCAGCCAAGTTTTAAGAATCATACCATAACAAAATCTAGTGTAGTACATAAATCAGGCAAAATAGCCCAAATGGTTTAACATTTATATGGATTTCAAATTAACCAACCCCAATTCCTACACATGATCAATCTACTTATTAATGCCCTGATTTGGACAAACCAACCAATCACTGATGTTAACTAGCTATTTTATATAGAAATACACATAGAAGTAAAATACACACCGTCGTACTGAAGTTTGATTCAACTTTTACAACCCTTGTATTGAAATTTCAATTCTTAAATCTTGGGAACCCTGTACTTTTCCGTACGCCGATTTTACCTTCCAAACGGTAAATCCGTTCAATGGCCCAAACCTAAACAATTAAAAAAATCTCATCAAGAAATTACATATCTCATGAGTTTGATTTACAAATGAATTCATTTGGCAACTATTACCTGAAATGCTAGTAGAAATCCATAAACGTGGAATGTGAAACACTTCGAATCATCATTGTTCTGCTGATTGTCCAACTCCGCCTGCTGATTGTCATTGTCTGTTTCTTCTTCTCCATCTTCCACTTCAGTTTTCTTCTTCTTCTTCTTCTTCTTCGGCTTCTTCTTCTTCTTCTTCTCTTCCTTATTATCCTCTTCCTTCTTCTTCCTCTTCTTATTCTTGGGGCCCTCATTCTCTTCTTTCTTCTCGCCATTGCCTCTTAACCTTTCAAGGTGTTTATCGGCTGCATTCTTCAAATAACACAAGGTAACATCGAATATGTACGAGCCCCAAGGAAAACTTTCAAATGTATCGATGTCCTCAACTAAAGACAACACCCAATTGGGTATGGCTGTCTGTGCTTCATCAATCCTGAAGAATTGGGACACCATTAATAGGTATCCCATCTTCAATGCGTCATCACCCTCTAAAGGCTCTGTGAGCCGGTTAAAGGTTGCCTCCAACAGTTCAATCGACGGGTTTTCATCTACGAAATAGCGTGTTAAAATAGATTCCTCACTGACTTCTTCTTTTTCTTGGAACCCTTCGGGCAGTGTGCCCATGTTGAGGCCACTGCATAAGCAGAATTCCTCTCTCCCAAACCGAGCTTTCTTCTCCCCTAAACCAAACCACATTTCATCATCCTTTTCTGATTTCGGAAGAATGAGCTGTCTTTTCAGAAGATTGTAGATCAGCATCCCATGAACCCTTATGGGCTGTATCATATCCAAGTACTGCCCAAAGGGGCCTTCTTTAAACCTATCTAACACGCCACAACGTGTCAAGACCAACTTCAAATTTCGAAGAAAATATTTTTTGTTGTGCGAGTTTATTCTCGCATGTACCCAGCTTTTGTGGTCTGGATACCGCCATTGTTTTTTGAAACGATCGGCCGCCATCTGGTTTACAAGAAAACAAAAAATCATTAATGCTAAGCATAACAAAAAAGGGATTTCAAGACCTGGAATGGGATTCCAAGCCCTGGAATCAAATATCAAGCCCTGGCAACGGGATTTAAGGAACTGGATAAAGAATTTCAAGCCCTGTATATGGATTTGAAGACCTGAACTGGAATTTCAAGCCCTGGAAAGAGATTTTAAGCTCTGATTTGGACAAAACAAACAATGATATGAAAGCCTTCCCACCCAGTCCCCACTGGGGTACTACGGGGATACATGATGTATGTCAACACAAAAATAATACATAAGCCCCAGCCCCCAACACCACCAAAATCCACCAATTCCAAAATCCAACACTTAACATAACATCACAAAAACGATATACAACAACACTACACTTCACAATCGCTTACAGGGCTTCAAATCCCTTTGTCAAGGATTAATATTCAGACAAATGGGGCCACATTGTTCAATTAAAAACTAAAAAAAAACCACATGTTCCCCCCGGCATGGCATTGCATGAACTGCAAGATAACTACTCATGTTATCTCATGACTAAGCCTATTTGTTTCACTTAATTTACTGAAAAGTAAATTTTAACAAAAAAATCAAGAATAAACCACTGGTAACCCACCACAAGCCAAGTCACCCAAGTAAAAAATAAAATCATCATCCATGCATTGTTACACACAGATGCAAACAAAACAAATTAATGGGAGGTTAAAACGCCAGAATGAAGAAGACAATGAGAAAACGAATGAATACCTTTACTTGCGAGTTGCGACAAAGGTGTCTTCTCTAACTCGAATGTGGAATGAAGATGATAAGGACAAAATGGCGGGCCCTGGTCTCGGTATTCGACTGTTCTTCTACTTGGTGTGTTCTGATTCTTCTTCTTCTTCTTCTCTCTCGTTCGCCTCTTCTTTTACTCTCGTTCGCAACCTCTGCTCACTGAGATGGCTCTTCTACTCGGTTCTTCTCTCTCGTTCGCCTCTTGGGATCCTCTACTCTCGTTAAGCTCCTCACTGAGATGGCTCTTCTACTAGGTTCTTCTCTCTCGTTCGCCTCTTGGGGTCCTCTATTCTCGTCGTCGCAACCGCCGAGCTCCTCAAAAGTGATTTTGAATTTCAATTTTAGGTTAGGGCAAATTGGTAATGATGCTTAATTGGGGTTGACTGTTTAGGGCTATTTCGGGATTTCCTCTTTAAAAGGGTTTTAAATATTAAAATGCCCTTAAGGGTAGTCTTGGAATTTCATGTGCCCAAGGGAAGACAAATGCAAGAAAAATATAGAGGAGACATTTTTGCTCTTTTCATTTTGAAAGGGGACATTTCCTTCCATTTCCACTTTTTTATATTGTGTATGGGGTGGGGAGGTTGGGTTTCTATTTCTCTTTATTTCCGCATCTCATATCACACCAAACAAGACATGTGACTAATTTTATTCAATCACATACTGCACCAAACACATCACAGCATTAATCCAATCCCATAAGTTGGGTTTCTATTTCTCTTTATTTCCACATCTCATATCACACCAAACAAGACATGTGACTAATTTTATTCAATCACATACTGCACCAAACACATCACAGTACTAATCCAATCCCATAAAAATAATCTTATCCAATCATATCTCATCCAATCTAATCCAATCCAATCTCATAAAAATAATCTTATCCAATCATATCTCATCCAATCTAATCCAATCTAATCCAATACAATCCCGTAAAAATAATCTTATCCAACGAGCACAAATTGTATGCTTGTAATTAAATACATAATTGAAACTATATAAGAGCAATAAAATAAATATCTTTATTTTACCCACCCACATTTTTGTATTTAAAGATTATTAAATTATATAGATATATTTTTGGTTTACAGTGACATGCTAATGAGTTTGCATCCAGATTTTTTATCAGCTGTTTCATTCGATCTCTGAGAAAAAAAAAAAGAGTCTGTATTTATTTATTTATTTATTTATTTTAAAGAATAGATTATGTATTTATGTTTATGGGTGATTACCAAATAAGTTATGGACTTATTTTTAATTCCAAGTTGTTTACAACATTTACAAAAGTGATCAAATTGGTTTCTAACTTTTTCACAAGTACCAAATTGGTCCTTCCGTTAACTTTTTGTTAGTCAAACTTAATGTTCAAGGGTATTTTGGTTTTTTTAACTTGTCTAAATAAAATCAAAACTGAAATGATT
Organism: Acer yangbiense; assembly: GCA_008009225.1. Classification (NCBI taxonomy): domain Eukaryota; kingdom Viridiplantae; phylum Streptophyta; class Magnoliopsida; order Sapindales; family Sapindaceae; genus Acer; species Acer yangbiense. The sequence goes on along the minus strand of CM017765.1, from coordinate 21,488,952 downwards.
TTATACAGTAAAAAAATAATTATAAAAATCTAAAATAATAATATTAAGAGCAAATTGTAGTGAACCTCCCTAAGGTTTGACCTCTTGCACTCATAAACAACTTTATCAAAAATTGATCCGCACACCCCCTGTCGTTAGTCAAACTTAGCTGTTAACCAAGTTTGACCGTCAAATTTAAGGGTATTTTAGAAATTTCAAACATTTTTAAAAAGGTATTTAAAATTGAACAAAAATGTTAAAAATTCAAATTAATTGAAAAAGAAAACATAAAATAATATTTATAAAAAAAAAAACACAATGGATCTCCACCATCCATCTTTGAGATGGATGGTGAAGATTAAATAGAATTTCTTTTTAAAGAAAAGGCAAAATAAAAAATAAAAAAAAATTAAAGATTGGATCTCCAAAAGGATCCATGGAGATCTCCATGGATGGGTAGACTCAAGTCCATGGATGCCGATTGATCAAACTATTTTATACCTATCTGAGGTCCCTCATTTCATATCTTTTGTGCTCGTTTTCGAGCATATTTTTGTATATAATGTTTCTTTTAAGCCATGTGTAGGTACATATTCCCTACAACAAGTATTTGAACTTAAATGAAAGTTTGGGAGGCAAAATGAGCCAAAAACAGAAGAAATTGGAGAACATCCAGAGTTGTCGTTGTCTCACTGTTGATCCAGACCACGGCGTGATCTAAACCCAGCTGTGGCCAAGCGAATCCAGATGATTCCATGGTTGATTCGTCGTCGAGCCAGAACATGACACTGAGACAGTGGCTGAAAGCCATCTCCGCCCTCCAAAAACTTATGGACGAAGTTCCAGAAATCAGTCAATCGACGGTTTCATTCGGCGAGCCCCACCGCCGATTTGAAAACCACTAATCAACATCAGTGAAGTCCAAGAAGCAATTCGGCGGGCACGAACGGTGGCCATAATTCAACCGTCGATTCAAGACAGTGAGCATCATTCCAATTCGACGGTTTGGAACGACGGCCTGACCGCCGATTTCAACCACCAATCACCCAGTGTCAGCCCAATTTTGGGCGAAATATGAGGGGCAAATTCGTCAATTCATCCCCATTTCAGCCCTAACCTCCCAACACTATATAAACATCTTATTCTCTTTTCTCAAAGGAGATACCCACCACCACATATTCTCTTCCCCAAACACTTATCATCTTCTTCCACTTCAATAAGAGAGAGAGAGAGAGAGAGAGAGGCTTTCAAGGATTCATGGAGGTTTTTCCTCCATGGATCCTCACCATATCTACCTTCTACACATCCTCCACCACATTTAGGAGTAGACTGCATGGAGATAGGAGTGGGCTTTGGCCAAATTTCGAGCTAGCAAAGGAATGAGCTCTTGGAGAAGGTTTTTTTCTGAGGGTTGTATCTATTTCTCACTCTCTATGAAACAAATATTATACGAGTGTCTAAACAACCTAGAGGGGGGGGGGGGGTGAATAAGTTGTTAATCCGATTAGTTACCAATTTATTGGATTAGTCAATATTCAAAAATAAATTCAAACACACAACAATATAAATCAAGTAAAAAGTGCGGAAATTAAAGAACACTTGATTTTTTTCGTGGAAACCTTCAATAAGGAAAATCCATGAGCTATTATGCTAGCCACACACGGTCACCAAAATCCACTATATGAATAAAAGGTTACACCCTCAAGTGATACACAGACTCTCACTCTAGACAACCTCAAGCTATGGACATTACCATTTACCACTATTGGTTCAATCCCTAGTGATATCCCCTGATCCACTACTCTTGGCATGAGCACCTCATGCTCTACCCTATAGGCCTTTTATAGTGGCACTTGACCAACTTGCTTGAGCACTAAGCAACTTAGTCACAAGACTTAACTCTCACGAAGAGATCAACAACATATGTGAATATATGATAATATTCTAAATGCAAATAATGCTGGCTTACACTAAATGCTTAATTAGATGTTAAGATGCAAATCTAACAACCTAAGAGCATTACCAAAAGGCTCTTCAAATGAGATATTTGTTAAAGTCAAACAAGCCACATCAGCATATTTGGCTCCAACAGACTCTTCAAATGAGATTCTTCAAATAAGATTTTACTTCTCTCTCTTCAATATTGAAGAGCAACTTCTCCCTTTTCAATTATTATTATATTATTTTTTATATCAAATCATTATTAATATTTGACATCTATATCTTTTTATCTTTTTAATTAAATTCAATTAACATATAATAAGTTTTAATTTATAAATGTTATTATCATAAAAATTATACCATTAGAAAGGTCTCATCTAGATCTTTAAAATGAGACTAATATTGATTATTTAATAATAACATATTAGAAATAAAGGTATCATCTAGATCTTTAAAATGAGACTAATATTGATTATTTAATAATAACATATTATTATTTCTAACTTGAAAAAAATGGAGGGTAATTAGATTTGTTTGGGGGAGGAATTTAAGTGCTTTCATTAAAATAATATAAACATATTTCTAATCGAAGATTCTTTTGGAGGGGCTCCTCTTTTTTCATTCTTCAAATTGCCACATAAGTAAGCAAATAGACATTTGAAGAGTGAAAATAGAAGAGTCTTTTGAAAATGCTCTAATTATCAAACATGCCTGAAAGTATACAAACGTAGTTAAATAGTGTTAACCGGGAAAATGGGCAATTAATTCAAGGAAGAGTTTTTCCACTTAAAGGACCTTGCCATTCCCTAGCACCCCTCATGGAAGCATCCCTGGTCACGCTAAAGCACCTGATGGGAAGAAAGACCCGGTCCTCCAAGTGCCGCGCCTCCTCTAGAACCACCGGGCCGGAGCACGGTTCAAACTAAGATCGGGGAGGCTCCCCTAAAATTCCTAGTGGGAAGGGAGAATCGGTCCAACCAAGATTCCGCCTCTAAGAAGCGGTCCATCGTTAACCCGGCTCCTCTCGAACGCCCCTTGAGAGAAATTACATGTTCCAGTATAGGACCCGCTCCTAGCCAGCAACCCAGCTAGAAGCCATCCTAAGTGATGCCTACCTAGTCCCCCATAACACCCTCCTACAACCGGGGCGACCCCCTTCTAGAAGAACTCTTTGGAACTCTCTAGCAACCCCTACTCCGGAAGGGCTGACGCCAGCCCTCGCCCCGGCTCACATGGGATGGAGAAGGGACTGGAAGCACCTGCAAAGCCACAGTACCAGTCCATTAATGTGAGACAGCAATCACGAATGAAGGAAGATAGGCAACCTACGGTCGAGATCATCCTCTGACCACGCTGCATCAACGGTAAAATCACATTCCATCTCAGCCCTAATGGAAGTCAACTATCCCATACATAAAAGGGGATGCTCTGTTTCTCCAGCAAAACACTCGCAGAAACGCAGCAAGCATGAAGAAGGAAATGGTGGAAGAAGGAGCCTGACAGTGTGTAGCGGGACAAGCGCTAACATTGTCCCCCTCTAAGCCAGATTTTGATATCGACTTCCCCCGGCAACAATGACCCATCCAGCCAACCAAAACTCCTAGAAACACCACCTGTACGCCATATCAGCCCTAGAGAAACGCCTACATGGACCTAGGGCCTAGGTGGAATGATCAAGACCCTTCAAGGAGTGTGACGGCCACGGTCCCGCTAAAAACTAGGGGCTAGGATCATGCCCACCAATTATGCCCTAGGGACTAAGGCCCCCACCTACTAAAACCAAGCCCTCAACAGAGGAAAAACACGGTGGAATGGTCCTAGCCTTTGGTTCTGTAACATCGCGATTGCTAACAAGGAGGGACGGTGGAGATGGAATCGGGAGTTCCCACCTAAATAAGCTGCTTCCACCTACCTCTCAAGATGAGACACTATAAATACCCCTACGTTCCAAGAATAAGGGGTTGGCCCCTGAAAACCAAGCTCATATGCGTATCCTACTTGGCTACTACCCCGTCTAGACAAAGCTCCTACGTGTATCCTACTTGGCTACTACCTCGCCTAAACAAAGCTCATATGCGTGTCCTACTTGGCTACTACCCCGCCTAGACAAAGCTCCTATGTGTATCTACTTGGCTACTACCCCTCCTGACCTAAGCTCCTAAGCTTGATCTAAATGGTTACCACCTAGCTTAGCTAAAGCTCTTGCGAGCTAACTCCCATTTAGCTAGGGTATCTTACCCCTGTTCCATTTGCTTTTGTTGTAATCATAGCTCATGTAATGGCTCACAATGTACCCCATCGTTAAGGAATAAAAAGATCCCTCCTTTTGTGGTAGTAAAATTGCATTTGTCACATCCCTATTTACACGAACTCAACCTCATCCCCGCTCGTAGGACCAGTCCTACTGCATTGAACCGGTCCCTGGCAACTGAACCAAGGGCCTCCCCAGTACCTACCCCGGGAAGTGAGGAGCCATCCCCTTCCCGATCCGGACCAGCTGCGGCGCACCCGTATGACGTGGTCCAGGTTGTCCCGGGAAACTCTCGGCGGATTTTTCAGGATAACAAATAGCTTAAAGCATACCTAAGGGGGAGTGAATAGGTTTTTAAGCCTTTTTCAAACCCTTGAACAAACTTACGTTTGTCCCTCAAGGTAGCCTTACATACAACACATAAGCCAAGAAATCATACATAGACAAGATAAGCATGTGATCATTTAGGCATTGTCTATATATATCAATTAGTTGTATGAGGTATAAGAACACATAAACTTAACAACATAGAATACTTGTATTTCAATATTTATTCAATCAATTACAAGTAAAATCAAATATCACTAAACACAAAAATTACAATATACAAAAGAATTATAATTACAAATATGATCAAAATAATTGGTTCACAAATCACACTTTAAAAAATCTTGTATCAATATACATCACAAGTGAATAATATACAATAAGATAACAACATACACATATACAAATATAAGAGATAGAGATAGGAAGAATTAACACAATAGATATTTTTAACGTGGTAAAACCTCCAAGGAGAAAACATCAACGGGTTGAACTACAACCATTGGGTACTATATGAAACAAATATTGCACGGTGTGTAAAATACTATCTAGAAGGGGGGGGGGGGTGAATAGATTTTAAACGTATTACCCAATTTTTCGTGTGAAGTCAATATTACCAAAATACCCCTAACTAGATAAAACAATAAATCAAGTAGAAAATGCGGAAATTAAATAACACTTGATTTTTTTACGTGGAAACCCTCACGGGAAAAACCACGGGCTAATAAGTGAGCCACACCCGAACCTCGAATCCACTAAGTGATAAAAATTACAACCTAATCACGGAAATAATCACACACCTACCTAATCCCGGTATAAGTGAACCTAGTCCGATTGCTTGCGAATTAAGCAATCTAATCCTGGTCACAACACAAGACTTAATTCTCTAAGAAGAGATTAACACCCTAAGTGAATATATGAATATCCAAATGCAACATAGAGCAAGGGAAACCCTATATGCTTATCTAAGATGATGAATTTGCAATTAGAACAACCCTAGATATTAAAACTAAATGACATGTCAAATAGCTTAGCTAATTAAGATTAAGCAAAAGCCTAATTAGCTATCACAAAACAACACTCAATCAAATCAACACAACAATCTCTATCTTGAATATTAGAATTCAATCTAAGAACAATCAAGCAACAAAAGAGATGTCATAATAAATAAAACACTAATTATATATGATAATAGTGAAAAACTTACCAAGGCAAGTGTGATGATGAAAGACCCATGCAAGCAAGCATCCTAGATATGCTAGCAAGCATCCTAGATATGCTAGAGAATGCTAGATGAACTTTGATGCAAATGAATTTTGGTTTGAGTGTTTAAATGAGCAAACTTGGTTTCTTTCTCTCTTAAAAATCTCTCTTTTAAAAGTAGGGTTCTTGATAATTAAAGAGTCACACTCAGAACAAGAGAAAGTGATGTATTTATAGGCATGAAAAACAGAGCATGTGAAAAGACAAGTTTGCCCCTGAAAATGCACGATCGGCGGTTTCATTTGACAGCAAGGCCATCGTTTACAACCGCCGAATGGCTTCCGAGATAGGCAGAGGAACAACGACGGTTTTGAAACCGCAGAACCAACCGCAGAATCAAACCTGATAAATAAAATCAATCAGGTATGATCGACGGTTTCGAACGGCGGTCGGGGGCCACCGATCGTAACTGCAGAATCACTCCAGACCTTTCTAGACTGAAACGGCGGTTTCAATTCGGTGGCCAAGGCACCGATCAAACCGCCGATTCCCCAGTAATGGTGAATCTAAAGGAGAAGCCAAGAGCATTCCCCTTAAGCGGTCTTCGCGTAAAACCAAGTACACATTCGTGTAAGCGCGGACGTTTCCGAACATATTCGGGAAACGGATTACACAACACACAAACACAACAAGATACATCAAACAAAGTGCAAGAGTGAAATGTGTCATGTGAAGAGAATACACACAAGTACAAGTATGCTAAGTGTGTGTGTGCTAACTAAATCTCTTCAAAGAAAAACTAAGCACTAGAGATTATACCTTTGGCGTGCTTGTCCCTTGAGGTCTTGAAAGGGCCTTTGAGCTTGAACCTCACTCACCTAAACTACCCTTACACAATAAACCACAACATGTGGTTTGTCCACGAAATAAGCCAATCAATAAATTGGAACCTTACAATCTCCCTCTTTGGCTATTTCGTGACAAAACCACCACTCACATTGATTCCTCACAAAAAAATAGAAACTATGGGACAAATAGATCTTCTACATTACACAGAGATATTTAAAGAATAAAATCTTCAAGGCATCAATCTCTTGTAGAACAATCAAACCTGCAAGACAAGGTTTCTATACTTTCCAAATAAAACATGTGAGATTAATCAAGTGAGTACAAAACACAAGCATTTGCATTTTCATTTTAAGAGATTTGGCACAACATTATGCAATGTATGTGTATGCAATGCTCCCCCTCAACTGGTTACTCCCCCTCAATGAATATTCTCTCCAACATGCACAATTGCGACTACAATTTGCAACTCTCCTTACCATATCCTACTCCCCCATTTTGTCATGATATAGGCAAAGGAGTAGTCCCCAACTGGGTCACTCTTAGCAAAGAAAGATAGTAGCATGCAAGAAATTTTCATAATAATATAAGTCAATTTATGCATCCCAATTAATTGAAGAGAAACAAGGAGATTTATTTGAAGAAAATGTGTGAATCAAACATGCTTTGCATACAAGACATGTAGCATTCAAGTCCAAAATACAATGGTATTTGGCAAAGCAAATGATAAAGGTTTCTAATAAAAATTCAAACCAATTTCACCATTGTCATGAGAAAAGCAAAGATATAGAAATTTCATTGATTTTAATTTAAGAGCAACTATATCCAACTTTATAAGCGAAACATGGCATGAGCGACTTTGCACCTATTTGATTTTTTCGGTTAAGATATTCGTATGATAGTAGCCATGTTCAACAAATAAAGAAAGAGAGACATTTGGATTGTTTAGATCCTTTGAACGGATACAAGATCCTTTATTCATTTTGAGTCTCATAAGTCTTTTTCACACAAGTTTTGCATTTAAGAAAGCAATCATCAATTCATGCTTTTTCATTTGAGCATGTTATAAAAGAATCATCATGTCATGGAGATAATTATAGGTCATTCAAAGCATACTTCCTATGTACATCTCCTAGTCCAAAAATACATGTTTGAACATAAATATGACATGGATTGTAAACAAGCAAGGTTCACACTTATTGAATTGAAAACATATATACATATGTGCAACCAAGCTTACTCAAGCAATTAAAAGAAGAGGCATAAGTTATCTCAAATTTTTTGCAAGTTACAAGAATGCAAAATAGCTATCTTTGCTTGAGTTCCCCATATAGGGTCAAATACAAATCACATCATTCCACTAGACATATCCCAATAGATCTACATAGTGTTTTAAATTGAGTAGAATCTAAGGGTTTAGTAAATAGGTCCGCAAGTTGATCATTAGTACCTACATGTTCAAGTACTATGCATTTATTTTCAACAAACTCTCTAATGAAGTGATGGCGGATGCCAATATGCTTAGTTCTAGAATGTTGTACCGGATTATTGGAAATATTAATGGTACTCATGTTATCACAAAAGAGAGTGAGTGTACCTTGGTTGAATCCGTAGTCTACTAGCATTTGCTTCATCCATAGGAGTTGTGTGCATCCACTCCCCGCGGCTATGTACTCGGCCTCGGCCGTGGACAAGGAAATCGAGTTTTGCTTCTTGTAAAACCAAGACACCAAGTTGTTGCCTAGAAAAAAGCAACCACCCGATGTGCTCTTCATATCATCGCAATTTCCTGCCCAATCCACATCACTAAAGCCTACAAGACTAGCAGTAGTGTCAAAAGAGTACCAAATCCCATAGTTGGAAGTCCTATTCACATAGTGAATGATTCTCTTTACGGAAGAGAGATGGGACTCCTTAGGATCCGCTTGGTACCTAGCACACACACCCACACTAAAAGAGATATCGGGCCTACTTGCGGTCAAATAAAGCAAGCTTCCTATCATGCCATGATATACCGCTTGTTCCACACTTTTACCACTAGCATCATTGCTTAGCTTCAAAGTGGTACTCATAGGTGTATCACAATGTTTGGCATTTTCTAAACCAAACTTCTTCACTAGGTTCTTAGCATATTTGGCTTGGGTTATAAAAATCTCATCATTCATTTGCCTAATTTGCAAACCTAGGAAGTAACTAAGCTCACCAACAAGACTCATCTCAAATTCATGAGACATGACATCAACAAATTGTTGGACTTTGGTGTTGTTGGTTGAGCCAAATACAATGTCATCAACAAAGATTTGAGCTATAAATAACTCATCTTTGTTTCTCTTGATGAACAAGGTCTTGTCAACACTACCTCTTGTGTAGTCATTGTCAACAAGAAATTGAGTGAGGCGCTCATACCAAGCCTTCGCTGCTTGTTTCAACCCATATAGTGCCTTTTTGAGGCGATAGACATGGTTGGGGTGGTGTGCATCCACAAACCCCTTGAGTTGTTCAACAAACACTTCCTCTTGCATGAAGCCATTGAGGAAGGCACTCTTGACGTCCATTTGGTGCAATTTGAACTTGTGCACACAAGAGATGGGCAAGAGATGGACAAGAGAAGCCTAATAGACTCTAGACGGACAACAGGAGCAAAAGTCTCCTCAAAGTTGACACCTCAATTTGAGAGTACCCTTGTGCTACAAGTCTAGCCTTGTTCCGCACTATGTTGCCATCCTCATCGAATTTGTTCCTATAAATCCATTTAGTGCCTATAACATGTGTGCTTTTAGGCCTAGGAACTAGAGTCCAAACCTCATTCCTTTCGAATTGGTTTAGCTCTTCTTGCATGGCAAGAACCCAAAACTCATCATTTAAGGCTTCATAAACCTTTTTGGGTTCAATTTGAGAGGTGTAGCATGTGTACCTAATTAGATTAGCTATTTGACGTCTAGTCCTAACACCCTTATTCACATCTCCAATAACATCCTCTTTGTTATGGAGTCTTCTAACCCATGGAGCGGGTTCATTAGAGTCCAAGAGAGGAACTCTAGTAAGAGGTTGTGTGTCCTCATTATTACCATTGGACGTCCCAACATTGGGAGTCTCCACAACCCTCTCCAAAGGAGAGTCGTTATCTAAAATATCCTCCTCCTCATGGTCATTAGACTTGAGCCTTGTATCATCAATGACAACATTGGATGATTCCATGACGGTTCGAGTCTTCAAGTTGAAAACTCTATAGACTCTACTATTCAAGGCATAGCCAATAAAGATACCCTCATCACTCTTAGCATCAAATTTGCCAAGTTGATCACGGTCATTTAAAATATAGCATTTGCTTCCAAATGTGTGGAAGTAGCTAACATTTGGCTTTCTACCCTTCCATAACTCATAGGAGGTATTTCTAGATCCGGGGCTTAGGAAAACTCTATTCCCTATATAGTAAGCCGTATTGACGGCTTCGGCCCATAGGTTCTTAGAGACATTGTTGCTAAGCAACATCACACGGGCCATCTCTTGAAGGACCCTATTCTTTCTCTCAATAACTCCATTTTGTTGAGGTATCCTAGGAGCCGAAAACTCATGGGAGATGCCTAAGCTATTGTGAAACAAATTATAGCACGGTATGTATAAAACTATCTAGAGGGGGGGTGAATAGATTTTAAGCTTATTACCCAATTTTTTGTGATTAGTCAAAATTACGAAATTACCCCTAAATAGATAAAGCAATAAATCAAGTATAAAATGCGAAAATTAAATAACACTTTATTTTTACGTGGAAACCCTCACGGGAAAAACCACGGGCTAGTAAATAAGCCACACTCGAACCTTAAATCCACTAAATGTGTAAAACGATTACAACCTAATCCCGGAAGTAATCACACATTTATCTAATCCTGGTATGAGTGAACCTAGTCCGATTGCTTACGAATTAAGCAACCTAATCCCGGTCACAACACAAGACTTAATTCTCTAAAAAGAGATAATACAACTTAAGTGAATATATGAAATATCCAAAAATGCAATTAGAGCTAGGTAACCCTATATGCTTATCTAGGATGATGATTTTGCAATTAATTCAATCCTAGATATTAAAAGTTAGATGACATGTCAAATAGCTTAGCTAAACATAGATTATAAAAACCTAGATAGCTATCAAAATACAACACTCAATCATGTCAACACAACAGTCTCTATTTTGTATCTAGAATATATTCTAAGAACATACAAATAATAAAAGAAATGCCTTGATAAATAAAACACTAATTATAAATGATAATAGTGAAGAACATACCAAGGGAAGTGTGTTGACCAAGACCCATGCAAGTAAACATCCTAACTATGCTAGACAATGCTTAGATGATATTTTTATGCATATGAAAATGTGTTTTGTGAGTTAAAGACAAGTTCTTGAGAGTTTCTCTCTTGAAGATATTTGTCTTTCAAAAGTATGTTGCTTCCTTGAAAAAAATGAAGAAGAATATATATATATATATAAGAATCAGGTTTTGTAAAAAGGAGGTGCACGTTTTTTATGAATATATATATATTTAGTTTAACAAACACAAGAACATATATGTAGAATTATTTATTAACACACAAAATGCACAGCATTTGGATCATGAAATGTGAAAAGCAAATGAAAATGATCCAGTGTGGTGAGCTCACATGAGAGAAAAGCAAGTGATGCAATGAAGTGCCATATTAAAGTCAAAGCAATCACAAAGTAAAAGAGCTCACCTGTAACTTAATGCATACAATAAAATAGCCTTGAAAAAATAAAAGCAAAATGTATCAGGTGATGCCGTGTGAGTCCCGTTGCACCAACGCGGGCAGAGAAGGCTTTTGGGCGTGGGGAGCCCGTGGCTCACACGCCACCCCTTGCTAGGTGTGGCTATCATGCCACACTAAGCTGACTTCGGACTCGAGCGTTCTTCAGTCCAGTTGACCTCGAACTTCGGAATTCAATTCCGTCTTCGGAAAATTAACCCGGACTCAATTATAAATATGAAAAATTACATAACTTTTCAATTTAAGCTTGGAATTGAATTCCGGTTTTCGATAAAAACACGGAATGTCCCAAATGTCTCGGAAATCATCCGAAACATATAGACAAGTCTCCGAATCGCTCGGAACTCATCTATGGACAAATCCACACATAAAAAATATAACAAAGAAGTGCAAGTGTGGAATGTGACATGTGAAGAGAATGCACACAAATGCTAGTATGCTAAGTGTGTGTGTGCAACTAATCTCTTCAAAGAAAAATAAGCACTAGAGATTATACCTTTAGTGTACTTGTCCCTTGAGGTCTTGAAAGGGCCTTTGAGTTTGATCCTCAATCACCTAAACTACCCTTACACAATAAACCCCAACATGTGGATTGTCCACGAAATAAGCCAATCAATAAACGGGAACCTTACAATCTCCCCCTTTGGCTATTTCATGACAAAACCACCACTCACAATGATCCTCACAAACATAAATGAAGCTACGGTATAACAAAGATATTCTACATTACAAAGAGATATAAAAATGTAAACAACTTCAAGTCTTCAATCTCTTGTAGAACTATTAACCCTTCAAAACAAAATATTACACTTCCAAAGCAAGTGTATGTGAGATGATCAAGTGAAAATAAAACAAGCATTTGCATTTACATTTAAGAATTTAAACACACATTATGCAATGTATGTGTATGCAATGCTCCCCCTCAACGGGTTACTCCCCCTTAATGTATATTCTCCCCAATATGCACAATTTCTACTACAATTTGCAACTCCCCTTACCACATTCTACTCCCCCTTTTTGTCATGATATAGGCAAAGGAGTAGTCCCCAACCGGGTCACTCTTTAGCAAAGAGAGATAGTAGCATACAAGATATTTGCATAATAATGTAAGTCACTTTATGCATCCCAATTTAATTGAAGAGAAACAAGGAGATTTATTTAAAATAAATGTGTGAATCAAAACATGTTTTTCATACAAGACATGTAGCATTCAAGTCCAAAATACAATGGTATTTGGCAAAGCAAATGACAAAGGTTTCTAATAAGAATTCAAACCAATTTCACCAATGTCATGAGTAAAGCAAGGATATAGAACATATTGATTTCAATTTAAGAACAACTATATCCAACCTTATAAGCGAAACATGGCATGAGTGGCTTTGCACCCTATTTGATTTTTCCGGGTGAGAAACCCGTATGATAGTAGCCATGTTCAACTAATAAAGAAGGAGAGACATTTGGAATTTAAATTCCTTTGAACGGATACAAGATCCTATATTCATTTTGAGTCTCATAAGCTTTTTCACACAAGTTTTGCAATTTAAGAATATGCAATTATCAATTAATGCTTTTTCATTTGAGCGTGTCATATGAATTTCATGCTTTTCAATATTCATTAGCATGTTATAAAAGAATCATCATGTCATGGAGATAACTATAGGTCATTCAAATCATACTTCCTATGTAGATCTCCTAGTCCAAAAATTCATGTTTGAACATAAATATGATATGGATTGTAAACAAGCATGGTTCACACTTATTGAATTGAAAACATATATACATAAGTGCAACCAAGCTTACTCAAGCAATTAAAAAGGAAGCATAAGATATTTCAAATTTTTGCAAGTGACAAGAATGCAAAATAGCTCTCTTTGCTTGAGTTCCCCATATGGGGTCATCACATCCTTCATCATTGAAGGTCATGAGGTCCTATGGACCTACTAAGTCCATTGGACTTAGTTTAACCTTTTAGAGACAAGTTTGTCTCGTAGCAAGCGGGTTCATCCTTTCTTATCCACATAGGTGAAACAATTTTCTTCATAGTGGTCAAAAGTTCTAGAGATCTAGATGTCATAGGATCATGTAAATGAATTTCTTCCTTCCTATGAGCATGCATTCTAGCTCTAGCTTTCTTCTTCTCAATCATGCTTTTAACTCTACACATTTTAATGTAACGAAAGCACTTTGGTCTAATATGACCATCAACACCACAAAAATGACATGTAGGGACAAAGTTAGGAATCATACCATGTCCTTGTGCATGCATAGGAGCCTTCCCATGTCTTTGTGGTTGTCTTGGTTGTTGGATAGGATCTCTCCTTCTTTGTTGTTGACCAAGACTTGGTTGCTTCCTCGGTTGAGTTTGCATGATTGGTCTCTTCCCTTGATGAAGTTGAGTTTGAGGGAAGTTAGCATGAGGAACTCTTGTAGGTTGAGCTTGAGGTTGTCTTCTTGGAGCTACCTTCACTTGTGCACTATGAGAGCATTGTCCTAGATCAATCTTCTTCCTAGGAGTTTGCACCGGTGAAGCTTCTTTGTAACTCAAACTCTTGACAAACACGGTCTTGTTAGGAGTGGAGGACTCCTTACTATCTTCAAACCCAAGACCCCTCTTGTCACACAGACTTTTTCCAACACTTAACATGTGGTCAAGTTTTTCAGTGCTAGAAACTATCCTAGTGCTTGATCCTTTAGTCTCTTCAAGCTCTCTTTTTAAATCTTCTTCATTCCTCTTAGATAAGTCTAACTTCTTTCTTAGCTTATCTTCAATATTCTTGGATCTATCCACTTGTTCACTTAAGTGGTCAACATGAGCCAAAAGGTCTAGATTCTCTTCTCTCAATCTTCGTATCTTTTCCTTAGTCTTCATTACTGAGCTTTTAAACTCAGTGAGGTATTCATCTAGAACATTTTTCTCCACATATCCATGTGTAGAGTTAGATGAAGAGTCATCTTCATTAGAGTCACTTTCTTCTTGACTCTCATTCTCTTCTTCATTGTAGGAGATTGGAAAGGCAAAATAGTTGTTCTCACAATCATTCAAGCTTGAGGGACTTCCTTCAACAACTTTCACTTTGTTGTCCCGCTTGTGAGAGCAACCTAATGCCAAGAATTTTGCCACAGTCTCTTCATCACTATCACTCGAAGTGGCGGCCTCTTCTCTTTCATCTTCCAAGTTAGCACAATCCTTGGAGATATGCCCGAATCCTCCACATTCATAGCATTGAATCTTCTCTTTTGAAGACATCTCATGATATGGCTTGACATTCTTGATAGTGGTCTTCTTCTTCTTGAAGTCATTTCCCTTTGAGCCATAACCACTCTTTTATAGTTTCAAGAACTTCTTGAATCTTTTGGCAATGAGTGCCATGTCTTCATATGAGTCATCCTCCTCCTCTTCCATCTTGGATGTCTTCAAGGCAATATCATTTTTCTTCTTAGGAGGTGATGTGGTAGCCTTTCTTGATTCATAGGCTAGAAGTCTTCCAATGACTTCGCTCGGCTTCATTTCTTTGTAGGTGTCATTTTCTTCTAAAGCCATCACTTTGGGCTCAAACCTCTCGGGAAGTGATCGCATGATCTTTTGCTTGATTCTTCTATCCGAGTAAGGATCACCAAGTTGGTGACTTTGGTTCACAATGTCCATTAGTCTCACTTGGAAGTCATTGAAGTGCTCGTGCTCTTCCATCCTAATGGTCTCAAACCGAGTTTGGAGAACTTGGAGCTTAGAGTCCCTAACTACCTCGGTTCCTTCATGAGCAACTTCTAGGATGTCCCATGCCTCTTTGGCTATCCTAGTAATTTGAATAAACTTATATTGATTCTCATCGACTGCGCAACAGATGGCATGTAAGGCTTTGTTGTTCCACATGGAATCAACAAATTCTTACGCGTCCCACTGTGCCTTAGGCTTAAGCACTTCTTCTCCTCCATCCAACGGAGTCATCATAGGTGGAGCATATCCATCTTCAACCGCCATCCATGCCCTATCATAGATTTGGCATATGTATGCTTCCATCTTCCCCTTCCATGAGGAGTAATTATCACCGGTGAGCAACGGTGGCCTCACGCTCGACGCTCTCTCTTTGCTCATCCCGAAACCACTCATAGTGTTTGGATGAATGCAAATGAGATGAATGCAAAATGTATGAATAAATCAAAACATCACACAAGATGCAAAACACACCAAAATGAGCAAAGATCACCTATGTATGTCTAGGAACCCGCTCTGATACCAATTGAAACAAATTATAGCACGATGTGTA
Source organism: Acer yangbiense (assembly GCA_008009225.1). Classification (NCBI taxonomy): domain Eukaryota; kingdom Viridiplantae; phylum Streptophyta; class Magnoliopsida; order Sapindales; family Sapindaceae; genus Acer; species Acer yangbiense. Next base: position 21,473,358 of record CM017765.1, on the reverse strand, counting down.
TAAAACTATCTAGAGGGGGGTGAATAGATTTTAAGCTTATTACCCAATTTTTTGTGATTAGTCGAAATTACGAAATTACCCCTAAATAGATAAAGCAATAAATCAAGTATAAAATGTGGAAATTAAATAACACTTTATTTTTACGTGGAAACACTCACGGGAAAAACCACGGGCTAGTAAGTAAACCACACTCGAATCTCGAATCCACTAAATGTGTAAAACGATTACAACCTAATCCCGGAAGTAATCACACATCTACCTAATCCCGGTATGAGTGAACCTAGTCCGATTGCTTACGAATTAAGCAACCTAATCCTGGTCACAACACAAGACTTAATTCTCTAAAAAGAGATAATACAACCTAAGTGAATATATGAAATATCCAAAAATGCAATTAGAGCTAGGTAACCCTATATGCTTATCTAGGATGATGATTTTGCAATTAATTCAATCCTAGATATTAAAAGCTAGATGACATGTCAAATAGCTTAACTAAACATAGATTATAAAAACCTAGATAGCTATCAAAATACAACACTCAATCATGTCAACACAATAATCTCTATTTTGTATCTAGAATATATTCTAAGAACATACAAATAATAAAATAGATGCCTTGATAAATAAAATACTAATTATAAATGATAATAGTGAAGAACGTACCAAGGGAAGTGTGTTGATCAAGACCCATGCAAGTAAACATCCTAACTATGCTAGAAAATGCTTAGATGATATTTTGATGCATATGAAAATGGGTTTGGAGAGTTATTAACAAACACAAGAACATATATATAGATATATATATTAACACACAAAATGCACAGCATTTGGATCACGAAGGCGAAAAGCAAATGAAAATGATCCAGTGTGGTGAGCTCACATGAGAGAAAAGCAAGTGATTCAATGAAGTGCCATATTAAAGTCAAAGCAATCACAAAGTAAAAGAGCTCACATGCAACTTAATGCATACAATAAAATGGCCTTGAAAAAATAAAAGCAAAATGTATCAGGTGATGCCGTGTGAGTCCCGTTGCACCAACGCGGACAGAGAAGGCTTTTGGGCGTGGGGAGCCCGTGGCTCACACGCCACCCCTTGCTAGGTGTGGCTATCATGCCACACTAAGCCGACTTCGGACTCGAGCGTTCTTCAGTCCAGTTGACCTCGAACTTCGGAATTCAATTCCATCCTCGGAAAATTAACCCGGACTCAATTATAAATATGGAAAATTACATAACTTTCCAATTTAAGCTTAGAATTGAATTCCGGTTTCCGATAAAAACACGGAATGTCCCAAATGTCTCGGAAATCATCCGAAACATCTAGACAAGTCTCCGAATCGCTCGGAACTCATCTATGGACAAATCCACACATAAAAAATATAACAAAGAAGTGCAAGTGTGGAATGTGACATGTGAAGAGAATGCACACAAATGCTAGTATGCTAAAAGTGTGTGTGCAACTAATCTCTTCAAAGAAAAATAAGCACTAGAGATTATACCTTTAGTGTGCTTGTCCCTTGAGGTCTTGAAAGGGCCTTTAAGTTTGATCCTCAATCACCTAAACTACCCTTACACAATAAACCCCAACATGTGGATTGTCCACGAAATAAGCCAATCAATAAACGGGAACCTTACATATTGCAATAGCTTTCAAAAGAGGCATTCTCAAATTCCCTCCCATGGTCACTTCTAATCCGTTTAATGCTTTTAATGTTAGAATTCATTTCATTTTGTATTTTAGTACAAAGCATTTTAAACATCTCAAAAGTTTCAGATTTTTCTCTAAGAAAATATGTCCATGTAAATCTAGAGAAATCATCAACACAAACAAAAATGTATCTATTTCCACCTAAACTCTCGGTTTGCATCGGACCCATGAGATCCATGTGGAGAAGCTCCAGGGGCTCCTTGGTGGAGAGATACTTGCCCTTTTTGTGCATGCTTTTAGTTTGTTTTCCTTATTGGCAAGATCCACAAACACCATTGGCTTTCTTCCCAAGCTTAGGGAGGCCACGCACACAATTAAACTTTCCAAGGATTCTTAAATCCCTAAAGTTCATGTGGCCAAGTCTTTCATGCCACAACTCTATTTGCTCATCCATGGACACATTGTTTGAGACTATTCTAGCTTCAAGACAATAGCAATTGTCGCTAGATCTCATACCTTTCAACAAGGTTGTTAGGATAATGCTCAATAGCAAGAGTGTAATATTGTAATTGACAATCTTTTCATATTAATAAAGTGATTTCTGGTTTAACAAATCTTATTGCATTTATAGTTTAATATTATAATTGTCAAAGTAAATAATCATAAGGTCAAAAGACTATGAGAAAAGAAGAATTGTTCGTACATCTGGATATGTATGAGGTAGACACAATTATTTAGTTAGTCTTGAATAATGTTCACAACTTAAGTTAAAGGTTGGGCACATTTATCTTGTTAAAGTTGTAGAATTCTTTTGCTAGCATTTGAGTGAGATCAAATGAGTTATGATGAGTCTGAAATCATCGGAGGGTCTTTGAGTAAAAGAATCTAGTGCACTGGGTGCATTGAACTGGATCACAATGAAATACTTTATCTAGAACCGTCAATAGATAATAGTCTTTTCATTATCAGGACAATCGGAGAGTTTATCTTAATCCTGAGATAAATGATGGCCTTATGGTTGCAAGTGGTATCATTTGAGTTATCAATGAGTACGATTATATAGCATAGTCTATCCTCGATAGTTTGGTGATATTCATTTGTTAATCGATAGAGGACTTCATTTATAGATATGGACATCGTGGCTCCATTTATTAAATGAGAGTAGAATATCATCCTATGGATGTTTTTGAGGTATTGGATATTGAATCTTAACGTTAAGTTTTCGATAGAGTCTATTGAAATATGGCTTCTGGATAAGTCAAAATATCCAAGTTCAAAATGTGGTCATATGAGTAAATATGGTAACTTGGAGAGCTATAGGCGGTCTATGAGCTCTTGGCGATTACTGATATTCTTCACGAGGATACACCATCACCTATAAGATTGTCTAGGGTATGAATGAGAATCATTTACTTATTCTATCTTTATTTAAGAGTTCAATTTTAACTCTTTAGTAGAATGAGTTAAAATTAATATATCGGACCTAAGTGAATCATTTATTGATTGTGATTAGGTTATGTCTATTGGAGCTTAAATTTCGATAGGCCCGCTAAGATCCCCAATCCACACGAACTTGCATGAATCACTTGATATATTCTACCGGACTAATTTATGGGTCCATCTAGAATTGTATTAAGGCATATGGACTTGTTTCTTTTAGTAAGAATGAGCCTAGTTCACATATGAGCCTTTTATTAAGATCCAATGGATTTAATAAAATAGAAAAACAATATATAGATATATTAATATATATGGCACATGGCCGAGATATATATATATGATATTATATTGTTTTATTTTTATTATTTGATTAAATGGAAATTAATTAATTGATTAATTAATTATTTAATTAAAAATCAAAATTTTTTTCTGACTAGGAAATATGTTTCTTAGTAGTATACTATTGTGGTAGTATAATAAATATAAAAGACTTTATTTTTTAAGTAGATAAATAAATGATTTATTTATCTAGTCAAATTAGAAAGTCTTTACTATAGTCACAAATACACTAAAGAGTTGGATTAGAGTTTGAATTCTAAAAGATTGATAGGAGTCTTTTGTGGAAACACAAATCCTCTTTTGTAGAGGATTTCGGTCACCACAAAAAGATCAATCAAGAGAATTCGGTCACCCTAAATATATATGACAGATGAATTCGCTAAGATATATAGAATATATATGATAGATGAATTCGCATATATTTAGGTTAGATATATGGCAAGCAGAATTGGTTTACTATATATATATATTAAATAGAGCAAGGAATTCGTCATATCTTTACTCATATCTTTACTCATATAAAAAGAGTCAGTTGAGAGGTATTTTTAACCCTCCTATTTTGTTGTGATTGTTTTTAAATTACAAAAAGACTTAGGCCCCGTCCTACAGACTGTTTTCAGCCTGTTTTCGTTTTTATTTTCCAAAAATGATTTCGAATTCGTGTCCTGTAACCGTTTTTCATTTTATTTTCAAAAATCAAAAACAAAAACAAAAACAAAAACAAAGTCAAGTGTTAATAGTGAAAATTTTGAAAAACAAAAAAAACTTGTTTTTGTTGAATTTGTTTTTGTTTTTCATTTGAAATGGGTCCCACATCATTAATAAATTTTTTTTTCTTTTTTCTCATCCCACCAGATCCCATCTTATTCTTCTTCCTCAACTCCATCTCTTTCTTCCTCCTTCATCTCCGATCTCCTCACCGCCGTCGGCCGATCATCCCTTTCTCCGCCGCTCACCGCTCACCGCCGTCTTCTTCTTCTTCTTCCTCCTCTTCCTCCTCTTCCTCCTTCTCCTCCGCCGATCGCGCCGTCTTCTTCTTCTTCTTCTTCTTCTTCCTCTTCCTCCTTCGCTCGCGATCGACCTGGTCTGGTCTAGCCGTCGCCGATCTGGTATGGTCTAGTTTTACCGTCGCCGATCGACCTGGTCTGGTCTTGCCGTCGCCGATCTTCTTCTTCCTCTTGCCATCGCCGATCTCCTCCTCTTCTTCTTCTTCTTCTTCTTCTTCTTCCTCTTCCTCCTTCGCCTCTCGCCAATCGCCGATTGCCGCCGATCCCTCTTGCCGTCACCGATCTAGTCTTCCTCCTCCTCCTCCTCCTCCTCTTCTTCTTCTTCTTCTTCTTCTTCCTCTTCCACTGATAAGGGTTTTGTGTTAATTTATTAATTATATTTAAAAAATGGTTAATTATTTTAATTAATTTGTTTATATTGATTTCAATTTTCGAAAGTTTTCGATTTATCCTACCAGACGCGTTTTTTCCGTTTTTATTTTCAAAATATGGATTCCAGTAAATGCTACCAGACGCGTATTCGGAATTCAAAAATGAAACAAAAAACACTGTTTTCATTTTCATTTTCATTTTTCTTTTCGAAAAACAAAAACAAAAACAAAAAACGGCTTGCAGGACGGGCCCTTATATACCTTTACTTTTTAAAAAATTATATATAATACTTTATATATCTATAGACAATCTATAGAAAATAAAGGGTATATATGGTATTTTATTATTTTATTTTATTTACAATTATTAATACAGTAAAATGACATTTATATCCTTGCAGAATTTTGAAATGACATAATTTCTTTTTAATAAAGAGTATAAGTAAGGATAAAATGGTCTTTCACATTATATGGTTAGGGACCGTTTTGAAATCCTCCTTGTAATTTACCAATTACCATCTGAATTTTTTTTTTATTAGCATCTCTCTCATCGACTTTTACTGACCACCGTTTAATAGACACCAACGTGTCTGTTTACTGTCTGATTTAATTCTCTCTCTCATGACTCCTCATTTTACTTTCTTTATTCCATCGACTCTTTTTTTTTTTTCCTCACAGACTCTCCATTTCTCTTTGCTTCATTAGTTAAAATTTTGAAGAAATCTGGAATTTTGATGGTGTTGTGAGTTTTTGCGATGGAGTCATCGTCGGACACGGTGAGAGGAGTGGCGGCGGTGGCTATGGAGTTTCCGGCTATTGATGCGGCGACTTGGCGGAGTGCAAGACTCCCAATACTGTTGAAGAAATCGAAGCCAAACTTCGACACGCCGATCTTCGGAGATAGGTTTTTAACTTAATTAAATTATTATTATTCTTTTGTGAGAATTTATGAGGATACCGGGTTTTGTGTTTGATCTCTTGTGGTTTGAATTTTTATGTTCTAATTGCTAATTAGTTAGTAGAAGACGAGGAATGCCATTGACGAGGTACCAGATAAGGAACGAGTACAGCTTGGCCGATCCGAAGCTGTACAGAGCCGCCGATAGAGATGATCCCGAAGCGCTTGTTGAAGGAGTCGCCATGAACCGGCAGTGAATAATGAATTTTAATTGCAGGGCCGTTTAATGCCTAAGAATTCAACATTTACATCTGGCATTGAAGCTCTGGCTGACTATGTTATCAGCAAGGGGCTTAGGCTCGGGATTTACACCGATGCCGGGTAAAATGACCTCTGATGCACCCAGACACGAACTCATATTACATAACTATATTGAATTTTGTAAATTCATTGTTATAGTAACAACTAAACACATATATGCTTCTGCATCTATTTTTCAGGTACTTCACTTGCAGTAAAACAATGCCCGGTTCTCTTGGTCACGAGGAACAAGATGCTAAGTCTTTTGCTTCATGGGTATCGTAATTATTGTTCATTTTCTATTTTCGATCGTATTACCTTTACAAGTAGCTTCCGTTTATAAGACATTTGATGTAAACTTTGTTCATTTTGTGGTTCAGGGTATTGATTATTTGAAGTATGATAACTATTTCAATGATGGCTCAAGGCCTACTGTTAGGTAATTATATAATATCTAGGATGAAACCTGCTATTGTATTTCCCATCTCCGATTAAGCGATGTACTATGTATGCAAGCCGAATTAATGTGATACTTGTTTATGTAGGTACCTTGTAATGACTCGAGCTCTAATGAAGGCTGGCCGTCCATGGTAATTATATTTGTCTCTGAAAAAGGCCTAGCGATGTTCTATTTATTTTCTTGGTTTAACATGACTTATTGTTCATATATGGGAGATTTGCACCCTGCTTTATGGGGTTTTAAGGTAGGAAATAGTTGGAGAACTACCAATAACATTACTGATACGTGGGACAGGCAGAATCTTCTCATCAAAGCCTATGATTTTGTTATTTCAGATATTGATCAAAATGTTACAAGTTATTTGTTTGATTTTGGCAGCATGATGTCCAAAGCAGACATGAATGAAGTTTATGCTGAGCTTGCAACGCCTGGTGGTTGGAATGGTGAGAATTCTAAGATGCCAATCAGTAGAAATAATATTAAGCAAATTGTTTACCTTTTCTTCAGTGATTTATTTAAATAACATGCATTTTAAAAAAAACAGATCCTGACATATTAGAGGTGGGAAATGGAGGAATGACAAAAGATTAATACATTGTACACTTTAGTTTATGGGCTATTTCCAAGGTATAGTAGAGTAGTGGAATATCGTCTTCAACTTTTATCATTGTGTTGCTTGAATGCGCTTTCTTGGAGCGTTTGTTGGCTTACGATTAAGTTCTATTCCAGGCTCCCCTTCTCTTTGGTTGTGATTTTAGAAATATGACTAAAGAGACAATGGAAATTGTAGCCAACAAAGAGGTCATTGCCATTAACCAAGGTAATTAGATTTTCATCTACTTATAATAACTGATATTGATCTTTAGGTGAATCTGCATCATTAAATAGTGATTTCATGTTGTTTCTGTTAAAAGGAGAGAAGTATATACAGATTATATGAAAATGGAACTTTATACTTTCATAGATCACAAGCTTAGCATTAGAAGGTCCATGATCTATTCCTGGAGGCTGAAGTGGCGAGATTTCTTTGTTTTGCTACTTCAACCCAGGTTAGCATGACAAGTTTCCATCTCAAAGTCCTTCACTACTTAGCTAAGAAACAAGTTTTGCATATTTACTTCTTCACGAGAAAGAGTGAAATTGTAATTTTTAAGTAGGTTTCTGAAAGATAGGAGAGATTCTTTGAGTATTAGCTTGTTATGAACTTCTGATGGTATGGACTGAGGCAAGTTGCAAATAGCTAAAAGATTTTATTAAGGTCCTTCATTGTCTGCCTTCTCTTAGGACATACAGGCCTTGTGTTTTTACATCATTACCCATACACTCCGTCTTCTATTCTAAGCTGTAGAAGATTTAGTCCTTGTTTTTTCTCTTCATGTCTATTAAACCTTCATAATTTTCATATGATGTATTAGTTTATCAGCTAATTTGTTACAAGGACATATTAAGGTTTTTGCCTTTGAAGGAAATAAATACTGCACTGCCTGTTCACAGTTTTCAAATTCATAATTTTTATTTCAGGTATTGAGTGGCATCCTAATCTGTGCATGGGACAGAATCTGATCACTCGTGGAGACTCACCTCGCTGTGTAATGGACTCTCATGAAGGATGCCGGGGTCCACCAAGATTATTTCTTGTAGACAAGTATGATTACCCTAATATTCTAGAAATTCTGACATGAAATTTAGAAAGCACCGGATTGAAAAACTGAAAAGTCTAATACTTTTTTGAAACTTATCAGATTTGATGTGGCAGGAGCTGGAGCATGTTTAAAGCGTTAACACGGATCCATCAATCTTTAAGGTTGAACCGGCATCCTCTAAAATACCATATGTAGAAGGATATTTATATCCTTTACTTTCATAGCATTAGATTATTTTTTTTCTTTAATCCAAAGTGGTGTAATTATATTTAATCCATCAATTTACCCAGCTTTAGGTTCAAATTACAGAATGTGTATTTAGGAAGCACATGCCTTGCATGTGCCTCCAAACCTAATATAAAAAGAGTCAGTTGAGAGGTATTTTTAACCCTCCTAATTTGTTGTGATTTTTTTTTAATTATAAAAAGACTTATATGCCCTTATTGTTTTCAATATTTTCTAACTAATTGTAAATACTTTATCTGATGGCAAGGTGAATATGTAATTTACAAATTTAAAATTATTTTACTAATTTAACAACAGTAAAAAGATAAGAAAGACCTTGACATGTTTAAAAATTATATCAAATCTATATAATATAATTGAAGATAAAGGATAACAATGTCATTGTATGTTTACAATTAAGGTTGTTTTACAAATTGGAAATGGATCTTCCTGTAATTGACCAATAAACAAAATATAAAGAGATTATAAAAGATGGCACCAGCTGCTTTATTTGACAATTAGGGGTTATTGGGGAGAGGTTTGCAATGAAAAAGGCAAATCGTTCTTATCTTGATCATTATGAAGAAATAAAAAGGCCATATATAAATAAGTATTCGGTAGGTTGAAAGAAGAATTAGTTTGGTTGAAGAAAGAAGAAGAAATAGAGAAATAAAAGAGAGAAATACTGAGCTTTAGCTGGTGGTCTGTGATTGAAATCAAGGTATGTTTTTTTTTTTCTGCTGTAGTGCACTATTCTGTTACGATATAGATATAATTTTAAAAAAATTACAGCTTTATGATACAAGCCCAGAATCTGAATCTAGGATGTACAGCCAAAAAAGGACACATAATTGAACTTGCAGGAGGAAACCCAAAATATCATAATAAAAGATGTAGAGAAAATAAAAATAAAACCTTGAAATAATAGAACAATCAAATATAAAATCATCACCAATCAATAAAACTATAAGCATGTGTTAAAAAAAATTAGGTTTAATTTTTTTTTTGGAAAAACTGCAGGCTTTAGTAATAAAGGGTGCTATCCCAGGAGAACAAATAGAAAAACTTTGAAGCAAAATAAACCAGAGAAAGCAACATAAAACCCAACAGAACAGAACACAATATGAAAACACTGCCATCAAGTCAAGTAATTCTCCAAAACCCACATGCAAACACCACAAAATAACCTCAGAAGAAGGAATAATACATGCTTGATTTTGGAAATCGGAACCTCAAACCGAAAAGAAAAAATTATAGGGATTTCGTCATGGATTTAGATGTTGTTTTGATAAAAAAAAAGTAGAGAGAGATAAGAGGATTTCAATTGGTGTCTAAAAAATCAAAACAACAGATGAAATCTGAAGAAAGGATTGGTTTAGGAGCCAAACAAAGACACAAAGACAAGCTAATCATACTATAGTGAGATGAAGAGGAGGAGAAAAAAATGAAACCTTATACAGAGACACAAAGACACTGTTAGAACAAGACTGTGTGTTTGTTTCTTCATGAGAGTTTAACTCGGTGAAGCTCAACAACTCTCTTTTTTAGTTTTAAGTGATTAACCAAGGTTATTTATTTAACCGTGGTTAAGTCAAGTCCATTTACCCATGGTTTTTCAGATCAACCGTCATTGTTCTCCTCATGGCTCTGTATTTGAAGTCTTTACTAAATCAGATCAGTAAATGTCAGAGAAATAACATTGGTTTTGTCTTATAATTACGATGACAGCCATTGTGGAGATAAGATTCTTGTGTTTGTATAAAAGCGAGTATGGTCAACTCGCGGCCTCTGATGAAGACAACTCAATAAAGTGGGGGCAATTTACGCAAGTTATGTTGTTTGTCATAAATTTTTATTTTTTACGTTTTCTTGCTATGTTATCTCTTCTTTTCTCACTTACTGCAGTACTGCACACTTTATATATTAATATTTTTTATTTCTTTTTGTTGTTTATTTTTTTATGGATAACTAGATAATGGCCTTTTTAATTTGATGATCACAATAATGAATGGCTGTGATTATGGTGACATTAATGCCAAGAAAACCAAGAGTGACAGCTCATGAATATGATCATCAAAGGCAGATATACATCAGGAAAAAAAAAAAAAAAAAAAAAACCAAAACAAAAGAGAGCAGAGGCAGATACATAGGGGTCTGTTTTAAACACATAAAAATTTTATTTGGAGACACACACAAGTTCAAGTCTGATAGATCAACACTTGCTTCAATGCTTGATAGATGGAAAAATGGAATCACAGATTTTTCATGTTACATGCACGAAGCACTTCTTACATAAATTTAATAGATTAATCATGCTAATAAAGTTCATAATCATTGAACGTAGATAAAATTATGGGACACGAAGGTCAGAAACAAAGTTGGTATTCTCTTTTACCTGAAGAGGAAAAAGAAGTTATACGTAAGAGGAGAATAGATGCATATGCTCAGAAGAAAGGTATTGAAAGATAAATTGTTGATGAAGAGTACCAAAAAGGTACATTACAAATAATTATAGGAATTTAGAATGATTATATTATCAGACATTACGAGAGAAATTTTATGTGCAGAAAAAACAAGAAGTGGGATGAATATAGAAAAAGATAAAACTTTTTCTGGTGCTCAAAAACATGTTTATGAGCAAGGTATGAAATTTATTATAAAAATTGATATAATTTCTATCTTTAAATATTAAGACTTTATCTTGTACTATAACGCATTATAATTCATATAGGTATAGAAGTTGCTAAAAATGATCCTGGTAAAAGCAAATTATCATATGAAAACTTGAGTGATGAACGAAGCAACTCAATTTAACGAACTTGGCAGGCACATGCCTTGCTGTGCCTCCAAACCTAGTATAGATAATAAAAGAGAACAAATTTGGGCATATATTATATGTGGCATACAGAATTGATCGCCAATATATATATATATATATATATTATTTACATGGCAATCGGGATTCCGTAATATATATATTTTTTATGGCAATAAGGTTTTTAGGTACCTCTCTATGGTCTTGGACTTGAGAGTTTTTTTTCTTTTGCTTAAGAAAAATAAAATCCAACTCTAGAGATTAGTGTGATAATTCGGCTAAGAAAGAAAAAGAGAAGAGATCGTTTTACTTTGATAGTGCACTAGTAGCTTATACATCAATAGGCTTTGTGCACAACTTCGAATAAGGTTCACGCGAGTTTCGATCATTAGATTGAGAATTCAAAAGTGACTGGAACGTTCTTTGTTATCTTTTGGAGGTTTTGTGACTAACGAAAAAGGAAAAGTTTTTGTTATCCATCCTTAGGTACACAATTCAAAGAGAAGGGAGACCACGCTCCTAGGTGATTCACGTTCGTGATTGGATTGGAAGATCTTGCGGATTACTATCGACGCAATGTCAATCGGATCATGTGACAAAGGTATGATATCTTTAGTATTATATGTTTAATTAATTAGAGGGTTAAGGTTCAAATTATGAAAAAAATTTAAACTATACTAAAACCTATTTTAGTCTCGCTTCCGCTGCGTGCACGTACGTTTTTCCCTACAATTGGTAACTTTTTAATTAATTAACGTATATATACGTGAATCTATTTTTTTTTTTATTGTGGTTATGCATGTTTTAGAAAGAGATGGCACTCTAGGTATTCTCATATATAATTACATGTTGAATGTATGGATTTATATATGTTGTTATAAAGTGAATTGTTGTTGCTCGATTTTGGTCCTAGAATTTCAATGTATTTTTGTTTCGGAATTGTAACAAGAAGGGTGGCCTATTATCGTCACAAGTTCCTTCTTGATAGTTGCTTAAAGTTTTTTTATTGTATTAAAATTAAGTGCAGTTTTTTTATTGTATTAAAATAAAGTGCAGTTTGTTTGTATTAAATACAGCAGTGATTAAAAAAAAAAAAAAACCAGCAGTATTTTATTGTTTAAATAATGTTGTAATACGCTCAAGCATCGAAGATTCGAAGACTTGAGGAATTTGAAGCAACTGGAACAAGTTTGGGACCGTGCGCACCATAGCAACATGCATGCGCGCAAGATTGCACGCAGCTGTGCATGTTGGACTGTGGGCTGCGCACGGCAGCCCCTTGTTGGGGTTGTGGAGTGCGCACGCCCATAGGGGCAGCCGTGGGATGCACAAGTGATCGGTGGGCGCTTGAAGACTTGTTCGCCAAGAAAGGAGTTTTTTGTATTCCAAACAAATGTAATTTACTTGTTTTTCTAGGATGGATCAAAATTGTGGCTATTTATTTTACGTAAATATTACAATATTTGTTATTGTTTGATGACATGTCATATAGAATAGGAGTGCCACTCATATATCTCTTTTGGTATGAACATGCATTGAATGATTTAGGTATCTAATTGGCATCTAGATAACTTGGTAAATCATTCTATGAGATTTAATCACACGCCTTAAATAATTGAGTGGGAGAAGGTGTTTTGCAACACCTATGGCCTCCAAGGTTAGTTGAGCTTTATTATTTATTGATAATCCCCCCAAGGGGCGTTCATGAATGGAATTTAGCAACATACTTCCTTACAAGGATAGACTAGACAATTGACTCAAACGAGATCTACTCCCCAAGGAGGGATTTTCGTGAGAGAAAATATTGAGGGTCGATATCTTGGTAACACACTCAATGTGATTTTATTGATATCCTCCCAAGAGTTCTTGTCAATAAAATCACAAGGCTAAAATTAAAAACGCTGGTTGTTATATTAACAATTAGGTGGGACCTAGTCCAACTAGTAAATGGTACGTACTCCCAAAGGAGGCGTAACATTTATGGGTGTTGGATCACCGTTGATTTTTTATGATTGAGTTATTTATTTAAATCAAGATAAATATTCAAAAGTGCTTTATCATGATTATTTACTCAAATATAATTTTGTTTTATTAAGAAATCATGACCCCATCCCTAATGATCATCCTAAAAGATAATATTTTAACCGGAGATAATTATGTCACATGGAAAAGGAAAATTGGGTTGTAGCTGCAAGCTGAAAAACAAAAGTTTGTTCTGTCTGATCCTAAATCACATGCTCCTACTTATGAATCCCAGATTCATATGATTGGTAAAGTTGCTACTGTTAAGACCCGTCAGAAGGTCAAGAAACAACAGAAGAAAAAGCAACTTGGGCATACCAAGAAGGAGACCAAGAAAGTAACCAAGATCAAAGGGAAGTGCTTCCTTTGTGGTGAAAAGGGATATTGGAAAAGAAATTGCCCAAAGTCCCAGAACAAGAAGGAACAAGTTAATATTCATTATCTTGAAACATGTTTTCTGGTAGATTCTACAGATTCTACAGATTCTTGGAATATAGACTCTGGAGCCACAAATCATGTTTGTTATTCCTTACTGGGGTTCTAGGAAAGGAGAAAGTTGAATAAGAATGAAATCAACTTGCATTTAGGCAACGAAGTGTTGGTGTCCGCCAGTGCAGTGGGAGATATTAGAATTAATCTAGATTCTTTTAGGCATTTAGATTTGATAGACGTTTATTATGTACCTCAATTCAAGAGAAATTTAATTTCAGTTTCTTGTTGAATAAATTTGGATATTCGGTTACTTTTAATAAAGATTTTATTATTAGTAAGAATAACAAATTTATTTGCAAATGTACATCGAAAAACGGCTTATTCTTTTTGCATAAAAATATCTCTCACTTCTTGGACACAGAAATAACACAACCTAATCATTAAAGAGTAAAATTATCATAAGATGAAACCTACCTATGCCATTTGTGCCTAGGTCATATTAACCTTAATAGGATTAAAAGATTGGTTAGTGATGGACCTTTAAGTGACTTAAAGGTCGATGATCTACCAATTTGTGAATCCTGTTTGGGAGGTAAAATGACCAAAAGGTCGTTCAGGACCAAAGGCACAAGAGCCACTGAATGTTTAGGATTAATGCATACTGATGTATGTGGTCCTATGAGCATTCAAGATAGATATGGATATGAGTACTTCATCACTTTCACAGATGATTACTCGAGATTTGGATATGTGTATCTCATGAGATATAAGTCGCATGCTTTTGACATGTTCAAAGTATTTAAAGCTGAAGTGGAAAATCAGCTAGAGAAACACATAAAAATCTTGAGATCTAATCGTGGTGGAGAATATCTGTCTGGTGAGTTTCAGCAATATCTTGTTAATAATTGAATTGTTTCTCAGTTTTCTACACCAGGTACACCTCAACAAAATGGGGTGGCAGAAAGGAGAAATAGAACTCTTTTGGACATGGTTAGGTCTATGTTGAGTTATTCAACACTTCCTAGTTCGTTTTGGGGATATGCTTTACAAACTGCAATATACATTTTAAACGATGTACCATCTAAGTCGGTTCCTCAAACACCACATGAGTTGTGGACTGGGCGAAAGCCTAGTTTACAACACTTAAGAATATTTGGCTGTCCTGTGCATGTGTTAAAAGGAAATACAGAAAAGATGGAGTCCCGTTCGGAAACATGCATATTTGTGGGGTATCCAAAAGAAACTAAGGGATATTATTTCTATAGTCCTTCAGATCTTTAAGTATTTGTTTCAACGAATGCTAAATTTCTGGAAAAACAACTATATGAATGATTTTGTACCTATAAGTAGAATTATCCTAAATAAGATGTCAGGAGATACAATTCCACAAGAGGTTACACAACCTAGCCCAATTGTAAGTTCCGCATCATCACAAAATCAACAACCTACCATTCCTCATCGTAGTGGGAGGGTTAGTAGAAAACCCGAGAGATACATCGGTTTGGGAGAATCAATGGAGAATCTCCCGGACGACGATAATCCCTACACATATAAGGAAGCAATGGAGCATGTTGATGGTCGCCATTGGCAAAAGGCAATGCAAGTTGCAAAAATCCAAATATGGATTAAAGCAAGCATCCTGATCCTGGAACATAAGGTTCGATCAAGCTGTGACGAACCTTGTGTATGCAAAAGGATTAATGGCGGCAAGTTGGTTTTCCTAAATTCTTTATGTTGATGAAATACTACTCATCGAAAACGATGTAGGTGTATTGACATCAGTAAAAGAATGGTTAGCAAAACAATTTGATATGAAGGACTTAGGAGAAGCAAGTTATATTCTTGGTATCCAAATAATAAGGGATAGAAAGAATAGAACGATTGCACTATCCCGAGCTTCATACATAGATAAAATCTTGTCTAGATTTTCCATGCAAGATTCCTAAAAAGGTATGTTACTTTTCAGAAATGGAATCAAACTTTCTAAGAAACAAGTTCCTAAGAATGAGCATGAAGAGCAATTCATGAGTAGGATTCCAAATGCCTCAGCAGTTGGAAGTCTCATGTATGCAATGCTCTGCATTAGACCAGATATTTGTTTTGCTGTGGGCATAGTTAGTAGGTTTCAATCGAAACCTGGTTCTGATCACTGGACGACAGTCAAGTATATTTTCAAGTATCTTAGGAGAACGAGAGATAATATGCTTGTATACTCAGGAGGGGATTTGATTCTCGTTGGGTATACATATTCTGATTTCCAGTCGGATTCTGACTACCAGAAAATCCACATCAGGATATGTGTTTACTATTGGAAGAGGAAGAGGAAGAGGAAGAGGAAGAGGAAGAGGAAGAGGAATAGTCATATGAAGGAGTATCAAGCAATCTTGTATTGTTGATTCCACCATGGAAGCTAAGTATGTTGCTGCATGCGAAGCTGCCAAAGAGGCTGTTTGGCTCCGCCAATTCCTGATTGACTTGGAAGTGGTTCCCAGTACGAATAAGCAGATCACTATCTACTGTGATAACAGTAGAGTAGTGGCTAATTCGAGAGAACCAAGAAGTCATAAGAGAGGAAAACACATTGAAAGGAAGTATCATCTTCTTAGGGAGATTGTGCATAGGGGTGACGTGACGATTACCAAAATCGTGTCAGCAGAAAATCTAGCGGATCCCTTCACAAAGGCTCTACCACATAAGAGTTTTGATGGGCACCTAGAGAACATGGGAATGAGAGATATGACATATTTGCTATAGCGCAAGTGGGAGATTGTTAGGATAATACTCAATAGCAAGAGTGTAATATTGTAATTGACAATCTTTTCATATTAATAAAGTGATTTCTGGTTTAACAAACTTATAGCATTTATAGTTTAATATTATAATTGTCAAAGTAAATAATCATAAGGTCAAAAGACTATGAGAAAAGAATAATTGTTCGTACATCTGGATATGTATGAGGTAGACACAATTCTTTAATTAGTCTTGAATAATGTTCACAACTTAAGTTAAAGGTTGGGCACCTTTATCTTGTTAAAGTTGTAGAATTCTTTTGCTAGCATTTGAGTGGGATCAAATGAGTTATGATGAGTCTGAAATCATCGGAGGGTCTTCGAGTAAAAGAATCTAGTGCACTGGGTGCATTGAACTGGATCACAATGAAATACTTTATCTAGAACCGTCAATAGATAATAGTCTTTTCATTATCAAGACAATCGGAGAGTCTATCTTAATCATGAGATAAATGATGGACTTATGGTTGCAAGTGGTATCATTTGAGTTATCAATGAGTACGATTATATAGCATAGTCTATCATCGATAGTTTGGTGATATTCATTTGTTAATCGATAGAGGACTTCATTTATAGATATGGACATCGTGGCTCCATTTATTAAATGAGAGTAGAATATCATCCTATGGATGTTTTTGAGGTATTGGATATTGAATCTTAACGTTAAGTTTTTGATAGAGTCTATTGAAATATGGCTTCTGGATAAGTCAAAATATCCAAGTTCAAAATGTGGTCATATGAGTAAATATGGTAACTTGGAGAGCTATAGGCGGTCTATGAGCTCTTGGCGATTACTGATATTCTTCACGAGGATACACCATCACCTATAAGATTGTCTAGGGTATGAATGAGAATCATTTACTTATTCTATCTTTATTTAAGAGTTCAATTTTAACTCTTTAGTAGAATGAGTTAAAATTAATATATCGGACCTAAGTGAATCATTTATTGATTGTGATTAGGTTATGTCTATTGGAGCTTAAATTTCGATAGGCCCGCTAAGATCCCCAATCCACACGGACTTGCATGAATCACTTGATATATTCTACCGGACTAATTTATGGGTCCATCTAGAATTGTATTAAGGCATGTGGATTTGTTTCTTTTAGTAAGAATGAGCCTAGTTCACATATGAGCCTTTTATTAAGATCCAATGGATTTAATAAAATAGAAAAACAATATATAGATATATTAATATATAGATATATTAATATATATGGCACATGGCCGAGATATATATATATGATATTATATAGTTTTATTTTTATTATTTGATTAAATGGAAATTAATTAATTGATTAATTAATTATTTAATTAAAAATCAAAATTTTTTTCTGACTAGGAAATATGTTTCTTAGTAGTATACTATTGTGGTAGTATAATAAATATAAAAGACTTTATTTGGTAAGTAGATAAATAAGGGATTTATTTATCTAGTCAAATTATAAAGTCTTTAATATAGTCACAAATACACTAAAGAGTTGGATTAGGGTTTGAATTCTAAAAGATTGATAGGAGTCTTTTGTGGAAACACAAATCCTCTTTTGTAGAGGATTTCGGTCACCACAAAGAGATCAATCAAGAGAATTCGGTCACCCTAAATATATATGACAGATGAATTCGCTAAGATATATTGAATATATATGATAGATGAATTCGCATATATTTAGGTTAGATATATGGCAAGCAGAATTGGTCGACTATATATATATATTAAATAGAGCAAGGAATTCGTCATATATAGATAATAAATGAGAAAGCAAATTTGGGCCACTGGTATATATTATATGTGGTATACAGAATTGATCGCCAATAAATATATATATATATATATATATATATATATATATATATATATATATATATATACAGAAATTCTATTATCAGTTCGAACTGACAAAAGTTATATCAGTTCCTTGCATGTGGGCCACTGGATTTAAATACTTTGACTTGGCTGTATGCACTTGTCAGTCAAAGTATTTAAATCCAGTGGCCCACATACAAGGAACTGATATAACTTTTGTCAGTTCGAACTGATAATAGAAAGACTGTATATATATATATATATATATATATATATATATATATTTATATTATTTACATGGCAATCGGGATTCCGTAATATATATATATATTTTATGGCAATAAGGTTTTTGGGTACCTCTCTATGGTCTTGGACTTGAGAGTTTTTTTTCTTTTGCTTGAGAAAAATAAAATCCAACTCTAGAGATTAGTGTGATAATTCGGCCAAGAGAGAAAAAGAGAAGAGATCGTTTTACTTCGATAGTGCACTAGTAGCTTATACATCAATAGGCTTTGTGCACAATTTCGAATAAGGTTCACGCGAGTTTCGATCATTAGATTGAGAATTCAAAAGTGACCGGAACATTCTTGGTTATCTTTTGGAGGTTTTGTGACTAACGAAAAAGAAAAAGTTTTTGTTATCCATCCTCAGGTACACAATTCAAAGAGAAGGGAGACCACGCTCCTCGGTGATTCACGTTCGTGATTGGATTGGAAGATCTTGCGGATTACCATCGACGCAATGTCAATCGGATCACACGACAAAGGTATGATATCTTTAGTATTATATGTTTAATTAATTAGAGGGTTAAGGTTCAAATTATGGAAAAAATTTAAACTATACTAAACTCTTTTTTAGTCTCGCTTCCGCTGCGTTGACCGTATTTTTCCCTACAATTTGTCCATCGGGCTTTAGGATAGAGCAATCATTTTTACTAAACATGACGGAATATCCTTCATCACTAAGATGAGAAATGCTTATCAAATTGGCTTTCAAGCCATTAACAAACAAAGCATTAGATAAGGAGGGTAATCCGGGAACATAGATGGTTCCTTTCCCTACAACTTTCTTTTTGGATCCATCACCAAAAGTGACATATCCTCCTTCCTCCATAACAAGAGTCTCGAAGAAACTCTTGTTTCCCGTCATGTGCCTAGAGCACCCACTATCTAAATACCAAAAATTAGAAGAATTTGCCTTCAAGGCTATTTGAGCAACATGACAAACATTTTCATTCTTTCTAATCCATTTAGAAACAATATTAGCTTTCTTAGTGGTCTTTGGTACAAGGGCTCTAGTTATCCTAGGATCATGCACATCAATTTTATCATTCCTAGGAACATGCATCTTGGCTCTATTCTTTCTCTTTTCAATCATGCTACGTGTTCTACACATTTTAATATATCGAAAGCAATTTGGTCTAATATGATCATCAAATCCACAAAAATGACATGTAGGAATAAAATAAGGAATCATACATTGTCCTTGAGCATGCATGTGAGCTTGTCCATGTCTTTGTGGTTGAGTGGGTTCAATCTATTTTCGTTGTTGAACCGGTCTAGCTTGCTTCCTAGCTTGAGGTTGCATGATTGGTCTCTTTCCTTTGTGAGCCAATTGTTGAGGAATGTTAACTTGAAGGACCCTATAGGGTTGAGCTTGAGGTTGCCTTCTTGGCACCATCTTCACTTGTGCATTTGAACATTGTCCTAGTTCTAACTTCTTCCTAGGAATTTGCACCAAAGGAGTTTCTTTGTTCCCCAAACTCTTGACAAACACGGTCTTGTTGGTGGTTGAGATCTTCTTACCATCTTTATACCCAAGACCCCTTTTGTCACACGGACTCTTTCCGACACCAAGTATATGGTCAAGCTTCTTGGTGCTAGAATCCATCCTAGCTAATGATTCTTTAGCTTCATCAAGCTCCCCCTTCAAACCTTCTTCATTCCTCTTAGATAAGACTAACTCCTCTCTTAGCTTATCTTCATTCGATTTGGATCTCACTACTTATTCACTTAATTGGTCTATATGAGATAAGAGCTCTAGGTTTTCTTCCTTCAATCTCATGATCTCTCTCTTGTTCTTTAACCTAGAATTCTCAAACTTGACCATGTAGTCTCTAAGATCCATCCTTTCCACTTTTCCATTAGTGGAGTGAGATGAATAGCCATCATCACTTGAGTCAATTTCCTCTTAACTCTCATTTTCTTCTTCACTAGAACCTTTGCTTTTATGGGAGGAGGCAAAGGCTATGAAGTTAGCCATGAGCGCTTCATCATCCGAACACTCATCTCTCCATTGGAGTCATCACTTCCACTCCATGTAGCGGCCATCACTTTCCCCTTTTTCTTGTTAACGTGATTAGCACATTCGGGGGCAAAGTGGCCTATGCCACCACACTCACAGCATCGAACCACTTTCCTTTCGGTCTTCTCTTGCCCAGGCTCAAACTTCTTGAATGGAGTCTTTTTCTTGAAGTCTTAACCCTTGGATCCGAAACCTTTCTTCTCGGACTTGTAGAATTTCTTGAACCTTCTCATCAATAGAGCCATTTCTTTGTCCAAGTCATCATTCTCCTTCTTCTCAACTTTAGTGGCTTTCAAAGCAATTCCCTTTTGCTTTTTAGGAGGTGTGGAGGTAGGACCCTTCTTAGACTCATAAGCTAGAAGCCTCTCTATCACCTCACTTGGCTTCATATCCTTATATGTGCTATTCTCCTCTAAAGCCGTCACCTTTTATTCAAACCTATCGGGGAGAGATCTCATAATCTTTTGCTTGATTCTCCTATCCGAATACGAATCACCAAGTTGATGACTTTGGTTGACTATGTCCATCAACTTGATCTCAAAGTCGTTGAAGCACTCATTCTCCTCCATCTTAAGCATCTCAAATTGAGTTTGGAGGACTTGAAGCTTAGAGTCCTTCACTACTTCGGTTCCCTCATGTACAATCTCTAGGATGTCCCAAGCCTCCTTAGCTATCCTAGTATTATGAATCAATTTATATTGATTTTCGTCCATTGCACATATGATGGCATGCATCGCCTTTCTATTCCATTTTGATGCCTCAAACTCTTGCACGTTCCTTTGCGCCTTAGGCTTGAGCACATCCTCTCCTCCACCCGTAGGAGTCATCATGGGTGATGTGTAGCCGTCTTCAACCGCCATCCAAGCCCGGTCATGGATTTGACATATGTATGACTCCATCTTGCCTTTCCAAGAGGCATAATTCAACCCGGTAAGAAGCGGAGGCCTTGTGCTAAAAGCACCTTCGTTGCCACCACTATTTCCACCGTTTCCACTCATAGTGTTTATGAATGAATGAAATGAATGCGAATGTATGAATGATCAAAATCACACAAAATGCAAAACACACCAAAAGAAGCAAGGATCACCTAATTATATCTAGGAACCCGCTCTGATACCAATTGAAACAAATATTGCATGGTGTGTAAAATACTATCTAGAGGGGGGGGGGGGGGGGGGGGGGGGTGAATAGATTTTAAACGTATTACCCAATTTTTCGTGTGAAGTCAATATTACCAAAATACCCCTAACTAGATAAAACAATAAATCAAGTATAAAATACGGAAATTAAATAACACTTGATTTTTTACGTGGAAACCCTTACGGGAAAAACCACGGGCTAATAAGTGAGCCACACTCGAACCTCGAATCCACTAAGTGATGAAAATTACAACCTAATCCCGTAAGTAATCACACACCTACCTAATCCCGGTATAAGTGAACCTAGTCCGATTGCTTGCGAATTAAGCAACCTAATCCCGGTCACAACACAAGACTTAATTCTCTAAGAAGAGATTAACACCCTAAGTGAATATATGAATATCCAAATGCAACATAGAGCAAGGGAAACCCTATATGCTTATCAAAGATGATGAATTTGCAATTAGAACAATCCTAGATATTAAAATTAAATGACATGTCCAATAGCTTAGCTAATTAAGATTAAGCAAAAGCCTAATTAGCTATCACAAAACAACTCTCAATCAAATCAACACAACAATCTCTATCTTGAATATTAGAATTCAATCTAAGAACAATCAAGTAACAAAAGAGATGCCATAATAAATAAAACACTAATTATATATGATAATAGTGAAAAACTTACCAAGGCAAGTGTGATGATGAAAGACCCATGCAAGCAAGCATCATAGATATGCTAGAGAATGCTAGATGAACTTTGATGCAAATGAATTTTGGTTTGAGTGTTTAAATGAGCAAACTTGGTTGCTTTCTCTCTTAAAAATCTTTCTTTTAAAAGTAGGGTTCTTGATGATTAAAGAGTCACACTCAGAACAAGAGAAAGTGATGTATTTGTAGGCATGAAAAACAGAGCATGTGAAAAGACAAGTTTGCCCCTGAAAACGCACGATTGACGGTTTCATTCAGCGGCCAGGCTGCCGTTTACAACCGCCGAATGGCTCCTCAGAAAGGCAGGGGAATAATGGCGGTTTTAATCGGACCACAGAATCAAACCAGAGAAATAAAATCAATCAGGTATGATCGGCGGTTTCGAACGGCGGTCGGGGGCTGCCGATCGTAACCGTAGAATCACTTCAGACCTTTCTGGACTGAAACATCGGTTTCAATTCGGCGGCTAGGCCGCCGATCAAACCGCCGATTCACCAGTAATGGTGAATCTAAAGGAGAAGCCAAGAGCATTCCCCTTAAGCGGTTTTCGTGCAAAACCAGGCACACATTCGTGCAAGCGCGGACGTTTCTGAACATATTCGGGAAACGGATTACACAACACACAAACACAACAAGATACATAAAACAAAGTGCAATAGTGAAATGTGTCATGTGAAGAGAATACACACAAGTACAAGTATGCTAAGTGTGTGTGTGCTAACTAAATCTCTTCAAAGAAAAACTAAGCACTAGAGATTATACCTTTGGCGTGCTTGTCCCTTGAGGTCTTGAAAGAGCCTTTGAGCTTGAACCTCACTCACCTAAACTACCCTTACGCAATAAACCCCAACATGTGGTTTGTCCACGAAATAAGCCAATCAACAAATGGGAACCTTACACTATATATATTGGATGGTAAATTAGAAATTCCTCAAAAGTGACCAACCTTGACCAACTTTCTATTGCAGTCTATGTTTACCCAACCCTATTGGAAAGTACAAAATCTCTCAATGATGCAAAGCTACCCTATATTGGACAACATACAAAACCAACATCGATGGTAGAATAGAAATTCCTCAAGAGTGCATACACATCCCGTGTACCCCGCTCTTTTGGAGTCTATGTCTATCCATATGCCTAGGCCTACCAATAATGTAGCCAACTCCCTATCCAAGGCATTCATGCCTCTAGGGAGCCTCTCATGCATGACTATCCGAGTCCTCCCGACTCTAGCCATGACTTCTTGCTTGCCTAACCGAGTCCTCCCGACTCTAGACAAAACTTCTTGCTTGGCTATCCGAGTCCTCCCGACTCTAACCAAGACTTCCTAATGTGATCATGTGAATGCAAATGATGCAAACAATTAATTCAACATAGAACATATGATCAATACATTTCATGGAACAACTAGACCTCAACATGTGATAACACAAATAATAAAAGTCTAGATGCAAAATTTGAATAAAAACCTAGAGCATGTGAAAACACCTAACACATAAAACTCATAGTTTCATTCACACAAATAACACTTGAACAATTCATATTCATGAAGCACAAATTCAAGATGTTACAAACATACACAAAAATGCTAGAATCACAAAATGTGTTCAATGAATATTCTAGCCAACAATTAGAGTAAGGATATATTGAATAATCAATTAAATCCTATTTGTCTCTAAATACACATAAAATTGAATTAATCCTAGATTTTATCAATCAAAGGATCAAAACACATTTCAAGGATTATTAATTATAAAATGAATCAATCAAGTCACAAATAATCCTAGATATCAATCTAATCACAGTACAACTCTCAAACATGTGAAAAACCTAGAATCTAAGAAACTAGTTCACATATGTCTCTAATTAAACTTTTGATTAAGATTGATTATGAAGCTATCTTTCTCAATAGCATTCATCATATATACATATACATATAGAAGAAGAAACCCCAAGCAAATTGAAGGTTATAAAAGAAGAAATCTCAATGATGTGAACACTACCTTGCAATCACGAGCTGGTTCGTTTTTCTATGTAAAACCACCATGAAAATCGATCAATCAGCTGCAAGACTACTTGGAAAAGGTAGAGGACTCAATTATACCTCCAACTTGAATCAACCAATTCTGACTTCGTATGAGAAAGTTATGGTGTTTGGAAGGTGAGAAACATTGAGAGAAAAATTCTGGTGAGAGTTCAACTTTTTCTTCTTAAAATGAAATGGAGAGAATTGGAAATATTTAAAAGGAAGAGAGAGAGGGAGGGGAACCGGCCAACCAAGAGCTGCCACATCAGCTCCTGGCAGTGTGTGCCACATGGGACCAGAGGGCTGGTCTGGCCGTGTGGCCCACGGCCTCCACACGTGGTGGCCAAGGCATGGCCTTTGGCCATGCACGTCCTTCTCATGCACCTCTTGCGTTCTTCGACTGTATTCGGGCCTCTGAACTCCGATTTCGAATCCATCTTCAGATTACAAATCATGACTTCCTCATGCACAACGACGACTATGAAACTTTGGCAAAAGGTTGAGAATTCATCTTGGAAAACGACGACGAACACAATTTAACGAATGAGAATGAAAAATAGTGTAGCTATATTGTTTGGACTTGAAACCTAATGAATGAGTAACCGAAATGACCGGGACTCAATAAGGAATCATAAGAGATCATGTTCAAGTCCAAAAATAAAAATACGGAAATAAATAAACACAAAATCATACACGTATGTCATTTCCTAGACATAGTCCTAGAACATGCAAATTACAAATTTTATCAAATTAAATCTAATGTATGTGCATACATTATCAATTGTGTGAAAGTGATATATAAATGTTGTTCAATCATGTAGGGACATAAATGAATGCCATGTGTGTGTGTGCCTAGCCTTGTAAGAGAAATGAGGCCTTATATACCTTTGTAGACCGATGAAGCACATTCCTTTTTGAAGCCGGCATCTTGCATGAGTTGTGGCCAAGACTTTCTTTGACGTTTTGAATCTTCAACACTTAGACCACTAAACATTACAAGAGAACATCGTTTTAATATGGAATATATGCCAAGATAAACCAAAAACCTAACAATCTCCCCCTTTGGCAAATTCCATGTCAAAACCCCTAAACATATACTAAAACAATTACAAAGAAAATTTGGTCACAATGAGTTACACATTTTTAGACACAAATTAAAACAACAAGTCTTGAACTTCATCTTGGTCTTCTCTTGATATCATCTAAAATAAACTTGAAAGCACAAGAATATCCAAGAGACAACACATATGGCAATATACATTCTTAAGCAAGAAAATAAAACATTTAAGTTCAAATGGATCATGTATGCTCCCCCTTAATACATGCTATCCATCAAAATATTCTAGCCAAGATCAACAAATACCAAAAAAAATATTACATGCCATAAAGTTCAAACTTGATACCAAAATACACTAAAAATAAAAAATCTAAAACATGAGACTAAGTAAGCTAGAAATATATCTCCCATATTTCTCCCCCTTTTTGACATGATATGAAGCCAAAAGGAAAGAGTAAGAAAATATACCTCAAGATACTCTCTAGCCACTTGTGCCACTAAGAAAAGTAGTGCGATGTGATGATCTCACATAATGCTTTGTTGTGGTTGCTTTTCCTTCCAATTCTTTGATCTTCTCATCTTGAACAACTATCTTAGCATTAAGATCTTCAATCTTCCTTTGTGACGCCTCAATCATCCTTCGTGACTCTTGATGACTTGCTTTTTGTGTTGTTACCAAATTGCGAATTATCAAAAGATGTTTATAAATAAATTCTTACGTGATATACTTTAAGTTTTGAAAACTAGTAAAACGGTAAGCTTAAGATTCGTTACATAGGGATTAGGTTAGATTAATTGATTTGCTATCTAATCTAAGTTAGTCTAACTAGTGTGCAATAAAGTAAATCATGGTTAGATGGATAATGTGTGGTTTGAGAAACCACAAAACAATGCATGCAAATTAAATTACAAGAAATTAAAAAGAATATGAATGGAGATAGGAATCCAATACAAATAACCTAGATAAGAAAGTGGATAAACAATTAATAGGAATTCTAGGAAAATGATAGAGTAGCTAATGGACTATGAGAAATTCATACATGGCTTCTTTAATGCGCAATCTACACAATTAAGGACCGATCTCATTCGAAAGTGTTGCTTAGTGATTGCTTTAATTCTACACATAGTGTAGCCCCAATTCCATATCATTTTGTGTTCATTTCTCGGGTAAAATCGGGTATTTAATATGTTAAAATAAGTGTTTCAGGTATTTTTAGAGTTTAAGGGCATTGGAGTAATTTTGAAGAACTAGGGGTGAAAGTGCAAATTTTGGAATAAGTATTGAAGATTATGTAATTAAAGGAGAGGTCAGAGATCCTTTTGTTATTCGCCAGGCAGCGCGCCACAGCGCGCCACGTGGCTTAAGTGAAACGGGGCGTTTTGGTGTTGGGCCTGACCCGACCCGGCCCAGATCCGGTTCACCCAAAGGAAGACAAGACCCATCTATTGAGTGCACCCCAGCCCAACGCTAAGTGCACCCCACACATCAGCGTGACGTCACGTCGTCTTCTACCTGCAGCTGACCCGGTTGGGTCTGCACCGGGTCGATCTGACCCGGTTAGCGACCCGACCTTCGACCCGACCTTCGACCCGCCTGTTCTGGCCGGTTTCCGACGACGATTCCAGCAAGTTTTCGCCCAGATCTCTTTCCGGCGACCCTTCCGTCCGTTTGGCACCACTTTGGGACCCCCATGCGCACTTTTTCCCAATCCTCCAAGTCTCCCAACTTCCATGGCTTGTAAGCTCTTCCAAGCTTCGTTTCTCCCAAACCGCGGCATGCAAGCGGCGTCCCGAGCGACAGAAACTCCCATTCGTCACCGCGGTTTCAGTGCCGCGGTCTCCAAACCACGGCAGTCGAGCGACAGAGACTTTCCGCGCTTGCCGCGGTTCAACCGCCGCGGTTCAACCGCCGCGGTCTTCAACCGCCGTAACCCCAGACCGCGGCAGTCCGTCTTGGGGTCGTTTTGGGCGAGATTCTTGCTCTATTTTGAGCCTATATAAATACAACTTATGTTCTTTCATGAGGAGAGAGAGCCACACACAACAAAATCCAAAAATCAAACCCAAAACCTCTCCCTTTTCTCCATATCTTCCACACACTACCACATCCACCATTCCCATTCTCCATTCCACCTTTTGGGCAAAAAGAGTTGAAGATTGAAGGAAGAAGAGGAAGCTCTCCAATTTGTTTTCTCTAAACTTTCTCTCTTTTAATTCTTTTATGATAGCTATGTACTCATTGGAAATTATTTATTGTATGGCTACTCTTGATAATATTACGAGCTAAATACATATTGTTAGGATTTGATGAAACCCCACCCATGACTTTTATTATGTATTGACTCTTGTTTATCTATTTTATGCAAATGTGATTTGTATGGGTATTTTTGTGTGCTTAAAGCTTTCAAGTGATTGATCTCCATTTGATTGATTTATTGTGGTGTGTTACGTACCGATCGGAGATGCACACCACGTGTTCGTTAAAATGCCCTCTATGCATGTCTAGAAAAGTAGACCTACTTAGGCTAGCGTATAGGATTCGTTTAGTGCGCCAATAAACTTAATGAACTCGTTCGTATATTCCGGGTAATCGAGAGATAAGCTTGGGTGCGTTTCGGGTGTAACTTACTTTGCTTGACCAAGATTGTAGGTTAATATTAGGGTGCATGAATCTACAAATTGCAGTTGTATGTTTTGGATGAGTAATTGAGTCTAAAACGGGCTTTAAATATTGGGTGGGGTGGATTCAACTTCTAGCATATTTCTCTTTATTATCACATTCGGGTTTAATTTCTTGTTATTTCATTCTTGCTTTAGAATTAGTCTTTAGATTAATTTAGTTTAATTTGCTTATTTTGACATTTCTCATTTTTCGATTGTTTGAATAGCAATTAGGCTA
Source organism: Acer yangbiense (assembly GCA_008009225.1). Taxonomy (NCBI): domain Eukaryota; kingdom Viridiplantae; phylum Streptophyta; class Magnoliopsida; order Sapindales; family Sapindaceae; genus Acer; species Acer yangbiense. The sequence continues at coordinate 21,445,032 of CM017765.1, read as the reverse complement.
ATCGATTTCGGTAATCGATCACTCGATCCCTGTGGGAACGAATTTTATTTACCGTTGTGCTACTCTTCGACCTCGTACTATTGCGAGAGTCCAAAAAGAGGATAGTCACTTAGACCGTCACTACGAACCCTAAGCAACTTCCCACTGCAATGCCTAACCGATTAAGGAGAGGGGGTCACAGCGGGATCGGTTTGTGACGATCGAATGGCCTAGGTAATAGAGGTTGATCACCCCTCCAAAAGTCTATCCTATTCACTATGTGCTATAATCAATCAAGCGTGTCAATAACTCAATCAATTTTATCACAAATAATCCTACAACAGATTATAATCAACAAGTGTGTCAATACTCATTTAATCACATAAGTGCAAGATCTAATTAAAAAGTAAATAAAATTATAATCATGCAAATATAATATTCAAAGCTTTAATAAATACTCATGTCCAAAAAGTCTTCTCAAATCATCCCCTAAAATGGGGGTTTAATTACACATAATTACAAACAAGAAAAGGAAGTAAAATGTAGAGAAATCACCCTTGGGTCTCTCATGTAAGCTTGATCCTTCCTTAAGCTTCCTTGCTTGAATCTTGTGCAAAGAGTGGGTGTTGAGGATATGTCTAGATAGGTGGAGTCAAATGGAAAGTGACAAAGGAAATGGATGGAGAAGATGGAAAGAGAGGAATGATTTAGATGGAGTAATCTAAGTGTTTATTGGAAAGGAGAATGGTGGGATTAGGAATGGTGGAAGAAAGGAGGTTTCTTGATTCACAAGAGTTGTCAAGAGTTGTCTAAAAAGGGAAAATAGTGATGAATTTATAGGGCTTTTAATTTAGGTCACGGATAGAAAATTACCAAAACAGCCCCTGTCATGGCGAATTACCATTAAGTCCCTCAGAGGGGACCTTTCCGTAAATTGCCAGGCGAAATAGACCTAGTCGCTGGGCTGAAGGTGAAGATGGGGTGTGTTTAGCAGTCGTTGGGGTGAATTTAGTCTTTATGTGTGGTGAGCTCACCACACAGGATAACTTTTGCATTTGTGTGGTGGGATGATGACATTGGGCTTTTAATTTCTTTGGGCCCATCATTAAAGCGCACCGTTTTATTAAATGAGGTGGCGTGTGCTGACTACTTGCATGGAAAATTTCGATGCGTCCCCTTAACACTTCTAAAATCACAATAAATTCAATCCTCCTTCAATAATTACAGTTTCACCCCTAATCGACCAATATTACTTCAATGCCCCTGAACTTTATAAATACCTGAAAATACTTAATTCACACCATTAAATCATGGGATAATGCCCGAGAATCAAGCAAAAGGAGAAGGAAGTGAGGGCCAAAATCATACCAATTTTGGTTCGATCAACTTTTCAAACTCTTTCTTCAATTGTATAGCCCAACTTGGAAGAATAGGTGTGCTAGATACATGGCTTGAATCAAGAGATTCACCAAATAGCCTAAATGTATCAGTAGGCTTTCCCTTTTCCTTGTATGACATGGTTGTCACACGTTTCTCACTAAACTTTTCTAAGGGAGGAAGTAACACGTCATCATCATAATTCTTCAACCCTTTAGCTAAACAGAATTGAGAAATAAACCTCGGAAATGCTAATTTCTTATCCATACGACTTGAACAAGCCGCAATTTCAATATGTTCAATAAGCACTTCACCAAGATTAATAGGTTTGTTTGTCACCAAAGCATACACAATCTTGATCTTTTCTCTCTTAAGTTCGGTAGCATTAGTAGAGACAACAAGATTAGCACAAACAAATAAATGCCAAAAAGCACTAATTTTGGTCAACTCACTTTGCCTAATAAAGGCACGTTTACCCCACTCAAAATTCATATCATCATAAAGTGTTTTACCTATCAAATCAAGGTTTTCCGAGACATCAACATCAAGGAAATCCGACTCAATATCTTCGAGCAATCCTAGAAACTCATTCAATTTCCAAGAGCAAACTCTAAAAACAACACCTCTCATATTCATAACGGCATCCTCAACATTAGTACGTTCTTTGTAAACATGATAAAATTCTCTAATCATGGTTTCATTAGCAAATCCTAGCATTTTAATCCAAGAACTCCAATTTTTATCCATGATAGCCTTATGAACATAAGAACCAATACAAGAGTTCAAATCTATACCTTTCTCTTGAATTATCTTTTTGCATCAAAAAATTCTCAAATCCTTTAACTTGTTAGCTTTGGAAATCTTGGAAGAAAATGTAGGCTTAGACTTGTCAACGAGATTTGAAGAAATGCTACCACCAACTTTCTTTGCTTTTCCCATGATCTTGTATCACAAAAACACTAAAAACAAATATGAGTGGAAACATTAAACAAGTTAGTGACTAATAAACATATACAAAAACAAAACATTATTTTTGAACAAATCAACATGCATATATGAAATTATCAAAGCATCTCCAAGATTTATCAAAAATAAGAATAATGCCAACAAACAAAAATTTTAAAGAATCATGTGAACAAATCATATAAGAGAACAAAATATAGCATATAATGCTCCCCCTTGATAAATGCCTCATTTAACATCTAGATAGACAATTGTTCACATGTATCGCCACACATTCACATCACAAGCAATTTATATTAGATTTTCAAATAAGCTCCATAAATCAATGAGAGTTATACTTAGATTTTCAATCACTCTCGTATATCTTCAAAAATTGCTAAATTATCAAAATACCAAATAAGCAAATGTGAGTGTGTGAAGATTTTGCTTCAAGAATATAAAAGGAAGTATTTTGAAAATCAAACATGCAAACATTTTCAACATCTATTCATCTCAAGCCTTTCCGTAAAAAGGTCAAACCGATCATCATCCGAAATTTTGCTTTTAAAAAGAATAGATCTCAATATGTGAGTGAAGTGTATGCATGTGGCTCGTCAATCCATTTCTATTTGACAACCCGAGCTAATTTGATTTTTCAACTATACTCCATAAGCCTTTTTGCTTTGTTTTAGGTTTGAATCAAAGATTTTTTTTTTTTTTTTAATGATTCATTTCAACACTTTTTTGATATTTTTTACAAACATAAACATATACACCTCATGACAGCTTTCACTCATCACAATGGCGTAGCCCTTTCCTATATTAGGCGCCTTCACAATTAAGGTGTGTAGCCCATTCCAAGAGGGTGCCCATTAAGTTCTATGTTGCCGAAGCAAATGGATACCAACCATTGGTCATTTTTAAACGTACTAGTCTTTAGGACTTCAAGTTGTATCCATACTTACATTAATCAAACTCAGAACACTTAACCAAACATATAAGAGAAGCAAAGTGCATTTTAGAAACCAAGTTTTTATGGCTTAAAAGCACATGATCAAAAAGCAAGTAAATAGACTTACTTAAATCTCTACTTTTCAAGAGAGTAGATTTCAAAGAATATGAAGCATATTTTTCAAAATTTGCCACTCAACAATCATACAAACAATAACACACATCATGATTAAGATCAATGTGAACAATTATCATCAAAAGATCTTAGACTAGCAAATATCAACGAGGACCATATAAACACTATATTAGTTCTCAAGTATGACATGCTTCATGAAGTGGTACACACAGTGAGTTGAGAGATGAAAAATCAAGTAAGCAAGTAATATGATATAGAGATACTTTCGCAAGCTATTTTCATCAAATGCAAGGCCTTCACCCTTTTTATGAGTCCTCTTGGCTTGTAAGTCCTCATGACTACAAGTTATAGGTGTGTTGATTTCAAGAGACTAAAGACTAAGCAAAATGACTTTCTCTAAAAGTCTTAACATGATTGTCACCATATAGAATTCATAAAAAACAACTTCTCAAAAAGTTAATCAATAGATTTCGACTATCATAACAAGAATGTGAGATAGTTAAGTTCATGTCAAGTTGTAAAGACACAAAGCAACCAAGCTAAGCTTCTTAACAACAAAACATTAATCTTAAAGCTAACTCACATATGCAACTTACGCTAATGGTAAGAGCACTCACCCTTGACAAATTTTGTCTTGGGTGAACCTACATAAACATGATCAAGATTCTCTTTGACAGCAATGTTGAATCTAGAGTAAAGTTCTTCCACAACTTGATTCACAATAATATCATTGATACTCTTCTTTTCAACATTATTAGCAACACATGCATTGTCAAATTTTGCAAGGTTTCCATTCTTCACATTCCGGACATTCTTAGCATGCTTTGTGACATTATCATGCTTTCCATATTCAAAAGCTTTAGCATGCCTAAAATGAGGTCCAATCTCTCTATCACAAGATGCATTTTTTATGTTGCAATATTCAATGAATTTAAAGCACTTGGGCTTGATATGGCCTATGGTATTGCAAAAATGACATATGGGAACAAAAAAAGAGATTTTACCTTCCGGGATAGGAGAAGCACAAATGAGAGTTTCAAGAGGTACCTTGCTCTTTTTCTTGGAACGTTTCTTCTTAAGAACTTTCTTGTCAACAATGACCTTGCTTGTAGGAAGTGATGCTTCTATGAGCTTCTCCTCAACTACCGCGTCACTTGAGCCTCTTAGAGTCAAACTAGAGATGATCCTATCTTTATCAAGAATAATCCCCTCAACTTCTCTAAGCTTCTTAACAAGAGCATTCTTTTCACCCAAGAGCCTCCGAGTAGATGAAACAAACTCATCCACTTGTGTCTTGATCAAATCATCATTCTCATCAATCTCTCTTAAAGCTATCTTCAAATTTTCTTCAAGACAATTCATCTTAGCCAAAAGATCAATGATAGTAGAATCTTTGTAAGGATTCCTGTTTTGTTGATTGGCTTATTTCGTGGTCAAACCACATGTTGGGGTTTTGAATGTAAGGGTAGTCTAAGTGATTAGTGTTGAAGATCAAAGGCCCTTCCATGACCTCAAGATACAAGCACGCCAAAGGTATAATCTCTTGTGCTTGTTTTTCTTTGAAGAGATTTAGTAGCACACACACACTTAGCATTCTTGCTATGATTGCATACTTGCTTATTTTTATGTGCATCTCTTCACATGTCACTTTACACACTAGCACTTTGGTTGATATATCTTGTTGTGTGTATATGTGCCTTATAATTCGTTTCCCGACATTGTTCGGAAACGTCCGCGCTTGCACTAATGAGTGCTTGGTTTCGCGCGAAGACCGCCTATGGAGAATGCCCTTGGCTTCTCCTTGGTTTTCACCATTGTTGGTGATCGGCGGTTATGATCGGCGGCCTGGCCGCCGAATGAAACCACCGTTTCAGTCCAGATTGGTCTGAAGCAATTATGCGGTCAAGATCGGCGGTCACGACCACCGTTTGAAACCGCCGTTCATACCTGATCAATTTTAATCCCTCGGGTTTGATTCGGCGGTTGGATCGGCAGTCACGAAACCGCCGAATGAAACCACCGTTAATGCTCTGTTCTTCAAGAGCTCAATTCGGCGGTCGTCATCGGCGGCCTGGCCGCCGATTGAAACCATCGAACGGTGCGTTTCAGGGGCAAAAGTGTCTTTTCACATGCCCAATTCTTGATATCTATAAATATCACACTTTCTCATTATCTGATTATGTTCTTTGACTCTTAAGAACCCTAATCTTCAAAGATAGATTTTGAGAGAAAATCAAATCAAGAACTCAACTTTAACCACTCAAATCAAACCCCTTTTGCATCAAATTTCATATTGCATCTCCTATGTCTATATAGAGTGCATCCATGTATGGGTTTGCATCATCACAACTTGCTTGGTAAGATTTTGATTAATTTCATCTTATTGTAGTATTTTAAATACCAAGCCATCTCTTTTAAATTACTTGTATGTTTTAGATCATATGTTAAATACAAGAAAAGAGATTATTTGTGATGAATTAATTGAGTGTTGTTTTTGATAGATATCTAGGTTTTTATAATCTATGATTATCTATGCTATTTGACATGTCATTTAGCAATTGATATCTAGGGTTGATTTAAATTGAATATATCATCATCCTAGATAAACATTTAGAGTACCCTAGCTCTTATTGCATTAATTGAATATTCATACATATTCACATAGGGTTGTGCATCTCTTTTGAGAGATTGAAGTCTTGGTCTAGGGTTGCTATTACAGGCCCGCTGGGTAGTAGTGGTGGGTTACAGACCGGGATTGGCTGTAAACATCATTACAAGTAGTGACTTCGAGGATCAAGCAAATTGGAATAGGGTTGCTAATAAAGGCCCGCTGGGTAGAAGTGAGGGGTTACAGACCGGAGTGTTAGACGAGGTCTACATAGGTTGTAAACTTCATTTCAATTAGTGATTTCGAGTTCCGAGTGTGGCGCACTATACAGCCCGTGGTTTTTCCCAGTGGTTGGGTTTTCCACGTATACATCAAGTGTCATTTATTATTTCCGCACTATATTACACTTGTATGTATTGTTGACTTGCTAGGGGTATTTTCGTAAAATTGACATGCATGCGAAAATTGGGTAATAATTAGATAAAATCTATTCACCCCCCTCTAGCTTTATATTGATAAACACACCTCGAGTATTTAATTACTTTCAATTGGTATCAGAGCGGGTTCCTAGATATACTTAGGTGATCCTAGCTCATTTTGGTGTGTTTTTGCATTTTGTATGTTTGTTTGATTTCTTCATACATTTTGCATTCTTCTCATTTGCATTCATTCAACGCAAACACTATGAGTGATTTTGTGAGAGAAGAAATTGACTCCATTGAGGAGATGCCTCTCTTACTAGAGAGATTTAGGAGATTTGTGAATTTAACCACCTCACCTCCTAAGAAGAAGTTGACCACCGCACCTCCTAAGAAGAAGAAGAAAATTGCTTTGGAGACTTCGAAGCATGACAAGAAGGAGGGTATCTCAATTGAAGACATGGAACTCATTAACAAGCCAAACCAATGAGTGTCTTCAAGAGAGGGGATTCAGTGCTACGAATGTGGAGGATTCGGGCATTTCTCCCCGGAGTGTGGAAACTTGAAGGATAGAAGAAAAGGGAAGGCGAAGGCCACCTTATGGGATAAATATGAAGATGACGAAAATCCTTCAAGTGATGAAGAACTTGCCATCATCTACACGGAATTTGGAGCCAAGAGTGTAGAAGTTGAAGAAGATGGCAAAGTTGATTTTCCTTGTGATCCCCAAGAAGAACTAGGTATAGAAGTAGTTGGTGTAGCTACTCATAGGGATTTGGCTCATTCCTCATCAAGAGAAAAATTTGATGATCTTGATGAAGGAGATGACTTCATTGGTGAAATGGAGATTAGAGGAGATGACACAAGTGTTGAATATTTGTCATCTAACTCCACAAGTGGAAGTGTGGAGTGTTTGGATCTTAATGACTACAAAGTCAAAGTTGAGAGCTCGATGATGAGGAACAAGGAAGAAATTAGAAGATTAAAAGAAGAGAATCTAGAGCTTTCAACACTAGTAGACCACTTGTGTAAAGAAGTGGTGAGATCCATGGCGGATGAAGATAAGCTAAAAGAAGACTTAGCCTTATCTAAGAGGAGAGAAGAAGAGCTAAAAAGAGAGCTTGAAGAAGTTAAGGTCTTAATGGCTAAGATGACTTCAAGCACCAAGATGCTTGACCACATGTTGGGAGTTGGAAGAAAGCCAAGTGACAAGAGAGGTCTTGGCTACATTGATGACACGGATGCCTCCTCCACAAGCAATACATCCTGTGCCATGGACATGGACTTCAAGATGTCCCCTCCTCCTCAACAACCTAGGAAGAAAAGTGACATAGGAGAGTGTTCAAGAAGTGCCCAAGTGTTTGAGGCACCAAAAGGTCAAGCTCAAGCTCACACCCCAAGGGCTCCTCACACTATCTTCCCTCAAACTCAAAAACACAATGGGAAGAGTTCAATCATGCAAGCTCAGACAAGCAAGCAACCTCGTCTTGGTTTTCAACAAAAGAGGAGAGATCCTATCCAACAACCGAGACAACCACAACGACAAGGGAAAGCACCTATCCATGCTAAAGGGAATGGTATGATTCCTAACTTTATTCCCACTTGTCATTTTTGTGGTATTTTTGGTCATATTAGACCAAGTTGCTTGCATTACATTGAAATGTGTAGAGCTAAAAGCATGTTTGACAAGAAAAAGGCTAGAGCTAAGATACTTCATAAAAAGGAAGAAAATAATTTACATAATCCTTTTTTATCTTGTTCTCTAGAACCTTCGTCCACTAGGATTGACTTAGTGTCACCTAAGTGGAATAAAAAGAATGAACCCGCTTGCTACGAGACTAACAAGTCTCAAATAGGTTCAACCAAGTCCAAAGGACTTGGTAGGTCCATAGGACCTCATACCCTTCCTTGAAGTGGTATGGAAATTTAACCCCATATGGGGAGCTCAAGCAAAGAGAGCTATTTTTGCATTCTTGTCACTTGCAAAAAATTTGAAATATCTTGTGCTTCTCTTTTTGTTGCTTGAGTTAGCTTGGTTACACTATGTATATATATTTTCTATTCAATAAGTGTGATCAATGCTTGTATTGCAATCCATGTCATATTTATGTTCAAACATGCATTTTTGGACTAGGAGATATATACATAGGATAAAATTTGAATGATCTATAATGATCTCCATGACATGATGATTGCTAAAATGACATGCTAAATGATAATCTTAAAAAGCATGTTTTGATGATTGCATTTCTTAACTGCAAAAAATGTGTGAAAAAGCTTATGAGACTCAAATGAAAAAGGATCTTGTATCCATTCAAGGATATTACAATCCAAATGTCTCTCTTTCTTTATTGGTTGAACATGTCTACTATCATACGGATATCTTATCCGGAAAAATCAAGTAGGGTGCAAAGTCGCTCATGACATGTTTGGCTTATAAAGTTGGATATAGTTGTTCTTAAATTGAAATCAATGAAAACCTATATCCTTGCTTCTCTCATGACAATGGTGAAATTGGTTTGAATTCATATTGAAAACCTTTGTCATTTGCTTTGCCAAATACCATGATATTTTGGACTTAAATGCTACATGTCTTGTATGCAAAACAATTTTTTGATTCACACATTTTCTTTAAATAAATCTCCTTGTTTCTCTCCAATAAATTTGAGATTGCATAAAGTGACTTATATTGATTATGCATATACTAGAATGCTACTATCTCTCTTTGCCTTGAGTGACCCGGTTGGGGACTACTCCTTTGCCTATATCATGACAAAAAGGGGGAGTAGAATGTGGTAAGGGGAGGTGCAAATTGTTGTAGCAATTGGTGCACATTGGGGAGAATATACATTGAGGGGGAGTAACCCTTTGAGGGGGAGCATTGCATTCATCATACATTGCATGATGTTGTGTTTAATTTCTTAGAAATGCAAATGCTTGTTTATGTCCTCACTTGATTCATCTCACTTTTACTTGTTTTGGAAAGTTTAGAAACCTTGTTTCAGGGAATGATTGTTCTACAAGAGATTGAAGACTTCAAGTTTTATTTTTATATATCTCTTTGTATTGTAGAAAATCTTCATTGACCCATAGGTTTATTTTTGTTGTGAGGAATCAATGTGAGTGGTGGTTTTGTCACGAAATAGCCAAAGGGGGAGATTGTAAGGATTCCCGTTTTGTTGATTGGCTTATTTCGTGGTCAAACCACATGTTGGGGTTTTGAATGTAAGGGTAGTCTAAGTGATTAGTGTTGAAGATCAAAGGCCCTTCCATGACCTCAAGATACAAGCACGCCAAAGGTATAATCTCTTGTGCTTGTTTTTCTTTGAAGAGATTTAGTAGCACACACACACTTAGCATTCTTGCTATAATTGCATACTTGCTTATTTTTATGTGCATCTCTTCACATGTCACTTTACACACTAGCACTTTGGTTGATATATCTTGTTGTGTGTATATGTGCCTTATAATTCGTTTCCCGACATTGTTCGGAAACGTCCGCGCTTGCACTAATGAGTGCTTGGTTTCGCGCGAAGACCGCCCATGGAGAATGCCCTTGGCTTCTCCTTGGTTTTCACCATTGTTGGTGATCGGCGGTTATGATCGGCGGCCTGGCCGCCGAATGAAACCGCCGTTTCAGTCCAGATTGGTCTGAAGCAATTATGCGGTCAAGATCGGCGGTCACGACCGCCGTTCGAAACCGCCGTTCATACCTGATCGATTTTAATCCCTCGGGTTTGATTCGGCGGTTGGATCGGCGGTCACGAAACCGCCGAATGAAACCGCCGTTAATGCTCTGTTCTTCAAGAGCTCAATTCGGCGGTCGTCATCGGCGGCCTGGCCGCCGATTGAAACCGCCGAACGGTGCGTTTCAGGGGCAAAAGTGTCTTTTCACATGCCCAATTCTTGATGTCTATAAATATCACACTTTCTCATTATCTGATTATGTTCTTTGACTCTTAAGAACCCTAATCTTCAAAGATAGATTTTGAGAGAAAATCAAATCAAGAACTCAACTTTAACCACTCAAATCAAACCCCTTTTGCATCAAATTTCATATTACATCTCCTATGTCTATATAGAGTGCATCCATGTATGGGTTTGCATCATCACAACTTGCTTGGTAAGATTTTGATTAATTTCATCTTATTGTAGTATTTTAAATACCAAGCCATCTCTTTTAAATTACTTGTATGTTTTAGATCATATGTTAAATACAAGAAAAAAGATTATTTGTGATGAATTAATTGAGTGTTGTTTTTGATAGATATCTAGGTTTTTATAATCTATGATTATCTATGCTATTTGACATGTCATTTAGCAATTGATATCTAGGGTTGATTTAAATTGAATATATCATCATCCTAGATAAGCATTTAGAGTACCCTAGCTCTTATTGCATTAATTGAATATTCATACATATTCACATAGGGTTGTGCATCTCTTTTGAGAGATTGAAGTCTTGGTCTAGGGTTGCTATTACAGGCCCGCTGGGTAGTAGTGGTGGGTTACAGACCGGGATTGGCTGTAAACATCATTACAAGTAGTGACTTCGAGGATCAAGCAAATTGGAATAGGGTTGCTAATAAAGGCCCGCTGGGTAGAAGTGAGGGGTTACAGACCGAAGTGTTAGACGAGGTCTACATAGGTTGTAAACTTCATTTCAATTAGTGATTTCGAGTTCCGAGTGTGGCGCACTATACAGCCCGTGGTTTTTCCCAGTGGTTGGGTTTTCCACGTATACATCAAGTGTCATTTATTATTTCCGCACTATATTACACTTGTATGTATTGTTGACTTGCTAGGGGTATTTTCGTAAAATTGACATGCATGCGAAAATTGGGTAATAATTAGATAAAATCTATTCACCCCCCCTCTAGCTTTATATTGATAAACACACCTCGAGTATTTAATTACTTTCAATCTTCACTTAAGCACTCTTGATAATTTAGATTATCCTCCTTGTCCAACGAATCTTGACACACATCCTCTAGGATAGAGTGAGAGGCCGTGAATGCAACAAAGTTGCTCACTAACTCTTCCTCACTAGAAGACTCATCACTTGAGCTCTCCTCATCACTAGAGTCATCATCTTCACTCCATGTGGCCGCCATGGCTTTTCCCTTCTTGTCTTTCTTGGAATCACCACTAGGAAAATCCGAAGCATAATGTCCTAACTTTTTGCACTTGAAGCATTGGACCTTTCTATTGCTCTTAGCATGACCACTCCTCTCATGAGGTGGAGTAAAGGATTTCTTGACTTCCTTTTCCCTTGAGTACTTGCCACTTGGCTTAGCACTTTTCCTCATGTACTTCCTACACTTCCTAACCAATAAAGCCATCTCCTCGTCATCATCGCTACTACTAGCTTCCTTGACAACCTTGAGAGCTAAACCCTTGTTCTTAGCCTTGGATTTCATGCACGCCTCAAAGGTTTGAAGAGATCCTAGCAACTCAACTAAGCTCATGACGTTAATGTCTTTGCTCTCTTCAATGGCGGTAACCTTGGCTTTGAACCTCTTTGGTAGAGATCTAAGAATCTTCCATTTTAGCCTCTCACCGGAGATAGGAGTACCAAGAGCTTGGCATTGGTTGGCAAAGTCTAGTAGCTTGTCTTGGAAGTCAATAAACTTATCTTCCTTACCCATTAGCAAAACCTCAAATTAGGAAGTGAGCAATTAAAGACGAGAATTCTTCATTGCTTTAGTCCCATCATTGGTGACTCGGAGAGCTTCCCACGCCTCCTTTGCGGTTTCTAGGTTTTGGATGTAGAAAAATTGCCTATTATCCACACCTCCGAAAATAGCATTCACCGCCTGATGATGCCATTTTGCTAACTCAAACTCATTAGTAGACCACTCACTCCTAGGCTTGGAAATAGTCACTCCATTCTCACTCTTGTTGGGAGCAAGGTAACCATCTTCCATGGTCATCCAAGCTCTCTCATCAATAGAGCGAATGTAAGCCTTCATCCTTAATTTCCAAAACCCGTAGTTATGACCCATGAGAAGAGGAGCCCTAGAATTCGAAGCACCTTCGTGTAGGGAAAAATAACGTAGTACACGCAACGGAAGCGAGACTAAAAATAGATTTAGTAACTTTTAAAATTTTTCCTTTTTATGAACCTTAAACCCTTTAATCAATTAAACATATATATTATCTAACAAAAGAATAATACCTTTTGTCGCGTGATCCGATTGACTTACGTCGATGGTAATCCGCAAGATCTTCAATCCTAGCACGAACGTGGATCACCTAGGAGCGTGGTCTCCCTTTTCTTTGAATTGCAAACCTGTGAATGGACAAACAAACTTTTCTTTTCTTTGTTAGTCACAAAAACAATCAAAAGAATACTAAGATTATTCCGGTCACTTTTGAGTTCTCAATCTAATGATCGAAACTTGCGTGAACCTAAATCGATGTCGTACACACAAGCTTATTGATGAATAAGCAAATAGTATACCATCAAAGAATAATCTAACACTCTTTTATGTTTTAGTAGAAATAAAATAATCTATCTTATGAATTGAGAAGAAGAAGAAATTTGTATCAAGAACACTTGTTGTGGCCGAATTCAATAAGAGCACTTATATAGGTGGCCAAATTTTCTTCCTCTTTACCTATTAGGGTTGCCGAATTCTCTACCCAAAAAGGACTAGGGTTGCCGCAACACACATGCTTAAAAGAGTTTGTGTTGCACCCTAATTCCCATCTAGTTAAGACTTCAAACCCTAATTAAATTCATAAAACTTTTATTCTTTTATTTGACTAAATAAAAAAACTTCTTATTTGATTAAATAAATAAAATTATTTATTTATTTTCTTACCAAATAAGTCTTTTACTTTTAGTATACTACCAACTATAGTATAAGACTAGGAATCATAGTTCCTAATCAGAAAAGATTTGTTTCTTAATTAAATAATTAACTAATAAATTAATTAATTCTTATTTAATTAAAACAAATGAAACAAAATAATATATTAGGTTAAAACTTTAATCTTGCCGCCCCACTTGAATAAAATTGGGCCTAATATTATTTTCTTATTTCATTTAATCCATTGGACTTTAAATAAAAAGCCCACATGTGAACCGGACCCATTCTTACTAAAAGAAACAAGCCCACATGTCTTTCATTAATATATTAATATAATTGAGCAGCCCATTATATAAATAATGTGCAAATTATATTCTTAATATATTAAATGCAATTCTAGATGGACCCTTAAATTGGTCCGGTAGAATATATCAAGTGATCCATGCAAGTCCGTGTGGATTGGGGATCTTGGCGGGCCATCTAAATTTAAGCTTCAATAGACATAACCTAATCACAATCAACAAATGATTCACTTAGGTCTGATCCATTAATTTTAACTCATTCCACTAAAGAGCTAAAACTGAACTCTTAAATAAAGATAGAAAAGGAAGATGTTCCTCATTCATACCCTAGACAATCATGTTGGAGATAGTGTATCCTCGTGATTAATATCAGTAATCGCCAAGAGTTCATAGACCGCCTATAACTCTCCAAGTTACCATATTTACTCATATGACCACGTTTTGAACTTGGATATTTTGACTTGTCCAGAAGCCATGTTTTCAATAGACACTATCGAAAACTCAACGTTGAGATTTAATATCCAATTACCTCAAAACATCCATATGATGATATTATACTCTCATTTAATAAATGGAGCCACGATGTCCATATCTATAAATGAAGTCCTCTATCGATTAACAAATGAATATCACCAAACTATCGAGGATAGACTATGCGATATAATCGTACTCATTGATAACTCAAATGATATCATTTGCAACCATAAGTCCATCATTTATCTCAGGATTAAGATAGACTCTCCGATTGTCCTGATAATGAAAAGACTAGTATCTATTGACGGTTCTAGATAAAGCTTTTCATTGTGATCCAGTTCAATGCACCCAGTGCACTAGAGCCTTTTGCTCGAAGACACTCCGATGATTTTAGACTCATCATTTCTCATTTGATCCCACTCAAATGCTAGCAAACAAATTCTACAACTTTAACAAGATAAAGGTGCCCAACCTTTAACTTAAGTTGTGAACATTATTCAAGACTAACTAAAGAATTGTGTCTACCACATACATATGCAGATGTACGAATAATTCTTCTTTTCTCATAGTCTTTAGACCTTATGATTATTTACTTTGACAATTATAATATTAAACTATAAATGTTATACGATTTGTTAAACCAGAAATCACTTTATTAATATGAAAAAAAGATTGTTAATTACAACATTACACTCTTGCTATTGAGCATAATCCTAACAATCTCCCACTTGCACTATAGCAAATGTGTCATATCTCTCAAGCCCATGTTCTCTAGTTGCCCTGCTAGATTTTCTACTGACGCGATTTTGGTAATCGTCACGTCACCTCTTTGAACAATCTCCCTTAAAAGATGATACTTTCTTTCAATGTGTTTACCTCTCTTGTGACTTCTTGGTTCTTTCGAATTAGCCACTGCTCCACTGTTATCACAGTAGATAGTGATCTGCTTATTCGCACTAGGAACCACTTCTAAGTCAATCAAGAATTGGCGGAGCCAAACAGCCTCTTTGGCAGCCTCGCATGCAGCAACATACTTAGCTTCCATGGTGGAATCAGCAATACAAGATTGCTTGATACTCCTCCATATAACTGCTCCTCCTCCAATAGTAAACACAGCTTCTGATGTGGATTTTCTGGAGTCAGAATCTGATTGGAAATCAGAATCTGTATACCCAACGGGAATCAAATCCCCTCTAGAGTATACAAGCATATTATCTCTCGTTCTCTTAAGATACTTGAAAATATGCTTGACTGCCGTCCAGTGATCAGGACCAGGTTTCGATTGAAACCTGCTAACTATGCCAACAGCAAAACAAATATCTGGTCTAGTACAGAGCATTGCATACATGAGACTTCCAACTGCCGAGGCATATGTAACTCTACTCATGAATTGCTCTTCATGCTCATTCTTAGGAACTTGTTCCTTAGAAAGCTTGATTCCATGTCTGAAAGGTAACATACCTTTCTTGGAATCCTGCATGGAAAACCTAGACAAGATCTTGTCTATGTATGAAGCTTGGGATAATGCAATCGTTCTATTCTTTCTATCCCTTATTACTTGGATACCTAGAATTAAACTTGCTTCTCCTAAGTCCTTCATATTAAATTGTTTTGCTAACCATTCTTTTACTGATGTCAATACACCTACATCGTTTCTAATGAGTAGTATATCATCAACATAAAGAATCAGGAAAACCAACTTGTCGCCCTTAATCCTTTTGTATACACAAGGTTCGTCAGGATTCTGAATAAATCCAAAACCTTTGACAGCTTGATCAAACCTTATGTTCCAGGATCTAGATGCTTGCTTTAATCCATATATGGATTTCTGCAACTTGCATACCTTTTCCATTTGGCCCTTTTCAATGAATCCCTCTGGTTGCATCATGTAGATGCTTTCGTCAAGACTTCCATTAAAGAAAGCTGTCTTGACGTCCATTTGCCAAATCTCTAGATCTAAAGATGCTGCAATGGATAAGAGTATCCTAATGGATTTAAGCATGGCCACAGGAGAGAAGGTTTCCTCGTAATCGATACCTTCTTTCTGTGTATACCCTTTAGCTACCAATCTAGCTTTAAAGGTTTCCACCTTTCCATCCATAACTCTTTTCCTCTTGTATACCCACTTGCACCCAATGGGTTTTATCCCTTTAGGCAAGTCTACAAGGGACCAGACTTTGTTATTGAACATAGATTCAATCTCAGATTGCATTATCTTTTGCCAATGGCGACTATTAACATCCTCCATAGCTTCCTTGTACGTATAGGGATCATCGTCGTCCGGGAGATTCTCCACTGATTCTCCCAGACCGATGTATCTTTCGGGTTGTGTTCTAACCCTCCCACTACGACGAGGAATGGTAGGTTGTTGATCTTGTGTTGGATCGGAACTTACAATTGGGTTAGGTTGTGTAACCTCTTGTGGAATTGTATCTCCTAACATCTCATTCAGGACAATTCTACTTCTAGGCACAAAATCATTCATACAGTCCTTTTCCAGAAATTTAGCATTTGTCGAAACAAATACTTTAAGATCTGAAGGACTATAGAAATAATATCCTTTAGTTTCTTTTGGATACCCTACAAATATACATGTTTCCGAACTGGACTCCATCTTTTCTGTCTTTCCTTTTAACACATGCGCAGGACAACCAAATATCCTTAAGTGTTGCAAACTAGGCTTGCGCCCAGTCCACAACTCATGCGGTGTTTTAAGAACAGACTTAGATGGTACATCGTTTAGAATGTATATAGCAGTTTGTAAAGCATATCCCTAAAAAGAAATAGGAAGTGTTGAATAACTCAACATAGACCTAACCATATCCAAAAGAGTTCTATTTCTCCTTTCTGCTACCCCATTCTGTTGAGGTGTACCTGGTGCAGAAAACTGAGAAACTATCCCATTATCAATAAGATATTGCTGAAACTCACCAGATAGATATTCTCCACCACGATCAGATCTCAAGATTTTTATGTGTTTCTCAAGCTGATTTTCCACTTCAGCTTTGAATGCTTTGAACATGTCAAAAGCATCCGACTTATGTCTCATGAGATACACATAACAAAATCTCGAGTAATCATCCGTGAAGGTGATGAAGTACTCATATCCACCTCTAGCTTGAATGCTCATAGGTCCACATACATCAGTGTGTATCAATCCTAAACATTCAGTGGCTCTTGCACCTTTGGTAGAGAACGTCCTTTTGGTCATTTTACCTTCCAAACAAGATTCACAAGTTGGTAGATCATCAACCTTTAAGTCACTCAAAGGTCCGTCACTTACCAATCTTTTAATCCTATTAAGGTTAATATGACCTAAGCGTAAATGCCAAAGGTAGGTTTCATCTGTTGATAATTTTACTCTTTTATGATTAGGTTCCGTTAATTCTGTGTCTAACGAGTGAGAGATATTTCTATGCAAAAAGTATAGACCGTTTTCCAATGTACCTTGGCAAATAATTTTGTCATTCTTACTAATAATAAAAACTTTATTAAAAGTAACCGAATATCCAAATTTATTCAAACAAGAAACTGAAATTAAATTCCTCTTGAATTGAGGTACATAATAAACGTCTATTAAATCTAAATGCCTTCAAGAATCCAAATAAACTCTAATATCTCCCACTACACTTGCAGACACTAACGTTCCGTTGCCCAAACGCAAGTTGATTTCATTCTTATTCAACTTTCTCCTTTCTTGGAACCCCTGTAAGGAATAGCAAACATGATTTGTGGCTCCAGAGTCTATAATCCAAGAATATGTAGAATCTGCCAGAAAACATGTTTCAAGATAATTAATATTATCTTGTTCCTTCTTGTTCTGGGACTTTGGGCAATTTCTTTTCCAATGTCCCTTTTCACCACAAAGGAAGCATTTCCCTTTGATCTTGGTTACTTTCTTGGTCTCCATCTTGGTAGGCACAAGTTGCTTTTTCTTCTGTTGTTCCTTAACCTTTTGACGGGTCTTAACAGTAGCAACTTTACCAACCATATGAATCTGAGATTCATAAGTAGGAGCAGGTGGTTTAGGAGTAGACAGAATAAACTTATGTTTTTCAGCTTGCAGCAACAACCCAATTTTCCTTTTCCATGTGACATAATTATCTCCGGTTAAAGTATTATCTTTTAAGATGTTCATTAGGGATGGGGTCATGATTTCTGAATATAACAAAAATATATATAAGTAAATAATCATGATAAAGCACTTTTAAATATTTATCTTGAATTAAATAAATAACTCAATCATAAAAATTCAACGGTGATCCAACACCCATAAATGTTACGCCTCCTTTGGGAGTTCGCACCATTTACTAGTTAGACTAGGTCCCACCTAATTGTTAACATAACAACCAGCGTTTTCAATTTTAGCCTTGCAATTTTACTGACAAGAACTCTTGGGAGGATATCAATAAAATTACATTGAGTGTGTTACCAAGATATCGACCCTCAATTTTCTCTCACGAAAATCCCTCCTTGGGGAGTAGATCTCGTTTGAGTCCATTGTCTAGTCTATCCTTGTAAGGAAGTATATTGCTAAATTCCATTCATGGACGCCCCTTGGGGGGATTACCAATAAATAATAAAGTTCAACTAACCTTGGAGGCCATAGGTGTTACAAAAACACCTTCTCCCACTCAATTATTTAAGGCGTGTGATTAAATCCCATAGAATGATTTACCAAGTTATCTAGATGCTAATTTAGATACCTAAATCATTCAATGCATGTTCATACCAAAAGAGATATATGAGTGGCACTCCTATTCTATATGTCATGTTATCATACAATAACAAATATTGTAATATTTAAGCAAAAATTAAATAGCAACAATTTTGGCCCATCCTAGAAAAACAAGTAAATTACAATTGTTTTAGGAATACAAGATCTTCAAGTGGCCCATCAACCATACGCTCATCCTTCGGCCTCCTCCCATGGGCGTGCACAGCCCACAACCCCACAAAGGGGCTGCCATGCGCAGCCCATAAGGCCCAACAAAGCTGCCATGCGCAGCCCACCAAGCTTGGGCTTGCCATGCGCAGCCCAATCCACTCCTAGGGTGCGCACGGTGCTCGTTCTCGGTTCCGGTTGCTTCGTTTTTCTTCGTGTCTTCGAATATTCAATACCCAAAAATATTACAGCAGTATAAAATAATAAATACTGCAGTATTAAATTTTTATTTTTTTATTTTTTATTCACTGCAGTACTTTTACAAAAAGAAAAACTGCACATTAAATTAAATAAAAAAACTGCAGTAAAATACTGCACTATTAAAAAAAATTAAAAGAAAACCTAGCAACTACCAAGAAGGAATTATGACGATGATAGACCACCCTTCTTGTTACAAACCCGAAACAAAAATTACATTGAAAATCTTGGACCAAAATCGAGCAACAACAATCCACATAAAACATATATAAATCCATACATCACATGTAATTATATATGCGAATACCTAGAGTGCCATCTCTTTCTAAACATGCATAATCACAATAAAAAGAAATAGATCCACGTATATATACGTTAATTAATTAAAAGGGTTCAACCAGGCTCTGATACCAATTGTAGGGAAAAATACCGTAGTACACGCAGCGGAAGCGAGACTAAAAATAGATTAAGTAACTTTTAAAATTTTTCCTTTTTATGAACCTTAAACCCTTTAATCAATTAAACATATATATTATCTAACAAAAGAATAATACCTTTTGTCGCGTGATCCGATTGACTTACGTCGATGGTAATCCGCAAGATCTTCAATCCTAGCACGAACGTGGATCACCTAGGAGCGTGGTCTCCCTTTTCTTTGAATTGCAAACCTGTGAATGGACAAACAAACTTTTCTTTTCTTTGTTAGTCACAAAAACAATCAAAAGAATACTAAGATTATTCCGGTCACTTTTGAGTTCTCAATCTAATGATCGAAACTCGCGTGAACCTAAATCGATGTCGTACACACAAGCTTATTGATGAATAAGCAAATAGTATACCATCAAAGAATAATCTAACACTCTTTTATGTTTTAGTAGAAATAAAATAATCTATCTTATGAATTGAGAAGAAGAAGAAATTTGTATTAAGAACACTTGTTGTGGCCGAATTCAATAAGAGCACTTATATAGGTGGCCAAATTTTCTTCCTCTTTTCCTATTAGGGTTGCCGAATTCTCTACCCAAAAAGGACTAGGGTTGCCGCAACACACATGCTTAAAAGAGTTTGTGTTGCACCCTAATTCCCATCTAGTTAAGACTTCAAACCCTAATTCAATTCATAAAACTTTTATTCTTTTATTTGACTAAATAAAAAGACTTCTTATTTGATTAAATAAATAAAATTATTTATTTATTTTCTTACCAAATAAGTCTTTTACTTTTAGTATACTACCAACTATAGTATAAGACTAGGAATCATATTTCCTAATCAGAAAAGATTTGTTTCTTAATTAAATAATTAACTAATAAATTAATTAATTCTTATTTAATTAAAACAAATGAAACAAAATAATATATTAGGTTAAAACTTTAACCTTGCCGCCCCACTTGAATAAAATTGGGCCTAATATTATTTTCTTATTTCATTTAATCCATTGGACTTTAAATAAAAAGCCCACATGTGAACCATACCCATTCTTACTAAAAGAAACAAGCCCACATGTCTTTCATTAATATATTAATATAATTGAGCAGCCCATTACATAAATAATGTGCAAATTATATTCTTAATATATTAAATGCAATTCTAGATGGACCCTTAAATTGGTCCGGTAGAATATATCAAGTGATCCATGCAAGTCCGTGTGGATTGGGGATCTTGGCGGGCCATCTAAATTTAAGCTTCAATAGACATAATCTAATCACAATCAACAAATGATTCACTTAGGTCTGATCCATTAATTTTAACTCATTCCACTAAAGAGCTAAAACTGAACTCTTAAATAAAGATAGAAAAGGAAGATGTTCCTCATTCATACCCTAGACAATCATGTTGGAGATAGTGTATCCTCGTGATTAATATCAGTAATCGCCAAGAGTTCATAGACCGCCTATAACTCTCCAAGTTACCATATTTACTCATATGACCACGTTTTGAACTTGGATATTTTGACTTGTCTAGAAGCCATGTTTTCAATAGACACTATCGAAAACTCAACGTTGAGATTTAATATCCAATTACCTCAAAACATCCATATGATGATATTATACTCTCATTTAATAAATGGAGCCACGATGTCCATATCTATAAATGAAGTCCTCTATCGATTAACAAATGAATATCACCAAACTATCGAGGATAGACTATGCGATATAATCGTACTCATTGATAACTCAAATGATATCACTTGCAACCATAAGTCCATCATTTATCTCAGGATTAAGATAGACTCTCCGATTGTCCTGATAATGAAAAGACTAGTATCTATTGACGGTTCTAGATAAAGCTTTTCATTGTGATCCAGTTCAATGCACCCAGTGCACTAGATCCTTTTGCTCGAAGACACTCCGATGATTTTAGACTCATCATATCTCATTTGATCCCACTCAAATGCTAGCAAAAGAATTCTACAACTTTAACAAGATAAAGGTGCCCAACCTTTAACTTAAGTTGTGAACATTATTCAAGACTAACTAAAGAATTGTGTCTACCACATACATATGCAGATGTATGAACAATTCTTCTTTTCACATAGTCTTTAGACCTTATGATTATTTACTTTGACAATTATAATATTAAACTATAAATGTTATACGATTTGTTAAACCAGAAATCACTTTATTAATATGAAAAAAAGATTGTTAATTACAACATTACACTCTTGCTATTGAGCATAATCCTAACACTTCGGTCATCACATCATCTTGAAAAACCATACTTCAAAAACCTAAGCAATTCACTAGGAAGTATAATCCGGGTCTCGTCGAGTGCCGTCCGACGACCCGCTCTGATAGCAATTGAAATTATACAAATGTAGTCAAATAGCTTAAAGCATACCTAGAGAAAGGGTGAATAGGTTTTTATGCCTTTTTCAAACCCTTGAGCAAACTTACGTTTGTCCCTCAAGGTAGCCTTACATACAACACATAAGCCAAGAAATCATACATAGACAAGATAAGCATGTGATCATTTAGGCATTGTCTATATATATCAATTAGTTGTATGAGGTATAAGAACACATAAACTCAACAACATAGAATACTTGTATTTCAATATTTGTTCAATCTATTACAAGTAAAATCCAATATCACTAAACACAAAAATTACAATATACAAAAGAATTATAATTACAAATATGATCAAAAGAATTGGTTCACAAATCACACTTTACAAAATCTTGTTTCAATATACATCACAAGTGAATAATATGCAATAAGATAACAACATACACATATACAAATATAAGAGATAGAGATAGGAAGAATTAATAAAAGAGATTTTTTTAACGTGGTAAAACATCCACGGGTTGAACTACAACTATTGGGTACTATATATATTGGATGGTAAATTAGAAATTCCTCAAAAGTGACCAACCTTGACCAACTTCCTATTGGCGTCTATGTTTACCCAACCCTATTGGAAAGTACGAAATCCCTCAATGATGCAAAACCACCATATATTGGACAACATACAAAACCAACATCGATGGTAGATTAGAAATTCCTTAAGAGTGCATACATATCCTGTGTACCCCGTTTTTTTGGAGTCTATGTCTATCCATACGCCTAGGCCTACCAATAATGTAGCCAACTCCCTATCCAAGGCACTCATGCCTCTAGGGAGCCTCCCATGCATGACTATCCGAGTCCTCTCGACTCTAGCCATGACTTCTTGCTTGCCTATCTGAGTCCTCCCGACTCTAGACAAGACTTCTTGCTTGGCTATCCGAGTCCTCCTGATTCTAACCAAGACTTCATGCCTTTTACAAGGACTTCCTAGTGTGATCATGTGAATGCAAATGATGCAAACAATCAATTCAACATAGAACATGTGATCAATACATTCCATAGAACAATTATACCTAAACATATGATAACACAAATAATAAAAGTCTAGATGCAAAACTTGAATAAAAGCCTAGAGCATGTGAAAACACCTAACACATAAAACTCATAGTTTCATTCACACAAATAACACTTGAACAATTCATAGTCATGAAGCACAAATTGAAGATGTTACAAACATACACAAAAATGCTAGAATCACAAAATGTGTTCAATGAATATTCTAGCCAACAATTAGAGCAAGGATATATTAAATAATCAATTAAATCCTATTCGTCTCTAAATACACATACAATTGAATTAATCCTAGATTTTATCAATCAAAGGATCAAAACACATTTTAAGGATTATTAATCATAAAATGAATCAATCAAGTCACAAATAATCCTAGATATCAATCTAATCACAATACAACTCTCAAACATGTGAAAAACCTAGAATCTAAGAAACTAGTTCACATATGTCTCTAATTAAACTTTTGATTAAGATTGATTGTAAAGCTATCTTTCTCAATAACATTCACCATACATACACATACATATAGAAGAAGAAACCCTAAGCAAATTGAAGGTTATAAAAGAAGAAATCTCAAAGATATGAACACTACCTTGCAATCATGAGCTGGTTCGTTTTTCTATGTAAAACCACCACTAAATTCGATCAATCAGCTGCAAGATCACTTGGAAAAGGTAGAGGACTCGATTATGAACAATCTCCAACTTGAATCAACCAATTCCGACTTCATATGAGAAAGCTATGGTGTTTGGAATGTGAGAAACATTGAGAGAAATTCTGGTGAGAGTTCAACTTTTTCTTCTTAAAATGAAATGGAGGGAATTGGAAATATTTAAAAGGAAGAGAGAGAAGGAGGGGAACCGGCCAACCGAAAGCTGCCACATCAGCTCCTGGCCATGTGGGGCACGTGTGCCATACGAGACCAGAGGGCTGGTCTAGCCGTGTGGCCCACGGCCTTCACACGTGGTGGCCAATGCATGGCCTGTGGCCATGCACGTCCCTCTCTTGCACCTCTCACGTTCTTCGATCGTATTCGGGCCTCCGAACTCTGATTTTGAATCCGTCTTCGGATTACGAATCTTGATTTCCTCACGCATAACAACGACTATGAAACTTTGACAAAATATTGAGAATTCTTCTCGAAAAACGATGACGAACACAACTCAACGAATGAGAATGAAAAATAGCGTAGCTACATCGTTTGGACTCGAAACCTAATGAATGAGTAACCAAAATGACCGGGACTCAATAAGGAATCATAAGAGATCATGTTCAAGTCTGAAAACAAAAATATGGAAACAAATAAACACAAAATCATACACGTATGCCATTTCCTAGACATAGTCCTAGAACATGCAAATTACAAAGTTTATCAAATTAAATCTAATGCTGTGCATACATTATCAAGTGTGTGAAAGTGATATATAAATGTTGTTCAATCATGTAAGGACACAAATGAATTCCATGTGTGTGTGTGTGCCTAGCCTTGTAAGAGAAATGAGGTCTTATATACCTTTGTAGACCGATGAAGCACATTCCTCTTTGAAGCCGGCATCTTGCATGAGTTGCTGCCAAGACTTTCTTTGACGTCTTGAATCTTCACACTTAGACCACTAAACATTACAAGAGATCATCGTTTTGATATGGAATATATGCCAAGACAAACCAAAAACCTAACAATGCCTACTTGTGATTGTGCCATAAAAGTACCTATTTTATGCCCCTATTTCCTATTACTTCTTGGGTAAAATAGGGATTTTAATGGTTTAAATAAGTGTTTTAGGTAAATAGGGAAGTTCAGGGGCATTGTTGTCATTTTGGACTAATCAGGGGCTAAAGTGTAATAGTTGGGATATTATTGAATATTCGGTGAATAGTGAAGAGTTGAGGAGTACATATTGTAATTTGTTACGCAAAGCACATGCGCGTGTCAGCGTGACGTCACGTTGTCTTCAAGCTGCAGCCAGGTTGACCCGTTTCATACTCGATGTTGACACGATGCTGCAGAGCTCATTTTCGGCCATTTTTTCAGCCATTTTTTCAGCTATTTTTTGCCCAGATCGGCAGACCACACTCCTCCGGTCCTAATGCAACCACTTTGAGCCTCCCATGCTGAAGTTTCCCTCACCTCCAAATCCTCAAAGCTTCCATGGCCATCCAACCTTCAAGCTCACCACCAGTGGCATCATTCCCGTGAACCAGAACGTCCAAACCTACGGAATCTCCATGACTTTGTGCTAAGAGAAAGAACCAGCGAAGCAGAATGACTGAACTCGCAGGGGGACAACATGTAGAATTCATTACGGCTTTCATCAGCGGGAATGAACCCACGAGCCAGGGGTTTCGAACCCGCGAGCATGGCGATTTCAAAGGAGAAACTTGGCCTTTTCACGTCCAGATATTTCCCAACCATTTCCTCTATAAATATACCTCTTTTGCCAACTTAAACATAATCCCTAATATCCACAATTACTTAGAATTACTTAGACAATCCCTAATATCCATAATATCTTAGAGTAACCTAGAACAACATCAAGAACATCCAAACATTACTTAGCTAGTAACTAGAGTTTAAGGTGGTTTTCCAGCCACCAATCTTGATCCAAAGCATCCACACATTGATTCCAAGCTTGGGAAAGCAAGAGGAGTTGAGCTAGCTTGAAGACTTCACCCAGATCGTTGGGTGGTCTCTTTTGTCTCTCTTATTTCCTTTAGTTTGTTGTTGATGTGTAACTAAATATTTATGTTAAGGATTTGGTGTATTCATGTATTATTATCTATGAGACTAGTTGTATATATTATTTGAATTGAGCTTTAATAGATATATGATTGTTAATTGATTAATCAATTGTTAACTTGCAAAATAGGATTTACTTGATTAATGCAAACCCTTGCTTGATTTACCTATAATTGAAGTGCTTAATTGTTATCAACTAGTAATTGGATATTTTGCATGATTCATTATTTCCCTAACATATCTCATTATCACTCTTGCATAACCCTTGCATTAGTTGGTAATTAGTTTATCTAGTTAGTTAATTTAGTTAATTGTAGTTGGTAAGCTTAGTGATTAGTTAGTCAATTGCCTAAGGGAATGACAACCCTTAGTTGTAGTTGGATTTAGTGTAACTTAGTTGTAATTCGATTCATGCCATTCTAGTGTAATTGTAGTGAATCAGTTAGTTAATTTGCTTGTGACCATGATTTACTTTCTTGCATGTAATTAGTGTAAATATATTGTATATATTATCTAAGACCTAGAATCGACTTAAAGTACCGTACCTCATTGTGGGAACAAATCGTACTTGCTGCTACGCAATCATAACGATCCGTGCACTTTCGGATAAACACTCGCACGTCCCATCTTTTACCATAGTTTATAGAACTATCACGTGCGCGTCAACATGCACATACATGAGGTCTCAATTAGATATAGAGATTTCTAACAACCTAATTGTCAATTAAATGCACATGAACATTCAATAGAGTTTGACTAGATAAATAAACATTTGTCTATCAACCTAATCAACAATCAATTCCACAAGAATATTCAAGGCTTAGCTATTTAGGCAAAACAACCTAATTAATTAAGCTATCATAATAAAAACCCAATCATGTTATTAAGACTCATAAATATATGCAATAAATGAGTCAAGGTATTTAATCAAGCAATAAATACCTAATCTAGAGTAAGAAGAACAATAAATAATATTCAATGAAGTTCTAACTTACCTATTCATGAAACAAAGAAGACCCATGCTTTAGAGATGCTTAGAGATTCATGAAGATGATGGGTTTTGGGTTTGGAGAGTTAAGAAACAAGCTTGGTGCTTTCTCTCTCAAGAATCTCTCTTTCTCTCTCAAGAATATAAATTCTCTCTCTAGGGTTTCAGTTGGGAGAGTTATGTTGAAGAAGGAGAGATAAGGATTTATTTATAGTGGGGAAAACGAACTGCTCGTGAAAAGACCAGAATGCCCTTATTCAGCCTTTTCCGCGGCCAGTTGTGACAGCCCAGCAACTTGAATTTCAAGTGGCTCCAAACATGACCAAACGACATCGAAATATTTCGTATGATATACCGTTGGAAAAGTATGGATGTCTAATTTCTACTCTTTTTTACAAAATGATGTTTTGATGTCTGTAAAAAATGTTATGGTCAATTGAGTGACCAAAGGTCAGAAACGGACAATAATAGAGTTGCCCTGTTTTGGTGGTTACTTTGGAGATTTCAAAACCAATCCAAACGGTCATAAAATATTACGAATAATATACCATTGGAAAGGTATGGGCATCTAGTTTGTACAAAAAATTTTAAAACTCATTTTGAAGCTTTTTATAAAAAGTTATGGTCACAAGACCATACAAAGGTTAGTTTTGAAAATCATTTAAATAATTGAAATCCAATCTTTTGAAACTAGACACTTTACTCCAAACAACCAAACCAAATCTAATACTTATCCAAGAGAAGAATATGACCTTCTCAAATGGTCAACCTTCGTGCTAAGACATGCACACCATCATGCAAGCACGGATGTTTCCGATCACACAAACGAAAACGAATTACTAGACACTATCACATAACAAAATCCAACAAAATCCAACAAAGAGGTGCAAGTGTGAAGTGTGAAGAATGCACACATATAAGAATTGAAGCACAAATGAAAGATGAATAAAACATGCATGAAGAAGTGTGTGTGTGTGTAACTAATCTCTTCAAGAGGCAAGTCAAGTGATTTACCTTTTGCTTTTGCTCTTGAAGTCACCAGGATGCTTGGAAGCTTGTTAACAAGAACCTAAGCTACCCATTACATAGACATCCCAAAATGTGGGTTGTCAAAGAAATAAGCCAATCAAAATATGAGGAACTTACAATTTCCCCCTTTGGCTATTTCGTGACAAAACTACCACTCACAATTGATCCTCACAAAAATTAAAAGCTAAGGGTCAACAAAATGTTATTCTACATTACAAAGAGATACCTAAGGTCTAGATCTTCAAATCTTCGATCTCTTGTAGAATAACAACCTTGCAAAACAATATAACTACATTTTCCAAGACAAGTGTATATGAGGTGATCAAGTGAGGAATAAAAACAAGCATTGGCATTAAAGAAAATAAGCAACAACATGCTATGAATGTGCAATGCAATGCACCCCCTCAACGGGTTACTCCCCCTTAATAAGTAATTCTTCCCAACAATGCCCATGGCTAAGCAAAATACAATGCTCCCCTTATATCATACCAAAATACAATGCTCCCCCTATATCATACTATTCCCCCTTTTTGTCATGATATAGGCAAATGAGTTCCCCACAATGGGATGCCACGGTAAAGAGAACTACAAGCAAGATCTCATCGCATAATCATATACACCAAATTTATGCCACAAATGTGATTGAGAGAGATTCAAGGAGATTTTATTCACAGAAAAGTGCGTGTGTGAAAAAGTTGATTAGCATGTAATACAAGCACTATTAAGCTCATGCATAGGAATCAATCGAAGCAACAATCAACAGGTTTTCCAAATGAAGTCAAACCAATTAAGACCCTGTTGTCATGATAAGAAGATATATATCCAAGCATTTGTGTGCAGAGTGTACTAATCATATAAAAACTATATCATCTTTTTTACATTGCAAGACACATCATCAATAAACAATTTTGAGGTCTTTATTAAGCAATGCATCACACATATCATCAATAACTTTTTCAACTTTTCTATTTTTCTCCTTTATCCTAGCAAGCATGTATTTCTGTTTATCATGCAAATGTAACTCTCTTGAAGGCTTTCACTCGGTTTCAAATGAGTATCCTTTTCCTACATTGGGTGGTTGCACGTTGTAAGGATTCCCATATCTTGATTGGCTTATTTCGTGGACAAACCACACATTAGGGATTGAATGTAAGGGTAGCTTAGGTGATTCATGATCAAGCTCAAAGACCCTCTCAAGTCCTCAAGGTTGACAAGCGCGCCAAAGGTATAATCTCTAGTGCTTAGTTTTTCATTGAAGAGATTTAGATTGCACACACACACTTAGCATACTTGCATTTGTGTGCATACTCTTCGCATGTCACTTTACACACTAGCACTTTGATTGATATATCTTGTTGTGTGTTTTTGTGTCTTATAATTCATTTCCCGAATATGTTCCGAAACGTCCGTGCTTGCACAAATGTGTGCTTGGTTTAGCATGAAAACCGCCTATGGAGAATGCTATTGGCTTCTCCTTTGGTTTCACCATTTTTGGTGAATCGGCGGTTTGATCGGTGGCCTGGCCGCCGAACGAAACCGCTGTTTCATACCTGATTAATTTTTATCTCGGGTTTGATTCTGCGGTTTAATCGACGGTTTTGAAACCGCCGTTGATGCTCTGTTCTTCTCGGGTTCAATTCGGCGGTTGAGAACGACGGCCTGGCCACTGATTGAAACCGCCAATCGTGCGTTTTCAGGGGCAAATTTATCTTTTCACATGCCCTGTTCTTGATGTCTATAAATATCACACTTTCTCATTTTCTGAATTAATGTTCTTTAACTCTAAGAACCCTAAACTTCAAAGAGAGACTTTTGAGAGAAAATCAAATCAAGAACACTTTTTTAACACTCAAACACCATTCTCATATGCATCAAAATATCATCTAGCATTTTCTAGCATAGTTAGGATGCTTGCTTGCATGGGTTTTGGTCAACACACACTCTTTGGTAAGTTCTTCACTATTATCTTACATAATTAGTGTTTTATTTATCATTGACATCTCTTATATTATTTGTATGTTCTTAGAATATATTCTAGATACAAAATAGAGATTGTTGTGTTGATATGATTGAGTGTTGTATTTTTGATAGCTATATCTAGGTTGTTTAATCTATGATTAGCTAAGCTTTATGACATGTCATTTAGCTCTTGATATCTAGGTTTATTTTTATTGACTTATTATTATCCTAGATAAGCGTATAGGGTTCCCTAGCTCTACTTTGCATTTTGGATATTCATATATATTCACATAGGTTGTATGATCTCTTCTTAGAGAACTAAGTCTTGTGTTGTGACCGGGATTATGTTGCTTAAATCGTAAGCAATTGGACTAGGTCCACTTATACCGGGATTAGGTTATAATCGTTAACACATTTAGTGGATTCAAGGTTCGAGTGTGGCGCACTTACTAGCCTGTGGTTTTTCCCGTGAGGGTTTCCACGTAAATATCAAGTGTTATTTACATTCCGCATCATATTACACTTGCTATATTATATTGACTATTATGGGCATTTTTGTAAAATTGACATACATGTGAAAATTGGGTAAAATCGAAAAAAATCTATTCACCCCCCTTTAGATTAATATATTAGAACACACCGTGCATTATTTGTTTCACACGTCATATTGCCAATAGCGCTTTTTCAAGGGAGAGCTTTTCAAAATGCATATCAAAGAATCATGAACATGGAGAATAATTTGAGGTCAATCACATGTACTAACAAGTAGAACATTCCTCAAATAGATAAGCATATTCAAGTAATAACAGAAATCATGCAATAGAGGTAAAACAACCGTGCAAGGTGTTATCAAAAACATTATTAAAACATTATTCAATGTTATTCACTAAGCACTTTTAAGCAATCATAAAAGAACATAAAAAATAGTCAACTTTTTGCACATAGCAAATCATGCAAGTTTACTCTCTTCGCTTGAGCTCCCCATATGGGGTCAATACCGTACCGTATCAGGGCAAAGGACACGTCCCACTAGACATACCAAGTTCATTGGACTCAATAGTATCCAAGGGTGCCATATGAGTATAATTGTAATCGGGTTCAATCTTTCTAACCCATCTAGGTTCCACTTTTTCATTTTTAGTGGTCATAGACATATTTCTAAGATCCCTAGGTTCATGCAAACTAGCCCTACGATTCATTCTCTTTTCTTTCATGCTCTTAATTCTACATAACTTGATGTAGTTAAAACAATTTGGTCTAATGTGACTAATCATACCACAATAATGACAAGTAAGTACAAAAGAAGAATTCATACCATTGCATTGATTTCACATTGAGGCATTGCCATGTTGATAAGTTTGTCTTTGATTGTGCACCGGTTGGCTTTTCTTTGGAGCATTAGTCGGATGTTGGTGCCTTTATGGTTAAGCATGAAAAACTTGCCTCAAAGGATGGTGGACCTTTGAATGAGGCATCCTCAAGGGTTGAGGTTGAGCATGGTTCCTTGGAAGAGTCTTCAAGGATAAGCTCTTAGACAAATCACCCACAACAAGAGTTGTCCTGGGGTGTTGAGACCGATGTGGATGACTAGAAGTAATCTCCTTCATACGTGTAATCTTGCCCGAGGAAGATGTGGTCTCATCATTTACAAGATCAAGCACTTGCTTGACATTTGGCTTTAATTTGATGCCAATCATTTTCGAGCCCGAAGTCATCTTAGCAAGAGAAGTTCTTGCCTCTTTAAGTTCCATCTTCAACTTGCCTTCAATTTCCGTTCCACATCTCACTTCTACAACCAAGTGAGTCATTTAGGCTTTTAGTTGAAGATTATCCTTTTCCAACTTAAGGATATCATTTTCCCTCATCTTCAAACACTTTTGAAGAGAGTCAATAACCTCTTGATGATTCACCACATTATCACAAGAGATTTCGGAGCATGTGAGACATCACCATATTCATATCCTATTTTTTTAGCTCGGGAGAAAGAAAATACTTTTCCTAAGGATTCACTCAAATAGAAATCGAGAACGAAGTAACTAGAAAAATTGGGATTGTTATAATGACACTCTTCTAGATGGATCATCTAGAAAGCAAATTGTTTTGAATGCATTTAGACAAAAAAAGTTGACATAGATGTTATGGGTCGAATTTTTTGATTTCGTTCCCATCTTATATCTTGGGAAATTTTCCATCTTCCATAAAGGAGCCGAATGAAACCAAAGTTTCATGTTCGGTTTTGAATTAGAGGCGTTCAAAATGGTGAATCGACGTTGACTATAACCCCTGGCCTTCCAAGCTAACGATGCGGGTTCGATTCCCGCTACCTGCTCCATATGATAACGATAGCAATCATTATATCAATTCAGCGATGCATTAATTCAAATTGAATTAATGCATCACTAAATTGAATACGTAATTCTGGAAATTCCTTCACTAATTCTTTATGGTATTTTTTCCGAACAAGAGATAGGAAAAAAAATGCGAAAAAAAAAATCGGAATGAAAAGCGTCCATTGTCTGATAGATATGACAGAGGTTTTCTAAACCTTTGGTATAGGTTCAAATCCTATTGGACACAATTTAACAATTTATTTGCATTTCCATAGTATAATATATATATTCTATACTTTGCATATGATATAATATGATATTATTAGATTCCAAATTTTCAAATAAAAAAGTAAAATTACATATATTTATATCTTATTTAGCCTTATATCTTATTTGACTTAAATCTTATTTATTTATTTTATTAATTAAATAATAATCAATATTAAATAAAGTACTATAAAGATTAAGAATGATAGATTTTTTATTTAGAATTGTTCCTGAAGTAGAAAGCGTTCCATTTGTTCCTGAATAGCTTCTTTCAAAAGGGCTTCCGCTTCCTCGGTGAATGTCTTAGTAGAAGATATGATTTCTTGGAACTAAGGTTTATTTGTAAGGATTCCCATTAATTGATTGGCTTATTTCGTGGTCAAACCACATGTTGGGGTTTGATTGTAAGGGTAGTCTAGGTGATTTGTTGAAGATCAAAGACCCTTTCCAAGACCTCAAGAGGACAAGCACCAAAGGTATATCTAGTGCTTTCTTTGGCTTGAAGAGATATAGTTGCACACACACACAACATGCATAACTCTTATTCTTGAATGTTGTGTTTATATTTTGTGTGCATTGTGCTTTATTGAATTATTCAATATCTCTTCTTGCATGTTGAATTGATTGCATCTTGTTATATGATAATGCCATGACATGATAGGCATTAGGATGCATTCAATACCCACACTTGCACTTCATGCATGATTAGCTTTTACTGTGGAGAAATTCGTTTCCCGAAGGTTGTTCGGAAACGTTCGCGCATGCACGTTGATGTACTTTGTTTTACGCGATGATCGCCGGTGGAGATGCCTTTGGCTTCTCCTTGGTTTCACCATTTTTGGTGAAACGGCGGTTACTTTCGGCGGCCTGGCCGCCGTTCGAAACCGTCGAATGAGACCTGATTGAAATATATCTCTCGGGTCCAAAACGGCGGTTATGATCGGCAGTTATGATCGGCGGTTTAGAAACCGCCGAACGAAGTCGCCGAAGTTCCCCTGTTCCGCTCGGGAGCCATTCGGCGGTTCAATTCGGTGGCCTGGCCGCCGAATGAAACCGCTGATCGTGCGATTTCAGGGGCAAAATTGTCTTTTCACTTGCCCTGTTCTTGATGTCTATAAATATCACACTTTCTCATTATCTGAATAAGTTCTTTGACTCTTAAGAACCCTAAACTTAAAAGATAGATTTTGAGAGAAAATCAAATCAAGAACTCACCTTTAACCACTCAAATCAAACCCCTTTTGCATCAATTTTCATATTGCATCTCCTATGTCTATATAGAGTGCATCCATGTATGGGTTTGCATCATCACAACTTGCTTGGTAAGATTTTGATTAATTTCATCTTATTGTAGTATTTTAAATACCAAGCCATCTCTTTTAAATTACTTGTATGTTTTAGATCATATGCTAAATACAAGAAAAGAGATTATTTGTGATGAATTGATTGAGTGTTGTTTTTGATAGATATCTAGGTTTTTATAATCTATGATTATCTATGCTATTTGACATGTCATCTAGCAATTGATATCTAGGATTGATTTAAATTGATTAACTCATCATCCTAGATAAGCATCTAAGGTTACCTAGCCTTGTTTGTTATTTGAATATTCATATATATTCACATAGGTTGTTTCTCTTCATTGAGAAGTAAGTCTTGGGGCTAAGAGTGCTTAGGCCTCAAGCAAATTGGAATAGGGTTGCTAATAAAGGCCCGCTGGGTAGAAGTGAGGGGTTACAGACCGGAGTGTTAGACGAGGTCTACATAGGTTGTAAACTTCATTTCAATTAGTGATTTCGAGTTCCGAGTGTGGTGCACTATACAGCCCGTGGTTTTTCCCAGTGGTTGGGTTTCCACGTATATATCAAGTGTTATTTAAATTCCACATCTTATTACACTTGTATGTATTTTTGACTAGTAGGGGCATTTTCATAAACTTGACTTGCATGCGAAAATTGGGTAATAATCGTTAAAATCTATTCACCCCCCCCCTCTAGATAACATATTTAGAACACACCGTATTCTTTTCATTATTCATTTTTAAATAAGAACATTTCTCGCAATAAGTACATAACTCAGCGAGAAATGTTCTTACCTGTCCAATTTCTAATGAATCAAGATAACCATTCATTCCAGTATAAATAGTCATTATCTATTCTTTGACCGTGAGAGGGGCTGATTGGGATTGTTTGAGCAACTCACGTAATCGTTGACCCCTTGCCAATTGATTATGAGTAGCTTTATTGAGATCAAAAGCAAATTGTGCAATGGCTTCTAATTTTGCTAATTGGGCCAATTCCAATTTTAATTTGCCGGCTACTTGTTTCGTAGCTTTAATTTGAGCTGCGGATCCTACTATGGAGACATAAATACCCACGTTAATAGCATGTCTGATTCCAGCATTGAATAGATCCGCGGATAAGAATATTTATCCATCTGTAATGGAAATTACATTAGTAGGAATATACGCCGAAACATCTCCTGATTGAGTTTCAACTATTGGTAAAGCGGTCATACTTCCTTCACCTAACTGAGAACTTAATTTAGCGGCTCTTTCCAAAAGTCGTGAATGCAAATAAAAACATCTCCTGGATAAGCTTCGTGACTAGGTGGTCTTCGTAATAGAAGAGACATTTGTCGATAAGCCTGCGCCTGTTTGGAGAGATCATCATAAATGATTAAAGTGTGTCGTTCATGGTACATAAAATATTCAGCCAGAGAAGCTCCTGTATAAGGAGCGAGGTATTGTAATGTAGTGGGGGAATCCGCCGTTTCGGCTACCACAATAGTGTATTCCATCGCCCCCCTTTCCTGGAAAGTAGTCACTACCTGAGCCACAGAAGATGCTTTTTGACCAATAACTACATAAACACATATTACATTTTGCCCTTGTTGATTGAGAATCGTATCCGTGGCTACTGCTGCTTTACCAGATTGTCTTGAAAGGAACGAATAAATGCTCGATGTGTATGATAAATATATCTAGAGGGGGGGGGGGGGGGGGGGGGGGTTGAATAGATTTTAAGCTTTATTACCCAATTTTCGCATGCAAGTCAGTTTTATGAAAATGCCCATACTAGTCAAAAAGACAAACAAGTGTAATATAGTGCGGAATTTAAATAACACTTGATGTATACGTGGAAACCCAACCACTGGGAAAAAACCACGGGCTGTATAGTGCGCCACACTCAAACCTCAAAATCCACTAATTGAAATGGAGTTTACAACCTATGTAGACCTCGTCTAACACTCCGGTCAATAACCCCCCACTTCTACCACGCGGGCCTTTAAAAGTGGCTCTAGTCCAATTGCTTGAGGCCTAAGCAATCTTCGCCTCAAGACTTAATTCTCAATGAAGAGATTATGCAACATATGTGAATATGTATGAATATTCAAATGACAAACAAGGCTAGGGAACCTTAGATGCTTGTTGACGGTGAAATTTGGATTACCACACAACCAACAATTAAATCAAAAGTATCGTCAATTAAGAAAGAAATTCAATGCATGCAAGAGACCAATTTACGTGGAAAACCCTTGAATGGGAAAAAACCACGGCATCCCGGAGGACAAGAAAATATCACTATAGTTTACTTGTTTCGATTACACACTCAAATCTCCAGAATTGTTGCTTTTCTCTCTTTTGGTTATTTCGAACCCCCTCCTCGTGGGATAGATGGTTCTATTTATACATGATAATCTAGGGTTACTACGTGATCCTGTCCTGTTGGAGGTAGGATTTCCTTTTTGATTCGTACTCGGATTCCCATGTTGTAACAGATACAGATATATGGTTTCGGCCCTTTCTTTTTCTATGACTCCTTATTGCCATGGGTCTTCTGGGAGTTTAGGGTTTATTTTCATGTTTCAGCCAAGTCGGTTTGTGCCCAGCACACAGATGTGGCGAACATCTCCCCTCCTGGGTTTTACCCTTTGGCGACTATGCTTCTATCTTTGGCGAGTACATATCTAGCTCTGGCGAATACATCTTTGATTTATTTGACTTGATATGCTGATCGGTCCATGTTTTCTTCTTTGACCTGGTCAATGAGTGACGTGGCAACCTGTTCCTCAGCAATTATTGACTCCTTTGATGACGTGGCTGCTTGGCAAAATTATATATACAACAATGCTTATCTAGGATGATGATATAATCAATTAAATCAATCCTAGATATCAAGAGCTAAATGACATGTCAAATAGCTTAGCTAATCAAGATTAAGCAAAAACCTAATTAGCTATCACAATACAACACTCAATCAATTCATTACAATTAATTCTCTATTCTTGTATTTATCATACGATCAAAAACATACAAGTAAATTAAAAGAGAATAGCTTTATAGTAAAATACTAAAATAAGATGAACTGAATCAAAATCTTACCAAGCAAGTTGTGATGATGCAAACCAAATCATGGATGCATTCTATATAGTCATAGAAGATGCAATATGAAATTTGATGCAAAAAGGATTTGATTTGAGTGTTTAAAGGTGAGTTCTTGATTTGATTTTCTCTCAAAAATCTCTCTTTTAAGTTTAGGGTTCTAAGGAGTAAAAGAACTTTTTCAGATAATGAGAAAGTGAGATATTTATAGACATCAAGAATAGGGCATGTGAAAAGATAATTTTGCCCCTGAAATGCACCGATCGGCAGTTTCGATCGGCGGCCAGGCCGCCGATCACGACCGCCGAATTGAGCCCGAGAAGAATAGAGCATCAACAGCGGTTTCATTCGACGGTTTCGTAACCACCGATCCAACCGCTGAATCAAACCCGAGAGATTAAATCGATCAAGTATGAACGGTGGTTTCGAACGGCGGTCATGACTGCCGATCTTGACCGCAGAATTGCTCCAGACACTTCTGGACACAAACGGCTGTTTCATTCGGCGGCTAGGCCGCCGATCATAACTGTCGATCACCAACAGAGGTGAAAACCAAGGAGAAGCCAAGGGCATTCTCTGTAGGCAGTCTTCGCGCAAAACTAAGCACATTCTAGTGCATGCGCGGACGTTTCTGAACAATATCGGGAAACGAATTACAAGGCACATATACACACAATAGAATATAACAATCAAAGTGCTAGTGTGTAAAGTGACATGTGAAAACTATGCACACAAATGCAAGTATACTAAGTGTGTGTGTGCATTCTAAGTCTCTTCAAAGAAAACCAAGCATTAGAGATTATACCTTTGGTGTGCGTGCTTGTCCCTTGAGGTCTTGAAAGGGCCTTCGATCTTGAAGTTCAATCACCTAAACTACCCTTACACAATAAACCCCAACATGTGGTTTGTCCACAAAATAAGCCAATCAAGATATGGGAATCCTTACATGTCTGTCGCCAATAATTAATTCTTGCTGACCACGTCCAATAGGTATCATTGAATCAATAGCAATAAGTCCTGTTTGAAGAGGCTCATATACGGAACGTCTTGAAATAATACCTGGAGCGGGAGATTCAATTAATCGAGATT
Organism: Acer yangbiense; assembly: GCA_008009225.1. NCBI lineage: Eukaryota > Viridiplantae > Streptophyta > Magnoliopsida > Sapindales > Sapindaceae > Acer > Acer yangbiense. Next base: position 21,407,243 of record CM017765.1, on the reverse strand, counting down.
TAGAAGCTGAAATTTCACCCCGACCGTCAATAGGTTTAGCCAGGGCATTTATAACACGACCCAAATAAGCCTCGCTTACTGGTATCTGAGCAATTTTTCCTGTTGCTTTTACAGATTCCCTCTTGTATCCTTAAACTGTCACCCATTAATACAACACCAACATTATTTGATTCTAAATTCAGAGCAATGCCTATTGTACCGTGTTCAAATTCTACTAATTCACCTTCCATTACTTCATCAAGACCATAAATACGAGCGATGCCGTCGCCTACTTGAAGTATGGTACCGATATTTACAATCTTGACTGCTCTATTATATTGCTCAATACGTTCACGGATAATATTACTAATTTTGTCGGCTCTAATTGTTACCATGAGTATAATTTTTTTTTAGTTAAAGAAAAAAAACAATGCCTACAGGAAAAGGACTAATCGGTTATTTCTGCCATCGCCTCAAACGTGTCAATAATTTATTTTTATAGAAAAAGCTAGCATGTGCTTCTTCAGTCTCTGCCCCCGGTTGTAGGTTCAACCGAAACCCTTAATTGTTTTTAATTGTTCAACAAAAAAATAAAATAAAAAATTACATAGATCAGAAACTTAAAATCAATTTTGTATTATAATGTTTTCAGGTCTGTGTTGTTTTTAAAAAAAAAAAATTAGGTTTTACATAGTAGTTCACAAAAAGATAACCGGTCCTTGAATGATCTGTACATGTTTTAAGGAAGACTTCATGGTCGTATTAAATAAGGTTTAATGTTTAAATATGTAGAAAATGAAAGCAGCAAATCCTATTCGACAAACTTGATTTAAACATGTAAATGTAAAATTAATAATTAGACATATTGACGGATCCATAATTTATTTGCAGGACATTCTTTTGTCTAAGAGAATCTGTTTACAGAGTTTTTTGCTCGTCTCTTTAGACCTTTTGGGTCCTTGTCGGTTTCTGTATTATCTTGTTTTGTTTTAAATGATGCCCAAATGGTTTTGCATGGGAAACTTAGAGAAGTGCTTGTGTTAAAATTGCTCAGTTTATAGAAAAATTGAGAAGGAATTGATTTATATCCTTTAATCAGCTTTAGAGCGGCACAAGAAAGCTTATATTTGTTGTTCTGTGTGCATAATGTTCACCGGTGTTAGTGAGAAAGCTCTTTAATTGTAATTCTATAGAAATGTTACTGTTGGTTGTGCAATTTGATAGTTTTTGCATGATGTTATATCTGTCTTTGTTCCTAATTGTATGTAAGTTTAGAATAGGAATCGGAGTTGCAGCTTTGAATACCCCTTGTAAAGTGCAACATGAACAGAGTAGATAGTTCTTGGGTAATATAATCTTTACAATGACAGTTATTTCCATTTCAAGTGTTACAGTGTTACCCTACTGCCATCGCCTAATCGGTTATTTCTCATTAATGGTACGTAAATGTAACTCTTTGTTCAAAGAACTATTCAGAGTGCCTCGAGCTCCTTTTAAAACTTGTTGGAAAACCTGTTCTCGGACTTGCTGAACCGCCCTTTTGTGGTCAAAACGAATTGTTTCATTTTTGTAATTTTGTAATTCTTCCGAAGTCTTATAAGTTGACTTAATCAAATTCAACTTTTCTCGTTCTATCGTCGAGTATCCATTCACTTGCAATTGATCTGCTTCCCTTTCGACTTTCCGTAAGCGAGCCCGAGCTTTTTCCAGCCGTTGAATGGCCCCCCCTGCAGTTCCTCTGAATTTCAAATAGTATTCAGGATCTTCCGTTTTCGATTATCTAATAAATCACTTAATGAAAGTAGATTATCTTTCCATTCATCTCAAAACTTACATGATCCCTTCCGAACCAAACATGAATTTTTCGATTCATTTGGCTCTCACACTCAATTACTTCAACTTTTTAAGTATGGGGGCAATTCCCATATCTTTTTTTTTTTTAATGTAATGAGCCTATCCTCTACCTCTCTTCTCTATTCATATTCCAAGATGTCGCGACTAATCACTAATCCAAGACCAGAATATTTTGAGGACTCTTTTGACGGAACAAAACAAAAATATTGAATTGTCAGCAAAGTTGTTTCTTTTTTTCGTCAAATCCAAAGAATTCTTCTTACTTTATATTATACACAGGTCACCGATTCAGCATAAAAAGCGGTCGATTGAAATATTTCAAATATTTTGCATTCCAATAAAAGAAAAGGCTCAAATAATTTTATCGACATGAGTGTTTTATATCGAAAAAAAAAAAAACAAATTCCAATCATTCATTTTGCAAACATTTCTATTCTATATCAATATAGTAGTAGAAAGAGTACCATGCTGCGTTTGGACTTCAAACAGTTTGGTTTAGCTTTAACCATGTTAATGACCCCACACTATTTGTTTGGTTGATAGAGAATCAAAGTAGATTTACCAATGAATCATGAAATGCTATGGTTCTTAAATATGATTTGAAATTGATTCAGAAGTAATTTGCGGAATCGTGCACCTTTTTCATTCTAGTTATAATGAAAAAAAGTACAGCTGGTTGGATCCAGCCTATTCTTGAAATAAACAACTCGCAGGCACTCCCTTTCCAAAAAAGATCAATACACCAAGGACTAAACTTAGATTTATTGGATTTGTTGCTAAAATATTGGTATTAAACTCGAAACTCCCGGCAAATGACCAGCAAACCAAGGAAACGAAAGAATCAGTTATATTTTTCATATTGTCTCCTCTTTTAGATAGACTAAAAAAAAATACGTAATTTGCATATTTATAGGATTAAACAAAGGGATTCGCAAATAAAAGCGCTAATGCTACAACCAGTCCATAAATTGTTAAAGCTTCCATAAAAGCCAGACTAAGCAATAAAGTACCTTGTATTTTTCCCTCCGCCTTGGGTTGTCTTGCGATACCTTCTATAGCTTAACCCCCAGCAGTACCTTGACCTACTCCTGGTCCAATAGAAGCAAGCCTGACGGCCAACCCAGCGGCAATAACAGAAGCGGCAGAAATCAGTGGATTCATGATAAGTTCCTCGCACTAAAATAAAGAAATAGTTAATGATACAATCGTCCAATGAATTATGACTTAATTATTCCATCGCTAAGATTCATCCAGTCGAAATAACTAAGAACTTGGAATTGAAGTAATAATAATATTAGTATTAAACCATAAAAGCTACTTCGATATCTCTTTTTTAGTTCCGATCCACAAGATTAATTCACTACTACAAAAATGTTAAAAGACATCACTAGAAATCACTAAAAGAAATCGGTTTTTGGTAACCGATTTTAAAAAAGCTTTTAGACATCGGTTTTTATAAAAACCGATGTCTTAAAAATTACAGTTTCAAAAGACATCGGTTTTTAAGAAAACCGATATTAAAAAAAAAAACGTTTAGACATCGGTTTTTATAAAAACCGATGTCTTAAATTTTGCGTTGAAAAGACAACGGTTTTTATAAAAACCGATATTAAAAACAAGTGTTTAGACATCGGTTTTTATAAAAACCGATGTGGATTCAAAAGCAAAATTCTGCAATGCAAATCTGACCTATGTCCACATTTAAGTGCGCATCTCTAAAAATACTCAACATTATTTACTCAACGTTTGACACAAGAAAGTAGACATGCAAACAAACACTTTTAAATCAGATAATATTCCAAAAATCGATTTGGAAAAGTGTGAAAATGAGCGATGAAAACAGCTCACTCGTGGATTCGCGAATCGCTTCTGACCTTTGACTGAATAATTGATCATAACTTTAAAAATACCGTCCAGAGTTTTACGTTCTTTATAACGTTGGATTCATATCAAAATATTGAAGAACCTAACGTAGACAAAAAAATTTATTTCGTTGACAAAAGATACAGTTTTAAGGAAAGAGTTTGCACAAAAATATCTCCAATCGCTTCAATTCTGACCTTTGACTGAATAATTGATCATAACTTTTAAAATACCACCCGGAATTTTACGTTCTTTATACAATTGGATTCGTATCGAAATATTGAAGAATCTGCCATGGATGAAAAAAATTTATTTAATTGCCAAAAGATACAGTTTTAAGGAAAACTTTGTACAAAAATATCTCCAATCGCTTCTAACCTTTGACTGAATAATTGATCATAACTTTTAAAATACCGCCTAGAATTTTATGTTCTTTATACCGTTGGATTCGTATCAAAAAATCAAAGAATCCACATTGGACAAAAAAATTTATTTCATTGGCAAAAGATATAGTTTTAAGGAAAACGTTTGCACAAAAATATCTCCAATCGCTTCTGACCTATGACTGAATAATTGATCATAACTTTCAAAATACCGCCCAGAATTTTACGTTCTTTATACCATTGGATTCGTATCGAAAAATCAAAGAATCCAACTTGGATGAAAAATTTTATTTCGTTGCTGAAAGATACAGTTTTAGGGAAAAAGTTTGCACAAAAATATCTCCAACAAAAAACAAAACCACACAATAAAAAATGAAATGAAAAATAAACCCACTAATAAAATTTATTTAATATAAATATGTTTGTAGTAGAAATTAGAATTTTGATTAGTTGAGTAAATTTAAATTTACCAAACAAGTTTATTTTTTATTTTTTATTTTTATTTTTATTTTTATTTTTTTATTTCTAACAACTCATATAGGTTATATATAAATTTTGTACAATTGTTAACACATCCAATCTTGTAGTCAGGCGGTAAAGGCTTACTACTTTAACTTTGAGGTTGCATGTTCGATTCCTCATAATGACAATCAATTGTCATTATTATCAGAGGTGGGATTGGTTTAAATCGGTTTTAAGTAAAACCGATGTCTTTTGTGCTTTTTTTTCTAAATCACTCAAAAAGACATTGTTTTTAAAAAATTCAAAAACCGATTTCTTTTGTATTTTTTGTAGTAGATATTTTTGTGAATCCATACGACTTTTGTTCTTCCATTTCTTCTTTCCAAACCCTTTTTTAATTCTTCGTTCGTTAGTTTTCTTTATTTCATCGCTTTATTCATTCACATTCAATTCACAGGCAAATACGAAACCGAAGAATTTCTATTGGAATCTCTATCTAAGTTCACAATAGTAGGGCAGATTAGATATATCTTTAGCTGATATATAACTATCAATATCTAATATCATATATACATGTCTTTCTTCCATAACGTAAACCAACTATTCATATCTTCATGATATCTTCATATCTTAGATTCAAACTATTCGTATCTTAAAGTCAATCGTATTCTAGAATCATTCTTGGAATCATTCTTGGAATCATGCACAAGAGTTGGCTTAGAGTCATTAGATCCCATATACCTAATTATGTTCCCCTCTCCCAATCAACCCATTTTTTATGAATCTCGTTTGGCGAATCATTGTATAGAAATAAACATAAGTATTTTATTCCGGTAAGGTCATTCACTTTAATTATTTATTAATATTTTCTTTTGGTCAATCGTTGAATTGAATAAAATCAACTGAATTGGGAATCATTCTAGAAAGCATCTTTTTTTTTTTTTTTTAATCACACACCGTGTAAATTGTGATACTATGATACTATAAGAATTTTTATATTAAGAATTCTTATTCAAATAATGACTCCTTATATTTGAATTGAATGAACAAAATAATAGAATGATAATATTCATTGGCAGGAGTTTGATATAATAAAGCCAAACATGAATTTTAGGAAAAGGATCTTTTTGATCTCTTTCCTTTTTTACAATGCCCCAATATCTGAATTTTTTTTCTATGACTCTTGGTCGTATATCCCGTATTTGTCTATTTCTATTTGTATATTGATGTTTCCTAAGTGGATTATCTTTAGTTACGCATACACTGCATTATTCTAAGCTAAAAAAAAAAAAAAAAAAAAAGACTATTTCGAAAACTAGTCAATGATGGCCCTCCATAGATTCGCCTATATAAGCCGCCGCTAAAGTTGCAAAAATAAGAGCTTGAATACCGCTTGTAAATAATCCAAGGAACATCACAGGTATAGGAACCACTAAAGGTACTAAAGAAACAAGAACAACAACTACTAATTCATCAACTAATATATTCCCGAAAAGTCGAAAGCTAAGTGATAAAGGTTTTGTGAAATCTTCTAAAATGTTAATGGGTAAAAGAATTGGAGTCGGTTGAATGTATTTATTGAAATAACCTAATCCCTTTTTAGAAAGACTTGCATAGAAATATGCTACTGACATGAGCAAGGCTAAAGCAACGGTAGTATTGATATCATTCGTAGGTGCAGCTAATTCCCTATGGGGTAACTGTATTATTTTCCAAGGTAAAAGAACACTAGACCAATTCGAAACAAAAATAAATAGAAACATAGTTCCAATAAAGGGAACCCATGGACCATATTCTTCTCCAATCTGAGTTTTGCTCACGTCTCGAATAAATTCAAGGACATACTCGAAGAAAATTTGACCGGCAGTCAAAATAGTTTGTGGATTCCGAACAGCTATAAGGGCTGAACCTAATAAGATAGAAATTACAACCCAAGAAGTAATAAGTACTTGGGCATGGACTTGTAAACCTCCTATTTGCCAATAGTGTAAGGATTCCCGTTGTTTTTAATTGGCTTATTTCGTGATCAAACCATATGTGGGGGTTCTTTGTAAGGGTAGCCTAAGTATCGGTCTTATTGCTCGATGCCCTTTGAAGACCTCGTGTTGATAAGCACCGAAGGTAAATTTCTATGTGCTTACTTTTCTTTGAAGAGATTAGTTGCACACACACACTTAACATTCATTGCATATGTGTGCATTCTCTTCATTTGTCACATTTCACACTTGCATTTATTTATTATATTTTGTGGTGTGTAATTGTGTCATGTTGTTGTATAATTTGTTTCCCGATAACTTTCGGAAACGTCCGCGCATGCACGAGAATGTGCTTGGTTTAGCGCGAGGACCGCCTATGGAGAATGCCCTTGGCTTCTCCTTGGTTTTCACCTATCTAGGTGATCGGCGGTTATGATCGGCGGCCTGGCCGCCGAATGAAACCGCCGTTTCAGTCCAGATTGGTCTGAAGCATATCTGCGGTTAAGATCGGCGGTCACGACCGCCGTTCGAAACCGCCGTTTCAAGACCTGATTGATTTATCTCTCAGTCTAATTCGGCGGTTGAAACGGCGGGCATGAAACCGCCGTTCGAAACTGCCGTTCATACCTGGTTGATTTTGATCTCTCTGTTCTGTTTCGGCGGTTGGAATCGGCGGTCACTAAACCGCCGAATGAACCGCCGTTTATGCTCTGTTCTTCACGAGCTCAATTCGGCGGTCATTAACGGCGGCCTGGCCGCCGATTGAAACCGTCGATTGGCGCGTTTCTTTGAAACTTACTTAAACGACCACACTTTGATTTGGCCCCCTATATATATGCCACTTTGACTTTAGGTCAATTAAGAGAGTTCATATTCAGAATTCATACTTAGGATATTTTTCAAAGAGAAGAAAAATTCCAAGAACTCCATTCTTGATTCTCAAACACTTTTTCATGATCATCAATCATCATCTAGCATCATCTTAGATCATCTAGATGTCATCTAGCATGGAATCTTCATCATACTTTGCTTGGTAAGCTTTTCACTAATATCTTACATGTTTTGTGTTTCTCTTATCTAGCAATCTCAATTAATTACTTGTTTGTTATTTTGTATGCTTTAGATACAATATTGAGATGAGTATGATGTATGTTTGAGATTTTATATTGTGCTTGCATATTAGGTTTTGTGCTTAATATTGATTAGCTAAACTAATTGACATGTCATTTAGTTTTGATATCTAGGATTGTTCTTAATTGAATATTAATCATCTTAGATAAGCATATAGGGTTTCCCTTGCTCTATGTTGCATTTTGGATATTCACATATATTCACTTAGGGTTGTATTCTCTTCATAGAGAAAGTAAGTCTTGTGTGTAGCATCTGGGATTAGGTTGCTTAGAACGCAAGCAAATTGGACTAGGTTCACTCATACCGGGATTAGGTAGGTGTGTGATTACTTCCGGGATTAGGTTGTAATCGTTTGCACATTTAGTGGATTCGAGGTTCGAGTGTGGCTTACTTACATAGCCCGTGGTTTTTCCCGTGAGGGTTTCCACGTAAAAACCAAGTGTTGTTTTAATTTCCGCACCATATTACACTTGCTTGTTTATATTATCTTGAGGGCATTTTCGTAATTTTGACTAACACGAAAAATTGGGTAAAAAGCGTAAAATCTATTCACCCCCCCTCTAGATAGCTTTATACACACCGTGCTATTATTTGTTTCAATTGGTATCAGAGCGAGTTCCTAGACATACATAGGTGATACTTGCTTATTTTGGTGTGTTTTGCATTTTGTGTGATTTTTTGATTTATTCATACATTTTGCATTCATCTCATTTGCATTCATCCAAACACTATGAGTGGTTTCAGGATGAGCAAAGAGGGAGCGTCGAGCGTGAGGCCACCGTTGCTCACCGACGATAATTACTCCTCATGGAAGGGGAAGATGGAAGCATACATATGCCAAATCCATGATAGGGCATGGATGGCGGTTGAAGATGGATATGCTCCACCTATGATGACTTCTACGGATGGAGGAGAAGAAGTTCTCAAGCCTAAGGCACAGTGGAGTCCTCAAGAATTTATTGACTCCATGTGGAACAACAAGGCTATTCATGCCATCCGATGTGCAGTGAGTGAAAATCAGTATGAAACAAATAATAGCACGGTGTGTATAAAGCTATCTAGAGGGGGGGGGGGGGGGGGGGTGAATAGATTTTATGCTTTTTACCCAATTTTTCGTGTTAGTCAAAATTATGAAAATGCCCTCAAGATAATATAACCAAGCAATTGTAATATGGTGCGGAAATTAAAACAACACTTGGTTTTTACGTGGAAACCCTCACGGGAAAAACCACGGGCTATGTAAGTAAGCCACACTCGAACCTCGAATCCACTAAATGTGCAAACGATTACAACCTAATCCCGGAAGTAATCACACACCTACCTAATCCCGGTATGAGTGAACCTAGTCCAATTTGCTTGCGTTCTAAGCAACCTAATCCCGGATGCTACACACAAGACTTACTTTCTCTATGAAGAGAATATACAACCTATGTGAATATATAAAAGATCCAAAATGCAATTAAGAGCTAGGTTACTCTATATGCTTATCTAGGATAGTGAATATGCAATTAATTCAATCCTAGATATTAAAAGCTAGATGACATGTCAAATAGCTTAGCTAAACATAGATTAACAAAACCTAGATAGCTATCAAAAATACAACACTCAATCATGTCAACACAACAATCTCTAATTTGTGTCTAGAATATATTCAAGAGCATACAAATAATATAAGAGATGTCAATGATAAATAAAACACTAATTATGTATGATAATAGTGAAGAACTTACCAAAGAATATGTGTTGACCAAAACCCATGCAAGCAAGCATCCTAACTAAGCTAGAAAATGCTAGATGATATTTTGATGCATATGAGAATGGTTTTTGAGTGTTAAAAAGGTGTTCTTGATTTGATTTTCTCTCAAATGTCTCTCTTTTAAGTTTAGGGTTCTTAGAGTTAAAGAACATTAAATCTGAAAATGAGAAAGTGTGATATTTATAGACATCAAGAACAGGGCATGTGAAAAGACAAGTTTGCCCTTGAAACGCACCGTTCGGCGGTTTCAATCGGCAGCCAGGCCGTCGATAATGACCGCCGAATTGAGCTCGTGAAGAACAGAGCATAAACGGCGGTTCATTCGGCGGTTTCGTGACCGCCGATCCCAACCGCCGAATCAGACCCGAGAGATCGAAATCGATCAGGTATGAACGGCGGTTTCGAACGGCGGTCGTGACCGTAGAATTGCTCCTAGAAGCAAACGGCGGTTCCATTCGGCGGCCAGGCCGCCGATCATAACCGCCGATCACCAACAGAGGTGAAAACCAAGGAGAAGCCAAGGGCATTCTCCGTGGGCGGTCTTCGCGCAAAACCAAGCACATTCTAGTGCATGCGCGGACGTTTCCGAACACTATCGGGAAACGAATTATAAGACACATAAATACACAACAAGATATAACAATCAAAGTGCTAGTGTGTAATGTGACATATGAAGAGAATGCACACAAATGTAAGAATGCAAAGTGTGTGTGTGCTTCTAAATCTCTTCAAAGAAAGGTAAGCACATAGAAATTTACCTTCGGTGCTTATCAACACGAGGTCTTCAAAGGGCTTCGAACATTAAGACCGATACTTAGGCTACCCTTACAAAGAACCCCACATATGTGGTTTGATCACGAAATAAGCCAATTAAAAACAACGGGAATCCTTACACAGTACAAACTGATTCAAATTACTAGGATTGCTAAAGAGGCATGGGACATCCTAGAAGTTGCACATGAAGGCACCGAGGTTGTCAAGGACTCAAAGCTTCAAGTCCTTCAAACTCGGTTTGAGACCATTAGGATGGAAGAGCACGAGCACTTCAATGACTTCCAAGTGAGACTAATGGACATTGTGAACCAAAGTCACCAACTTGGTGATCCTTACTCGGATAGAAGAATCAAGCAAAAGATCATGCGATCACTTCCCGAGAGGTTCGAACCCAAAGTGACGGCTTTAGAAGAAAATGACACTTACAAGGAAATGAAGCCGAGTGAAGTCATTGGAAGACTTCTAGCCTATGAATCAAGAAAGGCTACCACATCTCCTCCTAAGAAGAAAAAGGATATTGCCTTGAAGACATCCAAGATGGAAGAGGAGGAGGATGACTCATATGAAGACATGGCACTCATTGCCAAAGGATTCAAGAAGTTCTTGAATCTTCAAAAGAGTGATTATGGCTCAAAGGGGAATGACTTCAAGAAGAAGAAGTCCAATATTAAGAATGTCAAGCCATATCATGAGATGTCTTCAAGAGAGAAGATTCAATGCTACGAATGTGGAGGATTCGGGCATATCTCCAAGGAATGTGCTAACTTGGAAGATGAAAGAGAGGAGGCCGCCACTTCAAGTAATAGTGATGAAGAGATTGTGGCAAAATTCTTGGCATTAGGTTGCTCTCACAAGCGAGACAACAAAGTGAAAGTTGTTGAAGGAAGTCCCTCAAGCTTGAATGATTGTGAGAACAACTATTTTGCCTTTCCGATCTCCTACAATGAAGAAGAGAATGAGAGTCAAGAAGGAAGTGACTCTAATAAAGATGACTCTTCATCTAACTCCTCACATGGATATGTGAAGAAAAAGGTTCTAGATGAATACCTCACTGAGTTTAAAAGCTTAGCAATAAAGACCAAGGAAAAGATACGAAGATTGAGAGAAGAGAATCTAGACCTTGAGGCTCATGTTGACCACTTAAGTGAACAATTGGATAGATCCAAGAATATTGAAGATAAGCTAAGAAAGGAGTTAGACTTATCTAAGAGGAATGAAGAAGAATTAAAAAGAGAGCTTGAAGAGGCTAAAGGATCAAGGACTAGGATAGTTTCTAGCACCGAAAAACTTGACCACATGTTAAGTGTTGGAAAGAGTCCGTGTGATAAGAGAGGTCTTGGGTTTGAAGATAGTAAGGAGTCCTCCACTCCTAACAAGACCATGTTTGTCAAAAGCTTGAGCTACAAAGAAGATTCACCGGTGCAAACTCCTAGGAAGAAGATTGAGCTAGGACAATGCTCTCATAGTGCACAAGTGAAGGTAGCTCCAAGAAGACAACCTCAAGCTCAACCTACAAGAGTTCCTCATGCTAACTTCCCTCAAACTCAAATCCATCAAGGGAAGAGACCAATCATGCAAACTCAACCGTGGAAGCAACCAAGTCTTGGTCAACAACAAAGAAGGAGAAATCCTATCCAACAACCAAGACAACCACAAAGACATGGGAAGGCTCCTATACATGCACAAGGACATGGTATGATTCCTAACTTTGTCCCTACATGTCATTTTTGTGGTGTTGATGGTCATATTAGACCAAAGTGCTTTCGTTACATTAAAATGTGTAGAGTTAAAAGCATGATTGAGAAAAAGAAAGCTAGAGCTAGAATGCATACTCATAGGAAGGAAGAAATTCATTTACATGATCCTATGACATCTAGATCTCTAGAACAATTGACCACTAGGAAGAAAAATGTCACACCTATGTGGATAAGGAAAAATGAACCCGCTTGCTACGAGACTATCAAGTCTCAAATAGGTTCATCCAAGCCAAATGGACTTGGGAGGTCTATAGGACCTCATGACCTTCATTGTTGAAGGTTGATGATGACCCCATATGGGGAACTCAAGCAAAGAGAGCTATTTTGCATTCTTGTATCTTGCAAAAAATTTGAAATATCTTATGCCTCTTCTTTTGATTGCTTGAGTAAGCTTGGTTGTACATATGTATATATGTTTTCAATTCAATAAGTGTGAACCTTGCTTGTTTACAATCCATGTCATATTTATGTTCAAACATGTATTTTTGGACTAGGAGATTAACATAGGAAGTATGATTTGGATGACCTTTAGTTATCTCCATGACATGATGATTCTTTAATAACATGCTAATGACAAATGAAAAAGCATGAAATTCATATAACATGCTCACATGAAAAGCATGAATTGATGATTGCATATTCTTAAAAATGCAAAACTTGTGTGAAAGCTTATGAGACTCAAAATGAATAAAGGATCTTGTATCCGTTCAAAGGAATTTACATTCCAAATGTCTCTCTTTCTTTATTAGTTGAACATGGTTACTATCATACGGATAATTTTATCCGGAAAAATCAAATAGGGTGCAAAGTCGCTCATGCCATGTTTCGCTTATAAAGTTGGATATAGTTGCTCTTAAATTGAAATCAATAATCTCTATATCCTTGCTTTTCCCATGACATTGGTGAAATTGGTTTGAATTCTTATTAGAAACCTTTGTCATTTGCTTTGCCAAATACCATTGTATTTTGGACTTGAATGCTATATGTCTTGTATGCAAAGCATGTTGAATTCACACATTTTCTCAAAATAAATCTCCTTGTTTCTCTCAAATTGATTGAAGTGCATAAAGTGACTTATATGTATATGCAAATCTTGCATGCTTCTATCTCTCGTTGCTATGAGTGACCCGGTTGGGGACTACTCCTTTGCCTATATCATGACAAAAAGGGGGAGTAGGATATGGTAAGGGGAGGTGCAAAATATAGAAGCTTTTGTGCACTTTGGGGAAAACATACATTGAGGGGGAGTAACCCGTTGAGGGGGAGCATTGCATTTATCATACATTGCATACATTTGGTAATGTTGTGCCTAAATTCTAAAAATGCAAATGCTTGGTATTGTTCTCACATGATTAATCTCACACTTTTATTGTATTAGAAATGTTAGAAACTCTTTTCAGGGATCGATTATTCTACAAGAGGATTGAAGACTTCAAGTTGCATTAGCTTATCTCTTTGTAATGTAGAATATCATTATAGTCCCGTAGTTTCTATTTTTTTGTGAGGAATCATTGTGAGTGATGGTTTTGTCACGAAATAGCCAAAGGGGGAGATTGTAAGGATTCCCGTTGTTTTTAATTGGCTTATTTCGTGATCAAACCATATGTGGGGGTTCTTTGTAAGAGTAGCCTAAGTATCAGTCTTATTGCTCGATGCCCTTTGAAGACCTCGTGTTGATAAGCACCGAAGGTAAATTTCTATGTGCTTACTTTTCTTTGAAGAGATTAGTTGCACACACACACTTAACATTCATTGCATATGTGTGCATTCTCTTCATTTGTCACATTTCACACTTGCACTTATTTATTATATTTTGTGGTGTGTAATTGTGTCATGTTGTTGTATAATTCGTTTCCCGATAACTTTCGGAAACGTCTGCGCATGCACGAGAATGTGCTTGGTTTAGCGCGAGGACCGCCTATGGAGAATGCCCTTGGCTTCTGCTTGGTTTTCACCTATCTAGGTGATCGGCGGTTATGATCGGTGGCCTGGCCGCCGAATGAAACCGCCGTTTCAGTCTAGATTGGTCTGAAGCATATCTGCGGTTAAGATCGGCGGTCACGACCGCCGTTCGAAACCGCCGTTTCAAGACCTGATTGATTTATCTCTCAGTCTAATTCGGGGGTTGAAACGGCGGGCATGAAACCGCCGTTCATACCTGGTTGATTTTGATCTCTCTGTTCTGTTTCGGCGGTTGGAATCGGCGGTCACTAAACCGCCGAATGAACCGCCGTTTATGCTCTGTTCTTCACCAGCTCAATTCGGCGGTCATTAACGGCGGCCTGGCCGCCGATTGAAACTGCCGATTGGCGTGTTTCTTTGAAACTTACTTAAACGACCACACTTTGATTTGGCCCCCTATATATATGCCACTTTGACTTTAGGTCAATTAAGAGAGTTCATATTCAGAATTCATACTTAGGATATTTTTCAAAGAGAAGAAAAATCCAAGAACTCCATTCTTGATTCTCAATCACTTTTTCATGATCATCAATCATCATCTAGCATCATCTTAGATCATCTAGATGTCATCTAGCATGGAATCTTCATCATACTTTGCTTGGTAAGCTTTTCACTAATATCTTACATGTTTTGTGTTTCTCTTATCTAGCAATCTCAATTAATTACTTGTTTGTTATTTCGTATGCTTTAGATACAATATTGAGATGAGTATGATGTATGTTTGAGATTTTATATTGTGCTTGCATATTAGGTTTTGTGCTTAATATTGATTAGCTAAACTAATTGACATGTCATTTAGTTTTGATATCTAGGATTGTTCTTAATTGAATATTAATCATCTTAGATAAGCATATAGGGTTTCCCTTGCTCTATGTTGCATTTTGGATATTCACATATATTCACTTAGGGTTGTATTCTCTTCATAGAGAAAGTAAGTCTTGTGTGTAGCATCCGGGATTAGGTTGCTTAGAACGCAAGCAAATTGGACTAGGTTCACTCATACCGGGATTAGGTAGGTGTGTGATTACTTCCGGGATTAGGTTGTAATCGTTTGCACATTTAGTGGATTCGAGGTTCGAGTGTGGCTTACTTACATAGCCCGTGGTTTTTCCCGTGAGGGTTTCCATGTAAAAACCAAGTGTTGTTTTAATTTCCGCACCATATTACACTTGCTTGTTTATATTATCTTGAGGGCATTTTCGTAATTTTGACTAACACGAAAAATTGGGTAAAAAGCGTAAAATCTATTCACCCCCCCTCTAGATAGCTTTATACACACCGTGCTATTATTTGTTTCAAATAGAAATGTTGGCCTACTTCCACACCGGATATATCGTATAACCCTTTTAGTGTGTTACTGGAACATGATATAACATTCATATTGCCCTCTAACAGAAATAGAACTTTAAAAAGAATTATTTTGATTAAACCCTCTACCTTTCGACTTGTATACATTAATTAGAATTATCCATTTTGAATACCCGCTAATCACATAATATCCACAGTTTTTTTTTTTATTTCTTTTCTTTTATGCGATTCAAGAAGAGTAACCGATTCCAAAAATCCATGTAGTTACCAAAAAAAATTGATTTATCTTATTATTAATCAAGGATTTCGTATATAGCTAGAACGACCCTCACAAATTGCAAATACAAATTTATTAAGAATTAATCGGATTGAAGCTATAGCGTTATTGTTTGCTGGAATTGAAATATTTGCGAGATCGGGGTCACGATTTGTATTGATTAAACAAATTGTTGGAATTCCCAAAGCGATACATTCTCGAAGAGCCATATATTCTTCTTGCTGATCAATGATGATTACAATATCAGGCACCCCCGTCATTTATTGAATCCCGCCCAGATACGCTTGCAAGCATGATAATTGTCTCTTCAGGATAACTGCATCTCTTTTTGGAAGACGGTTGAGTCTCCCCATCTTTTGTTCCGCTCTTAAATCCCTGAACTTATGAAGTCTCGTTTTTGTAGTGGACCAATTCGTTAACATACCACCGAGCCTTTTTTTATTAATATAATATAATGACACCAGGTTCTTATTGCAGCTCGTGCTACTAAATCCACTGCTTTATAACAAGCTTCTGATAAAAAACGAGCAGTTCTTGTCAGATTTGTAATATGAATACCTTTATGTTTTGCTGAGATATAAGGTGATATTCTAGGATTCCATTTCCTAGTACGATAACCAAAAGGAATTCCTGCTTCCATCATCTCTTCAAAATCGATATTCCACTATCTTCTTGCCATTTCTCCCCATACTTCCTCTTTTTTTTATCAAAAAAAGATTTGATAAAAAAAAAGAGCCGAGGTGCTCTGAAATAAATAATTGTTCCAATGGAACCTTCTCTTCTACCAGAGATTGGCCATTGATACACAATCCAGGACATTCATTACTTTCTATTCATTATTATCTTTCTTTTCTTACTATTAAGAAATCAAAGGATCAAAAATAGTTAAGAGAATCCGCTCCTTAGGACTCATTAAATCCTCTAAATGATTGTTTTGATGTATCATGTAAAGTCTTTGAAATGCAAAAGTCTAATAATTCTCTGTGGTGTAAGAAAATATCTATCATCTCCACCCCCCCCGAATAAATTCTTTTTTTTGTTTCCAAAGAATATTATTATGCTGCCGTGAACAGTGCAATAATGCTTTGAATCCGGTACCAACAGGTATCATCCCCCCCAGAACAACGTTCTCTTTTAGGCCTTTCAACCAATCGATACGACCCCGGAGAGCTGCTTTTGCTAAAACCCGAGCAGTTTCTTGAAAACTTGCTTCAAATATAAAACTTTGAGTATTCAGAGATGCTCTCGTTATTCCCAATAATATAGCTCGATAACAGATCGCTTCTTCCAAAGCACACCCCGTTCGCTCCGCTCGTAACAATCCAATAAGTTCGCCGAGTAAAAAAATATTAGACATTCCATCTTCTGAAACCAACACTTTTGATGTTATTTGACGTACAATAATTTCGATATGTCTATTATGGATTTGGACCCCCTGGGATCGATAAACCCTTTGGATCTTATTAACTAAAGAGATACGACTTTGCACTATAGTTAGCTCAGCACCAATTAAGAATCCCCAAGGAATCCCAAGAATTCTTGTTATACACGCGTTCCAACCCTCAACTCTTTTTTCTAGGTTCATCGATATTGAATCAATCGAACGCACTTCTAACACTTGTTCTACTTTTGGAAGACCCTGCGTTATATCACCAGATCTTGATTTTTCATATATAAATGTAATTAATGTATCTCCTTCATAAAGGATTTCTCCATAATGCCCATGAACAGTTGCTCCTGGAGTAGCCAAATAAGGCTTAGCTGATCTTATTACTACAGAGCCAGCTTGAACAGTTAAAACTTGACCTGATTTGAGGTGTGGTCCATTTGTGGCTATACATATATTTTCACAAATAAACTGCCCAAGACTCATTATTGTGGACATTTCCTCACAATAATTATGATGGATAAAATACCAATTCAAATTAAATGGATTCAAAACAATCTTACTGTCTGGATCCGGATTATAAATCCTCTCGTTTTCATCCATTAAATAAAATTTACGTACTTGAAAAGTCTGTTTTAAATTATCAAGTTTCAAATAGTTAGTTACCGAAATCGGATTATAAGTTATTAAATAGTAAAATGAATAAAAATTCGCAATTTGAAGGACTGTTCCTAAGGGTCCCAACGAATTCCTAATTGGAATTAGAGGATCTTTTTGAATGTGAATTGATTGCTTTATCACATTATGATATTTGATATCGTTGAATGGACCCATTCGAAAACAATTAGATGATGACAAAATTATCAAAAATTGGCATTCCTTATTTCTATTCAACAACGTATGAATAGTTCCTTGATTTTGGCTAAGTGATTGTTGAACCCTTGCCTTGAAATAAATGGAGTAAAACGGATTTATATTGGTGCGATCTGGACCATTATCAGAGATCAATCCTGGACTTGATGGAGCATTCCTTTTTCTGATATACGAAATATGGGATTGCACTAAGTCGATTCTTAGGAAATCTCGAATCATATCATTTGTACTTACTTCAACAAAGGAAGCACAGACCTCTTCGACGGAAGAACTTTTTTTGTCTTGGTCCCAATTCAAGACTAAACAAGTTCAAACTAATTGAATACATGTGTTAGAAATACCCCAAAAGGGTTTGTCCTTTCCATAAACGATATAATTGACAACTCGAATGTGCATATTATCCTTTTCCCGCAGCAGATCTTGGGGGAAGAGTGTTGCTAAATTGATACCGTTCGCTATTTCATATGTGACTATGGGTCAAACCAAAACAAAATGCTTTTTCTTGGTAGGTGTGATCCGTTGGACATAGATCCATTTTTTCAATTTTTTTGATTACCTGGTGGATTCCTTAAGTTCTTTTTTTCCCGTTTTCGGTGGTATCAAGATGCCACTATGTCGGGATATCTTATCCGTTTCCCTAGGAAAATGGATATCCCCAGAAAAAAAAAATTAGTTCAATTTTTTTTTCTCCACTCGGACCAATCCGCCCACTTGGCTTCTTCTATTTAAAGCGATTCGGGTATCTACTCCAATGATACTATTATTCTGTACCATTACGTAAGAAGATTCAGGTAAAATATGCACTTCCTCGGGAATGAAAAAAAAAGCGATCAATTTTCATTTGAAATTTTGGCTTAATTTTTTGACTCCTCGATACTCAATCAAGTCCTCTTTTTTGACGATTGAATGTGCCCCTATAGTCCCATATTTAGTAATTCCTGAATTCTTTCTTCTGTATCGAGGATCATCAAAATAAGTAAGAATACTATTTTTACGAAAAAATACCCATAATGGGTATTTCAATTGAGATACCTGAATGGGGCATTAGTTCTTCTATATAATTGTACTCATTGATAGCTCAAATGATAACACTTGTAACCATAAGTCCATCATTTATCTCAGGATTGAGATAGACTCTCCGATTGTTCTCATGATGAAAACTTTTTTCCACTGACGGTTTCTAGATAAAGTATTTCATTGTGATCCTATTCAATGCACCTAGTGCACTAGATTCTTTTACTCAAAGACACTTTGATGATTTTAGACTCATCATTACATTTTCGATCCCACTCAAACGCTAGAAAAAGAATCTACAACTTTAACAAGGTAAAGGCACCTAACCTTTATCTTAAGTTGTGAACATTATTCAAGACTATCTAAAGAATTGTGTCTACCTTATACATATCTAGATGTACGAACTATTCTTTATTTCTCATAATCTTTTGACCCTATGATTATTTACTTTTGACAATTATAATAATTAAACTATAATTGCTATAAGATTTGTTAAAATAGAAATCACTTTATTAATATGAAAAGATTGTCAAAAACAATATTACACTCTTGCTATTGAGCATAATCCTAACAAAGACATCAATCGACACAAATTATGCCAATGGATCTTAGAAGAGTTTTAAACCTCTTTTTATCCAAGGGCTTAGTGAACAAATCCGCAAGTTGATTATCAGTAGGCATATGCTCTAGAGTAACAATATAATATTCAACAAGTTCTCTAAAGAAATTGTAAGGATTCCCGTTGTTTTTAATTGGCTTATTTCGTGATCAAACCATATGTGGGGATTTTTTGTAAGGGTAGTTTAGATGTTGTTGTTATTGCTTAGGCCCTTTGAAGACCTCATTATTGACAAGCACCAAAGGTAATACTCTAAGTGCTTACTTGTCTTGAAGAGATAGTTGCACACACTCACAACTCATGCATATGTTTAATCTTTGTATGTTGTGTTTCTTTTTGTTGTGCATCAATGCCTATTTACATCTCTTCTTGCTTGTTATTATGATTGCATCTTGTGTTTATAACATCATAGCATTTAGGCTTTTAGGATGCATCTTAGTTTACCTTTGTTCCCCTTGCATGATTGCTTGTGGGGTTCAAAGTTGTGGGCTGTGCGCTGGTCCACCTGCGCCTGTCGTCCAGTGCCGCTCACCGGCTCAAAATGCCCAGTGGCGTGCCGTGCCGCTGGTCGTGCGCTGGTCCACACCAGCGCAGTCCACCAGCGCAGATCGTCCAGTTCTCTGTCACCGGTCATGCGCTGGTCTACACCAGCGCAAGGTCACCAGCGCTGATCGCCCAGTATGGCTCCGCTGGTCTGGCGCCTGTGTGAGCGCATGTCGTCCAGCACCAAAGCAAAAATGTGCGTGTGCGCTGGTCCTGCGCCTGTCGTCCAGCACAGGTCCACCAGCGCACAGAGCAATTTCTGGTGCGTTTTTCAAAATGACCACACTTCACTTATGGCCCCTATATATATAACACTTTGACTTTAGGTCAATCAAGAGAGTTCATATTCATATTCTATACTTAGGATATTTTTCAAGAGAAGAAAAATACACAATGAACTCATTTTTTAATCACTCAAACACTTTTTCATGATCATCAATCATCATCTAGCATCATCTTAGATCATCTAGATGTCATCTTGCATGGAATCTTCATCATACTTTGCTTGGTAAGCTTTTCACTAATATCTTACATGTTTTGTGTTTCTCTTATCTAGCAATCTCAATTAATTACTTGTTTCTTATTTTGTATGCTTTGGATACAATATTGAGATGAGTATGATGTATGTTTGAGAAGTTGTATCGTGCTAGCATTTTGTGCTTAATATTGATTAGCTAAACTAATTGACATGTCATTTAGTTTTGATATCTAGGATTATTCTTAATTGCATATTAATCATCTTAGATAAGCATATAGGGTTTCCCTTGCTCTATGTTGCATTTTGGATATTCTCATATATTCACTTAGGGTTGTATTCTCTTCTAGAGAAAGTAAGTCTTGTGTGTAGCAACCGGGATTAGGTTGCTTAGATCGCAAGCAAATAGGACTAGGTTCACTCATACCGGGATTAGGTAGGTGTGTGATTACTTCCGGGATTAGGTTGTAATCGTTTGCACATTTAGTGGATTCGAGGTTTGAGTGTGGCTTACTTACATAGCCCGTGGTTTTTCCCGTGAGGGTTTCCACGTAAAAACCAAGTGTTGTTTTAATTTCCGCACCATATTACACTTGCTTGTTTATATTATCTTGAGGGCATTTTCGTAATTTTGACTATCACGAAAAATTGGGTAAAAAGCGTAAAATCTATTCACCCCCCCTCTAGATAGCGTTATACACACCGTGCTATAATTTGTTTCAGAAATGATGCCTAATATCTATGTGCAATGATATCATGCATACATAGAGTTGAAAAGATGAAATAGAAAGCAAGTTTTTAAAGTATAGAAATACCTTAGCAAGCTTTTTCACCAATGAAAGGTCTCTGCTTTTTTTTATGAGTTTTCTTGGCTTGTTTGTCGTCGTGACAACAAGTTGTTGGTGTGTCATCCCAAGAAAATAAAGACCAAACACTTTCAACTAAAACAAACACATGAAAATGACTTTCTCTAAAAGTCTTAACAAAAAATTTGACCAAATAGATTTCAAAATTCAACTTCTTTAAAGTTAATTAATAAATTTTGACTATCATAGTGAATATGAGAATATTAAGTTTATGTATTGATTAGAGACACCAAGTTTGAATACTAGACCTAACACATTACAAATGGCGTAGTCAAGCATCAAACTTAGAACTCTTATCAAACAAGAAAAAAAATATTCTCATATGTGCTACTCAATCAAGCATGAGAGCACTCACCTTTGACCATATTGGTCTTTGATGAATTAACACAAACATCATCATGATCATTATGCATGGCAATATGAAATCTAAAAGATAAATCATCAACTATCTTCTTCATTAAAATATCACTCATATTAAACTCATCATTGTTGCCACGCACAAATATTTCATCCAGACTCTTCAAATGATCATGGTTAACACTCTTCTTAACCAACTTCTTCTCAACATTCATCTTATCATGATTATTATTAACATGCATGTTATTCTTTTCAATCCAAATTTTCTTTGTAGGTTTCTTCACATGAATATGATCAATATGCACATTTCTCAAAGCATCAAAGCTATTATCATGTTTAAAAACTTTCAAAGAAGATTTATCTATTTCACAATCATGCACATTATTCTTTTGAATCCAAACTTTCCTTATTGATTTCTTTTTATTCACATGTTCATCATGCATAGTCTCTATTGCCCTAACATGTTTAGAAACAACCGAAGGAAGTCTTTTCATCTCACTAGCATGCATCTCATTGTCTAATATACTTGTAGCATTTAGGTTTGATATGCCCTACAACATTGCAAAAATGATAAACTGGAATAAACTTAGAAATGTTATGTCTAGCTCTAGACTTAAACTCAAGCTTAGGAGAATGATTATGTAACTTTTTCACATTTTTATCATGTTCCACATTTCCTAGTTTGCATTGCCTAACATATTCATAACACTTAGGCCTAATGTGACCAACTACACTACAATAATGACAAACCGGAATGAATTTAGAAAAGTTAACTTTTGTGTGTGCATGCTTTGGTTGAGAAGTCAGTTGAGAAGTTCCATAGCTCTTCTTGTCTTTATCTTTGACTTTGGAAGGAACAGTGTAAGGATTCCCATTCTTTGATTGGCTTATTTCGTGGACAAACCACGTGTTGGGGTTTATTGTGTAAGGGTAGTTTAGGTGATTGAACTTCAAGCTCGAAGGCCTGTCCAAGACCTCAATGGACAAGCACTCCAAAGGTATACTTTTAGTGTTTAGTTTCCTTTGAAGAGACTTAGAATGCACACACACACTTAGCATACTTGCATTTGTGTGCATACTCTTCACATGTCACTTTACACACTAGCACTTTGATTGATATATCTTGTTGTGTGTATATGTGCCTAGTAATTCGTTTCCCGATATTATTCGGAAACGTCTGCACATGCACTAGAATGTGCTTGGTTTTGCACGAAGACCGCCTACGGAGAATGCCCTTGGCTTCTCCTTAGTTTTCACCTCTGTTGGTGATCGGCAGTTATGATCAGCGGCCTGGCCACCGAATGAAACCGCCGTTTGTGTCCAGAAGTATCTGGAGCAATTCTACGGTTAAGATCGGTGGCCACGACCACCGTTCGAAACCACCGTTCATACCTGATCGATTTAATTTCTCGGGTTTGATTCTACGGTTGGATCGGCAGTTACGAAACCGCCGTTTGAAACCGCAGTTGATGCTCTGTTCTTCACATGCTCAATTCGGCAGTTGTAATCGGCGGCTTGGCTGCCGATTGAAACCGCCGATCGGTTCGTTTCAGGGGCAAAATTATTTTTTCACATGCCTGTTCTTGATGTCTATAAATATCACACTTTCTCATTTTCTGAATTAATGTTCTTTAACTCTAAGAACCCTAAACTTTAAAGAGAGACATTTGAGAGAAAATCAAATCAAGAACACATTTTTAACACTCAAAAACCATTCTCATATGCATCAAAATATCATCTAGCATTTTCTAGCATAGTTAGGATGCTTGCTTGCATGGGTTTTGGTCAACACACATTCTTTGGTAAGTTCTTCACTATTATCATATTAATTAGTGTTTTATTTATCATTGACATCTCTTATATTATTTGTATGTTCTTAGAATATATTCTAGATACAAAATAGAGATTGTTGTGTTGACATGATTGAGTGTTGTAGATAGCTATCTAGGTTTTTATAATCTATGTTTAGTTAAGCTATTTGACATGTCATCTAGCTTTTAATATCTAGGATTGAATTAATTGCAAAATCATCATCCTAGATAAGCATATAGGGTTACCAAGTTCTAATTGCATTTTTGGATATTTCATATATTCACTTAGGTTGTATTATCTTTTCTTAGAGAATTAAGTCTTGTGTTGATATCGGGATTAGGTAGCTTAAATCACAAGCAATTGGACTAGGTCCACTTATACCGAGATTAAGTAGTTGTGATGATTATTGATCGGGAGTAGATCATTAAACCGGGATTAGGTTATAATCATTTCAATTAGTGGATTCGAGGTTCGTTTCTGGCACACATAACAGCCCGTGGTTTTTCCAGTGAGGGTTTTCATATAAATATCAAGTGTTATTTACATTCTGCACCATATTATACTTGTTATATTATTGTGACTAGTTAGGGGCATTTTCATAAAATTGACATACATATGAAAAATTGGGTACTAACGATTAAAATCTATTCACCCCCCCTCTAGATTAATATATTAGAACACACCGTTAATTTGTTCTTTCAAACAGTTATTGAGTCTTTCTTCTTCTTTGACTTTCTTGACTTGTTCTTGGTTGTAGGAGTCTTCTTAACTTATTCTACATAACCCAAGCCACTCATATCTCCAGGATGCTTTCCAAGTTTTATCATTTCATCAAGCTTAATGGCCTTGTTGCATTGATTTGGCTCAGAGTTTTGTTCTAAAGGGTTTCGTTGCCGTCACTTGACACATGGCCTTTGTGCGAGTGGTGGGAATGAGATTCGTTCTTAATTGTTTATCATCAAAACAAGCCCTAAACTGGATTGAAGTGTTTATTGAGACTAATTAAGAGCATTGAGTGTTTAAGAAAGGTGCATTGATTCCCTAGTATTTCTCTCCATACATTCATTCTTTGTGTGATATTTGATTTGATTTGATTTGATTTAATTTTAGTCTTTAGTTCAAGTAGTCATAATTTAGGTAAACTTTAGAATTAAACAAACTTCCAAAGCAAAGCATTATGCAATTTAGTTTTTCGCACTTAGATTAAATCCTTGCTTGATTAATTGGTTTTGACCGATAGAATCGCCGATCCCAGTGAACGAACTTTCTTAGTAAATTGAACATAGATTTTACTGCATCAATTTTGGCGCCGCTGCCGGGGATTGGTATAGATTTTATTAGTTGAATCTAGTTAGTTTAAGTTAGGTAGTGTGTGTCATTAGATTTTATTTTTAGTTTTAGTTTTTTCTTTTGTTTCTTTTTATCTCGTGGTAGTTGTGTTTTTGGTGTTTCAGGTTTTACAAGTGTATGAACGGACGTCGTTCGCTTGGAGGTATTCTGATCCCGGCTAACGACGAGATTGACCGAGTAGGCTGGACAGACAGACAGTTCGAAGAGTTAGATCCTTTGGTTGAGGACATGGGTGATCACGGTGAGCAACGTGACCGGGTTATTCGAGCTGAAAGAGAGGTTCATGATGAACAAGGTGTTCAAAATAGACAGGAAGTTCGAGACAATCCACCGGGTTCTCCAAGACGTGCACTAGAAGATGATATCAGAATAATGAGAGAGTCTGGACAGCCTATGCTGGGAGACCAACCTCAGCCAGTTGTGTTAGATGCCGTAGCCAGGAGTTATGAGTTGAGAAGTAGCCATTTAAATATGCTACCATCTTTTCACGGTTTGGCAACAGAAGACTGCCTCCAGTTTATGAAGAACTATCAAGCTACCGTAGGGAACTTCCCGATGGGCCGATTGACAGAAGAGCAGTTAAGGATGAGGTGTTTTTGGTATTGTTTGAAGGACAAGGGCATCAAGTGGTACAATTCAGTAAGGGCAGGATCTTTGAGATCATGGGTTGACGTGTGCACTGCATTCTTCAACAGATTTTTCCCTGCTTCTAAAGCAAAAGAAATCCGGATCAAGATAGCTAGTTTCGGTGAAGAAGATGGTGAGTCGTTCCATGAAGCATGGTCGCAATATAAGGAGCTGTTAGATCAAATCCCCCCTCACATGGTGACAGAGGAGTACAAAGTCCGCACTTTTTATGATGGATTTACACCTTTCACACAAAACATTGTTGACAACGCTTGTAGGGGTATCATTACCAGGAAATCTGCTTTAGAGATTGCTGAGATCTATGAAACTTTGGCTCTAAACTCCCAGCATAGAAGTTCAACTGTCAGAAAGGGAGGTAAGTATGAGGTTAACCAGACAACTGGGGTGGAAATTCAGATGGCAAATCTAGCTAAGCAAGTACAGGCTATGATGGCCCAAAACTCGAATAGGACTCAACAGCAGTCAGGGGTGAACTCATTGCAAGATGGAGATGGGATACCATTTGAGATAGAGGAGGTTCAAGCTTTCAATTACCAAAGAGGAATAAACGATCCTTACTCGAACACCTACAATCCTGGATGGCGTAACCACTCAAATTTATCTTATTCTGACCCTAACACTGCTCTTAATAGTCATCAGATCATTCAACAGAACACTCAAGGAACAAATCAAGGAGGGTACAACAGAGGCAATTACCAAGGCCAAGGTTCCAATAGTCAACCTCAACAATGGAACAATGTTGCAAATAGAGACAGTACCACCTATCAGCCGAAGAAGAGATCCTTAGAGGATATTGTGACATCCCTAGCTGAGAATACAGAGCGTTTCTCACGTGATACAAATTAGAGATTTAACAATGTTGAGTCATCCATTAAAAATTTAGAAACACAGATGGGCCAAATAGTCGACGCAGTTCGCAAGAATGAACCAGGAAGGTTTCCTAGTCAATCAGAACAAGCCAAGGCATTGAGTGTGTTGAGAAGTGGGCGAGTGTTAGACACTGAAGTTGTTAGACAGCAAAAGAAAGAGGACACCAGGGGATCAGAAGAGGTGAGGGAGAAGGAGGATAGAGAAGAAGAAGAGGTAGTGGTAGATCCACCACCAAAGAAGACCTCGGTTTTACACAAATCGTCAGACCCTTATATTCCACCCCCTCCATATGTTCCACCAATTCCTTTTCCTGGGAGACTTAAAAGGGACAAGCTAAGTAAGGCATTCAAAGAGATTTTTGATGTTCTGTCCAAGGTACATGTGAACTTACCTCTTCTTGAGATGATAGAAAAGATGCCCGCATATGCGAAATTTTTCAAGAGCCTTCACACCAACAGGCAGAAGTTTGGACCGAATCATCAGGAATATATAGCAGGCAGTGCTAGTGCAGTTTTGTAAAAGGAACTTCCTCCCAAACTGAAAGATCCGGGCAGTTTCTGCATCAATATCACAGTAGGAGGTACCCAACTTGAAAGAGCAATGCTAGATTTAGGTGCCAGTATTAATTTGATGCCTTATTCTATTTACAAGCAGTTAGGTTTGAATGAGTTGAAGCCTACCACAATGTCACTTCTGTTAGCAGATGGTTCAGTAAGATATCCGAGAGGGCATGTTGAAGATGTACTGGTCCAAGTTGGAAAGCTTATTATTCCAGCAGATTTCGTGGTATTAGACATGGAGGACGTAAGTAAAGAGACTAACATGAGACCTGTTCTTCTGGGTAGACCGTTCATGGCCACAGCAAAGACATTTATTGATGTGCAGAATGGAAAACTTTCAATGACAGTGTTAGATGAGACAGTGGAGTTCAAACTGTTTGAAGCATCATCATACCCTGCCGGAGCTGATGATTGTTCATTCATCGAGGTTTTAGACCCTGGGATTGATGGAATATTCAAGGATGAGGATTTGGCGGATTGGGATTGGGACGATCGAGACGACAAGACTGAAGATAGTTCTGAACTAGCTGAAGAAGCAGTTGAAGACTTCCAAGTTTCAACTGTCAGTTTGGCCAATGATCCACCACCAAAGTTGGAACTCAAGGAGTTACCAACAACTCTAAAGTATGTGTATCTAGGTGAGAATGAGACATACCCGGTAATTGTTGCTTCAGAATTGCAGAGTATTGAGGAAGAAAGGCTCATTGGGGTTCTACAGAAGCACAAGTCAGCTATAGGATGGTCAATTGAGGATATCAAGGGAATCAGTCCAACAATTTGCATGCACAAGATATTTATCGAAGAGGAGTCTAGACCGTCAAGAGAGGCTCAGAGGAGATTAAATCCGATAATGAAAGAGGTAGTGAAGAAAGAGGTAGTGAAGAAAGAGGTCCTGAAACTTCTACAAGTGGGGATAATTTATCCCATATCAGACAGTAAGTGGGTCAGCCCGATTCACGTAGTTCCTAAGAAATCAGGTATTACCGTGGTTCGCAATGAGCAGAATGAGTTGGTTCCACAGAGGCTTCAGACAGGGTGGAGGGTGTGTATCGACTACAGGAAGCTGAACACTGCTACCAGAAAAGACCATTTTCCTCTTCCTTTCATAGATCAGATGCTTGAGCGATTAGCAGGGCATAGTCATTATTGTTTCCTTGATGGGTACTCAGGTTACAATCAGATAGCTATCGCACCGGAAGATCAAGAAAAAACTACTTTCACTTGTCCATTTGGGACGTTTGCATATAGAAGAATGCCGTTTGGTCTCTGCAATGCTCCGGGTACTTTTTAGAGGTGTATGATGTCAATATTTTCAGATATGTTGGAAGAAATCATTGAGGTATTCATGGATGACTTCTCGGTGTTTGGGGATTCATTTGATTTGTGTTTGCACAACCTTACCTTGGTCCTTAAGAGATGCGAAGAGAACAACTTGGTGTTGAACTGGGAAAAGTGCCACTTCATGGTACAACAAGGGATAGTTCTCGGACATGTGATTTCAAGAAGAGGAATTGAAGTGGACAAAGCTAAGGTGGAGGTGATCAGTAGTTTACAGCCTCCAAAATCCGTGAAGGATATGAGGTCGTTTCTTGGGCACGCAGGTTTTTACAGAAGATTCATAAAGGACTTTTCGAAGATAACGAGGCCCTTGTGTTTGCTCCTATAGAAAGAAATTGATTTTGAGGTCAGTGAGGAGTGCATGGTAGCTTTTAACACTTTGAAGAGTGTATTAACCACCGCGCCAGTGATAATTCCCCCCAATTGGGAATTGCCCTTTGAATTAATGTGTGACGCTTCAGATTATGCCATCGGAGCAGTTTTGGGGCAGCGGGTAGATAAGGTGCCGCACGCGATATACTATGCTTCTCAAACCTTAAATGACGCCCAGTTAAATTACTCAACAACTGAGAAGGAGCTTCTAGCAGTAGTTTTTGCATTGGAGAAATTTCGGACGTACTTGGTGGGCGCCAAAGTCATTGTATATTCAGACCATGTAGCCCTTCGTTTTCTTCTTCAGAAAAAGGATGCCAAACCTAGATTGATTCGGTGGATCCTCCTACTACAAGAATTTGACTTGGAGATACGAGACAAGAAAGGTAGTGAGAACGTGGTTGCTGATCATCTAAGCAGGTTAGTACAGGCAAATCCGGATGAGGTAGACAAATTGCCATTGCATGAGAAGTTTCCGGATGAACAACTGTTGGCTGTGAAAGATAGTGAGCCATGGTATGCTGATCTGGTTAACTATTTGGTAAGTGGGGTAGTACCAGAGGAATTGAACTCACAAGGGAGAAAAAGGTTCATTACAAAAGCGAAAAAATACTTTTGGGATGATCCTTATTTGTACACTCATGGTCCCGATTCTGTGATAAGAAGATGTGTTCCGGAGTCAGAGCAGAAAGACGTTTTGAAATTTTGTCACGGGCTACACTGTGGAGGACATTTTGGTGCAAGAAAGACAGCGTTGAAAGTGTTGCAATCTGGATTTTTCAGGGAATCGTTACACAAAGATGCAGTCCGGTTTTGTTTGGCATGCGACAGATGTCAACGTACAGGGAGTATAAGTAAGCGAAATGAGATGCTCTTATCTGGAGATTTGATAATAGAGCTTTTTGATATCTGGGGCATAGATTTCATGGGACCATTCCCACCATCGTGTGGTAATAGTTACATCTTGGTAGCGGTTGATTATGTGTCAAAATGGGTAGAAGCAAAGGCCACAAGGAATAATGACGGTCAAACTGTGGTGAAATTTGTGAGGGAGACGATATTTGCAAGATTCGGGACCCCTAGAGCCATCATTAGCGATGGCGGTACGCATTTTTGCAACAGATCCTTTGCTGCACTTTTGAATAAATATGGTGTAAGGCATAAGGTTGCTACACCATACCACCCACAGACTTCAGGACAGGTTGAGGTCAGCAACAGACAAATAAAGTGTATCCTAGAGAAGACTGTTAATTCCACTCGAAAGGATTGGGCTTTGAAGTTAGATGATGCATTGTGGGCTTACATGACAGCTTTCAAAACACCTATTGGGATGAGTCCATATAGGTTGGTCTTTGGGAAAGCGTGTCACCTTCCAGTAGAACTAGAGCATAGAGCCTTATGAGCAGTCAGAAAGTTAAACTTTGATTATGACAAGGCCGGTGAGGAGAGGAAACTTCAGCTGTGTGAACTCGAAGAATTTCGCGTAGAGGCGTATGAGAGTGCAAAACTGTACAAGGAAAAGACTAAGTTGATACATGACAAGATGATAGTGCATAAAGACCTTCGTCCCGGTATGCGGGTGCTGGTGTTCAACTCCCGGCTGAAGCTGTTTCCCGGTAAGTTGAGGTCCAGATGGTTTGGACCATTCAGGGTTACACAAGTTTTTCCCCACGGAGCTGTAGAAGTGCAAAACGAGACGAATGGCAACAAGTTCAAGGTAAATGGGCATAGGGTAAAGCCTTACATTACGGATTTTGGAACTGTCATTCGATTGGAGGATTCCGTGCTTATAGAGCCGTAGAGCTCTCACACGTCTTGCCTAGACGCTAAATACAGTGCTTGGTGAGAGGCAACCCACCTAGGTATTTTTTTTTCCATTTCGTTTATTTTCTTTAGATTAATTTGAGTCAGTAATTAGGGTGAGTCGTCTGTTTAGTGAAGAGTATTATTCAATCCAGGTTTGGGGGAGTCGGAATTTCTAGTTATGTTGGGCTGTGAGCAGATATGTTTCATATGTGTGTTTGTTTGCCTTAACCAGGTTAGAACTACACATTTTTGGGAATTAACGCGGCCTAGACCGCTCAAGTTGCCTATGCACGAGCCGCGGTACGAGCAACTTCCACATTCTGGAATGGCTCGCTCCCTAGACCGCTGAGGAGGCACATGCACAGTCCGCGATAATGAGAGACCTGATTTCCTAGAAAATAGACCGCTCAAGAGGCTCTCGTCCAGCCAGCGATGAAATAAGGCCTGTCACGTTTTCAGCAATTACCGCGGCCTATACCGCTGATGAGGAACATGCATGGACGGCGGTGACTCCAGCGTGAGTAACACTGGAATGGTTCGCCGCCCATACCGCTGAAGAGACAGGTGCACAAGCCGCGGCCTTTGAAAGTTGACAACACTGGAATGGCTCGCTTGGTAGACCGCTTATGCTGCTGGTGCATGGTCAGCGGTAAAGTAAATGGAATGGTGCGTTTGGACTATCCAGGTAAGCAATATTACGCCTTACCGCTGGACGGACCGCTACGCATGCAGCGTGTCTCATCAGCGGTTGGTGAAAAAAAATTGCCCTACTATTTATAACTGACGAGCAGTCTGGTGGGTCTTATTTGACCCACAGCTGCTACGTCTTCTCTTGTTCTCTCTTCCCTCCACTTTCTTTTCTTCTCTTCTAAATTTCTCTCCAAGGTTCCGCCTCTCCTAGTTCGACTACAAGGTATGTCTTCTCTCTCTCTTCTATTTTGCTTCAATGGCATAAACTTATGAAGTTTGGTTCTACAATGTGGTATGAAGAGATTGAGAGTTTTTAGTGCTCAAATTTCGGTTTCCAAGTTTTATTGATCAATGGGTTTTGTTCATATTGAGTTATTTAGCATGATTAAGCTTATTGTGGTGTGTTTTACTTGGTATTTAGGGAATTCCGAAATTCTGTGTTCTTGAGAGATTTTGGTGTTTTGTTGAATAATGGTTGCCATGCTTGAATTTAAAGGATAGATTTGGTTTAGATGAACCTTGAATGTGATTATTTGGTGTTCCATATGATTTATATGGCATTGTAAACATAGTTGGAGCTGAATTTTGAAACAAAATGCTGCCGAATTTTTGGTAGAAACTTGTGTAATTTTGGCTTGTGTTATCTGCAGATGGCAAGGACTGCTATAGGGAAGCGTCCTCGGGGTCAGTACGTCCGATAAGGGGAAACAGAAGGCATTGCCAAAGCAAGCACAAAACAAGGACTTTAAGAATCGTTTCAGCAACTTCCTCAGGCGACCTTGGATTATTGAGAGGGGTATTGATGTTGAGAGTTTGGTACAGACACCTGTTCCACAGATGGTTGCAGACCGCGGATGTGGTGGATATGTTGCACGCCCACCAAGGCCGAACAGGGGGATTGTGGCGGAATATTATGCTAGTGCTGTACCAGAGAGACTGTTGGTTGGAGACCCAGTTTTAATGCAGGGTGTTGAGGTTCTTATAACTCCGGAGGCCATTAATCAGTACTTTGACGCGCCGGAAGTGGCTATCAGTAATGGTCGAGGAATAGAATATATTGCAGATCTTGACCCTTACAGAGGGAGAGTGGCTGCAGGCCTTAGGATGGATGGACATGAGGAATGGGGTACATTAGTGAAGCTATACCAGCGCGACACGCATGCCGATGTTGCCTTTTGGAATCTTTTCCTGACATACTCACTGATGCCATCCCAGCACCGTACAGAGATCTTTTATGACCAGGCCCGTGTGTTGCTCCGTCTAAGGACAGGTGGCCCTATCAATATAGGACGGGTGATTTTCAATGCCATTCATGACGCTAGTGCGCACGATGACCAGTCCATGGTTTTTCCGTGTTTGATCACTGCTTTCTGTAGACAGGCAGGCATTGATGTGAGTGCAGGGTTAGAGAATCATGACCCGAGTATGATGAACTCGACGAACTGGAGCCAACAGTTAGTCCTTAGGGGCCTTCCTCCTATTGGAAATTATGGGGAGAGAAGACGTCGCCGGGAGGAGCGAGAGGCAAGAGAGGCTGAGGCAGCAGCACTTTTACAGGACCAGCCTCAAGGGGCGCCATATGCCGCTCAGATAGGCGGAGCTCAGCCAGGAGGTGATCCATTTACCACTCTTTTGCATGCAGACTCACATGGATTTGCGTTTCGGGCAGTTAGAGGGACGGATGGATGCTCGTTTTGACACTATCGAGACGAACATAGAGGAGCTGCGCGGGATGATAGCTAGCCGGTCTTCTGTGGCTAGTGGGAGTGGAATGCCGTTTCCGACCCCTATTCCTACTCAGGATCCTTTTGCAGCTGGTGGATCAGGTCTCGAGCCGCAGAACTTTGACCAGCGGACCCCGATCTTGAACTTTGATGACGAGGAGCTGATGTAGGATGACCAAATAGACTCCGACCAGGGGAGCGAGATCTTACAGCTTTCAGATGCGGATGGAGGAGATTAGCAGGCTATGGATTTTCTTTTTGAACTTTTATTTGCTTTTATTTTTCTTTGTCTGTCGTTCCTGTCTGTTCTTGATTGTCAACATTGGGGACAATGTCGAGTTTAGGTTTGGGGGTGTGTCGTTGTTTTGAGTCTGTCGTTCCTGCATTAACTTTGATGAGATGTTTTGGTATGTGACTTTGAAATGATATGCTTAAATCACTGGGTTTAAACTAACATCTTGCCGCTTAGAGTATTGCATTGAATTTTTCATAACTTATGACATGCTCTTGATGTGATAGTGGATAGGATGTATAGTTGGATGCCATGATTAATAGTGGAGACTACCCTGTGAGTTCACTAAGCCAAAGTGCGTACATAAATGACATATATGAGGGATTATTTTGTTTCTATTCTTTAAACACTCAGTAGGTTCTTAGCATTAGATTTGATCTCTATAGGTTGAACATTGAGCATTATAGAGCATTCATCATAAAAAGATTTCACATGTTATCTTTGATCTTGAGTAAGTCGAATATGTGGAAGTGATTTTAGACTATGTGTGCATGAACTACTTAAAAGGCCTGTAATATTTCCTACCCTTTTGTGTGTGCTCCATAGCCCTGTTTGAAGCCAAACACTGATTGCCTTTTCTTTCTTTACCACATTTACTGTAACCCATGTAAGCCATATTATAGCCATACCTGTTAACTTGGGATCATGCTTTGAGATTGTGAAGAAGGTTGAAGAGTTCGCATAAGAATTGTGCGATATTGATATGAGTCAAATAAAGAAGGAGCTGCATTCAATCCAAATGAAAGAGGAAAGGTTGTCTGGTTTTGTATTATTATATCTATGTTAATCAAAAATAATAAAATAAAATAAATAAATAAATAAAATTAAAAAAAAAAACAATCAAAAAGAGAAAGAAAAAGAATGTTTTGCCACCAAAATGAATGGTGAGTTGCGTGTGCCAGGGAAAAGAATCTAAGGAACACAACATGTCAAAGGATTTAAGTGTTGTATCTACTCTCGAAGGAGTGGGCAAAAGAGAATGGTGAATTAAGGGGACATCAATGAATGGTAAGTGGCATTATTCCACTAACAAAGGAAGTCAATGAAGACCTAAGAGCTTGCACCAAGCCGTAAAGGTAACTGAAGGCTCTCACTGAATGATCCTAGGTTTTTGAACTCCTACATCCCGCTCCTTTCTAACCTTTACCCAATAGCCCCATTACAACCTAATGAAAAGTCTAATTGATCTGCCGGTTATCCTTGCTATGAAAGTAGAAGTGAAGTGTGTGTTATCTTGCTCATAATGTTTGATTCTTTTCATGAGATCTTTGCATACAAATCAAGCGTTCTTTCAATGATGTATTCATATGCGATTATAATTTGAAATTTCTTGTGCATAACTTCTTTCGCATATGCTTGATGAGTGAATTTGCCTAGGTTCTGTGAGAAATATGAGCGATATCTGGTGAGGCTTAGAGTCGAGGCGAATTACATCTATGGCATTCGGCGAAAGTGTTTTTGACGCTTGAATATCTTGAGTGTGGGCTTTTCATCTTAAATTGAGCAATGCATTCAAATTTGTGACATAATGTTAGTCTTTACCTATTGGCTTTTGCATGCATTGTTTCAATCTGGGCATTAATCGATTGCATCTCGAATGATTGGTTTTGTGGGATATGTTTGTGGGTGTCATAGCTGAGAACCCTCAGGAGACAACACTCCTCCTACTAGGGACACCTAGAGGTTTAAAGGCTTGTAGCATGTGCTCAATGCTATCGCGTTCCCTGCGAAAGTGGCTTTATTAGGATTTAGTTTACTTTTCAGTTTAGGAATGTTTGGTTTTGCTCGATGACGAGCAAAAGATAGGTTTGGGGGTATTTGATCAGTTTAATTCTATGCTTATATTTTGCCCATTTTGCCTATGTTTATGCTTGTTTCTTGGGTCCTTTTGGTGGGTTGATGTGTTTGTTTAGTCTTTGCAGATCTCTTTCCATAGAAGTGTTGATCGGATCTTATTTCGGAGAAGATGGAGTAAAAAGATGAGAAGGAGGCTGATTTTGTCATTTACCGCGGCCCATGCCGCTCAACAGTCATTTGCACCATCGACGGCACTCCAGGCGGTCGAGAAGGGTGATTTATCGCTGCCTAGACCGCTCAATGGCAAATGCTTCTCAAGCGACTCCTCAAGCGAGCCATTCCAGAATGTTGAAGTTGGAATTTCCGCTGCCCATGCACGTGCCTACTCAACGGCACGTTGACCGGTGGTCCGCCTCTTCGTATTCTCAAAGCTGCAGAAGACCTATAAAAAGAAAGAAAGGAAAAAGCTAAAAGTGTGCCGACCTTTAGAGACCATCAGATACCAATTCCATTGATTCTTTCATTCATTCCATCATTAGAAGATTATTGGAAACAAGAAGACGACGGGGATTTCTAGACAGAAGCATCTCGCCATAATGGGTTTTATCTTTATCTCTTCTATGTTTTTATTCTCTCCATTGATGTGTAACTAAACCTTTAACTAGGGGATTGATGTAACCAATTTTGGATAACTCTATGTAATCAATTAGTCTATCTTTTGTTAATCAATTGGGTTTTAGTCTTGTCTATTGAATTAATTGTTCTACATTACTTATTCGTATTATTTTGTGGCCTCAATTGATATGGGTTTGTGATTTAGTTTATCCATGAGATTAGGGGTTAGATGTGAATGGCCTTTTCCATTTAAACCATAATCATAAGCTTAATAGACTTGAAAATTAATGTTTGCATGGCCTTGTTGCATTGATTTGGCTTAGAGTTTTGTTCTAAAGGGTTTCGTTGCCGTCACTTGACACATGGCCTTTGTGCGAGTGGTGGGAATGAGATTCATTCTTAATTGTTTATCATCAAAACAAGCCCTAAACTGGATTGAAGTGTTTATTGAGACTAATTAAGAGCTGTAAGGATTCCCATTCCTTGATTGGCTTATTTCGTAGACAAACCACAATTGGGGTTTTTGTAAGGGTAGATTAGGCTCTCAAGACCTCAAGAGAAGAAGCACCAAAGGTATATTTCTTGTGCTTGCTCTACTTTGAAGAGATGTAGTTGCACACACACACAACACTTGCATAACTCTTACTTGTATGTTGTGTTTGCAGTTTTTGTGCATCATTGGGTATTTAAATCTCTCTTCTTACATCTTGTGATTATAATGGCATATCTAGTTAGGCTTAGGATGCATTTCTTTTGACCCTTGCACTTTTGTTTGTGTGCTTAAGGGAGTGTGTGCGCTGGTCATGCGCTGGTCATGCGCTGGTCGTCACCAGCGCAAGCTGACCAGCGCAACTAGTCCAGTGGACTACCGCTGGTCGTGCGCTGGTCTGCACCGGCGCACTCCTCCAGCGCAACTCCTCCAGTAGGTTGTCGCTGTTGGTGCGCTGGTCGTCACCAGTGCAAGCACCACCAGCTCATCTCGTCCAGAATGTTGCCGCTGGTCTTGCGCCCTTGAGGCGCACCACTCGTCGAGCGCCCTTGCAAGTTAAAGGGCGTGCGCTGGTGAGTTGCGCTGGTCGTCCAGCGCTGAACCAGCGCAGCTGACGGGAATCTGAAGCGTTTTTTTTCAAAACGACGCCACCTTGTGCTGATCTCCTATATATATGTGGCTTTCTTCCTTAGGTCGTTTTTTATGAGTTCAAAAGCCATTTTTACTAAGCATATTTTTCTTCAAGAGAAATTCCACCAAGAACTCATTTTTATTCACTCAAACATCATTCCATGAGCATCAATCTTCATCTAGCATCCTTCTTGAGCATCTAGATAGCTTGTTTCATGGATTCTTCAACATACTTTGCTTGGTAAGGTTTTCACTTGTATCTTACATATTTTGTGTCTTTCTTTCCAAGCTATCTCTTTTATTACTTGTATATCATGGATTTATCTTTTAAATGCAAGTTAGAGATTAGTATGTTGAATGTTTGAGAGTTGTATTGTGATAGCTTCTAGGTTTTTTATAAATCTTGTGTTGCTAAGCTTTTTGACATGTCACTTAGTTTTTGATATCTAGGATTATTTTTCTTGACATATCATCATCCTAGGTAAGCATATAGAGTTGCCTTGCTCTTGTTGCATTTTTGAGTATTTCATATATTCACATAGGTTGTAACTCTCTTCATTGAGAAGTAAGTCTTGTGTAGCTTCCGGGATTAGGTTGCATAAATCACAAGCAATTGGACTAGGTTCGCTTATACCGGGATTAGGTAGGTGTGTGATTACTTCCGGGATTAGGTTGTAATTGGTTTACACATTTAGTGGATTCGAGGTTCGAGTGTGGCTTACTTACTAGCCCGTGGTTTTTCCCGTGAGGGTTTCCACGTAAATATCTTGTATCATTTATATTTCCGCACTTTTACACTTGATATTTTATATTGTCTAGTTTGAGACATTTTCGTAATATTGACTTGTATGCGAAAATTGGGAAAAATTGTTTAAAATCTATTCACCCCCCCCTCTAGATAATATATTTCACACCGAGTATTAGTTTCAATTGGTATCAGAGCGGGTTCCTAGACATACTTAGGTGATCCTTTGCTCTCTTTGGTGTGTTTTGCATTTTGTGTGATTTGTGTTCATTCATACATTTGCATTCATTTCATTCATTCATAAACACTATGAGTGGAAACGGTGGAAATGGTGGTGGCAACAAAGGTGCTTCTAGCACAAGGCCTCCGCTTCTTACCGGATTGAATTATGCCTCATGGAAAGGCAAGATGGAGTCCTACATATGTCAAATCCATGACCGAGCTTGGATGGCGGTTGAAGATGGCTACACATCTCCTATGATGACTCCGGCGGGTGGAGGAGAGGATGTTCTCAAGCCTAAGGCGCAATGGAACGCGCAAGAGTTTGAGGCCTCAAAATGGAATAGGAAGGCGATGCATGCCATTTTATGTGCCATGGACGAGAATCAATACAAATTGATTCAAAATACTTGGATAGCCAAGGAGGCATGGGACATCCTAGAGATTGCACATGAGGGAACCGAAGTTGTGAAGGATTCCAAGCTTCAAGTCCTCCAAACTCAATTCGAGATGCTTAAGATGGAGGAGCATGAGTGCTTCAATGATTTTGAGATCAAGTTGATGGACATAGTCAATCAAAGTCATCAACTTGGTGATCCATACTCGGATAGGAGAATTAAGCAAAAGATTATGAGATCTCTACCCGAGAGGTTTGAATCCAAGGTGACGGCTTTAGAAGAAAATAGTGATTACAAGGATATGAAGCCAAGTGAGGTGATTGGGAGACTTCTAGCTTATGAGTCTAGGAAAGGTCCTACCTCCACACCTTCTAAAAAGCAAAAGGGAATTGCTTTGAAGGCCTCCAAAGTTGAGAAGGAGGATGATGATGACTCGGACGAAGAAATGGCTCTTTTGATGAGAAGGTTCAAGAAATTCTACAAGTCCGAGAAGAAGGGTTTCGGATCCAAGGGTCAAGACTTCAAGAAAAAGACTCCATTCAAGAAGTTTGAGCCTAGGCAAGAGAAGACCGAGAAGAAAGGGGTTCGATGCTTTGAGTGTGGTGGCATAGGACACTTTGCCCCCGATTGTGCCAATCATGTTAACAAGAAGAAAGGGAAAGTGATGGCCGCCACATGGAGTGGGAGTGATGACTCCAATGTAGGAGATGAGTCTTCGGATGATGAAGAACTCATGGCTAACTTCATAGCCTTTACCTCTTCTCACAAGAGTAAAAGTGCTAGTGAAGATGAGAATGAGAGTCAAGTGGAAATTGACTCAAGTGATGATTGCTCTTCATCACACTCCACAAATGGAAATGTGGATAGGATGGATCTCAAAGACTACATGGAGAAATTTGAGAGTTCAAGGCTAAAGAACAAGAGAGAGATTAGGAGATTAAAAGAAGAAAATCTAGAGCTCTCAACTCAAATAGACCAATTAAGTGAAGAAGTAGTGAGATCAACAAAGAATGAAGATAAGCTTAAAGAGGAGTTAGTCTTATCTATGAGGAATGAAGAAAGTCTAAAGAGGGAGCTTGAAGAAGCAAGAAAGTCTATGACTAGGATGGATTCTAGCACCAAGAAGCTTGACCATATGCTTGGTGTTGGAAAGAGTCCATGTGACAAGAGGGGTCTTGGGTATGAAGATGGCACGAAGATCTCAACCTCTAACAAGACCGTGTTTGTCAAGAGTTTGAGGAACGAAGAAACTTCATTTGTGCAAATTCCTAGGAAGAAGTTAGAAGTAGGACAATGTTCAAATGCACAAGTGAAGATGGGGCCAAGAAGGCAACCTCAAGCTCAACCCCCTAGGGTCCCTCAAGCCAACATCCCTCCACAAGTGGCTCACAAAGGAAAGAGACCAATCATGCAACCTCAAGCTAGGAAGCAATCTAGGCCGATTCAACAACGAAGATGGATTGAACCCACTCATCCACAAAGACAAGGACAAGGTATGATTCCTTATTTTACTCCTATATGTCACTTTTGTGGATTTGAAGGTCATATTAGACCACATTGCTTTCGATATATTAAAATGTGCAAAACTAGAAGCATGATTGAGAAGAAAAAGAAAAGAGCCATGATGCATGTTCCTAGGAATGATGATAGTGTTATGCATGATCCTAGAACATCTAGAGCCCATGTACCAAAGACCACTAAGAAAGCTAAGATTGTTTCTAGGTGGATTAGAAAGAATGAAAATGTTTGCCATGTTGCTCAAATAGCCTTGAAGGCTAATTCTTCTAATTTTTGGTATTTAGATAGTGGGTGCTCTAGGCACATGACGGGAAACAAGAGTTTCTTCGAGACTCTTGTCATGGAGGAAGGTGGAAGTGTCACCTTTGGTGATGGATCCAAGAAAAGAGTAAGAGGGAAAGGAACCATTTCCATTCCCGGATTACCTTCCTTGTCCAATGCTCTATTTGTTGATGGCCTAAAAGCCAATTTGATAAGCATTTCACATCTAAGTGATGAAGGACTTTCCGTCTTATTTTCTAAAAATGATTGCTCTATCCTATTGCCCAATGGACAAACCTTGTTGAAAGGTATGAGATCTAGCGACAATTGCTATTGTCTTGAAGCTAGTATAGTCTCAAACAATGTGTCCTTGGATGAGCAAATTGAGTTGTGGCATGAAAGACTTGGCCACATGAACTTTCGGGATCTACGAATCCTAGGCAAGTTCGATTGTGTTCGTGGCCTTCCCAAGCTTGGGAAGAAAGCAAATGGTGTTTGTGGACCTTGCCAACGAGGAAAACAAACCAAAACCATGAATAAAAAGGGCAAGTATCTCTCCACCAAGAAGCCCCTAGAGCTTCTCCACATGGATCTTATGGGTCCTATGCAAACCGAGAGTTTAGGTGGAAAGAGATACATTTTTGTTTGTGTTGATGATTTCTCTAGATTTACATGGACTTATTTTCTTAGAGAAAAATCCGAGACTTTTGACAAGTTTAAAATGCTTTGTAATAAAATTCAAAATGAGATGAACTCAAACATTAAAAGCATAAAACGGATTAGGAGTGACCATGGGAGGGAATTTGAGAATGCTTCTTTTGAGACCTATTGCAATAGTGTAGGCATCTCCCATGAGTTTTCGGCTCCTAGGACACCTCAACAAAATGGAGTTGTTGAGAGGAAGAATAGGGTCTTACAAGAAATGGCCCGTGTGATGTTGCTTAGCAACAATGTCCCTAGGAACCTATGGGCCGAAGCCGTTAATACGGCTTGCTACATAGGAAATAGAGTGTTCCTAAGGCCCGGTACTAGGCAAACCTCCTATGAGTTATGGAAAGGTAAAAGGCCAAATGTTAGCTACTTCCACACATTTGGAAGCAAATGCTACATTTTAAATGACCGTGATCAACTTGGCAAATTTGATGCTAAGAGTGATGTGGGTATTTTTATTGGCTATGCCTTGAATAGTAGAGCCTATAGAGTTTTCAACTTGAAGACTCGAACTGTCATGGAATCATCTAATGTTATCATTGATGATACAAGGCTCAAGTCTAATGACCATGAGGAGGAGGTTAGTGTAGATGATGACTCTCCCTTGGAGAAAGTTGTGGAGACTCCTAGTGTTGGGAAGTCCGACCTTGATGAAAAGGACACACAACCTCTTGATAGAGTTCCTCTCTTGAACTCTAATGAACCCGCTCCATGGGTTAGGAAACTCCATGATAAAGATGACATCATTGGAGAAGTTAATGAGGGTGTTAGAACTAGGCGTCAAATTGCTAATCTTATTAGCTTCACTTGCTATACCTCTCAAATTGAACCCAAAAAGGTTGATGAAGCCTTGAATGATGAATTTTGGGTTCTTGCCATGCAAGAAGAGCTAAACCAATTCGAAAGAAATGAGGTTTGGACTCTAGTTCCTAGGCCTAAAAACACACATGTTATAGGCACTAAGTGGATATATAGGAACAAATCCGATGAGGATGGCAACATTGTGCGGAACAAGGCTGGACTTGTAGCACAAGGGTACTCTCAAATTGAGGGTATTGACTTTGAGGAGACATTTGCTCCCGTTGCCCGTTTAGAGTCTATTAGGCTTCTCTTGTCCATCTCTTGTGTGCACAAGTTCAAATTGCACCAAATGGACGTCAAGAGTGCCTTCCTCAATGGCTTCTTGCATGAG
Organism: Acer yangbiense; assembly: GCA_008009225.1. Lineage (NCBI taxonomy): Eukaryota > Viridiplantae > Streptophyta > Magnoliopsida > Sapindales > Sapindaceae > Acer > Acer yangbiense. The sequence continues at coordinate 21,365,589 of CM017765.1, read as the reverse complement.
GAAGTGTTTGTTGAACAACCCAAGGGGTTTGTGGATGCTCACCACCCCAACCATGTCTATCGCCTCAAAAAGGCGCTATATGGGTTGAAACAAGCACCGAGGGCTTGGTATGAGCGCCTCACTCAATTTCTTGTTGACAATAACTACACAAGGGGTAGTGTTGACAAGACTCTATTCATCAAGAAAGAACATGATGAGCTCTTTATAGCTCAAATCTATGTTGATGATATAGTGTTTGGCTCCACCAACAACATCAAGGTCCAACAATTTGTTGATGCAATGTCTCTTGAATTTGAGATGAGTCTTGTTGGTGAGCTTAGTTACTTCCTAGGTTTGCAAATTAGGCAAATGAATGATGGGATTTTCATAACCCAAGCCAAATATGCCAAGAACCTAGTGAAGAAGTTTGGTCTAGAAAATTCCTGTAAGTGCCTCACTTTTTATTGGCGTATTTCGTTGGCAAAATCACAATGGGGTTCTATATGTAAGGATAGCTTAGGATGGAAGAAAACCTCATTGCATGATCAAGAGCTTCAAGAAAGGTAGATTTCTTGACTTACTCTACTTTGAAGAGATGTAGTTGCACACACACACAACACTTGCATAACTCTTACTTGTATGTTGTGTTTGCAGTTTTTGTGCATCATTGGGTATTTAAATATCTCTTCTTACATCTTGTGATTATAATGGCATATCTAGTTAGGCTTAGGATGCATTTCTTTTGACCCTTGCACTTTTGTTTGTGTGCTTAAGGGAGTGTGTGCGCTGGTCATGCGCTGCTGACCAGCGCAACTAGTCCAGTGGACTACCGCTGGTCGTGCGCTGGTCTGCACCAGCGCACTCCTCCAGCGCAACTCCTCCAGTAGGTTGTCGCTGTTGGTGCGCTGGTCGTCACCAGCACATCTCGTCCAGAATGTTGCCGCTGGTCTTGCGCCCTTGAGGCGCACCACTCATCGAGCGCCCTTGCCAGTTAAAGGGCGTGCGCTGGTGAGTTGCGCTGGTCGTCCAGCGCTGAACCAGCGCAGCTGACGGGAATCTGAAGCGTTTTTTTTTCAAAACGACGCCACCTTGTGTTGATCTCCTATATATATGTGGCTTTCTTCCTTAGGTCGTTTTTTATGAGTTCAAAAGCCATTTTTACTAAGCATATTTTTCTTCAAGAGAAATTCCACCAAGAACTCATTTTTATTCACTCAAACATCATTCCATGAGCATCAATCTTCATCTAGCATCCTTCTTGAGCATCTAGATAGCTTATTTCATGGATTCTTCAACATACTTTGCTTGGTAAGGTTTTCACTTGTATCTTACATATTTTGTGTCTTTCTTTCCAAGCTATCTCTTTTATTACTTGTATATCATGGATTTATCTTTTAAATGCAAGTTAGAGATTAGTATGTTGAATGTTTGAGAGTTGTATTGTGATAGCTTCTAGGTTTTTTATAAATCTTGTGTTGCTAAGCTTTTTGACATGTCACTTAGTTTTTGATATCTAGGATTGTTTTTCTTGACATATCATCATCCTAGGTAAGCATATAGAGTTGCCTTGCTCTTGTTGCATTTTTGAGTATTTCACATATTCACCTTAGGTTGTGCTATCTCTTCACCTTAGAGACAAGTCTTGTATTTACCTCTTAGGTAGTTTGCAAGCAAGGGACTAGAGTAACTATTAAAGGCCCGCGGGTAGCAAAGACGGATTAGTAAATTTAGGTGTGATGTGGTCAACCTAATTTGTAATCGTATTTGCAAATAGTGGATTCGAGGTTCTCGTGTGGCGCACATAACAGCCCGTGGTTTTTCCCCGTGTGGGTTTCCACGTAAATATTGTGTGTCCTCTAATTTCCGCACTTGTATATTTTGTTATTGACTAGATTGGGGGCTTTTTCGTAATTTGGACTAATCTCGAAAAATTGGGTAAAATTGTTTAAAATCTATTCACCCCCCCTCTAGATTACTTTAGGACACGTTTATTATTTATTTTCAATTGGTATCAGAGCGGGTTCCTTAACATAATTAGGAGATCCCTTGCTCTTGTTAAAGTCTCTTGCATTTGTTTGCATTGTGGTGTGTGCTTAGTTTGTTTGTGTGCATTCATTTCATTCAAACCCAAACACAATGAGTGGAAATGGAATGGGAGGTGAGGGTGCCTCTAGCACAAGACCCCCCTTGCTCACCGGGGTCAATTACGCCTCATGGAAGGGCAAAATGGAAGCTTATGTGAGTCAAATTCATGACCGGGCATGGATGGCGATTGAAGATGGATACACTCCATCTATGATGACTCCTACGGGAGGTGGAGAGGAAGTCCTCAAGCCGAAGGCACAATGGACTCCACAAGAATTTGAGGCTTCAAAATGGAACAACAAAGCCATGCATGCAATCCTATGTGCCATGGATGACAACCAATACAAGCTCATTCAAACTACAAGGATAGCAAAGGAAGCTTGGGATATATTTGAGACGGCTCATGAAGGAACCGATGTGGTTAAGGATTCCAAGCTTCAAGTTCTCCAAACGCAATTTGAGACAATAAGGATGGAGGATGATGGGTGCTTCAATGACTTCCAAGTGAAGCTCATGGATATAGTAAACCAAAGTCACCAACTTGGTAATCCCTACTCGGATAGAAGAATTAAACAAAAGATCATGAGGTCACTTCCCGAGAGGTTTGAATCCAAAGTGACGGCATTGGAGGAAAATAGTGACTACTCAAGAATGAAGCCAAGTGAAGTCATTGGAAGGCTCTTGGCGTATGAATCTAGGAAAGGTCCTACAACTACACCTCCAAAGAAGCAAAAGAGTCTTGCCTTGAAGAGTGTCAAGGTTGAGAAAGATGAAGAAGACTCGGATGAAGAAATTGCTTTGATGGCAAAGAAGTTCAAGCAATTCATGAGATTTGAGAAGAGAGGGTTTGGCTCCAAGGGAAAGTTTGTAAAGAAGAAGGCTCCTTTCAAGAAAGTGGAGCAAGCTCAAGAGAAAGACCATAAGAAGGGTGTCCAATGCTATGAGTGTAGTGGGTTTGGACACATTGCTCCCGAATGTGCAAATTTGAAGAAGAAGAAAGGAAGAGCCATGGCGGTTACTTGGAGTGATAGTGATGACCTAGAAGATGAAGACAAGTCTTCGGATGATGAGGAAGACCAAGTTGCCAACTTCATTGCTTTCTCATCCTCTCACAATAGCAATGAAGTTATGAGTGATAAAGAAGAGGAAGATGACAAGCAAGAAGAAGTGGATGAAAATGACTCAAATGGTGGGAGTAACTCCTCAACGTCAAATTTTGAGTTTGATGAAGAGATGGACTATGATGACTTCATGAGATTCTTTGAGAACTCAAGATTGAAGAAGAAAAAGGAGATACAAAAGTTGAAAGGGGAGAAGCTTGAGTTGACATCCAAAGTGACTCATTTGAGCAAGGAAATGAGTAAGGCAAAAGAGATAGAAGAAGGGTTGAAGATGGAGTTAGTCTTGGTCAAGAAAAGTGAACAAAGCTTGGGGAAAGAGCTCATGGAAGCAAAAGAGTTGATTGCTAAGATGACTTCCGGAACCGAGAAGCTTGACAAGATGCTATCTTGTGGGAAGAGTCCTAGTGACAAGAAGGGGTTAGGATATGTGGAAGAAATGGAAGCCACATCCTTGAAGAAGACAACTTTTGTCAAGAGCAAGGAGGTTGAGAATGCTCAAACCCCTCGACAATCAACCAAGTGGGTTGAAGTCGGTGAATCCTCCAAGCAAGCACAAGCAAGGATTCCAACAAGAGCTCCTCCTCAACCTAGAGCTCCACAACCAAGACCTCCACAACAAAGGATCCCACAAGCTCAACATGGGGTCTTTCATGCTCAACCTAGAAGACATGCCAACTTGGCTCAACCACAAAGGAGAGAGTTGCCTCAACATCAAATAGCAACTCAAAATAGAAGGAGGCCACAAATGTTTGCTCAAGGCTATGGTATGAATTCCTACTTTACTCTTACTTGCCATTTTTGTGGAATTGAAGGCCATATTAGGCCTAATTGCCTTAAGTATATTAAATTGTGTAGAAGAGAAAGTATGATTGAGAAAAATATGCTTAGAAGAGCCACAATGCATGCACCTAGAAATTTTAGAGCTAATGGACCAATGGCTCCTAGGAATGACCATGTTTCACCTAGGATGAGTAGACATGATGACTATTATTGCTATGTGGCCCAAGTTGCCTTAAAAGCAAATGCCTCTAACACTTGGTACCTTGATAGTGGGTGTTCTAGGCACATGACCGGAAACAAGAGTTTCTTTGAATCTCTTGTGATGGAGGATGGTGGGTATGTCACCTTTGGTGATGGATCTAAGAAAAAGGTCATAGGGAAAGGTAATATATCTATTCCCGGTTTACCCTCCTTGCCCAATGCTCTCTATGTTGATGGCTTGCAAGCCAATCTCATTAGTATATCACACTTAAGTGATGAAGGGCTTTCGGTTATGTTTGGAAAAGTTGATTGCTCTATTCTTAAGGAAAATGGGCAAGTTTTGTTGAAAGGCAAGAGATCAAGTGACAATTGTTATTGTCTTGAGTCTAATCTCATCTCTTGTAACTTGTCTACTAGTGAGCAAATTGAGGTGTGGCACCAAAGACTTGGCCATATGAACTATAGGGACTTGAAAGTCCTTGATAGGTTGAATGTTGTTAGGGGCCTTCCCAAGTTTGGGAAAAAGGTTGAGGGAGTTTGTGGACCTTGTTAACAAGGAAAGCAAACTAAGAGTGTGCACAAGAAAGGCAAATACCTCTCCACCAAAGTGCCATTGGAGCTCATCCATATGGACCTTATGGGTCCCATTCAAACCGAAAGTTTAGGTGGTAGAAGGTACATTCTTGTTGTTGTTGATGACTTCTCTAGGTTTACTTGGACTTACTTCCTTAGAGAAAAGTCCGAAGCCTTTGAGAAATTCAAAATGCTTTGTGTCAAAATTCAAAATGAGAAAACTTCTCACATTAAAAGCATTAAGAAAATTAGAAGTGATCATGGGAAAGAATTTGAAAATGCTAAGTTTGAAAATTTTTGCAATAGCTTTGGCATTTCCCATGAATTTTCGGCCCCTAGGACTCCTCAACAAAATGGTGTTGTTGAGAGGAAGAATAGAGTCCTCCAAGAGATGGCCCATGTGATGTTGCTTAGCAACAAAGTCCCTAGAAATCTTTGGGCCGAAGCCATCAATACGGCTTGCTACATAGGGAATAGAGTTTTCCTTAGGCCCGGGACTAAACAAACATCCTATGAGTTATGGAAGGGTAGAAAACCCAATGTGAGCTACTTCCACATCTTTGGGAGTAAGTGCTATATACTAAATGACCGGGATCAACTTGGCAAGTTTGATGCCAAGAGTGATGAGGGTATTTTCATTGGGTATGCACTTAATAGCAAGGCCTATAGAGTTTTTAATCTAAAGACTCAAAGTGTTATAGAATCATCAAATGTTGTCTTTGATGATTGTAGGCCCAAACATGATGACCATGAGGAGGATGTTTGTGAGGTGAATGACCTTCCTTTGAAGGAAAGTGGTGAGACTTCTAGTGGTGTGAAGTCAAACCAAGATGAAGAGGATGATTTGCCTCTTAATAGAGTTCCCCCTTTGGACTCTAATGAACCCGCTCCTTGGGTTAGAAAGCTCCATGATAAGGATGATATCATTGGAGAAGTTAGAGAGGGTGTTAGGACTAGGCGTCAAATAGCTAATCAAATTAGCTACACTTGTTACACCTCTCAAATAGAACCCAAAAAGGTTGATGAAGCCTTGGAAGATGAGTTTTGGGTTCTTGCCATGCAAGAAGAGCTAAACCAATTTGAGAGAAATGAGGTTTGGACTCTTGTTCCTAGACCCAAAAACACCAATGTCATAGGAACTAAATGGGTGTTTAGGAACAAATCCGATGAGGATGGCAACATTGTGCGAAACAAGGCAAGGCTTGTTGCACAAGGATACTCTCAAATTGAGGGTATTGACTTTGAGGAGACTTTTGCTCCCGTTGCCCGTCTTGAGTCCATAAGGCTTCTCTTATCCATTTCTTGTGTGTACAAGTTCAAGTTACAACAAATGGATGTCAAGAGTGCTTTCCTCAATGGCTTATTGCATGAGGAAGTGTTTGTTGAGCAACCCAAGGGGTTTATGGATCCACACCACCCCTCTCATGTCTATCGCCTCAAGAAGGCTCTATATGGGTTGAAACAAGCACCGAGGGCTTGGTATGAGCGCCTCACTCTTTATCTTGTTGACAATGGCTACTCAAGAGGTAGTGTTGACAAGACTTTGTTCATCAAGTGCACTAAAGATGAGCTATTCATAGCTCAAATTTATGTTGATGACATTGTATTTGGTTCCACCAACCAATCCAAAGTTAGACAATTTGTTGATGTCATGTCTCATGAGTTTGAAATGAGCATGGTTGGTGAACTAAATTATTTCCTAGGCTTGCAAATCAAGCAAATGCATGATGGGATCTTTATATCCCAAGCTAAGTATGCTAAGAGCCTAGTGAAAAAGTTTGGCCTTGAGAATGCCAAACATTGTGACACACCCATGAGCACCACCTTGAAACTTAGCAAAGATGCTAGTGGAAAGGATGTGGAACAAAGTCTATATCGTGGCATGATAGGTAGCTTGCTTTACTTGACCGCAAGTAGGCCCGATATTTGTTTTAGTGTGGGTGTTTGTGCTAGGTACCAAGCTAATCCCAAAGAGTCTCACCTTGTGGCGGTGAAGAGGATCATTCGGTTTGTGAATGGTACCTCAAATCATGGGATATGGTACTCCTTTGACACTAATCCAAGTCTTGTTGGATTTAGTGATGCCGATTGGGCGGGAAATTGTGATGATAGGAAGAGTACATCGGGCGGTTGCTTCTTCCTTGGGAACAATTTGGTTTCTTGGTTTTGCAAGAAGCAAAACTCAATTTCCCTATCCACGGCTGAGGCGGAATATATTGCCGCCGGTAGTGCTTGCACTCAATTGATGTGGATGAAACAAATGCTAGCCGATTATGGCTTGGAGCAAGGTACTCTTACTTTATTTTGTGATAACATGAATGCCATTAACATTTCTAAGAATCCCGTCCAACATTCTAGGACAAAGCACATTGACATTAGACACCATTTCATAAGAGAGCTAGTTGAGAGCAAAACCATTGCATTGGAACATGTGGGAACAAATGACCAACTAGCGGATTTGTTTACAAAGCCTTTAGACACCATTAGATTTGGGAACCTTAGCAAGTCTATTGGGATTTGTCAATTGGGTTGATTTGGTGTGTCTTGACCCCATATGGGGAGCTCAAGCAAAGAGAGCAAAGTTGCATGATCATACATTGTGCCACATTGATATATTTTATGCCTCTTAGTTAATTGCTTGAGATGATTGGTTGTACATACTTATATGTATTTTTCTAAATAAGTGTGCTACATTGCCTTGCTTGCAATCCATGTCATATCTATGCTCAAACATGCATTTTTGGAATAGGAGATGTACTTCGGAAGTACTTTTTGAATGACCTTTAATTGATCTCCATGACATGATGATTCTTTTTAAATGACATACCTAAGTTGAAAAGTATGAGATGAAAATGTGAAATGTTTGATTGCAAATGTTGTATGCAAATTTGTGTGCAAAAGCAATGTTGAGACTTACATTAATAAGGATCTTAATATCCAAAGTCTCTCTTTCCTTATTTGTAGAACAAGGCTACTATCATACGGGTATCTCACCCGGAAAAATCAAATAGGGTGCAAAGTCGCTCATGTCTTGTTTTGCCTATAAAGTTGGATATAGTTTTTTTTTGAAATACTAAAATTCTATATCCTTGCTTTTTCCATGACAAAGGGTGAAATTGGTTTGAATTCTTTTGGAAACCTTTGTTGTTTGCTTTACCAAATACCATTGTTTTGGTCTTAGATGCAACATGTCTTGCATGCAAAGCATTATTGTCACACATTTGTCATAAAATAAAACTCCTTGAATCTCTCTTACTTGATTGAGGTGCATAAAATTGCCTATTTGATTGCATATGTGTTCGTGCTACAAGCTCTCCTTGCTAATGCTTACCTATTAGGGGAGACTCCCTTTGCCTATCTCATGACAAAAAGGGGGAGTAGGTTTGGGGAGAATGTGTGCTTCTAGGCATTGCATTTAGGGGGAGTTGAGAGTGAGTAACCCATGATGGGAGATGATTGCATTTAGGGGGAGTTGCATTGCATTACATTGCTTGTTTGATTTTTTTTGAAACCTTTTGAAATGACATTTCTTTTGTTATTAGCATCTCTCCCACACTTGTTCTTGGAAGGTATTTTTCTTGTTGATTGTGTGTAGGTTGGATTTCTTTTCTACAAGCTTGGATTTGACTTGAAAATGTTCAAGACTTAGACTAGGAGCTTAATTGTAATGTAGAAAACTTTTGTTGACCAATCTTTTATTTTGTGAGGATGCTATGTGAGTGGTGATTTTGTCACGAAATAGCCAAAGGGGGAGATTGTAAGTGCCTAATTTTTTATTGGCGTATTTCGTTGGCAAAATCACAATGGGGTTCTATATGTAAGGATAGCTTAGGATGGAAGAAAACCTCATTGCATGATCAAGAGCTTCAAGGAAGGTAGATTTCTTGACTTACTCTACTTTGAAGAGATGTAGTTGCACACACACACAACACTTGCATAACTCTTACTTGTATGTTGTGTTTGCAGTTTTTGTGCATCATTGGGTATTTAAATCTCTCTTCTTACATCTTGTGATTATAATGGCATATCTAGTTAGGCTTAGGATGCATTTCTTTTGACCCTTGCACTTTTGTTTGTGTGCTTAAGGGAGTGTGTGCGCTGGTCATGCGCTGGTCGTCACCAGCGCAACTAGTCCAGTGGACTACCGCTGGTCGTGCGCTGGTCTGCACCGGCGCACTCCTCCAGCGCAACTCCTCCAGTAGGTTGTCGCTGCTGGTGCGCTGGTCGTCACCAGCGCATCTCGTCCAGAATGTTGCCGCTGGTCTTGCGCCCTTGAGGCGCACCACTCGTCGAGCGCCCTTGCCAGTTAAAGGGCGTGCGCTGGTGAGTTGCGCTGGTCGTCCAGCGCTGGTCGTCCAGCGCTGAACCAGCGCAGCTGACGGGAATCTGAAGCGTTTTTTTTTCAAAACGACGCCACCTTGTGCTGATCTCCTATATATATGTGGCTTTCTTCCTTAGGTCGTTTTTTATGAGTTCAAAAGCCATTTTTACTAAGCATATTTTTCTTCAAGAGAAATTCCACCAAGAACTCATTTTTATTCACTCAAACATCATTCCATGAGCATCAATCTTCATCTAGCATCCTTCTTGAGCATCTAGATAGCTTATTTCATGGATTCTTCAACATACTTTGCTTGGTAAGGTTTTCACTTGTATCTTACATATTTTGTGTCTTTCTTTCCAAGCTATCTCTTTTATTACTTGTATATCATGGATTTATCTTTTAAATGCAAGTTAGAGATTAGTATGTTGAATGTTTGAGAGTTGTATTGTGATAGCTTCTAGGTTTTTTATAAATCTTGTGTTGCTAAGCTTTTTGACATGTCACTTAGTTTTTGATATCCAGGATTGTTTTTCTTGACATATCATCATCCTGGGTAAGCATATAGAGTTGCCTTGCTCTTGTTGCATTTTTGAGTATTTCACATATTCACCTTAGGTTGTGCTATCTCTTCACCTTAGAGACAAGTCTTGTATTTACCTCTTAGGTAGTTTGCAAGCAAGGGACTAGAGTAACTATTAAAGGCCCGCGGGTAGCAAAGACGGATTAGTAAATTTAGGTGTGATGTGGTCAACCTAATTTGTAATCGTATTTGCAAATAGTGGATTCGAGGTTCTCGTGTGGCGCACATAACAGCCCGTGGTTTTTCCCCGTGTGGGTTTCCACGTAAATATTGTGTGTCCTCTAATTTCCGCACTTGTATATTTTGTTATTGACTAGATTGGGGGCTTTTTCGTAATTTGGACTAATCTCGAAAAATTGGGTAAAATTGTTTAAAATCTATTCACCCCCCCTCTAGATTACTTTAGGACACGTTTATTATTTATTTTCAATTCCAAACATTGTGATACACCCATGAGTACCACTTTGAAGCTAAGCAAGGATGCTAGTGGAAAAAGTGTGGATCAAACTCTATATCGTGGCATGATAGGTAGCTTGCTTTACTTGACCGCAAGTAGGCCCGATATATCTTTTAGTGTGGGTGTGTGTGCTAGGTACCAAGCGTATCCCAAGGAGTCCCATCTCTCTTCCGTTAAGAGAATCATTCGCTATGTGAATGGGACTTCCAACTATGGGATTTGGTACTCTTTTGAGACTAATGCTAGTCTTGTAGGCTTTAGTGATGCGGATTGGGCAGGAAATTGTGATGATAGGAAAAGCACATCGGGCGGTTGCTTCTTCCTAGGCAACAACTTGGTGTCTTGGTTTTGCAAGAAGCAAAACTCGATTTCCTTGTCCACGGCCGAGGCCGAGTACATAGCCGCGGGGAGTGGATGCACACAACTCCTTTGGATGAAGCAAATGCTAGTCGACTACGGATTCAACCAAGGTACTCTAACCCTCTTTTGTGATAACATGAGTGCTATTAATATTTCCAAGAATCCGGTACAACACTCTAGGACTAAGCATATTGACATCCGCCATCATTTCATTAGAGAGCTTGTTGAAAATAAATGCATAGCACTTGAACATGTAGGTACTAATGATCAACTTGGGGACTTATTTACTAAACCATTAGATGCTACAAGATTTAAAACACTTAGTAGATCTATTGGGATATGTCTTGTGGAGTGATGTGTCTTGTACTTGACCCCATATGGGGAACTCAAGCAAAGAGAGCTATTTTGCATATTTGTTGTTTACAAAATTTTGAAAAATCCTATGCCTCTTTCTTAATTGCTTGAGTAAGCTTGGTTGTACATATGTTTATATGTTTTCAATTCATAAGTGTGAACCTTGCTTGTTAACAATCCATGTCATATTTATGTTCAAACATGCATTTTTGGACTAGGAGATCTACTTAGGAAGTATGATGTGAATGACCTATAGTTATCTCCATGACATGATGATTCTTTAATAACATGCTAATGTCACATGAAAAAGCATAAAATTCATATAACATGCTCACATGAAAAGCATGAATTGATGATTGCATATTTTTTTAAAATGCAAAACTTGTGTGAAAAAGCTTATGAGACTCAAATGAAAATCATAATGTCTCTCTTTCTTTATTTGTTGAACATGGCTACTATCATACGGATATCTTATCCGGAAAAATCAAATAGGGTGCAAAGTCGCTCATGCCATGTTTCGCCTATAAAGTTGGATATAGTTGCTCTTAAATTGAAATCAATGAAATCTCTATATCCTTGCTTTTCTCATGACATTGGTGAAATTGGTTTGAATTCTTATTTGAAACCTTTGTCATTTGCTTTGCCAAATACCATTGTTTCTTGGGCTTGAATGCTACATGTCTTGTATGCAAAGCATGTTTGATTCACACATTTTCTCTAAATAAATCTCCTTGTTTCTCTCCATTTAATTGAGATGCATAAAGTGACTTATATTGATTATGCAAATATCGTGTATGCTACTATCTCTCTTTGCTTAGAGTGACCCGGTTGGGGACTACTCCTTTGCCTATATCATGACAAAAAGGGGGAGTAGATATGGTAAGGGGAGTTGTAAATTGTAGTGGCAATTGTGCATGTTGGGGAGAAAACAAATTGAGGGGGAGTAACCCATTGAGGGGGAGCATTGCATTCACATTCATAGCATGATGTTGTACTTAATTTTTAATGCAAATGCTTGTTTTATCTCACATGATTAATCTCACATGCTTGTTTCGGAAAGTATAGAAACTCTGTTTTGAAGGATTGATTATTCTACAAGAGATTGAAGACTTGAAGATTTTTTATTATCTCTTTGTAATGTAGAAAATCCCCTTGGTTTCTAGTTTTGTTGTGAGGATTAATGTGAGTGGTGGTTTTGTCACGAAATAGCCAAAGGGGGAGATTGTAAGGATTCCCATTCCTTGATTGGCTTATTTCGTAGACAAACCACAATTGGGGTTTTTGTAAGGGTAGATTAGGCTCTCAAGACCTCAAGAGAAGAAGCACCAAAGGTATATTTCTTGTGCTTGCTCTACTTTGAAGAGATGTAGTTGCACACACACACAACACTTGCATAACTCTTACTTGTATGTTGTGTTTGCAGTTTTTGTGCATCATTGGGTATTTAAATCTCTCTTCTTACATCTTGTGATTATAATGGCATATCTAGTTAGGCTTAGGATGCATTTCTTTTGACCCTTGCACTTTTGTTTGTGTGCTTAAGGGAGTGTGTGCGCTGGTCATGCGCTGGTCGTCACCAGCGCAAGCTGACCAGCGCAACTAGTCCAGTGGACTACCGCTGGTCGTGCGCTGGTCTGCACCGGCGCACTCCTCCAGCGCAACTCCTCCAGTAGGTTGTCGCTGTTGGTACGCTGGTCGTCACCAGCGCAAGCACCACCAGCGCATCTCGTCCAGAATGTTGCCGCTGGTCTTGCGCCCTTGAGGCGCACCACTCGTCGAGCGCCCTTGCCAGTTAAAGGGCGTGCGCTGGTGAGTTGCGCTGGTCGTCCAGCGCTGAACCAGCGCAGCTGACGGGAATCTGAAGCGTTTTTTTTTCAAAACGACGCCACCTTGTGCTGATCTCCTATATATATGTGGCTTTCTTCCTTAGGTCGTTTTTTATGAGTTCAAAAGCCATTTTTACTAAGCATATTTTTCTTCAAGAGAAATTCCACCAAGAACTCATTTTTATTCACTCAAACATCATTCCATGAGCATCAATCTTCATCTAGCATCCTTCTTGAGCATCTAGATAGCTTATTTCATGGATTCTTCAACATACTTTGCTTGGTAAGGTATTCACTTGTATCTTACATATTTTGTGTCTTTCTTTCCAAGCTATCTCTTTTATTACTTGTATATCATGGATTTATCTTTTAAATGCAAGTTAGAGATTAGTATGTTGAATGTTTGAGAGTTGTATTGTGATAGCTTCTAGGTTTTTTATAAATCTTGTGTTGCTAAGCTTTTTGACATGTCACTTAGTTTTTGATATCTAGGATTGTTTTTCTTGACATATCATCATCCTAGGTAAGCATATAGAGTTGCCTTGCTCTTGTTGCATTTTTGAGTATTTCATATATTCACATAGGTTGTAACTCTCTTCATTGAGAAGTAAGTCTTGTGTAGCTTCCGGGATTAGGTTGCATAAATCACAAGCAATTGGACTAGGTTCGCTTATACAGGGATTAGGTAGGTGTGTGATTACTTCCGGGATTAGGTTGTAATTGGTTTACACATTTAGTGGATTCGAGGTTCGAGTGTGGCTTACTTACTAGCCCGTGGTTTTTCCCGTGAGGGTTTCCACGTAAATATCTTGTGTCATTTATATTTCCGCACTTTTACACTTGATATTTTATATTGTCTAGTTTGAGACATTTTCGTAATATTGACTTGTATGCGAAAATTGGGAAAAATTGTTTAAAATCTATTCACCCCCCCCTCTAGATAATATATTTCACACCGAGTATTAGTTTCAAGAGCATTGAGTGTTTAAGAAAGGTGTATCGATTCCCTAGTATTTCTCTCCATACATTCATTCTTTGTGTGATATTTGATTTGATTTGATTTGATTTTAGTCTTTAGTTCAAGTAGTCATAATTTAGGTAAACTTTAGAATTAAACAAACTTCCAAAGCAAAGCATTATGCAATTTAGTTTTCCGCACTTAGATTAAATCCTTGCTTGATTAATTGGTTTTGACTGATAGAATCGCCGATCCCAGTGAACGAACTTTCTTAGTAAATTGAACACAGATTTTACTGCATCAACGTCCTTCCACTAAAATGGGCTGGAATGCCTGTATGCCTAATATATGCAAAGTAGGCGCTCGATTCAGCAATACAGGATGTCCCCGCATAACTTCCTGAAGTATTTCCCATATAATCAGCCCTTTGTCCCGAATTTTACTCTTAGCAACTCCTATGTTTGAAGCAAAGATGTTGTCTAATTAGACTACAAATTACAAATGCCTGGAAAAGCTCTATTGCGATTTCGCGGGGCAACCCACATAGATGTAATGAAAGTGAGGGGCCTACGACAATCACAGAACACCCCGAATAATCGACCCGTTTGCCAAGCAGAGTCTTACGAAATCTTCCCTCTTTGCTTTCAATTACATTTGAAAATGACTTATACACCTTATTATGACCATCCCTCATTGGTTGTCCATGGATTCCATTATCAAGAAGTGTATCTACGGCTTCTTGTACCAATTTCTCCTGACACATTACTAATTCTTCTAGCGTAGATCTACTTGTTGTTAATAGATCGGTAAGAGTATTGTTCCAATAGATAACTCTTCTATAGAGTTTATTAATATCTGAAGTCATTAGTTTACCTCCCTCTATCTGAATGATTGGTCTCAACTCGGGAGGAAGAACTGGTAATAGACATAAAACCATCCATTCTGGGTATATATTTGTTCGAATAAAATGCTTAGCTAATTCTATGCGTCTAACCAAAAAATCCCTTCTTCTTCCAATTTTTCAATCTTCCCATTCATTACCCGTGGGTCCTTCTTCCCCCAATTCTTTCCATTCGACCCACGAATAATCTATAATAATTCGTAAATCTAGATCGGCTAATTGTTCCCGGATAGCACCTGCTCCAGTAGAAATTTCTCGGTTGCAAAATATATTGAAACCTTGGGTAGTAAAAAAAAGTGGGATGCTGTATTTCTAGGATTGGATTTCATATTCGAATAAACCTCGTAATCGTAAAAAAGTGGGTTTTTTAGCTATAGGCCTAGCAAAAGAAAAATTGGGATAGGATCCTATAGGATCTCCCCCCTTTCAAAATCGGACATGAGCGTTTCCCCTCATCCGGCTCAAGTAGTTACACCAAATTAAGGCTAAAGAAAGGGGTTCCCACTTTCAAATTCTAGAAAACACCCCAAATAACTACTCCTTACTCAAGTTCCTAGTGAAGACTAAGCAACATTTCCTCGATTCATTTTAAATGAAATGTTCAATTTTTGAGTAGTCTACTTCCCCCGAATCATTAATCTCCTATTCAAATTAAAAGAAAGAAGTACCTTGAAATTCATAAGGGATTTCCTTGTCTATGTATCGTTCCATGCGATCATTTAGGTCCTGCTTCACCTCGACTGTTATGCCACGATGTCCTTAAAGCCTATATGTGATGTATAGACTCCCGTAACCATGACCTATTTGCTTATTTGAAGATAATTTCATTTCTTTCTAAAGAAAGGGAATTATTAATTCCGCAAAAGAAAAAAGAAAGAAGTCTTTTTTTTTCACGAGGTATAGCTATAAATTTTTATTTCTTTTTTACTGAATCGACCATAAATCCATTCCCCTTTTGATTTGGGAGTATTGAATACACCCCATATTCTGAGCTTCATGTTACTTCTACATGTCAGATTCTGGGCATCCCAACTCGATTGACTGGGATGACAATTTCATATTTCTAATCTGTAAAATCGAAATTTCAATCAAATCACACATCGCAATATACTAGACCTTCTAATTCTTTAAGAGGTTTATCTAAAAGATTCACGATATAACTAGGAAGACGTTTCAAATACCACACGTGGGTTACTGGGCATCCCAGTTTTATGTATCCCACTTGATATCTTCGTATCCGAGAATCAAAAAATTCAACTCCGCATTGTTCACAAAATTACGGGTCTTGCTTTTCATCTCTGATTACTTGATAATTTCCACAAGCACAAATTCCACTTTTAATAGGTCCAAAAATTCTTTCACAAAATAATCCATCTTTTTCCGGTTTATTCGTTTTGTAATGAAAAGTATAGGGTTTTGTCACTTCTCCAACTATGTCTCCATTAGGTAGGATTTTATTGGTCCAAGCGCTTATTTGTTGAGGAGAGACTAATCCAATTTGGAGTTGTTGATGTTTATACCGATCAATCATATAAGCAAATTTATGATTCATTCCGATTAAGCTTCCTTCTTATTAATCTGGAAGTTTTTCTCAGATACAAGGAAATGATTCAGTTCCAAAGCCAAAGATCATACTTCTTGAATGAGCAATCGAAAAGATCCTAGAGCATCTTCGGGTTTAGGTATTGTTCCTCCAATGATCGTAGTACCAAGAACTTCTTGGCGAGCTCTAATATGATCGGATTTATAAGTAAGCATCTCTTGTAAAATATGAGCAACACCAAAGCCCTCAAGAGCCGAAACCTCCATTTCTCCGACCCGTTGCCCCCCTTGCTTGGACCTTCCTCTAAGGGGTTGTTAGGTTACAAGTGCATAATGCCCACTGGAACGTCCGTGTATTTTATCATCAACTTGATGAATTAATTTCAATATATAAGGCTTTCCTATTATAACAGGTTGTTCAAAAAGATCTCCCGTTCGTCCATCAAATATTCTACTTTTTCCAGGATACTCGAGTTCAAAGACCCATGGATTCGCTGTTTGTATACTGGCTTCATATAATTTAGAAAACACGAGTTTTCTCGAAGCCTCTTGTTCATATCTCTCATCATAAGGTGCTATTCTATAATGTCTATTTAGCAGACCCCCCGCTAACCCGAGAGAGCATTCAAATATCTGTCCTACATTCATTCGTGAAGGTACTCCTAATGGGTTGAAGACCATATCAACATGCCTTCCATCTTGCAAGTAAGGCATATCCTGTCTAGGCAAAATTTTTGAAATGATCCCTTTATTTGCATGTCTTCCAGCTACTTCATCACCTACTTTAATTTCACGTTTCTGTGAAATATATACACGAATCGTTTCTGGATTATAACTAGAACCCCCCTTTTTTCAGATCCATCTCACATCAATAACTCGATCCCGACCACCTATAGGTAGTTTTAGACAAGTTTCCTTTGAAGTGGATACCTGAATGCCAAGTATAGCCCGTAATAATCTATCTTCCGAGTATACGATGATTCTTTCACCGTTTGAGGCGTTAATTTACCTACTAAAATATCACCCGTCTCCACCCAAGATCCCAGCATAACAATTCCATTTTTGTCTAAATTGCGGAGTAAACGAACTTCTAGATGTGGTATTTCATTAGTGATCCTTTCGGGACCTTGGCTTGTTACATGAGTCTGAATTTCATATTTTCGTATGTGAAAAGAAGTATAAATATCTCTATATATCAGACGTTCGCTAATAAGTACCGCATCCTCAAAATTGTAACCTTCCCATGGCATATAAGCTACTAATATATTTTTCCCCAAAGCGAGTTCGCCACCAACCGTAGAGGCACCATCCGCTAAAACTTGTCCCTTTTTAATGCATCTATGCCGCCCAACCTGGAGTTTTTGATGCATACAAGTATTTTTGTTGGAACGTTGATACATAACTAATGGAATACCTATCGTATCTTCATTGCCTGATAAAACGATCTTGTCAATATCCGTATAAAGGACCTTTCCCTCGAGTTCGGCTATAGCGGTAATCCCTGAATCTAGGGCCACTTGGCGTTCCAACCCAGTTCCAACAATGCACTTCTCGGACCGAGAAAGCGGAACTGCTTGGCATTGCATATTAGAACTCATTAAAGCCCGATTCGCATCATTATGCTCGATAAAAGGAATGAGGGAAGCTCCAATAGAAAAATATTGGAAGGGAGAAATACTTCGAAGATGAACCCATTCCGACGAAATAGTCAGGAATTCTTGACGATATCGAGTTGGAACAACCTGTTCTTCCTGAATACCTTGACTCAGCGCCAAAGAATTTCCTGCCACTACCATATAGTATTCATCTATACTTGGTGATAAATAAAGCATTCGTATCTTTTTCGATTTCTCAAAGATTTCATAAAATGGGCTTTCTAGAGACCCCCAATAACCAATTCTCGCATGAATTGCTAAGGATCCAATAAGTCCAACATTGATTCCTTTAGACGTGTCAATTGGGCAAATGCGCCCATAGTGACTAGGATGTATATCTCATATCCGAAAACTAGCAGTTCGTCCTGTCAATCCTCCAGGGCCCAAATAACTCAATTTTCTCCCATGAACTATTTGTGTCAATGGATTAGTTCGATCCAAAACTTGAGATAATGGGTGCAATCCGAAAAAAGAATCATAAGTGGTTGTTAATGGAGTTGAAGTTACCAAATTTTGAGGAGTCGGCATCAATTTATGCCTAATTGCTCCGCCTATAGTTCCTCTAACCGCATTTTCTAACCAAACCAGGGCCAATCCGAATTGATCTTGTAAGAGATCCGCTACAGACCGAATACGTTTATTTTTCAAATGATTCATATCATCAAGTGTACCCATTCCAAATTTAAGTCCGATCAAATGATCCGCAGCTGCCAATGCATCTCGTGGTAACAAAAATATATTGTTTTTGGGTATATTAAGATTCAGCCTCTGGTTCATATTTCGTCGACCAATCCTTCCTAATTCGCATCTTTGGTGAAAAAATTTCTTTTGTAATTCTTTACCTAAGGATTCAGAAAATACTGGATCTCCGCCTACACAAGCAAATTGTTGATAAAACTCCAAAATGGCATTTTCTTTTGACCCAATTTTTTTTTTCTCTTTATCAGTCAGGAAAGACAAGAAAATTTCAGGGTAGCAAATATTCTCTAGAATTTCTCTTAGATTCGAACCCATAGCTGATGATAGAACTAGAATAGATACTTTTTGTTTCCTACTCACACGAGCCCATATCCTTGCTTTTCTATCAATCTCTAATTCTAATCTTCCTCCCCAATCTGATATTATGGTGCCCGCATAGACCAAAATTCCGTTATGGTCAAATTCTGACTGGTAATAGATACCTAGGCTTTACAATATTTGATTGATCACAATTCTGTATATTCCATTTACTATAAAAGTTCCCAAGGAATTCATTAAAGGAATGTTTCCAATAAAAATTGTTTGTTCTTGCATATCCCCTCTGCTTTTCCAAATTAATCCTGCGGATACATATAATTTAGAAGAATATGTGAGTGATTCATATACAGCATCTCTTTCTTTTATCAAAGGTTCTACCAATTGATATGTTTCCACAAATAATTGAAATTCAATTTCTTGATCTGTATCTTCAATTTTTGGAAACTTATAAAGTTCTTCTGTTAAGCCTTGATCAATGGACCTACAAAATCCTTCAAATTGTATCTGATTCAACCCGGGTATTGTAGACATTCCTGCATTTCCGTCACCGAGCATTTTGAATTTCCCATTTATCAAAAAATCCCATTCTTTTCTCATTCTGCATTGAATCATATGAATCGATCTAGCAACGATGGAATTTTGATTCTGTTTACTGAATCACATGAAATTTTTCCCAACTCCATATATATGGAATGTATGAAATACGTATGAACGGAGGAAAAAAGATGATTTTAGACTTAATTTTAGACTTAGTTAAATTGGAATTTCTAAGAGACAGATCCAAATGGAAAGGAATTGATAAATTCCACTTAGAATTATGGAGTTTTTTTATGGAGTTTTTTTATTTTGTCTAGAATAGAAAATTCACTTTATACCATTATTATGATATTACATATTCCAATCCGATTGGATTGGATATCAGAAACATAAATAGATTCAGGATTTGATCCATACATCCCTCTCTTTTATTACATACTTCTACTCAAGACAGCACATGTCGTACTCTATCAAAATTTCTATTTTCTCTTCAATCTAATCAATCTCAATTGCAGTACGACAAGTGTCCGCCAATTCCCTATAAACAGGCATCATACACAAATAATATACCCCACAAGCTAACTGTGGAATACAACTTATGTTTGGGGTTTACATATACTAATAATTGACATTATAATTGAAATTGAGTTGAGAAGGTTTTTTTTCAATAAAAAAATCAAGACTGATTAGTTATATATCAATTTTGATTTTATTATATCATTTATCATTAGGGAAAGACAATTTGAGATGTAAATCCAAGAGTGGGTCATGAATTTACAGTCATATAGTTAATGGTTCCAATTTGTTCTGAATTTTGGCTTTTATAACTGAAAAAAATTCCCATTTGGTTTTTTAATAGAAAATAGAGGTATTTAGATATTGGGTGTTTTGAGATACTATAAAATTAATTGAAGGGAAGGAGCCGCAAACCCCCCCACACCAAAAAAAAAAACAAAAAAAAAAAAAAAAAACAAATAACAAATAAAGGGGAATATTTTTCATTTATTTGGTATCGTTTTGGCGGCATGGTCGAGCAGTAAGGTGGGGGACTGCAAATCCTTTTTCCCCAGTTCAAATCTGGGTGTCGCCTGATTAACAAAAGACAAGACTCAAAATCCCTTATTCTTTATTCTTTATTCTTCTTTGCTGTTATAACTCGTCGAATTTTTCCCAGCAAAACGCGCGTAGTCTTGAGACTTTCTTGATCGGAAACAGCTGGGGGTTCCCTTCTTTAAATTAAAGTGCCGTAACTCGTTGTATTTAGGATTCAAGGAAAGATTATAGTAGTGGAAGGGCTATCATATCAATTAAAGAGTTACCGATTTTTTTCCATTACTAATGTCGTGTCTACTGGCCGGGTCTTGAATTAGATTGGATGGATAATTGGCTTTTTTTCTTTTACTTAATGATAATGAAGGACAAGAAAAATAAAGAACAGGTATCGGTATTCCTACATATATATATTAGTAGCATTCTCTTTGATACTTCAAAAGAAAAGCGTAACTGCAGTTTCAATTTTCATATTTATTGGAATCTTTCATCAAGGGTGTTGGGTCAGAATCCCCTTTCGACTCTGCACCAGTGATTCCACTATTATTAATAAACACTAATGGAATAATTCCTTCATATTCAGAGAGATAGGGGACATAATTCACATGGATATAGTAAGTCTCGCTTGGGCTGCGTTAATGATAGTCTTTACATTTTCCCTTTCACTCATAATATGGGGAAGGAGTGGACTCTAGAGATACTACGAATTGAGTTGGGGAATCAAATTGTATCACTTTTTTATAGATTTTTTTTATAGATCTTTTTGCAAAGCATAAATAATCATTATTAATTATTTAATATATTGAATTCATTAATTTAATTCAATTTTGAATTAAAAAATTGAATCAATAAAAATATCTTCATTCCGAAATTGTATTGGCTTTTATTTCTGTTGTGCTTTATTGATGCGTTTGCTATCATGGCTGAAGGATTCCAAATTGATAGGATAACCCTTTTCAAATTTTGAAATTCGAAATCCGAAGAAGTTACCATAGAACTCCTTGGATTATCTGTAAACCGCGCAATCAATTACTTCTTTGAAATGCTAAAAAAAAAGATTACTTTCTAATTTTCTATAAATTAGAAAATAAATTAGAAAGTAATAAGAGTTGCCTCGCGATTATTTCAAGGGAGCCGATATTGACACCCATAAATATGATAAGCACACCCATATTTTAATAAAGAATTTAATTACAAAAATATCCCAATAGGAATTTACCAATAAAGACAAACTAGTTTAATTAAAAAAAAAACAAAATACTATTTACACCCATTAATTACACCCATATCTTCAACTATATCACTTTATTTATAAAAAATAAAAAAAACCAAACCCTAATTCAACTTTAATTCTATTTCTTTTATAAAATAAAAAGAACAAGAAGAACAGAAGCCTAACGGAGCCAAAATCTTCCATTATCATATAACAAAGTAGTGGAACAAGAATTTTCAGAGGACTCCAATCATACAGAGGTACGTATTTCTTTATTTATTTATTTTTGTTATGAACTCTGTCAATGAAAAAATAGTGAGAAGTAATTTTTTTTTTTTTTTTTAAGATAGCAGTACATATTTCATTGTTGGAACAATTATAGAATTTTTGTGAATTCTTAACAGAGCATGAACAATGTTGGAGTCGAATATACTATGGACTACAGTAGTGAATTTACAAATTACGAGGTATAGTTATGCTTATACATTATATCAAAATTTTAGTTTTTGTAGAAGAGAAACAAACTTAAATTATTGTTTACTTGAAAACTGAATTTTGGGTGTTCTCTCTTGATTCGAAAGAATCAAAGTAAGGTTTCAAATTGTTGTTTTAGTGGGTGTTTGTTGTTTGGGTTCGTTGTGGCTTGTTGGTTTGTTATTCATTTGTTCCCTGTTTTGATTGTTAATAAAATCTTTGTAATTTTCTCTGTTTTCTGGGGATGGTGTTGTCTCCTTCTCGTTTTTGTCTGTTTTTTTTTTTTTTTTTCTGTTTGCTGGTGTTGTGTTGTTGGGCTGTTTGTTTGGTTTCTCTATTTTTCAGCTTCTCTTGTTGCTCTGCTTGTTTGCGTGTTGGCCTCCCTTTGACCTCTTAATATAGTCTACCTTTGCTATTAAAAAAAATATATTGCTATTTAAAAAAAAAAAAAAAAGGTTATTGTCATAGATGAAAGTTTATATTTGGTACAATTTTGATCACGTAGTGTTTGCTTGTTACTCTATTTTTTATTTTTTATTTTTTGGAAGAGAATTTCGTTTCTTCATTGCTATTTTTTTCATTATGTTTTTTTTTATTTTTTTATTTGCTTATTGAGTTCTCATGCATTATATTAGAAGATTAATTTTGTTTTTATTTGTGAATTGTATTACCTATATGTGTATGTACTATATGCAGGTATTTAAAAGCAGAGAATCTTTAATTCAATGGACCCGTGAAGTAGGAAAAAACAATGAATTTGTGATTGTAATAAAGAGATCTGACACAGGTGACGGTGGTACTCGATCAAGAATCACCTTTGGTTGTGAGAGAAGTGGACAATACAGAGACAATAAGAAAAAAGAAAATGAAAATGATGAAGGGAAAAAACGTAAAATTACTGGAACAAAGAAGTGTGGTTGCCCTTTCACTTTAAAGGGTGAGAAGTTGGACATTGATGATGACTGGATGTTGAAAGTGATTTGTGGGGTTCATAATCATCCAGCTGCATAGCATTTTGAGGGACATTCATATGCAGCGAGATTATCAAATGAAAAGAATTCAGTATTAGTAGACATGTCCAAAAATATGGTAAAACCCAAAGACATTTTGGTAACTTTGAAGAATAGAGATAGGTCGAATGTTTCTACACTCAGAACAATCTACAATGCACGTCAGAAATGGCTGGCAGGTCACAAATGCAGCAACTCTTAAGTAAGTTGTCTGAGCACAATTATATTGAGTTTCATAGAAGTTGTAATAACACTGATTCTGTTAAAGACTTGTTTTGGGCAAGTCCTCTCAGTATAGACTTATTGCATGCATTTCCACATGTGTTGCTAATGGACTGTACGTACAAGACAAATAGATATCGCCTGCCATTATTAGAGATTGTAGGAGTGACATCCACTAACATGACTTTTTCTGTTGCTTCTGCTTATCTTTATTCTGAGCGTGAAGATAATTATGTTTGGGCATTAGATAAATTGAAGAGTTTGATGGATGAGAATGCGCAACATAAAGTCATTGTTAGTGATAGAGAATTAAGTCTCATGAATGCCATTGATAAAGTATTTTCTAGTACGCGAAATTTTTTATGTAGATGGCATATTAATAGAAATATTTTGGCGAAGTGCAAGAGTATGTTTGCAACAACTGAACAATGGGAAAAATTTATAACCAGTTGGAATGTTTTGGTATGGTCTTCCTCTGAAAATGAATTTGTTCATCACTTGAGCGTACTACAAAGGGATTTCAGTGCCTATCCGGAAGCAGTTGAATATGTCACAAAAATTTGGTTGACTAAGTACAAGGAAAGATTCGTTGCAGCATGGACAGACAAAATTATGCATTTCGGTAACGTGACAACAAACAGGTAATGTGACATCAATATGTAATTATCTGATATTGATTGTTTCATTTTTATTTATATATATTAAAAAAATTATCTAATCAATTTTAAATTTAAAATTTTTTTTTTTTTTTGTAGGGTTGAAAGTGAACATTCAAGGCTTAAGAAACAACTTGGATCAAGTCAAGGAAATTTTGAGACTTGTTGGACAAAGATACATACTTTACTTAAACTGCAACATACACAAATAGTAGAGTCATTTGAGAAGAGTATGACCATTGTACAACATCAATTCAAACCAACTGAATTTAGAGAACTTCGTGGTTTTATTTCTACTAGTGCATTGGAAATTATCCTCTCCGAATCAAATCTAGCTAATTCTATTGGGGTTGACGCTTCTGCATGTGGGTGTGTTATTCGATACACACATGGGTTACCATGCGCTCATGAGATTGCAGAATATAAGAGAGAAAGCCGTCCTATACCTCTTGAAAGTGTTGACCCGTACTGGAAAAAACTTGATTTGGCGCGTGTTGAGAAAAAACCAACTGCAGATTTGAGTTGTCAATCAGAATTTGAAAGAATTACAAAGCGTTTCAATGAGAATAGTGTGGAAACAAAGTTAGAAATTCTGAAGAAATTGAAGGAGATTGCTAATCCTGAGTGTACTTATCTTGCTGAACCGGAGGTTAAGACTAACACAAGAGGTCGACCACATTCAAAAGTTAATTCATCCACCCGTAGAAATCCATCTGCTTTTGAACTAGTACTATCTGGCCAAGAAAAAAGTTCACCTCATTTCACATGTGGTACATCTACATCATCAAAAACTGGAGTTCATGCTAAACAAACGAGGAGACCAAAGGAGAAGGTATTGTGTTAATTTATAACTCGTTTAATATTTAATAAAAAAGAAGTATAATTTTTTTTTTTTTTTGGTAATTAAAAGCTGCAGGTACGCCGACATCAATCACCAACTTTAAATGCGTATATTGATGCATTTCCAAAAGTATTCCAACCATTCATTCATCGAGTCCAGAATGTTATAGGTGATGGCAATTGAGGATTTAGAGCTATTGCTGATTTGCTAGGATTTGGTCAAGATGGATGGTTACAAGTAAGGAAGGATTTGTTAAACGAATTGCATTCTCCTTTAGGTAATTACAAAAATTTATATAAAGCATCAGAGAGGATAGAACAATTGACTCAGCAGCTGCTATCATACTTTGAGGAATTTCCAAGAAATGATCGATGGATGAGTATACCTGACATGGGGCATCTTATTGCATCACGCTATAATGTTGTTCTATTTCACTTGTCAATGCAGCAATGCCTTACTTTTCTTCCTCTTAGATCGTTGCCAGTCGATTTTGTGTCTCGCAAAGAAATTGCTATTGGATTTGTAGACAGCAATCACTTCGTAGAGGTATTATAATTTGTTTTATTAATAGTTTTTACTCTTTTTTTTTTTTTTTGGAATTATGGTGCTCATCGTTGTTATTTGTGACCTATTGTCTTTTTTTTTTAATACATATTTGTCACGTATTGTCATTAACAATATATTTATGATTTTATTTTAGGTGTTCTTTTTACCAAATCATCCTGTTCCACCTATAGCAGCTAATTGGCATAGATGTCATCAACCCATTGCAAAAGGATGGGAAACGACATATACTTCTCGTATACAATATTTTCAAGAAACTGCAACTAATAATGATGGTGATAGTGAGAAAACAATAGATCTTGCTACTGATTAAACTACTTTGCATAGAAACTCTTGTCAGCACTTTTTTGTTTTTCAGGACATTTCAATACTTGTTTATTTACATTTGAGAATGGTATTAATTTACATTAATAATCTATGAAGAATATTTTTTATTTAAAAGTTTTCTAATGATGGTGCTTTTACTAGTGTAATAGTTTAATATTGTTTTCCTCTGTTGTTGGTAAAGAACAAATAGCAAGGTTTTACTTTGGAGGAAAGCTTGATAGTTGAAAGTCTTGATATTTCTTTTGTTATTACTCTTAATATTTCTTTTGGTAAAGAACAAATAGCAGGACTTTACTTTTCATAGCTGCACGTTTGAGCACTCTTATTCATATAATAAATAATAAGCATGTCTTAGGTAAATACACGCCTGAAATTGGCCTAAAGTAAAGATTCTCGAAATGTAAGAATTTAAGAATTTTCAAGACTGTGTTTTCAAGTCTGGAGAACTTAAAAATTTATTATCTGTAAAATTGGGTGTGTTTTTTTTAGCCTGCAAACCAAAAATTACGGTTTATAAATTTATTGACCGTAATTTAATATTATATAATATACTCTCTCAGACTGTTATAATAAAAAAAGATAGAAGGGAGTGGCTAAGACCTGGGGAGGAGGAACTTGTTCAAAGGTTTGATCCATCGTCTCCACTTGACACAATCGGGTTTTTCATAGCAAAGTTTAGCGTTGGCTCCAAAGAGGTTTGACACCAGACACTCTTCAACTTGATCAGGTCCAAATCAATTAGATTGGTGGATGACGAAACAGCATCAAAATATTTACTCAAAAAAGTCACATTGAGTGCCATTGTTCTTGTATGAAGAGTATATGCAGCAGTAGGCATTCTGTTTAAGTTTTTGATTTCTCTAGATGGAAAATTTATAAGATGGATTATTTTTTATAAAACAAAAAATATATAACTAAAAAAAAAATATATACTCTCTCAACACAAAATATACAAACTATTATACATGTAACAAATGGTATTTTTGTTCTTTTACATTGATTCATTTTCAGTTGAGAACAACCCACCCAGTCGTAGTATGGATTGCCCCCTCAACCTTGTCAAACAAATAAATAAACCAAATAATAATAATAATAATAATAATGAACATAACAAATATTGAGACTAGACTAGATCATAGATGATGAAGCAGCAGCAACAACACATCCACATAGGAAAGATGGAGACGGCATGATGAGAAGCAAGTCCAAAACCTGGTAGGGTATTGGTCTCCTACCTGCTTTTCGTTTCAGCTTCACAATGAAATTATGCCGACAAACCATTCTTTTCAAACACCAAACCGAAAAAGAAAAAAAAAATCCAAGTCAAAACTTCAGAGCGAAGCTCAATTCAATGGCTTAACTCAATCCAACGTCAGCTTTTTGGGGTAAATTCTACTAGTGCATTAGCATGTGTAGGTGAGAGGTTACTTAACAGCGGTTGCATTTGATGGCCATACAGAGAAATTAGATGAGAAAAAGCCTGGCCAATTTGAGCTTTAACTTCAGAAGTTTCCACAGGAGAAACCACAACTTGAGCAAAAAGATTAACCAACTCAGGAACAAGAGAAAGAATCTGGGGATTTGATGAGTAAAATTGGGTGTATTTATAACTTATATGGGTTTATAAATAAATTGTATTAAAATGAAAACATTCATTTAAATAAGGGTACTATTGGCATTAAGATTGGTGTTTCTAGTAATGATTTAATTTTAAATTTTAGATATGGGTGTACTTATAAATATAGGTGCGCTTATCATTTTTATGGGTGTCAATATCCGTACCCTTATTTCAAATTGATTGGAATCAACAAAAATCAAATAGATAAAGGAAACAAATAGATGAAGCAAAGAAATAGAATTGAGATACTATGTACATTCCATATATTTAATTGATATTAACATTTATGAAGATCCATATACATATTGTAGATTGATCTCGATTCAGTTTGTATCTTTCTAGATTACAATAATAAAAATGGATAGTATGGTCGAACGATTCAAAAATGAATCGTTCGACCATACTATTACTATCGGATCTTAGAGGCTACTGCGGATTCTAGTCCGTTCATTGCATTTTGGAAATTGAAATTTTTTTTTTTTGGAGTTCTTAAATCATTGATAAGAACTAAGAAAGCAAGTGGAATTCAAATTAATCACTTTAATTACTTTGACTGACCGTTTTTACATATATTATAAGCAAAAAAGCAGTAGGAACTAGAATGAACAATGTAGTAGCAATAAATGCGAGAATATTTACTTCCATAATCTCATCGTTTCATTTATTTTTTTTTACTTCGCAATAACTCGGGATTTAATCCCATAGAGATGATAAATCTTTCGTTTGTCAATTCAATGATATCGATTAGATTTCAATGATATTGAATCGGATCAATATCATGAATAACAATATCTGAGCTATCAAGTCGATTTATCGTCGAGAATTGAATAGTATAACATAGGCGGATCTTTTATCCACATACCAATACAAACTTAGATTCCTGATTCACTCAAAAGAGTTCATTTCCTTTATATTTTAAGACTTTATTTTGATTTATCATTCTTTCTTTATTTTGATTTATCATTCTTTTCCATTCTGTCTTTTCAATAACCTACCGCCTTTCGTGTACAATCATCTACCTGCTTTCCACTTCCATTGTTTCCAACCGGTTTACAAATAAACCCAAACAAACAGAAAATAGAAAAAAGGAAGGAGTTTGGTTCTAAACTCCTTTTTTTTAATGATCTAATTTTCTTGGAAAACAAAGAAAAAGAAGGATACCTCGGGGAATGAAAGTGTACCATTTGTACCCAGTTTAACATAAAATGGAGAGAGATATTTATGTTTTTTTTATATTGGATTTGGATCCGTCTGTACTGACGGGGCTCGAACCCGCAGCTTCCGCCTTGACAGGGCGGTGCTCTGACCAATTGAACTACAATCCCGAAGAAATAAAACGTACAACATCCGTATTCTTATGATTTGATTCAAACCATTTCGATTTCAATTAATAGGGCCCTGTTGTAACAGAGACGTGAGTGATATCCACATGAATATACACTTTAGTGAAAGAAGAAAGCAGCACGGATTATTGATTATTAGTAATCCTTTCGTTATTGCCAAATCGATTGAGAATCCATTTTTCATTGCAAAAAAGCATCTTTTTGTCTTTGCTTTCTTCTTTTCATTAGACTTTATACTTAATAATCCTGATAGAAATCTAGATCACTAGCAAGATCAGAATCAGAATTTTTGAGACCTAATAAATGGAACAAATAAAAAAATAGTGGTGGGGATATATCAGAAAATTTGACTTTTTTGATTCTTTCATATCTTCCATTTGTAGAAAACTAAAGGGGTTATATCATTTCATGGTGAATCAGCGAATTATTAATTATTGGGCTGAGCTGGATTTGAACTAGCCACTACTACAAAAATGTTAAAAGACATCACTAGAAATCACTAAAAGAAATCGGTTTTTGGTAACCGATTTTAAAAAAGCTTTTAGACATCGGTTTTTATAAAAACCGATGTCTTAAAAATTACAGTTTCAAAAGACATCGGTTCTTAAGAAAACCGATATTAAAAAAAAAACGTTTAGACATCGGTTTTTATAAAAACCGATGTCTTAAATTTTGCTTTGAAAAGACAACGGTTTTTATAAAAACCGATATTAAAAACAAGTGTTTAGACATCCGTTTTTATAAAAACTGATGTGGATTCAAAAGCAAAATTCTACAATGCAAATATGACCTATGTCCACATTCAAGTGCACATCTCTAAAAATACTAAATGTTATTTGCTCAACTTTTGACACAAGAAAGTAGACATGCAAACCAACACTTTTAAATCAGAAAATATTCCAAAAATCGATTTGGAAAAGTGTGAAAATGAGCGATGAAAACAGCTCACTCGCAGATTCACGAATCGCTTCTGACCTTTGATTGAATAATTGATCATAACTTTCAAAACACCACCCGGAATTTTACGTTCTTTATACCGTTGGATTCGTATCAAAAAATAGAAGAATCCAACATGGACGAAAAAATTTAATTCATTGCCAAAAGATATAGTTTTAAGGAAAACGTTTGCACAAAAATATCTCCAATCGCTTCTGACCTTTGACTGAATAATTGATCATAACTTTCAAACTACCGCCTAGAATTTTACGTTCTTTATACCGTTGGATTCGTATCGAAAAATCAAAGAATCTAACTTGGATGAAAAAATTTATTTCGTTGCCAAAAGATACAGTTTTAGGGAAAAAGTTTGCACAAAAATATCTCCAACAGAAAACAAAACCACACAATAAAAAATGAAATGAAAAATAAACCCACCAATAAAATTTATTTAATATATATATGTTTGTAGTAGAAATTAGAATTTTGATTAGTTGAGTAAATTTAAATTTATCAAACAAGTTTTTTTATATTTTTTATATTTTTATTTTTATTTCTAACAACTCATATAGGTTATATATAAATTTTGTGCAATTGTTAACACATCCAATCTTGTAGTCGGGCGATAAAGGCTTACCACTTTTACTTTGAGGTTGCAAGTTCGATTCCTCACATTAATTATCATAGGTAGGGTTGGCCGGTCGGTGGAGCAGGCCGGCGATGGTGGGATTAATTTTTGTAATACATCAATTTTACATCAGGGTTTTTAAATCGGTTTTAACTAAAACCGATGTCTTTTCTCCTGGGTTTTTAAATTGATTTTAAGTAAAACCGATGTCTTTTCTCTTGTTTTACATCGGTTAAAAACCGATATCTTTTGCGCTTTTTTTCTAAATCACTCAAAAAGACATCGTTTTTAAAAAATTCAAAAACCGATTTCTTGCATATAAAAAAACCAATTTCTTTTGTATTTTTTGTAGTAGTGAGCGTAGACATATTGCCAACGAATTTATAGTCCGTCCCCATTAACCACTCGGGCATCGACCCAGAAAGAGTCTATTCGAGTCTTATTGATAATCCATGATCAACTTCCTTTCATAGTAACCTACCCCCAGGGGAAGTTGAATCCCCGCTGCCTCCTTGAAAGAGAGATGTCCTGAACCACTGGACAATGGGGCCATAATTGCTCGACCGCCATCATACTATGCTCATAGTATGAGCAGTTTTTTGAAATTGTCAATATAATGGAATGGTATGACTAGATCTGAAGGATCTTTACATATTTTCTGATCCCATACCATAGCATTTTTTGATTTGTTTTCGTCATTTATATTCATGAATCACTCATTTGAATCTTTATTCTGAAGATTCTAGAAAATTAATATAAAAAAAGAAGGTTAAACTTCATTTCTTCAACTTTCATTCATTGATTAACTTCTTGTTAAGATCAGAGAGGCGTATCTCCATATCACACTAAGCCAGGAAATTAACAAATGAGAAATCGAAATCTGAAAATCTGGGGGATCAACAAGTTATCGAAATTTGTTTTTTCTCTAAAAATTGGGTTCAGAGCACAACCAAAATCTCTTCAGCACATGCTTCAATAAAATATCTTGGTTCTATGTTGAATTGCTAGGTACATGTATCCATCAAATGAATTTTGTTTCGTTCTGATGGGGGTCAGGTCAATTCAAATCAATTTCATTCCGGTTGGTCTTGAAACAATTCATTTTGTTGATATTTATCAAATCCAATATCAATAAACAAAAATTACCTTATACCTATACTCCTTAAGTAAATCCAAATACTCCTTAAATAAATCCAAATTTTCGTTCCCGAAGGGGACACTAACTAGTATGAGTCTACTGTGTATACTTATAATATAACTTATAATATATATATAGACATAGATAGATCTATCTTATGCGCCTACTGACTCATTCAGTAATTGAATAAAATGGCCCTTTTAACTCAGTGGTAGAGTAACGCCATGGTAAGGCGTAAGTCATCGGTTCAAATCCGATAAGGGGCTTTTTGGTCGTTTTGATAAAAAACCTCAAGCGGTAATATTAATATTTAAACGAAGAATAAAGATATTACTTTTTTTTGTAATAAAAAAAGAGTAACCAACTGTATAATAATGGAATTCGAAACTATATAATTTAATGATAAAAAGTTACCCTTATAATGAGTTCTAGTATACTAATTAGACTAGTCATTCTAGTTCGAAAAGAAAGTTTCATATTAGAATGAGTAATGATAATGCTAAGTCGTTTCTTCAATCGCCCAATATTTTTCTTTTCCATTATTCCAGTCAAATCCATTGTAAAGATTAGGAATCAACAAAAGAAAAGGTAAGTGGACCTAACCCATTGAATCATGGCTATATCCACTATGCTGATATTAAAATTTAAAATTCGATAGATATGAAATTGGAACCGTAGATCTTTTTTTTATTTCATATTTCTTTTGACTCTGCAAGAATCTGTCGATATTTCCGATTCAATCTTCTTGTTCCTAGACGTTCCATAGGAATAACTTGATATTCCGTTCCTCTACAGAAAAAGGTTTATTCCAAGTTACAACACAAGAGAGATTTCCAATCTATTTTGATTCCCGAACACACGAAGATCCATTGGGATTTCTATCTAATATTCTGATTTCTATCTATATAAGACTTATATAGATAGAAATCAGATCATGGCTTCATGTATCAAATATTTTAATATCAATGCATACGATCTTTTTGTTCCGACAATGTGAGGAAAGTGGATGTGAGAAAGAAACTTTCATTTACAGTCTCTTATTATTTCATTTAATATTGTATTGAATTTAAAAATGGGAAATTCTCTTTTTGTCTCTGACATATATCTGACATAGAAAAGTAAATAGAAAGATATTCCAAGTGTATTTCTTGCTTCGACCTGCGAAAAAGCTACTCTGGAGTTTTCTATTAATCTGAAAGAAAAGGAAATATAATAAAGAAGACAATAAAAAAAAGAAAATGAAAAAGGAAAGCAATAAAAAATAAAATATATACTACTGTAGTAGTTTAATACACATAGAAAGCAGAAGAGTACATAAAAATATTGATTTTTCTCAATCTCACGGACAAGAGCCAAGAATAAGATTAGTTGGTAGAACGAGATTGAGTAGAAGTAAGTCTGGGGATCAACCAGTAACGAGAGAAGGGATCACTTCTTCCTTGAATTGAAGAGTTCTTTCAAAAGATTAATCTATCTGATTGATAAGTTATAAGACAATTCATGGTTCAGGTTGAGACGATTATTAAGAATAGGAAGGAATACACGAATTGAGTTCATGGATTTAGCTAAGTCAGGGTCAGACTATGGACCACTAAAGGGTTTTATCTTCGAAACCAATTCGCAGGGGCAGTGTACGAGAAATCAAATTCTATCGAAATGATCGAATCCTCGAACGTCCCGAAAGTGCCATAACATAAGGTGTTCGGAAATGGTTGAAGTAGTTGAATAGGAGGACCGTTATGACTATAGCCCTTGGTAAATTTACCAAAGATGAAAATGATTTATTTGATATTATGGATGACTGGTTACGGAGAGACCGTTTCGTTTTTGTAGGTTGGTCCGGTCTATTGCTCTTTCCTTGTGCCTATTTCGCTTTAGGGGGTTGGTTCACAGGCACAACCTTTGTAACTTCATGGTATACCCATGGATTGGCCAGTTCCTATTTGGAAGGATGCAACTTCTTAACCGCCGCAGTCTCCACTCCTGCTAATAGTTTAGCACATTCTTTGTTGTTACTATGGGGTCCTGAAGCACAAGGGGATTTTACTCGTTGGTGTCAATTAGGCGGTCTTTGGACTTTTGTTGCTCTCCACGGCGCTTTCGGACTAATAGGTTTCATGTTACGTCAATTTGAACTTGCTCGATCTGTTCAATTGCGACCTTATAATGCAATAGCATTCTCCGGTCCGATTGCTGTTTTTGTTTCTGTATTCCTGATTTATCCACTGGGTCAGTCTGGTTGGTTCTTTGCGCCTAGTTTTGGTGTAGCTGCTATATTTCGATTCATTCTTTTTTTCCAAGGGTTTCATAATTGGACATTGAATCCATTTCATATGATGGGAGTTGCCGGTGTATTGGGCGCTGCTCTGCTATGCGCTATTCATGGTGCTACCGTAGAAAATACTTTATTTGAAGATGGTGATGGTGCAAATACATTCCGTGCTTTTAACCCAACTCAAGCCGAAGAAACTTATTCAATGGTCACCGCTAACCGCTTTTGGTCCCAAATCTTTGGGGTTGCTTTTTCCAATAAACGTTGGTTACATTTCTTTATGTTATTTGTACCAGTAACTGGTTTATGGATGAGTGCTCTTGGAGTAGTCGGTCTGGCTCTGAACTTGCGTGCTTATGACTTCGTTTCCCAGGAAATCCGTGCAGCGGAAGATCCTGAATTTGAAACTTTCTACACCAAAAATATTCTTTTAAACACGGGTATTCGTGCCTAGATGGCGGCTCAAGATCAGCCTCATGAAAACCTTATATTCCCTGAGGAGGTTCTACCCCATGGAAACGCTCTTTAATGGAACTTTAGCTGTAGCTGGTCGTGACCAAGAAACCACCGGTTTCGCTTGGTGGGCTGGGAATGCCCGATGTATCAATTTATCCGGGAAACTGCTGGGAGCTCATGTAGCCCATGCCAGATTAATCGTATTCTGGGCGGGAGCAATGAACCTATTTGAAGTGGCCCATTTCGTACCAGAAAAGCCAATGTATGAACAAGGATTAATTTTACTTCCCCACCTAGCTACTCTAGGTTTGGGGGTAGGTCCTGG
The DNA here is from genome assembly GCA_008009225.1 of Acer yangbiense. Lineage (NCBI taxonomy): Eukaryota > Viridiplantae > Streptophyta > Magnoliopsida > Sapindales > Sapindaceae > Acer > Acer yangbiense. The sequence goes on along the minus strand of CM017765.1, from coordinate 21,331,266 downwards.
GGGAGAAGTTATAGACACAGTTCCATACTTTGTATCTGGGGTACTTCACTTAATTTCCTCCGTAGTATTGGGCTTTGGCGGTATTTATCATGCACTTCTGGGACCTGAGACTCTTGAAGAATCTTTTCCATTTTTTGGTTATGTATGGAAAGATAGAAATAAAATGACCACAATTTTGGGTATTCACTTAATTTTGTTAGGTATAGGGGCTTTTCTTCTAGTATTTAAAGCTCTTTATTTTGGGGGAGTATATGATACCTGGGCTCCGGGTGGGGGGTGGAGATGTAAGCAAAATTACCAACTTGACCCTTAGCCCAAGTATTATATTTGGTTATTTACTAAAATTGTAAGGATTCCCGTTTTATTGATTGGCTTATTTCGTGGTCAAACCACATGTTGGGGTTTTGAATGTAAGGGTAGTCTAAGTGTTTGGTGTTGAAGATCAAAGGCCCTTCCATGACCTCAAGATACAAGCACGCCAAAGGTATAATCTCTTGTGCTTGTTTTTCTTTGAAGAGATTTAGTAGCACACACACACTTAGCATTCTTGCTATGATTGCATACTTGCTTATTTTTATGTGCATCTCTTCACATGTCACTTTACACACTAGCACTTTGGTTGATATATCTTGTTGTGTGTATATGTGCCTTATAATTCGTTTCCCGACATTGTTCGGAAACGTCCGCGCTTGCACTAATTAGTGCTTGGTTTCGCGCGAAGACCGCCTATGGAGAATGCCCTTGGCTTCTCCTTGGTTTTCACCATTGTTGGTGATCGGCGGTTATGATCGGCGGCCTGGCCGCCGAATGAAACCGCCGTTTCAGTCCAGATTGGTCTGAAGCACTTATGCGGTCCAGATCGGCGGTCACGACCGCCGTTCGAAACCGCCGTTCATACCTGATCGATTTTAATCTCTCGGGTTTGATTCGGCGGTTGTATCGGCGGTCACGAAACCGCCGAATGAAACCGCCGTTAATGCTCTGTTCTTCACGAGCTCAATTCGGCGGTCGTCATCGGCGGCCTGGCCGCCGATTGAAACCGCCGAACGGTGCGTTTCAGGGGCAAAAGTGTCTTTTCACATGCCCAATTCTTGATGTCTATAAATATCTTGTTTTCTCAATCTCTGAAAAAGCTTCTTGAGCAATTAGAACCCTAATCTTTCAAGAGAGATTTTTGAGAAAAAATCAATTCAAGAACCCACCTTTAAACACTCAAATCAAATCCTTTTTGCATCAAATTTCATATTGCATCCTCTATGTCTACATAGAAAGCATCTATGATTGGATTGGCATCATCACAATATGCTTGGTAAGATTTTGATTAGTTTCATCTTATTTTAGTATTTTTACTATCAAGCATACTCTCTTTTTATTTACTTGTATGTTGTTGATCATATGATAAATACAAGAATAGAGAATTAATTGTGATGAATTAATTGAGTGTTGTTTTTGTGATAGCTAATTAGGTTTTTGCTTAATCTTGATTAGCTAAGCTATTTGACATGTCATTTAGCAATTGATATCTAGGGTTGATTAAATTGATTATATCATCATCCTAGATAAGCATCTAAGGTTACCTAGCCTTGTTTGTTATTTGAATATTAATACATATTCACATAGGTTGCATAATCTCTTCTTAGAGAATTAAGTCTTGAGGCTAAGGTTGCTTAGGCCTCAAGCAATTGGACTAGAGCCACTTTTAAAGGCCCGAGTGGTAGAAGTGGGGGGTTATTGACCGGAGTGTTAGACGAGGTCTACATAGGTTGTAAACTCCATTTCGATTAGTGGATTTCGAGGTCCGAGTGTGGCGCACTAATCAGCCCGTGGTTTTTCCCAGTGGTTGGGTTTCCACGTATACATCAAGTGTTATTTTAATTCCGCACTATATTACACTTGCTTGTATATTCAACTAGTAGGGGCATTTTCGTAATATTGACTTGTATGCGAAAATTGGGTAATAATAGCTAAAATCTATTCACCCCCCCTCTAGCTTTATATTGAACACGCCTCTAGGACTTTCAATTGGTATCAGAGCGGGTTCCTAGATATACTTAGGTGTTCCTAGCTCATTTTAGGTGTGTTGTGCATTTGTGTGATTTTTGCTCATTCATACATTTTGCATACATTTCATTCATTCATTTGAGACAATGAGTGGATTCGGTGGCAACCATGAGGGTGCTTCAAGCACACGGCCTCCTCTCCTCACCGGTGTGAATTATGCCTTATGGAAAGGCAAGATGGAGGCATATGTGTGCCAAATCCATGATAGGGCATGGATGGCAATTGAAGATGGGTATGCACCTCCTATGATGACTCCCACGGGTGGTGGAGAAGAAGTACTCAAGCCAAAGGCCCAATGGTCACTTGAAGAGTTTGAGACTTCAAAATGGAATAGGAAGGCATGGCATGCTCTTCTATGTGCAGTGGATGAAAATCAGTACAAACTGATTCAGAACACTAGGATAGCCAAGGAGGCATGGGATATCCTAGAGGTTGCACACGAAGGAACCGATGTGGTTAAGGATTCGAAGCTACAAGTCCTTCAAACGCAATTTGAGTTGCTTAAAATGGAGGAGGATGAGTGCTTCAATGACTTTGAAGTCAAGTTGATGGATATTGTGAATCAAAGCCATCAACTCGGTGATCCTTATTCGGATAGGAGAGTTAAGCAGAAAATTATGAGGTCTCTCCCCGCTAGGTTCGAATCAAAAGTGACGGCTTTAGAGGAGAATAGCACTTACAAGGATATGAAGCAGAGCGAGGTGATTGGAAGACTCCTCGCCTATGAATCTAGGAAGGCTCCTAGTATTTCACCTCCTAAAAAGCAAAAAGGAATTGCTTTGAATGCTTCCAAGGTTGTGAAGGAGGAAAAAGGTGACTCGGACCAAGACATGGCTTTGCTACTTAGAAGATTCAAGAAGTTTGTCAAGTTCGAGAACAAGGGCGTTGGATCCAAGGGCCAAAACTTGAAGAAAAAAGCTCCCTTCAAGAATTTTGAGCCTAGGCAAGAGCATAGTGAGAAGAAAGGGGTCCAATGCTATGAGTGTGGTGGTATAGGTCACATCTCACCGGATTGTGGGAACTTGAAGAACAAGATGGCAAAAGTGATGGCCGCCACATGGAGTGAAAGTGATGACTCCGGAGAGGGAGATAAGTCATCAAGTGATGATGAGCTTACCATCAACTACACGGCATTTGGGGCCACGTGTGTAGAAGATAAAGTTGTTGGTAAGAATGACTTGACTAGTGATCCCATAGAAGAAAAAGATGAAGAAGTAGCTCTAGAGAAGATATATGTAGCTACTCATTGGGATATGACTCTCATTGACTCAAGAGATCAAGGTGGAGGTCTAAATGAGGGAAATGACTCCATTAGTGAGAATGAGAGTGGAGGAGATAACTTAAGTGAAGATGACTCCTCATCTATCTCTACAAATGAAGGTGTAGAGAAAATGGATGTAAATGACTTTATAGTCAAGTGTGAAAGTTCATTGGAGAAGAAAAATATAAAGTTGAAGATTTTAGAGGATGAAAATCTAGAACTTTCAACACACAATGACTACTTAAGTAAACAAGTGGAGGCATCCAAGAAGATTGAAGACAAGCTAAGGGATGAGCTAGCTATGTCTAAGAGGAATGAAGAAGGGTTGAAGAGAGAGCTTGTTGAAGCCATAGAGTCATTGTCTAGGATGACTACAAGCACCAAGAAACTTGACCACATTCTTGGTAGTGGAAAGAACCCTTATGACAAGAGAGGTATTGGGTATGAAGAAACAAAGGAGATCACTACTCCAACCAAGACCGTCTTTGTCAAGAGTTTGGGCAAGATAGAAGCCTCACCGGTGCACACTCCTAGGAAGAAAATTGATCTAGGACAATGTTCAAGAAATGCACAAGTGAAGGTAGCTCCTAAGAGACAACCTCAAGCTCAAAAAGTTCCTCAACCTAACTTCCCTCAAACTCATATTCATCAAGGGAAGAGGCCAATCATGCAAAATGAAACAAGGAAGCAAGCTAGACCGGTTCATCAACAAAGAAGATTTGAACCTGCACAACCACAAAGTCATGGGATGGCTCCTATGCATGCACAAGGACATGGTATGAATTCTAAATTTATCCCTACATGTCACTTTTGTGGTATTAATGGTCACATTAGACCAAATTGCTTTCATTTCATTAAATTATGTAGAATCAAAAGCATGATTGAAAAGAAAATGATAAGAGCTAGAATGCATGCTAATAGGAAGGAAAACATTCATATTCATGATCCTATTAATTCTAGTACTCTTGAACCTTTGTCCACTAGGAAGAAAAATGTTATATCTATGTGGATAAGGAAAAATGAACCCGCTTGCTACGAGACTAACAAGTCTCAAATAGGTTCAACTAAGTCCAATGGACTTGGTAGGTCCATAGGACCTCATGCCCTTCATTAATGAAGGATGATACTAACCCCATATGGGGAACTCAAGCAAAGAGAGCTATTTTTGCATTCTTGTCACTTGCAAAAAATTTGAAAAATCTTATGCTTCTTGGTTGATTGCTTGAGTAAGCTTGGTTGCACATATGTATATATGTTTTCAATTCAATAAGTGTGAACCTTGCTTGTTTACAATCCATGTCATATTTATGTTCAAACATGCATTTTGGACTAGGAGATGTATGTAGGAAGTATGATTTGAATGACCTATGATTATCTCCATGACATGATGATTCTTAAATAACATGCTAATGTCTTATGAAAAGCATGAAATTCATGTACATGCTCAAATGAAAAAGCATGAATTGATAATTGCGTTATTAAATGCAAAAAAAAAAAAAAAAAAAAAAAAAAAAACTTGTGTGAAAAAGCTAATGAGACTCAAATGAAAAAGGATCTAGTATCCATTCAAGGATTTTACAATCCAAATGTCTCTCTTTCTTTATTGGTTGAACATGTCTACTATCATACGGGTTTCATTCCCGGAAAAATCAAATAGGGTGCAAAGTTGCTCATGACATGTTTAGCTTATAAAGTTGGATATAGTTGTTCTTAAATTGAAATCAATGAAATTTCTATATCCTTGCTTCTCTCATGACAATGGTGAAATTGGTTTGAATTCCTATTAGAAACCTTTGTCATTTGCTTTGCCAAATACCATGGTATTTTGGACTTGAATGCAATATGTCTTGTATGCAAAGCATTTTGTTTCACACATTTTATCTAATAAATCTCCTCGTTTCTCTCGGATTAATTGAGATTGCATAAAGTGACTTATATTGATTATGCATATACTAGAATGCTACTATCTCTCTTTGCCTTGAGTAACCCGGTTGGGGACTACTCCTTTGTCTATATCATGACAAAAAGGGGGAGTAGAATGTGGTAAGGGGAGGTGCAAATTGTTGTAGCAATTGGTGCACATTGGGGAGAATATACATTGAGGGGGAGTAACCCTTTGAGGGGGAGCATTGCATTCATCATACATTGCATGATGTTGTGTTTAATTTCTTAGAAATGCAATTGCTTGTTTATGTCCTCACTTGATTCATCTCACTTTTACTTGAATTGGAAAGTATAGAAACCTTGTTTCAGGGAATGATTGTTCTACAAGAGATTGAAGACTTCAAGTTTTATTTTTATATATCTCTTTGTATTGTAGAAAATCTTCATTGACCCATAGGTTTATTTTTGTTGTGAGGAATCAATGTGAGTGGTGGTTTTGTCACGAAATAGCCAAAGGGGGAGATTGTAAGGATTCCCGTTTTATTGATTGGCTTATTTCGTGGTCAAACCACATGTTGGGGTTTTGAATGTAAGGGTAGTCTAAGTGTTTGGTGTTGAAGATCAAAGGCCCTTCCATGACCTCAAGATACAAGCACGCCAAAGGTATAATCTCTTGTGCTTGTTTTTCTTTGAAGAGATTTAGTAGCACACACACACTTAGCATTCTTGCTATGATTGCATACTTGCTTATTTTTATGTGCATCTCTTCACATGTCACTTTACACACTAGCACTTTGGTTGATATATCTTGTTGTGTGTATATGTGCCTTATAATTCATTTCCCGACATTGTTCGGAAACGTCCGCGCTTGCACTAATTAGTGCTTGGTTTCGCGCGAAGACCGCCTATGGAGAATGCCCTTGGCTTCTCCTTGGTTTTCACCATTGTTGGTGATCGGCGGTTATGATCGGCGGCCTGGCCGCCGAATGAAACCGCCGTTTCAGTCCAGATTGGTCTGAAGCACTTATGCGGTCCAGATCGGCGGTCACGACCGCCGTTCGAAACCGCCGTTCATACCTGATCGATTTTAATCTCTCGGGTTTGATTCGGCGGTTGTATCGGCGGTCACGAAACCACCGAATGAAACCGCCGTTAATGCTCTGTTCTTCACGAGCTCAATTCGGCGGTCGTCATCGGTGGCCTGGCCGCCGATTGAAACCGCCGAACGGTGCGTTTCAGGGGCAAAAGTGTCTTTTCACATGCCCAATTCTTGATGTCTATAAATATCTTGTTTTCTCAATCTCTGAAAAAGCTTCTTGAGCAATTAGAACCCTAATCTTTCAAGAGAGATTTTTGAGAAAAAATCAATTCAAGAACCCACCTTTAAACACTCAAATCAAATCCTTTTTGCATCAAATTTCATATTGCATCCTCTATGTCTACATAGAAAGCATCTATGATTGGATTGGCATCATCACAATATGCTTGGTAAGATTTTGATTAGTTTCATCTTATTTTAGTATTTTTACTATCAAGCATACTCTCTGTAAGGATTCCCGTTGTTTTTAATTGGCTTATTTCGTGATCAAACCATATGTGGGGGTTCTTTGTAAGGGTAGCCTAAGTATCGGTCTTAATGTTCGAAGCCCTTTGAAGACCTCGTGTTGATAAGCACCGAAGGTAAATTTCTATGTGCTTACCTTTCTTTGAAGAGATTTAGAAGCACACACACACTTTGCATTCTTACATTTGTGTGCATTCTCTTCATATGTCACATTACACACTAGCACTTTGATTGTTATATCTTGTTGTGTATTTATGTGTCTTGTAATTCGTTTCCCGATAGTGTTCGGAAACGTCCGCGCATGCACTAGAATGTGCTTGGTTTTGCGCGAAGACCGCCCACGGAGAATGCCCTTGGCTTCTCCTTGGTTTTCACCTCTGTTGGTGATTGACGGTTATGATCGGCGGCCTGGCCGCCGAATGGAACCGCCGTTTGCTTCTAGGAGCAATTCTACGGTCACGATCGGCGGTCACGACCGCCGTTCATACCTGATCGATTTCGATCTCTCGGGTCTGATTCGGCGGTTAGGATCGGCGGTCACGAAACCGCCGAATGAACCGCCGTTTATGCTCTGTTCTTCACGAGCTCAATTCGGCGGTCATTATCGGCGGCCTGGCCGCCGATTGAAACCGCCGAAAGGTGCGTTTCAAGGGCAAACTTGTCTTTTCACTTGCCCTTTTCTTGATGTCTATAAATATCACACTTTCTCATTTTCAGATTTAATGTTCTTTAACTCTAAGAACCCTAAACTTAAAAGAGAGACATTTGAGAGAAAATCAAATCAAGAACACCTTTTTAACACTCAAAAAACCATTCTCATATGCATCAAAATATCATCTAGCATTTTCTAGCTTAGTTAGGATGCTTGCTTGCATGGGTTTTGGTCAACACATATTCTTTGGTAAGTTCTTCACTATTATCATACATAATTAGTGTTTTATTTATCATTGACATCTCTTATATTATTTGTATGCTCTTGAATATATTCTAGATACAAATTAGAGATTGTTGTGTTGACATGATTGAGTGTTGTATTTTTGATAGCTATCTAGGTTTTGTTAATCTATGTTTAGCTAAGCTATTTGACATGTCATCTAGCTTTTAATATCTAGGATTGAATTAATTGCATATTCACTATCCTAGATAAGCATATAGAGTAACCTAGCTCTTAATTGCATTTTGGATATTTTATATATTCACATAGGTTGTATATTCTCTTCATAGAGAAAGTAAGTCTTGTGTGTAGCATCCGGGATTAGGTTGCTTAGAACGCAAGCAAATTGGACTAGGTTCACTCATACCGGGATTAGGTAGGTGTGTGATTACTTCCGGGATTAAGTTGTAATCGTTTGCACATTTAGTGGATTCGAGGTTCGAGTGTGGCTTACTTACATAGCCCGTGGTTTTTCCCGTGAGGGTTTCCACGTAAAAACCAAGTGTTGTTTTAATTTCCGCACCATATTACAATTGCTTGGTTATATTATCTTGAGGGCATTTTCGTAATTTTGACTAACACGAAAAATTGGGTAAAAAGCGTAAAATCTATTCACCCCCCCTCTAGATAGCTTTATACACACCGTGCTATAATTTGTTTCAATTGGTATCAGAGCGGGTTCCTAGACATACATAGGTGATCCTTGCTCATTTTGGTGTGTTTTGCATTTTGTGTGATTTTTTGATTTATTCATACATTTTGCATTCATCTCATTTGCATTCATCCAAACACTATGAGTGGTTTCGGGATGAGCAAAGAGGGAGCGTCGAGCGTGAGGCCACCGTTGCTCACCGGCGATAATTACTCCTCATGGAAGGGGAAGATGGAAGCATACATATGCCAAATCCATGATAGGGCATGGATGGCGGTTGAAGATGGATATGCTCCACCTATGATGACTTCTACGGATGGAGGAGAAGAAGTTCTCAAGCCTAAGGCACAGTGGAGTCCTCAAGAATTTATTGACTCCATGTGGAACAACAAGGCTATTCATGCCATCCGATGTGCAGTGAGTGAAAATCAGTACAAACTGATTCAAATTACTAGGATTGCTAAAGAGGCATGGGACATCCTAGAAGTTGCACATGAAGGCACCGAGGTTGTCAAGGACTCAAAGCTTCAAGTCCTTCAAACTCGGTTTGAGACCATTAGGATGGAAGAGCACGAGCACTTCAATGACTTCCAAGTGAGACTAATGGACATTGTGAACCAAAGTCACCAACTTGGTGATCCTTACTCGGATAGAAGAATCAAGCAAAAGATCATGCGATCACTTCCCGAGAGGTTCGAACCCAAAGTGACGGCTTTAGAAGAAAATGACACTTACAAGGAAATGAAGCCGAGTGAAGTCATTGGAAGACTTCTAGCCTATGAATCAAGAAAGGCTACCACATCTCCTCCTAAGAAGAAAAAGGATATTGCCTTGAAGACATCCAAGATGGAAGAGGAGGAGGATGACTCATATGAAGACATGGCACTCATTGCCAAAGGATTCAAGAAGTTCTTGAATCTTCAAAAGAGTGATTATGGCTCAAAGGGGAATGACTTCAAGAAGAAGAAGTCCACTATTAAGAATGTCAAGCCATATCATGAGATGTCTTCAAGAGAGAAGATTCAATGCTACGAATGTGGAGGATTCGGGCATATCTCCAAGGAATGTGCTAACTTGGAAGATGAAAGAGAGGAGGTCGCCACTTCAAGTAATAGTGATGAAGAGATTGTGGCAAAATTCTTGGCATTAGGTTGCTCTCACAAGCGGGACAACAAAGTGAAAGTTGTTGAAGGAAGTCCCTCAAGCTTGAATGATTGTGAGAACAACTATTTTGCCTTTCCGATCTCCTACAATGAAGAAGAGAATGAGAGTCAAGAAGAAAGTGACTCTAATAAAGACGACTCTTCATTTAACTCCTCACATGGATATGTGAAGAAAAAGGTTCTAGATGAACACCTCACTGAGTTTAAAAGCTTAGCAATGAAGACCAAGGAAAAGATACGAAGATTGAGAGAAGAGAATCTAGACCTTGAAGCTCATGTTGACCACTTAAGTGAACAAGTGGATAGATCCAAGAATATTGAAGATAAGCTAAGAAAGGAGTTAGACTTATCTAAGAGGAATGAAGAAGAATTAAAAAGAGAGCTTGAAGAGGCTAAAGGATCAAGGACTAGGATAGTTTCTAGCACCGAAAAACTTGACCACATGTTAAGTGTTGGAAAGAGTCCGTGTGATAAGAGAGGTCTTGGGTTTGAAGATAGTAAGGAGTCCTCCACTCCTAACAAGACCATGTTTGTCAAAAGCTTGAGCTACAAAGAAGATTCACCGGTGCAAACTCCTAGGAAGAAGATTGAGCTAGGACAATGCTCTCATAGTGCACAAGTGAAGGTAGCTCCAAGAAGACAACCTCAAGCTCAACCTACAAGAGTTCCTCATGCTAACTTCCCTCAAACTCAAATCCATCAAGGGAAGAGACCAATCATGCAAACTCAACCGAGGAAGCAACCAAGTGTTGGTCAACAACAAAGAAGGAGAAATCCTATCCAACAACCAAGACAACCACAAAGACATGGGAAGGCTCCTATGCATGCACAAGGACATGGTACGATTCCTAACTTTGTCCCTACATGTCATTTTTGTGGTGTTGATGGTCATATTAGACCAAAGTGCTTTCGTTACATTAAAATGTGTAGAGTTAAAAGCATGATTGAGAAAAAGAAAGCTAGAGCTAGAATGCATACTCATAGGAAGGAAGAAATTCATTTAAATGATCCTATGACATCTAGATCTTTAGAACAATTGACCACTAGGAAGAAAAATGTCACACCTATGTGGATAAGGAAAAATGAACCCGCTTGCTACGAGACTATCAAGTCTCAAATAGGTTCATCCAAGCCAAATGGACTTGGGAGGTCTATAGGACCTCATGACCTTCATTGTTGAAGGTTGATGATTGACCCCATATGGGGAACTCAAGCAAAGAGAGCTATTTTGCATTCTTGTATCTTGCAAAAAATTTGAAATATCTTATGCCTCTTCTTTTAATTGCTTGAGTAAGCTTGGTTGTACATATGTATATATGTTTTAAAATTCCATAAGTGTGAACCTTGCTTGTCTACAATCCATGTCATATTTATGTTCAAACATGCATTTTTGGACTAGGAGATTTACATTGGAAGTATGATTTGAATGACCTATGATTATCTCCATGACATGATGATTCTTTAATAACATGCTAATGACAAATGACAAAGCATGAAATTCATATAACATGCTCACATGAAAAGCATGAATTGATGATTGCATATTCTTAAAAATGCAAAACTTGTGTGAAAACTTATGAGACTCAAAATGAATAAAGGATCTTATATCCATTCAAAGGAATTTACATTCCAAATGTCTCTCTTTCTTTATTAGTTGAACATGGTTACTATCATACGGATAATTTTATCCGGAAAAATCAAATAGGGTGCAAAGTTGCTCATGCCATGTTTCGCTTATAAAGTTGGATATAGTTGTTCTTAAATTGAAATCAATAATCTCTATATCCTTGCTTTTCCCATGACATTGGTGAAATTGGTTTGAATTCTTATTAGAAACCTTTGTCATTTGCTTTGCCAAATACCATTGTATTTTGGACTTGAATGCTATATGTCTTGTATGCAAAGCATGTTGGATTCACACATTTTCTCAAAATAAATCTCCTTGTTTCTCTCAAATTAATTGAAGTGCATAAAGTGACTTATATGTATATGCATATCTTGCATGCTTCTATCTCTCGTTGCTATGAGTGACCCAGTTGGGGACTACTCCTTTGCCTATATCATGACAAAAAGGGGGAGTAGGATATGGTAAGGGGAGGTGCAAAATATAGAAGCTTTTGTGCACTTTGGGGAAAACATACATTGAGGGGGAGTACCCGTTGAGGGGGAGCATTGCATTTATCATACATTGCATACATTTGGTAATGTTGTGCCTAAATTCTAAAAATGCAAATGCTTGGTATTGTTCTCACATGATTAATCTCACACTTTTCTTGTATTAGAAATGTTAGAAACTCTTTTCAGGGATTGATTATTCTACAAGAGAATTGAAGACTTCAAGTTGCATTATCTTATCTCTTTGTAATGTAGAATATCATTATAGTCCCGTAGTTTCTATTTTTTTTGTGAGGAATCATTGTGAGTGATGGTTTTGTCACGAAATAGCCAAAGGGGGAGATTGTAAGGATTCCCGTTGTTTTTAATTGGCTTATTTCGTGATCAAACCATATGTGCGGGTTCTTTGTAAGGGTAGCCTAAGTATCGGTCTTAATGTTCGAAGCCCTTTGAAGACCTCGTGTTGATAAGCACCGAAGGTAAATTTCTATGTGCTTACCTTTCTTTGAAGAGATTTAGAAGCACACACACACTTTGCATTCTTACATTTGTGTGCATTCTCTTCATATGTCACATTACACACTAGCACTTTGATTGTTATATCTTGTTGTGTATTTATGTGTCTTGTAATTCGTTTCCCGATAGTGTTCGGAAACGTCCGCGCATGCACTAGAATGTGCTTGGTTTTGCGCGAAGACCGCCCACGGAGAATGCCCTTGGCTTCTCCTTGGTTTTCACCTCTGTTGGTGATTGACGGTTATGATCGGCGGCCTGGCCGCCGAATGGAACCGCCGTTTGCTTCTAGGAGCAATTCTACGGTCACGATCGGCGGTCACGACCGCCGTTCGAAACCGCCGTTCATACCTGATCGATTTCGATCTCTCGGGTCTGATTCGGCGGTTAGGATCGGCGGTCACGAAACCGCCGAATGAACCGCCGTTTATGCTCTGTTCTTCACGAGCTCAATTCGGCGGTCATTATCGGCGGCCTGGCCGCCGATTGAAACCGCCGAACGGTGCGTTTCAAGGGCAAACTTGTCTTTTCACTTGCCCTTTTCTTGATGTCTATAAATATCACACTTTCTCATTTTCAGATTTAATGTTCTTTAACTCTAAGAACCCTAAACTTAAAAGAGAGACATTTGAGAGAAAATCAAATCAAGAACACCTTTTTAACACTCAAAAAACCATTCTCATATGCATCAAAATATCATCTAGCATTTTCTAGCTTAGTTAGGATGCTTGCTTGCATGGGTTTTGGTCAACACATATTCTTTGGTAAGTTCTTCACTATTATCATACATAATTAGTGTTTTATTTATCATTGACATCTCTTATATTATTTGTATGCTCTTGAATATATTCTAGATACAAATTAGAGATTGTTGTGTTGACATGATTGAGTGTTGTATTTTTGATAGCTATCTAGGTTTTGTTAATCTATGTTTAGCTAAGCTATTTGACATGTCATCTAGCTTTTAATATGTAGGATTGAATTAATTGCATATTCACTATCCTAGATAAGCATATAGAGTAACCTAGCTCTTAATTGCATTTTGGATATTTTATATATTCACATAGGTTGTATATTCTCTTCATAGAGAAAGTAAGTCTTGTGTGTAGCATCCGGGATTAGGTTGCTTAGAACGCAAGCAAATTGGACTAGGTTCACTCATACCGGGATTAGGTAGGTGTGTGATTACTTCCGGGATTAGGTTGTAATCGTTTGCACATTTAGTGGATTCGAGGTTCGAGTGTGGCTTACTTACATAGCCCGTGGTTTTTCCCGTGAGGGTTTCCACGTAAAAACCAAGTGTTGTTTTAATTTCCGCACCATATTACAATTGCTTGGTTATATTATCTTGAGGGCATTTTCGTAATTTTGACTAACACGAAAAATTGGGTAAAAAGCGTAAAATCTATTCACCCCCCCTCTAGATAGCTTTATACACACCGTGCTATTATTTGTTTCAATTGGTATCAGAGCGGGTTCCTAGACATACATAGGTGATCCTTGCTCATTTTGGTGTGTTTTGCATTTTGTGTGATTTTTTGATTTATTCATACATTTTGCATTCATCTCATTTGCATTCATCCAAACACTATGAGTGGTTTCGGGATGAGCAAAGAGGGAGCGTCGAGCGTGAGGCCACCGTTGCTCACCGGCGATAATTACTCCTCATGGAAGGGGAAGATGGAAGCATACATATGCCAAATCCATGATAGGGCATGGATGGCGGTTGAAGATGGATATGCTCCACCTATGATGACTTCTACGGATGGAGGAGAAGAAGTTCTCAAGCCTAAGGCACAGTGGAGTCCTCAAGAATTTATTGACTCCATGTGGAACAACAAGGCTATTCATGCCATCCGATGTGCAGTGAGTGAAAATCAGTACAAACTGATTCAAATTACTAGGATTGCTAAAGAGGCATGGGACATCCTAGAAGTTGCACATGAAGGCACCGAGGTTGTCAAGGACTCAAAGCTTCAAGTCCTTCAAACTCGGTTTGAGACCATTAGGATGGAAGAGCACGAGCACTTCAATGACTTCCAAGTGAGACTAATGGACATTGTGAACCAAAGTCACCAACTTGGTGATCCTTACTCGGATAGAAGAATCAAGCAAAAGATCATGCGATCACTTCCCGAGAGGTTCGAACCCAAAGTGACGGCTTTAGAAGAAAATGACACTTACAAGGAAATGAAGCCGAGTGAAGTCATTGGAAGACTTCTAGCCTATGAATCAAGAAAGGCTACCACATCTCCTCCTAAGAAGAAAAAGGATATTGCCTTGAAGACATCCAAGATGGAAGAGGAGGAGGATGACTCATATGAAGACATGGCACTCATTGCCAAAGGATTCAAGAAGTTCTTGAATCTTCAAAAGAGTGATTATGGCTCAAAGGGGAATGACTTCAAGAAGAAGAAGTCCACTATTAAGAATGTCAAGCCATATCATGAGATGTCTTCAAGAGAGAAGATTCAATGCTACGAATGTGGAGGATTCGGGCATATCTCCAAGGAATGTGCTAACTTGGAAGATGAAAGAGAGGAGGTCGCCACTTCAAGTAATAGTGATGAAGAGATTGTGGCAAAATTCTTGGCATTAGGTTGCTCTCACAAGCGGGACAACAAAGTGAAAGTTGTTGAAGGAAGTCCCTCAAGCTTGAATGATTGTGAGAACAACTATTTTGCCTTTCCGATCTCCTACAATGAAGAAGAGAATGAGAGTCAAGAAGAAAGTGACTCTAATAAAGACGACTCTTCATTTAACTCCTCACATGGATATGTGAAGAAAAAGGTTCTAGATGAACACCTCACTGAGTTTAAAAGCTTAGCAATGAAGACCAAGGAAAAGATACGAAGATTGAGAGAAGAGAATCTAGACCTTGAAGCTCATGTTGACCACTTAAGTGAACAAGTGGATAGATCCAAGAATATTGAAGATAAGCTAAGAAAGGAGTTAGACTTATCTAAGAGGAATGAAGAAGAATTAAAAAGAGAGCTTGAAGAGGCTAAAGGATCAAGGACTAGGATAGTTTCTAGCACCGAAAAACTTGACCACATGTTAAGTGTTGGAAAGAGTCCGTGTGATAAGAGAGGTCTTGGGTTTGAAGATAGTAAGGAGTCCTCCACTCCTAACAAGACCATGTTTGTCAAAAGCTTGAGCTACAAAGAAGATTCACCGGTGCAAACTCCTAGGAAGAAGATTGAGCTAGGACAATGCTCTCATAGTGCACAAGTGAAGGTAGCTCCAAGAAGACAACCTCAAGCTCAACCTACAAGAGTTCCTCATGCTAACTTCCCTCAAACTCAAATCCATCAAGGGAAGAGACCAATCATGCAAACTCAACCGAGGAAGCAACCAAGTGTTGGTCAACAACAAAGAAGGAGAAATCCTATCCAACAACCAAGACAACCACAAAGACATGGGAAGGCTCCTATGCATGCACAAGGACATGGTACGATTCCTAACTTTGTCCCTACATGTCATTTTTGTGGTGTTGATGGTCATATTAGACCAAAGTGCTTTCGTTACATTAAAATGTGTAGAGTTAAAAGCATGATTGAGAAAAAGAAAGCTAGAGCTAGAATGCATACTCATAGGAAGGAAGAAATTCATTTAAATGATCCTATGACATCTAGATCTTTAGAACAATTGACCACTAGGAAGAAAAATGTCACACCTATGTGGATAAGGAAAAATGAACCCGCTTGCTACGAGACTATCAAGTCTCAAATAGGTTCATCCAAGCCAAATGGACTTGGGAGGTCTATAGGACCTCATGACCTTCATTGTTGAAGGTTGATGATTGACCCCATATGGGGAACTCAAGCAAAGAGAGCTATTTTGCATTCTTGTATCTTGCAAAAAATTTGAAATATCTTATGCCTCTTCTTTTAATTGCTTGAGTAAGCTTGGTTGTACATATGTATATATGTTTTAAAATTCCATAAGTGTGAACCTTGCTTGTCTACAATCCATGTCATATTTATGTTCAAACATGCATTTTTGGACTAGGAGATTTACATTGGAAGTATGATTTGAATGACCTATGATTATCTCCATGACATGATGATTCTTTAATAACATGCTAATGACAAATGACAAAGCATGAAATTCATATAACATGCTCACATGAAAAGCATGAATTGATGATTGCATATTCTTAAAAATGCAAAACTTGTGTGAAAACTTATGAGACTCAAAATGAATAAAGGATCTTATATCCATTCAAAGGAATTTACATTCCAAATGTCTCTCTTTCTTTATTAGTTGAACATGGTTACTATCATACGGATAATTTTATCCGGAAAAATCAAATAGGGTGCAAAGTTGCTCATGCCATGTTTCGCTTATAAAGTTGGATATAGTTGTTCTTAAATTGAAATCAATAATCTCTATATCCTTGCTTTTCCCATGACATTGGTGAAATTGGTTTGAATTCTTATTAGAAACCTTTGTCATTTGCTTTGCCAAATACCATTGTATTTTGGACTTGAATGCTATATGTCTTGTATGCAAAGCATGTTGGATTCACACATTTTCTCAAAATAAATCTCCTTGTTTCTCTCAAATTAATTGAAGTGCATAAAGTGACTTATATGTATATGCATATCTTGCATGCTTCTATCTCTCGTTGCTATGAGTGACCCAGTTGGGGACTACTCCTTTGCCTATATCATGACAAAAAGGGGGAGTAGGATATGGTAAGGGGAGGTGCAAAATATAGAAGCTTTTGTGCACTTTGGGGAAAACATACATTGAGGGGGAGTACCCCGTTGAGGGGGAGCATTGCATTTATCATACATTGCATACATTTGGTAATGTTGTGCCTAAATTCTAAAAATGCAAATGCTTGGTATTGTTCTCACATGATTAATCTCACACTTTTCTTGTATTAGAAATGTTAGAAACTCTTTTCAGGGATTGATTATTCTACAAGAGAATTGAAGACTTCAAGTTGCATTATCTTATCTCTTTGTAATGTAGAATATCATTATAGTCCCGTAGTTTCTATTTTTTTTTGTGAGGAATCATTGTGAGTGATGGTTTTGTCACGAAATAGCCAAAGGGGGAGATTGTAAGGATTCCCGTTGTTTTTAATTGGCTTATTTCGTGATCAAACCATATGTGCGGGTTCTTTGTAAGGGTAGCCTAAGTATCGGTCTTAATGTTCGAAGCCCTTTGAAGACCTCGTGTTGATAAGCACCGAAGGTAAATTTCTATGTGCTTACCTTTCTTTGAAGAGATTTAGAAGCACACACACACTTTGCATTCTTACATTTGTGTGCATTCTCTTCATATGTCACATTACACACTAGCACTTTGATTGTTATATCTTGTTGTGTATTTATGTGTCTTGTAATTCGTTTCCCGATAGTGTTCGGAAACGTCCGCGCATGCACTAGAATGTGCTTGGTTTTGCGCGAAGACCGCCCACGGAGAATGCCCTTGGCTTCTCCTTGGTTTTCACCTCTGTTGGTGATTGACGGTTATGATCGGCGGCCTGGCCGCCGAATGGAACCGCCGTTTGCTTCTAGGAGCAATTCTACGGTCACGATCGGCGGTCACGACCGCCGTTCGAAACCGCCGTTCATACCTGATCGATTTCGATCTCTCGGGTCTGATTCGGCGGTTAGGATCGGCGGTCACGAAACCGCCGAATGAACCGCCGTTTATGCTCTGTTCTTCACGAGCTCAATTCGGCGGTCATTATCGGCGGCCTGGCCGCCGATTGAAACCGCCGAACGGTGCGTTTCAAGGGCAAACTTGTCTTTTCACTTGCCCTTTTCTTGATGTCTATAAATATCACACTTTCTCATTTTCAGATTTAATGTTCTTTAACTCTAAGAACCCTAAACTTAAAAGAGAGACATTTGAGAGAAAATCAAATCAAGAACACCTTTTTAACACTCAAAAAACCATTCTCATATGCATCAAAATATCATCTAGCATTTTCTAGCTTAGTTAGGATGCTTGCTTGCATGGGTTTTGGTCAACACATATTCTTTGGTAAGTTCTTCACTATTATCATACATAATTAGTGTTTTATTTATCATTGACATCTCTTATATTATTTGTATGCTCTTGAATATATTCTAGATACAAATTAGAGATTGTTGTGTTGACATGATTGAGTGTTGTATTTTTGATAGCTATCTAGGTTTTGTTAATCTATGTTTAGCTAAGCTATTTGACATGTCATCTAGCTTTTAATATCTAGGATTGAATTAATTGCATATTCACTATCCTAGATAAGCATATAGAGTAACCTAGCTCTTAATTGCATTTTGGATATTTTATATATTCACATAGGTTGTATATTCTCTTCATAGAGAAAGTAAGTCTTGTGTGTAGCATCCGGGATTAGGTTGCTTAGAACGCAAGCAAATTGGACTAGGTTCACTCATACCGGGATTAGGTAGGTGTGTGATTACTTCCGGGATTAGGTTGTAATCGTTTGCACATTTAGTGGATTCGAGGTTCGAGTGTGGCTTACTTACATAGCCCGTGGTTTTTCCCGTGAGGGTTTCCACGTAAAAACCAAGTGTTGTTTTAATTTCCGCACCATATTACAATTGCTTGGTTATATTATCTTGAGGGCATTTTCGTAATTTTGACTAACACGAAAAATTGGGTAAAAAGCGTAAAATCTATTCACCCCCCCTCTAGATAGCTTTATACACACCGTGCTATAATTTGTTTCACTCTCTTTTTATTTACTTGTATGTTGTTGATCATATGATAAATACAAGAATAGAGAATTAATTGTGATGAATTAATTGAGTGTTGTTTTTGTGATAGCTAATTAGGTTTTTGCTTAATCTTGATTAGCTAAGCTATTTGACATGTCATTTAGCAATTGATATCTAGGGTTGATTAAATTGATTATATCATCATCCTAGATAAGCATCTAAGGTTACCTAGCCTTGTTTGTTATTTGAATATTAATACATATTCACATAGGTTGCATAATCTCTTCTTAGAGAATTAAGTCTTGAGGCTAAGGTTGCTTAGGCCTCAAGCAATTAGACTAGAGCCACTTTTAAAGGCCCGAGTGGTAGAAGTGGGGGGTTATTGACCGGAGTGTTAGACGAGGTCTACATAGGTTGTAAACTCCATTTCGATTAGTGGATTTCGAGGTCCGAGTGTGGCGCACTAATCAGCCCGTGGTTTTTCCCAGTGGTTGGGTTTCCACGTATACATCAAGTGTTATTTTAATTCCGCACTATATTACACTTGCTTGTATATTTAACTAGTAGGGGCATTTTCGTAATATTGACTTGTATGCGAAAATTGGGTAATAATAGCTAAAATCTATTCACCCCCCCTCTAGCTTTATATTGAACACGCCTCTAGGACTTTCAAAAATCCTTCTTTGGAGGAGAAGGGTGGATTGTTAGTGTGGACGATATGGAAGATATAATTGGAGGGCATGTATGGTTAGGTTCTGAAAGTTCTTAATTAATGCTCGGTGTGTTTATCAATATAAAGCTAGAGGGGGGGTGAATAGATTTTATCTAATTATTACCCAATTTTCGCATGCAAGTCAATTTTACGAAAATACCCCTAGCAAGTCAATAATACATACAAGTGTAAAAAGATGCGGAAATAATAAATGACACTTGATGTTTACGTGAAAACCCTCAACAGGGAAAAACCACGGGCTGGTAAGTGCGCCACACTCGAACCTCGAAATCCACTATATGAAAAGACGGTTACACCCTCAAGTGATTCTCGAACCCTCACCCTAGATAACCTCAGGCTATGGACACTACCAATCGCCACTCTTGGTTCAATCCCTAGTGATATCCCCTGATACACTACTCTTGGCGTGAGCACCCTCTAATCTACCACGTGGGCCTTTTATAGCGGCTCTAGTCCAATTTGCTTGAGGCCTAAGCACACTTAACCCCAAGACTTCAATCTCTCAAAAGAGATGCACAACCCTATGTGAATATGTATGAATATTCAATTAATGCAATAAGAGCTAGGGTACTCTAAATGCTTACCTAGGATTATAAGATGACAATATAATCAATCCTAGATATCACATATAGCTATATGACATGGCATATAACTTTAGCTAAGTAAAGGATAACCAATCCTAGATACAAAGCTATTATATAAAACCCACAAACATTCAAAGGATTAACTAGTTGATTAAAAAACAATCTATCAACCTAGTTATCAATACATCACACAAGAATGTTCATGGCATAGCTTTTAGGCAATAATGACCTAATCAAATAAGCTATGAAAAATAATCTCAATCAACAAATGAGATCAATTAGCTAGATGGCATATGAACATTAAAGCCTAGCTAACAAATAATAACCCAATCAACACATAATGTCAATCTTATATGTAGAAATTAATCTAAACACATATAAGTAAAATATGAGATAAAATTGATAAGTAGAAACACTAATTATGTAAGATAAAAGTGTTCAACAAATCATACCATGTGTGTTGAAGAAGACCCATGCATTAGCATATGCTAGATGAACCTAGATGATGCCTAGATGATGATTTGTGCATATGGGAATGGGTTTAGAGAATTAAAGATGTGATCTTTTAGGATTTTTCTCTCAAGTCTCTCTAAATATCTCTCTAGGGTTCTTGGGATGCAAGACTTGTTTTCTGAACCAGAGATAAGGATGTATTTATAGAGACCAAAAACAGGGCAGGTGAAAATACAATTTTGCCCTTGAAACGCACCGATCGGCGGTTTCAATCGGCGGCCAAGCCGCCGAATTGAACCGCCGAATGGCTCCCGAGTGGAACAGTGGAACTTCGGCGATTTCGTTCGGTGGTTTGGAAACCGCCGATCCCAACCGCCGTTTTGGACCCGAGAGATATATTTCAATCAGGTCTCATTCGGCGGTTTCGAACGGCGGCCAGGCCGCCGAACATAACCGCCGTTTCACCAAAAATGGTGAAACCAAGGAGAAGCCAAAGGCATCTCCACCGGCGATCATCGCGTTAAACGAAGCACATCAACATGCACGCGCGGACGTTTCCGAACATCCTTCGGGAAACGAATTACACCACACTAAAAGCTAACATACATGAAGTGCAAGTGTGGGTATTGAATGCATCCTAATGCCTATCATGTCATGGCATTTCATATAAAAAGATGCAATCAATCTAATGCAAGAAGAGACATTGAATAAACAATAAAGCACAATGCACACAAAATATAAACACAACATTCAAGAATAAGAGTTATGCATGTTGTGTGTGTGTGCAACTATATCTCTTCAAGCCAAAGTAAGCACAAGATATACCTTTGGTGCTTGTCCTCTTGAGGTCTTGGAAAGGGTCTTTGATCTTCAACCTTAATGACCTAGACTACCCTTACAACCAAACCCCAACATGTGGTTTGACCACGAAATAAGCCAATCAACAAAAAGGAATCCTTACAATCTCCCCCTTTGGCTATTTCGTGACAAAACCACCACTCACATTGATTCCTCACAACATAATAGAAACTACGGGTCTACTATGATTTTCTACTTTACAAAGAGATAAGATAAATAGTCTTGAAGTCTTCAATCTCAAGTAGAACAATCAATCCCTGAAAGCACAGTTTCTATACTTTCCAATACAAGAAAAGGTGAGATGAATCAAGTGAGATAAAACAAGCATTTGCATTTAAGAATTTAAGAACAACATCATGCAATGTATGAATGTGCAAATGCTCCCCCTCAAAGGGTTACTCCCCCTCAATTAGTATTCTCCCCAACATGCACAATTGCTACTACAATTTGCAACTCCCCTTACCACAACATACTCCCCCTTTTTGTCATGATATAGACAAAGGAGTAGTCCCCAACCGGGTTACTCACGGCAAAGAGAGATAGTAGCATCCTAGTATATGCATAATCAATATAAGTCACTTTATGCAATCTCAATTTATTGGAGAGAAACAATGAGATTTATTTAAAGAAAATGTGTGAATCAAAAAATTGCTTTGCATACAAGACATGTAGCATTTAAGTCCAAAATACCATGGTATTTGGCAAAGCAAATGACAAAGGTTTTCAATATGAATTCAAACCAATTTCACCAATGTCAAGAGAGACGCAAGAATATAGGCTTTCATTGATTTCAATTTAAGAACAACTATATCCAACTTTATAAGCCAAACATGTCATGAGCAACTTTGCACCCTATTTGATTTTTCCGGATAAATATCCGTATGATAGTAGACATGTTCAACCAATAAAGAAAGAGAGACATTTGGATTGTAAAATCCTTGAATGGATACAAGATCCTTTTTCATTTGAGTCTTATAAGCTTTTTCACACATTTTTTGCATTTAAAAATTGCAATCATCAAAACATGCCTTTTAAGATAAACATCTAGCATGTCATTTAAGCAATCATCATGTGATGGAGATCATTATAGGTCATTCAAATTTTATCCTATGTATATATCTCCTAGTCCAAAAATGCATGTTTGAACATAAGTATGACATGGATTGCAATACAAGCATTGATCACACTTATTGAATAGAAAATATATATACATAGTGTAACCAAGCTAACTCAAGCAATAAAAAGAGAAGCACAAGATATTTTAAATTTTTTGCAAGTGACAAGATGCAAAATAGCTCTTTTTGCTTAAGTTCCCCATATGGGGTCAAATTTCCATACCACTTCAAAGAAGGGTATGAGGTCCTATGGACCTACCAAGTCCTTTGGACTTGGTTGAACCTATTTGAGACTTGTTAGTCTCGTAGCAAGCGGGTTCATTCTTTTTATTCCACTTAGGTGACACTAAGTCAATCCTAGTGGACGAAGGTTCTAGAGAACAAGATAAAAAAGGATTATGTAAATTATTTTCTTCCTTTTTATGAACTATCTTAGCTCTAGCCTTTTTCTTGTCAAACATGCTTTTAGCTCTACACATTTCAATGTAATGCAAGCAACTTGGTCTAATATGACCAACAATACCACAAAAATGACAAGTGGGAATAAAGTTAGGAATCATACCATTCCCTTTAGCATGGATAGGAGCTTTCCCTTGTCGTTGTGGTTGTCTTGGTTGTTGGATCGGATCTCTCCTCTTTTGTTGAAAACCAAGACGAGGTTGCTTGCTTGTCTGAGCTTGCATGATTGAACTCTTCCCATTGTGTTTTTGAGTTTGAGGGAAGATAGTGTGAGGAGCCCTTGGGGTGTGAGCTTGAGCTTGACCTTTTGGTGCCTCAAACACTTGGGCACTTCTTGAACACTCTCCTAGGTCACTTTTCTTCCTAGGTTGTTGAGGAGGAGGGGACATCTTGAAGTCCATGTCCATGGCACAGGATGTCTTGCTTGTGGAGGAGACATCCGTGTCATCAATGTAGCCAAGACCTCTCTTGTCACTTGGCTTTCTTCCAACTCCCAACATGTGGTCAAGCATCTTGGTGCTTGAAGTCATCTTAGCCATTAAGACCTTAACTTCTTCAAGCTCTTTTTTTAGCTCTTCTTCTCTCCTCTTAGATAAGGCTAAGTCTTCTTTTAGCTTATCTTCATCCGCCATGGATCTCACCACTTCTTCACACAAGTGGTCTACTAGTGTTGAAAGCTCTAGATTCTCTTCTTTTAATCTTCTAATTTCTTCCTTGTTCCTCATCATCGAGCTCTCAACTTTGACTTTGTAGTCATTAAGATCCATACACTCCACACTTCCATTTGTGGAGTTAGATGACAAACATTCAACACTTGTGTCATCTCCTCTAATCTCCATTTCACCAATGAAGTCATCTCCTTCATCAAGATCATCAAATTTTTCTCTTGATGAGGAATGAGCCAAATCCCTATGAGTAGCTACACCAACTACTTCTATACCTAGTTCTTCTTGGGGATCACAAGGAAAAGCAACTTTGCCATCTTCTTCAACTTCTACACTCTTGGCTCCAAATTCCGTGTAGATGATGGCAAGTTCTTCATCACTTGAAGGATTTTCGTCATCTTCATATTTATCCCATAAGGTGGCCTTCGCCTTCCCTTTTCTTCTATCCTTCAAGTTTCCACACTCCGGGGAGAAATGCCCGAATCCTCCACATTCGTAGCACTGAATCCCCTCTCTTGAAGACACTCCTTGGTTTGGCTTGTTAATGAGTCCCATGTCGTCAATTGAGATACCCTCCTTCTTGTCATGCTTCGAAGTCTCCAAAGCAATTTTCTTCTTCTTCTTCTTAGGAGGTGCGGTGGTCAACTTCTTCTTAGGAGGTGAGGTGGTTAAATTCACAAATCTCCTAAATCTCTCTAGTAAGAGAGGCATCTCCTCAATGGAGTCAATTTCTTCTCTCATAAATTCACTCATAGTGTTTGCGTTGAATGAATGCAAATGAGAAGAATGCAAAATGTATGAAGAAATCAAACAAACATACAAAATGCAAAAACCACACCAATATGAGCTAGGATCACCTAAGTATATCTAGGAACCCGCTCTGATACCAATTGAAAGTTCTTAATTAATGCTCGGTGTGTTTATCAATATAAAGCTAGAGGGGGGGTGAATAGATTTTATCTAATTATTACCCAATTTTCGTATGCAAGTCAATTTTACGAAAATACCCCTAACAAGTCAATAATACATACAAGTGTAAAAAGATGCGGAAATAATAAATGACACTTGATGTTTACGTGGAAACCCTCAACAGGGGAAAACCACGGGCTGGTAAGTGCGCCACACTCGAACCTCGAAATCCACTATATGAAAAGACGGTTACACCCTCAAGTGATTCTCGGACCCTCACCCTAGATAACCTCAGGATATAGACACTACCAATCGCCACTCTTGGTTCAATCCCTAGTGATATCCCCTGATACACTACTCTTGGCGTGAGCACCCTCTAATCTACCACGCGGGCCTTTTATAGCGGCTCTAGTCCAATTTGCTTGAGGCCTAAGCACACTTAACCCCAAGACTTCAATCTCTCAAAAGAGATGCACAACCCTATGTGAATATGTATGAATATTCAATTAATGCAATAAGAGCTAGGGTACTCTAAATGCTTACCTAGGATTATAAGATGACAATATAATCAATCCTAGATATCACATATAGCTATATGACATGGCATATAACTTTAGCTAAGTAAAGGATAACCAATCCCAGATACAAAGCTATCATATAAAACCCACAAACATTCAAAGGATTAACTAGTTGATTAAAAAACAATCTATCAACCTAGTTATCAATACATCACACAAGAATGTTCATGGCATAGCTTTTAGGCAATAATGACCTAATCAAATAAGCTATGAAAAATAATCTCAATCAACAAATGAGATCAATTAGCTAGATGGCATATGAACATTAAAGCCTAGCTAACAAATAATAACCCAATCAACACATAATCTCAATCTTATATGTAGAAATTAATCTAAACACATATAAGTAAAATATGAGATAAAATTGATAAGTAGAAACACTAATTATGTAAGATAAAAGTGTTCAACAAATCATACAATGTGTGTTGAAGAAGACCCATGCATTAGCATATGCTAGATGAACCTAGATGATGCCTAGATGATGATTTGTGCATATGGGAATGGGTTTAGAGAATTAAAGATGTGATCTTTTAGGATTTTTCTCTCAAGTCTCTCTAAATATCTCTCTAGGGTTCTTGGGATGCAAGACTTGTTTTCTGAACCAGAGATAAGGATGTATTTATAGAGACCAAAAATAGGGCAGGTAAAAATAAAATTTTGCCCTTGAAACGCACCGATCGGCGGTTTCAATCGGCAGCCAGGCCACCGAATTGAACCGCCAAATGGCTCCCGAGTGGAACAGGGGAACTTCGGCGACTTTGTTCGGCGGTTTGGAAACCGCCGATCCTAACAGGCCGTTTTGGACCCGAGAGATATATTTCAATCAGGTCTCATTCGGCGGTTTTGAACGGCGGCCAGGCCGCCGAACGTAACCGCCGTTTCACCAAAAATGGTAAAACCAAGGAGAAGCCAAAGGCATCTCCACCGGCGATCATCGCGCAAAACGAAGCACATCAACATGCACGCGCGGACGTTTCTGAACATCCTTCGGGAAACGAATTACACCACACTAAAAGCTAACATACATGAAGTGCAAGTGTGGGTATTGAATGCATCCTAATGCCTATCATGTCATGGCATTTCATATAAAAAGATGCAATCAATCTAATGCAAGAAGAGACATTGAATAACAATAAAGCACAATGCACACAAAATATAAACACAACATTCAAGAATAAGAGTTATGCATGTTGTGTGTGTGTGCAACTATATCTCTTCAAGCCAAAGTAAGCACAAGATATACCTTTGGTGCTTGTCCTCTTGAGGTCTTGGAAAGGGTCTTTGATCTTCAACCTTAATGACCTAGACTACCCTTACAACCAAACCCCAACATGTGGTTTGACCACGAAATAAGCCAATCAACAAAAAGGAATCCTTACAGGTTCCATATGTATATTTGGCAGAATCTGGCATATCTTAACCAAACCTTTTGCATGGGCTCGCCGTGCACTTGTATGGTCTGGGGAGGCTTACTTGTCTTATAGTTTAGTTGCTTTATCCATTTTTGGTTTCATTGCTTGCTGCTTTGTCTGGTTTGTAAGTTTCCCATTTTGTTGATTGGCTTATTTCATGGACAAACCACATGTTGGGGGTTCTTTGTAAGGGTAGCCTAGGTATCGGTGTTATTGCTCAAGCCCTTTGAAGACCTCGTCTTGATAAGCATCATAGGTAAATTTCTATGTGCTTACTTTTCTTTAAAGAGATTAGTTGCACACACACACTTAACATACATTGCATATGTGTGCATTCTCTTCACTTGTCACATTTCACACTTGCATTTATTTGTTATATTTTGTTGTGTGTAATTGTGTCTTGTTGTCTTATAATTCGTTTCCCAATTGTTTTCGGAAACGTCCGCGCATGCACTAGAATGTGCTTGGTTTAGCGCGAGGACCGCCTACGGAGAATGCCCTTGGCTTCTCCTTAGTTTTCACCTTTGTTGGTGATCGGCGGTTATGATCGGCGGCCTGGCCGCCGAATGAAACCGCCGTTTGCTTCCAGTAGTGTATGGAGCAATTCTGCGGTTATGATCGGCGGTCACGACCGCCGTTCGAAACGGCCGTTCAAGACCTGATTGATTTTATCTCTCGGCCTAATTCGGCAGCTGAATCGGCGGTCACGAATGAAACCGCCGAATTCACACCTGATTGATTTTTTAATCTCAGGTTTGATTCGGCGGTTAGATCGGCAGTTACGAAACCGCCGAATGAAACCGCCGTTGGTCCCCTGTTCCTCTCGAGCCAATTCAGCGGTTATGATCGGCGGCCTGGCCACCAATTGAAACCGCCGATCGGTGCGTTTCAGGGGCAAACTTGTCTTTTCACATGCTCTGTTTTTCATGCCTATAAATACATCACTTTCTCTTGTTCTGAATGTGTGACTCTTTAATCATCAAGAACCCTACTTTAAAAAGAGAGATTTTTAAAAGAGAAAGCAATCAAGTTTGCTCATCAAACACTCAAACCAAAAATCCATTTGCATCAAAGTTCATCTAGCATTCTCTAGCATATCTAGGATGCTTGCTTGCATGGGTCTTTCATCATCACACTTGCTTTGGTAAGTTTTTCACTATTATCATACATAATTAGTGTTTAATTTATTATGGCATCTCTTTTATTACTTGATTGTTCTTAGATTATATTCTAATATTCAAGATAGAGATTGTTGTGTTGATTTGATTGAGTGTTGTTTTTATGATAGATATCTAGGTTTCTCTAATCTATGATTATCTAAGCTAATTGACATGCCATTTAGTTTTAATATCTAGGATTGTTTTTAATTGCATATTCATCATCTTAGATAAGCATATAGGGTTTCCCTTGCTCTATGTTGCATTTGAATATTCATATATTCACTTAGGGTGTTAATCTCTTTTTAGAGAATTAAGTCTTGTGTTATGACCGGGATTAGGTTGCTTAATTCGCAAGCAATCGGACTAGGTTCACTTATACCGGGATTAGGTAGGTGTGTGATTACTTCCGGAATTAGGTTGTAATCGTTTACACATTTGATGGATTCGAGGTTCGAGTGTGGCTTACTTACTAGCCCGTGGTTTTTCCTATGAGGGTTTCCACGTAAAAATCAAGTGTTATTTAATTTCCGCATTTTATACTTGATTTATTGCTTTATCTATTTAGGGGTAATTTCGTAATTTTGACTAATCACGAAAAAATTAGGTAATAAGCTTAAAATCTATTCACCCCCCTCTAGATAGTTTTATACACACCGTGCTATAATTTGTTTCATGGTTCAATAATACCGCTTATCCTAGTGAGTTTTATAGGCCCACTAGACCAGAAGCTTCTCAAGCTGAAGCATTTACTTTTCTAGTTAGAGACCAACATCGGATCCGCTCGTGGACCTACTGGTTTAGGTAAATATCTAATGCGCTCTCCAACTGGAGAAGTCATTTTTAGAGGAGAAACTATGCGCTTTTGGGATCTGAGTGCTCTCTAGTTTGAACCTCTAAAGGGTCCCAACGGTTTAGACTTGAGTAGGTTGAAAAAAGACATACAGCCTTGGCAAGAATGATGTTCGGCGGAATATATGACTCATGCCTCTTTAGGTTCTTTAAATTCTGTGGGTGGTGTAGCTACTGAGATCGATGCAGTTAATTATGTCTCTCCATGAAGTTGGTCAGCTACGTCTCATTTTGTTCTAGGATTCTTCCTATTTGTAGGTCATTTATGGCACGCGGGAAGGGCTCGTGCAGCTGTAGCCGGATTTGAAAAAGGAATTGATTGCGATTTTGAACCTGTTCTTTCCATGACTCCTCTTAACTAAGACAGGGGATCCAATGCTTATGCTTAAAATAGGAATCGATTTGATTTCACCATACATATTGAGGGAAGTGGGTCATACTTAAAAAGGACTCATTTTTACTTTATTTTCAACTCATTTATATCGAATCGATTTTCTATTTTTTCTGGCTCGGCTAGCCTACCTAGCCGAGTCATTCTCCTTTATGAGACGAAAAAGTCAGGCAAAACCAAAATAAATAAAGAAAAAATAGATTCCCCGAGCAAAAGAAGAGAGAGGGATTCAAACCCTCAATAGTTCTTTGTTTCGAACTATACCGGTTTTCAAGACCGAAGCTATCAACCACTCGGCCATCTCTCCGAAAGACAATTTCTATTTTACTTTTACTGAATAGAGCATGGCCATATGAGTGGATACCATCACTATGTATAGAAAGATATGAGGTGTGAATCTCTAGGTCAATCTATCTATCCGTATTATCTAGAAAATAGATGGATGCATGATCCAGCACTCCCATTTTTTAAGTCAAAAAAAGGTACTCTTGACTCCATGTCTGAATAAAAAAGTGCTAAAAAGTTGTATATACATTATATAGAATTAATGGATTCATGTTAGTAAAATCCCTCTATGATGCATTTTATTCAAATTTTTTGGCTGATAGAGGGATCAAATGGTATAGTTATTTTTTGGGGTAGCTTGGAGGATTAGAAACATGACTATTGCTTTCCAATTGGCTATTTTTTGCATTAATTGTTACTTCATCCATTTTACTGATTAGTGTACCCGTTGTATTTGCTTCTCTTGATGGTTGGTCGAGTAACAAAAATGTTGTATTTTCTAGTACATCATTATGGATTGGATTAGTCTTTCTGTAGGTATCCTTAATTCTCTCATCTCTTGAATCTATTTGTTCCAGATCCAACAACAAACTGGCCCTTCCCTATAATTTTTTCTTTTTCTTTATTTGCATTTTGGAGACTTATCAATTTGAATCTGTCTCACAACCCAAAAAAAAAAAAAAAATTATAGAGAGGGGTCCAACTTTTGGAACTTGAATGAAAAAAATAATAATAATATTTATATTAATCTAAATAATAGAATTCTAATAGAATAGAATTCGAATATAAATTCGAATGTTAAAGAAATTTGA